>WOAB01000506.1:5025000-7425000 GCA_027886185.1 Rheum nobile | reverse complement strand
TTACAGACTGGGTTATAAATTTCAAATGTAATTATTTTGACCTTAAAATATGTAATACTTTATACACATACATAATAAACTCCAAATGCACATAGTGTACATTCCAAATGCACATATAGTTCAATTAAGACTTTTTTCCCTAGCTCAACTTGTGTTTGTCTTAGATATTCAAAATGCACATATATATATATTCCAAATACACATAGTGTACACTCCAAATGCACATAGTATACTTTTCATATGCAAATATAGTTCAATCAAGACTCCCGTCCAACTTGTGTTTGTCTTAGAAGTTCAAAATACACATACAGTACACTCCAAATGCACGTAGGGTATAGTCCAAATGCACATCGTGTACAGTCCAAATGCACATATATTTCAATGAAGACTTTTCTCCTGCCCAACTTGTGTTTGTTTTTAGAAATTCAAAGTGCACATACGTATACTCCAAATGCACATAGTTTACACCCCAAATGTACATAGTGTGCAATACAACAACAAATATAGTTCAACCGATATTTTTAGCTCTGATCAACTTGTGTTTGCCTTAGAATGCACATAGTATACGCTCTAAATGCACATAATGTGCACTCCAAATGCTCATAGTACACTTACGCTCAATCAACTTGTGTTTGTCTTGAAGTGCATATAAGGTACACTAGCCTCCAAATGCACATGGAGTACACTCTAAATGCACATAATGTACATTACAAAAGCACAATTAAGTTATATGTGCATTTGGGTTATGTTTTATGTGCATTTTTAACTATATGTGTATTTGAAGTTATTTGTGTATGTGTATTTGGTTGTAAGGTGATGGACATTTCGAATTTTATAATTCGATGTGCATTTGTATATAACAAAGTGCATTTAGATTTAATTGGATGTGCATTTGGACATAACTTGATGTGCTCTTATGAACTATACGTGCATTCGATGTGCATTTGTATATAACAAAGGTCTTTAATTCTGTCATTTGGGTCAGAGTTAAAAATGATTTGTTTTTTGTTGATCCAGATGCCCCACCATGTAGTAGTGAGACAGATAAATTCTTTCTTAGTTAGGAGAGATTGTAGTTCAGAGAGAATCTCCCTTGGTTTTTTGTTGTTGTAATCGAAATTTTGAATAATGTTTTCAATTGTCTCATTTTGTTGTTTGATTTGTTTAAGGGTGAACGGGCAATGTAGCAAGAAATGGGTTAGATCTTCTAGGGGATTGTTGCAACTTGCAAGAATCACATGCCAGAGGAACCGGAACATGTTTTTGCACAAGTCTCTGTTTAGTTGGGAGGCCGTTATGACATATTTTTCAAAGGAAGTTTTTGACTTTGGGATATGTATCTAATTTCCATATCCATGACACGTTATTAGTTGAGGGTGTTTGTTGCTTTGTTATTAATTCGAAGGCAGATTTACTAGAGAACCAACCATTTTTGTTAGGAGCCCCAATACAGTCTGTAGGGAATTTGGTTTTGAGGGATGGGTATATCTAAGATGTGTTTAACATCATGTTGATTTAGAAGTCCGTCTAGTTTGATTTTGTTCCGATTTCTATTGTTATTAATAAAGTCAATGACCTTTATCAAGGGATTAGTAATAATATTTGGTTGTGTATTGTCTTTAAGGTTTAAACCAGACAACCAATTATCTTTCCAAAATCGGATGGATTTACCATCTCCTACAATCCATGGAAGACCCGTTTGAAATTCGTTTCTAAGTTTGAGTAGTTGAGCCCATTGCCAAGAGTGGTTGCCTTTTGTGCAGTATTGGAGTATGTTTACCTCCTTAAGATATTTTTCGGTGATGATTTTCACCCAGATATTGTTTGGTTCAACAACGATTTTCCAGATAAGTTTCATTTGGAGTGCTTTGTTCATATCTTGTGTTTTTCTAATACCAATTCCACCATTATCTTTGTTTTTGCATATTTTATCCCAACCTATTAAGGGTTATGTGACGAGTCTTTGTTCCAAAAGAAATTTCTATTGATTGTGTCAAGTTCCTTGTGCAAATAAGAAGGAAGCATGAAACTTTGCATTAAGAAGTTTGGTTTGACAGCCAAATTGGATTTTATTAGGGTAGCGCTCCCTTCTTGAGAGAGGGAGTTAGCCTTCCATTTTAAAAGTTGGTTTGTGGTTGATATTACCGTATCTTTGAAAGTATCGTGATTGACCTTCCCATTGATGATAGGGCATCCAAGATACTTTTCTAAGGAAGTTGTGCTCGGGATACTAAGCACTAAGTGGATTAATTGTTTTGTTTTGTTTGGTTTGATACGTTGTTTGTAGTTTGAAAATTAGATTTTTGCAAGTTAACACATTGTCCAGAAATAGAACAATATTCTTCAATGATAGTTTTGATTTTAGAACAGGCGGATTGGTTGGCCTTTGCGAATATAAGAATATCATCAGCAAAAGTGAGAAATGGAACATTGGTTCCCCTTTTAGAGATTTTGAATCCCAAGTGGTTGTTACTACTAGCGCTCTCATTATGGAGCTTTTTGGATAGGATTTCATCTCCCAAGATGAAGAGGAACGAAGATAAGGGGTCACCTTGCCGCAACCCTCTTTAGGGTAAAAAATATTCGTGGGTCCATTGTTAACTAAGACCGAGAAGGAGACAATTTCAATACATTCTTTAATCCACCTGATAAAGCGAGGTGCAAATCCAAAATTTTCAAGGACTTTTAGAATAAAGTTCCATTCAATTTTATCATAGGCTATCCATCCTTCCTTTCCTTTCTTGGATCAGAAGGAATGAAAAATTTCATGAGCTATTAGAATGTTATCGTGAATGGATCTGTCCGCTATAAAAGCACCTTGTAAAGGATGGATTAGATTATTTAAAATAGGTTTCATCCTATCCATCATGATTTTTGAAATGACTTTATAGATAGTCGAGCAAAGGCTGATTGGTCTATAGTGGTTTGTAGAGTTTGGGTTGTCACATTTGGGTATAAGAGTAATAAATGTGTGATTAATTTGCTTAAGTAATTTCCCAAAGTGGAAAAAGCTTTTGACAGCTTTTATGACTGTGGGTCCCACTATGTGTCAATATTTTTGGTAGAATAAAGCGGACATTCCATCTGGACCAGGGGATTTGTTGCTACCAATGCCAAACACTACTTTTTTATTTCTTCATTTGTGACCAATTTTGTTAGTTCCTCATTATCTTGGGTTGATATTTCATTGTTAATATTGGTGAGATACTTTGTAAGAGTGTTGTTATCAATGTTGCTTTTTTTTAATCTTCTTTCGAAGTCCGATCTGATTTCATTTCGGATATTTTCATGTCCAATAATAAAAGTACCATCATTAGTACAAATTTATTTAATAATTTTCCTGCTACGCCTACCCATAGCTATCCGGTGAAAATAATTTGAGTTGGTGTCAATGGACTTTATGTGGTTGATTTTTGCTCGCTGGCTCCAATATTTTTTTATGGAAAGAGAGTAAATGCTCTTTTTTTGTTAGTAACCTATTCTGTTTGAGAATTAAATTGTTGTCTAGGTTGAAAATGATACCTTTTTGGATAGTGATTAGTGATTCTTCAACTTCTTTCAATTGTTTGAATATGTTGCCAAATGTGACCTTATTTCAGTGTTTTGCGCTTGTTTTGGGGGTGTGGGTTTTCTTTATGAGTTTATACATGTTAGATCCTAGAGGATTAACGCGCCATGCTTGTTTAACTAGGTTTTCAAAGTCTTTTCTTTGTGTCCACATTTTCTCAAACTTGAAGGGTTGGGCTTTAATATGAGCTTGATTTTCCAAATTCACAGAAATGGGACAATGGTCCGATGAGGTGAAAGCATAATTCCTAGTAAGAATACCAGGGAACCATTGTAGGATTTGATCCTGAACCAGGGTTCTGTCCAGTTTAAAATACATATTGTTAATTTATGTTCTGTTTTTCCTCCAGGTGAAGTCACCCCCGTGAGTTGGGATATCAATAAGGTCGCAATTATTCTTAGATTGCGTTAATCTGAAAATTTTGGATGCTGGGAGATGACAACCTCCTAGTCTTTCAGAGTTATTTTGAATTTCATTTAAATCGCCTATAACGAGGCATGGTATGGTTGTTTGTATAATAAATGTAGTTATTGTTGTCCAGAAGAGATCTTTTTCATTTTCCTTTGGTGGGCGTAAACAAAGATAATCATAAGACATATGTTTTTGTCAAGGATTTTGTATTTGATTGCTATAAATCTTTGATCAATGTGGGTTAATTCACAAACTTCATTTTGTAATTGGTAAGATTTCCACATAACGGTAATTCCACCGGAAAAACCGATTGCCGGTGAAAAGTACAGGTTATCAAACCCAGCCTTTCTCCATAAGTTTTGTTTGGGTTCTTTGTCAGTTCTGGTTTCAACTAAGGCCAGTATTTGAATTTTTTTCAATCTTACAGAAAGATTCGACATCGGTCCAGAGGTTTTTGCGACCAATGCCTCGACAATTCCAAAGGCATATCTTCATAAAAACAGATATTGGTTTTTTGCAAGTAATTTTGGTCTTGCAGATTGGTGAAAGTTTTTAATAACCAGATCTTGTGGGTAGCTTTTGAGCGAGTAAAATCTATCCTTGTGGGGAGTTGAGGAATAATTGGGAGGTGATCCCATAGTTATTTTAAAGGTAGAAAAAGAGAGGTCAAGTGAAGTACTCATCAAATTCTTATCATCATTGATCAAAAAAAATATGCATTAATGATAGCAAATGATGTAAGAGGATTGTTTCTAAGGGCAAGCCAAAGGCAGCTGGTTGTGAAAGGTATGTTGTGTTGCAAGTATGAAGTTAAAGGTTTACTGTGTTTATAACCATGCAACAAAGAAAAGTAGCAGTTACAGTCCTTGGTAATTATAGAAATAGTACAATTAGGCTTGAAAGTTCTGGAGGTGATCCAGGTTTTAATATATTTGGTAGTATCTAGAATATATAACAAGATACAATCTAAGGAGTTTAGTAAAGAAAGATAGTTTCTTTGTATGATTCTCCAATTGTTGGCAAAGAGACAGGCATGTAAGAACATAAAAATAGCAATAACAAGGTTAGCTGACATAGGGTAAAGTACTTTAAGACAAAAGGATATATAGAAATAGTTATAATGTAATAGATTGGAACATAATAACCTTGTTAGGGGGCAGTTATAGATTACAGTTTCTAAGTTCTGGGAGATATAAGCTTGGTAGCAAGTATTATACGAATTTAGTAAGCGAGAAAGCATCCATTGTTGAAGGTTAACAGATAGCAGAACATCTCTCCAGAAGACAAAGGGAGGAAGTGTGCAGAATGTAGATATTTTTGGGAATGTAGTTAGTGAAGGTTAAGTAGTAAATAGATAACCAGGCAGTGAGATGGTAAAGCAAAGGATAATGCAAGAGTGAGTTATGAGGTTGTGGGTAGATATTAGCAAATAGCAAGACTTAAATCCTGGGAGCAAACATACTTTAAAAGAAAGTAGCAAAGCATGTTTATATTAGGTTTATTCATGGTGATAGAATGATTGATACTGGTGTAAATGCAATCCTGCCAGTTAGACTTAATCAAAACTAGACAGATAGCAAAGGAATGATGCAGATTCACAGAAAAGCGAAACCATAAATTGTTGTAAATAATGATAAGGAGGTCAAGTATCGGTTATGTAGTTTGGGAGTTTTGCCCCATAGGATCTGCATCAGCAACTAAAGTGAGTTGATTGATCATGATGTATTTGGAGATTCCAGAAGCAGCAGTTGGGGATGAACCCTTGTTGTTGGTTTTAGGAGTAGTTTCATCTAGAAAAGAGGAGGTAGTATTCATGTTGATAACAACAGTATGGTTTCTGATGGTAGCTTGTGAAGCATTTTTTGTTAGAGTTTTACAATAGAGCAACATGGAGTTAAAAGGCATAAATAGAGTAAAGAGGGCGCAAAAACACACAACAATCCACATAGCAATTTCACACGCAGGTTCAAACATGGACTCAGGATTCACACAAAAAGGATAACGGTGAAGTCTGTTGAGACTGTCAATGAACGAGAAGCTAGTGCAAGGTTTATAGACATAGAAGAAATGCCATAAGTAATGTAAACAAGTAAGGGAAGTAAATGGTTGAGTACACCTTAGATTTGTTCGAATGTTCTTTATATGACACCAAGGAATGCCCAGAAAACCAGCTCCTAACACCAAAGGCCAAAGAGGGAGTTGCCCGGAGGGATTTTGCAGAGAGAAAATCACGCACACCCATGGATCTGGTGAGGAGTGACGAAAGAGCCCCCAAGAGAACTTGCCAACCCTAACCGCCATCAGAAAGAAGAAAAAGAGAATGGGTTTCCTCCCAAACCAAGATGCGAAGTCACCGCGTAGGAACGGAAAGACAGAGCAGCTGTAATGAGGGGGATTGCACCCCAAATTTGAGTCTAGATACGCCGAAAACATAGTATTTGCAGAAAGGATTTGTCGAAACACCCTCAACGTTTGGCAGAGATACCAAATTGAAGAGTAATAAGTTGACTGGGGAGGTCGAGGTTTGTTGTTAGTCTTTTATTAATAAATTAGTCTTTAATTAAAGAATATATGAAATAAAAGGTTAGAAACTTAGGATAAGAAATTTAAAAAAATATATATACACAATCTAATAATTATATATTTAAAAAGTATTATATGGTATATGTCTTCATTGTACACATATTCTTTAACGAATCTATTTTCTATATGTTCATACTTTTTTTCTTTATCTCCAAACAAGAGAATAATCCTAGTATATGTATATACAAAATAACTTTAACGTGTTATAATAAAAACGAAATATGAGAAAAATTATACTCAGAATCAATATATATATATATAATAGCATGTGTTTTAGTGTGCTATAATAAAGACTTAAATATGAGAATAACTACAAAGTTTAAATTGTTTAGTTAATAAAAAAAACTCTGCTAGTCACTCGCATTTTTCCGCGC
This sequence comes from Rheum nobile, assembly GCA_027886185.1. Classification (NCBI taxonomy): domain Eukaryota; kingdom Viridiplantae; phylum Streptophyta; class Magnoliopsida; order Caryophyllales; family Polygonaceae; genus Rheum; species Rheum nobile. Next base: position 7,418,064 of record WOAB01000506.1, on the reverse strand, counting down.
CGCTCCGCCACTGAGGAAGTGTGACCCCTCTTTCAAACTTTTCTAGTTCCGTCAGTGTATATGAGAGTTGTGTTGGTGGGTGATCTGTAAGTAATAATTTATGGTTGGAAAAATATGCCTAAACCAATAATAATGATCAAAGTTGAAACTATTGATATTTTTTAGGAAGCAAATTTTAAGTAATGATCACGTACGAATGCTCATGCAACTAACCTAAATTTTTTTCTTCCATTTTCGCAAATTATAATATATATCAATTTATAAATTAGGGATGAGTATCGATCCAAAATCGGACCAAATCAGACCGAAAAACTATTTCAGAAAAAATGTGGACTGATACCAGTCCGGTCTCGATTTCCGCTAATCCTTATTCACATACTCATAATTAATCTAACAGATCGATGCACATAGATCTAAAAAATAATGCACATTTTACTATAACTTTGATGCATATACTCTTAATAACTAATGCACATTATATTAAAATTGTGATATACATATGTACTCGCACAATTTTTCAAATAATAATACACATTCCATTATAAGTGCATACTTCGTTATACCTCTAATAGGAAGTCTATTATAACTTTGATGTACATATTCATACACACTGATGCGTATATTATATATTCGGATAAAATACAGTTATGCCTTTCTACTACCTTTTAGAAATCGATAATATGAGTCGTTTTTCAAAATTACATATTCGTGTATCAAGCTCTCTTCACATACTATAAGTTATCTGTAATAATGCATTATTTTATATTAAATTACAGTAAATTATGAAAGATAATACAAGTTAATGCATTATCATCAAAATCCAAACCCTTAATAAATAATAAAATATTTTGATGAGACAGAAAAATAAGTTTAATTTAAATTAATTGGAAAAGCCAATTCAAAGTAGTGGTAAGTGGTAATATCCAACAACCTAGTACCATACCCACTTCTGATTGTCCTATGTAGTCCCAAAACCACGGGCCACCAAAAACAACCTAGTAGTTGTATTAGTGGTTTTGAAGACAGCTATTAAATAATCACAATAATGTTAATTATATTAAAAGTAATGTGATTTTTAATTAGTTCTTTTTTCCAAGTGCTTTAATACGATAGCAAATGAGATTGCTGGCACGTGGTGAGTGGGCCCATGATGTCGACATCACTTCAATTAATCAATACAATAAATTTTCGAAAAAAAGAGTAATGAATGTGGTTTATTTAGGCGAATACTATTTGCACCGGCTGCTGCGCGGCGGCCGCTGCTGCCGCAGCAGTAGGTGTCGCGCGGTGGTGGCCGGCGGTGAATGCGGTGATCAGTATTAGAAAGTGATACGTAAACTCGGTTAGTATACAATTAACCCGTAAAATTATACGTAAATTGGGTCGGGCGGATCGGGTTTGGATCGATCGAGTCGTATAAATTTTTGGGCTGAGTTCGGGTCGGATTTAGGTTGAGTCGGGTTCTTATTCGATATTTAAAAAAATATTGAATTTTAAAATTATATCGAGTCTTAAAAAATATCGAGTCAGGTTCGGGTTTTTAAAATTCACCGAAAAATTGTGATTGAAATCCACCGAAAGTAATTCGTTCACGAACGCAACAATAATTCTGATTGAAATCCACCGAATATTCTACCCTAAACCCATCACCGACGTCCATTAACAGTGAAATCGTCCATCACCGGCGAGATCGAACTCCCGGTACCACCACCGCGCGGCGGCGCCAGATCGAACTCCCTCCGCGCGGCGCCCAGGGCACCCGTCGCCGGATTCCGCCCCCTTCGCGGCAGTGAGTGTCGCGCGCCACTGACACGGTGCAAATAGCACCGTGTCAGGGCGCAAGTTGCCTCACCGTTTATTTAGGTTGAATTTTCTCTGATATGTTTCTTATTATTTGACTAAAAATATACTCCATCCGTATAGAAAATGTTGTCATTTTAGCCCATAATTTTTTTTATAGAAAATATTTTCATTTTAGGTGTTTAGGTAATAATTTATTGGTGAGTTACGAGGTTTGACATTGAAAATTAATTTTTTTTACTCTTTTTATACAAATTCTCTATGTTTATTGACTTCAATTGAGATTAGTTATTAAATAATTGTAAATTTTAAGAAAAATTTATGAGAATATAGGATAATTATTATATTTCTTAATAAGTGTGTCAAACTCTATAATGACAATCTTTTTTCATACTTCATACAGGGAGAGTAATAAACAAGATAAACTTTAATTGCATAGATTTTCTCTATATATATTAATAAATATGGACATTTGTTTTTGGTTAGTTTACATCACATCTAATAGAAATGAAGATTACTCTAACATAAGTAGTTCTCAATACTCTTTTTCTTATTTTCAATGTACTTTGAAAATTTAATATTAATAGAATCTTGAATTTTGTATAGATATAATCAAAACAATAAATAATTTGAAACATTAACTTACCTCCCAAACGACAAATATATAAAATAGAGGGAGTACTAGTTACATGTATGCTTGTGCTATGCATAGGTCCATGACATGTTTAATTCCATTTTTTTTTAATTAGATAAGTTGATATTTTTAATATACTAGTGTCTTTATAAAAATTGTACAATCAATTTATTGTAATTTACGATTGGCTTTTAAATATATAGAGAAATGATATATATATATATATAAGGTATTTCATTATACTTTACTAATTACTATGTTATTAGTGTAGAATGAGATGAAATAAAATCGCTATGTGAACTTTATAACAAAAGTTGTATGGTTATATCTCATATAAAATTATTATATAGAAGTAGTTTAAACAATTACTATTTAGGTGTTATTTCAAGTTGATAATAGGAAAGCAAAGTGTTGGATTATTTTGATTTATGTTCTCCTCATTTTGTATGTATGTCGAAAGATATTTGTTGGTTTTCAAGTCATATTTTAAAAATAAATAGATAAAAAATTATATTTAAATGCGAGTAATGATAAATAGATATCTATTACTATATATTAAAGCTCACACATTTAGAGCCATGAGAGTGTTTTTAGAAAAAAGTTATTGAGGTGTTATTATTTGATTTTTCAATTTGTTATTATATTGAATAATCTACAAAAGCTATATATCTAAATTAAAGCGATCCACCAAAACGATTTTGGACCCACATTACTCATGTGTAAGATTTTGGATATAAGCAAAGTTTGATGTTAACCAACCAAGGATTTGAAATTTAAATCAATGTATCTTACATTATTTATGTTTTATTTACTAGACTATCAAATTCGATTTTAACCAACCAAACTTCTCAATTTAATTAATGTACAGTATTAGTGAGGTTTTTTATTGTTAAATGTAACAATTACCATTTAATCTAATATTGATTTGTTATTAAAATAACATAAATTATGGTCTTGCTATTTTTTTTGGCAAATCTCATTATAAGAACATGACAATTTAATCTTATTTATAAAACATGGCAAATCTTATCATAGGTTCACTCTTCTTTTTGATATAAATCGTAGTATTAAATATGTTACTACTCCAATGACAATTTTTACACCACAAAATAATTAAGAATATGTTAAATACAAAGACGATTTATCTAACCTATGCCTTGGGCATAGGTTAAGCATTTGTTTTAGAAGGATTTTGTTGGGTGTAATTATATCAGGGAGTTTAATACTTTGTAAAATGATTTAAGCATTCCTCTTTAGGGAACCGTTTCTAAAACAAGAATTCTTAACATGTGCCCTTACGGCATATGTTAGAAAATTGATTTAAAATTTTATTAACATTAACTGTTTAATGTATATTTTAATTAGGATTAATTATCGAAAATCATCCGTTCAATAGATTATATTGTCCATAATTACTCATATTTTTCGATATTACCGAAAACCACCCGAATTTCGTATGTCGTCAATAATTCACCGCCATTCCGCTGACTCCGTTTGAATTGTCGTTAAATGCGTGAACATGAGCAAGCTTTTTCTTTTTTATATAACAAAATAAATGTAAAGTAAAAAAAGAAGAAACAAACACAACTTTGGGTCGTCTTCCCAACGATCCATCCCTTATGGGGATCAAATTCATCCATTCTCCATCCTCCATGGCCGCAGATCTGAGGTGACGGTTCCAATGGCGGTGGTCTGACACAACTCTCTTCTTCGATTTCGCCCAATTTCTCAACAGTTGTATCGTCCTCAGCCCAACTCCCTCCTCAGCTGTCGTTGATGAGATCTCCATTATCCACCAAAACTCACTTCTCAAACCCTTTTTTCGGACTTTACTAATCAAAATAAATAAGAAAAAAAGAGATAAGAGCACGAGAATTTGAAAGTTACTCCTCCAAATCTGAATTCGGATTAACCAGGTCCAACCACCAAGAGCTTCACGAACCTCCCCTGCGTGATTGACCAATTCAACAACATAGGAGGGCAATAAAATATTTGGTGCAATCAAACCGCTTGTAAATGCTATAGTTGTAGAATCGAATTATCATGCCGATTGATGAATCAGACCTGTTCGAGTCAGGTTGTGTGAGCTCTGAACTGTCCAACGCATAAATTAAGATTTCCACCTTTTCCATGGACACCGTCTCAATATACTAGGCCGTCAATTAGGCTGAACTTTGCCTTAATCACCCTCCATTTCTATCGATTAGGCTTGATTTAGCAAGATTCCCGAAACCCTTAAAATTTCCAGTCTTTCAATTTCGAGCAAATGAAGGTAAGAAAGTGGGGAATACATTGAATGGTTTTTTCCTAAACCCAAAATCTTTGAATTTATTTAATTTTGTTTTATTTTAATAAAAATATATAAAAATTGGCACGTGTAACAAATATGAAACGGAGTCAGCGGAAGGGTGGTGATTTATTAACGGCATACGAAATTCGGGTGGCTTCTGATAATATCGAAAAATAGGGGTGGTTGTGGACTTATGGGTAATATGCCTTATTGAACAGGTGATTTCAGATAATTGACCATTTTAATTACCCAAACATTTTCAATTTAAAAACTTATTTTTGTTTTCTTTAAATATAAATACATATCTAAATAAACTCATCATAACAAACAAGAATAACCTTTGGTATATTATAATTATCCCAAACTTTTGTTATTTCAAATTTTTTGATGTTTTTTAGACTACTGATTTACAATTAGTCATTAAATTGTTTCTATTTTTTTTAGTTAATATGATTGATATTTTTATATTTTTGAATAATATATTTTTAATATAACATTTCAACATGCCACTTTTAAAGCTAGAATTTTATTATAAGCACACATATTTATGTTTAATTAATATTGTGACTTATAATTTTTAATATTAAAATATTGACATAATTTTAATATTTTATGTTAATATATATAGTTTATTGAAAATACACAATAAATGGTAGTAGAATACGTACAACTTCAGCAAAAATATCCCGTGTATGAAAATTATTACATGATTAAAAATAAAAAGAATAACTATACGAGAATATGTATGAATAAAATATAATATATTTGTACAAGTTATATAATTAACAATAAAATGTTGAACAAATTGCTTTTACATAACAAATTTATGTTATTTCAATCTTCCATTTATATAATTCTTAAACAATATCAATAAAAAAATTCTTCTTAAAACCACTTAAATATAACATAATTTGATTTAATTATAAATAATTATTGATGTTTTTCTAAATTTACGTTCACCCGTACAATGTACGGGTACTACACTAGTTTTATTTATAAGGGTGTAAATGTAATATCCCTCATTTTATAAGGGTATTTTGGAATTTTTCCAACTTCCGTATTACTAGACGGATTAAATTCAGAAAAGATCGGACATTCTGTAATATGTTTGAGCTCTGTAAATTTTTCTGAGTAATATAAAATACAGTTGAAGTATTTTCGGGGTTAATTTGTCATTCGTGTACGAATATATTTAACCCGGAGTTAAGATAATTAACCCAAGATCAAAAAGGACAAAACGGGTGAAAATTGGCCTTGACCGCACCCCGCGGTCAAGTGGCCGCACCCGCGGCGAAGGCCAAATCTGGGGCGGCAACAGAGATGCCACCGCACCCAACAGTCACGCCACCGCACCCAGCGGTGGGATATTTCTTCGACGTTATCGTCTTCCCTCTGCAGGAGCAAGTGGCTCCACTTGTGGGTTTTTGTCCCCTTTGTCCCCGGCTTGTTCCCTCCTTGTTCCCTCCTTGCTTGGGCCTATAAAAGGAAGAGAACTTCGTGGAGAAGGAAGCCACAGATCGAGCTTCTTCTTCCTCCTCAGTTTTCTCTGTTTTCTCCATTGTTGTGCAAGATTTTGAGCTTTGTGAGAGAGTGTTTGGAGTTTCCTTTTGAGTGGTAAAGGTGCTCTTGAGTGTTGTTTAGAAGTATAAGAAGGTTGGAGATCAAACCAAGAACAAATCGAAGGCTAACGAAGCGATTTGGGTAAGTTTCTCCATTGAAGCTGTCGCGAGAGCTTGCCACTGTCAGTCCACCGCACCCCGCGGCAAGGCTCCCACCGCACTCGCGGCGAGACTTGTCCGAGTGTGTGTTCTTGGGTGTTGGCTTTGGGCGAGGCTCGATTCCTTTGATTCTTTTCGTATTCTTTTAGATTCAATTATGAAGATATTGAATCTAACTTAGGGTCTCGTTATGGGTCGTTTCTTAGGGATTTATTATCCAAGATCTGCCCCAGTTTCAGATCCAGGAACTCGACGTTTCTAAAGCTTTGTTCGAACTTGTCGGATCTAAGGCAAGTGGCGGTTCGCTCTTGCTTATCATTCCATATTTCATTAATAATCAATTGTTTAGTTGTTAATTAATTTGGGATGGTTTACTGTTTCATTGGGTACAGTGTTAATAATGATTATGATAATGGCCTGGAGGGCTTTAATGTGGATTATTACTGTGTTGAACTGTTTAGTTAACACGAGTATTGTGTGTTAATTACCGTGATGGTGTTGTTGAGAATTTAATGTTAACTTTAATGCTAGATTAGCAAATATTCGTAGGAACGCTAATCCGGTTAAAGATTAGTCGTTTCTTTATAACTTAATGTTCGTAGGAACGCTAATCCAGTTAAATATTAGTCGTTTCTTTATAACTTAATGTTCGTAGGAACACTAATCCGGTTAAAGATTAGTCGTTTCTTTATAGCCTAATGTTCGTAGGAACACTAATCTGGTTAAGGATTAGTCGTTTCTTTAAACGTGATACTTCCTACCACCCGCTAAGGTAGGAGGGGTATAAGCGCCTTGCTAGCGCCATTGGGTGGACGTAACACCACCCTGTGTATTAAACTTCCGTTGTTACTCGGGTTAATTTAACGGCGGTAAATTAATTAAGCACCTCGCCAGTGTATCGGGGTGGACGTAAGGTCACCCAGTGTATTAAACTTCTGTTGTTACTCGGAATAATAATTAAAAGCCTTAACGGAAGGGTGTGTGTTGTAATAAGATAAGTGCCGTTGTCGCACATAATTAATAAGCTTTGGTAGTTGTACTAATTGGGTGGACATAATTGTCACCCTAAGGTTTAAAGCTTTGTAGCTGCTCTTAATCATGTTGTAAGCATTAGTGTGGATAAAGTGTTGTGAAGGAATAATTGATTAAGGGAATAATTCTTCAGGAACTCGTTTTCCCTATTGTGGTCTTGAGTAAGACTGTGAAATCCGGAGTTAGGATGGTCAGGATCATAAGTAAAGTATGACCCATGTAGGACCAATGGTTAAAGCTTTTGGGAAAGCCAAGTGTGCGAAATCATAGGTATCTTTGGGGAGATCTATTTGAGATTCGTTTGAGGTAAAATAAGGAAATAAGTCATTTAAGACAGTACGAGTCGTTGGACTCGATAAGTGGAATTTCCAGAGAATGAGGAGTTAAGACTCTTGGGAATTGTCAAGGATTGACATCTTGTGAGTATGTCATCTATAAGGCTTAAGGTATCACTCTCTTTGAGGAAATAAGAGTAACATCTTATGTGATACGTTTCGAGGAACGTAGTAATAAGATATTGTGATTGTTCTTGGAGGAAATTATAGAAACTTAAAGAACTTTAAGTTAGAGATGACGTAAGGTCAGTCTTACTTTAAGATAAATTATGGGATTGTGTAAAGTACCATTAAGGGAATTAAGATGATGTAATGTTTCGAGGTTACTAAGAGTTGATAACGGGATTGTAAGGAATTAAGAGGTGAACTTTAAGATTTTGTATATAAGGAAATTGTGAGGGAGATGCGTGTTCTCCTATTTTAAGGTAGCCATGATTAAGTGGATAAGATAAGTGCGGTGATGCATATAATTAAGGATTTAGTCCCCTAGGGATTTAGTTCCCGACTCGACTTTAGGGATTTAGTTCCCGAGTCAATTCCGCCTTAGGGATTGAGTTCCCGACGGTATATTTCTGGTGTAGAGATGATCTAAGAGCTTAACGTGTTTGGGTACGTTGTGATTAAGTTAAGTGCGGTGATACATATTTTAGTGCAGCTAAGAGTAGTGCCGCTAAGAGTAGTACAGTTAGGAGAACTCGTCTTGACTTGGGTCAGAGTAAAGTTCTCTTTCTAATCTGAACTCGCGTTAAACGGTGAGGTTGGTTGTGAACCGAATCACCAACTTGTTTTAAAAACGTTTGTGTGTATTAATGTTAACGTTTGTGTGTATTAATGTTAACGCTTGTATGAATATTATTAATTAAGTTTTCCAACATTTGTCATGCTTCCTATAAGGCTCATTTCATTTGGAGTCTTCTTTTGGGATTGATTGTTGTGAGACTCGGTCTCCAGAATCTTCTCTTGTTCATGCATGTTGATATATTCTAGTAGGAGTATGGTGGTTGACTATCGTCATCGGTTTTGATTCGAGAAGCGATGAGTCTAACCTAATACGACTGCTTCGAACCACTCTGCTTTGTACCCTTGCGTAGTCTTTCATTAGACTAACCAACCGAAATTATTCCCTTGCATGGTTGGCTGGTGTCATCCGTCCGATTCGGCATATCAGATAAGTTGCCGTCCTGTGAAGGCTAGAACGACTATAGAGACGAACGGTGTTTTGACAAGTTGTTTTCAGGTTAAGATCCTTGGTGGGTGATCATTGCGATCAAGACCCTTTTGTTGTTATTTTAAAGACTTCCGCTGTGTTAAATATGTTTTGTGTAAAGACTTCCGCTGTAATGATTCTGATTATGTATTTCTGATGTATTTTGTCGTATTTGGAATTATGTTGTAATTCCGAGACTTTGGTTTAAATAAAAGTTATGATATTTTGTATTATAACTGTGAGTTGATGGTTATATCGTTTGGAAAAGCCTGGGGTGACTTCGGAATGTTTAATCCGAGGTCACTGGCAGTAATACTTTCAAGGTGAGATTTTGGGGTGTTACAGTAAAAGAGTTTAAAAGAAGATTAATTAAATATATTTATTAAGATAGAAAATTAACAAAAGTTGATTTTATGTAAAATAGAAAAAATTGTGTAAAAAGGAGTTCATTAATTGTGACAAATATTTCAACTTTTTTATATATATAGTTAGATAGTTAGATATGTACTTATAAAAATTATATTCATGTACGAAAATGTCCTCCTTCGTGCATCGATAGCAAAACATAGAGGCGTCTAAATTTGATCTTGTTTAAACGTCAATATCATTAGTTTTTTTAGGGAACCAATATCATTAGTTAGTACATTGAGTATATAATTTGAAATAGTCTTTTCTTCGACGAAAAATATATAATTTGGTATAACAAAAATATTAAGAAGCTAACTTGACAGGATGACGCATTTATTTAATGAAAAAATTTCGTTTTATTTTTCCACATGTAAAATTTGCAGACTAACGCAACCGCACACTATAAGCTAAGAACCTTCCGATTTATATGGGTTGGCATGGGAACATCATAGGAGTAGGACTCTTTCCTCGTATAAAAGGACATATAAAGAGCTGGTGCTGATTGGTTTAATACTAAGGATTTAAAATAATGTATTAAATTATATTATCTTATATTAAATTATCAATGTATTATTTCTAAAAATTCAAACAGACCATAAAAGCATTTTTAAATGATTAAAATTCATTTTAATGACGATCCAAACAAACCTAAATATTTTGATACTTCAGGATTTAAACAAAATTTGTTCAATTTAATTAAAGATCATCACAGTCTGTCAGCCGAAAGTTTCATATAACTTTGAATATAATTGAGTTTAACATCTTCTGCATCCAAGAAAAAAAATAAAGGAAAAAGCTGTAGAGGGAACGTGGATATATAAATTTGAATTTCGAAGGCAATCGGATGGCCCAATGTTTTTCTTTAGTTTTTTCTGGGATTCAAAGGTCTAGATATTTAAAAAAAAAAAAAAAAGACTCTTAGATTTTAGAAGGGGTAAATTCTAATAATTAAGTTAGTGTTGGGTGCAACCTTAAGAACAATTTTTTTTTTCTCCTGTTAAAAGTACAGGAGGCAGGAGGTAGTTCAGTTGTTGCTGACACTTATTATTATTTTTATATTGTATATTATACAGTATAACATTAGATGTGTATTGAATTTTTGATATATTCTGAGTTCTTAAGCTAGCTATTTCATACACCGTAGAAAATAAGAAAATGCATATAATTAAGAATACTAATGATATGTTGGCAATGTTGAACAAACGTGACTTAAAAAAATACTAATACTATTTTTTATTATCCGACATATTTTTAGGAATGTTAATTGTGTTGTGGATAAAATTGCAAATTAAGAAAATAAGTGTTTTAGTATAATTATTACATTCCTAAAAAATTATAGAAAGGACTGAAATATTGATATTTTTTAATGAACTAAATGAATAATCCTTAAAAATTGTATAAATGATATTCTTTTAGTGAATGGAATGAGTACGAACTAGACGGTCCACCAAATTGATGAGGCATGAACTTGATAATAATTGACATGTCATTAGGAATAGAAAATTTAAGTTCACCAAGACTTTCCAAATAAACCTTGCTAAGAATGTTTTCCAAAATATCGAACAACTTTTCATTATTGAGCTTCATGCACAAGACCTTACGAACATGTCAATTGAGTTGCTTATCCATACCTTAAATATTCCGTCGACATTACTGCATATAACTTGTACAAAAACAATACAAACTATAGAATGGTGATATGAATTGAACACACTTTTTTTTCTATCATTACACATGTCCATTTATTACTCATTATAAATTATCAAGTGACTGACAAACTTGTAAACCCTGGTCATTCATCTCCTGATTTTGCCTTCTCCAATACTCTCATATTTTAATTTCTCATCCTTTCGGATGCTGATCTAGGGTACTTGAAAAAATCCCAAATTTTCTTGGTAGGAAATAGGAGAAATGTAAAATAGAGTTCATCGTTTCGGCGCAGAAGATATGGTACCAGATTACTGGCCCGTAATTTGACGGCCCAGTATTAAAACGGCCCAAAAGACAAATCTCCTGAAGATGACGTGCTCCGACTGCAATTTCACTTGCAATAACCATGAGAAGAAGAAAACGGATAAGAGAGTAGAGAAGAGGCGAAAATGGGAGTACCACTTGTAAGAACAAGGATAAGGATAGGGTGCTGGGCGACCTTACCAAACCACCATGCACCCCATCATCATCCAACCGTCCATTTCCATCAAATCCAACCATCACAAGAAACGAATGATCTTCCTCAAGGAAGACTAGCAGCAAGAAGAGGGCTTTTCATATCCACTGCAACCGCAGCTGCAGCTGCCCTGTTGTTGCTTTCAGATTCTTCTTACGCCGGAGAATTCTCTGAGATTCCCGATTCCGGCGGCGTCAAGGCTTTGGATCTTCGCACCGGTACAGGCTCCGTTCCCGTCGACGGAGATCAGGTTAGATCTTTTCTTCAACCTGTTGTCTTCTATACAGTTCTACTTATTCATGTGTGTTCTTGTTCCGTAGGAATTTTACAAGTAATGAATTATAAAGATGATCAAGAATCAAGACGGTGTCACTGAAATGTAAGATTTCAATTGTACAATTGAAGGTGGCGATACATTACTATGGAAGATTGGCAGCAAAACAAGGATGGCGGTTCGACTCAACCTACGATCACAAAGACGGATCAGGAGAGCCGGTACCCTTTGTTTTCGTTCTTGGATCGGGCAAAGTAAATCTCTAACTAATCTAATCACCAAAATCTTAAGCATAGTTGTAAATGTCATTGCCTCAAAAGAAGAAGAAAGTATGGAAACATGATTTAGGGTTTTGTAGGTCATACCTGGGATTGAGACAGCAGTGAGAAGCATGAAAATGGGAGGCGTTAGAAGAGTCATCATCCCACCCTCCCAAGGTTACCAGACCACCTCCCAAGAGCCTATACCGCCAAATGTACGTTCCTCCATATTAAACGACGAGTCCGTAACGTTTTTCATTAACGTCACGAAATTGTCTTTTTTTGTGTGTGGTAGTTCTTTGACAGGCAGAGGCTGTTCACTACCATTTTCAACCCAACACGCATTGCTAATGGAGAAGGCTCGACACTGGCAACTCTCATATTCGACATTGAGTTGGTCAGCCTCAGGCACTAAACTTACAGAGGGATTGAGCTTTTCTTGAGGATGTGTGTATACATTTCTTGGCTATATAGGCACATGCAGAAAGTTGGGTACATATATATATATATATATCTATATGAGTACTCGTCCATGGCTAAAACTCTAAAGGAAAAACGTGTGCATAAATTGTAAATCATTGCTCACCCCAAGCACCCAGGTTTTATCTATATGGTTCTACTATGCATAAATTTTCTACATATTTCTGTGAACTGCCATTTTTATCACCTCTCTATCAACTGTGATTTTGTTGAATGAACAAAAACAGGGAGCTCTAGACACTTTCATCCCCCACCTAACAACTTATACCCAATTTTATTTTATTTTTAAAAAGAAAAGAAAAAGAAAAACAGCAGACACTTTAAATTTCCTATCACCTGATATCAGCTACTCGGGAATCAGTCTCTAATCACCTGAAATCCGACTTCAAACTTCTATTAATGATCCATAAATCCAGCCCAAGGAACTCATCAGTGTCCTGCCATTAAAAATTACATTCACAGTCTACAGAAGAAACCCAATCTTATGCTACATGTTGAAATTTTTAGTATCTATGCCATCTCTAAGAGTTGGTTCTTCAATATCTTTAATCTTCTATGACCAAAATAAGGAAGAATGCCTTGGCCGAAGCCAGCAAATTGTTGATCGTTCCTAAGACAAGCTCTCTGACGCTTTGCAGATTGAGTAACAAAATAGACAAAACACTAATTACTAGTCCCGCTTCTCTCATTTGTAGCCCAATCAAGGAAATTCCATAGAGAATACAATAATAAGTTCAGCATATGCAACACTAATGGTATCACCATTTACCTAGCAAAGGCGAATCCTTCTCAATCGGCATATTTATGTGTGTAAAGCAAAGCTCATTGGGATGCTATATGGTTAGAGAATGCCTCAGGCATCAGCCATTGGCAAGATAAAGTGATCATAAATGAGCCCAAACACATTTAATTTAACATCTTATACTGAAACCTTGTTACCATCATCATGTATGTAGAAGTAGAATCATTAACAAACAACTCTTTCTGCTCTGATGTATAGCCTTTCTTTCCAAGTATTTCAGGAAAACCTCTCCTATCAAAAGTATTTCACATTTAAAGCAACAACAACTCAGAGAAAGCAATTTAACCTTGTTTTCAACTCATAGATCACCAGCTCCTTTGACATTGTGAATACATGTTTAGATTTATGAACTCCTCAGTCAAAGATCTCCATAAAGTATTACAATAAACAGATTCCTGTACTCATTACACAGCAAACCAACTAGTTCACAAAACATGGAGGTTTAGCTAATTTTGCTTCATTATCAAGTGATAGCAGAGCACATGATGCCATGAAAGCACATACCTTCAACGAACCACATGGAATTCACCAAATTCACAGATCCGAGATCAATCCTCCTCGCCGCTCTCATCGCTGAAGTAACTCGATTTCTTCACCTTCTTCCCTTTCTCCTTAACTCCGCCAGCGCCGCCGTTTCCCCCACCGCCTCTTTCTCCATCCCCCGTCAACAGCCTCTCATCGGCACGGTCATCCACCACAGAGGCCCAATTATCATCATCAAACCCTAATTCCTCACCGCCGCCATCCGTATCTCGCTCCTCCTCTTCTTCTTCCTTTCTCTCTCTCCTCCCCTTCTTCGCAACCGGCCGCTCTCTCGCCCCCAACTGATTCATCGGGCACTCGTAGCTCAAATGCCCTTCCTCCCCGCACTCGTAGCACCGGCTCTTGTCTTTATAGACCCTCCGGCGGATGAATTCGGACGCCCGTCCATTGTCGGAGGCGATCGAAGCAGTTAGGGTTCGGCCATTGAGGATCTTGCCGTCCATCTGGCGGGCGGCGGACGCGGCGTCGTCGCGGGAGACGAAGAGGACGAAGGCAACGCCGCGGCTCCGTCGGGTGGTCCGATCCTTGAGGACGGTGACCCGGGCGACTTTGCCGAAGGTGGAGAAGATGGTAAAAAGATCGGAGTTTGTGAGGGTGTAGTCGAGATTGCTGACGTAGACGGTGGATTTGGAGGGGGCTAGGCCGCCACTTCCTCCGCCGCCGCGCTTGCCGGCGGCGGATGTGTTCGTCGCCGGCGCGGAAGCTGAGGCGGCGGCTGTAGGGGTGGGGAAACGGTAGTAGAAGACGTCGTCATCGTCGCTGTCGCTGGTGGTAGTTCGGGGCATTTTTTGAAGTAATACCTGCGTTTGATTGGGTCAAATTTCCTCGTTGGGAAAATTATGGGGTCAATTCGTAAATATATGTTTCTCCTCAAAATTACCGGCCGTAACAAAAAGTAAAAAATGAATTCTATGATGATTAAAAAAAATTATACGGAGGAAGGAGGGTTATATCCTTTTATTTCATGATAGGTACATAGGTTGATTGATATATTGATCGTACTCGAGCATCTTAACTTATTCCGGTAGAGAAAGCATGACTAATTAAGATGAATTCCCTGCACGAGCAAATTTTTTTCCGCCAACCAATAGGCACACCGATTTACAAGGCAAGGAACATGCTTGATACAGACAGTCCATCCGTTATTATGCCGCAGCTCCTTGAACCTATTGACAATTTCCTTATAAAAATGAGATGGTTGATTTTTAGTAGTCACCGGGGTCAAGACTTCCACAACATCGATCTCAATCTCTGTGGGAGTCAGATTTCCCTCACGTGAAAAGTCCTACGCGTAGGGAGTCGAGACTATCAGAATTTGGTTATAGAGAGAGGAGTGGGTGTCAGACCAAAGGAAGGTTCGATACATTGGATAAATCCTCTCTCCATCAGAGAGTGACACTTGGCAGCACGGTAATGGATAGCAATTCTTATATATACTCTTGAAATCTATGAGAAAGAGGATCCTTTTTCGGGAGAAAGAAGAGAGAAAGAGAGTCCGAAAGCTCCATAGCCGTCTTTGTTTTCTTGTTCTTGGGTTCTCTGAAACTTGTGTCCAGCAAGTGAATTATGTCCTACTTTCCCCCTTTATTTCTCTCCCTTACTACTAGAATTCGTTGATCTCATCACTGACTTGGGCGTCGGAGGGTGTTCTCCCGGGGAAGCTCTCTCCGGGATTCGCAGGTCGGCACCGAGCCCAGCGGCGAGAATGGAGGCCAGGAAGACGAGACCAAAGGGCTAAGCAAGAAAGAAGAGAGCCGAATCTGTGAGTAGAGCATGGGCCAGAAGTTCTAGCTCCCAGAAGTGACGAAGTAACGCAGCTCAAAACCAAACTTGAAGAGGAAGGCAATTGAGGACATCCCCAAACAAACAAATCTCGAATACATCCGGGTTGAGGGTGTGTTGACCTTCAACGTCTTCACGAACTGTTGAAACGGATTTCAACACTGGCGCCGACCTTGGGGAGGTCCTCGCGCAACTAAGTTCGACACGACCCTTAAGAATGGCGACAGTACGCGGAGATCCGTCAGTAGAAATCGAAGGAGAAATGTCTTCACCAAAAGGCCCACCAAATGACAGTATGCGAGATATGTTGGTAAACGACGAAGAATGGGAACAATTCCGCCTATTCCGCAAGTGGCAAAAGGTCAGCCAAGAGCTCCCCGCGCTGGAGGTAGCACCACCACAACGCCAAGCAGTACGACCCTGCAGAGAGCCGTACATTCCTATGGAACCTCGCGAGGAAAACGAAGAGTAGTACCAACCCGACCAAGCCTCCATCACACGCGAGCAATTTCAGTATTCACCATGGAAAAAGGTGCACGGGGGACGCCATCCAGAGTATGAGTTTCAGCACTACCCGCGATATATGGCCTCAGAGGTACCACTGACACTATTAGGATCTACAGCGTTCGCGAACCACATACTCCTGGCGCCTCCACCCCCAGACTTCAAGATACCCACGTTCAAGGAATATTCAGGAGATGAAGATCCAAAGGATCATCTATCCAGGTACCAATACCTAATGCTCGCGAGCAAGGCAGACGAAGCCACTATGTGCAAATGCTTCCCGAACACCTTGGCTGAACCTGCTCTAACCTGGATGATAAGCCTGCCCGCGAAGAGTATAAGTGGTTTTCAACAGCTCGCGGACTCCTTCATGGCTCACTTTGGGTGCTCACAGAAACGAAAGCTCAGTATGCAAGAGGTTTTGAACGTCAGGCAGCGTGAGGGAGAGTCACTTGCCTCTTTCGTCAAAAGGTTCACGACCGAAGCAGTCCAGGCCCACGATTTTGACGAGAAGGTGGCTCGTATGGCGTTCATCCAAGGACTCCGGAATGGGCCCTTCAAGCTCAGCGTATGCAAAAAACCA
Source organism: Rheum nobile (assembly GCA_027886185.1). Classification (NCBI taxonomy): domain Eukaryota; kingdom Viridiplantae; phylum Streptophyta; class Magnoliopsida; order Caryophyllales; family Polygonaceae; genus Rheum; species Rheum nobile. The sequence goes on along the minus strand of WOAB01000506.1, from coordinate 7,401,245 downwards.
CCCGCTTCGTACACCAAGCTGCTTGAAAAGGCTAATCAGCACATAGTAGCAGAAAAGTTGGCACGCAAAAGCACAGCGGTGGTAACACCACCCGCAAGCCATGGAAGAAGAAATGAAGCTGCTAAAAGAGATGTGACCGCGTGGGAGCCACACCGCCACCATGTAAATGAGCGGGGAAAAGCCGCTGAGAAGCCTCTGATCGCGGTAGAAATGAACAGTCGAGAGCTAGCATCCGCGTACATGCAAAGGCCATAATCTAGGCCGCCTCCCTTACGAGCAAACATGCCACCACCACCTGCCCAGCAAGAAAGGAGGTTTTGTGTTTATCACCAGTCGACTACACACGACGAACATGAATGTCAGAGGCACGGCCCCCCGCGGGGGAAAGCAATGTCAAGGCCAAGGCCTGCGCCGCAAAGACAAGCACCCAGGCGCCCCGCACCCTACCCACACGTCGAGCAGAACTTTCCACGACCGGATGGGCAAGTAGGGACCATCTCAAGGGAGCATAAGCCAAGGGGTCCCAGCAAGAGAGAAACAAGAAGGATAGCTAACACCCCTCCCCCAATCGGGAGACCGGTCATGAGTATCTCCAACCCTCCTCGACAAGACAAGCTGACATTTGGTTTGGAGGATATCGTCGAGTCCTGCATTCCCAGCACCGATCCCCTAGTTCTTCACGTGCAAATGGGCACAAAGATAGTGAAGAGAGTCATGGTCGACACCGAGAGCTCAGCTGACATCTTACACTGGGAAGCATTCCAGAAGATGGGTTTGGATCCCGCGAGCCTCGCACCTATAGATTGCACCTTAGTCGGCTTCGCCGGAGAACGGGTGAAGCCCATCGGAGTAATAACCCTCGATCTAATCCTGGGAGAAGAAGGAAGCCCACGAAGATGCGAAAAAATGGAGTTCCTAGTGCTCCAGTCACCCTCCGCGTACAACGCCATCTTAGGGATCAGAGGATCTCTCTATGTAAGTTTCAGGCCGTAGTCTCTATCTATCACTTTGCTCTTAAATTTCCAACGCAGGTGGGAGTAGGCATTGCCAGGGGACAACACGCGGAGAGCCGCACTTGCTATTTGACGGCGCTCAGCGACAAATGTCTACCAGTACTGGGCCTGAGAAACGAGCTTGATCAGCCCGAATTGTCAAAACAGGGGGAAGAAGCGGAACTGGAAGTCAGGTGTAGAATGAAGGCCACAGTATCTGAGGGAGAGAAGCTATCTGTCACTCCATTTGCCCGCAAGGAGGAAAAGTTGTACATGGGCCAAGCACTGAGCGTGGGCACACAGGACGGAATCAAGGAGTTACTAGGGGCTTCGCGAGATGTATTCGCATGGACTCCAAAAGATCTGAAGGGAATCCCAGTGACCCTCATGACTCATTCACTCAACACGAGTCCAGAGGTCAAACCAAAAAGGCAGAAGAAGAGAAAACAAGTCGGGGATAGGGCCCAAGGGGCAAAAGAAGAAATCGAGAAGTTGCTAAAAGCCAGTTTCATCCACGAAGTCAAGTATCCACAATGGCTCGCGAACATTGTCATGGTAAAGAAGTCCAACGGGAAGTGGTGAATGTGCGTGGACTTCACAGATTTGAACAAAGCTTGCCCGAAGGACAGCTACCCCTTACCCTCAATCGATCAGCTGGTGGAATCAAACAACATGATGGACGAAGACCCTAGAAAAACAGAAATGAGGGCGTCAGCAAAAGCAGGCAACAGAAAGGAAAAAAGCAAGCAAGCATGCCCCCCCCCCCCCCCCCCCCCCCCGTGAACATCATAATAACTAGCCCGCGAGTATCAAAGCCTGGAAGTGATAAAGACCAGCTCACCCCCGCAAGGATGGGGGGAACTCAAGCCCAACTCTTTAAGTTTGTCCGCCGTCATTAGCTGACTATACTCGTAACACAAGGTATGATCAAACTTCGCGATCAAAGCTTTTTTCTCGCTCTGCTGTCTTTTCTTAGCAGGGCCAGACGCGAGGCAAGAAAAATGAAGAGCTCTCCCAGGACTAATGTTGACCCCAAAGGCCCCAGGGACCCTAAGTAGGAACCACTCATTTCGCCAAGTACCCAGATTAGTGGGTTTAGAAACCCGCAGCGTGTACTCCACCTTCCAGGACCAATATCCATCAGCAATGTCGCGTGTGGAAATCAGATTTCGGACAACTTCAAGCGACGGTTCCACGATTAGCTCACGACAATGGAGGAAAAGACAACAGAAATTCCTCCACGAGTTTGGGTGCAGTTGAATAGGGCTAGTGCCTTGAGCATTCAGAATCTCCTTGAAAAGCGGGTGGATAGGCACGCGAAACCCGTCATACAATGCTGGAAGAGACACGGCCATGAAGTTAGGAAAATGGTGAAGGGATCGCGACCCCTCCTCTGGAAGAGCTAAAACAGACCCAGCTGGGAAAGGATAAGTTTGTATGACCCCCTCCAAATGCTCAAAATCCAACACGGACTCATCCCCATCATCCTCCCGGAAGAAAGTGTTGTCCGCCAAAGGAAGTCGCCTTACACGCCTTTTTAGGATCCAAAGCTTGCTCTTCTCTGGCACAGCACGTGAAGGTGTGGAAAACTGGTCTTCGCGGAGCTGACTCTGATCAGAAGCCGAAGGCGAAATTTCCCCGCAAATCCCTTCTTCACGAATACTTTCTTCATCAAGCCGCGGCGCGCGATCGTGCTTTGCTTTGTAGCGAGCCTCAGGGAGAACGAGACGCTTCCTAGGGTGCATATCCGATGAAGACAACTCCGCAGACTCTGTAGAAGTGCCAGATGGTGAACGCCGACTTTGCTCGCTAGATGTACGGACCTGATGCTTGAAGTTCATCACCCTCCTCCCTTACAAAAAAAAACAAGGTCCAAACATGGCAAAAGAATAGAAAAAAGGGAAGCATCAGCCCCGGCTATGAGGAATGTGTGAGAGTATGGAAAGTTCAAGACAAAGTATTTTAAAAGCGACCGAAAAACAGGTCAGGATCGGCAGAGATGGAGGAGCTAAGCCCCCAAACCCTAAAAAAAACTCAAAAGGGAAAATGAAGAGTCGTGCCCAGAGAGGGAACTCAGAAAGTACCTCAAGTTGCAGGTCCATCGCCGGGAAACGGCCCAAGTCAGATCCAAATCACGTCACCCAAAAAGGAGGAGCCTTTCCTCAAGAATTCTGCTTCGGCACACCTCTCACTCACCCAAACAGAAAGAAGAAAGACCAGGGAAAAGAAGTAAAGAGGAGAAGAAGGAAAAAGAGATTACCCATCGAAGCGCAAAAACCGCCGGAAACGCGAGATTGACAAGAATCAGCCATATGAGGACCGCCGAGAAGAAAAGTGTTTTCTGTGTAGGAAGGCGGGATAAGAGATGAGCCCGAAAGGGAGACAATTTATAGGGTTTGACGATTTTAAGATGGCAGTTGAAGGGGCGCATCTGAGCACCACGTGGATGGCCCCGAGTGAGACACTTGGCAAGCAAAGGAATCCCCGAAAGAATTCAAAATTTAAAAGAGCGGAGAGAGGGACGAAAGTCTGAGAAAGCCCCTCTAAACTCGAGACCAAGAAACCTACGCGTAACAACCCTTGCAGAGGTCCTCGAGGCAACCATAAACCAAGCCTTCGCTCATACTTCACGAAGAGCTTGGGGGGCTGGCTGTGGGAGTCAGATTTCCCTCACGTGGAAAGTCCTACGCATAGGGAGTCGAGACTACTAGAATTCGGTTATAGAGAGATGAGTGGGTGTCAGACCAAAGGAAGGTTCGATGCATTGGATAAATCCTCTCTCCATCAGAGAGTGACACTTGGCAGCACGGTAGTGGGTAACAATTCTTATATATACTCTTGAAATCTATGAGAAAGAGGATCCTTTTTCGGGAGAAAGAAGAGAGAAAGAGAGTTCGAAAGCTCCATAGCCGTCTCTGTTTTCTTGTTCTTGGGTTCTCTGAAACTTGTGTCTAGCAAGTGAATTCTGTCCTACTTTCCCCCTTTATTTCTCTCCCTTACTACTAGAATTCGTTGATCTCATCAATGACTTGGGCGTCGGAGGGTGTTCTCCCGGGGAAGCTCTCTCCGGGATTCGTAGGTCGGCACCGAGCCCAGCGGCGAGAATGGAGGCCAGGAAGATGAGACCAAAGGGATAAGCAAGAAAGAAGAGAGTCGAATCTGTGAGTAGAGCATGGGCCAGAAGTTCTAGCTCCCAGAAGTGATGAAGTAACGCAGCTCAAAACCAAGCTTGAAGAGGAAGGCGGCTGAGGACATCCCCAAACAAACAAATCCCGAATACATCCGGGTTGAGGGTGTGTTGACCTTCAACGTCTTTACGAACTATTGAAACGGATTTCAACAATCTCCAAGTGTGAGATGTTCAGTTGTTGTGCCATTGCCAAGCCCTGTAGCAGTCTAAGCAACTCAGCGTGGAAGACAAATCTCCATCTAGTCTTTGCAGCATATCCGCGGATGAAGCAACCGGTATGATCACGGGTAAGTCCTTCTGCCCCAACTAGACCTGAGCAAATACGGGTTAACCCGCCCGACCCGGCCCGTCCGCAAAATAATACGGGCTTGGACAAGAATTCTAGCCCGAACGGGCCGTTTGGCCCGATCCGGACGAGTAAGCGGACCGGGCCCAGTTACAGGTACATGCCCGTACGGGTCGCTCAGTCGATCCGCATATTTATATATATATTTAAAAATACATTAAAAAAAATTATCAAGTTACTTATTTAGCATGTTATGGACTTGTAAAATATATTAAGCAGGTTTTTGAAATGTTTTCTACTAAGCAAGTTGTTTAAAACATGTATTTACTGTCGTAAATAATTATCTGGGCTGCCCACGGGCCGGCCTGACCCGGATTTCTGAATGAGTACGGTTAAGGGTTCATGCCCGATGTACGGGCCTGGCCCGGACCTGGCCCGCAAAAACATGCTGAATAAATGGGTCTGGCCCGGCCCGGAACCGTGTTTGATCAGGTCTAGCCCCAACCTAATCTGTATCCTCGAGAAAAGAACCATCCGAGTTCAACTTGTGCCATCCCACGGAAGGTCGCTATCAGTGATCCAGTTCAACCGATTGTCCTGAAGTTTCCACACGGTTGCATTTCAAGGACAAATATCATGAACTCGAGCCAACATATATTCAGACTTGTCGATCAAAGCATGAGACTCGTTGTTAAAGACAACCTCATTGCGCCAACGCCAAATCCACCATAGACCATATGCGAATGTGGTAGGCCACGATCCCAATCAAGTAATATTTTCCTTGATCCATTCACGAAGATCAGTAACAAAATTCCTCAAGATGGACATCAGACAAGAAATTCTTGCATACCTGCATCGCTTGAGGACAATCTCTAAGTAGGTGGAGTGTCGATTCCTGAGGATTAGGACATCGTATGCAGTTTGGGTTATCTGCTAAGTGTCGTTTGACCCGATTAACATTACACAGAATTGCATCCTGTGTAACAAGCCATAAAAAATTATGGACCCGTTCAGCAGCATCCACAGTCCAGATCTTTATCCAAATCACATATTTCACATTCCCTTAGTCTTTTCTCAAAATCTCGATCGCCGATTTCACTGTAAACTTGCCAGAAGATGAGTGGTTCCAATAGAAATTATCACCAACCTCTTCATTAGCAACATGAACACTAGCAATTTTTCTGAGCACATCAGGAGGAAGGTGATGCGAGAACTCATACTACTGGAAAACGAGGCCATAGCCACGAACACAACCTCAAACTTAACCGTGTGGAATGATCATGCCATTTCTAGGCATCCTCTTCCCAGTAATCTGCAACAGTCTTGCCAAGCTCCTCCTCATCAAGATCGCTGATAGCAATATCTTCAAGAGGTTGATCTTCTACCCAAGGATGAGACCGGAAAAGTGTTTGTGATCCATCCCCAATAACAATACGCAACCCATTAAGAAGAGAGGATTTTGCCTTGACAATACCCTTCCACAGATTAGAAGCACCAGATTGGTTTGAGAACATGTCTCGATCGCATCGTCCACTACAATACATACTGCGAACCACTCGTGACCAAAGGGACTCAGGTTCATTCAACAACCGCCTTTTTCATAAAGTCCAAGTTGATCTGTCTTATGCTTTTCATCCCCATGCCACCAACTTCTCTTGTCCGCTTCATCTCCTCCCAATTTAACAGATGAACCTTGTGTTTTTCTTCCATTGTACCCCGTACAAAGCTCCTAGTCTTCTTCTCAACCTCATCACAAATAGAAAGAGGAAACTGAGTGGACTGCATCGAATAATATGGAACAAAGGCGATGATAGATTGTGCCAAAGTGACACGACCGGGCATCGACAATAGCTTCGATTTCCATCCTGCAAGTCTCGAATTAACTCTCTCCAGTATATGCTTGCAAGTGAGCTTAGAAACCCGATTTTTGGACATCGGAACCCCAAGTACTTACCAAAATCATATGTAGCAGGAATTCCACTTAGTTGGTTGATCTGCTCGACCAAAGCATCAGGTGTACATTAGAGAAGCAAAGCTTGGATTTCTGGAAATTAATCTTCGCTCACAAGGCATCACAAAATTTGTCAAGACAATATCTAATTGTGGCCATTTGATCACAACTAGCTTAAGCAAATAGTCGTCCGCAAAAAACAAATGCGAAGGCCGCCTTGATCAGATAGGCTAATAGGCCGCCAAGCACCAACATGAATCGCTTCCTCAATAATGTGTCCTAAGCGTTCCATAAATAAAACAAATATATAGGGCGACAAGGGATCACCTTGCCTCACACCTCTAGATGGTCGAAATCGGTCCCCTAGTTGTCCATTCCACAGAATCCTCATAGAGCAAGAAGAGATGCATTCCACGATTGTATGAGTGAGCATGGAAGGAAGACGTAACTCCTAAAGTGTATCCCGAATAAAAGGCCAACAAACCCGATTGTATGCTTTCTCGAGATCGATCTTAATGGCCATGATTTGTGAACCATGTTTGTTACGCATCGAGTGCATTACCTCTTGAGTGATGACAATGTTGTATGTTATTTGTCGGCCATGGATGAAGCTAGACTGATTTGGCGCTACAATTGTCTGCATGATCGACTTTATTCAAGTTACGTACAATAGCCTTAGTAGCAATTTTGAAGGAGACATTACATAAGCTGATCGGGCGTTAGTGATTGACTGTTTTAGGATTCTCAACTTTAGGAATGAGCACAAGAGAAGTCCCATTCATGGAATCTGACATACTTTTCCCACCAAGAATATACAGAACCGCCTCTTCCATCTCAGTACACACCGTTTCCCAATTTCTTTGGTAAAATATAGCATGAAAGCCATCAAGACTAGGAGCCTTCAGTGAACCCATACTGTCCACAACATCTTTGATCTCCGTGGGGGAGAATGGCTGATTATTCTATCTGTTGGAGCTGGGCTCAAGGCCCATAGAATATAAGAGGCCCAAATCCTTATTAGAGGGTAAGAAAAAAGGGAAAGTAAAGGAGGAAGAAGGGGGGCTGCAATTTTGGGACAAAAAGAGGAGAACAGCTACAGGGGGAGAAAGGAAGGTTCTCTAAAACTCCATGGGAAGAGCTCGGTGGCCACAAGAAAATAGAAAGAAGCTTCAGTAGAGAAGCGATGGAAGATAGGGGGGACAGAGGCCAGATCTCTCCGAGACCATGGCTGCAATCCGAGAGAGAGAGGAGGGAGAAACAGCTCTCTGAGTTCCGGGAACGAGAGCGGGATCCCGGCGAGGGCCGCAAGCACTTCGCACCCTCTGGTGGTAATGGTGAGCTCCGGCGTCAGAATTTATCCTGGATCTCGCCCTCCTCCGGCCTATCTCCTCCTCCTCCTCCAGCCTCGACGACTCGCAGGGAGGCTCCGGTTGAGCTCGAATGGGCGACGATGAAGCTCCGATCCCCGCAAAGGAGGATCTCATCCTCACGGTAAAAGCCCGATCTCCATTCCTAACTCCGGTGTCTTCGGCGACATGTCCGTGGGAAGCTAGGGGCAAGCACCGAGAGAGGCCGCAATTCTGGAGACAGAGAGAGAATCTTCGCCTCCTCTGACGGCTCCGACGGCTCTTCCCTGCCGGATCGGAGCAAGAGGAATGCCCAGAGGCCATTCCCGGGTTGCTCCGGCGTCGGAAAAGGCTTGTATGATGGCCAACCCTCTCCTCTCCTCGGCGCTCAGTTGGTGGTGACCGTAGGCAGCTACCCGAAGCGGTCGGCAGCCCACAAAGCCCGCCTCTTCTCTCCTGGCCCCTCCCTATATCCAATCTCATCGGTTGGGCTACCAAGGTGTGTTCTCGATCTCTATCTCTCTCTCTCACATGCTTGATCCGATGATAGTGCGTCTCTGTGTGCAATGTGTTATGTGCGATGTCAGTTTCTGCTCTTAACTGCTTCCCTGTGCCATATTTGATGTGCGATCTGGATAAGTAGATGGGCGATACTAAGGTCTTTAGATAACCTTTGGCTAAGCCCTAACCATGTGGCTCTCTAATGGTGCATCTGCGTTCCATTACGATGCAAACCTACTCCTAATTACTTGATGACATGATGCCCTTTGCTATGCGTATTTAACTTCTTAGAGATGTTTGCTATGCGTATTTAACTCCTCAGAAAGGCTTTGTAATGATTCTCCAGGAGAACGAGACGTCTTCTAGGGCGTCTCTCTGGCGAAGGTGACCGACCTCATCCCAAGCGAGTCTCCAGTAAAGACGCCTACTAGGGACACGACTGTGCTCGCTAGAAGACGATACTCTGGTCTTGTAGTTCATGTTCCATTCATGAACTACAAAATTAAGACAATGTGAGAGAGCAAGTACAAACGCAATGCAAGAAAGTAATACAAGAAAAATAATATGAGAAACCAAATTGAATGACAACGCGAGAAATCTAATGAAGTCGCCTTCACGAAGGCCTTACTGACCCTTGTGTGGTACTCGTAGCCCTTGCCCATGGCTACCCAGCTTGTGCCTACGCCCCTTCACGAAGGTAATGCTCCACGTAAGCCATCCTCCATGAAGGCCCATCATCCACGAAAACTCATCCTTCACGAAAGATCCCTTTCGTGAAGATCTTCACTTCAAGGCCTTCACAAAGGTTTCCCTTCACTCATAACTACCCAACCATGCACCCTCCATGAACTTATAGAAAGCAAGTAAAGAGGAAATACAAGAAGACAAATGTATAAGCAACATGATGAAGCAAGTAACAGAAGTAACACGAGAAAGCAAACAAACATAGAGTGAAAAAGCAAGCTGAGCAACACGAGCAAGCTAGTGAAATCACTCCCTCCCTTACACCCTCTATGGGATCACTCTCTCCGACGCTTGGCGGATCCTTTGTGCACAAACACATCCCCCCTTCACGAGTCTCTTTTCTATGACGCACATGCATGTACTTCTCTACGCGGAAGTATGTATGCCCTCAATGGGAAACTCGCATTTTCCTTCAGATACAAGGTTCATGCTTACACTATTAACAAGAAAGTGATAGAGCAAGAGTAAAACAAATATGAATAAACAATTAAAAGCAGAGTGCAAAGCGCACCGAGAAGCGACTTAACTAGAGTGGAGCCATGCCCCCGTAAAAGCAATGTCTTGGGGCTTCGTGCCCGCTCGACGAGTTCCCTCGCGAACTCTAAAAGCAATGTCTTGGGGCTTCGCGCCCGCTCGACGAGTTCCCTCGCGAACTCTAAAAGCAATGTCTTGGGGCTTCGCGCCCGCTCGACGAGTTCCCTCGCGAACTCTAAAAGAAATGTCTTGGGGCTTCGCGCCCGCTCGACGAGTTCCCTCGTGAACTCTAAAAGCAATGTCTTGGGGCTTCGCGCCCGCTCGACGAGTTCCCTCGCGAACTCTAAAAGAAATGTCTTGGGGCTTCGCGCCCGCTCGACGAGTTCCCTCGCGAACTCTAAAAGCAATGTCTTGGGGCTTCGCGCCCGCTCGACGAGTTCCCTTGCGAACTCTAAAAGCAATGTCTTGGGGCTTCGTGCCCGCTCGACAAGTTCCCTCGCGAACTCTAAAAGCAATGTCTCGGGGCTTCGCGCCCGCTCGACGAGTTCCCTCGCGAACTCTAAAAGCAATGTCTTGGGGCTTCGCGCCCGCTCGACGAGTTCCCTCGTGAACTCTAAAAGAAATGTCTTGGGGCTTCGCGCCCGCTCGACGAGTTCCCTCGCGAACTCTAAAAGAAATGTCTTGGGGCTTCGCCCCCGCTCGACGAGTTCTCTCGCGAACTCTAAAGTCTTCTCCTAGATTACAAAACGGTATTGGTGCTCCTCCCCTAAGAAACCCCTTTCGCGGCATGCACAACGAAACACTGGGGCTCCATCCCATTAGGAAAGCCTTGGCTACAAGCAGAGTAAAAAGCCCTGAAGCTCTAAACCGATGAAATACATTAGGACTCCACCCTCATCGTCTTGCCCCTTCGCAAAAGAAATCATACACCAATATTCAAGCTTTCGCCGCGCTACGCGTAGCGAAAGGCTTGAGGGGCTGTGTTGGAGCTGGGCTCAAGGCCCATAGAATATAAGAGGCCCAAATCCTTATTAGAGGGTAAGAAAAAAGGGAAAGTGAAGGAGGAAGAAGGGGGGCTGCAATTTTGGGACAAAAAGAGGAGAACAGCTACAGGGGGAGAAAGGAAGGTTCTCTGAAACTCCATGGTAAGAGCTCGGTGGCCACAAGAAAATAGAAAGAAGCTTCAGTAGAGAAGCGATGGAAGATAGGGGGGACAGAGGCCAGATCTCTCTGAGACCATGGCTGCAATCCGAGAGAGAGAGGAGGGAGAAACAACTCTCTGAGTTCCGGGAACGAGAGCGGGATCCCGGCGAGGGCCGCAAGCACTTCGCACCCTCCGGTGGTAATGGTGAGCTCCGGCGTCAGAATTTATCCTGGATCTCGCCCTCCTCCGGCCTATCTCCTCCTCCTCCTCCAGCCTCGACGACTCGCAGGGAGGCTCCGGTTGAGCTCGAATGGGCGACGATGAAGCTCCGATCCCCGCAAAGGAGGATCTCATCCTCACGGTAAAAGCCTGATCTCCATTCCTAACTCCGGTGTCTTCGGCGACATGTCCGTGGGAAGCTAGGGGCAAGCACCGAGAGAGGCCGCAATTCTGGAGACAGAGAGAGAATCTTCGCCTCCTCTGACGGCTCCGACGGCTCTTCCCTGCCGGATCGGAGCAAGAGGAATGCCCAGAGGCCATTCCCGGGTTGCTCCGGCGTCGGAAAAGGCTTGTATGATGGCCAACCCTCTCCTCTCCTCGGCGCTCAGTTGGTGGTGACCGTGGCAGCTACCCGAAGCGGTCGGCAGCCCACAAAGCCCGCCTCTCCTCTCCTGGCCCCTCCCTATATCCAATCTCATCGGTTGGGCTACCAAGGTGTGTTCTCGATCTCTATCTCTCTCTCTCTCACATGCTTGATCCGATGATAGTGCGTCTCTGTGTGCAATGTGTTATGTGCGATGTCAGTTTCTGCTCTTAACTGCTTCCCTGTGCCATATTTGATGTGCGATCTGGATAAGTAGATGGGCGATACTAAGGTCTTTAGATAACCTTTGGCTAAGCCCTAACCATGTGGCTCTCTAATGGTGCATCTGCGTTCCATTACGATGCAAACCTACTCCTAATTACTTGATGACATGATGCCCTTTGCTATGCGTATTTAACTTCTTAGAGATGTTTGATTGATGCCTCTGATTTCCTTATATGTTGACATGAGCTGAAGGGTGAGTAATTCGAGTATACTCGGTCAAGGTAATTCGATGGGTTAATAAACCTCTCGACCTTAATATCTCTCTCTCTATATATATATGTGTATACGTGCCCTTTGTATAGAAAACTGACTTGAGCGTCGGAGAGCCCGCCCCGGGGAAAGCCATCTCCAGAGTGTTTTCAGGTGAATCTCGCGTATGAGAAGGTTGCTGGAGCTCGGGAACAACTACACGCACTCTAGAGAGGTGAAGGAAGAATATCAACATCAGAACTGAACCGTGGAGCCGAAGGTCCCGCCCTACGCAAAGCAAGTGACCAGGAAGTTGCTGAGGACATCCCCAAACAAATAAATCCTCAACAAAACCGGGTCGAGGGTGTGTTGACCCTCGACATCTTCACGAAGGGTTGAACCGGGTTTCAACACTATCCACGTACAATTCTATACACATTGAATTCCATGTAACCATATGAATAACATTGTAACTTAAACCGTGCGTGAATACATATAGTCATCAATAAATTTAGATATATTTACAACTGTGTCCATACGGGATAACACAACAATACCAACTAAAAAGGTAGTGGGTGCTAGTACTGGACACCTTAAATGCTTTAGTTGGAGATATCTAAATCCCTTTTTAAGCCCAAATCATGTCAAGCTAGTAGTGACAATCCACCAACGATGTAGGCATCAAAACAAGTTTCTCTTGTTGCTGCATTGGCGGTGGCGGTGGTATTGGCGACGATTGCTTTCCTTTTTCTTTTTGTGTTGTTGCTTCCAACAAAATCCTAGACTGATCATCATCTGGTAGGGCTGGCATGTTTAGATCTAAATCCAGCGATAATTTGCTACCCTCCATGCTCGTCGTCAAACCCTCATTGTCCATAGCAACACTAGCGTTCCCCATCAATCGAGTGAAAGATAAAGTAGGCAATGTAGTAACTTTTGGAATGTTACAATGACTAAATAACCCGCCACTAGATACACCACCAATTGCCCCTCGGTGTCGCCTCATGTGGCCACCCAACGCTTGCCCTGATGAGAACTTTGCGCCACAAGTCGAGCACTTATGAACCTTTTGCCTCTTTCCTCCCGCATTGCTCCCTAGTGAAAACTCATCCTCACTATACAAACTAGCTTTGTTTGGCCCTAGGTTGAAGGCAAGAGAATAAGACGAATCCAAGTTGTTGTTGTTATTGGTATCTTCATCTGCTAAGGAAAATCTGACAATCTCGTCATCTTTCTTAGGACGCATGTGGCTGGCTCGGTGGCCACCCAACGCTTGGAAGGACGGGAAAGTCTTGAAGCAAGTCTTGCACTCATATACATAGTATCCAGATTTACTCCCGTTGGGAGTTTCTAGAAACTTCCTACTTGTAAACTTAATTTCCTTGTGATTATTTGTGATTTGTGGGCTCCCTTTATTATTAGGGAATGATGAGGAATCCAAGGACTGGCCTTGAGCCAACAAGATGAGGCAGTTGGCCATGTCCTCTTCCTCCTCGGTGTTGCAGCATCGCCAATCCTCGTCAGGGGTGGTTGTGGCAACAACGACATTGTTGCTTATGTCGCTGCTCACCTCCTCTGACTTGGCGGCAATGTGGTGGTTGGTGGCGTCAATATGAGGTGGCCTTTGTCTCTTGGTTCTCTTGCCCTTGACAATGCTGCATGCATTGGCTCCATCTTGGACCTCTTGGTGGTCGGATGTCTCCATGGCTTGGTTGTGTTGCTCCTCTTCTACATTAATCTCCATGATCCCTTATGAGGAAGAGAGTGGCCAAAGATCATAAGAAGTTGGATACAAATAAGACAAATAAATAAATACGTTGAGAAGAATGTAGGCAAAGGGAGGACTTCGATCATTAAGAATGCATGATTCAAATTAATGTGTTGTTGTTGTTGTTGTTGGACAAGGAAGTGGAAGTTATTGAAAAGAGTTGCTAACATATGAAAGATTTATAAGTTTATTTTTGGATAGGGATAAAAAAAGGGGTGGACACAAACAAGAGTTCAAAAATAACTGAAAATTAGTGACAAGTACTAAAAACAGCACGCAAACTTCGCTAGCAGCACTAATTTTCTTACACTTTGCCAACCCCTACGACCCTCTTCTTGTGACTAACAACGTACCAATGCTGGATTGCCCCTTTGTCGAACACAAATAGTGCGCGACGAATTTAGTTAATCAGTTAATTTGCTTCACTCCAATCTTGTCAATTGTGATTAAGATAGATCTTTCCTCAAGATTCTCGCTAATTCACTCAGGTATTACACATACAATGTCATCTGTTACATCGCAGCACTAATTGTGGACAATGCTATTATTGGAGAATTGGAGATGGAGAGGATTTAGATTTAGGTATGTAAATTCATCTTGCATTGCACGTATTGCGGTTCTTTCACATTATTCCAATATTTCTTGTTAACATTCACATATATATTGATCGGAAATGAATCCTTAAAGAAACATTTGTTGGCATAAACATTAAACCTTCCACATATGCCCAACTAGAATACGAAACTAATCTACTAACATATTATAAATAACGTATGCATGTCCCAATGGGCCAAAAAAGAAGAAGAAAAAAACATGTTAAAAATTAAAGAGTACGTATGTGGTCAATCATCCTATTAGTTTGCTGTTGATGTTGATCTTTGATGATATCTTGCAATCGTGCAATCTCAGCGGGATCAACAACTGGATCGTCAACATTGACGTCGTGGATGCTGCTTCTCTTGGTCTTCTTGGAGGCGTCGGCGGGTTTAGACTTGACCCGTTTGTAGTACTTTTGGGCATGGCTGGCTACTTGGGTGGGTGATCTTGTCGTCACCATGTATCTTGAGATGCTTCTCCAATCCCCCGGCTTGTATTTATGCATTCCAATTAAGAACAACCTGAAATAAACGGGTTACGTACGTACAAGTTTATTAACACATTCATATCCACGACCACAATTTCTAATTTTATATAGCCACATTACGAGTTCAAACAATTAATTACATTTTTAATATGAAGGATGCGAGAAATGGTGTTTAGGTGTGAATGTGAGAATACGTACATATGTATGTGCATGAATGTTCATTTACACATAGTCACGTATATCATCAAAAATATATGAACATACACGCAAAAATTCATGCACATTTTGAGATGTACGTGCATGATTTTTTGTCTGTATGTGTATGAGTTTTAACTTAATTAACATAGTCACACACATAATAAAAAATATATGCACATGCAAACAAAAAAGCATACACATCTGACATTCTTACCTAAGCGTCGATTCTCACATGAACATTTTCCTAATACGAATAAATAACCTTTCTAGCTAGGAGGCTACAAGTACTTATAGTTAATTTGATCACTTTTTTTTTATGTATTATAGAGTAAGCTTGAAAAAAAGTATAAAATAATAATGTGGAATTTGACAATGTTGGGTGTACAAATGTTCATACTTGAACAAGAAAGATAGGAGGTTAGGAATTATTAATATCGAGTCTTCTCATTTTAGAAGGTGAGCGATCATAATATCCAGAATTAGATTCTTCTCTCCTCTTTTTTATCATTAGACTCATGAATAAGCACTTACCATTACAACAATCAAAAATCAAATCAAAGTTGGTCAACAAGTCAAAGATAGTAAAAAAAAACTCTAACCAAACGACTAATTAGTTACAGAACTGATCCCCTTAATGCTAGTTTCAGCGTCAGTTTAACCAAAAAAAAGTTTCACAGTCAGTTTATCACCATAGCACAAATTAACTAGGCAATTTACTTTGCTCCAAGGTTGTTTTTACCATGCTATACAACGATCTTAATAAAAACAAAGTAATACCAACTATAATAGAGGTCAATAATGATCCCCTCGATCTCTAACTTAAACAAGCCTACCCTTTTCACAGGGAAAAAAACAATAACCGTAGGAAAAGAAAGTGAAATCCTAATTACTATTCATACTTTCTTCCTTATTAACTAATTTAATTGCACTTCAAAAGATTACCAGAAGTTGATTATGCGGCACTTCTATACTTCAAACCCATTTTTTGGTGTGCTCTATATATATCTCAAACCCCAATAAGTATTATAAAACATTTTGTACCTAGTAACAACTAACATATGATGTATGTCAATTATAATAGCTCTATTGCAAACCCTAATAAATATTATCAAACAATTTGTACCTAGTAACAAGTAACATCTGATGTATGTCTATTATGTAACAATTCTGTATGTCAACTATAATACTTTGTGACTTTTAACCCTAAAAAAGGCTACATCTCAAATAAATTAGTTCTCAAATATGACATACCATATTTTCACTCGATCACTCAACTCATCAATTTTATTACCGTATTAAATTTAGGACGAGAGAATGAATTTATTATTATGCATACATTTGTTCTTCCTTGGACCATCGTATCGCCGGCTTCCTCTTCTTCTTTTTAAGATTTCCACCTCCACCTCCAGAGTTAATCAGCTCGGGCTCCGGCTCGATCGACATCTCGGGCGCGGGCCCCACTGGATCCGTGTTCCACGTATCGATCTCATTCACACCCAGGCCGCCGGTGTAGCGACTTTGGTCAACGAAATCGGTGTTCCCAAAGGCACGTTGCTCCTCATCTTCTTTCACCGTCCAAATCGTCGTATCTTGAAAGGGAGAAGGCGGAGGAGCCTGTTGCTGAAGCGCCGCCGCCGGCCCCACAGCAAAGTTGGAGCCGCCGAAAGTGTTACTATTCCGTGGCAGTTGCATCATCCTCTGGTTCATCATCATAACTCCGCCGTATACGCCAAACTTAGGTCTTGCAATTAACTTGCCATTGCCGTCGACGTGGAACTCGACCTCGTCCAACGGCAATTCACTGCTGGAATCATTCTGTATCCCTGGAGGATAGTTTTGGTACGGATTCATATTTACGCTCTCGATCTCTCTTGAAATTATTCCGGGAGTTTCAAACTTGGTTTTTATACAGAAAGATCATATGTTGTGTGAATTAGTTTTTTCTCCGGCAGTTACGGTTAAGATTTAGTTTCTAGAACGAGGTTAATTATTTTAAATTTGATATATTATTAGTATATTTTTAGGATCAAATTTACCTTGATTTTCTTATTAGAAAGATAAGTTTTCACAGGGCAGTAACTAGTTTAATTTATTAGGTCACGTCGATCTCCTATCTCAATATTTTATTATAAAATGAGTTATGTTTATCTATCTTTATTGATAAACCTTTTTTTCGCCGAAATATTATTATTAATTAGCATATGCAAATTTCATTTTCTTGCAAACTTAATTGGTATATTACATATATATAATATATCGTTTTATCCAAGGGTGGACCTATATGGAGAAAAGAGGGGTAAGTCTTCACTGGATTTTTTTTATTAATTGTTTTTTTTTTCAAACATTTTTTTTTCTTAAAAAAGTTTCTTCAAATATTTTTCAAATAATTTATGTATTTTTATAAAAAATATTATATAAAATTTGTTATGCATCATCCTCAAAAGTCAAAGCTATAAAAACACAACTTTATCTAAATTTACACTCAATTCTTTTCAATAAAATTGCAATTTTCTTTAAATCTAACATTATTTGTGTTAAAATTTTCATAATTTAGGTTTTATTGATTTGTAAATTTTGAAATTAATTTTTTATACAAATTTGTTGAAATTACATAATAAAAATAGTAGGTAATGAAGAAATTCGTGTAAATTGTATAATTTTGAGTAAAACTTTATTAATTTGGAATTTGAATATTAGGTTTGGTTTTTTGAAGGTAGACGTTAGATATAAATGAGTTGTATACTTTAAACTTAAAATTTTGTGTAAAATACGATAAATTTTTGGGAAATTCCTGTTGGTGCCCCTGTGTTTAGGGTTATTCCTGTTGGTGTCCCACGATTAAGTTTTTTCCTGTTGGTGTCCCTAAGGTTTGGGTTTGTTTGCTTCGTAACCAAACTTTTTCATGTTTGTACCATTCTAGTTCAAATTGATTAGATCCAAGTCTACCATTGTGTTCCTCGCCCTCAAATTAGTAAGATTTGACTCCTAAAATACCCAAATCCATGTCCGAACCATAACGATTTGAATTCTTAAGGTCAAAACGGGTTGTTCCTTCGGAATTCAAATCGTTATGGTTCGGACATGGATTTGGGTATTTTAGGAGTCAAATCTTACTAATTTGAGGGCGAGGAACACAATGGTAGACTTGGATCTAATCAATTTGAACTAGAATGGTACAAACATGAAAAAGTTTGGTTACGAAGCAAACAAACCCAAACCTTAGGGGCACCAACAGGAAAAAACTTAATCGTGGGACACCAACAGGAATAACCCTAAACTCAGGGGCACCAACAGGAATTTCCCTAAATTTTTACTCTTTAAAATTTTAATATCTACTGTACTACATTTCTGTGTCTAGATCTCATGGTTTTATCCAAACTTTTTTTTGTCCTGGACTTGCTATACATTTACTGTATTGTTTATCCTTCCGTCTAGACCAGACAAAAACCGATCCAATCCGAAAACCCGATCCAACCCGAATATCATTGGGTCAAGAAGGACTCGAATCCAAATCCGAACCGATCCGGCTGGACCCAAACACAAATCTGAGTTTGCGGGTCCCTGCTATATTTCGTATATTTATTTCATTTATATTTTAATATACTTTATTAAATAATTATATAATATTTTATTGAAGTCAAAAATCATAATATTAATCATATCATATAAAAAGGGCATGTTCGACCCGTCGGGTCAACCCGACCCGAAAAGTTTTATAGACCTGAACCCGACATGACCCGACTCAGTTGGCAGGTCTACTTCCGTCGATATATGGTAGATGACTCTTGGAGTTAACATGATGGATAACACTTTTACAGTATACTAGCAATTATGCTCGTGTTGCGCACGAGTTAATTTTTATAGTTTATTTAAGAATTTATTTTTTATAAATGATTTAGGTTCTAAAAATATATCTTATAGTGTTGAACTTATGTATTTTAGTTCTTTTTTAACATTATTAATACATATTATATCTATTTTTATTTATAAATAGAAATTAGGTTACGTATATTTAATATTATATTACATGTGCAAAGTTACATTGAATTCCTCTAACAATACCAAAATGTAGATATAAGTGAATAAATGTATTTGTTTTGTGCAAGAAGTTTAATATCAATTGTATATTATATGAACATCAAATAAAATTATTTATATTTTTCAATGTTGTCCAAAAATAACTCTTCTTCACTTTTATATTAATTAAATGCTAGAAAAAATTAAAAAAAATTAATGAAGTAAAAATACAATAGAATACTCATTTTTTTAATAAATAAAAATTTATGCAATTGTTCATCTTTGAAGGGTGTGTATAGATCGAAAAAACAACTTATTAAATTTGTCATGCAATAGAAAATTTTCTTATACGTAGTATTCTTTATCAATGTAGGAGTAGCTTACATGCTTTCAATGTTAAAGGAGAGGCAAATAATCATGTTGTCTTTTTCATTTTGTAAAAACAATATGGTTAATATGACGTAATTAAACTATATCATTTGTAACTCTCCTTAAAGTTAACTATATGTTATTATAATTAACAATTATTTTCACAAAACTCAAGATCTATACTAAAAAAAGGAGTACGAAAGTTATTGATTGACAACTCTTCATTTTATAAAAGCAAATATCCATTCCTGATTCAAGTCTCTATTTGTATTAATGGCGAGCTTATATGAAAATTGACAATACAACATACATATCCCATTAATAATATACTCCATAAGTAATGGGTTTCTAAGTTATTTATTCTAATGTTTATTTTGTACTTGTTTATGGTGTTTATTATATATAAATTTGACTTACATCATTTTAAATTTACCTTTTTATTTACATTAGCAAACTACATATGTATAATGTAGGCGAACTAACATGATTATTGCAATTGTAAGATTCATATTTGTGTAAATATACTATCTCATTAACATGTATTGTAGTATTTTGAATTGATTTACTAACAATTATAATTATCATTAATTTTTTAAACATATCAGATGGTTTATTATATTGTATATATAGATCAAATGTAGGTCTTTTATTGGAAAGTATGCATTGTATTATTTTATTTTTTTAAATAACAATTATAATTACCATTTTTGTTCATAGATATATTAGATGAGATATTAATTATCTAAAAAACTTTCATATAGAATGAACACTAATTGTGAAGTAACTATTCCATAATATATATATTGTAACACAAAACTAAGTTTCCAGTCTTCTACATTTATTAAATATGCGAATAATATTATTTCCTTTGATGGAGTGTACTAAATCGTATACTCCGTATAATGATTAAAGTGTAATGTATTTTATATTTATCAAATAATGTGTTATTGTTGTAAAATGGTTGAGAATTGGTAATAACATAATTTATATAATCTAGGTTGAGTTGTATATACATGTTACATGCATTTTATTCATCACAAAATTGAATTCATAGTATACGTGATGATAATATAATAGAAATAAAAAAACCTACAAAATACCAAATGTAAAGTATAATACGATAGGGTGTAAAATAAATACATCTTCAGACTGTTTAAAAGTCAAAGGTAATACGTCATAATAATCTAGATACTTGAATAAACCCAACCATCTAGTTTTACATATAAACTTTTTTAAGCTCTCTCTCTCGTCTTTTCTTTCATACAAACGTCTCTATTTTGTACTTTAACACAATACCTCATTTATAGGAAACTAATATGTATATGTTGGAACATCCAATTCAATTACTCCTCAATTAATGGTTTCAAGATTACAATTCTATTTAAATGCTTATGTCGATTCCTTTCCAAATAGTTTAAACGAAATGACTAAAATCATCATCATCATATATTTAGCAACTAATATTCCCAACAAAGTTCTTAAAAATTGATCATTAATACAAATCGACCCTTCCATTCTACGAAAAAAATACATGCTTTGTTTCAATTCTTATAGATATGATGTACATGTCCATGCCTTTAACTATGTTGTATAATTTCGCATGTTAATGAAAATACAAATTATGATGGATGAAAATACAAATTATGATGGATGAAAATTCAAACATTATGATGGATGAAAATACAAATTATGCAAATGCAGTCTGAACACAATGTTGTGGTGTTGGTAAAAACATGTCCAAAAATAAACACATGGAATATTTTTAGGGCATAAAGATGATCTGCATAATATTAGGGATAATATCACTTGCCATCACATTAAATATATGTCACCATATATTTTATTTCAAAAGATCACGATTATAACATCTGCCCAAATTTGTCAACCAAAGCTTGTGGTACAAGACACTACAGCTCATTCAAATGTTCGTCTATAAATCTACAGCTTCTCATTGGAACCAATTATATAAACTTCAACAGAATACATACATTTAAGAGGTAATCCTTATACCATTTGTCATGTTCATATCATTCCAAACAGAACTTCAGTTTGTTTTCTACGGATTCATATTTAACATTTGGCAGATTATGATATTTTGTTTTCTTTCATTTTTATTCAGGAAATTCAGAACTCAGTTACAAGGTAGTAATTCAGAACCTATATGCAACATTGAATATATATTTTTCATCCTTTCATTCACTCTACTCTATGCAACATTGAATATCTATTTGTCATGTTCATCTCAATGTTAGTATAGTATCCATACCTTGAGGTTTTCTTTTTTAGATCTTCGAACCCCATGAGTTGTTTGAGACTCCAGTCCGATTTCCCATAAGCATTCCTACAAGAACAATAAATGAAGACCTAATTATTATATTGTAAAATCAAGTAAAATATAATGAATTTATAAAATCATAACCTGAATGTATGGATTCAATACAGAATAAGAGATGCATTTTGCAGATTATATCTTCAAACCTGTAGCAAAAGTTTCGGGGTGTGTTTGTATTACGCATTATCTCGCATTATAATACGTAATCCAAACACACCCTAAATATTATTAATTGCTATATAGGGTAATTAATAATCTGTTTTATAGTTGTGCAAAATATAAATTGAAGGGTATTATTTTATTTTTGTTGCAGATGAAAGTACTAGCCACTATATTACTGTTTTCGTTCTTTAACGAGGAGGCATGATTACCTTAAAGTTTGTGCAGAATATCGAACAAGATGCTATTAGATTAGTCCTATTGCCGACGAAACTAATAACGCCTCCGAA
The DNA here is from genome assembly GCA_027886185.1 of Rheum nobile. NCBI lineage: Eukaryota > Viridiplantae > Streptophyta > Magnoliopsida > Caryophyllales > Polygonaceae > Rheum > Rheum nobile. The sequence goes on along the minus strand of WOAB01000506.1, from coordinate 7,379,343 downwards.
CATATTCTGCACAAACAAATAATACCCCTTCTATTTACAATGTTACTTTACATATGTATTCCCACAAAACGAGTAGGTTGAACAAGTCGGTGCAGAATATGCTCGGAGAGGGTATTAGAAGAGTACGTCGGTCATTCTAACAACCTATCCGAGCATACTCTGCACCTACTAATGGCCTCTCATTGATATGAGAATGCTCATATATTTTCTACAGTTTTCTAACTTTAATATTCTGTTTTGTAGTTATGTCAAAAGCTAGACAAGAAATAAACGACATTACAGGTGTCCGAGGAAATTATGAGCTTAAGATTCGAGTAATTCGATTTTTTAAAGTTCCAAAGAAAGATGACCCTACCCAATTCAGTACCACTGAAGTAATATTAATGGATGAAAAGGTATTGAATTTTTATTTTATGCAATTTTTTGTTTTAGTATTTACAAAATGTTGTGCTTAATATTTCCTGAAATACCCCAAAGGTTATATAAATGGAAAAATGGTAAATAAGATTTTTGGGATTTTTCTTAAATCAGAAAAAAGAGAAATTTAGGGATTTTGGGGAAGAAAAATCAGAAAAGGGGTAAAATTGGGGATCGACCCTCGTCTTCGTCTCCTGTGAGCCTTCCAGCGGAGCAGCTCGCGTTTCCTTCTCCAACTCCCTTCCGTGTTCAGCCATTCATCCCACCGGCGAGCTCGACCCGGCCACAGTTATCGCCACCGCTTCCTTTCCCTGAGGCGAGAAGAGCCAGTTGTTGTGCGAACCGCTGCCGAAGAGAGAGCCGCTGTTGCTGTGCGAAGTGGCTGCTGCTGTGTTCTGCTATGGTTCCGGCGACGAGGAGCCATTTCCGGTGACGATTGTGAGTTTGACGACGAGAGTTGCTGTTGTTGTTGCTGCGTGTTGCTGCTGCTATGTCGCGAGGTGCTGCTGCTGTAGCTGAGTCGCTGCTGCTGGTGCTGCTCCTCCGGCGACGAGAAGCCCCATCCTGGCGGCGAGAGCAAGGTGTCGACGAGGTAAGATGAGGTTCTTCAATTAGGTTTGTTTGGAGTTCAGAAATTTTGCTGAATGTTGTATATGATGGGCTGTTCGTGGACAGATGTGGAGAATGGCAAGGATGGCGCTCGACTATGAAGTGTTTGGTTGAATTCGGTGGGTAATTGTGCAACAACTTTGGATTAATTAAGAGATGGAATTTGGGGTTGAATTTGGGTGTGATTTGGCCTAATTAATTAGGTATAATTAGGGTTTGAATTTGGGGGTTTGTTGGTAATGGATTTGTATGAGTAATTAATGCCAGAGATTTGCTCAGATTGATTTCGCAGGTTCGTTCGAGTTGGTTGGAGATCTCTGAGGTCGTGGTTGTCGAGCTTGAGGCAAGATGATTCTTGCTAACCCTTCGTATATTTTTATAAAATTACTTTGGCTCCTATCTTGTTTCAGTAATTAATTTTATCCTTGTCTGAGTGCGTTAATTCGGATTATTGGTTGTGGAATCACTTGGTTGTGTCTGTGTCTGTGTGTTAGTATTTGTCTCGTGTTGGATATTGGTCTTGTGTTGAAGGTCGGTTGTGTGCTTGATTAGTGGTTTGTTGATAGATATTGGTTTTGTTATTTGAAACGGTTGATTGTGTGGATATTGGTTTAGTCGTTTGATATTGGTTGTTTGTGGGTTATTGGTTTTGTTGTCAGATATTAGTTATTTGTTGGACATTGGTTTGTCGTTGATTTATGTTGGATCATTATGCGGTTGTTGTTGTTGGTTGTAGTTAGTTGTCATTGTTGGTTGTGACTGTGGGTTATTGTCGGCCATTGGTTGTAGTTGTTGGTTGCCGTTGATTGTCGGTTAGTTGTTGGTTGTTGTTGATCGTTGTTGTGGATTGATTGTGTGAATAATTGTTGGTTTGTTGGCGGATATTGGTTGTGTGTTTTGTTGTTAGTTATGTGCTGGGTTATTGGTTTTGTGTTGAACCTGGTTGAATGTGTTGGTTGGTTGCCTTGTGTTGTGTTTGCTTGGGTGTTGGTGTGGTAAATTGTGGATGGTTGGTTATGGAGCCGGGGTGAGGGTGTGACCTCATCCGACCACGCGAGGGTGACCTCCGTTGGTTCAGGCTATGGGTGTTGGTTGGTTGGTTATGAAGTCGGGGTAAGGGTGTGACCTCATCCGACCACGCGAGGGTGACCTCCGTTGGTTCAGGCTATGGGTGTTGGTTGGTTGGTTATGGAGCCGGGGTGAGGGTGTTACCTCATCCGACCACGCGAGGGTGACATCCGTTGGTTCAGGCTATGGGTGTTGGTTGTTTGGTTATGGAGCCGGGGTGATGGTGTAACCTCATCCGACCGCGTGAGGGTGTGACCTCCGTTGGTTAAGGCTAGGTTGGATGGTTGAAAGTCCCATCCGGTGGTGGGTGGTTGGTGGATTGGTGATGGTTGGTTATGGAGCCGGGGTGAGGGTGTAACCTCATCCGACCGCGTGAGGGTGTGACCTCCGTTGGTTAAGGCTGGGTTGGATGGTTGAAAGTCCCATCCGGTGATGGGTTGGATTGGAGGTTGGATCGGAGGTTAGATGGCGTGTGTTGGTAATTGTGTGTGATTGGCTGTTGTGTGTGATTAGTTGTGTGTATGATTGGCTGTTGTGTGTGATTGGTTGTTGTGTGTGTGTTGACAGTTGTGTGTATTGACATTTGTGTGTATTGACAGTTGTGTGTGTGTCGGATTTGTGTGAATTGACATTTGTGTGTATTGACAGTTGTGTGTGAATTGACAGTTGTGTGTGAATTGACATTTGTGTGTATTGACGATTGTGTGTGAATTGACATTTGTGTGTATTGACAGTTGTGTGTGTGTTGGATTGTGTGTGAATTGACATCTGTGTGTGTTGACAGTTGTGTGTGTGTTGGATTGTGTGTGAATTGACATCTGTGTGTGTGTTGACGGTTGTGTGTGTTAGATTGTGTGTTGGCAGTAGTGAGTTCGATATAATTGGTTAGCTCGGGTTGCGTGTTAATAGTAATATATGTTTCTTAGTGTTGTTAAGTGAAGTGTAGAAGTAGAAAGAAAGTTGGATTGGATTGTTTTATTCGTTTATACTTGTGATGCGGTTGAGGTTGGATTGAATGAGGTTAATATAGTGAAGAATTGCATAAGGATGAGTAATGAATGGTATGTGATAGTGTGTGTATATGTTTTGACATGTGATTGGTATTGGTTAGTTGATATGAAAATGATATAATTATGATATAGTATATATATATGTATATATATATTATGTGGCATGTTGTTGTTTGATATTAGTTGGTTGTTGTGATAATTCTCTGGTGTTAAACTGTTTTGGCTTGAGGAGTTTTGCCAGTCTTTCGTGAGACTGACCAACTTCGGTTTATGTGCCGCGGTTGGCTGGGGTATCGGGTCCCCCAGTCAATCAGGCTTGCAGGTTTGCCGCAACAAGCGGGTTTTGGATCACAGAGGTGTCTTCACAGTGAAAGATTTAGAATTGCATCAGATTTGAAAATATTGTATTCGCTTCCGTTGTTTTGGATTTAAATTGATGCATTAAACTGGATGACATGTTTAAGTATTGATTCAATCTTGAACAGGGATTATTGTTGATGATTTTTTTTGTAATTGGAAGAGTTTTGGATTTCTTTTCTTTTAAAAACCGCCTTATAGTCCTTCGGGACTATGGCACTGTGACACCTCTGGCCCGGGGTGTTACATTTCCAGTCAAATCAAATGTATTGATTTCAATTGTTTAATATTGTGTTTCAGGGAGATAAAATCCATGTAGTGATTAAAGAAGGCTTTATGGTTAACTTATCAAATTTAAAGGAATGAGGTGCATATTTTATATCAAATTTTGGTGTTGCCCTTTATGATATACCTTTCAAAATCACTAATCATAAGTACAAGGTCATATTCTATCACAACACTACAATTAAGCCATGTTCGTCCATTTCTGTTCCAATTCATGGATTCAAATTTACTGAATTTGAAAAAGTCCTTGACGAGTCATTGGATCAAGGATATCTTTACGGTTAGTTAATGTTTTTGTTTTTCATATACGATTCTGTTAACTATTATTATTGTTTGCATATGTATATTAATTTATGTTCAAACATTGTATTTGTTTGTGTAGATTTTATTGGTCAATTGATTGGAATATGAGATAAAATTGTCTCTTTTACTAATCGCATTGGGAAAGATGGTAAAAGGATTAATCTTCAATTAATGGATGGCAGGTATTATTTTTTGACATTTTTCTGCAAGTTTTCTGCAAGTATATAGTAGATTTACTATTTATTAAAACTTATGTATAATTGTTCTGTTTAATATTGTCTAATTATTTTAGGGATAATGTGATCAACTGTACCCTATGGGATGACTACGCTGAAATATGTCATCCTTTTATTGGCACTTCAACTCAGAAGATGGTGGTTATGATAGTTCAATTTGCCAAGCTTGGGAAATGGAACAATGCACCAAATATCTCAAATGGTTATTATGGCACAATGATTTATTTTGATGATGAGAGCATTATTGACATTCATGATTTCAAGCAAAGGTATATTATTAACATGTTAGTAATATTGCAGTTTATATTAATTTAGAGTAGTCTTCTTCCTAATTTGTCTGAAATTATAGCATATCAAAAAATGAGGTTTCAAAAAGTGGGCATAGTTGTGTACAACTATCAAGTGAGCCGTCATACAATCCACAAGAAAAAATTTTAGATGTGAATTCTAGAAAAAACATTGGACGATCTTTACGAACATCTTCAAGATCATAAAACGGTAAGTTTTTAATTTACAAATTGGATATTGTTTGGTTTTCATATTAGTATGTTACTATTCAATTTTTTAAAACTATTAAAGGTTCTCCAAGCTGTTACACTTGCAACAATTGATCATATAGAAGATTCTTTTGGTTGGTACTACAATTCTTGCAAAATGTGTAAAAGCAAAGTACAACCACAAGAAGGGCAGTTTTGGTACAAGAAATGTGATACATTGGTGAACTTTGCTATCCCAAGGTAATTGTAATTACTGAAGTGAAATGATTTAAAAATTGAATGAGGTGAGTAAATATTAATATATGTGCAGATTCTGTGTGCAAGTAAATGTCATTGATGGAACATGAACTGCACAATTTACTATATTCGATAGGGAAGTTAGCCAATATTTTGAAGAAATCTGTTACAAATATAATTGAGTCGACAGAAAAGGTAATTTTTTGTTTACATTTTGTATATATCATTTAAATTAATTTTTTTACCACAAACTTCCTGATTTAATTGATAATGTTTTCATTCATTTGTGTTCAAGATGAGTACATTACTACCATCCCAAATGATTTAAATGTTTTGTTAAACAAAAAAATGTTGTTTAGGGTTCTAATTTCACAATACAACATTAGTAGACTTCCATCTCCTTCAGCATATACAGTGACGAATATGACCGATGATTCCAGTTTGCTTGAAAAGTTTGAACAATCCACTTTAGAATATGAGGTATGCATTCCATAATATCTGGATTATTAATTTTTGTACTTTTCAAATTATTGTCACTTACACAGTTTTTAATTTCTTTTGCATATAGGATAACCCTGAATCATGCAACCTAGAGAATGATGTGGTGTCAAAAGTTTCATCAAATGAAATGACGACGCCCCGAAAACGTGACTATATAAACATTGATGTGGAGGAAAATAGTGAATCTGATGAAGAGGAGAGTACTAAATGTGAAGATGTTCCTATTACCAATTGTGGTGATCACTCAAGTACCAAGAAGAGGGTTACTCTTAAGAAAGTGAAGAAGGAGAAGATTGACTAAATGAGAGGACTATTCTATATATGTTTTCGTCGTTATTAGACTATTTAAGAATTCTCCTATTGCATAATTGTTTAGAGTGAATTTTAAGTTTCGTTTCATGTTTCTAAACGATTGACTGAAATGTTTTGTTTTGGTTGATTTTCTTCATCAGTTTTTACTTTTGTTGTAATACCCCGCATTTTTATAAGGATATTTTGGAATTTCCGACTCCTGTATAGCTCGTAGGATTATTTTTAGAGAGTGTCGGACATTCGGTGAATTGTTTGAACTCTGTAATAATTTTTCCGAGCAATATAAAATACAGTTGGTGCACTTTCGGGGTAATTTGTCATTCGTGTACAAGTTTAATTAACCCGAGATGACGTGTTTACTTAACCCTAGTGTCCGGATAAGACGAACCAAGAACGAAGGCCACCGCACCCCGCGGTGACAAGGCTGCCGCACCCCGCGGCAAGGGCCAGAAAGCAGAGTCGGTTGTCTTCCTCGCGCAAGAGGCTACTGTGGTAGTCTTTGGGCAGTCCAAGTGGGCTTGCAACTCGCCCCTTCGCCTGGTCCCCTTGTCCCCGGCTTGTCCCCTTGGTGGTGGCTAGGATTTGGGCTATAGAAGGGGTCGAAACCCGAAGTGAAAGCTCTCTCCTTCTTCTCCTCTGTTTTCCCCTGTTTCTCCATTGTTGAGCAACTGTGAGCTCGGTTTTGAGCTCGATTCGAGAGGCTTCGTGGGTTGTAAAGGTTGCCTTGAGTGTTGGGTAAAGCCTTGAGGTGTTTGGAGATCAAATCGAAAGCAAATCGAAGCTTGGAATCGATTGGGTAATTTTTCTCCCGCCATGGCTGCTGTCTCGAGCTTTGCCCCTGTTCTGACCACCGCACCCCGCGGCACCAAGGCCACCACACCCAGCGGTAAGCTTGGCCGGGGATGTGTTCGTGTGTGTTTGGCTTTGGGCTTGGCTTGTTTCCTTTGATTTCTTCTTGTATTCTTTTAGATTCATATATAAGTGTATTGAATCTAACTTAGGGTCTTGTTATGGGCCATTTCTTAGGGATTTAATATCCAAGATCTGCTCCAGTTTCAGATCCAGGAACTAGACGTTGCTAAGCCTTGTTTGAGTTTGTCGGATCTAAGGCAAGTGGCGGTTCGCTCTTGCTCATCATTCCATACTTTCATTAATTATCAATTGTTTTATTGTTAATTAATTTGGGATGATTCTGAATTATGTTGGAAACTGTTTTGATAACGTTATGTGTTTAAAATCTGATATTATACTAGGTTGTATATTCTGCTAGAATCGACGCTAGTATATTATAGATATATTGTGCATGTGAAGGCCGTAAGAGACTTTGATGTGATTATATTTGTGTGTGTTTAGATTATTAAATCTAGGGTGTTTGCCAGGTGGGCATAGATACAGATAGTTTGTACAGGTGGGGCCGTGATGGCTCTGTGTGGTGTGTTTGTGTGTTTAATTGTGTAGTTAGCACGAGTATTCGTAGGGACAATGGATGGAGGTCCTGTCGTCTCTTTATAATAAATTGGTGAGTCATGACTAACTTCTATACTCGAGTGGAGTAAGAAGTGGTGCACTCTGCAGGTGTCACAAACCCGATTCGATATGTGTTCCGCGAGTGGCGGGACATGTATGTTAAAAGCTTATAACGTGATGTGTGTGTATGTTGACATTTAATCAGATACGTACATGCCAATGAGTAATGCACATAATCAAAATGCCTTGACCATAATATAAAGTGCCGTATGAGTAAAGCACTTATTTAAAATGTTGTGGCGAGTAGTGCAGCTAGGCGCTAGTGCAGCTAGGAAAAACTCGTCTTAGTTGTAAGTCGCTCGTGTGCGATATTGTGATGCTGTGTTTGTGTGTTTGTTCGAGTTTCCCAACATTTGTCATCTTTTCCGTTAAGGCTCATTTCATTTGGAGTCTTCTTTTGGGATTGATTGCTGTGAGACTCGGTCTCCAGAATCTTCTCTTGTTCATGCATGTTGATATCTTCTAGTAGGAGTATGGTGGTTGACTATCGCCATCGGTTTTGATTCGAGAAGCGATAAGTCTAACCTAATATGACTGCTTCGAACCACTCTGCTTTGTACCCTTGCGTAGTCTTTCATTAGACTGACCAACCGATTATTCCTTGCATGGTTGGCTGGTGTCATCCGTCCGATTCGGCACATCAGGTTAAGTTGCAGATCCGAGGAGGCTAGAGCGACTATGAGGATGAACGGTGTTTTCGACAAGTTATTTTGTCGCTTTGTTTACAAGACTTCCGCTGTGTTATTTTGTATTTTGTTAAAGACTTCCGCTGTATTTATTTCTGATTATGTATTTTTGATGTTTTTGGTCGTATTTGGAATTGTGTTGACATTCTGCGACCGTGGTTTAATAAAAGTTACGATATTTGGTATTGTAACTGGGTTTTGATAGTTATATCGTTTGGAAAAGCCTGGGGTGACTTCGGGGTTTTCGTCCGGAGTCATCGGCAGTAATACTTTCAAATGGGGTGAAATTTGGGGGTGTTACATTTGTGTGGTTATTATGTTTTTGTATTCATCAATGAAATATAGTCAGAATGATGTTTTGCTGATCCTAGAAGAAGTTTGAGTATTATAAGAATTTAGAGGGAAAAAATGATATTTGGTGCATTTTGTTTAGAGGTGGAGAGATCTGAAAGGATCTCCAGATAATGAGAGAAAGAATTAACAAAGAGGAAGAAAGAGAGATTGACTAAAAAGAGAGAGGGACAGAGATAACTTACTTTTGTCCAGTGTGGATTGCAGAACCACATGTTTCTTCCAGATCTCCTCATCAACCCTGGTATTTGCTTTGCATGTACTTTGGGACAAGAATGCCTGAAGAGATGGTGGGATACAGATCTGTTTAGCATTCTGAAATAGTAAACAAATAAACTACAATTAATAGTATGTTATTCGTATTCAATTTTTTTTGGTTACCTTGATTGATGATTTCAGGGAGAGCACCAGAAACTCCTTCAAGGCACAGTCCAATGTTGAAGTGCAGCTATCCTCATATCCAAAAAAATTGATTTTAACATTTCATAAATTAATGAAGCAGGAAAAAAAGAATCAATAAACCAACCCTCTAGAGAGATTCAGAAATATGTTAGTCTTTGATCCTTATATTATTTTCCCTCATACCAGAAAAATACACAAGTGTTTCATTTCTTGCTATTTTCAGTCTTTCATGAGTAGGCATGATTACTTCAAAGTCAGTGCAGAATATGTTTAGAGAGATTACAGTTTATTCATTTTGGCAATAAAACTAATAACATCTCCAAGCATACTCTGCACTAACTAATACCCTCTCAATGATATGTCTGTTTATGTATGATTCATATACTAATAACATTACCTTTAAGATTTCAGGGAGAACACCAGAACTTCCTTCTTCAATGTACATTCCAAAGGCCAAGTGCATATATCCTTATATCTTGAAATACAAAAAAAATAATGTTGATATTACATAAAGTAATGAAGCAGGATAAAATAATCAACAAACGAACAATCTAGATTATGAACATTCATGTGAATAGTTTTTATACCTACACCCTAAACTAGACTCAAAGGTTTAGGGTTTGAATGTACCTTGAGGGGTTGTGTTATAGGGTATAGGGTTTAAGGTTTAGGGTTTAGGTGTTAGGGTTTATGGCTTAGGTGCTTAGGCTCTTAGGGTTTAGGGTTTAGGGTATAGGGAATATGGTACATGGTATTGGGATTATCGCTTATGTTTATGATTAAGTTTTATACTTAATAGGGTTTAGGTTTTAGGGTTTAGAGATTGTGGCTTAGGTTATAGGGTTTAGGGTTTAAATAATATATTAGGTTTGTTTTTAAGTATTTAGGGTTTAATATTAGGGTTTATACTTAGTATCTAGGGTTTGTGTGTTAGGGTTGAGGGTATAGAATTTAGTGCTTAGGATTGTGTGGTTTAGGGCTTAGGGTTTAGATATTTAGTTCGGTTCATACATTAATGTAACATAAGGTTGTTTGAATAAGTTATATAATGACTACAAGGTTTTCAAGTCATCTGATTAACAAACCGTATACAACTATTACAGTCTGAACACTTTAATTATGAAGAAGAGTGTTTATATTTAATATTATAAATGAACACTTTATTTATGTTATGGTTCTTATGTATCATATCTTTAATTTGATTCTTTAACAATCAGTTATGATTTTTTTACAATTTAATTATTACTAAATAGTGGTTGTAGGGTTTAGGGTTTACGTTTTAGGTGTTTAGGGTTTAGGGCTTAGGTGCTTAGGATTTGTGGTATAGGGTATAGGGAATATGGTATAGGGTATTGGGATTACGGCTTATGTTTATGATTAAGTTTTATACTTAATAGGGTTTAGGTTTTAGGATTTAGAGTTTAGGGGTGTCTGGTTTAGGGCTAAGGGTTTAGGATTTAGGTTTTAGGTTTGGTGTTTAGTGTTTAGATATTTAGTTCGGTTAATACATTAATGTAACATAAGGTTGTGTGAACAAGTTATATAATGACTACAAGGTTTTCAAGTCATCTGATTAACAAACCGTATACAATTATTACAGTCTGAACATTTAATTTATGAAGAAGAGTGTTTATATTTAATATTATAAGTGAAACACTTTATTTATGTTATGGTTCTTATGTATCATATCTTTAATTTGATTCTGTAACAATCAGTTATGATTTTGTACAAATTTAATTATAACCAAAGAGTTATGAAATTGACTACACTATAATAACACAGATTCAGTAAATTAAATTTGAAAAACACAACTTTTATAATGAATGAGATATGAAATTTAGTGGTTTAGGGTTTACTATTAATTTTCACTCTGTTATTTTTGTTAGGGTATGCATTATTTAATGCATGTTAATCATTTATAATGAATACAAGTTTTAATGTCATCTGATTTGTAATAATGTTTTTAAGTCAGGTAATTATATGGAAATAATTTTTTGTCATATATATACATTTTCCAAATATGCACGTTATATTTTATTTCATCCCAAAAAAGTTTGCAAACTGTATATAATTATTATAGTATATCTTTTAATGTGATAGAATCAAATTCGTTCAAATATGTTGTATTTAATAAATTGGTAATAGTTTAAAATTCACGACTACACTATAAGGCCCTTATTTTCTTTTACACATCACCTTCAGAATCACATATTTTGTTTGCATATTCTCTCTAATAAGCCATCATGGTTCATCCTATTGCTCATGATATCTCACTTCATAATGATTTGATTTTTCTTTCTGATCTTCTACCCGAAAGCCACTTTTTCAGATTTCCACCTATTGCTAATAACTTTAACATGCGACTTTCGTTACCGATCGATCTATCAGACGATGTGAAGTACATCAAATGTTCAATTTCTATGCCAATTGGTCTTGCTAATGCAACGAAAAGGTAAATGTAATATGGTTTTTATATTATTCAGTGTAGTCAATTTTGTTGTTACAGTATTTTGGAATCATGGTAAATGTAAGACAATGTAGTAATATAGTATGAAAGGATTATTCGTCTCAAAATTCATTCTTTCACAACACAGTTTTGTTACAATATATAATATTGTTATTTATTTATATATTTTTTGACAGGTTTAAACATGCTTTATACGAAGTTAATAATCGATATTATCCCTTCATATACGAGAGAGATCCTATTTTGTTCCCAAACAAACAGCTGAACTGTGCAGTGAGGAATGTCACAGGATATTTTGGTCCAACTCAAGAGGAAGGTTTTCATTTGACATTTGCATCCTATAATCCTACGATTATTGTTCTTACACATGCCGAATTGAATGAAACTCGGCTGGAAGAAATGTTTCTACAATATGGGCATGATCGTTATTTACGTATCGATTCATTGTCCAATGAAGAACATAATTATATTACATGGCGCAATAGTGATGTAAATATATGGATTGAAGGTGAAGGCATAGAGTATATTTTGAATTTAGTAGTAAATGTGTGTTATCGTGGCAACTACAGTGTATTTATGATATGTGAGATGAAATATCCGGACTTAAAATTTGGAGTCTATTGGATGAATTTGCAAAGATTAATCGTCTACATTGGCAATACTTGATTGGGAGGCAGGTTTTGATTAATTTGTCAGATGGAGAAGAAGAAGAAGAAGAAGATGTAGAAGAAGAGGAAGAGGAAGAGGAACATGTTGAAGAAGAAGATGAAGAATAAAATGGAGATTTTTGCATGTTTTTCAATTTCAAGTAATTTAGAATTTTCTATGCTATTTCGGTTTTATTAGAAGTGATTGTCAGTTATAAGTTATTTATGAAATATGCAATACATTTTATTTAATCCGATTAACGTTTAGTTATTGATATTTATATAATTATGGTGATAAAATATGGCAAGTCTGAAGTGAATGTATTTTTTAACAAAATATGTCCATAAGTTGAATAATATTACTGATTGTTTGCAAATACATGTATTATTTGATAAAGCATACATCAGCTTGCTTTCAAAACCGTGTAAAGGAAAATAATATTTGTAATGATTAGTTTATTTATGGTGGTAAACTGCGAAATAGTATTTAAGGATCTAAGTCTAAACAAATAAGGCAATATATATGTTCCATATATTATTTTATAAGTTAAGTTTGAAAAGAATATAGCATATCAGATATATTATTATATTTTATAGATTATTTATTAATGTACTTTAATGTAATATGCATAATGAAGAAATATATTTATCTCTTCATATACCTATAAAGAAATAAACAGTTTCATATATTTGTAAGTTTATAAGATTGTACATTTAAAAAATATTATTTAGGATTTCAATATATATATGGATAGTTATATTGTAAATTATGTTAAGTACGCGTATATGAAAATATATTTTGAAGATCTTCTATTAATGTATTTAGACTTAATATTATAAAAACAATTATCACATCTATAAAACCTAGCAGATGGCATAAGGATTCCTGTACGTGGTTTGCAGAAAAAAGTGATCTTTAAAATTCTATTATGTATTGCAAGAATCGATTGTTGTGAAGGAGAAAGGGTTTTAACTTGAAAGACAAAGCTTTAGACAAAGCAGTTTCAACTCATCCAAAGTAACAGGTAATGTATTTGCATGTTCGATTTATTATGTTTCATTATATTCATTTAGAACTAGATCTAGATGTGTTCAATTTTTTGATTTAGTGCTACTCGATGTTTGTGATGCCACTATAATACTAAGTACTATATGCAAAATATCATTATAAACTAATCTGTTAAATACTATCATGTATTTATAGAATCGCTGTTGTGAAGGACATATGTTTTAACAAGTGAGACAAAGCAATCGAGAAAAGTCAGTTTTAAACTAATCTAAAGAAACAGGTAATGTATTTGCAATGAATAATGTTCAATTGATTATGTTTCATTATATTCATTTAGAACTAGATCTAGATGTGTTCATTTATTTTATTTAGGGTTACTCGATGTTTGTGATACAACTATAATAATAATGACTACATGCAAAACATCATTACAAACTCGGAATATACCTAAATCTAAAGATATTGGGCGTAGCTGTATGTCTCTCATTTTAAATGATATAAAGTTTGTCCCCAATGTTTATTATGAATCCAATCCGAGCTATCCTATACGAAGAATATACAAATCTATATTAGTACTGAACATATTATAAAAATTTAAAAATACTCATGTTAATTAAATGAAATAGATTGGGTCTGACCTTACTGTAAATGTTAATGCAGGGACGACTGATGTATGTCGTAGGTTTAGGGTTGATGCCTATAATTTCAATGTTGTTGAAATCAGTAAACATAATTCCATTTAATTACAAAAAAAATATACAAAAATGTGTAAACTGATTTTCAAATTTATGAAATCAAGTACTTACCATTCAGTATGAGTGAATTTCAATCAGAATAAGAGATGTAACTTGGATTTCTTATCTTGAATCCTGTAATTGAAAACTAATTTAAGTCAGTAAATATAATTCCAGATGAAATATAAAGATATCTAAATTTATATGTTACAAGCAGTTACCATGCAGTATGAATGAAATTTATTAGCTAACAATCTGTGTATCTAATAAGCATTATAGTCATTTTTCTTTTCAGGTCTTGGTGAAGGGGTCATATGCAATCAGACAGTGGAAAACAATTGCAATTTTAGTCTCCAAAATTCTATTACAATAGAGATATTCTCTACAAGGAAGGTACCCTTTATATTTAATATTGTTCTAAATATTTATGTTTGAAGATCTAGGGATTATATATATTATATGATTATAGCATTTTGAATTTACTTCATATATAAACCCTTAATAGCAGTATTAAATATATTCAAGTGACCTAAGATTGATTTAAGACATTTCAAATTAAAAATCAATACTGCATTTGATTAAAAAAAAAACAGATATCATATCACCCAAAAAATGAATCAAACAAATTAACAGATGTACACCAAATATGAAGTATCTTTCTATAATAACCTTGAGTGCAGTTAATGAAATAGAATTAGCAGAATAAACACAGAGACATAAAGTTTTTTTATCACTTTTTTCAGTTGATTATGTTAGGAGATACCTGCATAACTTCTTCCTTGAAGGTCAACTTTTTGTATCTGTAATTGTTTCATTGTGGAAATTGCATTTTGTTGAACCCTCGAAAACAACCCCAAAATAAAACAATCAGATCTGTAAACTAATAGACATAGAAATATTTTGTTCAAATAGAGATTGAAATATATATAGAGAGTCAGAGATAGGGAGGGAGGGAGAAAGAGAGAGAGAGAGAGACTTCTTACATTTATGTGCTTTGGATGTTATCCTATCATCTGCCATGGATCTTACCCTGTTGTGTATTTGCATGTTATTAAAAAAGGACAATATATGATTTAGTATAAGTTTTGCATCATGTACTTATAAAAAGGATGCAAGTTCATAAAAATGATGCAAGTTCATAAAAATGATTTGGGCTTAAATGCACATTCAAGGTTATCAGGTGTATAAATAACCCCAGAAATTATCATAAATAAGCCCATTATAATTATGCAAGTTCATAAATACGTGTTATAATTGTTTTGGCCCAATAAGCCCATCAGAGTATTCGTATATGTAAGTTGTAATGGGCTATCATATAATATCTGAAATACCCCAATTAAGTTGATAATGGCAAAATGGTAAATTAATTATGGGTTTTGCTTAAAAGGGGAGAAATGGAATTTGGGATTAAAATTCCTAAACTTTCGGTCCCTCTCTCTCTCGTTGCTCTCTCTCTCTCATGAATCCCTTCCCCTGCGAGCAGCTCAGCCAAGTTCTCCTTCCCGACTCCCTCCCCTGTGCCCAGCCGAAGCCAGCTTCTTCTCCGACGAGCCGACCCGGACGACGCGCTGCTCCTCCTCCCTTGCTGCTGTCGTGCTGGTTCGTTGTTGCCGATGCCGCCGTGTTGCTGTTGTTGTTGAGATGTTGCTGCTGTTCGTTCTCCGCTGCGGTCGTCTCCGGCGACGAGGAGCTTCTCGGCAGTAAAGTCAGCCATCGACAAGGTAAGCTTATAGGTTAATTTCGAATTGAGGTTGTGTGTGATCGAATTGATGTTGTGGTTGTACGTGGACAGCTGAAGAAAGGTGTACTGTTGAGGCTTTTACTTGGGCTGAATTCAGTGGGTTAAGGAGCAGCAATTTGGTGATTTTTGAGCTTGAATTGGTTTGTGTGGGGTTTGCTAAATTGGAATTTGAAGGTATGATTTAGGGTTTGAATTGGGGGTTTATTAGTTGTGGATTTGTATGAGTTAATTAATGCCCGGGGATTTGCTCGGATTGATTTCACAGGTTCGTTCGAGTTGGTTGGAGATCTCTGAGGTCGTGGTTGTCGAGTTTGAGGCAAGATAAATCTTGCTAACCCTTCGTATATTTTTATAAAATTACTTTTGTTCCTATCTTGATTCAGTAATTATTTTTATTCTTATTGAGTATGTGAATTCGGATTATTGTCGTAGAGTTGCTTGGTTGAATATGTGTGTGTGCGTGTGATAGTATTTGTCTTGTATCGTGTTTGATTAAATGTTGACGTGGTAGTCAATTGTGACTAAATGTGATTGATTGTTGTTGATAGTGTTTGTTGACACTTGTGTGTGTGGGTTGGATTGTGTGTGTGTGTGAATGTGTGGGTGTGTTAGTAATTGTCTCGTATTGGGTTTGATTGAATGTGATGTGGTAATTAGTCGAAACTAAATATGGATTGATTGTTGTGAACTGATTATTGTTGATTGATTGTGGTGGATTATTTATTGTGGATTGATTGGATTATTTGACTATAATTGCTTGGTTGATGATGTGTGATTGTGTGACATTGATTGTCGTTGTGTTTGATTGAGTGTCGGTGTGGTGGTTGGATTGTCGTTGATTGGGGGTCGAAGGGTCAGGTGATGATCGTCTCACCAAACCTCGTAGGGAATTGCCTACGTTGTTAAGGACCAAAAATGTTGAATCAGAGTCGGAGGGCCAGGTGATGATCGTCTCACCAAACCTCGTAGGGTGTAGCCTGCGTTGTTAAGGGCCAGGTGTTGGATGGTATGAGACCGTCCCTATCCGGATAGTTGGTTTTGGGTGATGAGTGTCTCACCGGTGATGGGTTAGAATGGATTGGAGTTATTTGCTTTTGATGAGTTGAGTTATTTGCTTTTGATGAGTTGAGTTATTTGGTGGAATTGGTCGATTATGGTGATGACTGTTATGTATATCTTTTGGTTGAATTGGTCGGTTATTGTGTTGAGTTATATTATTTATTGGGTTACAATTGGTTGATTGTTGTGATATCTATTATGTGTTAAATGTTGGCTGTGTACCTGAATACATGGTTTTGTGATGAATGTTGATTATGTACTTGATTAAGTGGTTGTGTTGGTAATTTGGTTGTATGTTTGATAATTGGTTTATGTTGGACGTTGATTGTTATTAGTTGTGGTTGTGGGTCATTGTTGGCCATTGGTTGTGGTTATGAATTTACGTGTGTTATAGTTGTTGATTGTAACTAGTCAAGGTTGTGAATCTCTGTTGATGTGGATGCTGGTAGTAGCTAGTTTCGGATAGAGGGGTACTTTGAGTAATGAAATGGTTAAGTGGATGTTGTGGAGGTTGGTTTCCCATCTTGAGGGTGTGGGCCAACATAGGTTTGGGTCGCGATTTATGGTAGAACTGGCGGCACCAGAAGGGTGGCTGGCCTGGATCGTTGTTTTGTTATGTTGGTATTATGTGATGATTATCTCGTTGATGCTTATGTGTTTGTTGATGTGAAGGTTAATTGATGTTGTTGTGTTAGTGCAGTAGTGAGTTCAGTATAATTGGTTAGCTTTGGTTGTAAGTCAGTAGTAAGAGATGTGTATGTGCATAGAGTTATTGATTGAGGTATTAGTAATAGAGATAAGGATGGATTGGACGTGTCAGTGAAGTTGGATTGGATCGTTTTATTCATTTATGCTTGTGATGAGTTTGAGGATGGATTGATTGCGGTTAGTATAGTAAAGAGTTGGATAAGGATGAGTAATGAATGGTATGTGATAGTGTGTGTATATGTTTTGACGTGTGGTTGATATTGGTTGGTTGATATGATTAAGTATAGTTATGATATTATATATATGTATATATATTGTGTGGCGTGTTGTCGTTGTTGTGAGTTGATTGGTGATATATGTATGTGTTTTGAACTATTTTGGCTTGAGGAGTTTTGCCAGTCTTTCGTAAGACTGACCAACTTCGGTTTACGTGCCGCGGTTGGCTGGGGTATCGGGTCCCCCAATCAATCAAGTTTTGCAGGTTTGCAGCAACAAGCGGGTTCTGGATCACAGATGTGTCTTCACAGTGAAAGATTTAGTTTTGCATCAGATTTGAAAATGTTGTATTCGCTTCCGTTGTTTTGGATATAAATTGATGTATTAAACTGGTTGACAGGTTTTAGAGTTGTTTTAAATCTTGAGCAGAGATTTTAAATTGATGACTTTTGTGAATTTGGGAGAGCTTTAAATTTCTTTTCTTGAAAGAAACCGCCTTATAGTCCTTCGGGGCTATGGCACTGTAGCACCTCTGGCCCGGGGTGTTACATTATCAATATATTATTTACATTTTAACACATTATAATATATATATATATATATATCATATAATAGACGAAAACCAATAGATGAAAATAGTCTTCGTCAATAAGAGTCTTAATGAATAATACTTTTCACACTTAAACCCAAAAACAAAAAAGAGATCTGATATTATGTTATGTTCTTATGTGTTGCTATAGCTGAAATTGGATCATTTTCCAAACCAACCAAGCAGTGAACAACAGAAAACGATTTGTACAAGAGGTTAACAACACGTTTATTCAATCGATATATTTAAGGGTTTGAAACTAAAGGTATCTACAGAGAAAGAGAGAAAGACATAAAAATACAGATCCATGGTGAGCCAGATAGAGCGAGAGAGACACACAGAATATTTAGCTTAAGTTATATGCAGAGAGGACTAGAGAGAGAGAGAGAGAGAGAGAGAGAGAGAGAGAGAGAGAGAGAGAGAGAGAGAGAGAGAGAGAGAGAGAGAGAGAGAGAGAGAGAGAGAGAGAGGAGATTAAGGAACTTACACATGGTTTGTGGCTTTGCATGTTAATCGCAGCTGTAGATATTCTTCTGTATGTCGTTGGATCTAGATCCTCTTGCGGTGGACTTAATCGATTTTGGTTTAACCCTTGAAGACAAAGAAGTTGAACAAAATAAATTAAATCTGTAAACTCATGTGTTCAAACTAATTTATTTTAGAACGTTGCAGAAGGGAAGATAAATTGTCCGCCGGTGTTTAGAGAAAGAAAAAGTCAATCGGCAAAGGCCAAGGTTTAAGAAGAATCTGGAAATGTTGAGTAATTTCAAACGTCAGAGATAAGGAGAGATAGAAACAGATAGAAGGTGTTGTCGGCAAAAGTAATAAATTAAAATACATAGGCTCATATGGAAATCTCTAACCTAAATACAGAAAGCGGGCTTGTGGCCCTACTTGGGCAATTTTCATATTCGGCCCATAAGCTAATTAAGGAAATAATTTGTACAGGAATATTGTATGGGCTTTAGAATTTTCATTTGGGCCCATCAGTCCATATAGGATTTTAAAATATTATTCGAATTTATTATCCCGAAAATACAGATTTATTAAATTCAGAATTTGGGCCTTTAATTTAGAATTTCGGACTTAAAGCCCAAAAGCAGCCCATTAAAGTGTTTCAATCTTAATAAGTTTAATGAAGTCCATAAAGCCCAATAAGCCAATTAAGCTAGATTAAACCAATGAAGCCCATTAAGCCCATTTATAGTTGTCGATACTAATTTACTTGGTAGAAAAAACAAGTTACATTTTTTTGGGCCTAAATGAAGCCCATTAAAAAGCCGATATTTACAACTATCGATAATGGGTTCGGTGTATTACATAAAGCAATAAGGACAAAAAAAGTAATAATTTATAAGCCCACTAACTGATGTTGTTTTTATACGAATTTTAGTATTAATGCTATTAAATAATAAAATATTTCAATTACTAAGTCAAATACATAACCTATTTCATAATCTTAACCGTAACATTGTATCTTTATCATAAATTCGAACCAGTTTCATATACTATGAATATATTATTTACATTTTAACAGATTATAATATATATATTATATTAAACGAAGAACATTAGATGAGACGAATCTTCGTCAAGAAGAGTCTAGATGTTTAACACTTTTCACACTTAAACACACACAAAAACAAAGAAGCAAATAGATCTGGATTATCTTATGTTCTTATGGTTTGCTATAGCTGAAATTGGATTATTTTCCACACCAACCAAGCAGTGAACAACAAGAAAACGATTAGTAGTACAGGTTAATAATATGTTATATTGAATATATTTCCAGAGAAAGATAGAAAGAAAAAAAAGACATACAGGGTAAGCGAGAGAGAGCAAGAGAGACACACAGAACATATAGCTGAAGGTATATAAAGCATTGAAACAAATTCTTCAAGATTCATGCTAGAGTTTGACAGACAAGTTTTTTTCAAATCAAGGCAACCTAGCATTTCAATCGAAAGGAAAATCCACAGAAAGAGACAGAGAGAGTCAGAGAGAGAGAGAGAGAGATCTTACTTTTCTGAAATATGGAGCTCTCCAGGACCTCCGTCTTCCAAATCCTTCGATTTCTTTGTGATTATCTTCTCATAAACCGTGTGGTGTCAGATTTGCATGTAAACTTTGGAGAATAAGTGATTATTGTTGTGGATCTGAAACAGACAGTCTGTGGGTGGTATAGATCTAAACTAGATCTTGAAAGGAAAAATTTCGATCTCATATTTTGGAAAAAGAATTACAATGGTTTGTCTGGATTAAGATAGGAAAGGAATTAGAGTGACGAAGCTTGAATTAGGAAATCAAATACGCCATAGATCTGGAAAAGGAGAGAAATGGAGAAGAAGGGTTTCGAGAGAGACAGATGAAGAGAGAGAGAGAGAGAGAGAGAGAGAGAGAATGGAAACGGCAAAATGATCCCAAAGTTGAAATGTGGTAGGGTTAGTGAAGTCGGAGATTTGTCTTCGTACTGATTGGGCTTCATTTGGGCCGTTTGGTACAAATCACAGAAACGGCCCATTTTGCCGTTTGTCGTATTTCGGGTTATATCATACTAAAAGCATATGTACATTTATTTGATTATGAAAAATATATGTCATAATTCGGATTATACCAATCACAGAAACAACCCATTAAAGATAAATAATTAATTTGGGCTTCATTTGGGCCGTTTGTCGTAATTCGGGTTATACCAATCATAGAAACAGCCCATTAAAGATATATGTCATACTAAAAGCATCTTAAATGTTAGGCCCATCATTTTATTCGATTATGAAAATAAAGAATTAATATGTACATTTATTAATTTAATTTTTAAAAACTTTAATAAGTATTAACATGTGTTATATAGTAGATTATAAAATTAAATAAATTGATTATTTTGGTAATTTTTTAATTTATTTGGAATATATAAAATTTGAAAGTGATTGTGTTATGTCGGTTGTAACCCAACATAATATAATGTTGATATTAGTTGCTATTATAGATAAACGACAACGAACAAATTCAATTGAATACAAATAATATATTGTTACATAAATCGAGCTTTTGGAATTGGCCATGTAATTCACTTCCTCATTTTTTATACTTGGGCCTATATGCCCACAAACCTATTTAATGTTGCATGAAAAAGTTACAACTTATTAAAAATAATAATTTGGGCCCATATGTGCATTGATTACTTATAATTTTGTATTATAATTGAATAATACAAAGAAATTATATTATGTTTATTTATTATATTTTTAATAAGTACATAATCTCTATTTTGTTATGTATTAGGCCTATAATCTGAAACCATGTCAACGATCTCTGTTTTGGACCTAAAAGCCAATGTAACAAAACCAAATAAACATCTCTTTAAGTATTTACATTATTTATAAAAAAAACATAAATATATGTTATGCAATTTGTGTATTACATGTGATTACACTTGAATAAATATATAAGTTTAAATTTCAATATATGTATGATTTTGAAGGGTGATTTTGTTATGGACGAAATAACTCGACATAATAGAGCGTTGAGATTGGCTGTTATTAGAGATAAACGGCAACAGACAATTTCAAATGGATCAGGTAAATAAATTCCATTCAATTCTTTCACATTTTTTCCCAATAACTTGAAATATGAACTTGAATATAAATAGTCATTATGCAGGATGTATTCTTGGAGTTAGTCCCAATTCATTCGTTAGTGGTCGTATCCCCATGTCCGACATTTCAAATGGTTAGTAATGTTATTTGATAAAGTCTTCATTTAATTCGACCATATATATTGTAATAAGTGTTTGATTTTCTATAATAAAATATATCTTTATTTTAATTATTCTATAAAAAAAGAAACCAAATTTAACTATTTTATGAGTATGAGAACATATAATTGTTGTTTATAAATTTGTTCTTATGCTTACAATTTGTAACACATATCCATTTATTTATGCAGTATACCAGAATATTACACCGTCCGCTTTGCATGTACCCCGAAGTGATCAAAACGTTCATAATTCATTTTTATCTATAAGTGTTCCAGAGCAAGAAAACTACGGTATAATTTTTTTGGTCTTACTATTCATTTAATTAAGTGACTAAATTTATTTATTTAATTTATCTATAATAAGTAGATTATGATTTAACTATTTATTTGTAGTTCAATTGCACAATGTCATGCGTAAAGAACAAAATCATATGCACAATGTCGAACAAGGTATGGTATTCTTAAATTTCGTATGAAATAAGTGATTTATGTATTTATAATATTTGAATTTTATTTTCATGTACAAATTAGCTCGACAAAGGAGGAAATTGAGAATGAATGTGATAAGCCATAAGCAGGATGGAACATCGCTAATGAAATACCCCAAATAAGTGGATAATGGAATAAGTGTAAATTAATTATGGGATTTTGATAAAAGGGGGAGAAATGGAATTTTGGGATTAAAATCCCTAAACACAATTTCGGTGTTGTCTCTCTGCCGAAACCTCCCCTGTGTGCGAGCTCCCTGTGCCCAGCTCTGCCCTTCCTCCCGCAGAACAGCTAGTCGTCTTCTCCGAGCTTCTTCTCCGGCGAGCTCAGTCCATCCGACGTCGTCCTCCCTTGCAGTGGAGCTTCGATGTTTGCTGTTGTTGTGGAGCCGAGTTCACTGTTGTGCCGAGAGCTGCTGTCTGAGCTGCTGCTGCGGTCGTGCCGAGCTTCGGCTGGTGGTCATCTCCGTCGTGGTCCGTCTCCGGCGTCTGAGGTAAGGTGTTGTTGGGTTGTTTGGGTTTTGAATTTCTGAAATGCCTTGCTGAATTTTGGTGTTGTGAGCTGTGAACTGTGCAGCAAATTGGTGTGTGCAGCTGCGGTTTGTTGTTGTTGTTGTAGTTCCAGCGACGAGGAGCCCTCCTCGGTGACTACCGCTTAGTTGTCGACAAGGTGAGCTTATGGGTTGGATTAATTTCAATTTGGTTGAGGCTTTGCTGAATTTTTAGGGTTTATGTTCGAATTGATGTTGTGGTTCGAATTGATATTGTGTGTGGTCCGAATTGATGTTGAATTGTTCTTTATGGGCAGTTGAAGAGCCAATTTCGTGAGCTTATGGGTTGATTTTGTGTGTGTGTAGTGCTGATTTTTGGAAGGTATTATTAGGGTTTGAATTTGGGGGTTTTCTCTAGTTGTGGATTGATATGAATTAACGTCAGAGATTTGCTCGGATTGATTTCGCAGGTTCGTTCGCGTGGTTTGGAGACCTCTGGGGTCGTTGTAGTTCGACTTGAGGCAAAAGGATTCTTGCTAACTTTATATTTTTATAAATTGTGTTATGCCCAGGTTATTTCATAATTAAGTTTACCGTTGCTTGGTTGAATATGGGTATGTGCGTGTGTTATGATTTGTCTGGTATCGTGATTGATTAAATGTTGACGTGGTAGTCAATTGTGACTAAATGTGTTTGTGGTTGTTGTTGATAGTGTCTGTTGACACGTGTGTGTGTTGGCTTGAGTGTGAGTGTATGTTGACACGTGTGTGTGTGTGTATTGGATTGAATGTGTGTGTGTGTGTGTGTGTTGGATCGTGTGTGTGTGTTGGCTTGAAGGTGTGTGTGTGTGTGTGGACCGTATGTGTGTGTTGATTGAGGGTATAGATTGGTTTCCCATCTTGAGGGTGTGAGCCAATACGAGTTGAGTTTGATGTATGAGTTGCAGTCGAGGTTGACGAACCGGCGGCACCAGAAGGGTGGCTGGCCTAGATCGTTATTTTGGTTATGATTGTATTATGTGATGATTATTTTCGTTGATGCCTATGTGTTTGTTGATGTGAAGGTTAATTGAATTTGTTGTGTTAGTACAATAGTGAGTTCTGTATTATTGGTTAGCTTTGGTTGTAAGTTAGTAGTAAGATATGTGTATGCGCTTGGAGTTGTTGATTGAGGTATTACTAATGGAGAGTAAGTTGGATTGGATCGTTCTATTCGTTTATGCTTGAGATGAGATTGAGGTTGGATTGAAGAGGTTAGTATAGGGTAGAGTTGTATAAGGATGTGTAATGGTTGATTTATGTGATAAGGTGTGCTTGTGTTTTGACGCGTGATTTATATTGATTGGTCAGTATGATATTGTATATATTATATATATATTGATTGGCATATTGTTGGTATTATCTGATTGTTGTGATAAATCTTTGGATTTCAACTGTTTTGGCTTGAGGAATCTTGCCATAGTCTTTCACGAGACTGACCAACTGCGGTTTACGTGCCGTGGTTGGCTGGGGTATCAGGTCCCCCAGTCAATCAGGCTTTGCAGATTTAGCGCCAGCAAGGAGGATCCTGATCACCGTCGGTTTTGGAGTCGAGAACTCTACTTTTGGTTTGAGACTTTGACTTGATTGAACGTGTCGTTTTGGTTTTGGACCTTGTATGGGTCGAACTTGTTGTATTGGTTTTTGGTTTTGGACCTTGTATGTTATTCGTAAAATTTATATGAAATGAGTGATTTTTTTTTTAAATAATTCATATTTATTTTCATTCACAACATAGCTCGGCATACGAGAAAGTTGAGAATGAATGTCATACGACATAAGCGACATGAAACATCACTAAACGAATCAGGTTAGCAAAAAAACAACAACTTATGGATGTCAATAATTAGTAAGTAATGTTTATTTTGCTTTACCAAACTTTGTGCATGCAATGTACTTGGAAATAGTAGCAACTCTGTACTTACCCAATCTACACCATTATCTATTACGGTTAATGGTTAGTTATTAATGAATTATATTATTTAATATACTTCTATGCATGCATTGTCTTAAGTTTGAGGTTTTCAAAATGAATAATAATCATTTAATACTTCAATGTGAAGGTACAAGGAATTCATGTATATTGTCAGGATGTTCAAATTTTCTACCACAAATAAGTAATGGTACTATTCGAATGTCTTTCTAATTGTACTAAGCGTAGTTGTTATTTTATAATCTTTTATTATGTGTATTTGTATACGAAAAAAATTAATATCCGTGTATTTATGTAGTGTCCGCTAATGTTACGTCGATGGATTTACATTTACCAATAGCGGATCAAATCGCTACTAACTCAGGTCTACCTATAAGCCTAAATGACAAGGAAAACTATGGTACCAAATTATTGTTTTATCAAGCCATGTTATTAAGTATTAGATTTGTTTTTGTCTTACATCACTGTGTGTAGTATGATATATGTATTTATTTGCAGCTCCTTTACACAATGCAAGTCTTACTAATGAAGTTGACATAACAAATATTGAACAAGGTACAATGGTAATCAGTAAATGTTTTAATGTTGAGTGATTTATTGCATTTTAATATTTGTAATTGCTTTCCATTGACAAATTAGCTCGACGTAAGAGGATGTTGAGAATGAATGTGATTAGGCATAAGAGGCATGGAACACCACTAATTGAATCAGGTTAGCAAAATCCGCTTAATTTAATGGTAAATCCTTAATGGAATTTACGCTCTCATCTAATTGGATATGCATATATGGTATACATTCCGACATTGTTCAAAATATATGATCACTTACATATTTAAATTTCAGGAACTATTAATTCATCTGCGTTGCCAGGGTGTTCATCTACATTACCAAATATTGGTAATGTTACAATTAATATCATATTTTTGTTTGTATCCATAATAGGATCCTGTTTTCCTTTACATTAAGATTGTTTAACATGTTGTAATGTCCATAATATATGTTAAAATAAGCACCTTTTAGCATATTTAATATATGTTACAATTTTATTGTTCGACCTTTAATTTCTTTATAACAATAGTCTGCTGTACAGATCCTGTCGCAGAAATGAATAGAACAACAAGAAATCATACTGGTAAACCAGGTAAGTTTGTTGTATTATTTGCTAAATTTGTAACATTTTTTTGCTTATTGTTTAACGTTATTAATATGTTATAGTGCAATACCTCGATCACGGTGAAGCAGTGTATGAATGTCTGCATTGTGGGGCATTGCTATGGCATGCTGAAAGATTAAATACAAAAGACCCTTCAAGCGAAGATATATATCATATTTCTTCCTTATGTTGCATGAAAGGAAAAATTGAGCTCCTATTGCTACAAGAGCCACCGCCGTTGTTGAATAATCTTTTGACAAATAAGCATCCAAAAAGCAAACAATTTTGTGAGAACATTATAGCTTACAATATGATGTTTGCTTTCACCTCTTTGGGAGGAAAGGTCTCACCCATCACGAAAGGTCATGGAACTTATTGTTACCGAATGCATGGACAAAATTTTCACATAATAGGGAGTTTGTTACCAGTGTTGGGGACAACTCCAAAGTTTTCGCAACTCTATATATATGATACTGAAAACGAGGATTCAAACAGAATCAATGCGATAAGGTATGTCAATTACGTATATTTATATTTTATTTATTACTACTTATAGTTATATAACATTATTCTTTATTACTAAGACATTATTTTTATATTTACTTATGACAGCTCTAGAGTCAAAAAAGTTGATGATTCGCTTGTGATTGAGTTGAGAAAGATGATAGATCAACACAATCCCCATGCAAAAGCATTTAGAATGGCCAGAGATCGATTTAAGGATGAAGGTGTAACAGATATGAAGTTGCGACTGGTTAGCAAAAGAAACACTGATGGTCGGAGATATAATCTCCCAACGAGTTCCGAGGTTGATGCTCTTATTCTTGGTGATATTGATACAAATCTTGAGCCAAGGGACATTATACTTCATACAAGGCCTGGTCAGTTACAACGGATTCACGAATTACATCCTTCGTACCTTGCGCTTCAATATCCGTTGGCATTCCCTTATGGTGAGGACGAGTATAGACCTGACATTGCTTTAAGTGAAAGGTGCAACACGTCTGCAAGAAAGAGGTCAAGGGTTACGCTAAAAGAATTCATTCAGTTTCGAATCCACGAGCATCGAGGCGAAGTCGGAATTCTGAGGTCATTTAGAAAGTTGTTTCAACAATTTTTGGTTGATGTTTATACAATGATTGAATCAGAAAGGTTGAACTACCATCGAACTCATCAGAATAACATACTGGCTGATTTATATACAAATCTTGCCACAGCAACGAGCAAGGGTCATACAGCACCGACATCATCTGGAAAGCAAATAGTGCTGCCATCTTCATTTACAGGCGGTCCTAGATATATGCAGTAGAACTATCAAGATGCAATGGAAATATGCAAACACCATGGTTATCCAAATCTATTCATAACATTCACATGCAATTCAAAATGGCCTAAAATTGTAAAGTTTTGCGAAGAAAGGGGTCTACAACCAGGGGATCGGCCAGACATTATATGTAGAGTATTCCACATGAAATTGGAGTCCATGATCAAATATTTTAAAGTTAACAAAATATTTGGTAAGGTTAATTCCGGTAACGTCTCTTTTATTGTCCTAACTTTAGTTATTGTTTACATGTGTATAAAATATATTATTTCCCTGACATGTTTATAGTCTATTAAATGTATCAGTTTTTTCTTTTTTAAAATGTATTAAATAAGTTGAACATATAACTTTGACTTATGGATCTTTTGCAGTTATTTACACAATCGAATTCCAAAAGTGTGGTCTACCTCATGCACATATTTTATTATTTCTGGATAAGGAATCTAAGTTGCCAACTACTACAGATATCGATACGATCATCTCGGCTGAAATTCCACACCCAACTGAGGATGCTGATTTATTCAACGTGGTGACAAATTTCATGATGCATGGTCCATGCGGAGCTTCTAAACCATCGTCTCCGTGTATGGCTGATGGAAAGTGTAGAAAGTACTTTCCAAAACAATTTGTTGAGCAGACTTTTGTTGATGAAGATGGGTACCCTGTTTACAGAAGACGTGACGATGGTAGAACGATAGAAAAGAGTGGAGTTCCCCTTGATAATCGGTATGTGGTTCCTTATAATGCCTTTCTTCTCCTAAAATACAATGCACATATAAATGTTGAATGGTGCAACCGATCGGGCTCTATCAAGTATATGTTCAACTACATAAACAAAGGACATGATCGCATCACTGTTGCAATTACAAACTCTGATGCAAACAATGTCAGTGATAATTGCATGGACGAAATAAAAAACTACTACATCGCCCGCTATGTATCGACGTGTGAAGCATCTTGGAGGATTTTTGCCTTTGATATTCATTACAGGACTCTTGCTGTTCAACGTTTGAATTTGCACATTCCCGATGATGAAAGCGTTTTATTTGATGATGATGATCATATTGATGCCGTCTTAAATGATCATGAAAGTGATAAATCAATGTTTCTGCAATGAATGGCGACTAACAAAAAGTTTCCAGAAGCTAAAGATTTGACGTATTCCGAATTTCCAGAGAAATTTGTTTGGGTAGCTTCATCTAAGAATTGGAAAAAACGTCACAGGCGTGGTTCTGTTGGAAGGATTTATCACATAGTGTAATACCCCTCATTTTAGTAAAGAGTATTTTGATAAGTTTTCCAAACACTCGTATTGTAGTCGAATTATTTTCAGAGAAGTTCAGACTTTCTGTTAAATACTTGATCTCTGTAAAAAATTCCTTGAGTGGAATAAAATACATTCGACGTATTTTGGGGCTTAGAATATTTGTTCGGATACGAATATGTTTAAACCGGGGTTAAAACCCATACCCATAATTCTTCTCGGACAAAAGTGGGCAAAAGGCACAGAATTTGCCTTGACCGCACCCGCGGTCAGAATTGGTCGCCACCGCACCCCGCGGTGAGACCCACCGCACCCGCGCCGTCATGATTTCTTTTCTGCTCCGCCGAACTTCGCCTGAGCTGCTTGCCGATCTTGTCGGAGCTGAAGCGGTGAGGCGGTGGGGGAGGTGTCAGCTGAGCTCCTTGCTTGGCCTATAAAAGGAGGAGGCTTGGAGGAGGAAGACATCTCAAATCTCTCTCTCTCCAATCTCTCTCTATCTCTCTCGTTCCATTGTCGCCGGAGTTGCAAGCTTTCGCCGGAGTTCTTCTAGGTCGTCGTCGGAGCTACCATAGGAGGAGGAGGTGCCCTCAAGGTGGTGTTTGGTGGCCCAAGGAGTTTGGAAGTCGAAGCCAATCCAAATCGAGCCCAACGCGTCGTCCCCGGTAATATCTCGTCTTCGTTCCCGACGACTGCACTTGTGACCGCACCCGCGGCAGGGCCACCGCACCCGCGGTGTGCCTGGGCGATTGTGGGTGTGGCCTTGGGTTTTGTGATTTCGATCGGGACTTCGTTCCTTCGATTTCGTTCGCATTTCTTTAGATTTGTACTAGTTATTGTCGAATCTAACTTTGGGTTTCGTTATGGGTCATTCCGTAGGAAATTATAATCCGAGTTCTTCCTCGTTTCGGACCCGGAAACCCGTCGTCTCGAGCTTCGTTGAGCCTCGTCTAATCTAAGACAAGTGGCGGTTTGCTCTTGCTTATCATTCCATTTTATATTGATTATCAATTGTTTAATTGTTAATTAATTTGGGATGAATATTGTTTTCGTCTGGGAACAGTTTTGATAACTGTATGTGATTTAAAAAGAGATATTATAATAGGTTGTATATATTGCTAGAAACAACGCTATTATATATATATGATTGAAATACATATATTATAATAGGTTGTATATATTGCTAGAAACAACGCTATTATATCTGTTATTGGCCTCGATGGCTTTGATGTGAATTATTGCTCTTATGTTCTAAATGTTTAGTTAGAACGAGTATTCGTAGGAACACTATGTACCTTGCGAGGTTTAGTGGTTTCTTGATAATGGTGCTAGGAGGATTTTCCCTAGTATCTTCGGTCATGACCTTACCCTTACTCAGGGTATGTACACACAGCTGGTGCCGCCATTTGGGATGTATTCCCTGGGATGTATTCTCTTTGATATCTCTTGTGAGGAGATCCGATATCTCTTGTGAAGAGATCTTAAAAGCTTATAACGTAAAATGTACGTTTTGGAATTAAATAAGATAAGTGCTTTAGTGCACATAATTAATATATCCTCAGACGAGTAGTGCAACTAAGAAAGTAGTGCAGCTAGGAAACTCGTCTAGACTTTGGTCAGAGTAAAGTTCTCTTTCCAATCTGAATTCGCATTGTGCGGTGCGGTTGGTCGTGAACCGAAACACCAAGTCAGTTTTAAAACGCTTGTGTGAAATTGATGTTCCCAAGCACTTTTCATACTTTCCGATAAGACTTAACCTTTTGGAGTCTTCTCTTCATATGTTT
Source organism: Rheum nobile (assembly GCA_027886185.1). Taxonomy (NCBI): domain Eukaryota; kingdom Viridiplantae; phylum Streptophyta; class Magnoliopsida; order Caryophyllales; family Polygonaceae; genus Rheum; species Rheum nobile. Next base: position 7,349,147 of record WOAB01000506.1, on the reverse strand, counting down.
CCGTAAGATCATTCTTTCAGAGTCCTTTCTCTTGATCATCCTTTTCGTATATTTCAGTAGGAGTATGGTGGTTGACTATCGTCATCGACTTTTATTCGAGAAGCGATGAGTCTAACCTAATACGACTACTTAGAACCTTTCTGTTTTACCCTTGCATAGTCTTTCATTAGACTAACCAATCGGTTATATTCCCTTGCATGGTTGGCTGGTGTCATCCATCTCATACAACACATCAGATAAACTGCAGTTCCGATGAAGGTTAGAAACGACAATGATGGCAATTGGAATTTTTGAAGAGTTTTACCAGGTTGAGATTCCTTGGCGGGTGATCGTTTAGATCAAGACCCTTGTGTCCTTTATGTATTAAGACTTCCGCTGTAATATATTTGATTATGTATTTTGAATCATGGATGTAATTCCGAAACATTTGCTTTAATCAAAAGTTATGATATTTTGTATTATAACTGTTGTTTTATGATTTATATAAACGGGTTAAGCTTGGGGTGGCTTCGGATGTGAAATCTGAGGTCACTAGCGGTAATACATTTCAAGGATTTATATTTGGGGGTGTTACATATTTGGTATCAGAGCCTAATTTTTTTAAAACGGGTGGGTTTTAAAATATTTTCTTGGAACGAAATTTTTTATAAACCATTTACTCGTTTTGAACTGAGAAATATTTTGAAGGATTTGAATTTCCAAATAAAATTTTTATTCTGCCGATCTAGTCGTGCCTTTTCTTTAGTCTGATATGGAAGTGAACTTCTATATTTAGAAAGACTAACTATTTTCTCATCACTCGTAGGTTATGGGTGCATGCTTTTCTCTTCGAAGGGACTCGAAAGAAGCCGAGGTGGCTCCGCCATCTCCAATGAGGCTTGAGTTTCCAGTTCCCCTGTGATGCTTCGAGGTCGGAGAATCTAGTAGTCCACCCGAGGAGGTGAAGACTGTACTACCCGAGTCAGTAGTACTAGTGTCCGATAGGACCAAGGTTCCAGTGACAGAACCTACAGAGGAGCCAAGGGAGGACACGGAAAATGAAGAGGAGTGGTCAAGGTATGCAAGAGGGCATTACAACGACGACTTCATGATTGAGATGATTCTCGAGGAGGATCCAGAAGAAGAGGATCCTGAAGAAGACCCGGAAGAGGATCCATAAGAGGATCCGGAAGAAGAGGAGGACCCCGAGGAGGACTTCGAGGGACAGGGCCACGAGTCTGATGGCTTAGAGCGCTTATTGGTGGGCAGCGAGGACCCGAGAATGGAGTTTATCTACCCCAGTCCGGAGTTGCCGCATGAGCAAGAATACTCGCCATTGACATCGGCCGATTGAGATACGCCTTACGAGGTAGTATTTCCCAGAAGAAGAAATGGTCCACAAAATGCATCTGAGAACTCACAGCCTATTCCTGCTCAAAGAAGGCTAATGTTGAGTCTTGACTCGCGAGAGGCACTTCGCTTAAGTCAGATGATTTCCCTAGAAGAGCGCCGCCAGATGGACGAGGCGGTTGAGCATGCTCTAAGAAGGGCAAGACCAAGGAATGAGCCATGTGCTCCTGGACCGAGCAGGGTGAATAGTCTTTCACCAGACCCCGATGGTAAACCTCGTTCGAAGAAACCTTGTATGAGGAGTGACGATTACAGGAAATGTTTTAGGGCGCCATGATTGGGCCAGTGCTGATTAACAGTTTCTTTTCTTGTATTTCAGTTGTTTTGTTAAGAACCTAAGTCTCCGGGCAATTTTGTCTTGACGCTCGGGAGATCCCTTTTGTAAAACGTATTAGCTCAATTGAGCTTATCAATGAAAATTACCAAGTTTGATCTATTCTGAGTTGATTTTTATTACGTTAAGTATTTTGAATGATATTAATGTAATAAAATACTTGGAATTTGATCGGTAAACAGATGGTGAACACAAGGAACAACATTCGTGTTGGTGCTGGGCCAAGTAATGACCCCAGACCAAATGAGAGGAATACCGCAAATCCCGTGGATGAACTCGAGTCTGCTTCTAACAACAATCAAAAGGGCTATGACCAAGTTCCGGTCAACACTCCAATGGTATTTGATGCAGCAATAATTGAAGCTATTCGGGGAATCGTTATGCAAGCATTCACGGGCCTAAATCGTTATGCAAGCTATTCGGGGAATCGTTATGATGATTAAGTAATGCCTCCACTATATGCACTACGTTTTTCGCCCATTCGCACTACAAATCTCTACACAAGAATCTTGCGTACGCCAGATTCTTGCGTAGAAGAGGAAATTTCTCTACGCATGTATCTGGCGTTAGGGCTGAGCACGGGCCTAAACCCGAATCGACCCGAACCCGAAAAGCCCAAAACCCGAAACCCAAAAAAAATGGGACCGAAGACCGAATCGAATGTTCGGGTTCGATTCGGGCCAAAACAACATTCGTACATAAAAACAGACTAAAAACCGAACCCGAAATCCTAATAAATTCATACCGAAACCCAAACCGAAGTCTTGTGGGTTCGGGTTCGGGTCGGGTTCGGTTTTCTCAGCCCGTGCTCAGCCCTATCTGGCGTACGCCAGATATCTGTGTAGAACTAAAATATGATTATTGAATATATAAGAGTTATAGATTTTTTTGAAATTGGCCTTCTACTGGCGTAGAAAAAAAAAATCTGGACACAACCAAGTGAACAACATATTTTTTAAAATTTGCATTTGACTCTAGTAATAGACGTTATCAATTAATCAATGTTACATGGCAATAAATTTATTTGTATCATGAGGTTTTAATATATACTTTTATTCATGTACATTTCTCCACCAATTTGTTTGATATTAACTGTTTGTTATTATTATTCTCGAAAATCACATATAACTATGGTTATATCTTATAGTTATATCCAATTTGGTTATGTCTTATGGTTATATTCCATAGTTATATACTATGGTTATATCCTAGATTATATCATATAGTTATATACTATGGTTATATTATATAGTTATATACTATGATTATACATTATAGTTATATCCAATTTGGTTATATTCTATAGTTATATAACTATAAGATATATGATATAACCAAATTGGGTACAACTATAAGGATATAACCAAATTGGATATAACTATAAGATATAATCATAGTATATAACTTATATACTATGGTTGTATCATATAGTTATATATTATGATTATATCTTATAGTTATATCCAATTTGGTTATATCTTATAGTTATACTATGATTATATCTTATAGTTATATCTTCTACGCAATATTCTTGCGTAGAAGATTGTAGTGCGAAAAGGCAAATATTCTTGCGCAGGATTAAAAAAAAAAATGGACGCAACCAAGTGAACATTTTTTTTTTAAATCTGCATTTGACTCTAGTAATAGACGTTATCAAGTAATCAATGTTACATTGCAATAAATTCGTTTGTATCACGAGGTTTCAATATACTTTTATTCATGTACATTTCTCCACCAATTTGTTTGATATTAACTGTTTGTTATTATTATTCTCGAAAATCACATAATTATGGTTATATCTTATAGTTATATCCAAATTGTTTATATCTTATGATACAATCATAGTATATAACTAAAGGATATAACCATTGTATATAACTATAATATATAACTATAGAATATAACCAAATTGGATATAACTAAAAAATATAATATATGATATAGCCATAATATATAACTATAGGATATAATCATAGTATATAAGTATATGATATTACCATAGTATATAACTATAGAATATAATATATGATATAACCAAAGTATATAACTATAGGATATAACGATATGATATAACCAAATTGGATATAACTATACGATATAACCATAATATATAACTATAGGATATAACCATAAGATATAACCAAATTGGATATAACTATACGATATAACCATATTATATAACCATAGGATATACCCATAAGATATAACAAAATTAGATATAACTATATGATATAACCAAAATATATAACTATAGGATATAACCATTGTATATAACTAAAGGATATAACCATAGTATATAACCATAGGATTAACCATAAGATATAACCAAATTGGATATAACTATAAGATATAACCATAGTATATCCTATAGATATATACTATGGTTATGACCAAATTGAATATAACTATAAGATATAATCATAATATGGTTATATCGTATAGTTATATCCTATAGATTCATACTATGGTTATAACCAAATTGGATATAACTATAAGATATATCCTATAGATATATACTATGGTTACAACCAAATTGGATATAACTATAATTATGGTTATATCGTATAGTTATATCCAATTTGGTTATATCTTATGGGTATATCCTATAGTTATATACTATGGTTATATCCAATTTGGTTATATCATATCGTTATATCCTATAATTATATATTATGATTATATCTTATAATTATATCCAATTTGGTTATATCTTATGATTATATCCTATAGATATATACTATGGTTATACTCTGTATTCTTTAGTTATATATTATGATTATATAGTATAGCTATATACTATGGTTATATCTTATAGTTATATCCAATTTGGTTATAACTTATGGTTATATCCTATAGTTATATATTATGGTTATATTGTATAGTTATATCTAATTTTGTTATATCTTATGGGTATATCCTATGGTTATATAATATGGTTATATCGTATAGTTATATCCAATTTGGTTATATCTTATAGTTATATCTTATGGTTATATCCTGTAGTTATATATTATGGTTATATCATATAGTTATATCCAATTTGGTTATATCATATCGTTATATCTTATAGGTATATACTTTGGTTATATCCTATATTATATTCTATAGTTATATACTATGGTAATATCATATACTTATATACTATGATTATATCTTATAGTTATATGTTATGGCTATATCATATATTATATTTTATAGTTATATCCGATTTGGTTATATTCTATAGTTATATATTATAGTTATATACTATGATTATATTCTTTAGTTATATACTATGGTTGTATCATATAGTTATATACTATGATTATATAGTATAGTTATATCCAATTTAGTTATATCATATAGTTATATAACTATAAGATAGATGATAGAACCATAGTATATAACTTTAGAATATAACCAAATTGGATATAACTATAAGATATAATCATAGTATATAACTATATGATACAACCATAATATATAACTTATATACTATGATTATATCTTATAGTTATATCCAATTTGGTTATATTCTATAATTATATAACTATAAGATATATGATATAACCAAATTGGGTATAACTATAAGGATATAACCAAATTGGATATAACTATAAGATATAATCATAATATATAAGTTATATCTTTATAGTTATACCCAATTTGGTTATATCATATATCTTATAGTTATATAACTATAGAATATAACCAAATTGAATATAATTATAAGGTATAATCATAGTATATAACTATATGATATAATCTAGGATATAACCATAGTATATAACTATGGAATATAACCATAAGACATAACCAAATTGGATATAAATATAAGATATAACCATAGTTATATGTGATTTTTGAGAATAATAATAACAAACAAAATTGGTGGAGAAATGTACATGAATAAAAGTATATATTGAAACCTCATGATACAAACGAATTTATTGCCATATAACATTGATTACTTGATAACGTCTATTACTATAGTCAAATGCAAATTTAAAAAAAATATGTTGTTCACTTGGTTTTGTCAAGATTTTTTTTATTTTTGCGTCAATAGAAGGCCAATTTCAAAAAAATCTCTAACTCTTATATATTCAATAATCATATTTTAGTTCTACGCAGGTATCTGGCGTACACCAGATACATGCGTAAAGAAATTTTTTTTTCTACGCAAGAATCTGACGTATATAAAATTCTTGCGTAGAGATTTATAATGCGAATGAACGAAAAACGTAGTGCTTATATAGGAGGCCTCAAGTAAAGAAATTGTCCGTTTAACGTGTGCAATTTTCTCTGAGCTAGACTAGATGATGAAAGTCAAATTTATCATAATAAATAATAAATAAATCTTTTCTGAAACATAGGTTTCACTAGACTTGATCACCTTCAATTCCGCGTTAAATGACGTGGCAAAATCCCATGCACGCAGTGACGTACCAACGGGTAATCGAAAACTCGCACGTGCAAGGTCATTCGTCCACGTATTTCCCTCCCTTTTCTTTTGCGTCAAGACAACGCCTTCTATTGAAATTTTATAAACCTCCAAGTCCGACGACTCCCTCGAGCTTTTTCTCATAGCCTCGTTCCAGTTGCCATGGCGGCCAAGAGTTTCCATAATTGCCGTCCCTCCGACGTCGATTGACTTTATTGAAAACCTAATTTCCCATCTCTCATCTCAATCTCACTCGATTCGTCCTCTTATCTGTCGGTATCTAATTTACTAAAACCCTAGTTTATTGGAATTGATTTTCTCCGATCGTCGCTTGAATTCCTTGCTTTTTGATGGGAAAGAACGGCGGTGGTTCGTCGACGTCGCTAGCTCCGGGGTTTCGTTTCCACCCGACGGATGAAGAACTGGTGTCTTATTACCTCAAGCGGAAGGTCTCTGGAAAGCCCTTTCGTTTCGATGCCATCTCCGATATCGATGTCTACAAAACCGAACCCTGGGATCTTCCTGGTCTCTCTCTAAAGATCTCTTCTTTTTACCATCTCTGTATTCAATTTCTATCACTACAATGCTTACTGTTAGACTCTCTGTAGTTTTATTTGAGTTGATTCGTGAATAAATTCTAGTTGTTTATTGTGATGCTCACTTCAGTATGTTAATAAGAAAAAAAATTCCTTGATGGCTTATGAATACATTCATTCCTATTTCTTCGATCCCCTTGCGTGGCTGTAGAATTGGACGGGCATGAATATGTTGTTTATACGAATCCCTTCGTTTCTCTCATCTGAGGTTTATTGATTGGTTTGAGAATTCAGTTTATTTGATTGGTTTCGCTGGTATATTAAAAATAAGCCTTTGAACATTTCTGCCTATTTATGGTGCTAAAGAAGCATTTGCTTGATTTTTGACATTAAGGTCTTTCAAAGCTGAAGAGCCGTGATCTCGAGTGGTACTTCTTCAGTAATCTAGACAAGAAGTATGGCAATGGGTCAAGGACTAATCGTGCTACTATAGAAGGCTACTGGAAGACAACTGGGAAGGACAGGCCTGTTCAACACAGGTCCCGAGTTGTTGGAATGAAAAAAACTTTAGTGTATCACCGTGGGCGAGCTCCTCGTGGCGAGAGGAGTAATTGGGTGATGCACGAGTACAAACTGGTTGATGAGGAGCTCGAAAAGAATGTTGTGCCCCAGGTGAGGAATGTCATTCAATTGTGTGACTATGCATTTGAAAGGTACTTTTCAAATGGATTTAGAAAGCATATTTTCTAATTTGCTAGCACCTCATGGGTCTTGTGTGTTATTGGAGCAGGAAGCATTTGTATTGTGTAGGATATTCCACAAGAGTGGCTCAGGCCCAAAGAATGGGGAACAGTATGGAGCCCCATTTGTTGAGGAGGAATGGGAAGAGGATGACAATGAAGTTGCTGTATTACCTAGTGCAACTGCTGCTGAAGTCATTGTTACTGATGAATCAGTTCTTGAGGAGAATTATCTTAACCAGGTTTGTACTCTACTGAGATGCCTCTGCTATCTCCTGTGCTCATGTTTCATATTTAGTTTGGGACAAGTTTGATGTTCTTTGGCCTGGAGAAAACTAGTGAATCTTCTGGTATCTTCTGAAATTAGAGGTTGAGACAATCATAGACCTCCAATAAGGACTAGATGTAGACAATTTGACTATGTAGTATTGTAGTTGTGTGACTAAATTGCCAATGCCACTTCAAACTAAAGTGTGAGAGATTATAAATCCTGAAAGAACTTGAGGATGTTGTCTAGTCTGTTGTATTGTGTTTCATCTTCTTGCATTTATAGCACTGGCTTTTTTTATCTTCTTATTGCTCTGTAGCTTATAATATGATGGTGATGTAATTTCAGAAGTTCCTTTCATTGCATTGATTCAATCAGTATTTTTTATTGCTTTTGTTCTGTGATTTGTTGAGTTAGAATCATATTTTTCAAAATTAAGCCTATAAAATGTGGTTAAATAAGAGAATTTCATGATTTTTTTTCAATGTTTAATAGGCATTAATGCCTCAGTCTGCCTTAATATGATAAAAGCTGTCCAAGCTTGATTTAGGGGGTTGGCTAGTTTTAGCTTGATTAAGTGAATTAAGCTTGATCTGATATTCTGATTAAAAAGAACCAGAGTTATTTATTTAAGCTAATCCGTCTAGTTGTGTATTTTTTGATTTCAGTCAATATGGGTTGGTTAACTTCAGCTTTGGGTCATTATTATGTGGCATAGTTCAAGGCTATATTAAGTCAAAGTGTTTACTAACCCTAGAGTTCTTGAGTTGGGTGGGTTGATTTACAAGTCTACCGAGTTCTCCAATTCCAGATTTGGGTCACTTTTTTATGTTTCAAGTTATTCTAGCTGTCTTCAGTCGGGCTGGACAAGCTTCCAGCATGTATCACTTTTGTGTTATATAGTTATATTTCCATGTTTAGAAAATATGTCCATATCAGTGTTTGTTATCATGCTGTGTATCAGTTCTGGGACTATTTGGCTGTGTGAAATTCGGGTATAGATGATTGGAGGCAGTGTATGAAATGTTTGTAGGCTGACATTACTCCTTAATTGACGAGGCTTTTTTTGGTCACAAGCACACATGTCAAGTTAGGTGCTCGGGTAATGCACCTCTAGAATTTTATAGAAAATAATTGTGTTTCCTAAAATTTATGGCAGTCATATGCTCATATCATCACAGGTTTGTGCCATATATTTCTATTTCTATCCCATTTCGTGCTCTTTTAGTCCTTAGAACTCACCCTGATTTTCCACTTATACAGCCACTTGAGCGTTCTCCCCCTCTGTTAAATTTCTACCAAGGAGATAGCAGCAGCTTTGCTGAAACTTTGGCTGAGAATGAATCGAGTTCCTTGACTGTGGTGAATGAGCAACAAATAGGTCAGGAGACCAATGATGACCACAAATTGTCCAATCTTCCTGCTCACCTTGAGCCAGAAGCAGTCAACAATTGTTATGCTGCTCAGCCAACAAATATTTTAAGTCAGGCCCCCATTAACTACATACCTGGGGAACAGAGTCTTGATAATGTCAACAGTGCACCATCAGATGAAGGATTTTATCTAGAAGCAAATGATCTATTAGAGCCTATTGGAGAGGATTCCTCAGACTTTCAACTGCTTGATGAGTACCTTGAATACTGTGATGCAAACAATGATATTGGGCAATATCTGGAATTTGATTCATCTGACATGCTGGATGTTAACGACATTCTAAATGATGAAGCATTTCCCACTGATCAGGTAGCAAATTGTGCTGAAACTTCTTGTATGCAGTTTTATATTTCTGTTATGGTTTTGATGAAAGAATGTTAATTCTCTACAGAATCTGGACCAAACTTCTGTGCAACCATCTAAATTATACCAACAGCTTCCAGTGGCATATAATGTTGAGAGTGCGTCCTGTTCACAGCAAGTCATGGCGAAACAAGAATACAAGCCAGGTAAATACCTGAAATCCTATTTGCCCTTCATCTTTTCTGAATTATCTATAAATCCTTATTCCTGGAAAGCTAACATTACTCATATAAGTAAACTATTTTTTGCATCCAACTCCAAATGAAATTTGTTTCACTTTTCCTATAGAAGTTCCCTCCTCTACAAATATACTTCCCAAATTGTATTACATGCTAATGTACCTATAAAATTTCTGACTGTTACCCATTTCCCCTGTGCTGGCTAGTTCCTGACTTCACTGGGAAAGAACCTTTTTTGCTTGCACAGCACACATGCTCTGCCTTCTTTGTCTAGTTGTACTTGCACACCATCTTTTCCCCTCACCTTCAATGCTCTGATTAAAGGGTGATTCCGTGTGGTATAAGCTACTCAAATGGATAATTTTGATTTATGGCTGGATGTGACATGACTTTTGGTGTTAATATTTTAGCTGATTACATTGTCATGGTTAATTTATTTTGATGTACTAGTGGCTTTTTTTTCAACATTCTTCTCTGGGTCCTTCCTAACCAAACTGCTAAATTTCTGTTGCAGACAATGATATTGGGCAATATCTGTCATTTGATTCATCCGACTTCTTTGATGCTGATAACATTCTAAATGATCAAGCATTCTTCCCTATTCAGGTAATAATCCATGCTGAAGCTTTTCATATCTGCTATCCTTTTTTATTTTTTTCCCCCTTATCGATGGTTTTGACAAAGAATATTGTTGTTATGCAGAATCTGGACCAAGCCTATAAGCAACCATATGCTTTCGATCAGCAGCTTCCAGAAGCATATAGTGCTTCGGGTGCACCCTCTTCTGAACAAGTCATGGCCGTACAAAATCTCAATTCAGGCAAGTATATGAAAGCCAATTTTCCCCAAGTTCTATTGAAAAATATCTACAAAGTCCTTTCGTGGAATTGTTCTGCATTCATACTTGCTCTCAAGGGAAAAGAAAATGTCATTTGTGGCCAGAAAAATACTTCTCCTATATATATGGTCTTCGAATTTCTTATTTCAGGCTACAAGTATCCCTATATATCTGAACTGTTTACTCTTCCTCCTATGCCTGTTAACAATCTTAACAACTAATATACCTGTTCTTGCCTAGAAAACATGCCACCTCCTTTCCCCTCACTGTGAATTATCTAATTAGGGCCCATGTGAGGGTTAGATGTGGATGATTACTTGACAGACTTCCAGGCATTAGGAAAGGTGATGCACAGGTGGTTGGGGTTGTTGAGGAGGGAGCTCATGCTTGTTTCTCATGAGTCATGTTACTTATTTGGAATAAGCTTGATCCAAATGGACCTATTGGATTGGAACTCTTTTACATTTGCATCATACTCAATTTTAAGCTTGTAGGCAGATTGGTTCTGAAAGTGCTTCAATATGTTGATAAATTCTGACGGCGCTAGGTAGAAAAGTAGAAATAGTTACCTAGGTTCTGTCACTGGGAGTAACTGAATCATATGAATAGTCATCCAAATCACTAAACCTAATGTCATATTTTATGCATTTAGGGAAGTCTCATAATGTTGAATCCCTGTATAAACCCAATGACCCTTTGGCTCATCACAATCATGTGGTTACTCATCATTTATATCGCGTGTGATGCAGATTCCAGCTATTCGTTCATGAAGCAAGCGAGTCAAATGCTAGGCAACTTCCCAACAAGTCCCGCCTTTGCATCTGAGCTTCCTACAAAGGACATAGCTGCCAAGCTTCATGCAGCCATGCAGTCCTCTGAACCACCAGTTCACGTTGCTGATGGAAAGACGACAAGGATAAGAGACATCTCAGTAAATGACAATGCAATGAATTGGTCCTTGGACAAGCGCGGTAATGTCAATGTTGTCCTGTCCTTCAACCTTCCAGAGGGCATTGTGGGTCCCGCTGGCATTCAAGCGCTGACTGGCCTGATGTCACGGAAGATGACCTCTCGTGGGTGGCTCTACGTTTTGTTCTTCGCGGTCATGGTTTTTTGCATCAGCACCAAAGTCGACACCTGCATTTATGCCACCAGGTGATACTTCAGTCCTATAGCTGTAGATTTCTATGAATTACAGAGCAGGAAAATAAGTATGTTGATTGACTTGGATTGGGTGCCTTGGTATACTATAGATTTAGGACTTGCACCGCGTTTATACTATTTGTGTTGATGATCTGGTTTGTATACTATTTAAGTTACTCAAGTATATCAGCTACCAAAATTACTAGGGGTTTGTTCGGTATGGCTGTGGTTTATTGGGGCTGAAGTTGAAGTAGGGACTGAACTGGATTGAAGCTGATTGGAAGAATTTAAGCTGGGGGCTGAATTGAGTTGAGGCTGAAGCTGAAGCTAATAGCTGAAACCTTAGGACGTGTTCGGTATTGATGATTTATCCCAACTTAATTTTAGATGAAAATTACAAAATTACCCTTAATTTACTTTTGTGAGGGGTATCATGTGCGTTGATATTTTTTTCCCAAATTTTGATTGTTTCTTCCTCAAAGCTGGTATAAGGCCGATATTTTAGGTTTCGAACTCACATCCACGTACATTAAGCTTCACTAATCCAATTTAATCATGATCATGATAGTATTGAAATATAGATTAGCCTATATGAGATTCGAACCCATATTCATATACATAAAACACGTTGTTCTATCATTGAGCTAATAGGCTTGAATGTTAATTCATGAAAAAAATCTACAACATAGTAGATGGTTAATACATGAATCCATTAATCGGTAATATTAAACTACTTATATAAAGCAATTTTTAAGCATAAAATGTATATGTATCTTAATTGAGGCAGAATAACACAACAAAAACTGCAGGAAAGCACTTTATTTAGAAGCATAAGTAAGCAAATACCTGTTCTCTAGAGGAATATATGGAGCCCAATCCATTTTCATTCGCTTCATGGGAACGATTTCCTCAGTCTCCCTTTGAACTGAATTAATCCCTATCTTATTTGAAGGAGGAAACCGAGATACAACCTGTTTTAAGAAGAAAGAAAGGAACAAGAAATAAAGCTTAAGCAACTTGACATAAACACCACTTATGTAAATGACTTACTGCCACCACAACAGGTATACAAATAACTTTCTGCTCATTCTTGAATGGCACCAATTGAGCTACACAAGCACAAAAATACACTATAAATAATGATGGCTCATAAATGTATAGACTTAAAATGCATAAATGTAGAGACTTAAAATGCAGATAATTTATCAATACAACTGAGGTCAGATCCTTGAGATACTCACGTTATGTGCAACCAAAGAGATAAACTCTTCTTCCATGCAGAACTCCTTCTGCTTCAAAAGCATCCTGTGAAATATTCAGTGAGTACATATGACTTGTTCTCTTATAGCACAGAATAAGACCAAAAAAATATGAAGAATACAAATCCTGAGGGCACACACCTCCAAGTTTCTAAAGCTCCAGTTGTATTGGTAGACAGATTCCAATTGATCCCACTACAAATCAAACGTTTTAAGTCAGTCATACTACATTATTAAAATATAGGTACAACATTTGGTTGAAGAAGTGAAATGCTTCACCTCTGTGCCAACAAGAAACACTTCCTTCCACAAGTCCTCCTATCAAAGAAACAAGACAACTCAATAATAGAGACCAACAAGAGAACTGGCCATAAAATGGTAATAACAAGGACATCAATCAAACTGAAAATCAGAGATGTAATGACCACATGAGTGACAATAATAACCAAATTCTCAACCAAATGCTAGACAGTAATAACCAAATTCTCAACAAAATGCTTGACAGTAATATTTCAACCAAATGTGAGATAATAATAACCAATTTCTCAACCAAATGCTAGACAGTAATAACCAAATTGAACAAAATGTGATACAATAGTAAGCAAATTCAAAAATATGCGAGACAAATAACCAAATTCAACCAAATTAGCAAACCCTAGAAGCCGCAGATTGACATATGTTCTTCAACTGTGATCTTCGAAGCTCACATCAACAAGTTTAAAAAACCCTAGCAATAACGAGTTGGTTAGCAAACCCTAGAAGTCAAAGATTCACAAAGAACAGGAGGTGAATGAGGAAGGACCAAACCTGAACCCCAACCTCTGTGAATTTGATCGAGCTCACATCAACAAGTATCAAAAACCCTAGCAATGTCCAGTTGGTTAGCAAACAATAGATGTCGAAGATTGACAAAGAAGAGGAGAAAAAGGAGGGAGAAACATACCTGAACCCCAGATAACGAGGAGGAAGAAGCGAGACCAGTGCGAGTTGCCGTTGATCTTCAAAACCCTAAACCCCGAGTTGTTGCTGATATCGGCGAGGAGGAAGAAGCGCGAGGAGGAAGAATCACGACGAGGAAGAAGCGAGACCAGTGCGAGGAGGAGACCGGTGTTAGGAGGAAGAAAATCGAGAGGAGGATGAAGAACAACGAGAGAGGAAGAAAAACGAGAGAGGAATGTCGGGGAGAGAGAAAGGGCAAGTGTTGGAATTGAATTGATAAGTTGGCTCAGATAAGTCCGTAAGTTGGAATGGGAAGCTGATATTTTTCCATGAATTTCAGTCAAAATAAGTCCAAATAAGCCCCCATAAGTTACAGTGCAGTCGAACATGATTTTAGGAGAAAATGACTGGCGTGAGCTTATTTTTCCAAATAAGACTCTAAAATCAGTTCTACCGAACGAGCCCTATATCAATTACTTGTACATATATATTCGCTCAAGCAAATATGACTGAAATAGTGACTGAAATGTAGCTTACCCTTACAAAATGGTGAAAAAGTGAATATGAACATGCCATATGCCCGTTTGCCTGTTCAATTCAATTGAATTTAGTAGTTGGGTTATTGAATTAGTCTTTCAAAAAGGCTAAAATGGTAACTCTCATCATATTAATATGTGGGAAATTGAGATTCCATTCCGAAAATGAGATTCAATTCATGTTTAATCTCACATTGCTTGTTGATTAGTCGTTTTCTTCTGCACCCATCTTCGTCCTCAATTGCCATTCTTGCTTGAAATGGTGGTGACTCTGATTTTACTTGAACTTTTTTTCGAAATGCACAGGTTTTTGAATTTTTTTACGGAAATAGGCTCGGATTGAAACATATTCCGAAGATAGGCTGGCGGGTTTAGGATTGAGATAAGTCGCGGTTTGGAACAATGACTATTTCACTGATAGTCGCTGTCCGTAACGGCGATTTCACTGATAGTCGCTGTCCGTAACGGCGATTTTTGTTAAAAGGGATACAGGATTAAAAAAAAAAAGAGAAGAGTCGCTGTTTGAAATAGCGACTCTCCTCTTTTTATTTCATTTTTTTAAAAAAAAAGAGCGGTTCGACCAACTAGCCTCGATTGAAATATATGACGGATGGAAGAAGGTAAGTTGTTGTCGTTGCCATTAAATAGGCAAAATCGGATAAGCGAGAGGAAGACGAACTGTTAACCCATTAAATACCAACCACATGCATTTATGCATGATTTTTTTTTTTTTGAAAACAAATAAGTCGTCGTTGGAAAAAGCGACTCATTTATATATGTCACAGCTGAGCAATCATCGCTTTTCAGATTAAAACACATAAGTCGTCGTTTGAAGCCGTTTGAATCGGCGACTTATGTGTACCCGACTGCACCCCCCTGAGCAGTCAAAGTTGTATTGTTTCTGCGTTTTTTTTTAAAAAAAAAAAGGAAAAAGAGGAGAGTCGACTCTCCTCCTTTTTTTTTTAATCCTGTATCCCTTTTAACAAAAATCGCCGTTACGGACAACGACTATCAATAAAATAGTCGTTGTTCCAAACCGCGACTTATCCCGATCCTAAACTTGTCAGCCTATCTTCGAAATATATTTCAATCCGAGCCTATTTCCATAAATTTTTTCAAAAACCTGCGCATTTCGTAAAAAAGTTCATTCTACTTTGAATCTTCTTGACTTTGGATCTCGGGATGTCTGATCAGTTTATTTCTCATCTCGCCTGGGTTTCCAGTCTTCAAACTTAAGTTTTTTAATGTATTTAATTTTATTCTGTCCATGCTATTGATATGCTCACTAGTCTTAAGCATGCCATCCATGTTATTTACGGGTTAAACATTTAATATTATGATGGGTAAACAATTAATCTTCGAGCACTTAGATATCAGTATTAATGTAATTACTATTTTTATATATGTGCAACTTATAATTGTAAATATTAATGTAATTAGTAGACTTGTCAAAACCCGACCTGACCCGAAAACCCGATCCGACTTTTTTAGGTCGAGACCCGACCCTAAAATCACTGGGTCAAGAAGGGCCCAAACTCGAAGGATCCGACCCGACCCAAATAGTGAACCTGAGCTCGAGGGACCCTGTTATTTTATATATTTTATTTTATTTATTAAATATTTTAAAATATTTTATTAAATAATTATATAATATTATTTTTTTTAATATAATTTTTTTATTAAATTTAAAAATCATAATATTAGTCATAAAAAATGAGCATCTTCGACCCGATGAGTCAACCCGAACCCGACTCGAAAATTTTAATGGACCCGATCGACTCGAACCCAACTTGACCCGATCCGAACCTGATCCGTCTGACCCAGTTGACAGATCTAATAATTAGTACACTAAGAAATCAATAATAATCAATGTAGTTAATATCTGTAAGATATCACATATTATAGAGGTTCGTGTATTCATAATATATACTGTGACATTACATAATATTTTCATGATATTACTTTTCAATCTTATAGTTTACATGATGCTACAAGAGTTAACTAAGATAACTTCAATTAAGGGAAATAAACCACTTGCTTCAATCGTTCCGCAACTTTTATAGTTCCCTTCGAGAAAATAATTATGGTGCATGATTTCTAGCTTTCTCACATTAAAACAATATTTACTTAGATTTTTTTTTTTGGGTCCAAAATATTTACTTAGAATTGAAGATGGGTTAGAATCAAAAGGAACCCAAGCCTTTGTACCCTTCAATTCTTAATGCAACGGAAAGATAGACAAATTAATAGGATAATAGACTGAAGAATTTCTTAGAATATGAACCTTTAATACCAACTAGTAATTTAGGAAAAAAATCACTATCTTTTCCTTGGAGAGGATTTTGAATATGTCTATTTTGTCAAGGAATACACTTTATTTACCTCACGTTTTCAGTTTCTTGGATTCTTCTTTGTCATCAGACAATTCACTTCAAAGGAACTTTCTATGTCAGAATCCACATTTGATTCATCATCAACAAAAGCCTTCCTATTATACTTTTTTTCTCATATTTTGGCTCATTGAGATAGTTCTTTGCCATGAGTTCCCTCTCCTTGCGTTGATAGAATATAAAGTCTTTTATGTCTCTTTTATAAAATGTCTTACCTTGGGTGTAAAGAGGTAGCAAAGTTTTAGTGAGAGCAAATGTCACTTCACCTTTTCTTCATCATCATCACTTTAATCTTCTTCTTGGACTCTATTTAGTGTCTTGGCAACTTTTAGAGCAATTTCTTTTTCATATTTATCCTTAGTTCACAAGATTTCATATGTTCTATGAATTTTATGTTTTCAATGATTTATTTTAAATAAAGTTTTTTTCGAGTCTCCGAAAGTTGTTGCTTGATTCCTTTGACAAGCTTGAATTTTGAGTTCAAACCTTTAATGCTGACTAGAATTTGGACCATTCTCCAATCTGATCACCACTAGCTTCAAGTTTCTCATGCAGATCCCTAAATCTAGAATAATATTGGAAAATAGTTTCATTTTCAAGCATTTGAAAAACATGATATTTTGCTTTCAAGGCAAATTTATACTACTTTTTTTATATCATCACTTCCTTCATTCATATCTTGAAGGGTTTTTCTTATACTTTTTGCATTCTTGAAGCTTACCACCTCATTCATATCTTTTCTAGTAAGAATATTGAGAATGAATTGACGAGCTTTAGCATTTTTCTCAATAGGACATAATGCTCAAGCTTCCATTCCTCTTCCTTAATCTTGAGGTTGATTTTAGCATCTCCATTTTTAATAATGTGTCATCATTGATAGTCTTTCACCATTGATATTGCTCCAGTTTTAGCAAATAAGGCTTGTTGGTTGAAATTCAAGCTTTTTGCGATTCATCCTGTAAAATCCGCGAGTAAACACTATGTAGACCGTCTCCTCTGATACCAATTGTATGATTGAAGATGTATATGAATAAAAAAAGCTGGGCCTTTGTAAGGTTCAGTTCCGAACACATCGATAATATAGATAGATTAACATGATAATAAACCGACGAGTTCCTTACAGTGAGAACATTTGATAATCAAGTAGTTATCTTGGAGAAACCCACGACTTTTTTCTTGGAAATAATTTTGAATATGTCTCTCTTTTATTTATTAGTCATTTACGCATAGAATATTTAAGACACCATACACTTCCGAAACACTTCTAAGAACACTGTCTAAATTAACTAATGTACAACCACAAATCTCAAAATAGAGTTAATCAACAACATGATATTCAATTATCACTCTAATGAAGACCACTTCTTTCACTCTTCTCTTGATGCATTCTCAACTCGTCAAAAGCCATAAAAAGTAATCCGAAATCGATTTGGCTATTTATAAGCATGAAAGTGTGATAACTATGTTCGTTTGATCAATATCTATCATCAATACGAGCAAACACTTGAAAATTAGCCTATGACACCGTAAAAACGTCTTCGTCGCAAAAAAAAAGGATTTTCGAAGGGCGCGCTACTCACCATCATTGAAAGCCCATGTCCTACAAACCGTTAAGTCAACATAAGAAGCTTGTTGAAACATCTCAATGACATTTCCTCTAGTGGGCTCATCAGCTGCAAAAACCATTAGCCGATACGTGTTGAATCCGTTTACTTAGAACGGATAGCGTTCACAACAAACTGATTCTCCTGCTTTTTTATCATACTACCTTAGTTCACGTACCATGCACGAGGTCTGGATAAAATTTTGCATTAATATTCTTTTAATTATTAAAAACATATCGATTTCACATTTTTAAAAAAATGAAAAATACATCTAATTAGTGACAATATAAATGAAATTAAGATAAGTATGATAATATAAAGAAATATATACTAATAATCAATTAACAAATATCAATGTGATTTCATACATACATAGTATATTGAACCATGCTCTATACCTAAAAATAAATGAATTAAAAGAAAATTTGAATAAAATATGAATAATTAAATGGAAAAATTAAAAGAAAATATTCAAAAAATACCTAATATATTTTTATCAAATATGGAAATCAGTATCAAATGTGAATAATCTATATGTTGAAAAGAAAATCAAGATCATATCAAAATTATTTTATATAATAATAATAGAAATAAATATATTTTAGTGATCTGACACAATGGAAGTAGACATGTGAAAACAAATGTCGTAGTGCAATATCAAAATGACAAGTGATCTTAATTAGGTTTTGTTTTAGTAGATTATAGTAGATTATACATCAAACTTCAAACCAATCATATAAATGGATAACCTTGTATATTTAGAAATATAAAGGTGTGACAATTGTTTTAAAGATATGATATATTTAGTTCCTTAAAACTATTTAATTTTAAAATGTTGTTTCATAAATAATAAATACCTACTTAGTTTTTTGTGATATTTGAATAGTTTTTTGTGATATTTGAATACTATTAATTAAAGAACCAATTAAATTATCAAATATTTATGATCTGATTGAATTTCAAATCTAGGAAAAAATTGAAATAACAAAAATCAATTTTGATTTAGATATTGTGTTGAAAATAAATATTGAAATAACAAAAATGAATTTTGATTTAGATATTGTGTTACAAATAAATATTAAAATAATGCATGAGTTTTGATATGGGTTTTAGATTATTTGGGAAGTATTTGTTGTAGATATTATGTTTCTTCATTTTTGATTATATCACATATGTTTTATTTAATATTGTTTTTTTACAAAAAGAACTTGATAACTTAATCTTTTGACATTTCATTAAGGTGATTAGGTGAAATGAAAAATAAGTTAATAGTGTAAAAAATTATTTTGGTTAATTAAGTATCAATGTACCATAAACAAAAATAGAAAATTACGAATTTGAAAAAAAATCAATAATAAATCTTATATCCTAAATTAATTTTATATATTATATTTTTAATCTCATATCGAATATCTTATAATTGTCTTCTTACAAAAATGAGTTATAGCCAAAACTCATGATTTTCGATTTTCCATAACTTGTATTTAGTTTACAATTATATATCCATAAATAAGTAGCAATTAGCTACCTTGATGCTTACCTCTATTTTTTTATAATTGTTACTCCATCCGTTCACAATTAGATGTCCTTTTAGCCTCTAAAGCTTGTTTATAAATACTTGTCCTTATAGGATTTGAAGGCAATTTATCACATATAAATCATAAAATTTCTATTGGAACTTGGTTATGTTAATTTTTTTTCGGTTTTTTCGATTGGTATCCCTAAGGTATGGCGAAATTCATGAGGTGTACCAAAGTTTTGACTATTTCACGTAGTATCCCCGAGTTTTTTTTTTCGCCAAATACCCATCTGTTAATTAATTTGTTAAAAAAAAAAAACCAATTTGTCTCTTCTTTCTCGTCTTCTTCACGAGATTGCTTCTACCCTCCCAACGAACTCAACTCGCCGGCGGCCTTGTTCCCTTCACCGGCTCTGCACATCTCGTTTCACGCTCCACTCCACTCTCCTCTTCAACCCCCAATTTCACAGGCAGCAAATCTGGAGAACAAGATCAGCCCAAGCATACTCCTCATCATCATCATCATCCTCGCAATCATCTTCTTCATCTCCGGCCTCCTCCACTTGCTGGTGAGGTTCCTCCTGAAGCCGAATAACAGATGCCCGGATGAGGTGGATGACGTCACGACCCTCCAAGGCCAGCTGCAGCAGCTCTTCTACCTCCACGACACCGGCGTCGACCAGTCCTTCATCGGCGTCAAGGACCCCTTCGACTGCACCGTTTGTCTGTGCGAGTTCGAGCCCGACGACCGCCTCCGGCTGCTCCCCAAGTGCAGCCACGCGTTCCACACGGGCTGCATCGACACGTGGCTCCTCTCGCACTCCACCTGCCCTATTTGCCGGTCCAACCTGCTCAAGGACCTCTCGCCCTGCCGGAGCTCGCTGATGCCTATCGTCTGCGTTCTTGAATCCGGCAGCGACGGGTCGAGGGAGATGGGAGAGGAGCTGCTCGGGAGGACCAATTCCGGGTTTGGGTCGGATCGCCACGACCTCGAATTCGGGTCCTCTAGGATTGAATTCCCGAGGAAATCGAGCAAGGCTTCAATTTCAGTCAAGGGAGTCGATTCAGGGGAGAAAATCATCACCGTGAAGCTCAGCAAAGAATGTGGAGGGATCGGGCGAATCCAACAACAATTTTCAAAATCAGAATGTGGTGGTGGATTCAAGGAGGTGCTATTCAATGGGGTCATTTGCGTATGTGATGGATGAGAATTCATCATTGCAAGTGCCAATCAGAGCTCCAGCGAAGAAAATCCCAAGTGTGAAGAAATCTGGGTTTGTGCCGAGATCTGCGATTTCAGAGTATGGGTGTGATTCGAGAAGAGAGTTCCAAAGCTTTTCAATGTCCAAGATCTGTAATGTTGGTGGTGGTGGGAGGAGGAATAATTCAGTACAAGGCCACCGGCGAGTTGAGTTTGTCGGAAGGGCAGAAGCAATCTCATGAAGAAGACAAGAGAGGGTTTTTTTTGTTTTTCTTTTTTTTAACAAATTAATTAACATATGGGTATTTGGCGGAAAAAAAACGAAACTCGAGGATATCACGTGAAATAGTCAAAACTTTGGTACACCTCGCGAATTTCGTCATACCTCAGGGGTACCAGGCGAAAAAACCCATTTTTCTTTCTCTATCTATTGGTTCTAAAGGGTGGTGGGTGATTAAATTGAGAAAAAAATTAGATTTTCAAAATACATTTAATAATTTTCTTAATATATGTGTAACACTCTAAAAGGACAAGTAAATCTTAACGGATGGAGTATTTAATTTTCAATTTATCATTAATCTTTTTTGTTAAAGATTTTTCAGTATATGATATTCAATTAGTATCACTTTTTGAAAATACAAAAGTACTTGAATGTGTATTTTGGCTAATTGTTATTGCAACTTTAAGGGATTTTTTTATCCATTAAAAGGTTTAAAACCTTTACCGAGACAAACGTCGCGACGAACCAGAGATTCCAAGACGGTGGCGTGGCAAAGATGTGTAGATCGTCGCTCTCATGTTCATAATTTGGGCGGTCATGTTCAAAAAAAAAAAAAAGTTCGCCGAAATTACAGATTTTGCCACCGCGTTTTTTCACTTAAAATTTTCATCTTCTAATCTCAGTCCTTCATCCCCTTATCCAATTGCCTATATTATTTCTCACTTCTCACCCTAAGATTAGTTCTCATGAAACCTTAATCTGAAATAGGTTATATTTCTCCAATTTTTTGAGTGAAAGCTCGATATTGGCTTTGAAACTTAGAATTAATCCGCCTATATATATAGTAGTTCACCATATCCATTAGTGCTACTCTCGGACCTCATCTCACTCCAGTTAGCCCGTCCACCGCCCTTCTCTCGAACCTTTTCCGTCCACCTTGCTTCTCTCAAAAACTCAAGGAAATTCCAAAATAGATTTGTTTGCATTCTTCGTTGATTTAGATTGTGACTCACTTCGTCGTTGGCTATGTTCGTGTCAGATTAAGGAGATTTGCAAATGTGCGTCAAAAGGTTTTTAGACTAGATTTTTAGTGTTGTTATGTTTGTTCCAGGCTCTTTAGTTATATTCTGGCTAGATTTTCTAGATTGAAAAAAGGGAAGACATCTCTCCCTAAAAAATAACCCATAATTGTTGATAAAGTAGTAGATGTGAACAGAATGAGAGTGGGGATATATAAATAGATCGAGTGGTGGATGGATGAACTCATACCATCATCCGACCCGATAGATAATTCACCATCCGATCCATTCATCACCTGAGAAATAAGATACACTAGCAGATTATCAACTTTATATATATTATATTTTTTAATAAATGAATATTATTTGGGTTAATTGGGTCGGTGATTAGATCGATGACGGGTCGGAACCAACTATGTTATTTTTAAATAAAGAAATATTATTTGGTTTAATTGGGTCGGTGATCGGGTGAGTGATGAATCAGGTGAACCCTCACTCGATTTCGACCCATCAACCGATTTTTTCACCCGTCATTCATGTCTCACCCAGTTTTCTTCAAATTTGTGTCCGTATATCTGGGATGGATCTTCAAATTTTTGTCCACGGATAATTTCGATCCCTATTAAGGAGAGACATTTGCATGAAAATTGGTCAAATGACTCAGTTTTTAAAACTTTAATATATTGGAGAGATTTACGATTTCTAACTCTAATAATAAAAAAATCTTTTATTAAATGTAATGATTGAAATATGCTCTCGTTTTGTTTTATTTTGTAAGTACCTTAAGCCCAGAAAATACAAAGTAAACAAGAGACCATACGGCAATATTGCGATTTTTCAACGTCATTTTCTCCATAATACCAACTATTATTAGATTTTCCATTCAAGTTCCTACACAATTTCTTCAAATTCATTTGACACAACCTATCTTTAACAAAAATGAAGCCACAAATTTAGACACCCATAAACCAAAAACAAGTTCGCTATATAACCTAGCTATCTCTCATACGTACCTTAATTGATCTTCTCCAAATCAATCAATCCCATTGTAAAATCTCTCGGCCCAGAAGAAGAACGCAACAATAATCATGAAGAGAAGGGAGACGCGATTGGAGAGAGCGTTGATAGTTGTGGTGTTGATAGTCTCAAACCTGACGATCGTGAAATCATCGTCGTTGGATGAGGATTTTTCGGATTCAGTGGTGCCGTTGGCAGCGCCAAACGGGTCCTCGGATGAAGTGTGTTCGGGTCAGTGCATGCCCATATGTATGAGGTTGTATAACGCTACCGACGAAGCTTGCTTGAAGGCCTGTGATCTCGGTTGCGATCAACTGAAGGGCAGGGGCAAAAACATGCAAGATTTTGATGCTTAATTAATTCTTTTGTTCCAATGAGTTGCTAACTTGTTATGGCTAGGATTTTTAATTAGTAGACCAAATGTAATCAAATTAGAGAGGTATATAGATCTTTTGGAAATACAAGATGATTGATTTTCGATCTTTGTCTAGTAGTTTTTTGCATACATGCTAACAAATTATTATTTATTATGGCTTTGATCTGGTGTAAATAAAGTGAACTTGTTGGAGGAGGATGCCTTTTTGGGCTTCAAGTCCGAAAAAGCCCAACAAGCATCTGTAACTGAAGCCACACGCGATCAACTCCGGATTCAGGCGGTCAACACCGGCGTTGATCGGCCTTTTTTTTCGGGCCCAAAATATATATTTTTTGGGCGAAATTTTTATTTTCTGAGCCAAAATTTTTTATGTATATTTCTTGTCAAAGTTATGCACATTTCAAAATGATTTCATGTACTTTTGACCGACATTAACCAATCAAATTTTTTTACGGGATAATTTTTTTTGTATTCGGGCCAAAATTTTCTATCCACATTTAGTGCAAAAGTTATGCACATTCACGCAGGATTTCATGCACTTTTAACCGTTCAAGCTTTTTTCTCTCCTAAAATGTTTATTTTCGAGGCCCAAATTTTTCCCGCACATTGACGCCAAGCATTATGCACATTCAAGCCATTTTGCACGCAAATTCATTACATTACGTGTGAAGTACATACGTCTATGAATGTATGTGCATGGATAATGGCTTGTATGTGCACATGATCTGTATAATCACATACAATGCAAACATTATACACATTCAAGCCAATTTGCATGCACATCCAGTGCATTACGTGTGAAGTGCATACATTTATGCGTGTATGTGCATGAATAATGGCTTGTTTGTGTATCTAATTTGCACTATGAGTGCATATATCGAGTTTGTGTTGAAAATGTGCATGAGTTTTAGACCGTGTGTGAAATTCTAATGGAATGTGCATAAAAAATTTTGGCCTTGAAAATGAAAATTATATCACAAAAAAAAAATTGGGCCCAAAAAAAAAATAGCCGGAAGAAAGTTTGACCAATGAATCATGTGCATGGGTTATAAGATCATTCTCATTTTACACCATAATGAAAGTTTGATCCAAATTCTTGAATTTATCTTCATCCAAGAATTATAGGATCATTCTCATTTTACAGTATAATGATCAATCTCGCATGATCAAACTCTCAAATTATTATTAGGGTGCAGCGCTTGATGAAGGAGTTATGTGATGTGAATTTTGGGTGTTGTTAATGTCGTATTACATGATGATACACATACAGAATATTCGGTATCAAATAAAAAACCCGGTGATATACTGATATTAAGTGCTTTAGAGTTGAAGAAACTAGAGTAATTTTCGTGTCAATACGGAATTTTTATAATATATTTTAAATAAAAAATATTTATAATTATTAAAATTAATTTATATTTTAAAAAATAAATCTAGATAATATTGATATCAAAATCATATTCAGATCATAAATTTATATCTAGCTATCCATATAATTAGAAAATTTTGGATTTATATATAATTAGGAATTTTGGATTTATAATTTTTATAATTAACTTATAATCTTTGTGCTTGATTTATATTTAAGTTATGAAGAAATTAGTGATAGGTTTATAATAAAAATCTTTACTTTATAATTACATTTTTTAAAAAAAAAAAGTAAAAACAAAAAATGACATGTAACGGTTTTAATGAGAGAGTGTCATGTGACGTAATTAGGTTCTAGTTTAGTATATATATAAAATATATTGGTCGTTTATGACGAAAATAAAAGTAAAAAAAATCGGTGTTTAATTTTAAGGGATGCTATGTATGTTTATATTCATGGGAACTTTGGGTAGAATTAAAATGTGGGTCGTTAATAAATGTGATGAAAAGAAATTGCTAAAGAGCAAGATTTGGCAAGATGCCAACATGTAATTAAGATATTATATTTTTTCTTATTTAAATTGTCCGGTTAATTTAACGATTAACACATTCAAACCAACAATGGATAGCTTAGAGAGAAGGCAACCTCTCTCTAAAAAACCCCAAAACTATCAAACTCAACCCCCTATTTTCAAACCCTAGAAATTACCGCCACCAGCCTTCAATCCCCTTCTCCGATCAATCCCGGCTTGCCCACAATCATCTCCGTTCAATCTCGGCCTAAGAAACACTGTTTGGACTTGAGGCTACCGTCTCTAGCGGCCTCTCATCTCACCGTCTTTACCGCCCACCCTAAGGACTTTTTTTATAATTTATTTGTTTTCAGCTTGTTACGCAAGTTTGAATTAGAGCAATCTTTAGGCCTCTTGTGGTCCACTTTCCTTTGGGCCTTAAAGCCTAGTTTACTAATTCGAAGTTCAAACTATATCTTACACCTTTCTAAAACATTTATTAACCCTTCTCTAACAATCAGTACATTCACTAGAGAGAGGGATTCCCTTTGATTTGCTTAAAGTGTTTAAACAAATCAAGAGCTCTAGAGAGAAAGTCTCTAGAAAATTCTAAAAATCAAAGAGATTAATCCTCAAACAATCAAAGGAGTAAACATCCCTCTTCAACAACAATCAACAACCAAACACCACCACTGGGTAATCCCCGACACCACTAATAACCCCTTTCTCTGGGCAATCCCTAACATTATCGGGCAACCTCCGACCACTTCTTGATAACCCCCGTCTCCCATCACCACCGGGTAACTCCGACACCACATCAACAATAATATCAAAATATTCGTCTACCACCACCAAATTTGACCTGATTTGGGCTCCATCACTGATATGGTGATGTTGGTCCCCTTTGGGGGTGCACCAACTCCAAACCATTACTATTTTCTCAACTTTCGTCAAGACCAAATTGATGGATTCAAACACATTAATTTCACCCTTGTTACCCTTTTTTATTTCTATATTGTTCAAGCATGGGTGGCAAAATTCTCGCGACTTTTGTGGAATTAATCTTGGGTTCTGGCTGAGTCGCCGGTCGTGGTCGTGTCTGTGGCTGAATGAAGACCCCTCTCGAACGAGGGCAACGTCATGGTTGAGGCTCCTGAAGATCCTTCATCTAGGTGAAGGCAACGTCAAGGTAGCCCGTTCAGCACTTTCGCAGGTGTTCCTGTTTGACCATTTCCCGGTGGCACCCTTGAGTCTTGTTGACTCCCTGTCTGCCTTAGATTTTTGTGTTCTCTTTTGCTTTGTTGTAATTTTTGTGCTTGTCTTTGGTTCTTACTGTTCGGTTTGTACCGACGCCGATTTTATCGGCCTCTCGAGCTACCCGATGTGGTTATGTCGGGTACCTTGAATTCTTTCCTTATCAAAAAAAAAAAAACCCAACAATGGATAGGGGGAGATATCGCTTGTATTGATTCTTGAGATCACATATTCAAATCCTCGCCTTGATTTTTTTTCGGGTGAAGAAATCCTCGCCTTGCTCCTTATACTCCTGGAGTGCATGGGCGGAGTCAGGTGGGGCCGAGAGGGGACTATAAAAAAAAAAAAGTTAAAGTGTTTTTATCCTTATTTAATCTGAAAATGTGATTTCAATTAGTATTAATAGATTTAGGCCATGAAAATGAAATTACTTTAAGTATTTTCTCCTCATCTCATTTGAAAATACAATTTTATTCAGTCCTAATAGATTTAAGTCACAATTTTTTTTTAATCTCATCTTATCTGAAAATTACCTTATGCTTCATAAAAAAATTAAAATTAATTTTTACGAAATAAGATTTAAGCCACGTTGGATTTAAGACACAAGATTTTTATCGCGCATAATTTTATCCCAGATGAGGCTAAAATCCTGGTTCCGCCCCTTCTGGAGTGCATATTAAAATAAGGAAATATTTAGCTTTATCATTAATATAAAAATTTATCTTCTTAGTAAAAATATATGCACCGTTCACTCGTTCAGTCCTTCATTTTATATTCTCTACAATTTCCACTTCTATACCAAATTATGGTATGTAAGCCTTGTAAGGTCAATTATTTTCTCTTCTTATTTTGTATGGGCGATATCATTCATACCCTTAACTTTTTATTATTTATACCTTTTATACTACTACTTATTGTGTAGTATGCATACTACTACTTATTATGTATTATTATGCATATTTTAAATGTAAGAAGTTTAACTCATAAAAATCAAACTTAAAATTTTAATTTAATATTTAATAACTTAAAAAGCCCAACTTTAGATATGTAATTTCGTAGGATTTTTAGTTTAATGGTTTATGGCTTATAGGATTATAGATTCAATGGTTATGGTAGGTAGGGTCCATAGGATTGTATGGCTTTTAGGATTAGAATGTATAGGGTTTCTAAAGTTAAGGGTTTTTAGTTCGGGGAACTTGTTTGCACCAGTTTTTTTTTATTTCGCACTGTTTTTAAACGCAACGATGTAGCTTTTAAAAAAAATAAAAATTGAACGCAACGTCGTTGCGTTTAAACTGAACCGGTTCAACTTTCTGAACCGGTTCGGTTTAAACGCCACGACGTAGCGTTCAAGCTTTTATATAAAAAAGTAAAAAAAGTAAACCGGTTAAAAAAAAAGGTTCAGTTTAAACGCAATGACGTAGCGTTTAAAAAAAATAAATCAAAATTGCACTTTTTTCCACAATCCTGTAGAGAATTTCAATACGAGTCCGTACATATAACATTCGTCCAAAACGGACATCGTTTGCCCCTTCAAAAGCCCAAAAAATGAAGTCTTCCTACCTTTTTTTTACAATTTGGTGCCCAGCATATAGTGCATTGTAGTGAAATTTTTTGGTATTTTCGGCATTTTTCTACTATAATTTTGTATAAAATTTTAATACTCGTATATAACTATACGATATAATCATAGTATATAATTATACGATATAACAATAGTATATAGCTATAGTATATATAACTATACGATATAACAACAATATATAACTAACCGATATAACAATAGTATATAACTATACGATATAACCATAGTATATAATTAAACGATATAACAATAGTATATAGCTATAGTATATATAACTATACGATATAATCATAGTATATAACTATTCGTTAGAACCATAATATATAATTATAGTATATAACTATACGATATAAAATTTGTATATAACCATAGTACGTTAGAACCATAATATATAATTATAGTATATAACTATACGATATAACCATGGTATATAATTATAATATATAACTATACGATATAACCATAGTATATAATTATACGATATAACAATAATATATAGCTATAGTATATATAACTATACGATATAACAATAGTATATAACTATACGATATAACCATAGTATATAATTATACGATATAACCATAGTATATAACTATACGATATAAAATTTGTATATAACCATAGTACGTTAGAACCATAATATATAATTATAGTATATAAATATACGATATAAACAGAGTATATAACTATTTGTTAGAACCATAATATATAATTATAGTATATAACCATAGTATATAACTATACGATATAACAATAGTATATAACTATACGATATAAATTTTGTATATAACCATAGTACGTTAGAACCATAATATATAATTATAGTATATAACTATACGATATAACCATGATATATAACTATAGTATATAAATGAACGATATAGCAATAGTATATATATAACTAGATGATATAACCATAGTATATAATTATACGATATAACAATAGTATATAGCTATAGTATACATAACTATACGATATAACCATAGTATATAACTATTCGTTAGAACCATAATAAATAATTATAGTATATAACTATACGATATAAAATTTGTATATAACCATAGTACGTTAGAACCATAATATATAATTATAGTATATAACTATACGATATAACCATGGTATATAACTATACGATATAACCATAGTATATAATTGAACGATATAACAATAGTATATATCTATAGTATATAGGGTTGAGCACCGGTCCAAACCGGACCGACCCGGACCGGAACACCAAAAATGGTGGACCGGAACCCGGACCGGTCCGGTCCTCTTTGGACCGGTTTAGGGTTTTGTTAAATTTAAATATAATTTATTTACATTTAAACATGAAAAAAAACCCTCAAATTTAAATATAATTTACTCTTAAATATAATTTACCCTAAACATCAACCCTAAAAAAACCTTAAACCCTAAAATATTAAGATTTTTAAAAAATACCAGGTCGGACCGGACCCCGAAATCCGAAAATCCTTGGACCGGAGACCGGACCGGTCCAAATTTCCGGGCCGGACCGGAATCTGCTCAACCCTAATAGTATATATAACTATACGATATAACAATAGTATATAACTATACGATATAACCATAGTATATAATTATACGATATAACAATAGTATATAGCTATAGTATATAGAACTATACGATATAACCATAGTATATAACTATTCGTTAGAACCATAATGTATAATTATAGTATATAACTATATGATATAAAATTTGTATATAACATAGTACGGTAGAACCATAATATATAATTATAGTATATAACTATACGATATAACCATGGTATATAACTATAATATATAACTATACGATATAACCATAGTATATAATTATACGATATAACAATAGTATATAACTATAGTATATATAACTATACGATATAACAATAGTATATAACTATACGATATAACCATAGTATATAATTATACGATATAACAATAGTATATAGCTATAGTATATATAACTATACGATATAACCATAGTATATAACTATTCGTTAGAACCATAATATATAATTATAGTATATAACTATACGATATAAAATTTGTATATAACCATAGTACGTTAGAACCATAATATATAATTATAGTATATAACTATACGATATAATCATGGTATATAACTATAATATATAACTATACGATATAACCATAGTATATAATTATACGATATAACAATAGTATATAGCTATAGTATATATAACTATACGATATAACAATAGTATATAACTATACGATATAACCATAGTATATAATTATACGATATAACAATAGTATATAGCTATAGTATATAAATGAACGATATAACAATAGTATATAACTATACAATATAATAATAGTATATAACAATACGATATAACAATAGCATATAGCTATAGTATATAACTATATGATATAACCATAGTATATAAATATTCGTTAGAACCATAATATATAATTATAGTATATAACTATACGATATAACCATAGTATATAACTATACGATATAACAATAATCTATAACTATAGTATGTAAGTAATAAGTTCATAATACTTAACTATAATACATAACTATAGTATATAAGTAATAAATTCATAATACTTAACCATAATGTTTAACTATAGTATATAAGTAATAAGTACGTAATATTTAATTATAATGCATAACTATACTTTATAACTAATATATTTTGTAATACTTAACTATAATACGTAACTATTGTAACACCCTGGGCCAGAGGTGCTACAATGCCATAGTCCCGAAGGATTATAAGGCGGGTGAAATAAAAATTTGCGAAACATAACCCATATATATTATATATATCAAAAGCAACACAGCGGAAAAACCTGTACAACCTGTAAAACCTGTCCAGAGTTTGAAACCACAATCAAACTTAACATACAAAAAGTACTACAATTTACAAACCAGAAACCAACAACCAAAGACCAAAAGCCAATACAACAAGTTCGACCACTTCAAGGTCCAAAACCAAAACGATACATACAATCAAGTCAAAGTCTCAAACCAAAAGTAGAGTTCTCGACTCCAAAACCGACGGTGATCAGGATCCTCCTTGCTGGCGCTAAATCTGCAAAGCCTGATTGACTGGGGGACCCGATACCCTAGCCAACCACGACACGTAAACCGAGGTTGGTCAGTCTTTTGAAAGACTATGGCAAGACTAGCCGAGCCCAAACATTTCAAACAATAACAATCAATATAATATCAATCAATTCAACCAAAATAAGATATATATATACCAACACATTATCCGACCAAACAACCAAAAGAGCTCAACTCTTAAACGCAATAACTCCAACACAATTCATTCCAACCCATCACCGGCGAGACTCTCAACACCTAAACCAACTATCCAATCACACGTCAAAACACAACATAACACACGCTATCACATAAATCAACCATTACTCATCCTTATTCAACTCTACACGATACTAACCTCTTTCTATCCAACCTCAAACTCATCACAAGCATAAACAAATAGAACGGTCCAATCCAACTTCCTCTTCAATACTAATACCTCCAATCCAACTCCATGCACATACACAATCTCTTATTACCGACTTATAACCAAAGCTAACCAATAAGACTGAACTCACTACTGCACTACACAACAAATTCAATTAACCTGCACATCCACAAACACATAAGCACCAACGAGATAATTATCACATAATACAATCATAACCTAAATAACGGTCTAGGCCAGCCACCTTTCTGGTGCCGCCGGTTCGTCAACCACGACTGCAACTCATACCTTCAAACTCAACTCGTATTGGCCCACACCCTCAAGATGGAAATCAATCTATACACTCAAACAACACAACCAACATTCATAATCCACCAGCTACCAACAACAACCATACCAACATAAATTCACCACCTTGACCAGTTACAATCAATCACTATAACACACGAAATTCACAATCACAACCAATATTCAACGCATAATCACTTAATCAAGTACTCAAGCAACCATTACACATAATTAACACATCACAACACCTCCGTTTCCACCACCACATCACCGGGTGGGACAATTCACAACACCAAAACCAACTATCCATCACCATACCAACCAATCAAACAACACGACGACAGTCAAAATCACATAACCACACCTCATCACACATTACCACATATCATCACACACACATCATCACACATTATCACTTATCCTCACACACACATCATCACACAATATCACACATATATATATATTCACCCAAGTAACTTTAATATCAATAATCCTATCAAACCACATCAGTCCATCTACAACACGGGACAATTACAAATGTACCCACACATTCACACACACACAATCCAACACACGCACACACACATTCAATCCAACACACACATACGATCCACACACACACACACATTCAATCCAACACACCCACATGATCCAACACACACTGAAATACCCCAAATAAGATAAGGAGAATGGCATTATGGTAAATTAATTAGGGGATTACTTAAAGGGGGAGAAATGGAAATTGGGGATTTAATCCCTAAAAGGGTTCGGTTTCTCTCTCTCTCTCTCTCTCTCTCTCTCTCTCTCTCTCTCTCTCTCTCTCTCTCTCTCTCTCTCTCTCTCTCTCTCTCTCTCTCTCTCTCTCTCTCGTGTGCATCCCTTTCGCTGAGCAGCTCTCCCTCCTCCCGAATTCGATTCTCCTGTGCCCAGCCATCCTCCGGACGAACCAACCTCTCCCTGAGCTAGCTTCTTCTCCGGCGTACTCGTCTTGGACCGCACAGCTGCTCCTCCTCCCCTGCTGTCCGTGCTGCGTGTTGTTCGTTGCTATGGAGCCGAGTTGGTTGCTGCTGCTGTGGAGCTGTCCGAGCTGCTGCTCTCTTCCTCCCCTGCTGCTGATTCGAGCCGTGTCCAGCTGCTGGTTCGTCACCGCTGCTGAGGTCGTCGCGTGCTGCTGATGCTGTGTTGTTGGTCGCTGCCATGGAGCTGTGTTCAGCTGAGCTCCGGCGATGAAGAAGCCCTCTCCGGCGAGGCTACGTAATGGTCGACGACGAGGTAAGAGCGGGTCCTCGATTCGTAAGATTTTTGGGCTTCAATTTCTGTTGAAATGGGTGAACGGATTTGCTGAAATTCAAGGGGGTATTTGACAGAAATTAAATGGTTGGACTGGTTTTGATTGTTTGCTGAATTCGGGAGTTGATTTTGAGCTTGGGTAATTATTTGGTGTGATTTGATAAATTTTGGTGAGTTATATGTGGGGGATTTGGACTGAAATTGTTGGATGGGAAGTGTATGATTTGAAAGTAATTTGGATTTGGGGTTGAATTTGGGTATGATTTGCTTAATTAATTAAGGTTTGATTTTAGGGTTTGAATTGGGGTTTTATTGGTTGTGGATTAGATGAGTAATTAATGCCAGGGATTTGCTCGGATTGATTTTGCAAGTTCATTCGGGTTGACTGGAGACCTTTGGGGTCGTTGTGGTTCGACTTGAGGCAAGAGGATTCTTGCTAACTTTATATTTTTATAAATTGTTTTATGCCCAGTTTATTTCAAAATTAAGTTTACCGTTGCTTGGTTGAATATGAGTATGTGCGTGTGATATGATTTGTCTTGTATCGTATTTGATTAAATGTTGACGTGGTAGTCAATTGTGACTAAATGTGATTGATTATTGTTGATAGTGTCTGTTGACACGTGTGTGTGTGTGTTGGATCGTGTGGGTGTGTTGGATTGAATGTGTGTGTGTGTGTGGATCGTATGTGTGTGTTGGATTGAATGTGTGTGTGTGTGTGTGTGGATCGTATGTGTGTGTTGGATTGAATGTGTGTATGCGTGTTGGATTGTGTGTGAGTGTGTGAATGTGTGGGTACATTAGTAATTGTCCCGTGTTGTAGATGGACTGATGTGGTTTGATTGGATTATTGATTTTTAAGTTACTTGGGTGAATATATATATATGTGTGATATTGTGTGATGATGTGTGTGTGAGGATATGTGATAATGTGTGTGTGAGGATATGTGATAATGTGTGATGAGGTGTGGTTATGTGATTTTGACTGTCGTCGTGTTGTTTGATTGGTTGGTATGGTGATGGATAGTTGGTTTGGATGTTGTGAATTGTCTCACCCGGTGATGTGGTGGTGGAGACGGAGATGTTGTGAATTGTCTCACCCGGTGATGTGGTGGTGGAGACGGAGATGTTGTGAATTGTCTCACCCGGTGATGTGGTGGTGGAGACGGAGATGTTGTGAATTGTCTCACCCAGTGATGTGGTGGTGGAGACGGAGATGTTGTGAATTGTCTCACCCGGTGATGTGGTGGTGGAGACGGAGATGTTGTGAATTGTCTCACCCGGTGATGTGGTGGTGGAGACGGAGATGTTGTGAATTGTCCCACCCGGTGATGTGGTGGTGGAGACGGAGATGTTGTGAATTGTCCCACCCGGTGATGTGGTGGTGGAGACGAAGGTGTTGTGATGTGTTAATTATGTGTAATGGTTGCTTGAGTACTTGATTTAGTGATTATGCGTTGAATATTGGTTGTGTGCTCGGTTATGGATTGTGTACTTGATTATTGGTTGTGTGTGTATATTGGTTGTGTGCTCGGTTATGGATTGTGTACTTGATTATTGGTTGTGTGTGTATATTGGTTATGTGTGTGATTATGGGTTGCGTGTTGATTATGGGTTGTGTTGGTGAATATTGGTTGTATGCTTAGTTAGTGGTTTTGTTTGCGGATATTGGTGGGGAGTTTGATTATTGGTTTTGTGTTAGACTTTGGTCGTCGGTTGGTTGTAGTTAGTAGTCGTTGTTGATTATTGGTAGTGGTGATTGTGAGCTTTTGTTGTCCATTGGTAGTGATTGTTGGATCTTGGTGTGAATTGTTTGAGAAGGTTGGTTATGTTGATTGATTAGTCTTGGTTGTAAGTCAGTAGTAAGATATATGCATATGTTTCATAGGGTTGATGATTGAGGTATTAGTATTGGAGAGAAAGTTGGATTGGATCGTTCTTTTCATTTATGCTGGTTATGAGTCGAGGTTAGATGGAAAGAGGTTAGTATCGTGTATAATTGGATAAGAATGGGTAATTGATCGGTTGTGTTAGTGTGTGTTTATGTTTGCGTTTTGACGTGTGGTTGGTTAGTTGGTTGGTGTGATGATAGTCAAGTATAGTTATGTTATATAAGTATATATTTAAGTTGATTTGTTGTTGTTTGGTATTGTTTGATTGTCGTGATAACTCTATGGTTTTGAAACTGTTTTGGCTGGGCTAATCTTGCCATAGTCTTTCACGAGACTGACCAACTGCGGTTTACGTGCCGTGGTTGGTTGGGGTATCGGGTCCCTCAGTCAATCAGACTTTTCAGGTTCAGCGCCAGCAAGGAGGTTCCTGATCATCGTCGGTTTTGGAGTCGAGAACTCTACTTTTGGTTTGAGACTTTGACTTGATTGTATGTATCGTTTTGGTTTTGGACCTTGAAGTGGTCGAACTTGTTGTATTGGCTTTTGGTCTTTGGTTGTTGGTTTCTGGTTTGTAAATTGTAGTACTTTCTGTATGTTAAGTTGATTATGATTTCAACTTTGGACAGGTTTTACATGTTTTTCCGCTGTGCTGCTTTTGATATATATTATATATGGGATATGTTTTGCAAATTTTTATTTCACCCGCCTTATAGTCCTTCGGGACTATGGCACTGTAGCACCACTGGCCTGGGGGTGTTACAGAAGTTGGTATCAGAGCTCTTTTCAAAAATGTTTTCTTTAAGAGTTTTCAACTCGGGAATTTCTATACGTTGTGGTTGTGGACGATCGCCGTAGTGAGTTGCGTTGGTATGTATTGGTTGTTTGTGATGTTTTGTGCTAATGTTTGATATATTTATATGTGACGTTGAGTATTGATGATTAATTTCATATGTGATGTTTAATGTTGTTAAGTAAATTTTATGGTGCGTTCCTTGATAAGTGGGACGTGCTAGAGATTTAAAAGGTATGAGTATGGTAGAGGATGAGGCCGTTGGGCTTATCGTCAAGAGGTTGAGTCTGGTAACTGATAATTCGGTATGAAGTTGTTGTGTACTATTGTTCTTGTTAGGGTTGAGTAGGACAAATTAAGCGCATTCAGATATGGTTGTGTTCTGAGATAAACTTTGATGGTAAGGCGTAGCTGTACAATCCTTGAGTACTGATGAGTGCTGATTAGGGAGACTGCTACAGTTGATTTTGATCAGGCAATTGATGTTGGAAGTAGTAAGGAACAGAGAACTCAGTTGCATATGAAAACAGTGGAATTTCGCAACTATGGGTTCGACTGAGTGGAGTAGTAGAACGCGCAGGTTACTACAGGCACATTGTGGCAGGTTACGTAAGGCTAGGAATTTTGAATGGGACGGGAAATGTCAGGAAAGAGTTTCGAAGAACTCAGGAAGTGTTTGCTTAGTGCGTCAGTATTAGTTTTACTGCAGGAAACAGAAATGTTTGTCATCTACAGTGATGTGTCTAAGCAGGGTCAGGGTTGCATTTTGATGCAGAATGGAAAGGTCATTGCATGCATCTTGTCAGCTCAAATTGTATAAGAGAGAGTCGAACATGAGATACAGATGGTTGCTAGAATTGATTAAGTATTATGAAAGATATTGTTTATCAATCAGAAAAGGGCTACCTTGGTTGCTGGTGCTTTAAATAGGGAGTTGACACTCGAGTATATGGTTGCTTGTCTGATAGTTCAGCCGGGATTGCAACAAGAGTTGATGAAGGGTGAAGTTGAAATTGGTTCGGGAAAGAGCGGACGCAGTTGAATGAAATGAAATGTTGAGTGAAGTATGCAGTCAGATTGCTCAGGGAAGAGTGCATGAATTCTTGTTTATGAGGATGGAGTATTGTGATTTCAGAATCGATTATGTGTGTTGGCAGATAAAGAGATCAGAGAGTTGATTCTCAAGGAAGGTCATTCTTCGACAAGTCCTGTTTATTCTGGAATCAATTATGCGAGGTAGTTTTCCGAACCTGTTTGATCTGAGTTTCGAGGACGAAACTGTTGTAAGGAGGGGAGAATGAAATACCCCAAATAAGATAAGAAGAATGGCATTATGGTAAATTAATTAGGGGATTACTTAAAGGGGGAGAAATGGAAATTGGGGATTTAATCCCTAAAAGGGTTTGGTTGCTCTCTCTCTCTCTCTCTCTCTCTCTCTCTCTCTCTCTCTCTCTCTCTCTCTCTCTCTCTCTCTCTCTCTCTCTCTCTCTCTCTCTCTCTCTCTCTCTCTCTCTCTCTCTCTCTCTCTCTCTCTCTCTCTCTCTCTCTCTCTCTCTCTCGTGTGCATCCCTTTCGCTGAGCAGCTCTCCCTCCTCCCGAATCCGATTCCCCTGTGCCCAGCCATCCTCCGGACGAACCGACCTCTCCCTGAGCTAGCTTCTTCTCCGGCGTACTCGTCTTGGACCGCGCAGCTACTCCTCCTCCCCTGCTGTCCGTGCTGCGTGTTGTTCGTTGCTGTGGAGCCGAGTTGGTTGCTGCTGCTGTGGAGCTGTCCGAGCTGCTGCTCTCTTCCTCCCCTGCTGCTGATTCGAGCCGTGTCCAGTTGTTGGTTCGTCGCCGCTGCTGAGGTCGTCGCGTGCTGCTGATGCTGTGCTGTTGGTCGCTGCCATGGAGCTGTGTTCAGCTGAGCTCCGGCGATGAAGAAGCCCTCTCCGGCGAGGCTACGTAATGGTCGACGATGAGGTAAGAGCGGGTCCTCGATTCGTAAGATTTTTGGGCTTCAATTTCTGTTGAAATGGGTGAACGGATTTGCTAAAATTCAAGGGGGTATTTGACAGAAATTAAATGGTTGGGCTGGTTTTGATTGTTTGCTGAATTCGGGAGTTGATTTTGAGCTTGGGTAATTATTTGGTGTGAATTGATAAATTTTGGTGAGTTATATGTGGGGGATTTGGACTGAAATTGTTGGATGGGCAGTGTATGATTTGAAAGTAATTTGGATTTGGGGTTGAATTTGGGTATGATTTGCTTAATTAATTAAGGTTTGATTTTAGGGTTTGAATTGGGGTTTTATTGGTTGTGGATTAGATGAGTAATTAATGCCAGGGATTTGCTCGGATTGATTTCGCAGGTTCATTCGGGTTGACTGGAGACCTCTGGGGTCGTTGTGGTTCGACTTGAGGCAAGAGGATTCTTGCTAACTTTATATTTTTATAAATTGTTTTATGCCCAGTTTATTTCATAATTAAGTTTACCGTTGCTTGGTTGAATATGGGTATGTGCGTGTGATATGATTTGTCTTGTATCGTATTTGATTAAATGTTGACGTGGTAGTCAATTGTGACTAAATGTGATTGATTGTTGTTGATAGTGTCTGTTGACACGTGTGTGTGTGTTGGATCGTGTGGGTGTGTTGGATTGAATGTGTGTGTATGTGTGTGTGTGTGGATCGTATGTGTGTGTTGGATTGAATGTGTGTGTGTGTGTGGATCGTATGTGTGTGTTGGATTGAATGTGTGTGTGTGTGTGTGGATCGTATGTGTGTGTTGGATTGAATGTGTGTATGCGTGTTGGATTGTGTGTGTGTGTGTGTGAATGTGTGGGTACATTAGTAATTGTCCCGTGTTGTAGATGGACTGATGTGGTTTGATTGGATTATTGATTTTTAAGTTACTTGGGTGAATATATATATATGTGTGATATTGTGTGATGATGTGTGTGTGAGGATATGTGATAATGTGTGTGTGATGATATGTGATAATGTGTGATGAGGTGTGGTTATGTGATTTTGACTGTCGTCGTGTTGTTTGATTGGTTGGTATGGTGATGGATAGTTGGTTTGGATGTTGTGAATTGTCTCACCCGGTGATGTGGTGGTGGAGACGGAGATGTTGTGAATTGTCTCACCCGGTGATGTGGTGGTGGAGACGGAGATGTTGTGAATTGTCTCACCCGGTGATGTGGTGGTGGAGACGGAGATGTTGTGAATTGTCTCACCCGGTGATGTGGTGGTGGAGACGGAGATGTTGTGAATTGTCTCACCCGGTGATGTGGTGGTGGAGATGGAGATGTTGTGAATTGTCCCACCCGGTGATGTGGTGGTGGAGATGGAGATGTTGTGAATTGTCCCACCCGGTGATGTGGTGGTGGAGACGGAGGTGTTGTGATGTGTTAATTATGTGTAATGGTTGCTTGAGTACTTGATTAAGTGATTATGCGTTGAATATTGGTTGTGTGCTCGGTTATGGATTATGTACTTGATTATTGGTTGTGTGTGTATATTGGTTGTGTGCTCGGTTATGGATTGTGTACTTGATTATTGGTTGTGTGTGTATATTGGTTGTGTGTGTGATTATGGGTTGCGTGTTGATTAAGGGTTGTGTTGGTGAATATTGGTTGTATGCTTAGTTAGTGGTTTTGTTTGCGGATATTGGTGGGGAGTTTGATTATTGGTTTTGTGTTAGACTTTGGTCGTCGGTTGGTTGTAGTTAGTAGTCGTTGTTGATTATTGGTAGTGGTGATTGTGAGCTTTTGTTGTCCATTGGTAGTGATTGTTGGATCTTGGTGTGAATTGTTTGAGAAGGTTGGTTATGTTGATTGATTAGTCTTGGTTGTAAGTCAGTAGTAAGATATATGCATATGTTTCATAGGGTTGATGATTGAGGTATTAGTATTGGAGAGAAAGTTGGATTGGATCGTTCTTTTCATTTATGCTGGTTATGAGTCGAGGTTAGATGGAAAGAGGTTAGTATCGTGTAGAATTGGATAAGAATGGGTAATTGATCGGTTGTGTTAGTGTGTGTTTATGTTTGTGTTTTGACGTGTGGTTGGTTAGTTGGTTGGTGTGATGATAGTCAAGTGTAGTTATGTTATATAAGTATATATTTAAGTTGATTTGTTGTTGTTTGGTATTGTTTGATTGTCGTGATAACTCTATGGTTTTGAAACTGTTTTGGCTGGGCTAATCTTGCCATAGTCTTTCACGAGACTGACCAACTGCGGTTTACGTGCCGTGGTTGGTTAGGGTATCGGGTCCCTCAGTCAATCAGGCTTTTCAGGTTCAGCGCCAGCAAGGAGGTTCCTGATCATCGTCGGTTTTGGAGTCGAGAACTCTACTTTTGGTTTGAGACTTTGACTTGATTGTATGTATCGTTTTGGTTTTGGACATTGAAGTGGTCGAACTTGTTGTATTGGCTTTTGGTCTTTGGTTGTTGGTTTCTGGTTTGTAAATTGTAGTACTTTCTGTATGTTAAGTTGATTATGATTTCAACTTTGGACAGGTTTTACAGGTTTTTCCGCTGTGCTGCTTTTGGTATATATTATATATGGGATATGTTTTGCAAATTTTTATTTCACCCGCCTTATAGTCCTTCGGGACTATGGCACTGTAGCACCACTGGCCTGGGGGTGTTACAGAAGTTGGTATCAGAGCTCTTTTCAAAAATGTTTTCTTTAAGAGTTTTCAACTCGGGAATTTCTATACGTTGTGGTTGTGGACGATCGCCGTAGTGAGTTGCGTTGGTATGTATTGGTTGTTTGTGATGTTTTGTGCTAATGTTTGATATATTTATATGTGACGTTGAGTATTGATGATTAATTTCATATGTGATGTTTAATGTTGTTAAGTAAATTTTATGGTGCGTTCCTTGATAAGTGGGACGTGCTAGAGATTTAAAAGGTATGAGTATGGTAGAGGATGAGGCCGTTGGGCTTATCGTCAAGAGGTTGAGTCTGGTAACTGATAATTCGGTATGAAGTTGTTGTGTACTGTTGTTCTTGTTAGGGTTGAGTAGGACAGATTAAGCGCATTCAGATATGGTTGTGTTCTGAGATGAACTTTGATGGTAAGGCGTAGCTGTACAATCCTTGAGTACTGATGAGTGCTGATCAGGGAGACTGCTACAGTTGATTTTGATCAGGCTATTGATGTTGGAAGTAGTAAGGAACAGAGAACTCAGTTGCATATGAAAACAGTGGAATTTCGCAACTATGGGTTCAACTGAGTTGAGTAGTAGAACGCGCAGGTTACTACAGGCACATTATGGCAGGTTACGTAAGGCTAGGAATTTTGAATGGGACGGGAAATGTCAGGAAAGAGTTTCGAAGAACTCAGGAAGTGTTTGCTTAGTGCGTCAGTATTAGTTTTACTGCAGGAAACAGAAATATTTGTCATCTACAGTGATGTGTCTAAGCAGGGTCAGGGTTGCATTTTGATGCAGAATGGAAAGGTCATTGCATGCATCTTGTCAGCTCAAATTGTATAAGAGAGAGTCGAACATGAGATACAGATGGTTGCTAGAATTGATTAAGTATTATGAAAGATATTGTTTATCAATCAGAAAAGGGCTACCTTGGTTGCTGGTGCTTTAAATAGGGAGTTGACACTCGAGTATATGGTTGCTTGTCTGATAGTTCAGCCGGGATTGCAACAAGAGTTGATGAAGGGTGAAGTTGAAATTGGTTCGGGAAAGAGCGGACGCAGTTGAATGAAATGAAATGTTGAGTGAAGTATGCAGTCAGATTGCTCAGGGAAGAGTGCAGGAATTCTTGTTTATGAGGATGGAGTATTGTTATTTCAGAATCGGTTATGTGTGTTGGCAGATAAAGAGATCAGAGAGTTGATTCTCAAGGAAGGTCATTCTTCGACAAGTCCTGTTTATTCTGGAATCAATTATGCGAGGTAGTTTTCCGCACCTGTTTGATCTGAGTTTCGAGGACGAAACTGTTATAAGGAGGGGAGAATGAAATACCCCAAATAAGATAAGAAGAATGGCATTATGGTAAATTAATTAGGGGATTACTTAAAGGGGGAGAAATGGAAATTGGGGATTTAATCCCTAAAAGGGTTTGGTTGCTCTCTCTCTCTCTCTCTCTCTCTCTCTCTCTCTCTCTCTCTCTCTCTCTCTCTCTCTCTCTCTCGTGTGCATCCCTTTCGCTGAGCAGCTCTCCCTCCTCCCGAATCCGATTCCCCTATGCCCAGCCATCCTCCGGACGAACCGACCTCTCCCTGAGCTAGCTTCTTCTCCGGCGTACTCGTCTTGGACCGCGCAGCTGCTCCTCCTCCCCTGCTGTCCGTGCTGCGTGTTGTTCGTTGCTGTGGAGCCGAGTTGGTTGCTGCTGCTGTGGAGCTGTCCGAGCTGCTGCTCTCTTCCTCCCCTGCTGCTGATTCGAGCCGTGTCCAGCTGTTGGTTCGTCGCCGCTGCTGAGGTCGTCGCGTGCTACTGATGCTGTGCTGTTGGTCGCTGCCATGGAGCTGTGTTCAGCTGAGCTCCGGCGATGAAGAAGCCCTCTCCGGCGAGGCTACGTAATGGTCGACGATGAGGTAAGAGCGGGTCCTCGATTCGTAAGATTTTTGGGCTTCAATTTCTGTTGAAATGGGTGAACGGATTTGCTGAAATTCAAGGGGGTATTTGACAGAAATTAAATGGTTGGACTGGTTTTGATTGTTTGCTGAATTCGGGAGTTGATTTTGAGCTTGGGTAATTATTTGGTGTGATTTGATAAATTTTGGTGAGTTATATGTGGGGGATTTGGACTGAAATTGTTGGATGGGCAGTGTATGATTTGAAAGTAATTTGGATTTGGGGTTGAATTTGGGTATGATTTGCTTAATTAATTAAGGTTTGATTTTAGGGTTTGAATTGGGGTTTTATTGGTTGTGGATTAGATGAGTAATTAATGCCAGGGATTTGCTCGGATTGATTTCGCAGGTTCATTCGGGTTGACTGGAGACCTCTGGGGTCGTTGTGGTTCGACTTGAGGCAAGAGGATTCTTGCTAACTTTATATTTTTATAAATTGTTTTATGCCCAGTTTATTTCATAATTAAGTTTACCGTTGCTTGGTTGAATATGGGTATGTGCGTGTGATATGATTTGTCTTGTATCGTATTTGATTAAATGTTGACGTGGTAGTCAATTGTGACTAAATGTGATTGATTGTTGTTGATAGTGTCTGTTGACACGTGTGTGTGTGTTGGATCGTGTGGGTGTGTTGGATTGAATGTGTGTGTATGTGTGTGTGTGTGGATCGTATGTGTGTGTTGGATTGAATGTGTGTGTGTGTGGATCGTATGTGTGTGTTGGATTGAATGTGTGTATGCGTGTTGGATTGTGTGTGTGTGTGTGTGTGAATGTGTGGGTACATTAGTAATTGTCCCGTGTTGTAGATGGACTGATGTGGTTTGATTGGATTATTGATTTTTAAGTTACTTGGGTGAATATATATATATGTGTGATATTGTGTGATGATGTGTGTGTGAGGATATGTGATAATGTGTGTGTGATGATATGTGATAATGTGTGATGAGGTGTGGTTATGTGATTTTGACTGTCGTCGTGTTGTTTGATTGGTTGGTATGGTGATGGATAGTTGGTTTGGATGTTGTGAATTGTCTCATCCGGTGATGTGGTGGTGGAGACGGAGATGTTGTGAATTGTCTCACCCGGTGATGTGGTGGTGGAGACGGAGATGTTGTGAATTGTCTCACCCGGTGATGTGGTGGTGGAGACGGAGATGTTGTGAATTGTCTCACCCGGTGATGTGGTGGTGGAGACGGAGATGTTGTGAATTGTCTCACCCGGTGATGTGGTGGTGGAGACGGAGATGTTGTGAATTGTCTCACCCGGTGATGTGGTGGTGGAGACGGAGATGTTGTGAATTGTCCCACCCGGTGATGTGGTGGTGGAGACAGAGATGTTGTGAATTGTCCCACCCGGTGATGTGGTGGTGGAGACGAAGGTGTTGTGATGTGTTAATTATGTGTAATGGTTGCTTGAGTACTTGATTTAGTGATTATGCGTTGAATATTGGTTGTGTGCTCGGTTATGGATTGTGTACTTGATTATTGGTTGTGTGTGTATATTGGTTGTGTGCTCGGTTATGGATTGTGTACTTGATTATTGGTTGTGTGTGTATATTGGTTGTGTGTGTGATTATGGGTTGCGTGTTGATTATGGGTTGTGTTGGTGAATATTGGTTGTATGCTTAGTTAGTGGTTTTGTTTGCGGATATTGGTGGGGAGTTTGATTATTGGTTTTGTGTTAGACTTTGGTCGTCGGTTGGTTGTAGTTAGTAGTCGTTGTTGATTATTGGTAGTGGTGATTGTGAGCTTTTGTTGTCCATTGGTAGTGATTGTTGGATCTTGGTGTGAATTGTTTGAGAAGGTTGGTTATGTTGATTGATTAGTCTTGGTTGTAAGTCAGTAGTAAGATATATGCATATGTTTCATAGGGTTGATGATTGAGGTATTAGTATTGGAGAGAAAGTTGGATTGGATCGTTCTTTTCATTTATGCTGGTTATGAGTCGAGGTTAGATGGAAAGAGGTTAGTATCGTGTAGAATTGGATAAGAATGGGTAATTGATCGGTTGTGTTAGTGTGTGTTTATGTTTGCGTTTTGACGTATGGTTGGTTAGTTGGTTGGTGTGATGATAGTCAAGTGTAATTATGTTATATAAGTATATATTTAAGTTGATTTGTTATTG
Organism: Rheum nobile; assembly: GCA_027886185.1. Taxonomy (NCBI): domain Eukaryota; kingdom Viridiplantae; phylum Streptophyta; class Magnoliopsida; order Caryophyllales; family Polygonaceae; genus Rheum; species Rheum nobile. The sequence goes on along the minus strand of WOAB01000506.1, from coordinate 7,304,264 downwards.
TTTGGTATTGTTTGATTGTCGTGATAACTCTATGGTTTTGAAACTGTTTTGGCTGGGCTAATCTTGCCATAGTCTTTCACGAGACTGACCAACTGCGGTTTACGTGCCGTGGTTGGTTGGGGTATCGGGTCCCTCAGTCAATCAGGCTTTTCAGGTTCAGCGCCAGCAAGGAGGTTCCTGATCATCGTCGGTTTTGGAGTCGAGAACTCTACTTTTGGTTTGAGACTTTGACTTGATTGTATGTATCGTTTTGGTTTTGGACCTTGAAGTGGTCGAACTTGTTGTATTGGCTTTTGGTCTTTGGTTGTTGGTTTCTGGTTTGTAAATTGTAGTACTTTCTGTATGTTAAGTTGATTTTGATTTCAACTTTGGACAGGTTTTACAGGTTTTTCCGTTGTGCTGCTTTTGGTATATATTATATATGGGATATGTTTTGCAAATTTTTATTTCACCCGCCTTATAGTCCTTCGGGACTATGGCACTGTAGCACCACTGGCCTGGGGGTGTTACACACACACGTGTCAACAGACACTATCGATAACAATCAATCACATTTAGTCACAATTGACTACCACGTCAACATTTAATCAAATACGATACAAGACAAATCATATCACACGCACATACCCATATTCAACCAAGCAACGGTAAACTTAATTATGAAATAAACTGGGCATAACACAATTTATAAAAATATAAACTTAGCAAGATTCCTCTTGCCTCAAGTCGAACCGCAACGACCCCAGAGGTCTCCAAACCACTCGAACGCACCTGAGACAATAATCCGAGCAAAACCCTGGCGTTAATTACTCATCCAATCCACAACCAACAAACCCCCAATTTAAACCCTAAAACCAAACCCTTAATTAATTAGGCCAAATCACATCCAAATTAATCCAACTCAAACTAACAGCAAATCAAATACTCTAAAATCATGCCTGCACAAACCAACGAATTCAGAAATTTTGCCCACGCGCGCAGAACAACAAATCGCTCACACATATACATATATATGTAGCTACCACGTGAACTTCAAACAAACCAATTTGAAGAACCCATCATCTTACCTCATTGACACCCCAACTGCGACCACCGAAATTGTCCTCTCGCTCGCCGAAATCTGCAGCGGAATACCTGCAACAGCACAACGGCAGAACAACAACAACACGGCAACGAAATGCAGCAGCTCCGGTCAACAGTGGAAACGACTCGTGGCCCCTCGATCTCGCTCTCGGCGGCTGGACGTGGCTCGACTCGGTGTAGAACACAGCAGCTACAGAACGCAGCAGCTCTGCATAGCAGCGGCGGTCCAACGACAACAACGAATAGATGAGGAGAGGCGACGGCGGTCGAGCTCGCCGGAGGAAGGACGACCACGGCTGGCTCACCGGAGAAGACAACTACCGAGCACATGAGAGGGAGTTCAGGAAGGAGACTTGGCTTGCTGAGGAAGACGACCCCTTTGGGGATTTATATCCCCAAAATTACCCTTTTCTCAATTAAGAAACCCCTAAAAATGTTATTTACCAAATTGTCATTACCTTATCTTATTTGGGGTATTTCATTCTCCCCCCCTTATAATAGTTTCGTCCTCGAAACTAAAGTCAAACAAGCTTGGATAACTGCGTCGCATAACCGACTCTAATATATACAGGACTTGTCGAAGAATGATCTTCCTTGAGAATCAACTCTCTGATCTCTTTATCTGCCAACACAGATAACCGATCTGAAATCACTATATTCCATCTTCCTAAACAAAAATCCGTACACTCTTCCCTGAGCAATCTCACTGCATCTCGTACTCAACATTCCATTACATTCAGCTGTATCTGTTCCTTCTCAAACCAAATTTCACTTTTCACCCTTCGCCAACTCCTGTTGCAATCCCGACCGAACTGTCAGACAAGCAACCACCTGCTCGAGAGTCGACTTCCTACACAAAGCATCAGCAACCACGGTAGCCCTTTTCTGATTGATAAACAATATCTTTTCATAATCCTTAATCAACTCTAGCAATCATATTTGCCTCATGATCAATTCTCTCTTATACAATTTGAGCTGACGAAAAGCATACGCAATGACCTTCCCATTCTGCATCAAAACGCAACCCAAACTTCGCTTAGACACATCACCGTAGATAACAAATCCTTTTTGTTTCCTGCAGTAAAATCGACACTGACGCACTAATCAAACACTTCCTGAGTCCTTCGAAAACTCTCTCCTGACATTTCCCGTCCCAATCAAAATTCTTAGTCATACACCACCTGCCACAATCTGCCTGTAGCAACCTGCGCATTCTACTTCTCAACTCAGTCGAACCCACAGTTGCGAAATTCCACTTTTCGATGTAGACTGAGTCATCTGTTTCTTATCGTCTCAAGCATCAATAGTCTGATCAGAATCAACTGTAGCAGTCTCCATAATCAATCATTCATCAATACTCAAGGATTGTACAGCTATACCTTACCATCAAAGTTCATCTCAGAACACAACCATATATGAATGCGCTTAATCTGTCCTGCTCAACCCTAACAATAACAGTAGCACACAACAATTCATACAGAATCATCACCACTAAACTACCTGCATCAACCTCTTGACGATAAGCCCAACGGCCTCATCCTCTACCATACTCATACTCTTTAAACCTCTAGCATGTCCCACTTACCAGGGAACGCACCATAAAATTTACTTAACAACATTAAACATCGCATATGAAATTAATCATCAATACTCAACATATAAACATTAGCATAAAACATCACAAACAACCAATACTTACTTACCAACACAACTCACTACAGGTTAACAGCAAGGGTTCCTGATCACACGATCGTTCACAACAACAACGTATAGAAATTCCCAAGTTGAAAACTCTGAAAGAAAACATTTTTGAAAAGAGCTCTGATACCAACTTCTGTAACACCCCGGGCCAGAGGTGCTACAGTGCCATAGTCCCGAAGGACTATAAGGCGGGTGAAATAAAAATTTGCGAAACATAACCCATATATATTATATATATCAAAAGCAGCACAGCGGAAAAACCTGTACAACCTGTAAAACCTGTCCAGAGTTTGAAACCACAATCAAACTTAACATACAGAAAGTACTACAATTTACAAACCAGAAACCAACAACCAAAGACCAAAAGCCAATACAACAAGTTCGACCACTTCAAGGTCCAAAACCAAAACGATACATACAATCAAGTCAAAGTCTCAAACCAAAAGTAGAGTTCTCGACTCCAAAACCGACGGTGATCAGGATCCTCCTTGCTGACGCTAAATCTGCAAAGCCTGATTGACTGGGGGACCCGATACCCTAGCCAACCACGGCACGTAAACCGAGGTTGGTTAGTCTTTTGAAAGACTATGGCAAGACTAGCCGAGCCCAAACAGTTCAAACAATAACAATCAATATAATATCAATCAATTCAACCAAAATAAGATATATATATACCAACACATTATCCGACCAAACAACCAAAAGAGCTCAACTCTTAAACGCAATAACTCCAACACAATTCATTCCAACCCATCACCGGCGAGACTCTCAACACCTAAACCAACTATCCAATCACACGTCAAAACACAACATAACACACGCTATCACATAAATCAACCATTACTCATCCTTATTCAACTCTACACGATACTAACCTCTTTCTATCCAACCTCAAACTCATCACAAGCATAAACAAATAGAACGGTCCAATCCAACTTCCTCTTCAATACTAATACCTCCAATCCAACTCCATGCACATACACAATCTCTTATTACCGACTTACAACCAAAGCTAACCAATAAGACTGAACTCACTACTGCACTACACAACAAATTCAATTAACCTGCACATCCACAAACACATAAGCATCAACGAGATAATTATCACATAACACAATCATAACCTAAATAACGGTCTAGGCCAGCCACCCTTCTGGTGCCGCCGGTTCGTCAACCACGACTGCAACTCATACCTTCAAACTCAACTCGTATTGGCCCACACCCTCAAGATGGAAATCAATCTATACACTCAAACAACACAACCGACATTCATAATCCACCAGCTACCAACAACAACCATACCAACATAAATTCACCACCTTGACCAGTTACAATCAATCACTATAACACACGAAATTCACAATCACAACCAATATTCAACGCATAATCACTTAATCAAGTACTCAAGCAACCATTACACATAATTAACACATCACAACACCTCCGTTTCCACCACCACATCACCGGGTGGGACAATTCACAACACCAAAACCAACTATCCATCACCATACCAACCAATCAAACAACACGACGACAGTCAAAATCACATAACCACACCTCATCACACATTATCACATATCATCACACACACATCATCACACATTATCACTTATCCTCACACACACATCATCACACAATATCACACATATATATATATTCACCCAAGTAACTTTAATATCAATAATCCTATCAAACCACATCAGTCCATCTACAACACGGGACAATTACTAATGTACCCACACATTCACACACACACAATCCAACACACGCACACACACATTCAATCCAACACACACATACGATCCACACACACACACACACACACATTCAATCCAACACACCTACACGATCCAACACACACACACACACGTGTCAACAGACACTATCAACAACAATCAATCACATTTAGTCATAATTGACTACCACGTCAACATTTAATCAAATACGATACAAGACAAATCATATCACACGCACATACCCATATTCAACCAAGCAACGGTAAACTTAATTATGAAATAAACTGGGCATAACACAATTTATAAAAATTTAAAGTTAGCAAGAATCCTCTTGCCTCAAGTCGAACCGCAACGACCCCAAAGGTCTCCAAACCACTCGAACGCACCTGAGACAATAATCCGAGCAAAACCCTGGCGTTAATTACTCATCCAATCCACAACCAACAAACCCCCAATTTAAACCCTAAAACCAAACCCTTAATTAATTAGGCCAAATCACATCCAAATTAATCCAACTCAAACTAACAACAAATCAAATACTCTAAAATCATGCCTGCACAAACCAACGAATTCAGAAATTTTGCCCACGCGCGCAGAACCACAAATCGCTCACACATATACATATATATGTAGCTACCACGTGAACTTCAAACAAACCAATTTGAAGAACCCATCATCTTACCTCATTGACACCCCAACTGCGACCACCGAAATTGTCCCCTCGCTCGTCGGAATCTGCAGCGGAACACCAGCAACAGCACAACGGCGGAACAACAACAACACGGCAACGAAACACAGCAGCTCCGGTCAAAAGTGGAAACGACTCGTGGCCCCTCGATCTCGCTCTCGGCGGCTGGACGTGGCTCGACTCGGTGCAGAACACAGCAACTATAGAACGCAGCAGCTCTGCATAGCAGCGGCGGTCCAACGACAACAGTGAATAGATGAGGAGAGGCGACGGCGGTCGAGCTCGCCGGAGGAAGGACGACCACGGCTGGCTCACCGGAGAAGACAACTCCCGAGCACATGAGAGGGAGTTCAGGAAGGAGACTTGGCTTGCTGAGGAAGACGACCCCTTTGGGGATTTATATCCCCAAAATTACCCTTTTCTCAATTAAGAAACCCCTAAAAATCTTATTTACCAAATTGCCATTACCTTATCTTATTTGGGGTATTTCAACTATAGTATATAAGTAATAAGTTCATAATACTAACTATAGTATATAAGTAATAAGTTCGTAATACTTAACCATAATGTGTAACTATAGTATATAAGTAATAAGTACGCAATACTTAATTATAATGCATAACTATACTTTATAACTAAGATATTTTGTAATACTTAACTATAATGCATAACTATAGTATATAAGTAATAAGTTCATAATGTTTAACTATAGTATATAAGTAATAAGTTCGTAATACATAAGTAATAAGTTATAAGTTCGTACTTATTACTTAATACTTAACTATAATATATAAGTAATAAGTTCATAATACTTAACTATAATACATAAGTTCATAATACACATTATAGTTAAGTATTACAAACTATTTTACTTAAATACTATAGTTTCTAAAGTTTTTATTCTCGTTTTTTGGCTTTTTGGAGGGGAAAACGATATCCGTTTTGGATGAATTTTATATGTACGGACTCGTATTAAAATTTTATACAAAATTATAGTAAAAAAATGCAAAAAATATCAAAAATTTTCACTACAATGCGCTATATACTGGGCACTAAATTATAAAAAAAAGGGTAGGAAGGCTTCGTTTTTTGGGCTTTTGGAGGGGCAAACGATGTCCGTTTTGGATGAATTTTATATGTACGGACTCGTATTGAAATTCTCTACATGATTATGGGAAAAAGTGCAATTTTGATTTTTTTTAAATGCAACAACGTAGCGTTTAAAACTTAATCGGCTCGATTAAATCGAGTCCAATTTAAACGCTACGACGTAGCGTTTAACTCCGACCCAGTTTAATCGAGCCGATTTCGTTTCTTTTTTTAATCTCAATAAATCCAAAAAAAACAAAAAAAAACTCTCACGCCATATAATAGCGTTTAAAAAAAAGGAAAAAAAAGTTAAACTCTACCTCGTAGCGTTTAACTTGCGGTGCGAAAACAAAAAAGAGCGGTGCAAAACCGAACCCCCTTTTAGTTTAGAGTGTGCTGAGTTTTTTGGGTTTTAATGAGCGTTGTTTTTATAGTTTGGTTTAGGATATGTTATATTCTTTTTATTACACAAAGGTTGTTAACCGTAATGGATTAAACTTGACGTGAAAAATTTATTTTGAAGGGTGAAACATCTCTATTTTCAAAATTTTATAGGATTACAAAAACACATTTCATATAAATAATAGTTTATTATTCAAATTGACTAGAAACTAAAAAAAAATGACAAATGAATTTTTATATTAAGTGTAATATGAATATCTTTCACTACTAATCAAATTTGTTTATCTCCACTCTCTTGAAATAAAGCAAAATTATTCCAAAATCCAAACTTTAATTATTTACAAAAATGTTTTAATAGGCATACTAAATCGAATTAGTATGCGAATTAAGTTGAACTGAGTAGGGTATGAAAGACCTATGCTTACCCTATGAAAAATTCCATGCATTAAGACTCGTAAGGTAACCTATGCGTATGATATTTTTTGCATAAAAGCACATTTAAGTAAATAAATTTATATTTGTATAATTGAAAGATGTAATTATCAAGTGTTTAGGAAACAATACTAATGTAACACTAATAATCAAGTTTTTAAACATATCTTGTTTGAAAGTAAACAAAGATTAATGCATTGAAAACCCTAAATCCAACCCTAAAAATCCTATGCCTTGAAAATGTTAAGATCCTAAAAAGACAAAAAACTAAACCATAAAATAAAATAATTAAACCCCTAAAACCTTAAATCCTAAACCCTAAAAAATATCATATATTCATCTATAAAAAACTAAATCCATAAACCTTAAACCATTAATTTTTAAAACCCTACAAATATACTTTTTCATATATTTTTATAAAAAAATATTTCTTAAAAATCATATAACCATATTTATATAAACCTCATGCACCCTAACTATTTAAACCACAACCATAGAGACTACAACCCTATACATAAACCATAAAGCCAATAAACATTAGACAGTAGAAAGTAGAGACTGTAACACCCCCGACTTATGTCGGTAGTGCCACACGCCAATGACCTTAGACGTTAATGTCCAAAATCACCATAGGCTTTAATCGGAACAATTAAGCTTAAATAAATGTTAAATAATGACAGAGTAATTAGCGGAAGACTTTTAAATTAAACTCAATCTTTTATTAAGATTCCTCTTGTAAAATGAGAAGGACGATTTTACAACGAAGTGACATTACAGCGGAAGACTTTTAAGTTATAGCGGAAGACTTTTTAAAGAAACTCTAATTACACGACTATGTATTACATTTATTTTAAATTAAACATACACACCTTAGAAATATTACTTCTTAAGACGCAAACTTCAACTGCAAGCCTTCTCTTTGATTGGTTACTTCAAATCGTCGGGGTTCAACCTCTGATGTGCCGTATAGGACGGATGACACCAGCCAACCATGTAAGGGATAAAACCGGTTGATTAGTCTAATGAAAGACTATGCAATGGTGAAAACGGATTGGTTCTCGTAGTCGTAAATAATCACTACCCTTGTTTCCCGAATAAAACTCGGTAAACCGTATATGACTATAGACTTCTACCAAAAAGAATTAAGAGGAATGATTAAAAGATAAAACTTCAATGAATTGAGTCTTATGGGAAAATATACGAATTTGTTTAGAAACATTATATTATCACACACAAAGTTTTAAAAACATCTCGTTGTATATTTGGATCCTCGACCAACCTCACCGTGTAATGCGTATCCAGATTGAAAAGATGACTTACTTTAAATAAGAGACCGGGCGGGTTCCACGTTATAATTCTTGCCCGAGTGTATATTAATTATGTGTAAAATGACACTTATCTTATTTAATTCCAAAACGCGCATTTACGTTAAAGTTTTTAATCCACATCAATCTCGCAATGAGATATATAACATGGGACGAATCCCGAATTTCGACACTAGCTAAGTGCACTACCACTTATATAAAATAAGGGTAGGTCATGACCACAAGTATTAGGGCATTTATTCTCCTAATACCAAGTTATAAAGAAACAACTAAACCTCGTAAGGTTATAGCGTTCCTACGAATACTCTTGCTAACTAGCAATTATTATCCACACCAAAGCACAACAATCCACACCAATATTATTCTCTAGCACCCTATAATAATAACATATATAAGGGTTATAGCTAGCATATATACAACCTAATAATAAGGTTCATTTTATACAATATTTTAACACACAAGTTCCCAAACGAGAAATTTAAGAATATTTATTCCAACTTAATTAAGACAATAGATTAATTGAAAATTAAGAAAAAACATGGAATAAATTAGCAAGAGCGAACCGCCACTTGCCCTGAATCACAGAGAGATGAACGGTATTACGGGAATGGTTGTTTCCAAGTAGCAACTTGAATTTCTGCTCTATTTCTGTTCCAGAAACAAATCTGAGACGTATCCAAATCACACAAAAATAAATTATAATTACATAATTTATTTAATACTGAATTTTAAAGGATATATATCTCAAGATTTATATTGAACTAATTTATCTCCTATTAATTCAATTTTCAAGGCTTAATCGGTAGGACGATTATCTATACGATTAAAATTAAATAATCGTTTATTCTAAATAATCTTTATATAAATAAATAAATCTTATAATTTATTTATAAAGTCCAGAAATTTTACTCCAAAATATTATCCAAATGAAAAGTTAATATTTTAACCATTCATAGTCTAAGATATTACCCAAAATAATTTTAATTTTATTAAAATCAAATTAATTCCATCTTATTATTAAGTAATTAAGATTAGTTTAATTAACCTTAATTAAGCCAAATAATAGTCAAATTAAATAAATAAAAAATTGTAAATCGGACCAAAATCCGAAAATATACCCGCGCGGTGGAGCTGTTGGCGTTTCCGGCGAAATTGGCGGTCCGTAGGTGGTTCTACGGCGGTGGAAGCTTAAGGATTTTGTAGAGGACTCCCAGGCGGTCCAAGTGGTGCAATAAATTGCAATATTGAAGCTCTAACTTGCTCGAATTTCGGACAAGAACAACCGATTTCGGGTTCTTAGGGTTCTTGAGATTGGACTTCGAAATTGGATGAATTGGGGGTCCGATTGGGAGGGATTTTATAGGTTTCTTGTAGGTGGGAATTCCTTTAACAAAACCCCTCTCATTAATCCCTCCAATTGAAGACGAATTGATCCAATTTTGTATTTGTTCAATTCGGCCACCTAGATGACGCGTGAGTTTTGTGGCTGAAATTCCATGATTTTGGATGGCATTCAATCCAATTGATGGAGGAATTACGTGGAGGATTAGTTTGTCTTGAATGCCCAATAAAGCTTAAAAATAAGATTACGTGCTGCTGCTGTAAAGGTGAGAGGAAGGAGAAGACAACCTTTACGGCTATTACGAGAATGGCCCAAAGTTTTGGGCTTGTGGAAAAAATGCCCTTTTCCACTTTCCACAAATTATAAGAAATACTTAAACTTAATATTTTTAATATTTTAAGTTTGTAATATTATTCTAACCCAAAATTAAAATAAATAAAAATTTAACTTAGGTTAAAATAAGCTTATGCTATTTTTCTTATAAATTTAACCATATTTAAATCTTTAATAAAAAATTGTTAAACTTGAGATAAATATTCTAGTTTAAATTTGATAAGTTTTATTTAAATTTAGACTCAACATAATGTTTATAATAATTTAAATAAATTCATAACTTAGTTAAAATAAGCTTAAGTTATTATTCTTATGAATTTGACCATACTTAAATCTTTAACAAAAATTTGTTAGACTTGATTTAAATATTCTAGGTCAAATTTGATAAGTTTTATCTAAATTATAATTAACATAAAATTAATCATAATTTAAAATATCCTTAGCTTAAAGAAATAACTTATTTAGGACAATTATTACTTTATCCCCTTATGGATAACATAATAATTCCTATGTCCTTTATTATTATTTAAAAATCTAAAATTACATTCTTTGTTATACTTATTTATTTATTTTAACACCATATTATTATTATTATTATTATTCATATGATAATTTGTACCAAAAATTATCATAACTCACCTTTGAACCTAAGTTCATAAAAGTCTAAATTATTCCTCTAAAAGAAATGAAATAAGTTTCAAAACTTTTATTTTTACTACTTTAAAATTTACTATTTTACCCTTTTATTTTAAATAGGATATTACAAAAACCCTAAAATCTATGAACCTAGAAACCCCTAACTCTAGAAACCACACACAACCTAATCCTAATAATCCTAAAACTCTATAAATCCAACCCACTATAATCATTGAAACTATAACCCTATAAACCACAGTCCTAAAAACTAGAAATCCCACAAAGTTACAAGTCTTAAGTTAAGCTTTATTTAGTTATTTATTATTAACTTAAAGTTTTAAATTTGATTTTATATAAGTTACAATTAAACTTTAAAGTTTGAATGTTTAAGTTGAAGTCTTTTTTATTAGCTAGGTTATAAGATTAAGTTTAATATTTCCAAGTTTAAATTGCAAAGTAATTTTTTTATTAAGTTAAAAGTTTTAGTTTAATTTTATTAGGTTTAGTGTTAGATTTTTTTGATATTTTTTTTAGTTATAGGTTTTTTTTAAACCGTTGAGTTGGCCTAGACCGGATCGGGTCAAAATCTGGTAAAAACTGCCGGTTTCGGGAGGTGGCTTGTTCATGAATCAAGGCCACCATACTACTACACAATTAGTGCTAGTATGCGTACACAATTAGTGGTAGTAATTGTACTACCACGCAATTAGTAATAGTATGCTTACTACTATACATTGAATACTAGTATGCATAAAATTGCATACTACTACACATTGAGTAGTAGTATGCTGTTAGATTCTGGCATTTTCAATTTTTTTTATAAAACAAAACATACTTGTACACATTGAGTAGTAGTACAAAGGTGTAGTAGCAAGAATTCGTACTACCTTAGAGATCGGGAGGAGAATGATTGATCTTTCCCAATCATTTTGCCCCTCGGATCCTTCGGGCTCATCCGAGATCGGTGGATCCGACAGCTCCGGCTCGACACGGTTTGTGACGTACCCGACACGGTTTGCAGCAAACCATTCCAGATTACATAAATTATCTCGCATGGCTTCGCTAGTTGGCACGGTCTGTGACACCGTCGGCATGGTTTGTGACAAACCGTGCCAGATTACTGAAGCTTCTTTTGCTGGGCTTCGTAAGTTGGCACGGTCTGTGACGCCGTCGGCACGGTTTGTGGCAAATCGTGACAGATTACAGAAGCTTGTTTTGGCCGACCTCGCGAGTTGGCACGACCTAGAACATTTCTGGCACGGTTTGTAACAAACCGTGCCAGACTGCAGAAGCTCTTTCTGGCTATTTTCATGCCCTATCATGGACGCAGATGGATTTGCACATTCGACGACAGCTTGTACAACTCGTCGGTGGTCTGTTTTGCCCTGTTTCTTGTTCGCAAGGACGATACGTGATATTATTGACTCGTGTACACTTGTTGGGAGCGAAACATGAAAATGCATGCTCGCCTTTCACTTAATGCTCCAAGCATCCTGTGCTAGTTAGTTGGGAGAGTAGCATGAGAATCTCAGCTCGCCTTTTTGACAGTTTGTGCCAATTCGTTGGGAGCGCAGTATGAGAATGACAACTCGCCTTTTGACAACATGTGTCAATTCGTTGGGAGCGCAACATGAGAATGACAGCTCACCTTTTGACAACATGTGCCAATTCATTGGGAGCGCAACATGAGAATGTCAGCTCGCCTTTTGACAACATGTGCCAATTCGTTGGGAGCGCAACATGAGGATGCCAACTCGCCTTTTGACAACATGTGCCATCGATAGAGCTAAATATTGCAATGCATTGATGAATGAAAGTTTTTGCAAAGTCTAATGTCAAACAACACAATATCCAAGAAACGAAGGGGAGAACTCCCCGAGGGCCTCATTAAAACCTCTCCGTAGGAAAACCTCATGAGAAAAAACCGTACGGAGAGGAAAAAGAGTACCCCCTACCTAAAGTGTTCATATGTAGTACTTCTTTAAGTGCGCGGGACTGCTTTGCCACTCAGATCCTCCAACTTGTATGAGCTGTTACCCGGGCTTGACATGACTCGATATGGACCTTCCCAATTAGCGCCAAGTTTGCCTTCGGTCGGGTCTTTCGTATTGCTGAGGACCTTACGAAGCACAAAGTCGCCGACTTGAAAGCTGCGAGGCTTGAGATTCTTGTTGTGTAGCTTGCTCAGCTCCCGCTGATAGGCCGCTAAGCGCACAATTGCTGCCTCTCTCTTCTCCAGTAGCAAGTCAAGGTTGATTTTGAGAGCTTGATCATTCTCTCATTGCTCGAAAACCATTGTCCAGATGGTCGGAAGTCCCATTTCCAAAGGTATGACGGCTTCCGTCCCGTAAGCTAGAGAAAAAGGAGACTTTCCAGTCGACCTTCTCGGGGTCGTGTGATGTGCCCAAAGTACAGCGGGTAGCTCCTCCGCCCATTGACCCTTAGCTTGGTCCAATATCTTCTTGATTCCATCTAGAATAGCCTTGTTCGTGGCCTCGGCCTGGCCGTTTGCCTGCGGGTAAGCTACAAATGAGTAGAAGTTTTTGATGCCATAACTTGCATAAAGAGCTTTAAATGAAGCACTGCTAAATTGAGTTCCGTTATCAGATATCAAAGAATATGGAATGCCAAAATCGAGTTATGATGAACTCTCATATGAACTTCTTGATGTCGTTGTCCCTTATGCTGGATAACGGTTTCGCTTCCACCCACTTGGTGAAGTAATCAGTAGTAGTCACTAGAAAACGTTTATTCCTCGGGGCCTTCGGAAATGGGTCAACTAAATCCAAACCCCACTATGAGAACGGCCACATGTTGGTCAAGGTATGCAAATCGACTGCAGGTTGATGTGTTAATTTGGCAAATTTTTGGCATTTTTCACACTTTCTTACATAGCATTCGACATCTTTCTGCATATAAGGCCACCAATATCCATGTGCGTTGGCCTTGAAAGTATGGTGTTTCGCAACTGCATGTACACCGCAACACCCTTCATGTATCTCAAATAAAAAATCCTCCACCTCGGAAGGTGGCACACACTTCAAATAAGCGCCCATGAAGGACTTACTATAGAGAAAACCCGAGGGCGACACCCAAACACGTGCAACTCGTAGTCTGATTAGCCGATGATGCGCTCCTGCCCACCATGACCGCCACCGAGGAAGAAGAAGCTATGAGCATTCGCTCAGAAGGGCCAATAACAAGATCGTGCGCCAAAGCCATCGTCAACGCGACACAATCCATGGTTGTCCGCGTCGTCGCTAGCCAAGGAACGCAAGAGACCGCGTTCTCTCTCAAGCGCCTTCAACCAAGTCCAGAGAACGCGTTCTCTGTCAATCTCCTCTCAACCATCCATTGAACGCGATCTTCTGAATTGATTGCAATATTCTGAACATTAATTATTTTAGTTATTTCTTTTAGGGCGTGTGTTCCACACGTGTCGCGTGGGCTAGCCCATTAAGCGAGACTCGGCCCATCTGAGTCCCGCTATGTACTATAAAAGGTCATCTCGACCTTCTGTACTAGGTTACGCTTCATTTTAATCTAAGACTATTTGTCGAGAGTTTTTGCCTCCAATCTCTTAGATTGGCGTCACCCAAACTCTTACTTCTCATCTCCATTCCTCCGCTGTCGACGCTATGGCCTCCACTCGATCTTCTCGAGTCTATCCCCTCCGCTGCCGACGCTACGGCCTTCGCTCATCTCTGGAGCCCCATCAACATCGCGTTATTCCATTCACGCGACGCGTTCCACTCATCCCACCACTGAAGTGACTCGCGTGACTTCCCACCAAGATCATCGATCCGACATTCACAAGCAGGAACACATCAACTGGTATCAGAGCCTTTGATCTTGTAAGTCGCTTGTCAAGTCTCATTTGTTCACAATTTTTCTCCCCCATCATCCTTGCTTCCGCGTTTGTCAATTTGTTTTCTTCTCTTCAAACACATGCTTGTCCCATCGGTTTCTACAAGAGAATCTCTTGGCCGATAATTGCATGATCCACGCGCAAAAATTGTGTGATTTGTTTGCATGAAATTTGCGTAATTAATTACTTGATTTCCTTAATTAATTGCTTAAATTTCGCTAATCATATCTTGCATATTTTCTTGTGTTGACCGTTATAAATCTACATCAATCTTCTCTCTCTCCTATCACGTAAATCTCGGGATCTCTTTTATTAAGTTACTTAGCTGTTTATTTTTTAATTTTTTTTTCATTTAATTCTTATCCGATCTTCAATCAAAAGTCAAACAAAATCTCGGATTTGAATTTCAAATTCAAAAAAAAAAGTCAAGTCGCATTTAACATAAAAGGACGCGACAATTCAAAAAGAAGTAAAACCAAAATAAGGCAACCTTCTTCCCTCAACGGTTAGGCTCATCTTCTTCATCTCTTCACCGTCTAGTGTCTCACTTGAAGGTGTGTCTTGTGTGTACGCATTGTTTACGCAAGAGGTTGGGACTTCTTTCTTTTGGTTTCGTTTGCTTTTGTGCTTGCATATCACACTTGTTTTTCTTGCCTTTAGCCGCCCTCACGGCCAAAAGAATGTGCCCTCCTACGTGAACAATTGCTACTTGTTGAGTGCTTACTTGATCTTTGGTTTTGTATTGTCTTTTGTGCGTTTTTACTCGCGATGTCTGGTCATATTGTGATAGGTAGCCTCACGGCACCCACTGGTGGGAATGTCCAAGAAGATGGCAACAACCACCCACCACAACAAAACATCGCACAACATGAAGTGGTCCCTCTCGCCAATCCTCCCCAACAAGACCCCATTCTGGAGCTCTCGGAGGAACAATGCGAGATCCAAGAACTTAGGCGCCAAGTTGCCCAATTTCAAGCCATGCAACGCGCCGTGTCGGCACAACCCACACCAACTTTAATCGTCCCTATGGACACCCTGGACGCACCGCGTCACACTGAAATCGGGCCAAGTCAACAACGCATGGACAAGGGAAAATGAGTGATGCCCTCCACTTCAAACTCCGCGACTTCAAAGGATCCAATCAGTGATCGAAAGCCGCCAAGGCTATGTGTCGCATCGCGAACGATATACACCGCGGGCAACACCAGCCGGCTACGACAACGACTCCGACCACGACGAAGATGCCCATGGTGAGTACTCTGAACCCTTTGACTTCGATGACATGTATGAAGCCAGAGGAACAAGACGCCGCGGCGAATTTGCCTCAACACCACTTGCAGGCCGAGCCAGGCGAGAATAACGCGACTCAGGTCTACCGTGTCGATCCCATCACGCCCCAGACATTGAGCCGCGACAGCGACGCCATGACCCCACAGTGCCATTCGACGTCAATGAGCACCTTGGCCATCAAAGCGCGGGTACTCCGCGTTATGGTTCCAATGGATATGGATCGACGACGCCGACTATCCATGATGACTTCCATGAGTTCGACGATGAGGAGATTGAGGACGCAGGGCTCATCAATCTAGGCTCCTTCCATCCTCCCTTTGGTGACCCCATTAACTCCAGGAAAGGCCAGCGGATTGGATTCCACCTCCACTCCAACCAGTCAGACAACACCAACGCGTTCATGGTGACAACACGCGTGATTCTCGTGGACAACACCACAAGGACATGGCGTGTGACTTCCGTCACCAACACAATGCACCTGTTCAACGACGAAGACAAGGACGCGCTGAGGAAGATGTCCTAGATCGCCAAGCTCGCCGTCCTCATCACCGCGCCGAGGAAGCTGCACAACGCGCTTATGCGCCTCAACCTGCTCAACACCCACCAAGGCTAAGTCGCCATGAGGTAAAAGTCAAAATTGAGCATTTATTTGGTGAATATGATCCCGCTGTGTTTCTTGAGTGGGTGCAGGCTACAGAGTACACACTGCGATATTGTCGCGTCCCCACAAAGTAGCATGTTGACGCGGCAACCCTACATTTTAGAGGGGTTGCACGCGTTTGGTACCTGATCAGTGCTATTTTATAGTGCATATTTGGGGGTTATTATCAGGTTTGAGGCGTCATTTGGATGGATTTAGAGCATAATCGTGGATTATGGAGTTAGAGTGGAGAAGTGAACAAATCATGAGATTTATAGAGGTTTGAAGTGTATTGAAGAGTAGAAGAACAATGTGCTGAATTCAAATGGTTAGTTCTCTCTACTCAGATGTCAAAATGAAGTGATTCCAATTCGAGGAGTTATATCTTGAAGTCTACTGCAAGTCCTCAAAATATGAGCGCAATCCGAGTTGGGAATCCAAAGTTATGGTGTTTTTACAGAAGTGTCATAGAAGCTGAAGAAGACACCGTCACCGCGCCCCGCGGTGGAACTGGCCGCCCCGCGGTGTTGATGCCCCGCGCCAGAAGCCACCGCGACCCGGCGGTGGGTCTCAGAGAAGAGTGATGGCCGCGCCAGAAGAAGCCACCGCCCCGCGGTGGGCACGTCACGCCTCGCGGCCAACAGAAGACTTTATTTCCTTTATTGTATTTTGGATTTTCCTATTTCATTATTATTTTATTTCCTTTGTTATTTTCTTTAGGTTAACTTATTTCCTAAGCCTATTTAAGACCTCTTCCTAGGTTAAGAGGCAAACACTTTACACTAGACACTTTTTGTTATCATCGTAGTTTTCTTTTCTCAATTAGGGTTTCATTCGCAAGTCAATGGAGCACTAATTTTCCCTTGTTCTACTAGACGTTTGAAGCAATACAGTTGATTCGTTTGTGAGATTTCTATTCCTTGTTCTTATTCTTATATGTGTTGGTTTAATTCTCTTGGTTATATTGAGTATTGATTTATCGTTATTCTTCATAGCCTGGCCAACTAGGTTGAGTAATATTTATCAATTGCTAGGATTGCATATAGTGGAATACGAGTGCATATCTAGTAGCATACATGATTAAACATATAGTGGAATACGAGTGTTTAATTGTGAGTGAGAATTATTTGCATGTTGAGTAGTAAGGTTTTCTTCTATTCGCATGTATCCTATATCCTTGCATGCATTGCTATTGCTTTATTAGTGGTAAGGTTTTCTTCCATTGATACTATAGTAAGTACTATCAACAACTTTCTGAATTGGTAGTTAATAACGATCAGGGTGGGAACAACCATAAGAATAGTTAAAGAACTTGGATTTATAAGATTTCAGTGATCGACTTATATCTCTGTATTGTGGATCTCGTTCTAGTGGAACTATTTTCCCCAATCATATTCTGAAATCAACCAAAGCTGTTTACTTTACTGTGTTTGATAATCAAAACCCCCCTTGTTACTTTGCATGCTTATAAACACATAGATTGATTACTTTCTCCCTGTGGGTTCGACCCTTGCTTGCTTGCTATACATCTGTTTAGTAGGTTTGTTAGGACTTTTACTTTGATTTGGCCATTCAACGATATTTTCATTGCATATTTTAGCCACGTCAAATTTGGCGAATTTGACGTGGCTAAAATATGCTATTATGAATATATATTTATGTTGATAGCCTTGAGAGCATTTATGTGGATTTATTGTGAACTATTGTTGTGCGTGAACTGTTTAGTTAGCACTAGTAGTCAGGAACGTTGGACTCGTTGGAATCCAGTCGTTTCTTTATAATTTGGTAGAGAGGTGGCTAAGCCCCACCTAATACCACATGGACGGTCATGACCTAACCTCTGATACACGAGTATAGAGGGGGTGCACTTAGCTGGTGTCACAAATCTCAGAATCTAGTAGAGAGGTGGCTAAGCCCCACCTAATACTATATGTATAGGATCCATGAGATATATACATTTAAAAACTTATAACGTGTTGTGCGTTTGAGAATATCACAAGATAAGTGTCGTTGTCGCACATAATTAATATACCCTGGGCGAGTAGTGCAGCTAGGCGCTAGTGCAGCTAGGAAAGCTCGTCTTAACTTTTAGTCGCTCGAATGCGATACTGTAATTCTGTGATTATTTAAATGTTCCAGACTTTGTCATGCTTCCTAAAAGACTCAATCTTTTGGAGTCTTCTCTTGGACATTCCGATAAGATTCATTTCAGTTGGAATCTTCTCTTGATCATGCATTTTCATGTATTCAGTAGAGTATGGTGGTTGACTAGCGTACTCGACTATTATTCGAAGGACGATGAGTCTAACCTAATACGACTACTTCGAACCTTCTGCTTTGTGCCCTTGCATGGTCTTTCATTAGACTAACCAACCAAAATTGTTCTCTGCATGGTTGGCTGGTGTCATCCGTTCGATTCGGTACATCAGATAGAGCGCATATATGAGGAGACTAGAATGACTATGAAGATGACGGTGGTTTTTGGATGTTTTTAATGTTTTAATCAGGTTGAGAACCTTGGGCAGGTGATCATGATGATCACAACCCTTTTTGTAATATTTTAAGAAAGACTTCCGCTGTAACTTATTTACTATGTATGTTGTTTAAACTCTGTATTTAGTCCTATTCAGAATTGGGATGTAATTCCGGGACTCATGCTTTAATCAAATATTATGATGATTTTGTATCATAAGTGTTTCATGGATTGTATTTAAACGGTAAAGCCTTGGGTGACTTCGGTGAGGAAAACCTAGGTCACTGGCGGTAATACCTTTCCAAATGGGTTAAGATTTGGGGGTGTTACATTTATAAGGAAAAGGAGAGCTCAACGCCAGCATACCAAACGCTCGACATCCCCCTTCGGCGAAACGCCGACATACGAACCGGCGAAATGCGAAAGGATTGAAGACGTCGATGAACAGTGTTTCCGCGGTTGCGGAAACACAGCCGCGGTCGCGGAAATGCCTCGAGCGTGTCTTTAGACCTTTGGTCGCGGTTTTCGTTCAAGGGCATGATAAATCTATATTCTTAGCACTGCTAAAAATATTCTAAGACCCAATACACTGACCCAATACACTTTAAAAGTATATTAATATGTTCAAATAATCTTACTGAGATTACAGAAATTGCCCATTATGTCCTTCTTACAAAACGACAGTTTGGGACTTTTAGGGGTTATTACAATACTACCCCCTTAAAAGAAGTTTCGACCCCGAAACTTGGCCGATAACAGCTCGGAGAACCGACCTTACTTTAAGTTATCCAACCTTATAAGTTTAACCATGCCTAACCCATTTAACACTTTGTAAATTGGTTAAAGCATTTCTAAGTTAAATTTTATAAGTTGGTTCAAATTATAGTTAACGTAAGGTTAACCATAATTTAGACCCTTCATAACTTAAGGAGTTTTATGACTTGTTCCACCAATTATACATTTTACCATTATACCCTTATGGCAATCATGAGGGTTATTACAATACTACCCCCTTAAAAATAGTTTCGACCCCGAAACTAACATCACTAAGGTAGAGTGATCGGTTTCACCTTTAACCTCACTACCTGAACTTAATATCCTTAATCATTTCATCCTTGAAATTGCTCCTAGGAAAACGACATGTTTTCTCAACCATACCATTATCTTCGCATATCTTGTCTCCATGTGCTACAACTGTAATAACTTGTGACTATATCCTCAAGGTCATAATTATCTTAGGATAATAGTCTCCAAATGTAACACCCCCAAATCTCATCTTGAAAGCATTACTGCCAGTGACCCCAGATATGAAATCCCGAAGTCACCCCAGGCTTTTCCAAACGATATAACCATCAACCACAGTTATAATACCAAATATCATAACTTTTATTAAAACCAAAGTCTCGGAATTACACATGATTCCAGACATAACAAAATACATCTTCAGAATTTAATACAGCGGAAGTCTTTATATCAAAGCATTATTAACACAACGGAAGTCTTCTAAACAAAGCGACAAAATAACTTGTCAAAACACCGTTCATCTTCATAGTCGTTCTAGCCTTCACGGAACAACAACATACCTGATGTGCCGAATCGAATGGATGACACCAGCCAACCATACAAGGGAATAATTACGGTTGGTTAGTCTAATGAAAGACCATGCAAGGGAATAAAGCAGAGTGGTTCGAAGCAGTCGTATTAGGTTAGACTCATCGCTTCTCGAATAACAACCGATAACGATAGTCAACCATCATACTCCTACTGGAATACATGAAAAGGCATGATCAAAAGAAAATTCTCGAGACCGAGTCTCACAGCAATAAATCCCAAAAGAAGACTCCAAAGAAATGAGCCTTATCGGAAACATGACAAATGTTGGGGAACATTAATTAATTACACAGAATCACAGTATCGCATTCGAGCGACTAAAAGTTAAGACGAGCTTTCCTAGCTGCACTAGCGCCTAGCTGCACTACTCGCCTGAGGGTATATTAATTATGTGTGCTAAAGCACTTATCTGATTTAATTCCAAAACCAAACCACACACCACATTATAAACTTTTATTATGATCTGCTCGTCCCGAGACGAGAGATTTCCTGGGAGCATATCCCGAGATTTTCTCCCGAGGTAAGTGTGACACTAGCTAAGTGCACCACCTCTATACTAAAGTATAGAGGCTAGTCATGACCCACCAAGGTATTAGGGACTAAAGCCCTTTTATTCATTAATTATTAAGAAACGACTGGACCTCCTGGGCCTCAGTAAACGTTCCTACGAATACTCGTGCTAACTAACAGTTCAACACAGTCATATATCACATCAAATCAAAGCCATCAAGGCCAACATCATAGATCTATCAATCTATAAATATATATCAAAATAGCGTTGCCACTAACAGTATATGTAACCTATTATAATCTTTTTATATGAAGTTCACCTTTAAAATCCACAACAAAACCATTATGAACATAATAGCGCTGTATCTAGCAATATACAACCTATTATAACAACACTTCTTTTTAACAATTTATTTATCAAAACTGTTCCCAACTTAAGCAGATGAATCATCCCAAATTAATTAACAACAAACAATTGATAATTAATGAAAGTATGGAATGATGAGCAAGAGCGAACCGCCACTTGCCTTAGATCCGACGAAGCTCTAACAAAGCTTAGAAACGTCGAGTTCCTGGATCTGAAACTGGAACAGGTCTTGGATAATAAATCCCTAAGAAACGCCCCATAACGAGACCCTAAGTTAGATCCAATATCTATATAATTGAATCTAAAAGAGTACGGAAAGAATCGAAGGAACCAACCCTCGCATAAGACCACAACACACCAAACCACAACACGAACCCATCTCGCCGCGGGTGCGGTGAGGTTTTTGCCGCGGGGTGCGGTGGCTGCACAGAAACAGGGCTCGAGATTCAGCAAATTTTCTGGGAAGAAAAACTTACCCAATCGATCGATTCGACTTCGATTGAATCTTGGTTTGCCTTCCCACCTTCTAAAGCTATACTACACCTCTTAGGATCACCCTTCTCTTGCTCGAAAAGAGGTTTGAATCCTTCACCAACACAAGCTCAAAGTTCAGCCCAACAATGGAGAAAACAGAGAGAACAAGGAGGAAGATGAAGATGGAGCTGCACTTGCTTCTCCTCCACGAATTCTCTTCCTTTTATAGCCCAAGACAAGCCTCCTCCAAGGGGACAAGGGAACAACAACCCACGAAGTCAAGGGAACAAGAGACAACAAGTGGATCAAGTGGCCAAAGAGATAAGACTGTCAGAAATCTTATCGAAAAGACGAAGCTGCCAGCGCTCGCCGCGGGTGCGGTCATGCTCTCACCGCGGGTGCGGTCGTGACCATCAGGAAATCGTCCTGACTTCGACGGGGCCGTTCTCTCAGCTCCGAACTCCAAATGAGGTGATTCCAAATCGAGGAGTTAGATCTAGAAGTCTATTTTAATCCTTACAAATTTCACATTGTATGGATTATGGAATCAAGAGTTATGACGATTTTGCTAAAAGGTAGCCATGTATGGGCGAGGAAAGTATGGGTACGAGTTCTTTTAACCCCGGGTTAAATATATTTGTACCCGAACATCCTTTAAGCCATACGGGCATAAGAAAAATTCCAAAATACCCTTATAAAATGCGGGATATTACACCAAAATCATCGCAATAGACTTACCATACCTTAAGCATGAGAACACATTTCTCTTTCAACTTTTCTCTTTATAAACCTCTCTCAAAGTTCATACCTTATCTTCCTTAAGTTGATATCCTTAAATAATTTTGGTTTTCGTAACCTATATGACCAAAGTCGAACTATTTATTCGATCATGAATCCACCTACTACATACTGCCTTCGTTCATTACCCTCGTTAGAATTTGATGTGATCATCCACACGATTATGATTACATTAATCAGAGTATCCATTGTAATCTCCAATATAATCTCGCTATTATGTCCTATTCATCACAAAGATCTTGATGTCCTCAAGCAGAAGAATACAACATTTTTCTACTAACTTCATTTCGATGATCATATCCTCAAAGTACATACATAAAACTCACTTATAACCCAAACTTAGTTCCCCCAATTGTCGTATCGTCTTACTCCTTACATATGCATCTCATCTATCTCATTATTTCCCTTAATTAAATTTGGCCCTTATGCCATCTTCTTAACCCACAATTTTTCCATTAATTAGGCTCTTAACATAAGATTTTTTTAGGATTTCTAATTTTCCTCAATTACTCACACAACATTACTTCTATTAGTCAAGCTCTAATATCAGACCCCTTAAGATTCCTTAATCTTTTTACAATTAACCACACAACAGCTTATGCATGTTTTTCCCCAAACATGAACTTAATAATTCATTTTATATGACCATAATCAACCATTATGTTCACTCGACACGTCTCATAAGATCACCTTAACACTTCTCGTATTATCATCTCATTATATTATTTCCTTAAGAACATCTCATAACGAAACCTCAAATAGGTCTTCCAAAATAATACTTATGATTTCGCACACTTAACTTTTCAAAAAGCTTTAACCACTGGTCCTACAATGGGCACACTTACTATAAACCTCATAAACACGACTCTTGGATTCTAAAGTTTACTCAGGATCGTATTAGAGTACGATTATCTTAGAAAAAATGACTCCTTAAGAAATATCTCTCTCATACATTTATTCACTTAAATATATAATTTATACAACTCACCCCATTTAATGCTCAGAGTATACACATGAGGAATAGCCTCAAACTCCATAGAGCATTACTACACACACCAAATCCTTCTAGCACGGAATCCTTACAGCATTATCCTCTCGAGATAATGCTCATGACTTTGAGCAAAGGGAACAGATAATGTCAATGCCCAATCTTAACATTATTTCAGGAAAATAGAGGGGTTCTTATGAATAGTTTCGACCTCAAAACTCACGCTAACAAGGTAGGGAACAACCACACATTGTAACATCCCAGGCCAAGCTACCCCAGCCACCAAGCCGCCCAGCCACCCAACGGTGCCGGCGCCGGTACTGGTACCGCCTGGTTGTCCAAGGGCATGCAGCCCACACACCCAACCCTTCCCCCATTTAAATGGGTAGGTTGTTGCCCACGGGGATCGAACCCGGGACCTTTAGATACAAGGGCAATGCCTTACCACTTGTATCACCAATTGCGCTGCAGCACAACCCAACACTGTCCTTTATGAGTCCAAACAGTCTTTATCAACACATGACATGTACTACTTTTAGCACTCAAGGATTCTTATATGCACGAAGAATTTGCAATAGTAACGAATTTAGTAATTTCCGAAATAAGGAAACACTTGTTTATTATTCGAAACATTACATTAAAACAACTGACAGAAGGTCGAACAGACATATTACTAAACTATGGAGACTATCGACACAAGTCATCGCTCCTTAGGCGCCTTGCCTTTATTACGAGCAACAGATTGCTCCGAAGCAGACGCTTCCGGCTTTGGGCTATGCCTACTGCCAACATTTGAGGCTTGATATGATTATGTTGGCCCTTGACCCATCTGCCTACAGTATGTTTTCATGTGGCCTTCTTTCCCACAGTTATAACATACCCGCTTCTCCTTTTGGCAATTAAGACTTTTATGCCCAGCTTCACCACAGTTGTGGCATTGAATTACTCTGCTACTCCAACCTGAGCCTTTGGCGGAGTCAGACTGAGTCGTCTCGGTCTTAGCACGACCAGACTTCTCAAACTTGGTGGGCGATGTCGGTCGCTTGAATGTACCAACCTGGCGATCCTATTGCCCACCCCTTCCTTTATTCTGTTTCTCCCGCTTTCGGGCCGATTCATCTAGTGTGGCCTCTATTTTGTAGGCCGCATCCACATATTGCTCTAACGTAGAACAATCGTGACGCATCATCAGAGGTTTGATTTCTGGGTTCATCCATCCATGGAAGTACCAGATCTTTTGTTCTTCACTCGACACTTTCGGTCCGGCATATTGCAACAGGTGATTGAACTTAGCTGCAAGCTCAGTCACCTTCAATCCATCCGTCTTAGGGTAAAGGAACTCATTATGCTTCTCCTCCCTCATAGCACGGGAAAAGAAACGGTTAGTCATCTTTGTTTTGAACATTCCCCAATTCAACCCGGGATGATCAGCTAGACCAGTGCCCTCCCACCATTCGCTAGCCACATCCTTAAGTTGAAGGGAGGCGATGTGCACTTTCTCAGCCTCAGTGCACTCGACATTCCTAAACAACCGTTCCATATGCGAGAACCAATACACCACTCTGACTGGTTCTCCAGTACCGTCATAACTGTCAGGCCTCATTGAGCTTATGGCCTTTAAGGCTCGACCGTAACTTCCTTTATTCCTGACAGCATCGACTTGAGGTACATGAACCGCTGGCTCCTTAAATTCCGGGACAACCTGAGGAACCGGAACACCTTGTGCTTGTGGTGCGACTGGACGAATCATCTCGGTGACCGCTTGTATAACGATCCCCCGAATGGCCTCTATGGCCGCAACGTCGAATACCACCCGAGGATTAGCCCGAACTTGGCCATTGTCTACGGGGTTATTGTGAGAGACAGACTCGCTCTCTTCCTCTTGATTTGCGGCGCTTCTCAGATTCATCCTGGGGTTGTTACTTGGCCCAGCACCCGCACGAATTGTGTTCCTTGTGTTCACCATCTGTTGATGAACCATAACGTCAGTTTAGAACTTTTCCGACTTATACATGACACTTAGTCAATTACGTTATAATACGAATTATAAGAGTTCAAACTAATAACTTTATATCAGTCTGACTGGCCCTCCACCATTAACCGCAACACGATCTCCTTCCCTTTACTTGAGAATGGGTACTTTTAGGAGAAACGTCAACCTTTAAATGACATTAAGCCTAAGGAGAAACGATATCCCTAAGAATGGATCTAAGAAATAAGTAACAATTCGAAGCTTGCAGAAGTTTGAAAAAAATCACTTATTATTAAACCATATACTTTATACCTATAGATCATTTATACCTAACTTGGCAAAATCATTATAGTTATCTCCTTGAAATAAAGACATTATTATTTCTTTGTAAACCCTTACCAAAATCCAAACCACCCTTTTTAGAGTTATAACACAACTTAATTTTTAAACGTTTATAATATTATTTTATAAAAGTACTATGAAAATTGATGCTTAACACAAGAGAGTTTAAACATTACTTTTAACACCATTTCGAATACCATTTTATTCATTTAATATTAGGACACTATTACTTTTAAACCTTATGCGATTTGAAAATCTTAAATTTAGTACCGACATTAAAAATCTTGAAATTCCTTTTTAATAGAAATTAGGTTGAAAATAGTTTCGAAATTAATTTTCGAAAATTCTCAAACCTAACAATAGGCCAATAAAACCATTGCTCTGATACCATAATTGTAACACCCCCGACTTATGTCCGTAGTGCCACACGCCAGTGACCTCGGACGTTACTGTCCAAAGTCACCCTAGACTTTAATCGGAACAATTAAGCTTAAATAAGTAGATTAAATAACAAAAGATTAATCAGCGGAAGATATTTTTAATGAAACTCAACCTTTTATTTAAAAGATCTCTCATTAGATGAGAATGACGATTTTACAACAGAGTGAATATTACAGCGGAAGACTTTTATAATAAACCCTATCACATGACCAATTTATTGGAATCTATATTAAAGTAATACTTAACAACCTTTAAGACACTGTCACTTAAATCTTCAAGTGCAAGCTTCTTATTCGATTGGTTGCTTCAAGTCTTCGGGGACCAACCACTGATGTGCCGTATAGGACGGATGACACCAGCCAACCATGCAAGGAATAAAACCCGGTTGGTTAGTCTAATGAAAGACTATGCAAGGGTACAAACAGAATGGTTCAAGTGATCATAACCGTTTACTATCATTGTCCCTCGAATAATAACTGCAGGAACGATACATATCCCGGTACTTTCACGGAATTATAAAAGAAGGTATGCAATAAAAAGAAGACTCCAAAGGAAGTGAGTCTTATAGGGAACGTATGACCAATGTTTGGGAACGTTAAGTTTTCACACACAAGTTTTAAAACACGACCTTGATTATTTGTGTCCACGACCAACCTCACCGCGTAATGCGAATCCAGATTGGAAAGGGGACTTACTCTAACAAGAGTCTGGGCGGTTTCCACGTTGTACTCCTCGCCCGAGGGTATATTAATTATGTGCATAACCGCACTTATCTTATTTACTTCCAAAACGCACTTTAACGTTCAAGCTTTTAATTTCACATCTCGTACTGAGACATTGGGAATAAATCCCTTAAGATTGGGAATACCTCCCGAAGATTGGCACCAACTGAGTGCACCACCCCTATATTCGGATAGGGGTAGGTCATGACCAAAAGAGTGTTAGGGCACTTACTTCCTAACACCGACGTTATAAAGAAACAACTAAATCCTCGTAAGGGAATAGCGTTCCTACGAATACTCGTGCTAATCTAGCATTTAAGTTCACATTTAAATCCACACCAAAATTCATTACAGTAATAACATATAAGACTATATAATAGCGTTGTTTCTAACAATTTATACAACCTATTATAAAGTCATAGTTTAAACACATTATTTAATTAAATCTGTTCCCAAACAGAACAACAACTTTTATCCCATCTTAATTAACAATCAATTAATTGATAATCAAGGGAAACATGGAATAATGAGTAAGAGCGAACCGCCACTTGCCTTAATCTAGACGAACGAAGATGTCGGGTTCCGGGATCTGGAAACTGAAATCTAAATACGGATTCCTACGACGACGTCGATACAAAAGACGGAACCCTAAGTTAGATTCGGTACGAACAAATAAACGATGCGAACGAAAGGAACAAAGGCTAAGCCATGGCCGTGGATGCCCAATCCACGATCGTGCTTGCTAAGGCAAGCCGCGGTCGCGGTTTGCACATCCGCGGTCGCGAAAATCTGGGCAGAGCCGCGGTCGCGGAATTCATCTCCGCGGTCACGGATCTCCCTTCCGACGCGACTCCAACTTGGCTTCGAGGCTTACCGACGACGAAGACAACAACTCCTTGACTCGGACAAAGGATCACTACGACCACCACCACTCCAAGCTTCCCAAAACACCTCCGGCAACCACCACAACTCCGGCGAGACTCCGACGAACGCGAGAACTCCGGCGAAGGCACAAAACGAGAGAAAGAGAAGGATTTGATGGCTGTGGATGATGTTTGAAGCTGCCCCCGACCTCCCTTTTATAAGGAAAAGGAGAGCTCAACGCCGGCATACCAAACACTCAGCATCCCCCTTCGGCGAAACGCCGACATACAAACCGGCGAAACGCGAAAGGATTGAAGACGTCGATGAACAGTGTTTCCGCGGTCGCGGAAATGCCTCGAGCGCGTCTTTAGACCTTTGGTCACGGTTTTCGTTCAAGGGCATGATAAATCTATATTCTTAGCACTGCTAAAAATATTCTAAGACCCAATACACTGACCCAATACACTTTAAACGTATATTAATATGTTCAAATAATCTTACTGAGATTACATAAATTGCCCATTATGTCCTTCTTACAAAACGACAGTTTGAGACTTTTAGGGGTTATTACAACATTGGCCAATCTCCTGGACCGGCCCGGATCCGCAGTCGAATCATCGCCTACATGGCGTTTTCCCTGAGCCTGATCGATTATCCTCCTGGCAGCATCAAGCTCGTCTCTCAATCGCTTGAGTTTAGCGTCCTTGTCAACAACAACGGAAGCCAAGTCATTGTTTCGACACTCAGACTCAGCGACAACCGACTCCAATTCAAGTCGACGACGATCAGCTTCAGCGGCTGCGTCCATTTTCTCCTGGCGGACGTTTTCATTGTTGTTGGCAGCTCTTCGTGGTGCCATCGTCTCCTCCCCACGGACGGCGCCAAAACGTAGTAACAAGAATTCATACTACCTTAGAGACCGGGAGGAGAACGATTGATCTTCCCCAAAAAGCTTCCAGAAACACTAATCGGATCTTCGTATTGAATCTGATATCAAAGAAAACGTGAAGGAGCGGGGGTGGAATTCCCGGATTCACCTCCGACGCTCAAGTCAGTCAAGAACACAAATTTCTCCCATGGAGGCCAAGAGAAAATTAACGTTCCAATAAAAAAGAATAGAGAGAGAAGTTAGGGCTTTTTTTACCTATTAATGATCTTTTTTCCTTAGTGATAACAAGATAATACTTGTTTCCTTGATTTGTGGCCAATTAATGATTTCTTGCTAATTAAATACCTTGTAAAAGATATCTTTTTATTTCTCTTTTTCTGACTTTAGGGATGATTAATTAGTCATAATTATCCCTTTCAAAAGGGTATATTTATCAAAAAGTTATGGATATGAATATGAAGCCCGTTTTGTATTTGAAGTTAGCATAAAATATTTAGTAAATTGGATAGAATTACAAGTAATTTATGCGATTTGGGTTCCCATGCGAAATGTGAAGCGATCTCGGCCGTACATTTTTTTTTTAATTATTTTTTTTGGTCAACAATTTTTTTATTTTTTTTCGTTTTCGTCCCGTGATCATTCTGGAATAGCCTATATAGAAGGTTCACAGATAAACACTAAATGTTCATTTATTTGTACATTCAGGTTCACAAATAAGCACTGAATATTCAAAGACATGTGTTGGAACATGATCATGTTATATGTGAACTTTTACGGCACATAAAATGAACATGTAGTACTTATATGTGAACGTCAATAATTGTCTATTCCAGAACGATCGGAGACAATAAATAAATAAAAATAAATAAAAAAATTGTTGACCGAAAAAAAAAGTTTGCCGTATTTACGGTTATGCCACCGCATCACTATTCACTCTCCCCTTTTTTTTAACAGTACAGCCCCTTGAATATTATCCCCAGATAATGAACATTACCGCCCAGATAATGAACATGTGGTGTCTATTTATGAACACGAATGAGCATGACCGTTTCGCATTTCGCACGGTAAGCATATTTCGCATCCGAAACGGACTCTTGTTTGTATATAAAAAAAAAAGTGCTCGATCATAATGATCGTTCATTGGACTGTGCAAAGAGCCCAATGCCAACATAGTCTCCATATTTCTGGGGCCTCATATATATTTTAGTGGGATATTAAACGGTGAGTTAAGTAAATGATCATTTGACAAACCTTTTTTTAAACTAATAGACCCTTAGTAAAAATGGACCCCTCTCCCTCTCCCTAAACTCTACTCCCTACCCCCTAAATCCTACCCCTTAAACCCTAAATCCCAAAAAATAATATTTTAGAGAGAGAAAAAACAAAAAAGAGAGAGAAAAAATAATAATAAAATAAGCTAGTAGGGATAGAAACAATACATAAAAACTAATAGGAGATAATTTTATTAATTGAAAACTCTTAAAGGACCAATGGGTCCAAAACCCTCGATATTAAAATAGTGTTGAAATATTTGGTCTAGTGGTAAATAGTAGAGTTGAGTGATCAAAAGTTGTGTAAGTTCGACTCCTATAAATTTCATATTTTTTCTTTTGTTTTAAATTATTTTAGGTTGTCTTAATATCATATGTGGCCATGTGGGCCTTCTTATTTATTCCAATCTATTTTAGGTGGGACTCAATTAATCTGTAGGCTTTTTTATTTCTTGTTCTTTACAATATTGAATTTTAAAAAAGTTGATATATGTTTGTGTGAGTTTCTTTGTTTCCATATTTCTTTTACATCTTTTTATTTCCTTTTTACTAGCTGAAAATTTTAATTTTCTTTTTACAATTCTACAATATTTCACTTTTTTTCTTATTAATTTTTCTAATGTTTCATTTTTTTGGTATGCTTAGGGTAGAAAAAGTAGTTTTCAAGTAACTTATGTTGAATGTATATATCGTATGTAATTTTTTTTCAAACAGTTAATTTTTTAACCTGATACAAAACAAGGTATTATTAAATAAATATAAACACGATTACTATTCGGCGCATAGGCAAAATTGCCTTTCAGCGCATAGGGTCGCCACGTTACGTGTGGAGTGGCTCCACACGTAACGTGGGGTAAATTTTTTTTTTTTTTTTTAATCCACACGTAACGTGTGGTATTTTTTTTTTTTTTAAACATCACGTAAAAAAATGTCTAAAACTTATATTTTTTATCAATGTTAAAATGTTAGGAAATTAGTCCTAACTGGATGGAGGATGTTGGTTTGAGAACGTGAGCTGATTTTTTTTGTCTCCATGAAGGTTCAAGCTAGCGTACTTTTTTATCTGACATTTGATCATTTCAAGGCTTAATACATCATTACTTATACGTCCTGCTTATTGCTGTGCACATCTTAAGCATTCATTTTTTGTTCATGTATGTAGTATTGGGTAAGTCTGACACTGGTCAAGCTTGGAGTATTAAAAATTTGAAGTTATAGAAAGAAAACTTCTTAGTAAAATATATATATTTTTGTTTAGAATTGACTCTTAATTTTTCAGCTAAGATACTTCATATTACAATCATTGCTCATACCACATTTTGTCTTTTTTTGGGTCCTGTGACACCCTAAATCCCATGCCCTAGAAAACCCTAGGGTAAGTAGGGTTTCAGATTTAGGGTTTTTAAAACCATATTATTTTCATACCCTATCATGCTTGTAGCACATAGGGAGTTCATACCACATTTTGTCTTTTTTGGGGTCCTGTGACACCCTAAATCTCATGTCCTAGAAAACCCTAGGGTAAGTAGGGTTTCAGATTTAGGGTTTTTAAAACCATATTATTTTCATACTCTATCATGCTTGTAGCACATAGGGAGTTCATACCACATTTTGTCTTTTTTGGGGTCCTGTGACACCCTAAATCCCATGCCCTAGAAAACCCTAGGGTAAGTAGGGTTTCAGATTTAGGGTTTTCAAAACCATATTATTTTCATACCCTATCACGCTTGTAGCACGTATGGAGTTCATACCACTTTTTGTCTTGTTTTGCGGTCTTGTGACACCCTAAATCCGAAACCCTACTTACCCTAGGGTTTTCTAGGGCATGGGATTTAGGGTGTCACAGGACCCCAAAAAAGACAAAAAGTGGTATGAACTCCCTATGTGCTACAAGCATGATAGGGTATGAAAATAATATGGTTTTGAAAACCCTAAATCCGAAACCCTACTTACCCTAGGGTTTTCTAGGGGATGAGATTTAGGGTGTCACAGGACCCCAAAAAAGAAAAAAAGTGGTATGAACTCCCTATGTGCTACAAGCATGATAGGGTATGAAAATAATATGGTTTTAAAAACCCTAAATCTGAAACCCTACTTACCCTAGGGTTTTCTAGGGCATGGGATTTAGGGTGTCACAGGACCCCAAAAAAGACAAAATGTGGTATGAACTCCCTATGTGCTACAAGCATGATAGGGTATGAAAATAATATGGTTTTGAAAACCCTAAATCTGAAACCCTACTTACCCTAGGATTTTCTAGGGCATGGGATTTAGGGTGTCACAGGACCCCAAAAAAGACAAAATGTGGTATGAGCAATGATTGTAATATGAAGTATCTTAGCTGGAAAATTAAGAGTCAATTCTAAACAAAAATATATATATTTTACTAAGAAGTTTTCTTTCTATAACCTTAAATTTTTAATACTCCAAGCTTGACCAGTGTCAGACTTACACAATACTACATACATGAACAAAAAATGAATGCTTAAGATGTGCACAGCAATAAGCAGGGCATATAAGCAATGATGTATTAAGCCTTGAAATGATCAAATGTCAGATAAAAAAGTACGATAGCTTGAACCTTCATGGAGACAAAAAAAATCAGCTCACGTTCTCAAACCAGCATCCTCCATCCAGTTAGGACTAATTTCCTAACATTTTAACATTGATATAAAAAATATAAGTTTTAGACTTTTTTACGTGATGTTTAAAAAAAAAAAAAAAAAAATTTTTATATAAAAAAAATACCACACGTTACGTGTGGAGCCACTCCACACGTAATGTGTGGATTAAAAAAAAATTACCCCACGTTACGTGTGGAGCCACTCCACACGTAACGTGGCGACCATATGCGCTGAAAGACAATTTTGCCTATACGCCGAATAGTAAGGCCCAATATAAAACTAAAATTAGAGTTAATTGACTATCAACATCCTTAAATTTTTATAAGGATCTTAAGCAAGTTCTCGCACGGGGCCTCTAAATTGATTGGAGTGCTCTGATCATATGCCTGCCTCTTTTGCGCATGAAAAACTTTAGAAGAAGACGAGGAAGCAAGTCCATGTGGTTAAGCAAAACACTCAAACGCAAAGTTGAAACCTTCTTCTTGGATTATTGGCATACAATAATACTCATATTATATAATATATGGGATGGAATCCAATGCAAGATATGTACATTAAGCATTATTAATGGGGTCTTTTGGAGTGAGTCTTTTAGGGATTTTTAGGATGAATTAATTGCTAAAAGCCCTTAGGGATATTGGAGGCTTTTATTGAGGATTTTTAGGAAAGGCTTTTAGGTTTAGTTTAAATTATAATTATATCATTTTATTTATATTAAATTATCAATATATATTTTATTATAATAAATTATAATTATATCTCTTATTATATATTAAATTAAAAAAATATTTTATAAAAATTTAGATTACATAAAATATATTAATGTTATTTTAATTTAATTATTTTGTTATATTATTTATTTAAAAGTAAGAACGAATATTAAAAATCAAATAAAATTAATCACAAACATACATTGATATTAAAATCAACAAAAGCGATATTAAATTCAACATACATTGATACCTACCCTTTACTCTCCCACTATAAATTAGTATCAATGATTTTAGTTAGTACATATTTATAAGTTAAAACTATCCTAAATAATAGAAATATGGTTTATTTGGACTTAATTATATTAAAATTTGTAAAAAAAATACATAAATTTCAAAATTTTATTTACAATGTAATTTTCATATAAAAAATTAATTTGGTATTTATTTTATTTTAAACCACCAATAATAATAATAAAATGATTTATTTTCACTTAATAATACCTATAATACAAAAAATATATTAAAATCTACCAAATATATCCAAAATGGATGTCTATGGACAGAGAAAATGTAATTAGAATTATGGTATTTTTTTTAACCAACCGATTTTAATATAAATGAATTTAAAAAAAAAAACATAACGGACGACCACAAATAAATCATGGTCGTTCGTTGCATGCCACGCAACGCGCATCAGGCGCGCGCGCCGCATGGCACTTCCCATTGCAGTAGTTCGGAGGGCGCGTTTTGGGGAGGGCAAAACGACGTCGTTTTGTGTGTATTTCATGGCAAAAAAAAAGCCCAACCAAACACCCCCTTGGATTGGCCAGCTTGGGACGGTCTCATAAATGCTCTTAATTTAGGGACCCTTGCTGGGTCTTTTAGCCCATTTCAATTTTTTTAATATATTCCCCCTAAAAGCCCCATTTATAAGACCCGGTTATAGATGTCCTTACAAATTTACATTGGAGATGTGATTAATTAATTTTTTCTAAAAAAATCCACCATATATAAATATAAATGTCAAATTGTTCACAAAGTCATTTCTATGCTCTTATATCAAATGAACTTATGTGGATTGTCCATGGTTGGATGTAGTTATCAGAATTAAAATAATATTTTCTTTTCTTCCTTCTTGTGCATACAATAGGAGAAGGCCAGAAGGGGAATCAGAAAATTAAAACTATTATTATAAGCCACGTACGTACATAACATGTTTATAAGTATGGACCCATAACAGGTGAATATCTAGTACACACCCTTTCAAAAAAAAAGAAATCTAGTACATATATTATATTACTATAATTGGATGAGTATATATATATAGGTGCATTGAGCAAAACTACACCCTATTGAAAAATATATATGGACTCATGTAAAAACTCAAAATCATGAAACTAGACATATTAGGATATACAATTGTCAATATTTAATAGACTAGTGTAGTATTTGTGCTTTGCACGAGATTTATTTGTTTTTCCTTATATTTAAAAAATAGTATATCAAAATTATACATTTAATTGATATAAAAATATATAGGTAATGACAGTTATAGAAGAGTAGATGAATGCTAATATAAAAAATGACTAATTGAATACAAAATATTAAAGAGATTGACAAAATATTATCGAAAGAGAAGCGAAACTCTCTATAACTTTATTAATAGTAAAAATTGGCTAAGTAATTTTGAAATGGGGATAGCCACATTTCTAACATCAATACTACTAAAACGATAAATCATAATCAAAATGTTCATCTAATACATGAAAATGAAACCCTAAACATAAAATCCCGTAAGATGTTCACGTACAAAGTATACAAAACTTCCTTGTATACTACATTAGTTGTAGTATTAGATTTTTTTTTGTTTTATGTCGTATATCAAAATCTCCAAACCTTTCTTGCTAGTAACTCTTGATGATACAACATAAAACTGACCATGAGTAAAAACAGGGTGTGGATTGTGGAAGATACAAACCGACATTTGTAATAGATTGGCCATGACTCTTGTTTATCGTCATAGCAAAACAGACACTCAAGGAAAATTGTACTTCATTGAAACTTGAACGGGTATGAAGTGTCTAATAATGACATGATCATGCGAGGAATCAAAATTGTATGTCCAATATTGTTGCCTGAAATATTCTTCCTTGTTTGACATGACTGCCGAGCTGTGTGGTTATCAATCTTGTAAGACTGATCAATATTTCAAAGCAGCATAATCGGAACCCCAACCTTAAGTTTAAGTACATGATTTGGGACACCAGAACATCTAATATTGTTCAAGTAGTCAGACGTATAAACACTTGCATCGCTGTCTGCAATAAAACTTGTCTTGCAAAGGCTATCCGAAGTGAGATAGACTTTCTCATCGATCATCAGGTAACAAAGTGGCTTAGTTGGGAGGGGTGAGTTTATTCTGGGGGCGCCAAGTGGCCAAATTAATGGCATAATGCTACGTGACAGTAGGGAGGGGTGAGTTTATTCTGGGTGCGTCAAGTAGCTTAGTTGGAGTTATGGTTTAGTATATATATAGTTGATTCTTGAAACCTTAATTAAGATTTTATTATTTATAAGGAGATCATAGATTCATAATGCTTAAGCTATTAGGAGTTAGGACTGAGGTTCAAACTCATCTAATAGGATCTTTTACTATTTAGGCACTTTTAAAACATTTGCATGGATAAAAGGCAATTTCACTTTTGATCCTTCGCATTTGTATTGTTTGTATTGCTTCACAATAGTCTTAAGTATATCTTATATTAGTTGTATAATCTTAGTCTTTTCAACAATATCAAAACGCACCAAATGCGAAAATTTATAGACCAAAATAAAATACAACAAAATTTAGATAGAACCAGGGATATACATAAATATATAGTCAAAATAATTTATAAAGAAAAAAGGTTATTGGATTTAACAGTTTAATTATTTCATATGCATTACATTGTTCTTGCAAAAACGTACACGTACATATATTCGAACACAATGATAGACCATATATATACACCGAATTTTATACTTGTAGTGAGGAGAAACATATACAATGAAGTTCCATCTAGTAATTTTCATAACAACAGAGTCTTCAATTTGCGATTTTAGTAATATATATGGTTTTGGAATATCATAGATGACCTATTGGATTTGGAGTATTGCTATCAACAACCTCTTCAAAGTGACGGATTTGAAGGAGACAGTGAGCATGAAGAAGGAATGGAAACATATATGAATTGAATGACACATAACCTAACTTTGAAAATAATAATTTTATCACTTTTATCCCAAACTGTTGTCCATATGCATATGCTCATATATGGAGGGGCTGATCAGGTGAGCCGTGAGCGGAGGTAAAGGTGAGGACATACATATAAATTTCAGCCAATTAATCAGATAAAATATTAAAAAATGGCATTGTCTAATTTTATCCGTATAATTCCCGTATGAAATTCATTGGATACGTTTAAACTTTGTACACTACTTTATATTAATATGTGTTTCAAAGTCTGTTGAAATGTGCACCGGAATTTTATTAAATTATGTCATAGTATTTTATTTATAATATGTGCATATCGGTGTGTAAGATTATGCATTTTCATGAAAATGTATGGGTTGTGATTGAATTTTCATTAAAATGGTCATGTAGTTAGCTAGCACATGTTTCATTCAATATGATATTTTCCTATACAAATGAAAGTTAAAAAGAAACACGTCATCGTAATTTTAAAATCTGCACCAAATATGTAAGAGTATATATGTGCATAAACACATGAAATTTAGCTAGCGCACATAATAACTTAAATATGGTGCACTTAATAACATAAATGTTATGCACAAACACATGAAATGTGGTGTACATGATAGCATAATTGTTATGCACAACTACATGGAAATGCGATGCACAAATGTAGAAAATTGTGGTGCCTAAACACATGAAATATGGTGCACATAATAACACAATTGTAGTACACAAACACATGAAAAATACGATGCACAAACACATGATATGTGATGCACATAATAACATATATAATTGTTATGCTCGTGCACATTTATATTTTGTAACTCTATGCACTAATGCCCATGTATATGTGACATGGTGCACAAATTTATGTCAGTGCATGATTACTTGTAATCATATGCACATTTAATTGTAATATGGTATACATTAAAAAACGATGCACATTATATGTAACTCGGGTGCATTGACCAATCAACGGCCGCTCAACAACTGGTTAATGTCGATCAATGTCGGAGACCGTCGAGTCGATATCGGAGACCAATTGAACATCAATATATTTCACAACTGTGCACCAATAAATTTGTGCACTACATTACACATAAAATGTGCACCAC
Source organism: Rheum nobile (assembly GCA_027886185.1). Classification (NCBI taxonomy): domain Eukaryota; kingdom Viridiplantae; phylum Streptophyta; class Magnoliopsida; order Caryophyllales; family Polygonaceae; genus Rheum; species Rheum nobile. The sequence goes on along the minus strand of WOAB01000506.1, from coordinate 7,266,287 downwards.
ATTACTCTTTGTGCACCACATCATAAAGAATTGTACACCTCTGTTCACACTTTAACATGGTCCGTACGGAAACTACCGCATTACAAAGAATTGTACACACTCGTTCACACTTTAACACAATCTGCACAATCCTAAACTTTGGTGAGCCTTGAAGCGAAACAAAAATTAAGGCCGCAACAAACATACCATATAATTATTTATATAAAGATAGGATAAAAGTATTTATAATTTGAGTAAATATGTTGACGTCTCACAATAATATTCCTAGAAAATTTTGTAGAGAAAAAGAAGTGAAATTTATGAATAACTAAACTAAAAATTTACCATATGCAAAACAAATTGAAAAATATTGAAAATGAAATATGTGAGATACAAAAAAATCTAAGGAATAAATTAAATTATAAACAATCCTTATATATTTACACCAAAAAACTAGCCCCACATTTGCAACATTAAGTAAAAATTGTATAATATTAAGATAAGTGATATACAAATAATACAAGTGTAATTTTTTCCTTTTCTATTTGTTAAAGGAGTATACCAACAAATTAGATGAAAATTTATGTTAACAAACTATAATATAGACATGAAAGTTAAGTTTTGAAAACGAAAGAAAAGAGGCCCATTCACTCAAAATTAGTTAGAAATCGGAAGGTTGAAATTTTATTTTTTGAAATAAGAGAAAAAGAGGGCCTATAATTTAAATTAAAACTGCTAAGGTATAAGAATTTAATCCACAACATTTTTAAATGTAAACTATAAAATCACACTCCTATACCATTTAACCAATATTACTTTGTATACTAATATTTAAACAAACACGTACATATAATAGCAATTCAGTAAATAATTTAAGCCTCCTCCAATGAGACTCTATACAATCACCCCTCTCGTCTACCCTTTTAGATATGCCTTATCTGCACAGAAATAACGTTCACACCGCACACAACCTCATATGGATATACACTTAGTTATTAACTAGTGTAATACCCGTGTCTTGTACGAGATTTGTTTATTTTTCTATACATTTTAAAAATAGTATATTAAAATTATACATTTAATTGATATAAAATTATGTAGGTAGTGACGGTTATAGAAGTAGATGAATGTTAATATAAAAAATGACTGATTGAATACAAAATATTAAAGAGATTGACAAAATATTATCGAAAGAGATGCGAAACTCTCCATACCTTTATTAATAGTAAAAATTGGCTAAGTAATTTTGAAATGAGGATAGTCACATCTCTAACATCAATACTACTAAAACGATAAAGCATAATCAAAATGTTAATCTAATATATGAAAATGAAACCCTAAACATAAAATCTCGTAAGATGTTAAAAATTGCTGCAAATTATAAAAAACTTCCTTATATACTACATTGGTTGTAGTATTAGATCTTTTTTTTGTTTTTCGTCGTATATTAAAATCTCCAAACCTTTCTTGCTAGTAACTCTTGATGATGCAACATAAACCTGACCATGAGTGAAAATAGGGCGTAGAAGATACAAATCGACATTTGCAATAGATTAGCCTTGGCTCTTGTTTATCGTCATAGCAAAACAGACACTCAAGGGAAATTGTCTTCATTGAAACTTGAACGGGTATGAAGTGTCTGATGATGACATGATCATGTGAGGAATCAAAACTATATGTCCAATATTGTTGCCTGAAATATTCTTCCTTGTTTGTGAAATACCCCAAAGGTTATAGAAATGGCAAAATGGTAAATAAATTTTAAGACTTATAAATTCAGATTTTTGGGGTGAAAAATCAGAAAAGGGCAAAAACCCTTGTCTTCGTCTTCTGTGAGCAGCCCGCTGATCTGATGTGCTCTCTCCTACCCCCTCTCCTATGCTCGGTTGTGGTTCTCCTCCGGTGAGCTCGAGTGACCGTGGCCTCACCCTTTCCCTGAAGCTGAAGTCGGAGCTGCTGCTGCGGGACGGAGCTGCTGCTGGTGTTCGTTGCGGCGTGCTGTTGTTGTGTCGCTGGTGGCTGCTGTTTCCGGCGACAAGGAAGCCATATCTGAGGGGGCGAGCTTCAGCAAACAACAAGCCACCGCCGCTGCCGTGATCTGTGCTGCTGTTCGTTGTTGATCGTGGCTGTTCGTGGCTGATGCGTGTGGTTGCGGTGCTGCTGCTGAAGCGTTGCTGTAATCTCCGGGGACGAGAGGCCATTTCCGGCAAGGACAGAGTTGTTGACGACGAGAAGTGGAAGATGACGAGGGCTGCGTTCAAAGCTTGGAGGTGTTTGGACTGATTTTGGTTGGTATTGTGCAGCAACTCTTGAATTTGAAGTAAGTGGGTTGATTTATGGGTGTTTTACTGAATTGAAGATTTGATTTTTGGAGTTTGGGTTAATTTTGGTGTGGTTGCTGAATTTAATTAAGGTATAATTAGAGTTTGGAAATTGGGGGTTTGTTGAATTAGAAATATTGAGGTATAATTTTAGGGTGAATTTGGAGGTTTGTTGGTAGTGGATTTGTATGGGTTAATTAATGCCTGGGATTTGCTCGGATTGATTTCGCAGGTTCGTTCGAGTTGGTTGGAGATCTCTGAGGTCGTGGTTGTCGAGTTTGAGGCAAGATGATTCTTGCTAACCCTTCGTATATTTTATAAAATTACTTTTGTCCCTATATTGTTTCAGTAATTGATTTAGCCTTGTCTGAGTAAATTAATTTGGATTATTAGTTGTGAAATTTCTTGGTTGAATATGTGTGTTTGTCGACACCTGTGTGTGTTGGCGGTTGTGTGTTGGATTGTGTGCATAATTATTGGTCGTGCATCAGATACCAGTTGTGTGTTTTGTTATTGGTCTTGTGCTGGGTATTGATTGTTTGTTTGATTGTTGGCAGATATTGGTTATGTGCTGGATTATTGGATGTAGAATTACGTGGTTGAATATATGTGTGTGTGGGTATGTTGGTAATTGTCTCGTGTTGTGTTTGATTGAATGTGATGTGGTAGTTAGTCATAACTAAATGTGGATTGATTGTTGTGGATTTATGGTTATGAATTGATTGTTGTGGATTGATTGGATTATTGAATTTAAAGTTGCTTGGTTGATTATATATATGTGTGAATATGTGTTAATCCTTGTCGTTTGTGCTATTTGATTGAGTGTCAGTGTGGTGGTTGGATTGTCGTTGATTGGGGGTCGAAGGGTCAGGTGATGATCGTCTCACCAAACCTCGTAGGGAATCGCCTACGTTGTTAAGGGCCAAATATGTTGAATCAGAGTTGGAGGGTCAGGTGATGATCGTCTCACCAAACCTCGTAGGGAGTAGCCTATGTTGTTATGGACCAGGGGTTGGATGGTAAGAGACCGTCCCTATCCGGATAGTTGGTTTTAGGTGATGAGTGTCTCACCGGTGGTGGGTTGGAATTGTCTCACCCGGTGATGTGGTGGTGAGACGGAGGAGGGAGATATTATGTGTTAATTATGTGTTAAATGTTGATTGCGTACTTGATTAAGTGGTTTTGTGTTGGATGTTGGTTGTGTTGGTGAATATTGACTGTGTGTTTGGTTATTGGTTTTATGTTGGATATTGATTGCTGGCTAGTTTGACTTGTTGTTAAATATTAGCTATTGTAGCAAATGGTGATATGGATTTATGTTGGTGGGGTTTGGTGGCAGTTAGTGGAGTATGAAGGTCGGTTGTGTGGATTGAATGTGCAGGTTGGTTTCCCATCTTGAGGGTGTGGGCCAACATGGGTTGAGTTTGAATGTATGAGTTACAGTCTATGTTAACGAACAGGCAGCACCGGAAGGGTGGCTGGCCTGGATCGTTGTTTTGTCATGTTGGTATTATGTGATGATTGTCTCGTTGATGCTTATGTGTTTGTTAATGTGAATGTTAATTGGATGTGTTAGTGCAGTAGGGAGTTCAGTATAATTGATTAGTCTTGGTTGTAAGTCAGTAGTAAGATATGCATATGTTTCATAGGATTGATGATTGAGGTATTAGTATTGGAGAGAAAGTTGGATTAGATCATTTTATTCGTTTATGCTCGTGATGATATTGAGGTTGGATTGAAGAGGTTAGTATAGTGTAGAGTTGGATAAGAATGGGTAATTGATTGGTTATGTGGTAGTGAGTGTTTGTGTTTTGACGTGTGATTGGTCTTGGTTGGTTGATATGATTATGATATAATTATGATATATATATGTATATATATAATGTGTGGCATGTTGTTATTTGGCATGAGTTGGTTGTTGTGATAATTCTCTGGTGTTAAACTGTTTTGGCTTGAGGAGTTTTGCCAGTCTTTCGTAAGACTGACCAACTTCGGTTTACGTGCCGCGGTTGGCTGGGGTATCGGGTCTCCCAGTCAATCAGGCTTGTAGGTTTGCAGCAACAAGCGGTTCTGGATCACAGATGTGTCTTCACAGTGAAAGATTTAGAATTGCATCAGATTTGAAAATGTTGTATTCGCTTCCGTTGTTTTGGATTTAAATTGATGCATTAAACTGGATGACAGGTTTAAATGTTGTTTTAAATCTTGAGCAGAGATTTTAATATTGATGATTTTATATATTGGAAGAGTTTTGGATTTCTTTTCTTTTAAAATCGCCTTATAGTCCTTCGGGACTATGGCACTGTAGCACCTCTGGCCCGGGGTGTTACAGGAATTGGTATCAGAGCATTTACGTTCGAAAATGTTTTCAAAAGTTTGACGTGGAAAAAGATTATTCGCCAAAACTGTGAAGCAATCGTGTGATCAGAAGACCCTTGTTGTTACGTATAGGTAAGTTTGTATTTGATATATTTTATATGTGATGTTTAGTGTTGTTGAGTAATTCTGTGATGTGTTCCCTGGTAAGTGGGACGTGTTGGAGATTAATAAGGTAAGTGTGGGTGTGATAGAGGATGAAGTCGTTGGGCTTATCATCAAGAGGTTGAGGCAGCTAGTCTGGTAGTTGATGATTCAGTATGAAGTTGTTGTGTGCTGTTGTTACTGTCAAGAATGAGAAAGACAGATTGATGTTGGAAGTAGTAAGAAACAGAGAACTCGGTCTGCATCTGAAAAAGTGGGATATTACGACTATGGGTTCGGCTGAGTTGAGAAGCAGAATGTGTTTGTGACGACAGGAAGATGACAGTTACTGTAACAACAGATAAGGGTTTAGTGCATGTGTTGGGAGTCATGATTCAGAGACTCTGGCAGAATTATTGGTGTGATGACAACTATAAAATTGTTAAGAAAAGGTTATGCCGGTTATGTGTGTATGCTGAGATTGAGGGAGCAGATAGAGAAACTTGTGAAGTTAGGCTTTATTAGGTCAAGTGTTTCTCTTTGGGGTGCGTCTGTATTGCTGGGTAAAAAGATGGATGATTCCTTTCGACTCTGCATGGATTATGAGGAGTTAAGTACTTGTTGGATAAATTGCAAAGAGCTGCAGTGTTTTCAAAGATTGACTTGAGATCAGGGTATTCTCAGCTTAAGGTTTGAGATGAGGATATATTCATGATACTGCCTTCAGAACTAAGGATGGTCACTATGAATTGGTTGTGATACCTTTCGGGTTGACTAATGCTTCCGCGGATTTCAAGGGTTTAAGGAACTGATGTTTTTAGAAAGTACTTGGATTATTGTGGTGATTTTTATTGATGATATTTTAGTATACTCTCGGAGTAAGAGGGGCTACGAGAACAACCTTAGAATGTTAAGAAAATTGGGAGTTTTCTTGGACTGACAGATTACTATAGGCGATGGTGGAAGAATTTTCTAAGGTTGTGTATGACTGAGAATTTTGAATGGAACAGGAAATGTCAGGAGATAGTTTCGAAGAACTCAGGAAGTGTTTGATTAGTGCGTTAGTGTTGGTTTTATCGCTGGGAACAGAAAGGGTGTCATCTACAGTGATGTGTCTAAGCGAGGTCTGGGTTGTGTTCTAATGCAGAATGGGAAGGTCATTGCGTATGTTTTTGTCAGTTCAAATTGTATAAGAGAGAGTTGAACATGAGATACAGATGGTTGCTAGAATTGATTAAGGATTATGAAAAGATATTGTTTATCATTCAGAAGGGATAATGAGGTAGCTGATGCTTTGAGTAGGAAGTCTACTCTCGAGTATGTGGTTGCTGGTCTGACAGTTCAACTGGGATTGCAACAAGAGTTGGTGAAAGGTGAAAGTGAAATTTGTTCAGGAAAGAGCGGATATAGCTGAATGCGATGGAATGTTGAGTAAGATATACAGTCAGATTGCTCAGGGAAGAGTGCATGAATTCTTGTTCAGGAGGGTGGAATATCGTGATTTCAGAATCGGTTATGTGTGCTAGTTGATAAAGAGATAATAGAGAATGGATTTTCAAGGAAGGTCATTTCTTGGTGAAAGTGTTATGGTCTAAACATGGAACGGCAGAAGAGACTTGGTAATTGGAGCCGGTAATGAGAGATCAATATCCGAACCTGTTTGATTCTAGTTTCGAGGACGAAACTCCTATAAGGGGGGAGAATGAAATACCCCAAAGGTTATAGAAATGGCAAAATGGTAAATAAATTTTAAGACTTATAAATTCAGATTTTTGGGGTGAAAAACCAGAAAAGGGCAAAAACCCTTGTCTTCGTCTTCTGTGAGCAGCCCGCTGATCTGCTGTGCTCTCTCCTACCCCCTCTCCTGTGCTCGGTTGTGGTTCTCCTCCGGTGAGCTCGAGTGACCGTGGCCTCACCCTTTCCCTGAAGCTGAAGTCGGAGCTGCTGCTGCGGGACGGAGCTGCTGCTGGTGTTCGTTGCGGCGTGCTGTTGTTGTGTTGCTGGTGGCTGCTGTTTCCGGCGACAAGGAAGCCAGATCTGGGGGGGCGAGCTTCAGCAAACAACAAGCCACCGCCGCTGCCGTGATCTGTGCTGCTGTTCGTTGTTGATCGTGGCTGTTCGTGGCTGATGCGTGTGGTTGCGGTGCTGCTGCTGAAGCGTTGCTGTAATCTCCGGCGACGAGAGGCCATTTCCGGCAAGGATAGAGCTGTTGACGACGAGAAGTGGAAGATGACGAGGGCTGCGTTCAAAGCTTGAAGATGTTTGGACTGATTTTGGTTGGTATTGTGCAGCAACTCTTGAATTTGAAGTAAGTGGGTTGATTTATGGGTGTTTTACTGAATTGAAGATTTGATTTTTGGAGTTTGGGTTAATTTTGGTGTGGTTGCTGAATTTAATTAAGGTATAATTAGAGTTTGGAAATTGGGGGTTTGTTGAATTGGAAATATTGAGGTATAATTTTAGGGTGAATTTGGGGGTTTGTTGGTAGTGGATTTGTATGGGTTAATTAATGCCTGGGATTTGCTCGGATTGATTTCGCAGGTTCGTTCGAGTTGGTTGGAGATCTCTGAGGTCGTGGTTGTCGAGTTTGAGGCAAGATGATTCTTGCTAACCCTTCGTATATTTTATAAAATTACTTTTGTCCCTATATTGTTTCAGTAATTGATTTAGCCTTGTCTGAGTAAATTAATTTGGATTATTAGTTGTGAAATTTCTTGGTTGAATATGTGTGTTTGTCGACACCTGTGTGTGTTGGCGGTTGTGTGTTGGATTGTGTGCATAATTATTGGTCGTGCATCGGATACCAGTTGTGTGTTTTGTTATTGGTCTTGTGCTGGGTATTGATTGTTTGCTTGATTGTTGGCAGATATTGGTTATGTGCTGGATTATTGGATGTAGAATTACGTGGTTGAATATATGTGTGTGTGTGTGTGTGAATGTGTGGGTATGTTAGTAATTGTCTCGTGTTGTGTTTGATTGAATGTGATGTGGTAGTTGGTCATAACTAAATGTGGATTGATGGTTGTGGATTGATGGTTATGAATTGATTGTTGTGGATTGATTGGATTATTGAATTTAAAGTTGCTTGGTTGATTATATATATGTGTGAATATGTGTTAATCGTTGTCGTTTGTGCTATTTGATTGAGTGTCAGTGTGGTGGTTGGATTGTCGTTGATTGGGGGTCGAAGGGTCAGGTGATGATCGTCTCACCAAACCTCGTAGGGAATCGCCTACGTTGTTAAGGGCCAAATATGTTGAATCAGAGTTGGAGGGTCAGGTGATGATCGTCTCACCAAACCTCGTAGGGAGTAGCCTATGTTGTTATGGACCAGGGGTTGGATGGTAAGAGACCGTCCCTATCCGGATAGTTGGTTTTAGGTGATGAGTGTCTCACCGGTGGTGGGTTGGAATTGTCTCACCCGGTGATGTGGTGGTGAGACGGAGGAGGGAGATATTATGTGTTAATTATGTGTTAAATGTTGATTGCGTACTTGATTAAGTGGTTTTGTGTTGGATGTTGGTTGTGTTGGTGAATATTGACTGTGTGTTTGGTTATTGGTTTTATGTTGGATATTGATTGCTGGCTAGTTTGACTTGTTGTTAAATATTAGCTATTGTAGCAAATGGTGATGTGGATTTATGCTGGTGGGGTTTGGTGGCAGTTAGTGGAGTATGAAGGTCGATTGTGTGGATTGAATGTGCAGGTTGGTTTCCCATCTTGAGGGTGTGGGCCAACATGGGTTGAGTTTGAATGTATAAGTTACAGTCTATGTTAACGAACAGGCGGCACCGGAAGGGTGGCTGGCATGGATCGTTGCTTTGTTATGTTGGTATTATGTGATGATTGTCTCGTTGATGCTTATGTGTTTGTTAATGTGAATGTTAATTGGATGTGTTAGTGCAGTAGGGAGTTCAGTATAATTGATTAGTCTTGGTTGTAAGTCAGTAGTAAGATATGCATATGTTTCATAGGGTTGATGATTGAGGTATTAGTATTGGAGAGAAAGTTGGATTGGATCGTTTTATTCGTTTATGCTCGTGATGATGTTGAGGTTGGATTGAAGAGGTTAGTATAGTGTAGAGTTGGATAAGAATGGGTAATTGATTGGTTATGTGGTAGTGGGTGTTTGTGTTTTGACGTGTGATTGGTCTTGGTTGGTTGATATGATTATGATATAGTTATGATATATATATATGTATATATATAATGTGTGGCATGTTGTTATTTGGCATGAGTTGGTTGTTGTGATAATTCTCTAGTGTTAAACTGTTTTGGCTTGAGGAGTTTTGCCAGTCTTTCGTAAGACTGACCAACTTCGGTTTACGTGCCGCGGTTGGCTGGGGTATCGGGTCCCCCAGTCAATCAGGCTTGTAGGTTTGCAGCAACAAGCGGGTTCTGGATCACAGATGTGTCTTCACAGTGAAAGATTTAGAATTGCATCAGATTTGAAAATGTTGTATTCGCTTTCATTGTTTTGGATTTAAATTGATGCATTAAACTGGATGACAAGTTTAAATGTTGTTTTAAATCTTGAGCAGGGATTTTAATATTGATGATTTTATGTATTGGAAGAGTTTTGGATTTCTTTTCTTTTAAAATCGCCTTATAGTCCTTCGGGACTATGGCACTGTAGTACCTCTGGCCCGGGGTGTTACAGTTTGACATAACTATTGAGCTGTGTGGTTATCAATCTTGTCCCATTGCATAAATCTGAAGACTGGTCAATATTTCGAAGCAACATAATAGGGACTCCAATCTTAAGTTTAAGTACATGATTTGGGACACCAGAACATCTAATATTGTTAAAGTAGTCAGACGTATAAACAATTGCATTGTTGTCTGTAATAAAACCTGTCTTGCAAAGGCTATTCGAACTGAGATAGACTTTCTCATCATCAAGTAACAAAGACAATATATAGTCGTTAACTCTGTCTACCTTTTCATGTGTTGGTGCAAGAATAGTCTGTTCTTCAATGTATTTTGGAGATAATTGATTGTCCAAAAGAGATGGATAAACAGATTTAACATTTGCTGGAGTCGGATATAAGTCATAATCCTTCACCAATAGCTCATCAGAAATTTGTATGTGTGCTTCTTCATCAATGTCATTACCTACAATATCATATCTGATGCTTAATACTTATTCAGAAAATGTATTTGCTTCTTGGATATCATAATCCGATGTATCTTGTTGAATCTGCATGTTTTTGTCAAATTAAGAACTTTGCAATATTCCAACAAATAAGATGAATTAATGGTGGCGAAATATTAAATTTGTTTAGTAGTATGACATTAGAATTTATAAAGTCAAATATAGTGATACTTATGGATGACTAAATTTTTTACATCAATGCTCATAAAAAAAATCATACTATAGGAAAAACAATAACAATCAAAACCAATATTCAGCCACTATAGTTCTCCAAACCAAAGTTGAATGTTAAATAGAAGTCATATTATGTTATCTGAGCAAAAAAATGAAATGTTTCTATGATAAATTTTACAAAAAACTAATTTTATATAAAAATATATATGATACTACATTATAGTTTTAATCAAAGTGAAATGTTTCTTGTCTTTAACTAATTTTTTAGCTTATTCGATAATTTTTAAAATTAACTTTGAACAAAAATTACACTTGATTTTGTAATGTATGTGGTGATTTTTTTTAAATGTCAGGTAAAAGCTCCTCTATGTAAATGTTGTGATGATACATAGGAAAAATAAATGTGGTGATGACACTCAAGTTTTAGGGTTTTCCTTTAGTGTGTGTATATATATATATATAGAATATAGATATCATATTATGAAAATATTAATAAAATCAATTAATAACTGAATAATTGAGTATGAGTATGTAGATATATTCATATCTTAGATTGCTACGTAGAACCGTGAATTATAGAATCATTAAATATATAGTCTCGTTGTGAAGTACATTGCAAAATATTATAAAATATTTTAAATAACTAATTTATTATGTTTATAATAGGATAAAAATTGAAACAAATATGACTAACCACCGAATTTTCTTGATTCTCTGTTGTATAATTTACACTATTTTCTACGTTTTTGATTTATGTATACAACTATTGAATAGTCTAATAGAACTAATTCATTAACCATGATTTATAATATATATGTATACACCTAAATAAATTATTGACACTACTATATATAAGATATGAATTTCAGTATTTACAATAACGATTTACATTAATGATGATTGTTGAAATCAAATATAAATTCAAATTAGTATTGATAATATTATTGAAAAGTGTAGTCACGTAAAATTTATTGATAAAATAGATAAGAAATAAACAAAATATTATAGATATCATGAAATCAGAGAAAATAGCTGTTCTAATTTATATACAAATACTCAAATTCAAGCTATAATCCTTAGCATATAGAAAACTTATATATTCATGGTTTTATTAAGCTGATTAGATTTTCAATATATGTTCTTATATACTTAAATTTTTTGAACTCTTCGTATCCTAGTTCAAGAAAGTTTTTATTTTAAGGATTTGTTCTTATTTAGAAGTTGGAATAATCTATTTCTTGGCTCAAGTATTTGTTTGACTTTTAGAGGAATTTGTTCTTAATTACATGTTATAAAAATATTTTGTTCAGTTCTTTCCTTTTATTTTGCCACAATCACTTATATTATATAGTCAATATTCCTTCTTTCATTACAATTTTAATAAAAAGATACATATCAACATCATTTCGAAACTGCATATTGATCTCCATACAATATAAAATATATTGAATGTAAATTTTTTGAAAGTTGAAAATCTTTTTTGAAAAAAAAAACAAAATTTATTCATATGAGTTTTATGTAATTTCACTGAGGTTTTTTTTAATTTAGTGGAATACTTTTAGATTATTACTTTGTAACCATTTCTCTAAAATATGATTAAAAATCAATCATAGATAAAAATAAAATTCATAAACTCAGTTAGAAACAATTTTGTTTTAGAACCTTCAACGATATGCATATCAATTTGATTAATTTGTAATTTAATTAAACTTTGAAGTTTGGGTAATATTTGTTATGGGATAGATTTTATTATTCGAGTACTATATTTAATTGAAAATAATATCAAATTTATAATTAAGACGGGCAATTTTTATCTAATCAACATATTTAGTTATTATTAATTCACTAAGTAAAATAATAATAGCAATAAAAAATAGATTTGATAAGACTTATTTTAGTTTTTTTTAATTGATATATTTATTTAATTAAAATATTTATTTATTATCAAATTATTAATTAAAAAAAGTTTAATATATACAATTAAAACGGATTCACAATTGTATTTTTTTTAAAGGTTGGATTATGTGATGGACGATGGTTGAATTATGATGACACAAAAATTATATTGCATTTAAGAAAATCGAATAAATTTTATTAATTAGTAATAAATATCATAATTTATATAAACCCAATACAAATCATTTAGGGCACAATAACAACTAACAACAATCAACTACTAAACATAATATTTTTAAAAGATATTTAAAAAATACAAGTATCAACCATATATTGTTTTTATGAAAAGATATTAAGAAATTGAATTGGATGGATCTAAAATTGAATTGAATTGTCACATGGCCAGATTAATGACATGACGTCACATAGCAATAGGAAGGGGTAAGTTTATTTTGGGGGTGTCAAGTAGTTTAGTTGAAAAGATATTAAAAAATTGAATTGGATGGGTCTAATATTTACTTTATATACTAATATTTAAACAAACGCGTACATATAATAGCAATTCAGTAATAATTTAAGCCGCCTCCAATGAGACTCTATACAATCACCCCTCTAGTCTACCCTTTTAGATATGCCTTATTTGCACAGAAATAACGTTCACACCGCACACAACCTCATATGGATATACACTTAGTTATTAATTGTTAATTTGTAACACAATTTGAGCTATTTTCTTTTTGGGATTTTCCTTCAACTGTTTAGCCCATAATTCCTTACTCCTCCCACACACATCTATAATATTTTGATGTCTTACTATTTATTAGATTTGCATATTTTAATGACTTACTATTTATTTATTTTATCATTTTTTAGTTGATTAAATAACTATATATTATGTGCTTAAAATTGGGGAGGTATACTCCCTAATTATTTATTATAGCTAGGTTGGTGTCTCTAATTAATTAGATAGCTATAGGATGATGAGTATGTTTTTTGTAGGTTGATAAATATGGTTTATTTGATATATGTATTTATAAAGATTTTTTTTTACAAATTCCTATTTTAGAAAAATAAGTTTTGAAATTTGAATGGTATATGAAAATGTGAAAAAAAAGAAAAAACTTATAAATACAAGATCAAACAAACCCTATATTTGACCACATTATAAAGTGCCATTCCTTCGGGTCTTCCTAATGAGCTTTGACAAAAAATGTATGAAGAGACACTACTTATAAATGGGGAAATTTTCACAAAACCATTTCGGTTACTCGTGAACTTCCATAGTTCCACTTCCATTACGTACAAGTACAACGCCTAGCTTATTTATTAAGAGGCTAATCTCAACATGTTGGCTTTTCTTTATTTCTTTTGTTTTTGTGTCACAATGGACTAATTGGTTTTTCCCTTGTATTCTATTTCATTAACAAAGCTGTTTCACTCTGCGAGTCCAATCTCTGGTAGCTTCTTTTTGGCGAGTTAGTGTTGCTCAGTTTTGTATTCAGCTTCCTCCAGCTATTCGTCCCCTTCGAAATTGTAATTGGTAGCCACCTCCATCTTCTTGATTAAATTAAACACTAATGGTGTTTCTAAGGGAAATCCGGGTGTCGCTAGGGGTGGTGGTAGTTTTAGAGATGAAAAGGGAGATTTTGTTCGAGGTTTTGCTTTCACTTGTGGCAATTGCATAGCCGTACGAGCTTAGAGTTGGACACTATTTCATGGTTTGCAGCTCACTATTAAGCTTGGTATACCGCGACTGATTTTTGACTGACTCTGCGAAAGTTGGTTATCTTCTTCAGCATTCTTTACTATTAACACACTCGGATTACCATTTACTTGATCAATGCACTCGGCTAATCAGAGGAACTCACTGGAACCTCCAAGTCAACCGTATCCATAGAGAGAGTAATGCACTTGTTGATGTTGTTGCTAATTGGGCTCTTTCCTTAGATATTGTATATGCTGAATTATTTCAAATTCCTAGCTGTGTTCAGGATGCTTTCCCTAGTAGTCAATCTCTTGTATTCCCTATGGGAAATAACTCTTCTACTACTATGATATAGGGCTTATTCAGTAAAGTGAAAGTGAAAGTGAGTGGAAGTGGAAGAAATTGCTCCCACTCTCATTTTACTTACCTTTGGGAGTGAGTGAGGGTAAGTAAAATGGGTTCCACTCCCCACACCCACTTCATCTCCCTTACCACAAAGAAAAACACCAGCTGAATGCTCCCATAATATCAAAAGGGTAACTACTTTTTATGGGCCAGCTACCATGCTCCATCTAAGCTGAGCTTTGTGACACGTCTCTAGCCTTCCCGCTGCCCCGCCCTTCACGTACCCTGGCCCTGGCCTCACGCCGGGACTGGAGAAATGGGACGCCGGAAACTCACCTCATCCCCGTCCTCTTCTCCCCTGAATTCTGCTTCCAAACATGGTTCTAAACCTCTACGCCTTCCCAAACCATGCCCTAAGCCACCCCTCCCCCCAACTCTCACTACTATATGTTCTCCCTCTCACAACCCTGTCCGCAAGTCTGTGAGCCCTCCCGCGGCGGAGTCTACAGGTACTTTGGTTGTGTCCTTGGAGACACACTCCTTTGATCACCGGGATGCAAACCTGGTGGAGGTGGAGGTTAGGTTCGATCAAGCTCCATACGATAGCCACCTTCAGGTGGTTAACCCTGAAGGAGATAGCGGAATGGAAATCGCCACCGTGTCGGATACTAATACAGGTTCACAGATGGTGACCCATGGGGAACAACACGATCAAGGCTCCCAGGAGATTGTCCTTGAAACCCAAGGAAATCAGGAGGAACCACCCAGCCTGGATCTTGCCAACCCAGGACAGTGGCCTCTGCAGGATGCTGCTACTACCGAGAGGCAGCCCAACTATCTTAAACATGCAACAAAACTACTCCACAGTTCCCCGGAGACAGCCATGGTGACAATGGATGGGCCCCCACTGCCATTGGAAAGGCCTGTCCAGACCCCCCTCCCTTAGGGAGACCGTCAATCCTACTCCTTCCCAAGTGTCACAGGATCCTTCCCGTAAAACATGGCGTGACCTCGTGACAGGAGAAGCTGGTCCCAAACGCCCGAGCTTGGCGCCAGAGTTCCTGAACGGAAGGATCAACATAACCTATCCTAAGGGAGTGGAAGGAGAACCAGCCATCTCGATCTCTGAGGATGTGATTGATGCCCTTGCCTCTGCTTGGCAACCATCACTCATCATCAAAACTCTGGGAACCTTCGTTCCTTACGCTGTCATGGAGAAAAAAACTCAAAGAACTTTGGAAGCCGATAGGAAAGACTCTTCTCATGGACCTCCCCAAAGGATATTATGTGATTCGTTTTGAAACCCAACGAGATTATCTCCATGCTCTCACGGGAGGCCCGTGGACTCTCTTTGGCCACTACTTAATCATCAAGAGTTGGACACCGAGCTTTGATCCATAAACAGACATTATTTCTACCTCACATGCGTGGGTGCGAGTCACAAACCTTCCATTCATCTACTATGAAGAAGGGGTATTGCAAAAGATAGCTGAAGGAATTGGTAGACCCCTTAAGGTGGACACAAAAACTCTATTTACCAATAGAGGGAGATACGCCCGACTTTGTGTAGAAGTCGACCTCTCAAAACCTTTAAAGGGGGCGGTCAGCATTAATGGCTCTAGGTATTTCATTGAATACGAAGGGCTTCAATTAATATGTTTTAAATGTGGCCGGTATGGACATATAGCAGTCCAATGCGCCATCGGACACAACCAGAACTCATGCGCCACCACAAGCCCTGCTGGAGGTTCTGGTCCACCAGGAAATAATAACGAAGCCAATCGAAGAACTAGCCCCAAACAGTCTGAATCCAGAAGAGGGCCGTATGGCTCGTGGATGAACGAACCCAGTCGCCAATGGGCGGCGAAGAAGAAAGAACGAACTCCGACGAGCACGCAACCTAAAGCGGCCACTAGAAACAGGTTTCAAATCCTCGAACATATCATTGAAGAAGATTTGACCCCACATGATGTGCAGAGGAATGTTAGAGGAAAGAGCAAAGAGGCCTCAAAAGGGACTAGCTACCCTAGTGCCCCCCTTTTTGGTGCAACCATGAAACTTGTCAAAGAAAGTCAGAGCTTTGAGGCAGCTGGAAAGCATGTACTAGGTATAGTTGCCAAAAAGAAGATCACAAACAGGACAAAAGGAGCAGGTCAACAACTAAAGGAGGTGTTTGTACTAGTAGGCCAAAATGATAGATTAAGTGATGGGCCCCTCAAGAGACCAAGAAGTACCACATAGCCAATCATATTCTCTGGGCCAATCGGGCAAGCTGAGAGTGTAGTTATTACGCCTACCAAGTCTGGGCTGGAAGGGAAGATCCAAGAAGGCCCAACAACAATAGGTTTACTTGAAGACCTGTCTTCTTTTCCGCCTCTCCAAAAGCCCGCTCTTGCTAGTGTTGAGGCTTGCAATATCAACTCAGACCACACATCCACTAGAGGGAAGGTGAAGGAAAAAAAGAGTCTAATCGGTTCCCCTATCAAAGAAGCTACATCCCTAGTGGAACCGCAGAACTCTCTCCAGGTTCAGAGCAATGTTGCTAGGACAATGGATGGACAGGTGGTCCCACCTGACCAAGCCTAATCGATCTAAGGATTTGGCTCCGCCTTTTCCAAACAAGCTTTATGATAAATCTCATGTTTTGGAATTGTTGCGGAGCTGCAAAAGACGGCCTTAGAAGAGTTGTTCGTTATTGGAAAAGAAGACACAAAATTGACATACTGGCTCTATTTGAAACAAAGATCTCAGGTGTTCGTGCGGAGAGTGTGTGCAAGAGACTGAAGTTCAGCAGGAACATCAGAATTGAGGATATCGGCTTTACCGGGGGAGTTTGGCTTTTATGGAATGAAGAAGATATCAACATTCAAGTGATTGCAACTAGTGAACACTACATTCACGCACTGTTGACTCATGAAAACAGGTGCCTACATCTCTTTGCTGTGTATGCACCACCTACTCCAGAACGCAGAAGGAGCTTTTGGGAGAGCCTGTACTCTGAGGCAACCGGGATTGATGCGCCGTATATGATCGGCGACGATTTCAATTGTATACTCCATGACTGGGAGAGACGGGGCGGTGCTGAGGGACTCTCTGCAGACTCACACATCTTTCAAGAGTGGGCCAATAGCATGGCTTTGATGGATTTGGGGTTCAACGGCCCAACTTTCACCTGGTCGAGGAACCATCGTGACATGGGGAGAATTTCCAAAAGGCTCGATAGAGTTTTTGGCAACTCTGAGGCAATTATACAATGGCTTGAGGCCAAGGTTCACCACCTTTTAATGTTTG
This sequence comes from Rheum nobile, assembly GCA_027886185.1. NCBI lineage: Eukaryota > Viridiplantae > Streptophyta > Magnoliopsida > Caryophyllales > Polygonaceae > Rheum > Rheum nobile. Next base: position 7,248,961 of record WOAB01000506.1, on the reverse strand, counting down.
CATCCGATCATGCCCCAATCTTACTCGCTCTTGAACATGAGAATACAGGGAACATGAACAGAAGATCCTTCTGTTTCGAAGCGGCTTGGACCACGCACCCCTCCTTCTATGAATTCATTGACAACACCTGGAACCATCATGCCCACACCAAAGATGCACTAGATGAACTCTGACCCCAATTGCTGCAATGGAATAGGGATGTCTTTAGGAACGTCTTCCTCTGGAAAAACAGACTAGTGGCTCAACTCACTGGAGTGCAAAAAGCGCTAACCTCAAGAGTTACCCAACCACTCCTTGCCTATGAAGCACAACTGCAAATTGACCTCAGTATTGTCCTTGAGTATGAAGAATTAATATGGCCTCAAAAGTCAAGAGATTTATGGCTTCGTGAGGGTGATAGAAATACCTCATTTTTCCACATTTCAACAATCATGAAGAGAAAGCGGAACATACTTGAAGAACTCAGAGATGATAACGGTATGCTTGTGACAAACCAGAGAGGAATTGAACTCATTGCGTTGAATTTCTTTCGCAACCTCTACACTTTAACTCCTGCGGAAAATATCCCCACCCAAATTATTATGGGTGCTTTCCCTCCACTGAACCTTGATGAGTGGAGAAGGCTAGATGGACCAACTGATGACAACGAGATCAATGCAGCTATTAACTAAATGGCTGCCTTGAAAGCCCCGGGAGAGGATGGTTTCCAGCCACTATTCTTTCAACACTGCTGGAATGCTATCAAAAGCTCATTCAATGCCTCTATTCATCAGTTCTTTGATAGTGCTACTATGCCTGAAGGCCTCAACATCACACTCATTGTACTCATTGCCAAGATAGCTAAACCAGAAGTTGTGCACCAATTCAGGCTTATCCGTTTATGCAGTGTCTTCTACAAAATTCTTACTAAAATCCTTGTTAACAAGATACGCCTCATTCTTGCGTCCTTAATTGGACCTCATCAAGGTAGCTTCTTGTCGGGAAGGGTTATTGCTGACAACATTGTTATTATGCAGGAATTAGTCCACTCCATGCGCAAAAAGAAGAGAGGAAAGGTTGGATGCTGTTGAAGATCGATCTCGAAAAGGCCTATGACCGCCTCAGATGGGATTTCATTCTTGATACATTCACTGATGCGGGATTCTCGGAAAAATGGATCAGATGGATTAGAGAATGCATTCACACTCCCACCATGAAACTCCTTCTCAATGGTGAAATGTCGAACAACTTCAATCCCTCTCGTGGTGTTCGACAAGGGGATCCCATCTCACCATATATTTTTGTTCTCTGTATTGAAAAGTTAATTCAAATGATACAGAGTATGGTGAACAACGACAACTCGAACCCCATCAGATTGACAAGAAGAGGACCAAACATCTCCCACATCTTCTTTGCAGACGACATCGTCCTTGCAGCTGAAGCCTCTGTCGACCAACTGAGAAATATCCAGGAGTGTTTGGACACTTTCTGCAGTGCCTCTGGCCAACGAGTTAACGTTGCTAAATCCAAACTTTTGGTGTCGAAGAATGTCCCGCAAGAAACTATTGAGGAGCTTCGAAGAGTCTGTGGGTTTGCAGTCACTGACAACGTGGGTAGCTATCTAGGCATGCCAATAAAATATCGAAGGAAACCTTTCGACTTCTCCTTGATAAAATCAATAGCAGATTAGCAGGCTGGAAGACCAAATTCTTGAGTTTCGCTGGAAGAGTCACCTTAACCAAGTCCGTTCTTTCTGCCATCCCAATCTACTCTATGGCCTCAGTGCTCCTCCTAGCCTCAGTTTGTACAAGCATCGACAAATCCTGTAGAAATTTTATTTGGAGGAGCGATTCTGAACGAAGAAAAATCCATCTAGTGCAATGGGAGAAACTCTGTACTAACAAAAGGCATGGTGGACTCGGGATACGATCTATGACGCATCTAAACTTAGCAACCTTGGGAAAGCTAGGATGGAGATTCCTCCATGACAATAACGGCTTGTGGAGCAATGTGTTAAAGGCCAAATACGTCAGAGATAACTCTACGAATATTGATGGCCCTTCCCATGTCTGAAGGAGCCTTCAGAAAGGTATCCAGGAAGTCATTACCAAAGGTTGCCGATGGAATTTGGGGAATGGGTCTACCATTAGATTCTGGATCGACAAATGGCTGCTTGATATCCCTCTGAGTGAATCTGCTACTACTGTGATTCCACATGAGAGGATGGATGATGTTGTGTGCAGTTATTGGCTGGTGAACCAAGGTTGGAACTGGCCCCTCCTTTCAAACTTCATGGCTGCTTCTACTCTCCTTAAGCTGGCCGCAGTTATGATGAGACCTGACCTCGGATGTTTGGACACGCTGAGCTGGTTGGGCACTGCTAATGGTAACTATTCTATTGCTTCGGGCTACGACTCAATCACAAGGAGTGGCAGCTACAACAACATTGATACCCAAATCTTCAGGCAAATTTGGAAGATTAAAGTACTTGAGAGGATACGCTATTTCTGTTGGCTTGTCATCTAAGGTGTCATCCTTACTAATGAAGAGAGGAAAAGAAGACACATTACCAATGATGCTACATGCACAAGATGCAATTCTGGTAATGAATCTATCGGACACCTGCTGAGAGATTGCAACAAAATAAGAGGTATGTGGTCATCTCTTAGCATACCCCTTATTAACTCCCAATTCTTCTCGGATACCCCTGCAGTTTGGATTAGAGCCAACCTCTCATCCAACATGAAATGGAGTGGAATTGGTGAATGGTCAGTGATATTTGCAACAAGCATTTGATGGGCTTGGAGATGGAGGAATGGAGAGGTCTTTGGGAACCCGAATCATATTGTCAATCCTGCTAAATTTGTTTTAGATAGATGCTCTGAATATTCTGAAGCTTGGAAGAACAGGGAAGATGGTGACATTATTGTCAACAAAACCATGGCTCTTATTTCCTAGACTTGACCGAACCATGATTGGGTGAAGGTCAACTCGGACGGGACTGTCAACGCGGATGGATGTGCAACCGTGGCCGGGGTGATTCGAGACAACGATGGAAACTGGCTGTTTGGTTTTATTCACAATATTGGGCAGTGCACTGTCCCCGCTGCTGAGCTTTGGGGAATCCTTGGTGGATTAAGATCGGATTGGGACAAAGGCTACATAAAAGTGTACGTCGAAACGGACTCGCTGCTTGCAGTCAATCTCATCAACAACTCCTTTGCGCCTTGTCATCCTCACTTCAGCCTCATTGAGCAATGCAGAGGCTACCTTCGTAAGGATTGGTTAGTCCAATTTCGACGTGTCTTCAAGGAAGTGAACGCTATCGCGGACTCCCTTGCTTCGTTGGCTTTTTGTTTTTCACTTGGTTTCCATGAGTTGTACGAACCTCCTTTGTTTGTTTTGTCTTTACTTTTGCTTGACTCTAGGGGAAGGACTACCCCTGCATGATTGTTATGCGCTCCTCTTTCAACCAAAAAAATAATATCAAAAGGGTACAACCCTCTTATTAACAAAAAAAAAAGTAAAAGTTGTTTCACTTTGATGTATTTCTTCTTTTGTAAATTTCCTAATTTTATATTTACCTTTTTTAAAGGATTTTATGATTTGGCTTTGTGATTGCAGTTGTTAATCTCTTTATACATAGAAGAATATCTATATTAATTAGTGTTTGACCAATAAATAATACGAACAATATAAGAAATAATTTCTTTGGAGAGAACATAATTCTTGAGAGTGGAATAACACAATATCAAACTTAATTTAAAATATAATTTTTTAAAGTATGTAGAAATCCTAATTAACTAACTAATAGTATTAGACCTAGACCTGTTAACTGGGTCGGGTTGGTCGGGTTCAGGTTAAATCGGGTTCGGATCGATCGGGTTGGTAAAAATTTCGGGTCGGACGGGTTCGGATTGACCCGGCGGGTCGAATATGTATTTTTTTATGATTATTATTATGATTTTTAACTTTAATAAAATAATTATAATAATATAATTAATATTATATTATTATTTAATAAAATATATTAAAATATTTAATATAAATAAAATAAAATATACAAAATAAAGGGGACCCGCGAGCTCAAATTTGCGTTCGGGTCGAGTCGGGTTCGAATCCTTCTTGATCCAGTGACGTTTGGGTCGGATTCGGGTTCAGATCGGATTTTCGGGTTGGGTCGGTTTTTGACAGGTCTAATTAGACCCCTTTTATTTCATAGTGAGTATTTTGTATGTTATAACAGTTTTAAGGTAATAGCATATATTTTAAACCATATAGTTTCTTTCTCTCATCAATTTGATGTTTTATGTGATTTTTACAAGTATACGATAAAGTTTACTTATCGAACGAAAAGGGAGGTAAAATATTGCGGCTATTTCAAAGAAATTTTACGCACGTTTAAAAAATCTAATAATGTGCAATAATCGTAAATTTATACACCTAGACTTATATTTCAGTCTCAATAAAAATTAATGTGAATAAAATATTCGTGTTATATTCCATTGGATATGGCTAATCTGTCAATTCCAACTATTATTACAATATTACGTTAGCATTAGTAGATATGTTCTTGCTAAAAAAATCTATGATAATGAAATCTGCATTTTTTATGCGTACATTTTCTTTAACATTTTTGTAGCTGTAATTAAAATTTACCAACATTTTAAAAAAAATTCAAGTTTCCGGAAAAAGGTTAAAAATCCAGGGAGAACAGTTTATGTGGTGGTTTTTTTTTTGTCAGAGTTTATGTGGTGGTTTATCCACTGATGCATGATGTGACGTATTATTAGAATTGATTAACGCTAATTTCATTTTAATATACTGATTTTAGATGGATAATCTTATTTTAAAATATACTGATTTTAACCCTTAAAATCGGATGACGTGTCCATTATTTGGTGAGATCCGGCGCTTCACAAACTCAAAATACTGTTTGTCCGAGATCGCCTGTCGCGCTCGAAACTTTATGAACAAAAATCAAAAGACCGAATTTTCCTCCAAACTAAAAATAAAAATAAAAATAAAAATGGAAGATGCAGATGAAAAAAAAAGTGAAATTTCTCTCTTACAACACTCTTCTTCCTTCTTGTCCTCTCCCTCTCTCTCAACGTCTATCCATCATTTATAAATTTCCACCAGACCATTTCTTTCTCCCCCCTTTTCCTCTTTCATAATGTGTTTATCCAATTAGGGCAATGATGTTTCCCCTTTTTATCTAAGCCAAAGCTAGGGTTTTGCTTTTGTTTCTTTTGTTTTCATAGACAAGAATAAGAAACAGAAGAGCTTCCGAGGTATGTCTGTTTCGCTCTTCCAATCTTATAATTTTTCCTTTTCAGTTTTGTTTTGGTTTTGCCCTAATTTGTTAATTTAGTAACGATTAGCGTTAGGAAAATTTGATTATACTTGTTAATTGTATTAGGAAAGTTTGATCCTTTGCCTAATTTTAGGTCCTTTTTCAGTTGGTTAAACAAAAAATTTGTATGTTGAAGCCCTATGTTTTTTCAGGTGTTCTGTTGTGGCAAAACCAGTAATGCTCAATTATCGTTAATTGAGGCTCTAAATTTGGCTGGAGACGACCGTGTTATGTGAGCTGATTGAATTTGATTGCAGAATATAGCTTTTATAATTGTTTTTCTATAATCTGTAGAGATTGTGTGATTTCCATTGTGTGAAGGAAGAGGTTTTGCTCTCTTTGTGTTGTGTGAGGTGGTGGAAGGCACCTTTTGAGTGGTTTTGGTGAGTGTGGCCTTTCTGGGTGAAGATGACAGATTTTCAGCAACTGCAGCAAAAGCCTGAAAATACTGCGGAGGCTGGTTCTCCGTTCGAGCTTGGTCTGGAGGAACTAATGCGTGGCCATTTGGATGAATGTATGACATTTGCATCGTGCAGCTCCCCACGGAATACTGAGGATGAAGAGGAAGAGACTGATCAGCTCGTTCGTAGAAGGCGCCGTTCGGATCTTGAGGGGGATGATATAGCCGAGTCCTCTGCTGCAAGAAGAAGGCATTCGAGGATTTTCAGTAGATGGGCTGCCCGTCAAGCTGAGGAGATGATTACCACCATTGAGAGGAGGAACCGAGAGTCTGAGTTGATGTCTCTTGCTGGGTTACATGCTGTTTCTATGCTTGATTCTTCTTTTCTGAGGGAGTCTCAGTCTCCTACTTCAAGGAGGCAAGGAAATGCTGAAAGGCCAAGTACACGGGCTTCTGCTATCCTGCAAATGTGGCGCGAATTGGAGGATGAGCAGTTGTTAAGTCGTGCGAGAGAAAGAGTTAGGGAAAGGCTGAGGCAAGAGAGGAGTGTGGATACAAATACTGATGTCTCAAATGTTACTGTGTCAGAAGGCAGAGAAGTTGAAAATGAAGAGAGCTTACAGGATGCAAGCGAGAGTGAGAATGATTTTGGAACATGGTCCCATCAGATGCAGGCACGCAATGAGCTGGCTGATCAAAGTAATTCTAGCAGAGAACAATCGCCTGATCTTGGTGAAGTTGAGAGGGAGCGGGTTAGGCAAATTGCACGTGGATGGATGGAGACTGAGATTAATGATCATTCTAGTATAACACATCAGAGCAATCCTAGAGCAGAATGGTTGGGTGAGACAGAGCGTGAACGGGTGAGAGTCGTGAGACAGTGGGTTCAGATGGCAAGTGAGCAAAGAGGAATTCGTGGAAGAAGGGGAGATCTGCTTGCTAGATTGAATTCCCAAGTTCAAACACATGAGGCCTTGGTTGGTGACCATGAGAATGGACAACCAGAACATATCCGAAGGGACATGCTGAGGCTGCGTGGAAGACAGGCTATTATAGATTTGCTTATGAGAATAGAAGGTGAAAGGCAGAGAGAGCTTCAGGGATTGTTGGAGCATCGTGCTGTTTCAGATTTCGCTCATCGTAATCGCATTCAGGTCAGTTGTTTCTTATATTTTATATCTCAACATTAGATTTTACCCAAAAGAACATGTTGATGACGGAAACAATTTTTTTTGATAATCTGTCTCTTTTTTTTTGCTTCATGTAATAGTTTTGTCATAGATGAACTATATAAATTCTGAGGTCACATATACACAAGTTACGAAGATTGCACCCTTCCTATTATCTTGCTAATTTTCCCTCTGGCTCTCTGCTGCTCTGTTTGGGGAGTTATATTTGGGATTTGACACAACTTACATATTGGATGTTCCAGTCATTACTTCGAGGTAGATTTTTGCGGGGTGAAAGACCCCTTGAGGAAGTGAGACCACCTTCAATGGCAACAAGTGAATTGCTTCAGTTGAGACAAAGGAATACTGTATCTGATATCAGGTACATGCATCCTTTTGTTATACGTATGCAGTCAGCCTGGTTCCTGTAGAGTGTATAGCTTGCATTTAATCTATTCAGGATAATTCAACTCTCTTGGGATGCTAATATAATATGCCTCTGTGTATATAGCCTTCTGATTGAAGCTGCTACTGGGTTTAAAGTATTAAACAGTAAACATCAAAATGTTTGTGTGATTAATAAATGGATGTGAAGTAACAAATTTTGTAAAGAAGCTTAAATGTTAGCTTTTGATGAAGAATTTATTATGATGGTATTATTCTAGTAAAGTTGAAAATAGACTTTTTCCCGTTCCTCAGCATAATGCATTTTTAAGGCTCAAGAGCATGATAAAAAAATGTCGGACATGCTGAATCATAGGTTTGGATGTATAAATTGATTTAAATGTTAATCTTGAATGGAGGAACAGTGGAACACCAAATTAATATGATGTTAAAATGGAAAGTGCCATTTTCTTTACATCATTGTATGTTGGTGACCCTTCTGCTATACTGGATTATTCTGAATCTCAGTAAAATCTAAAGAGATCAAAACTAGGCAATTAGAAAGGAACTTATCTTCACAACTTATAAACGTTGAGGATGTCAACTTTCTGATTTTCATTTCAGTGGGAATTTGATACTCTTATACAAGGACCACCATGTTTAAAAAGATGTCCTGAAACCTACTTACTAATTAAAGTTAGCATTGTTCTGACAAAAAACAAACAAACTAAAGTTAGCAGTGCTTTCGCCCAAAACTAAAGTTAAGCATTGCTGCTACATTGAGATGTTGTCGGCAAATCTAAGTGTGCAGTAACTTGGGACAGAAGGGATAGGGAGTGGAGAAGTTCTCCTTGGTTTCAGAAAGAAGCTCAGTCAGGATTGAGGAAGAAACTAACTGGGCAGGATTTTGTTAATGACTAGTGAAGAAATGAGTTGATAAGGGTGATATTTACCTACAGAAAAATCCTTTTAGGAGGGTGCTTATGATGTCTGCAATCTATATGACAGCAGAAACTATGTCTGCAATCCTTTTTTATTGGAAATTTTCTACTCATGGCAATGTTGTTATGTATTTTGGAACTTTGATGTAGTCTCTCTGAATTTATGTGTTATAGTGAGATTAATTTATTAACAGCAATGAGAACTTGGGCTGTAATGCTTCTATTTGTTTTGGATGTCTTGAGTTCTTGCAATATTTTTTTTCTTCATTAATGACATAGGCTATAATGCTCCCACTGAATATTATTATGGATGACATTTACCTTAATGCTGTAGCTGATATTTGTGTTCATGTAAAGTTGATTTATATTAATCTTACTCAAGCTAGGTGGTTGCGCTGTAGATGTTGCATATTCTGTTGCAATGGTCCTATTAGTTATTTATACCATCCTATTCCCTGAGATGAATAGATCCATTCTGTTGAAATCTTGACAATGATTAAGTAAATCCTTCTGAAGGATTATTCAGAGGCTTCTTCCAGGCATATATTTTTAGCAATGATACTTAAAGTACTGATTGATTTCAGGGAAGGTCTTCGATCCAGATTAGAGAATATTGTTCATGGTGAAGCAACTAATCCTGCTGAAAGTTTGGAAAGTTTGAGACGTGATCAGACTGTAGACAACAATTCTTTGAATGTTCAACTTCAGATTTTTGAGCAGTCACCACTCAGAAATTGGGAAAGTGGCATCCCTCAACCATCAGGTAATGCTGAAATTGCTGGGAGCATAATTGGGCAAGAAATTAATCAAGGTGACCAGGAACACAATCCTGAAGCTGAGAGGAACAGACAACCATTCACCCATGATGAGCTTGATCGACACGGCGATGGTGCTATACAAAATGTAACTGACACCTGGCATGGGGAAGCTCCAGAAAATACAAGTATGGAGAGAGCTTCTCTTCCAGAAGCTCATCAAGCTTCACATGAGGGGAATATTCGAGGTACTGCAGAAAACTGGACACATCAAGGGCCTTCTGATCCACCAAGAACAAGACGAGCTTCTAATATTAGAAGAGTCAATAGATCCCATCCCTCCGATGATGATAACATGTACAGTATGGAACTCCGTGAACTTCTTAGCAGGTATTTTTGAATGTTTATACATTGCACCTTTGTCAACGAATATCTAGTTTTAGACGTTTGTTCCAATATATTTTCCTTTGTGTAGGAGAAGTGTCTCTACTCTTCTTCGTAGTGGCTTCCGTGAAAGCTTAGACCAGTTAATACAGTCGTATATGGAAAGGCAAGGCCGTTCTCCAATTGACTGGGAGATTAATGAAAACTTGCCTGTCCCTGCACCGTCACCCCAGGATCAGGATGTGCAAACTGAGGCCAATACAGTTGCCAGACCCGCTCTCATTCTTCCATCTCCTCCTGTGCCGCCACCACAGCCTCTCTGGCACCAAGATCTACGGCATTCTCACTGGCCTCGTCATGCCATGCATCGCTCAGAACTTGTAAGCTGTAACTTATTATCAAAATTAGTGTTCTTGGTGACGTTTTGATCCAAGTGCTCATGTGCATTCCTTAGATTAAGTATCATGATCATCATATTGCTTCATTTCAGTGGCGGAAGTGTGTGTCATGTTAGTTGAGCATCTCTGATTCTCAGATTTCCAGACATTTTAATACTGCTCTTTATCATTATAATATCTCTATTTCATGTGGAAGAGTGGCAAGACATGACAAATGGACATGTTTTATCCTTTATAATCGGTTCCCTAGGAAGTCGTTAGACCTGTATAAAGAACTTTTAGGTTGTATAGTTTGCCTGGACTTTCTTCATTTCTTTGGTTATCACAAGAATATTTGTGTGTGGTTTGGTTCAGGAATGGGAGATGATTAATGATCTCCGAGCAGATGTAGCTCGGATCCAGCAGGGTATGAACCACATGCAGAGGATGTTAGAGGCTTGCATGGACATGCAACTAGAGCTGCAACGCTCAGTTCGACAGGAAGTGTCTGCTGCGCTGAATCGATCATCTGGGGTTAATGGTAAGCGAGCTATCAACTTAGCTAAACAATTGCTCGGATTTCAGAAAACTATTTTCCAATTGTTGAAAAAGTGTTATTCACTCGCATCTCTTATGTCACCAACGTCATAACCCAGGTGCGAATGCTGGAACATCAGAAGATGGATCCAATTGGGGCCATGTGAGGAAAGGAACATGCTGTGTTTGCTGTGACAGCCACATTGACACTCTTTTGTATAGGTAAGCTTGTTTGCCTTGCATATATCTTCTAGGGCTAACTAGCGATTACTGAAGTGGTCAATTAAAATCAAGAAAAAGGATCCTTGGCCATGAATCAAGACGTGTGCTTTTTTTGGTGCAGATGTGGGCACATGTGCACGTGTTTGAAGTGTGCAAATGAGCTAGTCCGTGGAGGCGGGAAGTGCCCGTTGTGTCGAGCTCCGATCGTCGAAGTTGTACGAGCCTATTCTGTATTGTAGATGACCAAGCAAGCACTTTTAAAGGGCTCAATCAAAGTAGGACTGTTAGTAGCAACAATAAGTTAAAAAGAGTGGATAAATTGAGCTTATGAATCTTCGTGTATTTTTAACTTTTTATAAAATTTGGCACAAAGATAAAAAGTATATAAAACTCAGTCATTGAGTTAATTTAATACATTATCTTAGAAATTCATACTAACCTTTATTAGGAAAGTGTGATGCCATGATTTTATTAGGAAAAGTTTGATCCTCACCCAACTTTAGGGTTAGGCTGTTTCCTTATTTGGTTAAACGAATCTTTCTTATATGTTGAAGGGCAGGCAAATTAATATCTCCGTCCTGCGCTTGGCTTAGGTAGTAGTATAGTAGTGTAGCAGTTAGCATCATGTCAAGCGACATTCCGGCGGGATCAGAAGTGGCGGCTTTGCCTGAAGCTGCTCTGTGGTGCTTTTTGACGCGCGTGTGTATATCAGGTTGGAGACAGAGCGTTAACATCCAAAAGGATTTAGGGTATAAAGTAATATTGAAAACATATGGCCCTTGGTGGTGCGTTGGTTTGTTTTATGTGGTGGCATTGGTTTGGCTTCCTAGAGCGTCTAGACCCTGGTTGTGGTCCCACGCGCACGCCCGGCTTCTTGGAAGAGTTACAGGCTTCAAGAGGCTCAAGCCGGTTTTGGGGTTCGCCCTAGTCTGGACTACTTTCGGAACCGTGTACCGCGACGAGAGAAGTCAAATTTGGATGTGTGTTGTGATCATGCTATATGCCCTTGAAGGGCTCGTGGCTGTGCCTTTTCGTGTGTGTCATGGCCACTGCGGTTTGCGGGTCTCGTCATGCCAGCCACGGCTTCACTTGGCTTCTTGCGGCTGCCTTCTGTTCGGCTCTGCTTTTCTTCAATCATCGCATGCCCGTACCAGATGATGGACAACGTCTCACCACGCTTTGGAGGACACATCGGATCAATAACTATCCTAGGTTTTAAGATTAACAGGGAAACTAGATTGTCCTTAAGCTCGGATCATGTAAGTCATTCCTTCACTTCGGTTTAAGACCCAACCGAGTACACATTAGTTCGGTTCGATCACAACTGTTTATTTTTTAATAAAATCCTAGATTTTAGATGAATTAGTTCATCTTGATTTGGTTTGGTCTAATTAACTCTCATATTTGTATATCTAAGAGGTAAATCTCATCAGTTTGGTTCACATTGGCCCCGTTCGGTTCAATTTGGTCTAATTCGGGGTCCAATTCACTAAGAGTTATTTCGGTCTATAACCGAACCGATGAAAATTACATATTCGGTTTCAGTTCGATAAACAAGCTTAAATTATACGTGTAATCTCTTCAAGTAAATATAGCAACAATTCACAAATCAAGTAGGTTCTTCAATGGGAATAGGTGGTATGAAGTGGAGAAATTACATCTTATTTGTAGCTTCATACAAAACATAACAGAAGTTGGCTAAAATTAATCAAAGGGAAATTCCTATTGGTGCCCTGAGTTTAAGGTTATTCTTGTTGGTGTCCACGATTAAATTTTTTCCAGTTGGTACCTCTAAGGTTTTGGTTTGTTCGCTTTGTAACCGAAAATTTCCATATCCATATCATTTCGGTTCAAATTGATTAAATCGAAGCTCATCATTATGTTTATTGACGTCAACTTAGTAGGATTCGACTCCTAAAACAATCAAATCCATACTCAAACCATTTCGATTTGAATTCTTAAGGTCGGAAACGGGTTGTTGCTTATGAACTTAAATTGACATGATTCAGACATTGATTTGGGTATTTTAGGAGTCAAATCTTACATTTGAGGGCGAGGAACACAATGGTGGACTTGGATTTAATCAATTTAAACGGGAATGATATAAACATGAAAAAATTTGATTACGAAGCAAATAAACTCAAACCTCAGGAACACCAATCGAAAAAAACTTAATTGTGACACTAACAGAAATAATCATAAATTCAGGGACATCAAAAGAAATTTCCCTTAATAGAAAGGAGCGAGGAGCTAGCCAAATCGCAGTGCATCTTAAAACCAGAGGAAGAGGCGAGTCTGTCACGGAGATGGGCCACAAGGAAGTGGGCTTTCTCCAGTTTCTGGCGCTACTAATTAAGTGACAATGAACTTGGGCTAAGTCTCCAAACCAAGCCAAAACTTTGAACTACTACAAACCCGGTTCAACTCACCCCATTTTAGTGAACCCGTCTCAAGTTTGATCTATTTGGTTCACCCCTATAATTTGATCTATCAATCACTTCGATAAAATACAAACTATGAATTATAAACACTACGATACGGATTGTGAAGGTCAACTCATAGATGTCACACGAACAACACGGATTGTGAAGGTCAACTCATAGATGTCACACGATTTATAGTGATATTTATTATTGAAGTAGTGAAATTAGTATTTACATTTAATATCTTTAACCATGTCTAATAATAATATTTTTTGTTAAAATGTCTAGTAATAATATAGGGGGCGCGGTTCTGGTGAGAACCATTCCCTAAGAGAGAACTAAGAACTACTAAAAATCATCCATGTAGCAAGCTGTTAGCAGTTATTAACGCGCGCGTGGAAACTGAAAAAAAAGGGCAAGCGTGCTGTACCACTCTGCCACCGAGAAAACCCTAACGGAAGAAGCTATTTCTGTAAAATCGAACAAGCTGCTGTGAAATCGAAGAACGACGCTCGATTGGAGATCGAATTGAACCGCAATGTCGGAATCGAAGCAATTGGAAAAGAAATTCGAAGTAGTTGATGAACTCAAAGGCAAGAAGGTGAAGTCAGGTAATGAACACGAATTCAACCGCTATTTACGTTTTTAACACAACAATCCTGACGGATTTGAGTTGGAGATTGAACTAATGAACACGATTTCTACAGATTTAACTTCTATAGACAGAAAATTCTAGATTTAAGGTCCACAAACAGAAAATTCCAGATATTGATTCAACTGTAAACACTTCTGTTGAAATCAATGAACGTTCATGTGTATCGCCTTGAACATATTCTTTTCAGGACATGAAAGAGTCATAAACTTGAACTGATTTGTTTTTAGACATGAACTAACGTGTTTTTGAACATGAAGTAATGTGTTTTTAGTAATGAACGCTGAAGAAGTACTCTACTGAACTTGTAATGAGCATGAATGTTCATTGTAGTAAGCATGGATCACAACCATGAACATTCAAGATCATAACCATGAACATTCATACTCAAGAGCACTAACTTGGTTAACCCTCATAACCATGAACATTCAGGATCACGACCATGAACATTCATGCTCAAGACCATGAACTGCCTTGCTAATTACAATGAACATTCATGCTCACGACCATGAATTATCATGCTCAACACCATGAACTTTCATGATCATAACCATGAACATTCAAGATCATAACCATGAACATTCATACTTAACAACACTAACTTGGTTAACCTTTCTGGTCTGGACATGAACAACTATTGTCATTGCCAAAAAACAAATGAAGGTTCATTGATGATGGCTAGTAAACAAATTATGATCACAATAAATGAACATAGAAGAATGAGTTCAGTTTGCCAAGGCTCATTTTGATTAAAATAAACTGAACGATTGTGATAAACACCATGAACTGTAATGTGCCAACACCACAAACAATAGTCAACTGCATCAACCTAAATTACATCAAACTATAAAAGATCAATTTTTTCAACTACATCAACCTAAAGTAACAAACTGTCATACTACAACACTACAAAACAAATGAGCTAAACATCAATGTTCTTTCTTTTAAAGATCCTCTCTTTTGGAAGAGATGAAATGGCATTCTTCACATGTTCGACCAAGTGGTTGTGGTTGCTTAACAGGATTGCACTCAAGTATTGTGCCCTCATCGTTGCCATTTGTTCGTTATCCTCCTCCTCCAGCTCAGGGTTCCATCCTTGCGGGTCGTGCCCCATGTATGTCTCCATATGCCTCATAAGGTAAACCCCGCAGTCAACCTTGTTTTGACCCATCCAAGGAATCCCCAAGCGTTTAGGTTTTACCTTTTTAAAATTTTCAAAAGGAGCAACCTTACTTTCCATTCCTTTTGCTTTCAGAAGATGACAAAATAGCTCTGTCTGCAATGATTGGAATAGAATCAGTGTATAAAAACTTAATAGAGAAAATATAAAATGCTTGATCATTCATTTAAAAGTTCAATGCAAAATAAAAACAGAAATATTCATGACAGATTACAAAAATGTTCAAGGCAGGATGGAGAAGAGTTCAAGGATAGAATTAAAAGTTCAATGCAAAATAAGAACATAAATGAATGTTCATGACTATTAACAACAATGTTCAAGGTAGGATAGAGAAAAAGTTCAAGGATAAGAATTAAAAGTTCAATGCAGAATAAGAACAGAAACTTCATGACAGATAACAATAATTACACAAAGAATTAAAAGGATAAAACTATGTTCATGGATTTGAGAAGCCATGTTCATGGTCAAGGCAACAAACTTTCAAGGCATAAAACTACTTTATTTTTGTTAGACAAATGCAAAAACAATTAACATACCAGAACCCCAATACACCATATCAAACTCAATAGAACAACTAGAATCTCGTCGGAGGGGAGAAATCAGATAAAAAAAACTTAAATACAAACACAGTTCAAACATTTTTTTTTCACAAATAAACACAGAAATTGAACATCAAACTAATAAACAAAAGCTTAACAGCATAATAACACAGATTCGTATTGGTTTAGCATGACAAGACGCTGAAAACTACAGAAAAATGGAAATCGAGTAAGTTAGGGTTTCATACTCGGTTTTTGTAACACCCCCAAATATATACTTGAAAGGTATTACCGCCAGTGACCTCGGATTTCACATCCGAAGCCACCCCAGGCTTAACCCGTTGATATAATTCATCAAACAACAGTTATAATACAAAATATCATAACTTTCGATTAAAATCATTGTCTCGGCATTACATCCATAATCCGAAATACAACTGAAATACATAGTAGTCTTGATATAAAATATGTTTAACACAGCGGAAGTCTTTAAAATAAATAACACAAGGGTCTTGATCTAGCGATCACACGCTAAGGATCTCAACCTTGATAAAACACTTCAAAATTTCCATCTGCCTTCACCGTCGTTTCTAGCCTTCATAGATCTGCAGTTTATCTGATGTGCCGTATGAGACGGATGACACCAGCCAACCATGCAGGGGAATATAACCGGTTGGTTAGTCTAATGAAAGACTATGCAAGGGTAAAACAAAAAGGTTCTAAGTAGTCGTATTAGGTTAGACTCGTCGCTTCTCGAATAAAGGTCGATGACGATAGTCAACCACCATACTCCTACTGAAATATACAAAAAAGCATGATCAAGAGAAAAGACTCTGAAAGAATGAGTCTTACGGAAACATATGAAGAGAAGACTCCAAACGGTTGAGTCTTATTGGAAAGTATGACAAGTGCTTGGGAACATCAATTTCACACAAGCGTTTTAAAACTGACTTGGTGTTCCGGTTCACGACCAATCTCACCGCACAATGCGAATTCAGATTGGAAAGAGAACTTTACTCTGACCAAAGTCTAGACGAGTTTTCCTAGCTGCACTACTTCCTAGCCGCACTACTCGTCTGAAGATATATTAGTTATGTGCACTAAAGCACTTATCTTATTTAATTCCAAAACGTACATTTACGTTATAAGCTTTTAAGATCTCCTCACAAGAGATATCGGATCTCCTCACAAGAGATATCAAAGGAAATACATCCCAAATGGCGGCACCAGCTGTGTACACATACCCTGAGTAAGGGTAAGGTCATGACCGAAGATACTAGGGAAAATCCTCCTAGCACCATTATCAAGAAATCACTAAACCTCGCAAGGTACATAGTGTTCCTACGAATACTCGTTCTAACTAAACAGTTAAAACATAAGAGCAATAATTCACATCAAAGTCATCGAGGCCAATAACAGATATAATAGCGTTGTTTCTAGCAATATATACAACCTATTATAATATCTGTATTTCAATCATATAAATATATATAATAGCGTTGTTTCTAGCAATATATTAACAACCTATTATAATATATCTTTTTAAATCACATACAGTTATCAAAACTGTTCCCAGACGAAAACAATATTCATCCCAAATTAATTAACAATTGATAATCAATATAAATATGGAATGATAAGCAAGAGTGAACCGCCACTTGCCTTAGATCAGACGAACGTTCGAACAATGATGGTTTCTAGGTCCGGAACGGGGACATAACTCAGATTTCAGATCCCTACGGAACGACCTATAATGAAACCCTAAGTTAGATTCGATAATAACATATACGAATCTAAGGAAAGACGAACTAAATCGAAGGGACGAAGCCCCGATCGAGACCACAAAGCACAAAGCCACACTACGAGCCCAGACACACCGCGGGTGCGCCGGCCCTGCCGCGGGTGCGGTGGAGGTGCGGTGAAGGGTGCGGTCACGTAACAGTGTTGACACGACGAGAGGGAAAAATCTCACCGGGGAAGACGACGGGGGCTCGACTCGTGGTGGCTCCAACTTCTGGATTCCTTGGACTTCCAAAGGACCACTTTGAGAGCACCACCACTTTTAACAAGAGCTCCGGCGAAGGCTTTGAAATTCCGGCGAGAGCTTGAGCTTTCCGACGACAATGGAGATGAGAGATTTGAGAGGGAGAGAGCTCGGATTGGAGTGCTCAACACAACTCTAGATCTCCTCCTTTTATAGAGCCCAGCAAGCAGCACACAAGCAAGCAGGTGTGTCGATCAAGCAGCTGCGTCGCCCGACCAGAATGGACAAGCAGCTCAGTTCAGACGCGACGTCTGAAGTCCGGCGCTGCAGAAAAGAAATGATGAAAATGCGGGGTGCGGTGGCTCCACCGCAGGTGCGGCGAGCTTCCACCTGACCGCCTCAGAAAATGGCCTTCACCGCGGGGTGCGTCCAGTCCACCGCGGGTGCGGTCAAGGCAAAAATGTGCGCCTTTTGTCCTCTTTTGTCCGAGTTAAGTACGGGTACGAGTTTTTAACCCCGGGTTAAATATATTCGTACTCGGTTAATATCTTTGCACCCGAATGAGTATTCTAAGCCCCGAAAATACGTCGAATGTATTTTATACCACTCATGAAAATATTACAGAGATCAAACAAATTACAGAGTGTCTGAACTTCTCTAAAATTAATCCGGTTTGTGATACGGGAGTTAGGAAAATTATCAAAATACTCTTTATTAAAATGAGGGGTATTACAGTTTTCCGGTGACCAAAGCTTCAACTCTTTGCCGGCCGGAATCAGTAGAGATTGTAGAGAAGTGGTTGTCTTCGACAAAGGCGCGGTGAAACGACGAAATTAGAGTAGATTGGAGAGCGAAATGGAGACGATTCGAGAGCGAGCGCGTATGTTGAACCGCTAGTAGCTTTTGTAGATAAAAACTGCCTCTCAATGCGCGCATATCTGAGCCGTCTGATCGTCACGAAATCAACGGTCCACCTTTTTTCTCAGTTCTCTCTTATATTTTTGTTCTTATATGATGCTCTTCCATAATATAGGTATAAATATTGGCGGATACACTTGCGATCCAATGACTCCCACAGTAATTTTTCCAATAAAAATAATAGTATTTTCTAACAATTTTTACAAGTGGTAGTTTGTTTTTCCTTTAGTCAGTTTTTATTTTGTATAAGGTTATAAAGTTTTATTATCTTAAAGTAGCCGTACATCATATTATAATGAAAAAAATATTTTACTTTATAGGATGTAGTATTGAGATAATTATAGTAATTGCAACAGAATATCTATGACTGGTTTATTAGCTAGATTGTAATACGCTAAACATGATTGATCCAATCCACATTTTAAAACAATACTTAATACTATATGATTTTATTTTTTATACATTCATAAATCAACCTTTTAAGCATCATTGTTAAGTTTCATAAGTTTTGGATTTGCACTAAATTAATGTACGTACTATAGTATAACTCTAAAAACACATGTCCATCAAGTTGAAACTAATGTAATTTATAAGAGTAACGAAACATGTAATATAACCTTACCCAAATACTGAACATATTTGAAACAATTGTAGGCACATACTTACAGTGACAAAGTTGTAGCCTTGTAGATGGTGAATCCTCCCTTAATGCTACGTGCACTAGTAATAACTAATAAGGGTTAGCTTAGGATGCGTTTGAATTCTCAAAATAATATATTAAAATATATTATTTTATATTAAATTAATAATTTAATATAAGATAATGTATTATTTTGAGATCCAAACAAACCTTCAACCCCATCACCCACAAAGTAATGTTGTTTTGTATAAGATATAAGGATTTCAACTTGTACTCATCCCAACCAATAGGGGCTACAACTTGAAAAAGCTGTAGTCTAGAAACAAATGCGTCATATTATTCATTTATTGGCACTTCATACTATATTGACATTTAACTCAATTTCATTTGACAATGACTTATGGTGATATATAAACATATCAAACTACAGTGACGAGCTCTAGGCAAATTGTTCTTAAATGGTACTCTCTCCGTTCCAGATAGTTTCTCTCGATTTGACCAGGCACACTCGTCGATGCGAGTTTTGTATCGTTAATATCTCTAATTATTCATTAATAAAAATTATAATTTTTTGATATTATCAAAATAATCATTAAGACGAATCAAACAAGACCCCACATGACTATGTTTTTTCTTATATATTGAAAGAAATCTAAAAAATTCTCTTCAACTATAAATAGTGTACAAAAAAAACAATAGGAATAACTCAATGGGACAGAGGGAGTAGATTCCATTGAGGAAAAAAGGGAATGCTGACGTTGTCTCTAGTTATTATCTAACTACTCTTCTATTTGATTGTATAATTGGCTGTCTGTTAGGGATTCACACTTGTTATACCTATCAATTGCAAATGGAAGCTTGAAATGTTGTAGTTGCACTATGTTAAGGTTTTTGTAATTTGTTTATTGTTTGGTTCTTTCTATACATTTTTGTGCATGGGTGCCATTATATCACTTAAAAAACTAATGAAGTTTCCAAAGTTTTGAATGGTTGGTTAGTGATGCCTTTGTTAAGCTTTTAGTGATTTCCCTCTTATAATTCACTAGTAAGTTAGTAGACTCTTGTATATTTCCCAATCAATTATTAATCAGTTTTCAGAAACCATTATATTAGAATAAAAAAATCTTATGCGCTTTTTTATATTTTAATAATAACTAGTGTATGGCACGGGTATAGTGAAAAATACAAAATTTAAAATATGATCTAAATTAATGACAAATAAAGATACCAAATCAATGGAAACAATAAACTTATGTGTATTACAATAAACTATAGAAGACAATGCTGAGTGTTAACAAAATATATACATGAATTTATAAATTATGAAATAAATAGTGGTAAATTATTTACCCTTTGGTCAATTAGTACTCGTGATATTATAGTTCTAATAGACTTGAAAATGAACTTTTGAAAAGTAGATGGAACTGCTTTCTTAAATAGGTGTGATATGCAAACGTAAATATTTTAAAAAGGATTTGATATTTATAAAGGATTTGATGAACAAACGCGTTGACTTCTTCCATTACCAATAAAAAGCACACATTTAATATTTTATAGGGTGAAGATCTATTTAACCACATACAAAAAAAAAAGATATTAAATTTGAATTAAGACTAAAATTGAAAGTTAGTTACAACATTTTTCTAAATGACACGAATGATTTTCATTTAAATGGATTATTTTTTGTTGAAAGATTAGAATTAGACTTGTCAAAAACCGACCCGACCCGACTTATTTGGGTCAAGACCCGACCCGACCCGAAAGTCATTGGGTCAAGAAGGACCCGAACCCAAACCCGAAGGACCCGACCTGACCCGAATAGTGAATCTGAGCTCGAGGGACCCCGCTATTTCATATATTTTATTTTATTTATATTAAATATTTTACACTTTTTTAAATAATTATATAATATTAATTTTTATTTTTATTTTTTTAAAAAAAAAATCATAATATTAATCATAAAAAAATGGACACCTTCGACCTGCTGGGTCAACCCAAACCTGACCCGCCCGACCCAAAAAATTTAACGGACCCGATCGATCCAAACCCGACTTGACCCGACCCGAACCCGACCCGCCCGACCCAGTTTACAGATTTGAACAAATTTCTAAGTGATTTATATATAACAAACTCTTCAAAATCATATCTAATTAAATTTTGTTAGTGGAAAATTAAAATTTTCAATAATTTTAAAAAAAAAAAAGCTAAAAATTGAGAATTGACTGATATATTTTTCTTCTTTCAATTTGTCTAAATGCTAGTACTATTTCGGCTTATATAAATTTAATTAGTTTTAATTAACTTATTCTAATGCATAACATTTAAAACATGAGTTTATCAATGATTATGTTAGTGGTAGATGCATGCACGTAATTCAATGACAAAGATGGTACTAATGTATCAACTTTTGAGTTCTATTTTTTATTTTGAATAATATGATTAAAATGTGTAATTTTAAACGACGTCATATATTTGAATCTGATCCTTATTTTAAATTTACATATTTAGTTAAAAGCTACATTTATCAAACAAAAAAGTTATTAAAAGATTAACATTAATGCTAAAATCTCTAAGTTTTTTAGATAAGATTTTATTTAAAATCTCACAAAAATTTATGGGTTAAAATAAATTACACGTAAATTTTTTAAAAGAGAATTACTCATAAATTGACACATAAACATGTTGGACTCAGAATTATTATGGAGGCTCTAAATGTGTGAGCTTTAATATATATATATGATAGATAGATTAAATATGTAAGACTTGTTACCAAAAAAATGTGAGACCTAATTAAAATTAAACCTGTAAATATAATTTTATTACTTTAAATTAGGAATTTATGGTTGTTTGATTTTTATATATGACTGTATACTCTAACCAAATGACAATATTCTTATATTTTTTAAATGTATACTTTAAAAAGAAAAAGATAAATTATTAAATAATTACTTAGCATTATAAATTAATTTTTTAAAATTTATTTGTTGATACAAAACCCACTTCAATTATTTTTCAAATAACATATCATATTCTATATGCATTTTTTCTTATTTATCATTAATAATTGATAAATAATTTGTTTTTAAATCTTTAAACCTAAAATCTATGAAAGAAGATTTTTTATGCTTATCAGATTCGCATGGGATTACATATCAAAATGTGAATGCATTATAATTAAAATTCTACAACTTTAACATCTACGTGAAAAAAATTGAGTTAGTCAATTTGAAAACCAAAAAAAATCGGAAATGAAAAACTAATTGCAAAATCACAAGTTTTTAGTTAGTTAGAAAGATTTTTCTTCCTCTTAACAATAAACATTATTATTTTAAATTTGATAAGATTTTCTGGTTTATAGTTAAATAAAATATAAAAACAAAGCAAATAAAAAATCCATTAGCAAATCATACAACCAAATTATATTTTTAAGTATTTTAAAAAGTTAAAATATTTAAAATTCAATTTTAAGAATTAATCACAAAATGACACATAGGATCGGTGGACCCAGAATCAATATGGTGGCTCTAAATTTATTTGCTTTAAATATATATATATATATATATAATTACATATTAGTTTCGTTAATAAAAAACTGGACAAAACTTTTGTTGGTCTACAAAAAATGCAGACTATTTTATTCTAATATATATGTTGATCGCAAAATTTAATAAGGTTAAGTTGATCAAGCACAAAACTGCTAAGCTTTCACCGTACAATTATGTAAAACTCCCCAATTGGGTTGTTGTCGATGTTTAAATAAAATACGATTTAAATTGCTCATAGTATTAGTTTAGATGTATTTTTATTATATATAATATGTGTTTATAAAGTCTATATATTAAGAGTCGTATGTTTTTAGTTGGTGTCCATACTAAAATTTGTTAAGATTTCCAAATTAGTTAAATCAACTCTTAAAGTATCTAGTTTAATTTTGAATTTTAAAATTATAATGTAAAAATAATTTAAAATAACCACAAAATTGTACCTATGATATCAATTTCCTAGATTCCTACGGCTTGGCAACAAAAAATAGAAAAAAACTTCTAAAAATCTCCTAACAAACTACAAAATAAAAAGTTATAAACTATAGATCCGACATGAAAGCGAAATTATATTTGATAAGCATTTAAAAGTTAAATTATTTATAAATTATTTTTAAGAATTAATCGCAAATGACACATAGAATTTGTGGGGCCAGAAGTATTATGGTGGCTCGAAATTCAATAGCTTATATATATATATATAAATGTTTAAATAAAATACAATTTAAATTGCTCATAGTATTAGTTTAGATGTATTTTTATTATATAATATGTGTCTATAGAGTCTATATATTAAGATTCAGATGTTAGTTTAATTGGGATCCATAATAAAATTTGTTAAGATTTCCAAATTAGTTAAATCAAATATTAAAGTATCTAGTTTAATTTTGAATTTTAAAATTATAATGTAAAAATAATTTAAAATAACCACAAAATTGTACCTATAATATCAATCTCCTAGATTCCTACGGCTTGGCAACAACAAAAATAGAAAAACAAACTTCTAAAAATCTCATAACAAACTACAAATCAAAAGGTTATAAACTACAAATTCTATATCAAAGCAAAATTATATTTGATAAGCAAATAAAATCTAAAATATTTATAATTTATTTTTAAGAATTAATCACAAAATGACACATACACTTTGTGGGGCCAAAAGCATTCTGGTGGCTCGAAATTCAATAGCTTTAATATATATATATATATATATATATATATATATATAAATGTTTAAATAAAATACAATTTAAATTGCTCATAGTATTAGTTTAAATGTATTTTTATTATATATAACATGTGTGTATAAGGTCTATATATTAAGATTCATATGTTAGTTTAGTTGGGGTCCATAATAAAGTTTGTTAAGATTTCCAAATTAGTTAAATCAAATATTAAAATATTTAGTTTAATTTTGAATTTTAAAATTATAACGTAAAAATAATTTAAAGTAATCATAAAATTGTTCCTATAATATCAATTTTCTAGATTTCTAGGGCTTGGCAACACAAAAAATAGAAAAAAAAACTTCTAAAAATCTCCTAACAAACTACAAAACAAAAAGTTAAAAACTACAAATCCGATATCAAAGCAAAATTATATTTGATAAGCATTTAAAAGTTAAAATATTTATAATTTATTTTTAAGGATTAACTACAAATTGACACCTAAGATTTATGAGGCCGGAATGAATATAGTGACTCTAAATTTTTTTATTTTAATATATATATATATATATAGATTTTATTACCCCCACTTAATGAAAATTCTGTTTCTGTCCCTGAGTACAGGAAAACCAAACCTATCTTACAACTTATATTTTATTAACTAGATAAAAATCCAACCCAATATTGTCACATTAATGACTTTATTAACACTTGAATCTTTGGAATCTATATATCCTAAACAATAATTCCTCTGTTTATTTATAATTGTCTTTTAAAAAAAAAAAATTAGTTATAAATATTTGTCTTTTTTACATGTTTTGGAAAAGTCTTTCAAATTTATTGATTATATTAAATGAATAAAACTAAACTATTTCAATTTCCAATGTAAGAAAATAAACATTCAATTAGTGATATTTTAATACAATTTTACTTTATATAATATATGTGTCCAACTTTAAAAAGACAAATAAATCCCAACATTTGCGATTATATAATCTGAAGTTGGTTACATTAATGCATCATACGAGACTGAGTATATTTACTATTTAGCTATTAGCTAGGCTAAGCTAGCACTCACTATACCTTTACCTCACCCATTTAACTCTACATGACGCCCTTAACTATTGTTAGCTATAAACTAAGCTACCAACTAATCTAAACTATTTACATCGTTAACATGATTTTTTTTCTAGATTTATTATCTTTTTTATATATTTTGACTTATTTTTGTTATGCTCATTTTTCTTAGGTTTAAGAAAATGTCCAAATAGGGCTATCAGACAACATATATATGGTAGCATAAATCTGCACCACAATAAATTTATTGATAATGACGATTGATCTCCAAAGAACGCTTGAATCTTCAAGATCTGCACTCAAGAACACAGTCAAAGGGAGGGTCGGGATCTCCCCTAAAGCCCATCCGACGCTCAAATCAGATCTCACCAAATGTCAATGGTGGCTAGTTTTTTTTTGTTTTTGAAATAGAAGAGAATGAAAGAGAGTATGTAGGCTGATTGAAACTTATATTAGTTAAAGTACCTCTAGAATATTAAATACCTTGTCCCACTTGGATCATGTGTATGGCTCCTTAATGGGCTTTTAATAATAAAGCCTATTATTCTCATCTTGAATTGTTGTTTGACTTTTCAAGTGATAGAAATTAATGAATAGATAAAAAATAAATGGTTTTTTCGCCTGCTATCCCTGAGGTAAGGCAAAATTCGCGAGGTGTCTCAAAGTTTTACCTATTTCGCCCGGTACCCCCGAGTTTTTTTTTTCCACCAAATGCCCATCTATTAATTTTTTAATTAAAAAATCCAAAAAATACTAAAAAATGAGAAAAAGCAAAAAATCCCAAAAAAAACGGATCTTTTCGGTGGCCTGGAGGGCGTCGGTGGAAGTGTTGAGGCCGGTGAGCCAGACGAAAGGAGCGAGGTGCAAATCGAGGGTTCCTACACGAAGATTAGGCACATTAAACTGCAAATTTCAAATAAAGACAAATTTCAGGATCAATCATATTCATATCGACTAGAATTAAATGATAAGAACAAAAAACGAATTGAATCCGCCAGATCAAGATACAGGAAGAGAGACTTACCCTGTAGAGAGGGGTATCGAAAGATTGCTTGGAGATGGACTCATGTATCTTTGCCCAGAGAGAAGAAGCGGATGTCTTGACGGGAAGAGACACCATCCAATATCTAGTCGCCATTGTTGATCTTCGAGAGGATTCAGATGGCTCCTCGCTTGGGGGCGTCGTCGGGCCTGGAGGCCCGGGATGAACTCGGTGGCCAACGAGCTTAAACGGGGGGTTTGAGATTTTTTTAGTATTTTTTGGGTTTTTTAATTAAACGAAAATTTCGCCTGGTACCCTCAAGATTTTGCATAATTCGCGAAATATTCAAAGGTTTTAACATTTTCGCGTGGTACCCCTGAACTATTGTCAACATTTTGCCAAATACCCTTCCGTCTTATATATTATCGTTACCAAAACGTTAAATCATTTTTTTTTTAAAAAAATCCCTCGTCGGTGTGTCCCTCCACTTCCATGGCTCCATTCCACAACCCACTATGTGAAAGCATTGACTTGTTAGGCGACTTTTGTGCACTCATCTCATCATTATACCCCACCGGTGAACTCCAAATCAATCACTACTTCCTTCGCCCGCCTTCACGACATCTCCACCACCTTCGCCGCATCTCTCCCGCCTATGGCGGTAGCCGACCTCCTCGCCGGCGAGATCACCACCGAGCTCCTCAGACAACTCTTCTCCATCGCTCAGAATCCTCCCTCTGCAGAGATAGCGCCGAGGGCCTCATCAGCCATGTCAACGAGCTCTTCCCTATCATTCAAGAGATCAAGAAAACCGACGTCGAGCTCTCCCAATTCCGCCAGTTCCAGCTCGAGCGCCTCTCCAAACTCCTCCTCGAAGGCCACGACCTCTCCGAAGAAATCCTCAATTCCGGCCGATGGAACGTCTACAGAAACCTCCAATTGGTGAGAAAGATGGAGAAATTGGAGAAGAGAGTGGCCGCTTTCGTCCAAGGTCCACTGCAGGCCCACCTTTTAGCCGATGTTCATCACTTGAGGTTCGATACCGCCGAGCGATTCGATCGGCTCGAGGAATCGGCGCGCCGGATTGAGCACCGGCTTGGCGTTGTGCAGGTCGGGGTTGCGGTTGGGGCTGTGGCTGGAGGCGGAGGGGGGTGGTTGGAGGAGGAGATTAAGAGGATGGAGGAATTAGGGCAGAAATCCGAGGGGATGTGGCTGGGATTGCGAGAGACAGAGGAATGGTCGCCATTGTTGGACAGAGAGAGCTCGGAATTCAGGGGATTTTTTTTAATTATTTAACGTTTTGGTAACGATAATAAGACGGAAGGGTATTTGGCAAAATTTTGACAATAGTTCAGGGATATCACGCGAAAATGTTCAAACTTTTGGGTATTTCGCGAATTATACAAAACCTTGAAGGTATCAGGCGAAATTTCCGTTAATTAAAAAATTAATAGATGGACATTTGGCGGGAAAAACAAAAACAAAAATCGAGGATACCACGCGAAATAGATAAAACTTTGGGTCACCTCGCAAATTTAGCATTACCTCAGAGATATCAGGCGAAAAAACCGAAAAATAAATTTAGGAGATATATTTTTACCTCCACAATATATTTATATAACTCATTCATTCAGTGGTTTTGGTAGTATAATGCGAACTGTTAATTCAACAAGAAATCTTGGATAATCCCTCAGTTTTGTATCTGTATATAAATATAAATTAGTATATATACATAAACCATTAAATAACAAATTTATAATAATGTAAAGTTAAATTTTATCATTTTTTTCCCAAAAAGCATAAAATAAACTTCATTATTTGGCATTACTATGGTAAATGTAGCTAGCTACTAGGGTACTATGGTAAATGTCATCTGAAGGACAACTCATGTAAGTAATCAAATCCAAATATTTCGGCGGTCATCTGCTCTAGTGTGTCGTGTGTCTGTTGCCGGAGCTTCGAGGTGTACGAATAGTGAATGTGCAGGTCCGGATTCTGTCTTTGGTTATATTACAAATGGAGTATTCCTCTGTTCCACAATGTTTGTTCTGTTTGATTTTTGTATATTATTTATAGTTGAAAAGAATATTTAAGATATCTTCTAATATATAAGGAAAAAAAATAGTCATATGGGATCTTATTTGATTCGTCTCAACGAGTACTTTGATAATATCAAAAAATTGTAATTTTTATTAATATGTAATTAGAGATATTAACGATACAAAACTCGCATCGACAAGTGTGTCCAGTCAAAACAGGACAAACAAATCGGGACATAGGGAGTATTATATATTTCTTGGAAATCACATTTCTTCCTTTACTTGCTTATATGTTAATTAAATTCCATTCCATTTATCTAAACTTCAATTGTTGCTTCTTTTATTTGCTTGTGTTAGAATATATACATAATATACATAACTCATTCCACATTTGAAATTGGGATATAACTTGTCTGATATATAAATTTAGGATTTGTTTGGATTCTCTTTAGAATGCATTAAAATGCATTATCTTGCATTAAATTAATGATTTAATATAATTTAATGCAAGATAATGCATTATATTAGGAAATCCAAACATATCCTTAGTGGACTACTCTTTTCATTGTCAATTGATTTTAGGATGAAACGCTATTGGCCTTATGTTCTGAACTACATGTATGTGCGCACCGATTGACACATCCCCGTATATTGGCCCACCGAACTTTATCAAGGTATATATCAGAGCTGGTCTGGTCGTGGACTCTTTCCTGGTTTACTTTGGTCGTCGCCCTTTATCTACCTACTACCTATGGGCCTTCACCCATATGTTATCTACCTTACTTTCTATGGGCCTTCACCTGTCTATTATCTACCTTACCTATCTTATCCAAGTGTCTGGCCCAGTTGCACTTGAAGGGGAGGGTGTTAAGATATTATCTGACATCGGAAATAAAGATTAAATAAGACTAGTATATAAGCTTGATGGACTACTCCTCCTATTGCCAATTGGTTTTATGATGGAACTCCACTAGGCTTGTATGCTAGGCCCACACGCGCAGTTGCGCCATACGTACGCACATTCCCCCGGGTAGGCCCATGGCCCATTGTCTAAAATTGACATGGTATCAGATCTTGTTTCGGTCCTAGGTCCAAGTGTCATTGGCCAGGTAGGCACATCACACTTGAGGGAGAGTGTTAGAATATATACATAACATACATTACTTATCTCACATTTGAAGTTATGACATAATTTGCCTAGTATATAAGCTTAGTGGACTACTCTTCCTATTGCCAATTGGTTTTAGGATGAAACCCCACTAGGCTTGTATGTTAGACCCATACGCGTAGTTGTGCCATACGTACGCACATTTCCCCGGGTAGGCCCACGGCCCACTATCTAAATTTGACAGTTTGTATTAAATGAAGTCGAATGAGTGTGATTGACCTAAGTTCCAACTTGTTCTTCTTTGATTTGCTTATATTTCACTAAATTGAGTCCAATGAGTGCGATCGACCTGAATTCCAACTTCTTCTTAATGTATGCATCTGTCGAATATCAAATGTAAGTCGAATGAGTGTAAATATGTGATCGACCTAAATTTCAGCTTCTTCTAGATATATGCATCTAACGAATGTCAAATGTCAGTTGAATGAGTGCGATCAACCTAAATTCCTTCTCCTTTGGGAATATTGAAATCTTAGTATATTAATGTCGAATTACCGCTCTCTATTTTTGCATGGTTTTGCTTGTCCAACATCTCGGTGTTCTCTAAATTGTGTTTGATTTGTTAGGAAAGGAGTAGACATCTCTTTGTTGTCATTTTAGATGAGAATCTTCAGTTCAAATTCACTTCACCACTAATCACAAGTATACTGTCACATGCAACCTTTTGTCATATGTTTAGCAACGAAGCCAAGTATCAATCCCCTAAAATAACAACAACTATGTGTTTTACATCAGATGTTAGCTTCATGTTTATGAAATCATAGAGAGATGTAATGAAGTCTTGCCATCTCTGACCTAAATGTTATGTGGTCATTCCTAACTTAATTGACATTAAACTTAAACTTCTCATTGCTAATTTTATAAATTGATTAACATTTTGCAGGTTGTGATCGGCATTATATCATTCCTTACTGTACTTATCACACATGGATGGATAATGATGGGAGGATGTTAGAATATATACATAACATACATAACTCATCCCACATATTAAGTTGGGATATAACTTGTGTAGTATATAAGCATAGTGGACTACTCTTCCTATTGCCGATTGGTTTTAGGATGGAACCCCACTGTGCTTGTATGCTAGGCCCATACGCGCAGTTGCGTCATACGTACGCACATTTCCCCAGGTAGGCCCATGACCCACTGTCTAAATTTGAGCTTGTATTAAATGCAGTCGAATGAGTGTGATCGACCTAAATTCCAGCTTGTTCTTCTTTGATTTTCTTATATTTCACTAAATTGAGTCCAATGAGTGCGATCGACCTGAATTTCGGCTTCTTCTTAATGTATGCATCTGGCGAATATCAGATGTCAGTCGAATGAGTGTGAATCTGTGATCGACCTAAATTTCAGCTTCTTCTTGATATATGCATCTGGTGAATGTCAAATGTCAGTTGAATGAGTGCGATCAACCTAAAATTCTTCTCCTTTGAGAGTATTGAAACCTTAGTATACTGATGTCGAATTGTCGCTCCCTATTTTTGCGTGATTTTGCTTGTCCAACACCTCAGTGTTCTGTATATGTGTCCGATTTGTTAGGAAAGGAGTAGACATCTCTTTGTTGTCATTTTATATGAGAATCTTCAGTTCCAATTCACTTCACCACTAATCACAAGTACACTATCACATGCAACTTTTTGTCATATGTTTAGCAACGAAGCCAAGTATCAATCGCCTAAAATAACAACAACTATGTGTTTTACATCAGATGTTAGCTTCATATTTATGAAACCATAGAGAGATGTAATGAAGTCTTGCCATCTCTAACCTAAATGTTATGTGGTTACTCCTAACTTAATTGACATTAAACTTAAACTTCTCATTGATAATTTAATAAATTGATTAACATTTTGCAGACTGTGATCAACATTATACCATTCCTTACTATACTTATCACACAAGGATGGATAATGATGGGATGATGTTAGAATATATACATAGCATACATAACTCATCCCACATCTGAAGTTGAGACATAACTTGCCTAGTATATAAGCTTAGTGGACTACTATTGTGAGTTGATTTAGGATGGAATTCCACTGGGCTTGTATGTTAGGCCCATACGCACAGTTGTGCCATATGTTCGCACATTCCTCCGGGTAGGCACACACCCCACTGTCTAAATTTGATAGCTTGTATTAAATGTAGTCGAATAAGTGTGATCGACCTATATTCCAGCTTGTTCTTCTTTGATTTGCTTATATTTAACTAAATTGAGTCCAATGAGTGTGATCGACCTGTATTCCGACTTCTTCTTAATGTATGCATCTGGCGAATATCAGATGTCAATCGAATGAGTATGAATCTGCGATCGACCTAAATTTCAGCTTCTTCTTGATATATTCATCTGGTGAATGTCAAATGTCAGTTGAATGAGTGCGATCAACCTAAAATTCTTCTCCTTTGAGAGTATTGAAACCTTTGTATACTAATGTCAAGTTGTCGCTCCCCATTTTTTTGCGTGATTTTGCTTGTCCAACCCCTCAGTATTCTCTAAAATGTATCTGATTTGTTAGGAAAGGAGTAGATATCTCTTTGTTGTCATTTTAGATGAGAATCTTCAGTTCTAATTCACTTCACCACTAATCACAAGTACACTATCACATGTAACCTTTTGTCATATGTTTAGCATCGAAGCCAAGTATTAATCCCCTAAAATAACAACAGCTATGTGTATTACATAAGATGTTAGCTTCATGTTTATGAAATCATAGAGAGATGTAATGAAGTCTAGCCATCTCTCACCTAAATGTTATGTGGTCACTACTAAATTATTTGTCATTAAACTTAAACATCTCATTGCTAATTTTATAAATTGATTAACTTTTGGCAGATTGTGATCGACATTATATCATCCCTTACTTTACTTATCACACAAGGATGGATAATGATGGGAGGATGTTAGAATATATACATAACATACATAACACATCACACATTTTATGTTGGGACATAACTTGCATAGTATATAAGCTTAGTGAACTACTCAACCTATTGCAATTGGTTTTTTGGATGGAATCTCGCTGGGCTTGTATGTTAGTTAGGCCCATCCGTGAAGTTGTGCCATACGTACGCACATTCCCCTGAATAGGTCTACGACCCACTGTCTAAATTTGACTTGGTATCAGAGCTTGTTTTGGTCATGGGTCCAAGTGTCATAGGCCAGGTAGGCCCGTCACATTTTAGGGGGAGTGTTAGAATATATACATAACATACATAACTCATCCCATATATGAAGTTAGGACATAACTTGCCTAGTATATTCCTCCTATATGGAACCCCATTGGTTTGCATGCTAGGCACATACACACAGTTGTGCCACGCACATTCCCCCGGGTAGGCCCACAGCCCATTGTTTAAATTTGACACCTTGTATTAAATGCAGTTGAATGTGATCGACCTAAATTCCAACTTGTTCTTCTTTGATTTGCTTATATTTTGAGTCCAATGAGTGTGTTCGACTTGAATTCCGACTTCTTCTTAATGTATGCATCTGGCGAATATCAGATGTCAGTCGAATGAGTGTGAATTTGTGACCGACCTAAATTTTAGCTTCTTCATGATATATACATCTAGAGAATGTCAAATGTCAGTTGAATGAGTGTGTAACACCCCCAAAACTTAACCATTTTGGAAAGGTATTACCGTCAGTGACCCCAGTGTTCCTTACCGAGATCACCCAAGGCTTTACCACTTAAATACGATTTATGAAATGCAATTGATACACAATGATCAAGCATTAAATTCCAAAACGTAACATTGTCAAGGAAATAAGGGTTACGGGATTACAGCCCAATCTCGAATAGGTCAATACAGAGTTTAAAACAAACACAGCGGAAGTCTAAGAAAGTATATTACAATCAAAGTTATTGTCCAAAAGATCTCAACCTGATTAAAGAAATAATTAAAACATTGAAAAACCACCGTTGACTCCATAGTCCTTCTGGTCTTCTGAACTACTTCTTATCTGATGTGTCGAATCGAACGGATGACACCAGCCAACCATGCAAGGGAAATATTGGTTGGTTAGTCTAAATGAATAGACTAGCAAGGGAACAAAGCAGAATGGTTCGAAGCAGTTGTATTAGGTTAGACTCCTCGTCCCTCGAATAATAATCGAGTACGCTTGTCAACCACCATACTCCTACTGGAATAAACAAGAGGTATGCACAAGAGAAGATTCTGGAAGACTTAATCTTCACAGAAATCGACCCGAAAGAAGACTCCAACTGAAATGAGTCTTTAAGGAAGTATGACAAATCTAGAAAGTTACAGAATCATACAACAATGATTTAAAACTGACTGAGATACTTCAGTCAACGACCAACCTCACCGCCTTTCAGCGAATCCAGATCGGAAAGAAGACGTACTACATTCAAGTCAACACGAGTCTTCCTAGCGGCACTATTACCTAGCTGCCCTACTCGCTGAGCGTTCATTAATTATGTGCGTCAAGGTAGCACTTATCTGATTATGTTTCAAAAACACACATCACATTATAGACTTTTACATGTGTACCCCACCAATGGGACGACACATCTTAGTATACGTTTCGTCGAGAGTGACGTACACCGAAAGGTTTGTGACACCAGCTAAGTGTCCTGTCTCTACACACTTGTGAAAGAGACCGATCATGATCTTAGAATAGTACCAGATGGGGATGAACCACCCCGATACCAGATTATAAAGAAACGACTGGACAGAGTCCGAGTAACGTTCCTATTTAACAGTGCTAACTAAACAGTTACAGCACCACAACAGATACAGGATAAATCCACATAAAGGCCCGAAAGGCGATCACAGATAATAGCGTTGTTCTAACAGATATACAACCTATTATATGATTTTCAAAACAGTTTATCAAAACCGTTTCCAGACAAACAGAATATACATTCCAAATTAATTACTCAGATAAACTACTGATAATTAATGTAAATATGGAACGAATGAGCAAGAGCGAACCGCCACTTGCCTTACTCCGCAGAATAGTCTAAAGACGTCAACTGGATTCCGGGCTCGACACGGTATAGTTCCAACAGCACAACAACCTTCGAGTCGACCCATAAAAGGAACCCTAAGTTAGATCCGACATAAACAGTACGAATCTAAACACGGCGAAAGAACACGAAAGGAAAGATGCCACGACGACAACCGACCAAGCCAAAGCCACAAAGGCGTTCTGGGCACTGGCGGCGGTCGCTGTTCTTGGCGGCGGTCGCCGCATTCATCACGGCGATCGCCGTGAAGAACACGGTCGACAGAGACGAGAGAAATCTCACCAAAACAAAGCGCGTTTCGACCCCTTTCAGTCTGGTTTGGTTTCTGACCTTCAAAGGCAACCACAAGGCTTCAAAAGAGCTGCTGGAAACACCACCAACAACACCGACGAAAGCTTCGAAATTTCTGGCGAAGGCACAACTCCGGCGATAGGCAAATTTGGCAGAGGTTTGGTGCTTGGGATGGCTCAAATCTTTCCCCCAACACCCCATTTTATAGCCAAAGCGTCTGGAGTTCAAAAACGAAGGGCCTAGAGCTAGTTCGGCGCTCGCCAGAAATAACGCCGGCGACCAACGGGCAACGACTACTGGGCAACGATGACGGCACTTACGACAGGCGCCGTAAGTTTATGGCGGTCGCCGCGGCCTGACACACCAGCTGCCTCCTCGAGCATTGGGACGGCGGGCGCCGTGACTTTACGGCAGTCGCCGTGCTTGGGTCTCACTACGGCGGTCGCCGCGACTTTACGACGGTCGCCGTGACACCTTTTTCCCGCCCATTCAGCTTTGAACGAACATGACATTAAGCCGGGATAAAAATTATCGTATGCAAACGACAATTAAAATCCAAGGCATGCTATCTGTATATTATTTCACTGAGAAAAATATTACAGATACAGAGCACCTTACAGAATGTCTCAAACTCTCTGTACTAAATCCGACGTACACAACAGGTACTCGGGAAAATTCCATAATTCTCAATATAACCTTACAAAAATACGGGGTATCACAGAGTGCGACCTAAATTCCTTCTCTTTTGGGAGTATTGAAACCTTAGTATACTGATGCCGAATTAACGGTCCCCATTTTTGCATGATTTTGCTTGTCCAACACCTCGGTGTTCTCTAAAATGTGTCTGGTTTGTTAGGAAGTGAGTAGACATCTCTTTGTTGTCATTTTAGATGAGAATCTTCAGTTTCAATTCACTTCACCACTAATCAAAAGTACACTGCCACATGCAACATTTTGTCATATGTTTAGCGACAAAGCCAAGTATATAACAACAGTTATGTGTTTTACATCAAATGTTAGCTTCATGTTTATGAAATCATAGAGAGGTGTAATGAAGTCTTGCCATCTCTGACCTAAATGTTATGCGGTCACTCCTTACTTAATTGACATTAAACTTAAACTTCTCAATGCTAATTTTATGAATTGATTAACATTTTGTAGATTGTGATAGGCATTATATCATTCCTTATTGTACTTATTACACATGGATGGATAATGATGGGAGAATGTTAGAATATATACATAACATACATAACTTATCTCACATTTGAAGTTGGGACATAATTTTCCTAGTATATAAGCTTAGTGGACTACTACTCTTATTTCCAATTGATTTTAGGATGGAATTCCACTAGGCTTGTATGTTAGGCCCATACGCGCAGTTGCACCATACGTATGCACATTCCCTCGGGTAGGCTTATGGCCCACTGTCTAAATTTGACATGGTATCTGAGCTTGTTTCGGTCCCGGGTCCAAGTGTCACGGGCCAGGTAGGCCCGTCACATTTGAGGGGGAGTGTTAGAATATATACATAACATACATAACTCATCCCACATCTGAAGTTGGGATATAAATTGCCTAGTATATAAGCTTAGTGAACTACTCCTTCTATTACCAATTGGTTTTAGGATGAAACCCTACTAGGCTTTATGCTAGGCCCATACGTGCAGTTGCTTCATACGTACGCATTCCCTCGGGTAGGCCCACGACCCACTGTCTAAATTTGATAGAGGACAATATATATATGATTTAGATGGCATAGAAAATTGTTCTATTGGTAGGTTTTGTTGTGCTAAACGTAATTGCATTAGTGATGCATTGGATTATGACACAAACATGATTCCATGATGAAAGAATGGATAAGAAAATTATGGCCCATCTTCATGTCCATATTGCAAGTGTGGACGTGTGGTTAATGATAATATCAAATACATATTCCCACTTTAATATTGCCTATTACTATGTGCTTTTTGTAACCACAACATTGAATATTTGTGTGTGGACTATTGAAGTTAGAAGAGGTAGGTTACAACCCTTCAACCTCTCAAGCACTGGCTTTTCAATTTCCATTTCACTTACTATCAGCATGATAGAAAATGAGGAGAAGAGGTGGATTGGATTAGGTCTTTATGAGGTTGAGTGTCTAGTTCTTGTAGTTTTACTCTATCTTTGTGTGGATGAGAGGGTTCTTAGGGGTGTATTTGATGTAGAAACTCATCAAATTATCGAACTCCGAACTGCTCTTCTAAATCAACCTCTAACACACACCTTCTTATTAGTATGGGCCAATGATGTAACCAATACATACCTACCCAACCGAGTGGAAATTGTATAGGGGGACACAAGATACAAGGTGCTCTTAGACCAAAACCAATCTCATGTATGAGAAGGATAGTTAATTATTTCTAAATATTTATTCTTCTTATTAAGTATATCAATTTTTTGTATGATTGTGTGCTTTCTTTTCCTTCTTCTTTTGCAGCTTAATACTACTTCTTTGCAAGTTACATCTTCTAATTCAAATGGAGGAGATGCTAATGAAGTTGTTGGACCAACCCATATCCAGGTTTTGTTTTCTATGTACTTTTTTTTTATCATAGGAAAGTAATTAGGATGGTCTACTACCCGTGAAACGGATAGTAGACCATCCTAGAGCTTTCTGACGGATGAGCCGAAGTATCAAATGATCCTCAGAGAATCCAACGGCAGGGACTGAGTGGCCCAACTTAGCGATTGTGTCAGCCACATAGTTAATTTCCCTGAAAATATGCTGGATATGAAAATCTTTGAACAAAAAAAGATCCACTTTGGAGTCTGAAATT
Source organism: Rheum nobile (assembly GCA_027886185.1). Classification (NCBI taxonomy): domain Eukaryota; kingdom Viridiplantae; phylum Streptophyta; class Magnoliopsida; order Caryophyllales; family Polygonaceae; genus Rheum; species Rheum nobile. Next base: position 7,212,031 of record WOAB01000506.1, on the reverse strand, counting down.
ATTAATTCAATTTCCCAAGGACAACTCTATTTTCCATTAATGACGCACATATTGTCTCCTTCAATTTCCAATTTCCTTAAACCCAAATGTTTTGCAGCTAGTATTCCTTTTCTAAGCCTTATCGCTTCTGCTACTAATATAGAGGAAGAAGGACAATGTCACGAGTCCATGAGGATCACCTCAGCATTAGAATTTCGAATAACGTAGCCAAATGTACTTTCACCATCGACATTGCATGAACCAACAAATATGTTTTCTATGTACTTTGATTAGCTCTAAGACAGTTTGCTAAAGAAGTTTTACAAATCTTGTTTCTCTTTTCTTCTCTCTTGCATGCAGCACATCGTTTCTTCTCCTCAAGTGGGTTCCTCTTTGGGTGTTGATGCATAATCGGTGGTGTCGTCATCTAGATTCACCACTCCAACTAGATCTTCCAATGAAAATGAAGACTCTAGCATGTATTATATATTTGTGAAGGAAAGTGATAATTTTATTATCCTAAGACTCCCTTACTTATACATGAGAATAAAACTGAATGGGAAATATATTCACTAACAGTCCTAGAATATCTCTAACAATTAGCAGTAACTTAATGGAGAGAATATTACGGAAGACAAAGTCAAAATTACTTAAACATTATTAATTAACATTATCTCTAACATGCCCCTTCAAGTTGAACATCCGGCGTGAAAGTCCGAGCTTGAAAACCAGTACTTCAAAACGAGGCCTCAGCAAAGGTTTTGTTAGGATGTCGGTCGAGTTAGACGCCCTTTGTTCAAACTCCACCTGGATGTTGGTGCCCTCTTCACCGACGCAAAATCTCGTCGGATGCAAATGGGTATACCATGTGAAGTACCTTCACGGTGGCTCCGTCGATCATCTCAAGGCTCGGTTACGTCAATAAGCTGGTCGTCGGTAGAGACGTAGAAAACCCTGAACGCGTCTCGTTAAACCTTATCGCGGGCGGTGTCGTGCCCGGTTTCATCGGAGTCGGGTAGAGTCGTGATCTGGATTCATCTGGAGTGGACTGGTTTCATCTGGAATCACCTAGATCAGCCGTAGTCTTCATGAAATCGGGGTTTTTGTTGGCGGAATCCATGAATGGGTTGGCTAAAGGTCAATTTTGTATAGGCCGAAGCATAGTTTTGTTGGCGGAAGCAAGAAAAATAGGTCATAATCGACTTGCTCTGATACCATATAGATTTGTGAAGGAAAGTGATAATGTTATTATCCTAAGACTTCCTTACTTATACAGGAGAATAAAACTGAATGGGAGAGATATTCACTAACAGCCCTAGAATATCTCTAACAATTAGTTGTAACTTAATGGAGAGAGCAATACAAAAGACAAAGTCAAAATTAATTAAACTCTATTAATTAACATTATCTCTAACATATATCACTTCCATCCACTAATGTAATTGATCTTCATTGTGTCTTTATTTTATAAGTAATGGATTTAATTAAACCTCAAATTGCTGCAGGGAACCTTTCACATGCTCAAACAAAACCATTAGAGCGGACTGATGCAGAACTTGGAAGTTCATCCATGGCCTTGCAACTACCACCTATTCTTGAAAAAATCATCTCACCCCTTCACACAAGGATGATTACCAAAGTAGACTTTACATATATGAGGTGAGATGCATGATAGAAATTGAGGAGAAGAGGTGGATTGAATTAGGTCTTTGTGGGGTTGAGTGTCTACTTGTTGTAGTATTACTCTATCTTTGTGTGGATGAGAGGGTTCTTAGGGGTGTATTTGATGTAGAAACTCATCAAATTATCGAACTCCGAACTGCTCTTCTAAATCAACCTCAAACACACACCTTCTTATTGGTCCGGGCCAATGATGTAACCAATACATACCTACCCAATCGAGTGGAAATTATATAGGGGGACACAAGATACAAGGTGCTCTTAGACCAAAACCAATCTCATGTATGAGAAGGATACTTAATTATTTCTAAATAATTCTTCTTCTTATTAAGTATATCAATTTTTTGTATGATTGTGTTCTTTCTTTTCCTTCTTCTTTTGCAGCTTAATTCTACTTCTTTGCAAGTTACATCTTCTAATTCAAATGGAGGAGATGCTAATGAAGCTGTTGGACCAACCCGTATCCAGGTTTTGCTTTCTATGTACTTTTTTTTATCATAGGAAAGTAAATAGGATGGTCGACTACCCGTGAAACAGATAGTAGACCATCCTAGAGCTTCCTGACGGATGAGCCAAAGCATCAAATGATCCTCAGAGAATCCAGCGGCATGGACTAAGTGGCCCAACTTAGCGATTTTGTCAGCCACACAGTTAATTTCCCTGAAAATATGCTGGATATGAAAATCTTCGAACCAAAAAAGATCCACTTTGGAGTCTGAAATTATTAATTCAATTTCCCAAGGACAACTCCATTTTCCATTAATGACGCACATATTGTCTCCTTCAATTTCCAATTTCCTTAAACCCAAATGTTTTGCAGCTAGTATTCCTTTTCTAAGCCTTATCGCTTCTGCTACTAATATAGAGGAAGAAGGACAATGTCCCGAGTCCATGAGGATCACCTCAGCATTAGAATTTCGAATAACGTAGCCAAATGTACTTTCACCATCGACATTGCATGAACCAACAAATATGTTTTCTATGTACTTTGATTAGCTCTAAGACAGTTTGTTAAAGAAGTTTTACAAATCTTGTTTCTCTTTTCTTCTCTCTTGAATGCAGGACATCGTTTCTTCTCCTCAAGTGGGTTCCTCTTTGGGTGTTGATGTATAATCGGTGGTGTCGTCATCTAGATTCACCACTCCAACAAGATCTTCCAATGAAAATGAAGACTCTAGCATGTATTATATATTTGTGAAGGAAAGTGATAATTTTATTATCCTAAGACTCCCTTACTTATACATGAGAATAAAACTGAATGGGAAATATATTCACTAACAGCCCTAGAATATCTCTAACAATTAGCAGTAACTTAATGGAGAGAATATTACGGAAGACAAAGTCAAAATTACTTAAACATTATTAATTAACATTATCTCTAACATGCCCCTTCAAGTTGAACATCCGGCATGAAAGTCCGAGCTTGAAAACCAGTACTTCAAAACGAGGCCTCAGCAAAGGTTTTGTTAGGATGTCGGTCGAGTTAGACGCCCTTTGTTCAAACTCCACCTGGATGTTGGTGCCCTCTTCACCGACGCAAAATCTCGTCGGATGCAAATGGGTATACCATGTGAAGTACCTTCACGGTGGCTCCGTCGATCATCTCAAGGCTCGGTTACGTCAATAAGTTGGTCATCGGTAGAGACGTAGAAAACCCTGAACGCGTCTCGTTAAACCTTATCGCGGGCGCGCCCGGTTTCATCGGAGTCGGGCAGAGTCGTGATCTGGATTCATCTGGAGTGGACTGGTTTCGTCTGGAATCACCTAGATCAGCCGTAGTCTTCATCAAATCGGGGTTTTTGTTGGCGGAAGCCATGAATGGGTTGGCTAAAGGTCAATTTTGTATAGGCCGAAGCATAGTTTTGTTGGCGGAAGCAAGAAAAATAGGTCATAATCGACTTGCTCTGATACCATATAGATTTGTGAAGGAAAGTGATAATGTTATTATCCTAAGACTTCCTTACTTATACATGAGAATAAAACTGAATGGGAGAGATATTCACTAACAGCCCTAGAATATCTCTAACAATTAGTTGTAACTTAATGGAGAGAGCAATACAAAAGACAAAGTCAAAATTAATTAAACTCTATTAATTAACATTATCTCTAACATATATCACTTCCATCCACTAATGTAATTGATCTTCATTGTGTCTTTCTTTTATAAGTAATGGATTTAATTAAACCTCAAATTGCTGCAGGGAACCTTTCACATGCTCAAACAAAACCATTAGAGCGGACTGATGCAGAACTTGGAAGTTCATCCATGGCCTTGCAACTACCACCTATTCTTGAAAAAATCATCTCACCCCTTCACACAAGGATGATTACCAAAGTAGACTTTACATATATGAGGTGAGATGCATGATAGAAATTGAGGAGAAGAGGTGGATTGAATTAGGTCTTTGTGGGGTTGAGTGTCTACTTGTTATAGTATTACTCTATCTTTGTGTGGATGAGAGGGTTCTTAGGGGTGTATTTGATGTAGAAACTCATCAAATTATCGAACTCCGAACTGCTCTTCTAAATCAACCTCAAACACACACCTTCTTATTGGTCCGGGCCAATGATGTAACCAATACATACCTACCCAATCGAGTGGAAATTGTATAGGGGGACACAAGATACAAGGTGCTCTTAGACCAAAACCAATCTCATGTATGAGAAGGATACTTAATTATTTCTAAATAATTATTCTTCTTATTAAGTATATCAATTTTTTGTATGATTGTGTTCTTTCTTTTCCTTCTTCTTTTGCAGCTTAATTCTACTTCTTTGCAAGTTACATCTTCTAATTCAAATGGAGGAGATGCTAATGAAGCTGTTGGACCAACCCGTATCCAGGTTTTGCTTTCTATGTACTTTTTTTTTCATAGGAAAGTAAATAGGATGGTCGACTACCCGTGAAACAGATAGTAGACCATCCTAGAGCTTCCTGACGGATGAGCCGAAGCATCAAATGATCCTCAGATAATCCAGCGGCATGGACTAAGTGGCCCAACTTAGCGATTTTGTCAGCCACACAGTTAATTTCCCTGAAAAATTTTGTCAGCCACACAGTTAATTTCCCTGAAAATATGCTGGATATGAAAATCTTCGAACCAAAAAAGATCCACTTTGGAGTCTGAAATTATTAATTCAATTTCCCAAGGACAACTCTATTTTCCATTAATGACGCACATATTGTCTCCTTCAATTTCCAATTTCCTTAAACCCAAATGTTTTGCAGCTAGTATTCCTTTTCTAAGCCTTATCGCTTCTGCTACTAATATAGAGGAAGAAGGACAATGTCCCGAGTCCATGAGGATCACCTCAGCATTAGAATTTCGAATAACGTAGCCAAATGTACTTTCACCATCGACATTGCATGAACGAACAAATATGTTTTCTATGTACTTTGATTAGCTCTAAGACAGTTTGTTAAAGAAGTTTTACAAATCTTGTTTCTCTTTTCTTCTCTCTTGAATGCAGGACATCGTTTCTTCTCCTCAAGTGGGTTCCTCTTTGGGTGTTGATGCATAATCGGTGGTGTCGTCATCTAGATTCACCACTCCAACTAGATCTTCCAATGAAAATGAAGACTCTAGCATGTATTATATATTTGTGAAGGAAAGTGATAATTTTATTATCCTAAGACTGCCTTACTTATACATGAGAATAAAACTGAATGGGAAATATATTCACTAACAGCCCTAGAATATCTCTAAGAATTAGCAGTAACTTAATGGAGAGAATATTACGGAAGACAAGTCAAAATTACTTAAACATTATTAATTAACATTATCTCTAACATGCCCCTTCAAGTTGAACATCCGGCGTGAAAGTCCGAGCTTGAAAACCAGTTCTTCAAAACGAGGCCTCAGCAAAGGTTTTGTTAGGATGTCGGTCGAGTTAGACGCCCTTTGTTCAAACTCCACCTGGACGTTGGTGCCCTCTTCACCGACGCAAAATCTCGTCGGATGCAAATGGGTATACCATGTGAAGTACCTTCACGGTGGCTCTGTCGATCATCTCAAGGCTCGGTTACGTCAGTAAGCTGGTCGTCGGTAGAGACGTAGAAAACCCTGAACGCGTCTCGTTAAACCTTATCGCGGGCGGTGTCGTGCCCGGTTTCATCGGAGTCGGGCAGAGCCGTGATCTGGATTCATCTCGAGTGGACTGGTTTCGTCTGGAATCACCTAGATCAGCCATAGTCTTCATTAAATCGGGGTTTTTGTTGGCGGAAGCCATGAATGGGTTGGCTAAAGGTCAATTTTGTATAGGCCGAAGCCTAGTTTTATTGGCGGAAGCAAGAAAAATAGGTCATAATCGACTTGCTCTGATACCATATAGATTTGTCAACGAAAGTGATAATGTTATTATCCTAAGACTTCCTTACTTATACATGAGAATAAAACTGAATGGGAGAGATATTCACTAACAGCCCTAGAATATCTCTAACAATTAGTTGTAACTTAATGGAGAGAGCAATACGAAAGACAAAGTCAAAATTAATTAAACTCTATTAATTAACATTATCTCTAACATATATCACTTCCATCCACTAATGTAATTGATCTTCATTGTGTCTTTCTTTTATAAGTAATGGATTTAATTAAACCTCAAATTGCTGCAGGGAACCTTTCACATGCTCAAACAAAACCATTAGAGCGGACTGATGCAGAACTTGGAAGTTCATCCATGGCCTTGCAACTACCACCTATTCTTGAAAAAATCATCTCACCCCTTCACACAAGGATGATTACCAAAGTAGACTTTACATATATGAGGTGAGATGCATGATAGAAATTGAGGAGAAAAGGTGGATTGAATTAGGTCTTTGTGGGGTTGAGTGTCTACTTGTTGTAGTATTACTCTATCTTTGTGTGGATGAGAGGGTTCTTAGGGGTGTATTTGATGTAGAAACTCATCAAATTATCGAACTCCGAACTGCTCTTCTAAATCAATCTCAAACACACACCTTCTTATTGGTCCGGGCCAATGATGTAACCAATACATACCTACCCAATCGAGTGGAAATTGTATAGGGGGACACAAGATACAAGGTGCTCTTAGACCAAAACCAATCTCATGTATGAGAAGGATACTTAATTATTTCTAAATAATTATTCTTCTTATTAAGTATATCAATTTTTTGTATGATTGTGTTCTTTCTTTTCCTTCTTCTTTTGCAGCTTAATTCTACTTCTTTGCAAGTTACATCTTCTAATTCAAATGGAGGAGATGCTAATGAAGCTGTTGGACCAACCCGTATCCAGGTTTTGCTTTCTATGTACTTTTTTTTTATCATAGGAAAGTAAATAGGATGGTCGACTACCCGTGAAACAGATAGTAGACCATCCTAGAGCTTCCTGACGGATGAGCCGAAGCATCAAATGATCCTCAGAAAATCCAGCGGCATGGACTAAGTGGCCAAACTTAGCGATTTTGTCAGCCACACAGTTAATTTCCCTGAAAATATGCTGGATATGAAAATCTTCGAACCAAAAAAGATCCACTTTGGAGTCTGAAATTATTAATTCAATTTCCCAAGGACAACTCCATTTTCCATTAATGACGCACATAGTGTCTCCTTCAATTTCCAATTTCCTTAAACCCAAATGTTTTGCAGCTAGTATTCCTTTTCTAAGCCTTATCGCTTCTGCTACTAATATAGAGGAAGAAGGACAATGTCCCGAGTCCATGAGGATCACCTCAGCATTAGAATTTCGAATAACATAGCCAAATGTACTTTCACCATCGACATTGCATGAACCAGCAAATATGTTTTCTATGTACTTTGATTAGCTCTAAGACAGTTTGTTAAAAAGTTTTACAAATCTTGTTTCTCTTTTCTTCTCCCTTGAATGCAGGACATCGTTTCTTCTCCTCAGGTGGGTTCCTCTTTGGGTGTTGATGCATAATCGGTGGTGTCGTCATCTAGATTCACCACTCCAACTAGATCTTTCAATGAAAATGAAGACTCTAGCATGTATTATATATTTGTGAAGGAAGGTGATAATTTTGTTATCCTAAGACTTCCTTACTTATACATGAGAATAAAACTGAATGGGAAATCTATTCACTAACAGCCCTAGAATATCTCTAACAATTAGCAGTAACTTAATGGAGAGAATATTACGGAAGACAAGTCAAAATTACTTAAACATTATTAATTAACATTATCTCTAACATGCCCCTTCAAGTTGAACATCTGGCGTGAAAGTCCGAGCTTGAAAACCAGTTCTTCAAAACGAGGCCTTAGCAAAGGTTTTGTTAGGATGTCGGTCGAGTTAGACGCCCTTTGTTCAAACTCCACCTGGACGTTGGTGCCCTCTTCACCGACGCAAAATCTCGTCGGATGCAAATGGGTATACCATGTGAAGTACCTTCACGATGGCTCTGTCGATCATCTCAAGGCTCGGTTACGTCAGTAAGCTGGTCGTCGGTAGAGACGTAGAAAACCCTGAACGCGTCTCGTTAAACCTTATCGCGGGCGGTGTCGTGCCCGGTTTCATCGGAGTCGGGCAGAGCCGTGATCTGGATTCATCTGGAGTGGACTGGTTTCGTCTGGAATCACCTAGATCAGCCATAGTCTTCATCAAATCGGGGTTTTTGTTGGCGGAAGCCATGAATGGGTTGGCTAAAGGTCAATTTTGTATAGGCCGAAGCCTAGTTTTATTGGCGGAAGCAAGAAAAATAGGTCATAATCGACTTGCTCTGATACCATATAGATTTGTGAAGGAAAGTGGTAATGTTATTATCCTAAGACTTCCTTACTTATACATGAGAATAAAACTGAATGGGAGAGATATTCACTAACAGCCCTAGAATATCTCTAACAATTAGTTGTAACTTAATGCAGAGAGCAATACGAAAGACAAAGTCAAAATTAATTAAACTCTATTAATTAACATTATCTCTAACATATATCACTTCCATCCACTAATGTAATTGATCTTCATTGTGTCTTTCTTTTATAAGTAATGGATTTAATTAAACCTCAAATTGCTGCAGGGAACCTTTCACATGCTCAAACAAAACCATTAGAGCGGACTGATGCAGAACTTGGAAGTTCATCCATGGCCTTGCAACTACCACCTATTATTGAAAAAATCATCTCACCCCTTCACACAAGGATGATTACCAAAGTAGACTTTACATATATGAGGTGAGATGCATGATAGAAATTGAGGAGAAGAGGTGGATTGAATTAGGTCTTTGTGGAGTTGAGTGTCTACTTGTTGTAGTATTACTCTATCTTTGTGTGGATGAGAGGGTTCTTAGGGGTGTATTTGATGTAGAAACTCATCAAATTATCGAACTCCGAACTGCTCTTCTAAACCAACCTCAAACACACACCTTCTTATTGGTCCGGGCCAATGATGTAACCAATACATACCTACCCAATCGAGTGGAAATTGTATAGGGGGACACAAGATACAAGGTGCTCTTAGACCAAAACCAATCTCATGTATGAGAAGGATACTTAATTATTTCTAAATAATTATTCTTCTTATTAAGTATATCAATTTTTTGTATGATTGTGTTCTTTCTTTTCCTTCTTCTTTTGCAGCTTAATTCTACTTCTTTGCAAGTTACATCTTCTAATTCAAATGGAGGAGATGCTAATGAAGCTGTTGGACCAACCCATATCCAGGTTTTGCTTTCTATGTACTTTTTTTTTATCATAAGAAAGTAAATAGGATGGTCGACTAGCCGTGAAACAGATAGTAGACCATCCTAGAGCTTCCTGACGGATGAGCCGAAGCATCAAATGATCCTCAGAGAATCCAGCGGCATGGACTAAGTGGCCCAACTTAGCGATTTTGTCAGCCACACAGTTAATTTCCCTGAAAATAGGCTGGGTATGAAAATCTTCGAACCAAAAAAGATCCACTTTGGAGTCTGAAATTATTAATTCAATTTCCCAAGGACAACTCCATTTTCCATTAATGACGCACATATTGTCTCCTTCAATTTCCAATTTCCTTAAACCCAAATGTTTTGCAGCTAGTATTCCTTTTCTAAGCCTTATCGCTTCTGCTACTAATATAGAGGAAGAAGGACAATGTCCCGAGTCCATGAGGATCACCTCAGCATTAGAATTTCGAATAACGTAGCCAAATGTACTTTCACCATCGACATTGCATGAACCAACAAATATGTTTTCTATGTACTTTGATTAGCTCTAAGACAGGTTGTTAAAGAAGTTTTACAAATCTTGTTTCTCTTTTCTTCTCTCTTGCATGCAGCACATCATTTCTTCTCCTCAAGTGGGTTCCTCTTTGGGTGTTGATGCATAATCAGTGGTGTCGTCATCTAGATTCACCACTCCAACTAGATCTTCCAATGAAAATGAAGACTCTAGCATGTATTATATATTTGTGAAGGAAAGTGATAATTTTATTATCCTAAGACTTCCTTACTTATACATGAGAATAAAACTGAATGGGAAATATATTCACTAACAGCCCTAGAATATCTCTAACAATTAGCAGTAACTTAATGGAGAGAATATTACGGAAGACAAAGTCAAAATTACTTAAACATTATTAATTAACATTATCTCTAACATGCCCCTTCAAGTTGAACATCCGGCGTGAAAGTCCGAGCTTGAAAACCAGTTCTTCAAAATGAGGCCTCAGCAAAGGTTTTGTTAGGATGTCGGTCGAGTTAGACGCCCTTTATTCAAACTCCACCTGGACGTTGGTGCCCTCTTCACCGACGCAAAATCTCGTCGGATGCAAATGGGTATACCATGTGAAGTACCTTCACGGTGGCTCCGTCGACCATCTCAAGGCTCGGTTACGTCAATAAGCTGGTCATCGGTAGAGACGTAGAAAACCCTGAACGCGTCTCATTAAACCTGATCGCGGGCGGTGTCGTGCCCGGTTTCATCGGAGTCGGGCAGAGCCGTGATCTGGATTCATCTGGAGTGGACTGGTTTCGTTTGGAATCACCTAGATCAGCCATAGTCTTCATCAAATCGGGGTTTTTGTTGGCGGAAGCCATGAATGGGTTGGATAAAGGTCAATTTTGTATAGGCCGAAGCCTAGTTTTGTTGGCGGAAGCAAGAAAAATAGGTCATAATCGACTTGCTCTGATACCATATAGATTTGTGAAGGAAAGTGATAATGTTATTATCCTAAGACTTCCTTACTTATACATGAGAATAAAACTGAATGGGAGAGATATTCACTAACAGCCCTAGAATATCTCTAACAATTAGTTGTAACTTAATGGAGATTGCAATACGAAAGACAAAGTCAAAATTAATTAAACTCTATTAATTAACATTATCTCTAACATATATCACTTCCATCCACTAATGTAATTGATCTTCATTGTGTCTTTCTTTTATAAGTAATGGATTTAATTAAACCTCAAATTGCTGCAGGGAACCTTTCACATGCTCAAACAAAATCATTAGAGCGGACTGATGCAGAACTTGGAAGTTCATCCATGGCCTTGCAACTACCACCTATTCTTGAAAAAATCATCTCACCCCTTCACACAAGGATGATTACCAAAGTAGACTTTACATATATGAGGTGAGATGCATGATAGAAATTGAGGAGAAGAGGTGGATTGAATTAGGTCTTTGTGGAGTTGAGTGTCTACTTGTTGTAGTATTACTCTATCTTTGTGTGGATGAAAGGGTTCTTAGGGGTGTATTTGATGTAGAAACTCATCAAATTATCGAACTTCGAACTGCTCTTCTAAATCAACCTCAAACACACACCTTCTTATTGGTCTGGGCCAATGATGTAACCAATACATACCTACCCAATCGAGTGGAAATTGTATAGGGGGACACAAGATACAAGGTTCTCTTAGACCAAAACCAATCTCATGTATGAGAAGGATACTTAATTATTTCTAAATAATTATTCTTCTTATTAAGTATATCAATTTTTTGTATGATTGTGTTCTTTCTTTTCCTTCTTCTTTTGCAGCTTAATTCTACTTCTTTGCAAGTTACATCTTCTAATTCAAATGGAGGAGATGCTAATGAAGTTGTTGGACCAACCCATATCCAGGTTTTGCTTTCTATGTACTTTTTTTTTTATCATAAGAAAGTAAATAGGATGGTCGACTACCCGTGAAACAGATAGTAGACCATCCTAGAGCTTCCTGACGGATGAGCCGAAGCATCAAATGATCCTCAGAGAATCCAGCGGCATGGACTAAGTGGCCCAACTTAGCGATTTTGTCAGCCACACAGTTAATTTCCCTGAAAATATGCTGGATATGAAAATCTTCGAACCAAAAAAGATCCACTTTGGAGTCTGAAATTATTAATTCAATTTCCCAAGGACAACTCCATTTTCCATTAATGACGCACATATTGTCTCCTTCAATTTCCAATTTCCTTAAACCCAAATGTTTTGCAGCTAGTATTCCTTTTCTAAGCCTTATCGCTTCTGCTACTAATATAGAGGAAGAAGGACAATGTCCCGAGTCCATGAGGATCACCTCAGCATTAGAATTTCGAATAACGTAGCCAAATGTACTTTCACCATCGACATTGCATGAACCAACAAATATGTTTTCTATGTACTTTGATTAGCTCTAAGACAGTTTGTTAAAGAAGTTTTACAAATCTTGTTTCTCTTTTCTTCTCTCTTGCATGCAGCACATCGTTTCTTCTCCTCAAGTGGGTTCCTCTTTGGGTGTTGATGCATAATCGGGGGTGTCGTCATCTAGATTCACCACTCCAACTAGATCTTCCAATGAAAATGAAGACTCTAGCATGTATTATATATTTGTGAAGGAAAGTGATAATTTTATTATCCTAAGACTTCCTTACTTATACATGAGAATAAAACTGAATGGGAAATATTTTCACTAACAGCCCTAGAATATCTCTAACAATTAGCAGTAACTTAATGGAGAGAATATTACGGAAGACAAAGTCAAAATTACTTAAACATTATTAATTAACATTATCTCTAACATGCCCCTTCAAGTTGAACATCCGGCGTGAAAGTCCGAGCTTGAAAACCAGTTCTTCAAAACGAGGCCTCAGCAAAGGTTTTGTTAGGATGTCGGTCGAGTTAGACGCCCTTTGTTCAAACTCCACCTGGACGTTGGTGCCCTCTTCACCGACGCAAAATCTCGTCGGATGCAAATTGGTATACCATGTGAAGTACCTTCACGGTGGCTCCGTCAACCATCTCAAGGCTCGGTTACGTCAATAAGCTGGTCGTCGGTAGAGACATAGAAAACCTTGAACGCGTCTCGTTAAACCTGATCGCGGGCGGTGTCGTGCCCGGTTTCATCGGAGTCGGGCAGAGCCGTGATCTGGATTCATCTGGAGTGGACTGGTTTCGTCTGGAATCACCTAGATCAGCCATAGTCTTCATCAAATCGGGGTTTTTGTTGGCGGAAGCCATGAATGGGTTGGATAAAGGTCAATTTTGTATAGGCCGAAGCCTAGTTTTGTTGGCGGAAGCAAGAAAAATAGGTCATAATCGACTTGCTCTGATACCATATAGATTTGTGAAGGAAAGTGATAATGTTATTATCCTAAGACTTCCTTACTTATACATGAGAATAAAACTGAATGGGAGAGATATTCACTAACAGCCCTAGAATATCTCTAACAATTAGTTGTAACTTAATGGAGAAAGCAATACGAAAGACAAAGTCAAAATTAATTAAACTCTATTAATTAACATTATCTCTAACATATATCACTTCCATCCACTAATGTAATTGATCTTCATTGTGTCTTTCTTTTATAAGTAATGGATTTAATTAAACCTCAAATTGCTGCAGGGAACCTTTCACATGCTCAAACAAAATCATTAGAGCGGACTGATGCAGAACTTGGAAGTTCATCCATGGCCTTGCAACTACCACCTATTATTGAAAAAATCATCTCACCCCTTCACACAAGGATGATTACCAAAGTAGACTTTACATATATGAGGTGAGATGCATGATAGAAATTGAGGATAAGAGGTGGATTGAATTAGGTCTTTGTGGGGTTGAGTGTCTACTTGTTGTAGTATTAATCTATCTTTGTGTGGATGAGAGGGTTCTTAGGGGTGTATTTGATGTAGAAACTCATCAAATTATCGAACTCCGAACTGCTCTTCTAAATCAACCTCAAACACACACCTTCTTATTGGTCCGGGCCAATGATGTAACCAATACATACCTACCCAATCGAGTGGAAATTGTATAGGGGGACACAAGATACAAGGTGCTCTTAGACCAAAACCAATCTCATGTATGAGAAGGATACTTAATTATTTCTAAATAATTATTCTTCTTATTAAGTATATCAATTTTTTGTATGATTGTGTTCTTTCTTTTCCTTCTTCTTTTGTAGCTTAATTCTACTTCTTTGCAAGTTACATCTTCTAATTCAAATGGAGGAGATGCTAATGAAGCTGTTGGACCAACACATATCCAGGTTTTGCTTTCTATGTACTTTTTTTTTTATCATAGGAAAGTAAATAGGATGGTCGACTACCCGTGAAACAGATAGTAGACCATCCTAGAGCTTCCTGACGGATGAGCCGAAGCATCAAATGATCCTCAGAGAATCCAGCGGCATGGACTAAGTGGCCCAACTTAGCGATTTTGTCAACCACACAGTTAATTTCCCTGAAAATATGCTGGATATGAAAATCTTCGAACCAAAAAAGATCCACTTTGGAGTCTGAAATTATTAATTCAATTTCCCAAGGACAACTCCATTTTCCATTAATGACGCACATATTGTCTCCTTCAATTTCCAATTTCCTTAAACCCAAATGTTTTGCTGCTAGTATTCCTTTTCTAAGCCTTATCGCTTCTGCTACTAATATAGAGGAAGAAGGACAATGTCCCGAGTCCATGAGGATCACCTCAGCATTAGAATTTCGAATAATGTCGCCAAATGTACTTTCACCATCGACATTGCATGAACCAACAAATATGTTTTCTATGTACTTTGATTAGCTCTAAGACAGTTTGTTAAAGAAGTTTTACAAATCTTGTTTCTCTTTTCTTCTCTCTTGCATGCAAGACATCGTTTCTTCTCCTCAAGTGGGTTCCTCTTTCGGTGTTGATGCATAATCGGTGGTGTCATCATCTAGATTCACCACTCTAACTAGATCTTCCAATGAAAATGAAGACTCTAGCATGTATTATATATTTGTGAAGGAAAGTGATAATTTTATTATCCTAAGACTTCCTTACTTATACATGAGAATAAAACTGAATGGGAAATATATTCACTAACAGCCCTAGAATATCTCTAACAATTAGCAGTAACTTAATGGAGAGAATAATACGGAAGACAAAGTCAAAATTACTTAAACATTATTAATTAACATTATCTCTAACATGCCCCTTTCAGCCGTTTTTCGGCCTCTCAAAGTTTGTAACTTTGAAATTTTACTTCATCAAAAAAAAAAATTGAATGTCTGGCGTGAAAGTCCGAGCTTGAAAACCAGTTCTTCAAAACGAGGCATCAGCAAAGGTTTTGTTAGGAAGTCGGCCGAGTTAGACGCCCTTTTGTTCAAACTCCACTTGGCCGTTGGTGCCCTCTTCACCGACGCAAAATCTCGTCGGATGCAAATGGGTATACCGTGTGAAGTACCTTCACGGTGGCTCCGTCGATCGTCTCAAGGCTCGGTTACGTCAGCAAGCTGGTCGTCGGTAGAGACGTAGGAAACGCTGAACGTGTCTCGTTGAACCTGCTCGCGGGCGGTGTCGCACCCGGTTTCGTCGGAGTCGTGATCTGGATTCATCCGGAGTGGACTGGTTTCGTCTAGAATCACCTAGATCAACCGTAGTCTTCATCGAATCGTTGTTTTTGTTGGCGGAAGCCATGAATGGGTTGGCTAAAGGTCAATTTTGTATAGGCTGAAGCCTAGTTTTGTTGGCAGAAGCAAGAAAAATAGGTCATAATCGACCTGTTCTGATACCATATAGATTTGTGAAGGAAAGTGATAATTTTATTATCCTAAGACTTCCTTACTTACACATGAGAATAAAACTGAATGTGAGAGATATTCACTAACAATCCTAGAATATCTCTAACAATTAGTTGTAACTTAATGGAGAGATCAATACGGAAGACAAAGTCAAAATTACTTAAACTTTATTAATTAACATTATCTCTAACATATATCACTTCCATCCACTAATGTAACTGATCTTCATTGTGTCTTTCTTTTATAAGTAATGGATTTAATTAAACCTCAAATTGCTGCAGGGAACCTTTCACATGCTCAAACAAAATCATTAGAGCGGACTGATGCAGAACTTAGTAGTTCATCCATGGCCTTGCAACTACCACCTATTCTTGAAGAATTCATCTCACCCCTTCACACAAGGATGATTACCAAAGTAGACTTTACATGTATGAGGTGAGGTGCATTGCTCGAGCCTTTGTCATATTGTTCTTCTTCAATCAAGTTTCTTACTCCTTTGTCATATTGTAGGTTGAGACATGGAAAGAAATGAAGATGCTTTTCGATAACCAGGCCGATCTCTTGAGAGAGGTGAGAGACCTGAGGAAGAATAACCATGACTTTCACAATATGATCCTTAACTAGTAATGCCTCATGTATGCATAGAAGAAGAGTATAGGAGAAGAGTATAGGTAAATTGACAAATTCGGGCTAATCAATACTAGAGTCTTACATAGTTACATTGATGCATTGAAGACTTGGGAAAATCTCCACTGGTTTTCTTTTCTTATTTACTTTTATCCTCTATCTATCAATGTTCTAAACGTCGTTAGGCGGGAGCTGGGCGATGAGGGGGGCCTAACGCCTAGACGGCTAGGCGGGGGCCTAGGCAGACTAAAATTTAATGCATGATCCATGTGATTATTTGATTATGTTCTTCAAAATCCATTAATCTTTATAAAACTATGTTGGAATGAGATTTGATATTATATTATGGGCCTTATTGTACAAAGCCTAACCCAAAATCATGTTAATGCATCTGTCATCTTCTAATATGTTGCAGCTTCCACAACATTTGAGGATTCTTCTCGCCTAGGCGGATCTAAGCGGGTCCTAGGCGGAGGGTGACCGTCTAGCGCCTAGTCGGGGCCTAGGCGGGGATTTTTAGAACATTGCTATCTATACACAAAAGCTTTTCTATCAAGAAAGATATCAAAAAGATATACAAGATAAGGAAAAGATTTTACATAAAAAGAAAATCTATATACATATACTAAAGCCGTAATTATTTCTCCTACGTGTCGTTAATCCAAGTATGCCACGTCATCAAATAATTATGTACATTTACATATTCACCTTTATTCTATTTATAATTTATTTAATCTTTTATTATACAAGTTTCCTAAATTAACATCCTAAAATATTTTCCATTATACATGATAATATATTGCTTATTCTTATACATATTCCAACTTTAAAATATGTTAATTTCCTTAATTATAACGAATACTCTACCGCCATATTTCCTATTTGTCCACAAATAGGAAATATGTTATGTTGTTGTTTGGTTATTTGTTAAACAAAAATTTACTATAAGTTTTCAAGATTTTCAAAACAATTAATACAAACAACAACCAAATTATACTTATACACACGGATATGGATTAGGTAAGGGTGAATAGGTACTTTTATTTATGATGCAATACTCTACAATCATACTAAATATACGTACTTTTATTTCCACTATAAAAAAAAAATTAAAATACAAAAAATATTTTTGAAGTGTTTTTTCCACTTTAAAAATGATAATAAGTCTTGCAACAAAAATAATACTAATAACTATATGATTTAAATTGCAAACAAATAATACTTATTTTATTCATAATAATTGTAAAGATAGGTATTAAATTGCAAACAAATAATCCCAAATTATATTTTCTTATAAAGCCTTACAAATTAATACCATACTTTATCTATTTTAATTTTAATATAGTTATAAAATCTTATCAAATATCTTTTCCGATCTATCTTAATCTAATATGATTGATTTAGATATTCCTACCATTTATATAACCTAGATACTTCAATATTTTTAATAAAAATCCTCCATATATAATACCACATTTTTAAAAAGACATATATTTATGATAATATTGTCATTATAATGACCAAATAATATAAAAATAATATTATAATAGTCTTGACGTTTTTTCTTGATTGCAAATATCAAGCCGGTCAATTTCCAATCTGGTATAATTATAATGCAATATTCTTTACTTGATTTGAATAGTGGTTTGGCCTGGATTGATTGAAAAGGGGAATATATTGCAAATAGTATACAGTATTACATAAGATTTTTAATATTTAACTATATAAATTAGGCAAAAAAATTTACCATTAGTTACCAAATAAATATCATCCATTGCCAATCCTACGGGAATTTATATATATGATAATTAATCTATATCATTAATTACAAAATATAGAATTAGCATATGAAATTTATGTACCTTATTGGTGATTAAATATATGTAGATTATGGATGATATTTTTTTCAACTAGTAGACTTTCATATAAATTAGGCAAAAATAGATAAGGATGATATTGTGTTCAATCGATATACTTTTATAGTTTACATTATCTTTTATTACCCAAAATACATAAACTAGGATACTAAATATACATACATTATGAATGATATTAGGATTGTAATGTGTATGACAATTTATTAATATATATCCACTGTCTAAGTTAACATAGTTTTTGGTTCAAATAATATATATATTTAACCGAAATTATAGATTATGGATGATATTTACTTTACATATATCTATCGGTAGACTTCTATATAAATTACGCAAAAGTATAAGGATGATATTTTGTTCTACTAAATATATAGATTATGGATGGTATTAGGATCACCTAATGCAACAAACATAGCTTTTGGATTAAAATAATATGTATACACTCATTAAGCAAGCGTAGCTTTTGGTTCCAATAATATGTGCTCTATTGTTTATGAATATATTATCTAAATTTTGAATTAATTTTTTTTACAATTAAAATATATGAAATTATTAGTTTACATTCTTTATATTAATATAAATTCATATTTTTTAGGAATATATTACCTAATATTTATTAAAAAAATATAATTAAATACATTGTTTAGTCTTATTAACTTTAATCAATTCTATAAATCAAGGTTTGTAAATCGTTTTATCCTATTAGCTTCAAGTAATCAATTTTAGAAAACAACATAAAATTCTCTCATGCGCTAGATCATTTTAAGATACAGAAATTGTTTTTGAAAAGCTTTTACATCTTTAAAATAATAATTATTATTATTACAACAAAAATAATAATAATACTAATATTATATTAATAAAATTTCAAATAATTAATACTTATTTTTTATAACAATTGTAAAGATAGTTATTGATTATAAACCCCAAGTTATATTTCATTATAAAATCTTACAAAAATCATTCTTTATCTATTTTAATTTTAATATAGTTAAAAAATGTTATCAAATATATTTCCTTATCTATCTTAATCTATAATGATTGATTTTTATATTCCTACAATTTATATAAACTAGATAATTAAATACTTTTAATATAATCCACCATATGTAATTCATAACACCACATGTTTACATACACACATATTTGTGATAAGATTGTGATTATAATAACCAAATAATGTAAAAAAAAAAAAAAACTATAATGGTCTTGACCTTTTTCTTGATTTTAAATATCAATCCGAACAATTTTCAATTCGATATAATTATAATGAAATGTTCTTTACTTAATTTGATATGGTGGTTTGTCTTGGTTTGGTTAAGTAGGTGATATATTTATCCAAACTTAGTAATTATATTGCTTAATATCTTTCAAAATTAAAATAAAAAATCATAGCAAATTTGTTTATGGATTTGTTTTCAATTTTAAAATATTTTTCTCAAACTGTAAACAAATCTGTTAAGAAGGAAATAAAAAAATTATTGGCGTGTCACAAGGAGGTGAAGACACGTAACATAAGTGAAGGTGTGTATTTTCAGAGGGACATATAATCTTAGGAGGTTCAGATTAAGTAATTACATAGTATATTGAACTCATTCTAAAAATTGGGCATATTTTGTTGTGGTCATTTATTATTTGGTATTTGCGGTTAGTTTATATGACATAATTGATATCAAGCTTTGTTTATTTTATTGTTATAAAATGATGATTTTATGTTCACTTGATAATATTGAAGAAAACTAACGTTTAGATTCAGAACAATAAAATAAAACTTAAAATTATAAATTGGTAGTCAAACAATTGCGTATATACCTAATTAATTGATCCACTTTTTTGTTACAATTTCTATAAAAGTGGTAAAGTGAACGTTAGAGGTTTGACTGGACTGATAACATGATGAAAGAATATATGTTGTGTTATAAACCTATAGAATCTAATTTTATTTTACAATATCATAAGTCTGATCAAATTTCTAAAGTTCACGTCATTACTTTCACTGAAATTGTCACCTAAAAAATTGAATAATATCATTTTTCAGTATATATAGAGAGAGAGAGAGAGATGCATAGATAGGTGCCTATAATTTGACAACTAATATACAATATATAAAGTTCATACTATATATTTGTTGATATGCAATAGTTTATATTATTTAAAGGTAATTTTCTAATATCAATGAATCGAAATGGATAACTAATTCATACTTAAAAATGAAATAAAATTTAATAAAAAAAGCCTTGTGCAAGGCACGGGTAAGTCAACTAGTTCTATTCTATACATCAAAATTCTATCCAAATATAACTGGAATTTGATCATGTGAGAATGATTATTATGGTATAAAATGAGAATGATTATATAGCACTTGGATGGAGACAAATTCAAGGGCTTGGATCAAACTTTCATTAAAGGGGCATATGTCATGCACATGACCCATTGGTCAAACTTCCCTTGTCGGTCAACGCCGATTACCGGCGGTCAACTCCGGTCACCGGCGGTTAACGCCGGCGTTGACTGGCCAATTTTTTTTTTCAGGCCCAATTTTATTTTATTTTGGGACGGAATTTTCATTTCCTGAACCAAAATTTTCTATGCACATTCCTTACTAAAGTTATGCACATTCCATCATAATTTCATGCACTTTTGAAAAAAAAATCAATGCATGTTAAAAAACTAAATAAATTTCACATCTAGTACAAAAATAAATGCACAAGTATACGATTCTATGTGCACATACATGCAAAAAACTCATGCACTTCAATATTCATCCACACACGGTCTAAAACTCATGCACATTTTCAACACAAACCCGATATATGCACTCATAGTGCAAATTAGGTGCACAAACAAGCCATTATTCATGCACTTCACACGTAATGCACTGAATGTGCATGCAAATTGGCTTGAATGTGCATAATGTTTGCATTGTATGTGCTAGTACAGATCATGTGCACATACAAGCCATTATACATGCACATACATGTATAGACGTATGCACTTCACACATAATGCACTGAATGTACGTGCAAAATGGCTTGAATGTGTGGAAAAAATCTGGGCCTCGAAAATAAATATTTTAGGAGAGAAAAAACTTGAACGGTTAAAAGTGCATGAAATCTTGCTTGAATGTGCATAACTTTTGCACTAAATATGCATAGAAAATTTTGGGCCGGATACAAAAAAATCGCCCAAACAAAAACAATCGGTCCCGTAAAAAAAAAAAGTTGACTGGTCTTATGCCGGTCAAAAATGCATGAAATCATGTTGGAATGTACAAAACTTTTACAATGAATGTGCATAGAAAATTTTGGCCCAGAAAATGAAAATTTCGGCCCAAAAAATATTTTTTAGGCCCGAAAAAAAAAAAATCGGTCAACGCCGATGACCGGAGTTGAACCACTTAAGTGATCATGTACATGGCACATGACCACTTAAATGAAGTTTTTATCTCCACCCTTGGATGGAAGCCCATCCAAGAATGGAGATTTATTCTCATTTTATAGCATAAGCTTTATTCTCACTTGATCAAGCCCCAATATAACTAGACTAAATATGTTTGTATCCAAGAAAAAAAGGGCAAAGGTTCTGCTTATTTTGTAGCCATCTCCTTGGTTGTTTGACAAATCAAGCCAATGAAATTGCTTCGTTTAGAAATCCTCACATAGTATGAATCAAGAGCCTTGCCATCCAGATTGTTCTAAAAGTAGGTTCTTCAATGGAAATAGGTGGTACGAAGTGGAGAAATTACATCTTAACAAAAATAACAGAGAAATTGGCTAAAATTTATAGAAAACTAGTTTAAACATGCACGAGCCGACTTATATTTATGAAAGAAAATTTAAGTATACGAATAAACGTCACATGAGTACAAATTAATGACTATGTGATTATAAAAGATAAGATATACAAGAAATGAGAATATATTGACATGTAGTTATATTAGATTTTTTTCAAACATATACATACTAATAGAAAAAAAATGATTGAATTTATATATATAAACATT
Source organism: Rheum nobile (assembly GCA_027886185.1). Taxonomy (NCBI): domain Eukaryota; kingdom Viridiplantae; phylum Streptophyta; class Magnoliopsida; order Caryophyllales; family Polygonaceae; genus Rheum; species Rheum nobile. Next base: position 7,189,949 of record WOAB01000506.1, on the reverse strand, counting down.
ATAAGAAAAAAAATCACTCTAAATATATGTAAAAATTACGATTGTACATGTTACTTAACCAATTCTTGAAAACATTTTATTTTTGTATATTTAGAGTGAAATAGTATCCGAGATTAAAGTTATGAATCAAAATATACTATTTCTTCTTCAATTTAATAGGTTAGTACGATATTATTTATCAATCTTCCAACAATATGTTAGTGATGATATGTTTAGATCTATATTTTTTTTAAACTTCTTAAGTTTGTTGATAGAATATTACTTTTGTTAGATTTTGTTTTTTTATACCTTTTGTAATATTCAATTCAGGTTTTAGACATTGAGATGATATTATTAATTTACTCATTATTTTATTATTATATGTATGTTGGGCACTTATATTTATTCGTAATTATTAATATACTGAATTAACTCAATTGGAGAATCAAATAAAACCCAATTGAATTATATTTCAAATAGTATATTGATATTTTCATACATATTTTTTATTCATCATCAATTATTTCAAGTTCATAAATAATTTATAATTAAATCTTGAAAATGTGAAATCTATCAAGTGAAGATTTTATAGATATGTAGATATATAGATATATAGATTGATGGTTATATTTATTTACAATGTTATTTGTCACTTTAAAGTTTGATTGGTTTTGAAAGTAATTGTAATCTAAATATTTACATATAAATTTTGATTTGATGAACGGTTTTTATTTAAAGTGAAATAAAAAAATTTAAAAAAAAATGAATGAGAAAATGACATGTAAATATGGTGAGTTCAAAAGCGTTATAAGAACTCAAAAAGGAAGAGCTTTAATATATATAATACATAGATAATAGATGCAGGGGCTGGTAAAGTTGAGGTCTCGGTTTAGTCGGTTACCACTTTCGGCTCTTCTTCTGATCCATCTTACTTTGTAATATTGCTTCAACATAGTCAAAGTGATGCAATTAGTATTATATAGGAGTTTTGGTCTTGTAATAACAACAGTTGAAACCTTTTTATATCCTATATGTTCCACCTACTCCTGATTACAAAATTCATGTCGTTTTCCTACTCAAGACACTGAATGATGTCATCTCATATTCTCATATAATGCATTCTTTTTGCATGACCACTTGAGTAAAACTCTTTTTTCCTGCTTCAAGTTGAGAAAACAGAGGTGTAAAAGTGGGATTGTTAAATTTAGAAACAATGACGACGGCGCTATTATGACTTTGATTGGGCTAATTAAGGACATTCAAAAACGTCTAGAAGATTGTATAGTCTATATATAGCCTCTGGCTGCGCTGCACAGTTCAGCTTCTCTACTAAGCGTGATCACGAGCAGGCGGTATAGTTTCATCATTTGAATGGGTATATCACCAGTTGGATCTGATCATCATTTCTAACAGTAAATTACAAATCAGTGGAACTTCATTCAGACAAAAAGGAAGGGAAGATGTACACAACCACTCCAACCAACACCACAGGTTGTTTTACAATGCTGTGTTTCCACAAGTACTAGAAGAAATCTCACTATTGCAAGGCTAGAAAATAGCAATAGGCTACATCAGGAGAACAACTTCATTCAGACAAAAATTTCATGAAAGCAGACACAAGGGATTTGAGAAAAACGAACAAGGGATTCCTTTCCTGCTCCAGGGATTTCTTTGATGCGCCTTCCCAAGATTCACTGTCCAATGCAAGAAAACTAAGCAGTCAAGCACAAGTATAGGTTGATTGTTAACTGAAACAAGTGTTTTCGGTACTTACAGATTGATTCGGTCTAAAGTTGGTTTACTTTCTTTCAGAGCTTGATTTTCTTTTGGGATCTCATTTGCACTACCTACCATAACCGGATTTTCAGCTTTTAGCTCCATGCTGCTGCCATTGGCGGTTTTCGCTCCATAAGAATTGTTTGGGGAGACAGTATTGTGATCATCTCTAGCCTGTCATTGGATTAATATTTGAGTAAGAACACAATAGCCAGTCAAATATGTTGTTTTAGACAAATAAGAAGGGTCTTCAACTTGAACTATACCAATGATGCAGTATAATGCAAACATAGAAAATAAAATATTGGTGAGAGTAGGATGTACATAAGCCAAAAACTAGCAGATGAGCATAGAAATGGTGGCTTTGTGGTAGAAAGACTAACCTTAGCTCCTGTCATCTCTTCGCTTCCATCTAATAATGCTGATTTGTTATGTGATGCTGTAATGGGCTTGATATGATCCTGAGTCCCGATATCAAAGGTTTCACCACTTCTGGAGGAATCTTGCACTTTCATCGAGTCAGTTGCATTCCTTGATGTAGTTTCATGAACCATGACAGGTTTCCCATTAGATGATGAAGCTTGGGAATCATTCACTGCTTTCTGAACTACAGGTGCAGAAGCAGTGACAGATGTGTCCATTGACTCCATTCTGTCCATGACAGCACCACCATTACCTGATTTGACAGTATTGATTTCCGGTTTCTCCAACACACCATTGAAACCCCTCGAGTCATTTAATTTTAATGCCGTATCCAAAGTATTAATGTCCATAGTAACAGGTCTCAACGGGAAAGTCTCAACAACAATGTCCTCGGTAGGAGATAATTTAGTGGTATTTGCCTCTACTAACCCAGAGTTTCTATTCACTTCATGTTTGTCAATTAGTGATGACTCTACGCAGTCTAGTTTATCTGATTCCTCGACTTGACTGCCATTAACATACTTTCCAAAATCCAAAATTTCATGCTCGGTCCTTTGTTCATTATCACTTAACTTAATCTCCAAATTAGCATTCTCTTGCCAGCCTGTTACCTCTAATTTAGCTCCCCTTTCTACTAAGAAGCTTTCACTAACAGATGACTCGGTGGATACCACGTCATCGGACTCTTCAATTGGACTATCATATACATGCTGCTCAACATCTAAATCCTCATGCTTGTCTAGCTGTGTGTTGCCTTGAAAGTCCAGCTCCATGCTCATGTTCCCGTGGTAATCTGCACTAGCACCTACCAACTCAGATTCTCTATTGTTGCCAACACTTCCAGTCATTAATGAATCCATATAGACCAGTTTATCAGATTCCTCAGTCCCACTGCTAGCAACAAATTCACCAGTATCCACAGCCTCATGCTTTGCATATTGCTCATTTCCATTCAAGTGCATCTCCATAATATCACTTGCTTGTTGATCTAAGACAGCAGGATTTTCGATTTCCAACTGAAACAAATAATCCTGTGATTCCATTGTAGCTGACTCTAGAGGAAATTCTCTTGTATTACCATCAAATTTCTGATTTTCTGAATTGAACTTTGCAGGGCCCAGAACTCTATTTTCTTGGATTATATCTCTTACAATTTCTCGAACAGTATAGAAAGATCCACCAACTTCTTTGTGGGTTAGATTCAGAGATGGGAATTTTCCATCATTCGAGCTTTGATACCTAAAATCAAATAGTGTAATAAAGCATTAATATATGTCAAGGTGAACAACAGGTGTAGCATCATCCTTTCATGAGCATCTAAACGAGCATTTAGTTTATCAACAACAATTTCTTAACATTCAAAGAGATAATAATATCTTGAGATATAAACTTTACATATATGCAAATATAAGATTATGGCCATTCATTCTAAACAAAAAATATATCCTATAACATTCAGATTGCTTATCAGTAGAAGGAAGATAGTGCCTTAAATTTGTAAATTCAGCCTGTATAGGAAGCAATGCGTAAATTGTAGACAAAATTCAGCAATTTACGGCAGAGTGTATGGAAAAAAGGGCAGTTGCATAGACTCCATGCCACCTAGGGCGTTTTGATGTGAACAGAGCACCATCCAAAATGATAATTTACTTCCCCTCTTCATCTACTGATGTGCTACTTGAAATCCTAAAAAACAAATAATGAATGTGCTAAGGCCTAAGAATAAGAGATTCTGATTACGTTTTTATAAAGGATTCAACCATAGCCTTCCTCTCCTCCTTGGAACGTCGTATACGAGCCTTCCTTCCTCCCGATTCATTACATGTAGCTAAAGCAAAAGTTTGACCAATCCAACCGCCCTTTATAGCATACATGATGATTAGAACAGTTGAGAGCCTTGAATCATAAATCTGCAACAGATGAAAATACAACCTCATGAGAGCTTTGCCTCATTTATCATGACAAAGAGAATAATAAACAAATTCTGATGATTCCTCTCTTGAGTCGAGTTCTCAAAACATAGTCTCAGCTGCACAAATTCTACCTCCCCAACAATAGCTAGTTGAATATAGTGGGTTGATTCATTTCCAAACCAGCTTTCACATTATTCCTATTCAGGAGGGAAAAGGAACAATATGCCACACATGAATGCTGGAAAAACAGGTAAAATGGATATGCACGGGAAATTATATAAGAACATGAACTGAGTCTGAGAATTATATAAGTGCAATATCATCAGGAATTAAACCCCCATGAGCGGAAAAGCAATTTAGCAAGGCATCTTAACCATGGAAGGCAGAAACCCTACAATTGAAGTCACCATTTCCGAGTCACATTTTCACACAGCTGAGTACAAACAAGATGAATTGCCATCCAAAACGCACAAGAAACAAAGAAAGGAAAGGGAAAGGGGAATTCAGTATTTGTTTGTCCACCGTATTTTTCTTACTTGCGCTTCAAATTCGGCATACCGCAGAACGTAAATGAACTCAAAATTGACGGAAAACAAAATGGAGATGGCAGCACAAGAGAAAACAATAATTGCATAGAGATAATTGCAGAACCGAGAAACAGAGCGAGAGAAGAAACCCTACAGAGAAAGAAGAGTGACGACTGACGAAGGTGGTGGAGACTGGAGAGTGGCCACTAGGCCCACTACTACTACAACAATCGGGGTTTGGGCGCAAGTCCAGGGTTTTTCATTCTTCTTCAGTGTTGGGTGTTTTTTTTTTTTTTGAAAAGGGAGGATTATACCCATATTATTTAAAAGAAGGATTACATATTCTCGCTAATGAGTTTATCATCCTCTAACAACTTAATCAGTCCCTTAGGCGAGATAGAAAAGCAAGTAAATTCTCCCGGACACAAGACACTAAATTTAGTCAACCAATCTGCTGTCCTATTACCAAGACGGGAAATGTACTTAGTAACAATACACCAAGATGGATCGGAGATATAGGTTTTTATTCGTAGGATGTAATCCCGGTGGAGCGCTGGCAGACTTTCCGCAGCCGTGACATGCTCCAATAGCTCCAAGGAGTCAACCTCCACCTCCGGCCGCTGAATCCTCATCTGTTTAGCTAGAGCAAAACCATGGAGGAGTCCTAGAAGCTCAACACGAAAAGGTGACAGCCCACCCTCTTTTACAACAAATCCGCGGATGAAATTCCCCTAGTGATCTCTCAGTAATCCCCCAGCACAAACCCAATCACTGCCCAACACATACGATCCATCACAGTTCAGTCGGACCCATCCCTGTTGCGGCCTCATCCAAATCGTCGCAGTATCAACCCCTAAACCTGGCCGAGAACCTCTAGCAGAACACAAACTCACATATTCCGCAACTCTATCAAGGACAAACCGAGATCGAGGCCCCGACACCGCGATGGGGTTATTAAACACCCTTGCGTTTCTCCAACGCCACAACCACTAGATTGCAAAGGCGAAGATAGACGGCCAATTTCCAGCTCTTCCAACGTTATACGCTACCCAGTCCTTGAGTTCCAGTGCAAAGAATTTCTGCCACTGTCCATGCTTGAGGAAATCAACCCAAAGCTCCCTCGCCACAGGACAATCACGAAGAATATGCAAGGTCGTCTCAGTGTGGTTTTGGCATTGTCCACACCTCGAGTCAACACTGCAATGTCGCCGAACTCTATTGGCATTACACATAACAGAATCGTGTGTAGTAAGCCAAATAAAAATGTGAACCCTCTCGGTAGCAGGCACCTTCCATATTTTTTTCCATACGGCTTCTTCAGTATCATGATTGTCATCCTGGGCAAGCTCCAAGGCAGAACGGAGAGTGAAGTTCTCGGAGCCCGTAGCAGTCCAGGTGAAGTTATCAGCAACGCCCTCGGTAGCAATGGAAATCTTCCCAATCTTCAACAAGACAGCAGGAGGCAAAAGATGAGAAAATTCATGCCATTTCCAAGTCCCCTCATGCCAGTACTCTGCCACCGTCATGTCCTGTTCCTCCTCACTAAGGGAGCCCGTGACCATCGTCTCCAGTGGGGTCTTCTCAACCCACGGGTGGCTCCAAAAGAAGGTGTTGTTTCCTTCCCCAATGATTGTGCTCACACCTTTCAGCAGAACGTCTTTAGCCTTCACCATTCCGGTCCAGAGATTCGAAGCCCCGGAAACCCCCCGGAACATATCCCGATCACATCTGCCATGGCAATACTTTCCCCGGACCACACGCGACCAGAGAGAGTCCGGCTCGTTAAGGGTCTGCCAGCCCATCTTAGTCATGAAAGCAGCATTGACCTGGCGCATACTCTTCATACCCAAGCCACCAGTTGCCTTTGGTCTACGCAACGTGTCCCAATTCAGTAGATGTAAGCGACGTTTCTCCCGAGTAGACCCCTATACAAAACTTCTAGTTTTCTTCTCGATCTCATCACAGTGTTGGGTGTTTTAAACGTTGAAGTTTGTGCCATGGTCAACTGGGTCAAACCTCATTCTTATATATTTTTAGTGTGTGCCCATTCTTATCATTTTGTAAGTCATTAGTTTAAGAACTCTATTTATACTAAGGTAAATTCTTATTTTAATTTGTTAGTACGTCTTTATGAGCATACACTAGAATAACCATTGTAAAAATACAATCTTTTTATAGTAAATTGCATGAAAATAAACCTAATCTACTATACAAATGGATTTAATAGTTAAAAATAAATGTTATATTGTATTTGACTCTTCATAGATATAGAAATTGGATACTTATACAAAAGTTAAATACTAATGTGAAAAATTATCAAAAATGGAATTCCAAATAAAGCATGATTAATGGAAAGAGGAGTTGGAATTATTCCCAGTTGCATATCTTGCAATTAGACCTGAGCAAACGCGGGTCGGTCCGCCAATGAACCGGGCTTGGACAAGGATTTAAGTCTGAACGGGTCGGTTGGTCCGGCCCGTTCGGGCTGGCGGGCCGGCCTGGTAACAGGGTCCGGCCCGTATAAAAATTTAATTATATAAAAATATATTTTAAAAATATATTAAAAAAATAAATATAACTTAAAAAATATATTTAAACAAAAAATTAACGGGCCGGCCCGGCCCGTTAAATACCAAAAAAATTAAAAAAAAATAGTAAAAAATAATTTTAAAACATATTATATGTCATACGGGCCGGCCCGCTCTTTCGGACAGATACGGATAACACATTGGGCCCGACAAACGGGCTCAGCCCGGGCCCGTAAAAATGGGCCCACATTTTGGCCTAGGCCCGGGCCCGTATATGGTCAGGTCTACTTGCAATATAGTGAGAATCTACACCATTTACTTTTCTTGTGTAAAAATATCTGACAAACGATTCTCAAAATTAATCCATCGGTATGGAGTTATATAGGAACATTGGCACTGGAAAACATGAAGACTGAAATAAGAGAAAACTATCTTTAATAATTTTATTGAACTAGTAACCACTTGGTGGGACAAACAATAACGTGAATGAAATTATTAAAGATCCGCCTTATTATATTCAAAATTTGATTACTAATTGGAAAAAGAACAAAAACTTGAAATCTTGTCTAAATGATAACAATAAAGCAAAAACACATAAAACAAATTCGGAAAAAAAAATCTACGATGGAAAAAATCACTAGATAAATTTATCAAAATCAATTTGGATGGGTCTATTAAATCCAATGGGGACTCAAGTTACGAATTTATTTTTAGAAATGACAAAGGTGAACTGATTATGATCTCATGTGATAAATGTGGAAAATCAATTGTCCTGAAAACAAAAGCTTTGACTTTTTGAAATGCGCTTATTAAAGCTAAAGAAATGGGAATCGAGAATGTAGAAATTGAAACTAATAATTTGACAATTGCAAATGTTATAAACCAAATTTGGCATTGTCCATGGATTATTGAGATTATTATCTCTGACCTCCCATGTTTGTCAAAACAATTTGTGACAATGCAATTTTTTCATGTCTTTTGTGTAGTTAATGTGGTGGTTGAGCTTATTGCGAATATTTGTCATTGACATTCACGGGAAGAATTCATGACCAATTTAGAATTGTAAGTTCTCATCCGTAAGGATGCTATATGCTGATTTTCAAGTATGGCTTGATACCGACTTAATTCTTACCTTATCAAACAAACAAAAAAACGATTTTTCTAGTATGTGTCCATGAGCACATACTAACAACATAAAATAGAAAATTTTCTGTAAAATATTCTCTAAAAGAGAATAGATAAACCCTTAATAAAAAAAATAAACTAATGACTAAGCAAATTATTGCTAAAAATAAAATTATTAGAGTGTGCACATGAGCTCACACAATCACACTAGAAAAAACCCAAAAAAAAAACAATATCACGTGTTACTTCGAGAATAAATCACATTATTATGTTGTTTGTCAGCCAACATGTTTTGTTATGTAATTTTTTACTTTTACAATAAAATTTATATCGTCCTTCTTTCCAATTTCATTTTAAAGAGATTTTTTTAAGTTTCATAAAAAATATTTAATTTTACATTTGACACATCATATCTTTTTAGTAGTATTTTTAAAATAAAAATTCTATCATCCTTATTTCCAATTTTATTTAAATAGATTTCTTTTAAATCTCATAAAAAGTATTTCATTTTTTTATATTCAATCGTTCTTCTTCTCGAACATCTCTCTTATTTTGAGTTATCAAGTTCTTTCCATAATCCAGAATTCCAGCAATATTATTTACAAAAAGATGTCATTTAAAACAATAACTAAATCTCTTATAAGACACGAAAATTAAAGTATTTGTATATGGTGATAGGTATAAGTAAATAAAACTATTTGAAATTTATATTTTTCCACCCGCAAACCTTCCTTGCTTGTGTAATCACTCTTCTAGCAAAATAACTAATTCAGGCTAATTTGGGTTTGTATAGAAGATTCACGTCAATTAGTTTAAGTCTTGTATATGATACTATATTTACTTATATTAGTTTTAATATTTTTTAAGTCTTGATCGTTTAGAGTGTCTCTATACGTCCAAATTAAAATATTGTTAGTCCATAAAAGGATGTTAGTTCACCATACACGCTCGAGCAAGAATCAAACTTGAGACATTTAAATAAAACGTTTAAGAAAGTTCAGTTTTAAATCATTAAACCAATTAACCATTACTTGTTAGTTTCAATATTAAGCATCAACTCATGATTAAGTTGACAACATTGATTATACGTTTCCTTCTTTATGAGAAAACCTATGTTTCCCTCCTCCCCCTTGGGCGGTGAGGGTCTTCTAGCTCCTTGCTAGTCCTACGTTTCCTTTCTTTCCTTTTCTCCCCCGATCTGATTGTCTTCTTCTGCTTGCTTCTCTGCTGCTCTTCGTCCGTGTTGTTGCTCGTCCGGTATGTTGTTGCTTGCTCCTCTGCTTGTTGGAAACCCCATCCCTCCAGTCGGTGAAGGTTTGAATGGCCTGCCCAGGCTTCTTCATCTCAACTATTTATGCATGCCATGTGTTTTCTGCTTGTCTGGAGTTGTGGTAGGATTTTGTGTTTTGGTTTTCTTCTCCAACATGTTCAACTTTTCTTAGTTTAGCCATGTTGATGGTGGTAATGTTGTTTTATTTTAGGTTAATCTGGTTTTTGCACAGTCATTTGTTCCGTCTTTTGTTTGTTGTTTTCCTTTTGGTGCTAGCTATTTTCCTGATGGTAAGGCTCGTAATGGCTTCTCTTGCTCTCTCTAATGGATCTTTGACTGTGGTAGGGAGTAAATCTTTAAAACCTAGTACAATCATTGATCTATTAGTTTTAAGGGATGTTTTCTGGGGTCTTCTCGTTGCGTTGGATGCCGGTTTCGATTGTCACATATTAGGGAACTCCCCTTCTACCGTTATGCATAGGCCTTATTTTGGTTTGTTGGTTTTGCTAGCATCCTTTCTTCTATGTAATTTGCGATTTGTTGCTCAGTTTAGCTTCTCTTTGCCTGTTTTGGCGATGGTAGTTTTCTTCCATATCTCTAAAATGCCAAGTTCCTTAGCTTGTAATCGATTTTTTGTTTTACTTTAATAATAGTCTGTGTTTCCTATAAAAAAAAAAGTTGACATCATTGGATGTGATGCAAACTTACATAGATAGGTTGAGTTTCAATCCCAATATATACTATAACTAATAGGGATATCACACGTACACACTACCAAATTGAATTTCGAAGTCTAAAAATGTTGGTGATTTTAGCATTATTAAGAGATCGTTCTCATATAGGAATAATGTCATTCAGTGTAATCGGGGTTTATATGACATTATAAGATCTTACTTATCTATATCACGGGTTTGGAGGTATGGAGTATATACTTATGTAAGCATACCTAAGATTTAGAGGGAAACGTTGAGGATATATTACATTACCTATAAGGGAACAATGTCTCTAAATCTTTAAGACAATTTGGCGTTAAGGTTGCACGAGTGGTCGTTCAGTGGAAGGAACAGCCGTTCCCGAGGAGGGAACGTCAATTCCCTGAGACATGATTAATAATTCAGCACATGTCTAATGTGTTGTAACCTCCGTGTAACCGTCGATAATAACTTCCTCGTAGCAACCTTAAATTGGTTGGTAATTGATGGAAGTCATTGGACATTCATGGAAACAGTTGGTGAATTGTGCATTAAAAAAGATCAACATGTTAATTGTCGTGAATTGTGTATTAAAAAAAATTGTATTGTTATTTTTTGTTTCCTAAAATGTGAGGCATAGGTTGATTATATGCCAAAAAATAAGGGTTCAAGAGCTGAAAGTTTAGTAGATTATTGTTTCCTAATACTCCTTTGAATTGACTTGTTTAGTTTGGGCACATAAATCTTGAGGGAACAATCAATCAAAGGAAAGAGAAAAAGAAAGGTGACTGAGCTCTCTACACAAGGGAATATCAGTAATAGAAAATGAGTATTAAGAAGCAAAAGAGGGAAACATGTACTGTTAATCAAGGGATATTTACAAATGCTCAAGAAATGGTCAACATAAACATGAAGGTTGATGACTATCCAAAAAACGAATGTTTGCTGCTTTTGATTGACTTGTTTAGTTTTGGAAATATGATAATTTTATGTGTAATTATTATATTACATTTTGGAAAGAAGGGTCATTGCATATCGTGCTTAGAATTTGACTTATGCCTTTATTCTTTAGTATTTAATTGGGGAAATAGGATTATATATAAGTTATATACTTTTAATTGACATATTTAGTTTTGGAAATATAATAATCTTATATATAATTATTATATTAAATTTTGATTTTTTTTACAGATTGTTATGTGATTGACATGTTTTGGTTTAGGAAATATGATAATCTGATATATATGTATATATGTATTATACTAAGATGTAAATAAACAAAAGTTTGACAAAATGTCATGTGACATAAAGAATAATAGGATGTCATGTGACATAAGGAAGTGTGGGCTTAACAGGAGATGCCATGTGGCATAGAAGAGTTCTGGCTCAAAATTAGTACGTTCAAAATATTACTTAAGTACATTGTAGTTCAGTCGGAGCAATGCTTATACTACAACTACTACAAACTGTTATGTGATTGACATGTTTTGGTTTAGGAAATATGATAATGTGATATATGTATATATGTATTATGAGTTTGGATCATATGCGGAACACTCTTCCCGTGCGGACGTGCGGAGCATGCTCTTTAGGACCTTATTTGTGCACTTTAATGTCTTATTTGTGCACTTTTTCAAAAAAAAAAATCTTTTACAAATTGTTTTCGAAGCATTTTTGCAAAAGTGCACAAATAAGGCCCTATAGTGCATGTCCGCACGTCCGCACGGGAAGAATGCTCTGCACCGGAACCGCACTCTATGTATTATACTAAACTGTAAATAAACAAAAGTTCGACAAAATGCCATGTGACAGAAAGAATAAGAGGATGTCATGTGACATAAGGGAGTGTGGACTTAACAGAAAATGCCATATGGCATAGAAGAGTTCTGGCTCGAAATTAGTATGTATTTTATAACGTTCAAAATTTTACTTAAGTACGTTGTAGTTCAACCGGAGCAATGCTTATACTACAACTACTACGTCATGTGTTCGAACCTTGTGCATGCACCCCATTCTCTTTCTTTAGGGTTAAAAGAACACTCTGATATTACTCATATCAATATCTTATCAATACCAAACACATATATGGGTATGAGTGTATGATTGATATCTCATACTATACTAGATATTTTGATATCAATACCAAACGGGCCCTTAGTTCATTTTTATTTGTACAATCCAACCTCTCTCTCGTTCTTAATTTAAAATTTAATTAATTATAACTAATATAATACACCTAAATACAAATAAAAAATTAGACAAATGTTTTATGTTTCGGGTTGTAAATTTAGAAACTATCATATATAATCCGTTAAATGACTTTACAAGAATAAAAAAAATGGTTGAAACTATACAAAACTAATTATAACTTATTTAACTTACTAAATATATTTAAAGTATACTTCATTATTTTTTGTTAAAAAAAGTATGCATAATTATCTGAAACATAAATTAATATTGAATTATTCTTTTCTTTTAAACGAGGTTTTAATTAACACGAACTTTTATATATCAAAATATATGTTCACAAATAAGTATCAACCCAAAATCAATAAAATAGTCTAAGATATCACTCTTTATTGTACAAGATCTTTTGTAATCATTGGTACGTCATGTATATTTAATTTAACGAGTTAGAAATTATATCCTATCAATGCCTACGACAAAGATGCTCGTTAGGCTGACTTCAACCCACTTACCAAGCCACTAGCGACTCCATACACATGTTATATGTCCCTCTAGCGAACTATGAAACACAATTATAAATTATATTAATTTTTTTCATCCCCTTTATGGAAAATATTGCCTCTTCCACTAGTAATATGAAAAATATGAATACTTTAATTGTCATTAAATTTATCAAGACGAGACCCTATCTACATGATTTTTTGGACTAGATTTAAAAAAAAATCAATGGATCAAGAATGATACGACCTTAATGGGCCGAAAGTCTATAGGTTAGGTTAATCACACTGATTGTTTTACAAGTGTTAAATTTATTAATATATTTTATGATTAAAAAATATCATAATAATATTATATCTTTTAATAATTATAATTTAATATAAAATATTTATGTCAAAAGGCTTTTGACCTGTTGGATAGACTCCAACATGCACCAAACATGTTATGACCTGATTGACCAATAAATTTTAAAATACTTTAAAATTATGCAATGGAAAATTAAACAAACCTCATGCATGTACGAGTACTAAACTAGTTCGGTTGCTAAATGTTGAAGTTGCATAGTCTAATTTCAAACTACGAATATGGTACAAAATTGAGTGGGTATGGCAAGTGATCAAAGAGGAGCTCAAGAAGGAAGGGAAGATGTACACACTCACAATAACCAACACCAGAAGTCGTTTTACAATGGTGAGTTTCAACAAGCAATATTTTATGTATGTTTGAATCTCTAAAGATAATATATTAAATCACATTATATTACATTAAGTTACATTAAATTGTTAATTTAATATAAAATAATGTAATTTGATATATTTATTTTTTAGTTAATGTAATACATTATTTTAGAAATTCATGATAACCTTTGTTAGGGAAGTGTGATGATACTTGTTAATTTTATTAGGAAAAGTTTGATCCTCACCTAACTTTAGGCTCTTTCCTTACTTGGTTAAACGAATTTATGATTTTTTTTTATATGTTGAAGACCTATGATACTCTCCAAATTAATATCTTCGTTGAGGACTTTGCTTAGGTAGCATATTTGTAGTTACCATCGGCGCAAAAAGAGAAATCATCATGTCAAGCGACATTTCAGCGGCGGGATTGGCATCAGAAGTCGCAGATTTGCGTAACGCTGCTTTGTTGTGCTTTTTGTTTCGCATGTGTATATCAGGTTGGAGTTATGACATCCAAAATGATTATGGGTCTATTTGTCCAATCTACTTATAATGCCTTTTTCATTTATAAGTAGTTTACATGTGATAATGGTGTTTGGAACAAATAACATTTTATTTGAAATAAAGGCATTTTTTATTTGAACGCATTTTTCAACGAGTAGTATATGTGATGAGAAAAAAGTTTTTTTTTTACACATTCTCCAAAGTCTCAAAAATATTTTTTTAGAAATAATGCCTTTATAATTGAAAAATGGTCATTTCCAAACAAATCCATATTCGGTTCGGTTGTTCATTGGTCGGTCAAATTTTCGGTTTTAGACCCAATCGAACTGAACCGATTGGACCGAAACCATACCGATTATGTTCGATTCAGTCAGACTTGTTTATTTGTAAAAGTAAAAATAAAACCTTAAATTTTTAGATAAATTAGTTAATCTTGATTCGGTTCAGTCTAGATAACCCTCATATTCGTATATCTAAGAGGTAAATTTGACTAGTTAACCGGCCAAGTTCGGTTCAAGTCGGCTTAGATTTGGTTCGGTTCACTAAGACCGTTCAGTAATCTAATTTCAAAATGTTAAATGTTCAGTTATTTTGGTTTACAATCAAACCGAGTTATTTTGGTTCGGTTTTCAATTCAATAAATTACCTATTTGGTTTTCGTCGGCTCAGTTTGGTTTCAGTCCAATGAACAAGCATGTAGACCTCATCAAACACGAGTTTGTGCCGAGTCGGACCCATTTTTCCAACTATTTTAAGTGGGCCAGGTCCGGGCTAGGCCCGTTATTCGGACCAGAACCCTTACCCGCCCGGAAGTTCGGATCGGTTAGTCACTCCTAAGAATATTTCTGTTTTTTTTGTATTTTTTATTCTCCAAACTAATTATTTAACACCAATAATAAGAAAATGGTAAGTAATCTTATCTTAAGTTTTTTTATTATATATTGAAATAATATGTGAGTCGGGCCGAACGGACCATTAGGGCCTAAACATGTAATTGTACCCGACCCGCTTACCCGACCGGGCCGGACCAAATGGTCCGTTAGGGGTTTAATCCTTATCCGAGCACGTATTATTAGGCGGGTGGGCCGGGCCGGGTGAGCCAACCCGTGTTTGCTCACGTCTACAAGCCTGATTTATACGTGTAATCTCTTGAAGTAAATACAGCAACCATTCACAAATCCTCACATGGTATGATCAAGAGCATTGTGATTCAGATTGTTTTAAAAGTAGGTTCTTCAATGCTAGGGGTGTTCAAAAATGGCCCAGACCGGACCGGACCGGAAAAGACCGGACCAGATAGGTGAAATTACGGTCCGGTCTCCGGTCCATGTTTTCCCCTTAATCCGGGTCCGGTCCGGTCCAAACCCGGAAAAAAATAATAAATAATAAATTAGGAGTGTAAATGTTTTTTTTATAAATATTTTTCTTAATTTAATAAGTTATGAGTATAAATGTTTTTTTATATATTTTTTAGATATTAAATAAGAATTAAATTTTTATTTTTGTTTAAAATAAAATCCGGTCTAAACCGGTCCTAGACCGATTCGACCTTTTGAAAAAATCTGGTCCGGTTCGAACCGGATGAACCCCCTATTCAATGGGAATAGGTGGTATGAAATGCAGAAATTACATCTCATTTGTAGCTTTTCTACAAAAAAAAATAACAGAAGTTGGCTAAAATTAATAGAAAGGAGTGAGGAGCGAGGAGCGAGGAGCTAGCCAAATTGCAGTGCATCATTAAACGAGAGGAAGAGGCGAGTCTGTCACAAAGATGGGCCACAATCAAGTGGATTTCTCTAGTTTTTGGTGCTACTAATTAAGTGACAATGAACTTGGGCCAAGTCTCCAAACTAAGCCAAAACTTTGGGCTGCTACAAACAGGGTTCAACTCACCCCATTTTAATGAACCCGTCTCGAGTTTAATCTATCTGGTTCACCCCTATAATTTGATCTATCAATTACTTAAATAAAATACAAACTATGTTTTATAAACATTACAACACTGGTTGTGAAGATCAGCTCGTAGATGTCACACGAACAACATGGATTGTGAAGGTAAGCTCGTAGATGTCACACGATTTATAGTGAGATTTATTATTAAACTAGTGAAATTAATATTTACATTTAATATCTTCAACCATGTCTAATAAAAATATTTTTTTGTTAAAATGTCTAGTAATAATATAGATACAAATATTGGTGGGTGTACTTGTGGTCCAATGACTCACACTGGGATTATTTTCTAAAGAAATAATATTATTTTCTAACAATTTTTATAAGTGGTAGTTTGTTTTCTCTTGAGTCATTTTTTTGCTTTGTATAATGATTTAATGTATTATAAAGTTTTATAACTTATAGTAGCCGTACATCATATTATAATGAAAAAAATTATTTTACTTTATAGTATGTAGTATTGAAATAATTATAGTAATTGCAACAAAATATCCATGACTAATTTATTAGCTAGATTATAATGCGCTAAATATGAATAATCCAATCTGCATTTAAAAACAATACTTAATACTATATTATTTTATTTTTTGTACATTCATAAATCAACCTTTAAGCATCATTCTTAAGGTTCATAAGTATTGGATATGCACTAAATTAATATAGTACATAGTATATTATAATGTGAATATATCAAGCACACACTTCATTCCACAAAATAATATCTCATTCTATACATGGTCTCCTTTTTATTTTCTACCATGTTGATCGATGATTAATGAAATATTAATGGAGATCGATCAGTTCTTGAGAGATTGAATGACTGGATCCTATACTTACTACCCTTCATTGCCCACATAAAAAAAAACTCAATGTTGTAGTTATAAACAATACATAATATTAGTCTATATTATAATTTGAATATCCATTAATTGGATATTACCCTTAGCCCAACCAGTAGTACAAACATGAATATAGGCCATAACTTTTAAGTACCTTCTTTCATCATGAAGTCTGTTTTTGTTAAAAGAAAATAAACTACGGAGTAACACTCCAAACCAAACCGAAAACCGAATTCTAGAAAATATATGGCAAAATTTTCGACAGAGCCCCAATTTTGGATTGAAATCGGGAAACATGTTTTCACATCAATCCAATATAAAAAATAAGAAACAAATAGTGCTAATCTCAATAGTGTTAATCTCAACATGCCCTTAATATAGAAAATAATAAACAAACTTGGTTTTCGAGCAATATCTTCATTTCTTTTATGAGCTCGACTTAGGTTATCGAGCAATATCTTCGTCTCTCCATGTCTCAACCTACAATATGACAAATGACTCAAGAAATTGATTCAGGAACCATTTGACAAATGCCTCGAGCAATGCACCTCACCTCGTACATGTAGCGTATGCTCAAAATTTCAAGTCGATGTTCCATCAATTCTTCTCTAAAAGAATGGAATGATTTTTTCAAGTTTGTGTTGAAGATTATGTTGAATTAGGTGGAGGACCATTGATGACTTTCCATGCGCTACATCAATCCGCTCTAATGTTCTTCTATAGGCATGTAAAAGTGTTTGATATAGTATTTGAGGATTAATGAAACCTATTACTTGTCAAAGAAAGAGATATTGAAGGAATCACTTACATTAATGGTATCTATGTTTAACAACAAGCTAGGATATTCTTCGATTTCGGATGAGCTAAATGAATTTTCATTGAAGCATATAGTAGCGTTGATAAATCTAGATGATGACAACATTTATTCAGAATTGTGAGAGGCAAATGTTGATTTAGACTTGAGCATTCAAAGCCAAAGAAGCAAAATAGTATAGAGGAAACCACTTGAAGAGAAGAAAATATGTCTTACACGCAACACAAAGGAGAAAAGACAAAGGTTTGTAAATTATATCATATGGTAGGCTTAGTTTCAATTCATTCTCACAAACTTATCCTCATGTTAATCAAAATAGAAAGAAATAAAATTTGGGTAGGGGTTGACCCAACTTCATTAAAACCTCATCCATTTGAAACAGAAGTTGGAACTTGGAAAGAAGTAGAATCCAACTATATAAAAGGAAAGGCAAGAGAATAAGTGAAAGAAAGAGCCCAAATCATACATCAATCATATATATGAAGTATAAGAGTAATGTATTTACAAATTATAAATTAACTTATACCTGAATTTGGCTTTAGTCTATATACTCAAGCACCTTATATCTTGTGTCCCCTTGTACAATGTCCAATTGGTTGGAAAGATATGTATTGGAAGAGTAATGAGGACTTCAACAATTTGATGAGTTTTTACATCATATACACCCCTTAGAACTCTCTCATCCACACAAAAATACAGTAATAATGATAAGATAACAATATCTTTATAATATCATTAGAATTATCTATTATCATTTTAGGTAGATTATTATCATTAGTAATATATTATTATATTTTAGTTTAGTATTTTTATTATCTTTAATAGCTTACTTATTATGCAAGTCCTATATCTCTATATAAACTTGTTAATCTCTTCAATAATAAATGCAACACAACAAAAACACTTTTCTATCATATCGCAATATGATATCAGAGCAGGTCGCATGATCCGGACTTACGCTTCCACCAACAAAACTAGGCTTCGACTTACACAAAATTAGGTTTCAACCAACCTATGCTTCCGCAAAAAAAAAGGCTTCGGCCTACACAAAACCATGGTTACTATCAATAAAACCTCGGTTTTGACTAAATTCAAGCAGACTACGGTCCACTTTGGACGACTCAAGGCTCACTCCGTATGACTCTTGACTTAGTCTGGAATAAACCACGCCACTCCAACGAAAACCATATCATTTTCGAACGATTTCACACCACTCTAGCCGCCTCAAGACAAATCTACCACCACTTCGGCGACTCTAGGGTGTCTCAAAACAAAATCGAGATAATAGAAACGGCTAGAGATAATAGAAACGGCTAATCCTTACTTGGATTAGTTTTCCTATTAACCCACATGCTATTCTAGCATTAAGATTAATTTCACAACAATACCATTACGGTAATTATCACATATAATAGCGTTGTTCTAACAGATATACAACCTATTATAACATTACTTTAATCACATTTATTTATGAACTTAGTTCCCAAACGAAACAACAGTTCAATCCAATTTAATTAACAATTAAACAATTGATAATTAAATAAACATGGAATGATTAAGCAAGAGTGAACCGCCACTTGCCTTAATCCGCAGATCTGGAACAAAGCAGAGACAATGGGATTCCGGGCTCGACACATGTATAGCTCCGACAGCACAACGACCTTCGAATCGACCCATAAGGAAACCCTAAGTTAGATCTGACATAAACTAGTACGAATCTAAGGAAAGACGAAAGAAATCGAAAGGAACGATGCCACAACGACGACCACCAAGACCAAGCCAACAAAGGGCTGCTGGCCACTGGCGGCGATCGTCGTGTTCATCACGGCAGTCGCCGCCACGAACACGGCGGTCGCCGTGAAGAATGGCGGCCAACAGAACGGTGAGAAAACTCACCAAAACACACACGGGGGTCACTCCTTTGGCCTGACTTTGGGTTTAGACCTCCACTAAGCTTCCAAAGGGACCTCTAGGCTTCAGGAAAACACACCAAACAACACCGACGATTGCTCCAAAGAACTCCGGCGAGGGCAAGCTTTTCCGGTGAGAGAGATTCTGAGATGGAGCTTCTGATTTTAGCTCGAATCCGACCCCCAAGCCTCTCCTTTTATAGCCACAGACCGAGGGAGCACAATGATGGCTAGGAGGGCGTCGTGGCGGGGCTAAAACGGCGATGTCAGACGTTCACCGGCGACCTTCGGGCAAGGACCTCCGGACAACATCGACGACGGGCGCCGTCATAACTGCGGCGGGCGCTGCCATCAATGCGGCGGGCGCCACCATTAATACGGCGGGCGCCGCCATAGACCTAGCGTCCCCAGCTAGGAGGAGACTAGGCTGCTCCTTGAGCCTTGTGACGGCGGGCGCCGCCATACCCACGGCGGGCGCCGCCCTTGGGCCTTGCGACGGCGGGCGCCGACAATCTCACGGCGGGCGCCGCCCCTTGGCTCGGCCGCTTCCTTTGCTTCTCGGACGAAAATAACGTTAACCCGGAATAAAATTTATCGTACGCGAACGAGTAATTAACATCCAAAGTACGTCGTCTGTATTTTATTTCACTGAGAAAAATAATACAGAGATATAGCACATTACAGAATGTCTTAAACTCTCTGTATTAAATCCGACGTATAAAACGGGTGTTCGGGAAAATTCCCAAAAATTCCCAAAATAACCTTATAAAAATACGGGGTATCACATCACCTCCCCCTTAAAATAAGTTTCGACCCCGAAACTTGCATTAAGTCAATGAGGATACTACCTCAACACCAATCTTACCACTTGGATCCAACATCCTTAATCACTTCATCCTTGAAATGGATCACAAGAGATATTACTCTTAATTCCTTAGGACATCATACTGAAAATGATTCATCTGCCTCAAAGCTTATGGCACAAATTTACGCATGAGAGATAGCTCCTGATCTCTCTGAACAAAACTTTACAAGCTCATTCCCTTTCCTTAAGAAATCTCGGAAGAACTCAGCGTATGAGATAACGCTTACCACAGTACTCCTTAGATGCGTAGACAATTCTCTTTACGGAATCTTTAATACATCGGGATCATCAACATATCCCATCCTTAACTGCAACCTTTCCTCTCAACATGACCGCTCCACAACTTAATCTTCCTCAAAGAGTTACATCCGTTCTTATAGATGACATACTCTATGTATGAAAAAGAATCTTAGGAGTGGATTTAGATTTAAACAACAGAGTCGACCTTGGAATTAACCACATAGGGGACGAACATCCACTTTGTCCACAATACTTCACCACTATAAGTCTGACAGTCTTTATCCTTACTTGGCATAAGCTGTTCTCGACACTTACGGGGTTTAGTATGAGCAACTAATTCGCAATGATAACACATTCTAAAATTTTCCAAAACACGAAAACACTTCATTAACATCCAAACATTACATTAATTGACAAAAGTCGATCAGGCAGATCTTAATACCACGGAGATTACCGACACACGTCGTTACTCCTTAATCTTAAAGAAAGTCTTAACACAAATACAACTTAATGGATCAGGGTTCTTCTCCATTGGCTTGGCTCATTACAAAGAGTCGTTGCCCTTGGCCTGAAGACCCCATAGGCGTTTTGCCTTTATTACGAGCCATGGACTGCTCAAGAGTAGATACCACCGGCCTTGGGTTCTGCCCACCACCAACATTTGACGCTTGATAAGACTGCATTGGTCCCTGACCCTTCAGTCTGCAGTATGCTTTTATGTGGCCTTCCCTTCCACAATTATGACACATCCTCTTGTCCTTTTGGCAAACAAAACTTTTATGCCCCACTTCACCACAATTGTGGCACTGAATTGTTCCGCCGCTCCAACCTGAGCCTCTGGTAGAGTTTGACTGAGTTGTCTCGGTCTTAGCGCGACCCGACTTCTCAAACTTGGTAGGCGATGCCGGTCGTTTGAATGAACCAACCTGACGATCCTGTTGCCCACCCTTTCCCTTAACTTGCTTCTCCCTCTTAAGGGCAGACTCCTCCAATGTGACTTCCGTCTTGTAGGCTGCATCCATATATTGCTCTAACGTAGTACAGCCATGACGCAACATTAGAGGCTTGATATCTGGATTCATCCATCCATGGAAGTACCAGATCTTTTGCTCTTCGGTTGACACCTCAGGTCCAGCGTACTGCATCAAGTGATTGAACTTAGCTACGAGCTCAGTCACCTTTAACCCATCAGTCTGCGGGTACAGAAATTCCTTATGCTTCTCCTCCCTCATAGCTCGGGAAAAGAAACAATCGGTCATCTTTGTTTTAAACATGCTCCAATTCAGCTCGGGATGGTCAGCCAGACCGGTGCTCTCCCACCATTCGCTAGCCACATCCTTGAGTTGAAGAGAGGCGATGTGCACTTTCCCAGCCTCAATGCAATTAATGTTCTGGAGCAACCATTCCATATACGAGAACCAATATGTCACCCTGACTGGTTCTCCAGTACCGTCGTAGTTGTCAGGCCTCATTGAACTCACGACTTTTAATGCTTGCCCGTAAGTTCCTCTGTCCCTAACAACATTGACCCGAGGTACTTGCTCCACTGACTCCTCGACTTCAGGAGTAGCTTGAGGAACTGGACCACCTTGAGCTTGTGGTGCAACTGGTCGCATAACATCTGTGATTGCATGCATGACAATTCCTCGAATTGCCTCCACTGCTGCAGCATCAAACAACATCGGAGCGTTGGCCTGAGCTTGGTCATTGCCTCCCTGGTTATTGTTAGAAGCAGCCTCACGCTCTTCCCCTTGATTAGAGACGTTCCTCAGAATCAACCTTGGTTCAGCACCAGCATGGGCTGTGTTCCTTGTGTTCACCATCTTCTGGTGAATCATAACGTTACTTTAGAACTTATCCAACTTAATTATGACACTATAGTCAAATACGTCATGATACGGATTATAGGGGTCCAAACTAATAACTTTATATTAGTCTGACTATCCTTCACTGTTAACTGCAAGAACGACCTTCTTCTGCTTACTAAAGACTGAGAACCTGGGAGAAATGTCAACCTTTAAATGACATCAATCCCTAGAATAGACAGTATTCCTAAGAATGGATCTAAGGAATAAGTAACACTTGAAGCTTGCAGAAGTTTGAAACCACTTATTAACAACCTTATTTCAAACTTCAAACCTTTAAACTTGCTTATAACACAACACTTTTATAAACCGATTTATGAATAGCATTTGAAATTCAAAATGCTAACTCCTTTAATATTAAATCACCGAGTTACTTATAACTCTTAACATTGAAATTCTCAAAATTTCTTTTTTTAAATAAAAACTAGGCTTGAAAACAGTTTCAAAATTAAATTTCGAAAATTCTCAAACCTAACAATAGGCCAAGAATTTTAAAATCATTGCTCTGATACCATAACTGTAACACCCCCAAATTATACCGGAGATATTACATGTCAGTGACCTCAGACTTTACCGTCCAAAGTCACCCCAGACTTTTCCAGAACGATTAAGCTTAAAAACATAACATAATTACATATTAATTGAAAGATTAAACAGCGGAAGACTTTAAATTACACAGCGGAAGACTTTAAATAGCCAACTTATAACATGGCTAAATTATGAAGATACATTGAAGTAACACTTTAACAATCTTAAAACACTTAACAACTTAAAACACTGACTTTTAAATCTTCGTCTGCAAGCTTCTTATCCTTCAATAGGTTACTTAAACTCCGAGAATCAACTCCTGATGTGCCGAAACAGGCGGACGACACCAACCATGACGATGTAGATAATAAAAACACAGTGGGTTAGTCTACTGAATAGACTAGCAAGGGCACAAAGCAGAGTAGTTCGAGTGATCGTGACCGTGACCGTTTACTATCATTGTCCCTCGAATAATAACCGAAGGAATGATATATAACCCGACACTTTCACGGAATAACAACAATTAGATATGCACTGAAGAGAAGACTCCAAAGGAATTGAGTCTTATAGGAAATTATGACAACTGCTAGGGAACATTAAAGTTACACACACAAATGATTTAAAAGTTGTCTGAGATGCTTCGGTTCACAACCAACCTCATCGCATACAGCGAATCCAGATTGGAAAGAGAACGTACTACATTCAAGTCGAGACGAGCTTTCCTAGCTGTACTATTACTTAGCTGCACTACTCGCCATGTGTTTATTAATCACGTGCACTCGGGCACATATCTTATTTAATTACAAAACACACATTACTGAAACACGTTAATGTTATTAAGAGCGACAACAAGGCTTAAATCTTAAGGCGACCATTACGTCAACCCAAATTAAAACACACACGCGGGACTTAACATTATTATGCCGAGTAACAACGGCGTTATTATTACACCGGGTGACCTTACGTTCACCCTGATTGCACTATTACAGTGCTTACACTTATTAATTATGTGCTTAACTGCACTTATCTTATTAAATTACAACACACACACACACTACTGTTGAGGCTTTTAATATTATTACGATAACACGAAATTTATTATTACACCGGGTGACCTTACGTTCACCCTGATTGCACTGCCACAGTGCTTACACTTTAATTTACAGGGTGACAGTTACGTCCACCCCAATTGCACTAGTTAAGTGCTTAATACACAGGACTGCAATTATGCTCATCCAATGGCGCTTGCAAGGCGCTTAAACACTTCAAATCCTTAACGGTGGATAAGAAGCATAGGTCATGACCCTTAAATTATTCGGAATTAATCCGAGGAATATTATGATTTAAAGAAATGACAAATCCTTACTTGGATTAGCGTTCCTACGAACATTAAGTTATAAAGAAACGACTAACCCTTACTTGGATTAGCGTTCCTACGAACACTCGTGTTAACTAAACAGTCTAACACAACAATTAATCACATTAAAGCCATCCAGGCAATCAACTTAAACATAGAGATAATAGAAACGGTTAATCCTTACTTGGATTAGTTTTCCTATTAACCCACATGCTATTCTAGCATTAAGATTAATTTCACAACAATACCATTACGGTAATTATCACATATAATAGCGTTGTTCTAACAGATATACAACCTATTATAACATTACTTTAATCACGTTTATTTATGAACTTAGTTCCCAAACGAAACAACAGTTCAATCCAATTTAATTAACAATTAAACAATTGATAATTAAATAAACATGGAATGATTAAGCAAGAGCGAATCGCCACTTGCCTTAATCCACAGATCTGGAACAAAGCAGAGACAACGGGATTCCGGGCTCGACACAGGTATAGCTCCGACAGCACAACGACCTTCGAGTCGACCCATAAGGAAACCCTAAGTTAGATCTGACATAAACTAGTACGAATCTAAGGAAAGACGAAAGAAATCGAAAGGAACGATGCCACAACGACGACCACCAAGACCAAGCCAACAAAGGGCTTCTGGCCACTGGCGGCGGTCGCCGTGTTCATCACGGCGGTCGCCGTGAAGAATGGCGGCCAACAGAACGGTGAGAAAACTCACCAAAACACACACGAGGGTCACTCCTTTGGCCTGACTTTGGGTTCAGACCTCCACTAAGCTTCCAAAGGGACCTCTAGGCTTCAGGAAAACACACCAAACAACACCGGCGATTGCTCCAAAGAACTCCGGCGAGGGCAAGCTTTTCCGGCGAGAGAGATTCTGAGATAGAGCTTCTGATTTTAGCTCGAATCCGACCCCCAAGCCTCTTCTTTTATAGCCACAGACCGAGGGAGCACAATGATGGCTAGGAGGGCGTCGTGGCGGGGCTAAAACGGCGATGTCAGACGTTCTCCGGCGACCTTCGGGCAAGGACCTCCGGACAACATCGACGGCGGGCGCCGTCATAACTGTGGCGGGCGCCGCCATCAATGCGGCGGGCCCCGCCATAGACCTAGTGTCCCCAGCTAGGAGGAGACTCGGCTGCTCCTCGAGCCTTCTGACGGCGGGCGCCGCCATACCCACGGCGGGCGCCGCCATACCCACGGCGGGCGCCGCCCTTGGGCCTTGCGACGGCGGGCGCCGCCCCTTGGCTCGGCCGCTTCCTTTGCTTCTCGGACGAAAATAACGTTAACCCGGAATAAAATTTATCGTACGCGAACGAGTAATTAACATCCAAAGTACGTCGTCTGTATTTTATTTCACTGAGAAAAATAATACAGAGATATAGCACATTACAGAATGTCTTAAACTCTCTGTATTAAATCCGACGTACAAAACGGGTGTTCGGAAAAATTCCCAAAAATTCCCAAAATAACCTTATAAAAATACGGGGTATCACAATTTACCCCTTCTAACATCCACAACCCACGCAGAAACACTTAGTGTTGTGGTTACAAATAAAACATAGTAATAATCAATTTTAAAATGGGAATATGCATTTGATATTAGTATTAACCTAATTTGCAACATGGACATGAAAATATGTAATAACTTTCTTGTCCACTTATTCATCATAAAACCAGTTTTTGTCATTTTTATATACATCACTAGTGCAATTAGGTTCATCATAACAAAACCTCCCAATAGAAGTAAAGCAATACTAAATCTTTTTTAATAATTTTCTATTACATCAAAAGGACAAATATGTTTACCCCCAACCCTCTCTGATAAGTAAACTAATGAATGCTATAATGTCGATCATCGTATAAAGGTTAATAAATTAAATAAGTTAGTAATGGGAAATTAAATTTGATTTTAAGTAATTAAATTAGTATTGAGGAGTTAAAACATTAGAGTAATGTTGATACTTAAAGACATAATAATGGAAATACCAGTTTTTCAGAGATTGAATGACTAGAACCTGGCCATACGACATTCTACTAGCCACACATGTTTTTACACATTTAGTGCTTATTTGTGAACTTGAGTGTACAAATAAATGAACATTAAAAGCTTATTTGTGAACCTTCTATACAGGCTATTCCAGAATGATCAGGGGCCGAAAAAAAAATGTTAACCAAAAAAAAAAAAAAAACGAACGGTGTGGATCCGTTCGTACTTCATACCGGAAGAGGAGTCTAACTATCAACATAACTTTGCATCTTGACAAGCTTTATATGGGTCTCCTTTGAAGATTGAAGTAGTTTGCCCTAGAGCTTTGTACTGCTTTTGGTAGTCCTCAAGACAGGTTTGAGCCACATGAGCGGGCTTCAATCCAGATTTGGCACGCCCCTTGATAATAATAATATGAGGTGAGTTCTCATACATTTACCTCTTAAAGTAAGAAGTAATAAGCATTGTGGGCCTTTGGATTAAGGGGATGGACGACCTTCCACTAGCCACATACAAAGCCTCAGTAGTTACAAACAACACATAATAGTAGTCTATATTGTAATGTGAACATCCATTGGATATTACCATTAAATCAACCTGCAATATAGACATGAATATAGGTCATAACTTTCTGGTCACTCTGTCATTATGAAATCATTTTTTGTTATAACAAATAAACTTCAGAGTCACACTCCGATGACAAAATCTTGAAGTCTTTAAAAAGACATTTTTTTTACTTATTATATTAGTGTACTCGATTATACTATGTTTACTTATTTTTCGGAAAAAAAAAAGAGAGTAGCTTATTGAATATTCATTTGGAGATCATCTTCCACTAAAGAAGTTAAAGTTTCATAGTTTGTAAATGGAAAAATCTAAAGATCGGCAATTCATTCTTTCATTATTTTGTTAAAAAACAACATAATTAGAAAACTTGTATCTTGTGTTTTTAAAGATTGCATTTGAAACTAATCTTCCATCGAAATCAAACACCTTTTATCATATGATCTCTTACACAACTCAAAATGGTGAGTAGATGTGCATTTGTCACATCATTTCCCAAACTAATAAGGATGTGTGAGTTAGAAGTGGATTTGAAAAAGTTGTCACTAGACAACAATTTGATTAATTGATATGTCACACACACCTCCAATAACTTTCGCATTCACACTAACATATAACAATCCTAAATTAACCACACAGTTCATCCCACAAACAATATCTCAATTTCATAATTTTCTTTATTATTTTCTATCACGTTGATAGTTAATGATCTAAGTAATGAAAAGATCAGTTCTGGAGAGATTGAATGGTTGAAACCTACCCTTATTATGCGCCAATGCCCACACACAAAGACTATGTGATGTATATAAAAGCAACACATAATAGTAGTCTATTTCATTAAAAGTGACAAATGTACTTTCCTTTCAACATGATCCAAACCTCTATAATAAGAAACTAATGAATGCTATAATACTAATCAACATTTGCAAATGTGAAAAATTTGTTTAAATTAGGAATGAGAAGTTAAAATTATAGACAACCAGACAATATTAAAGTTGATCGAATTCAGCACACTCATTCGACTCAGCTATAATTAAATATATTTATAACAAATTCACATTGTTAATCGCACTCAACTATATAAATAACTCAATGCGATTTTCGTTAAAATCTTAAACAATCATACAACATTTAAGTCGATTGATGTAAGTGTACTCATTCGAATCTATAACTATTAAATATTTTTTTAAGAAAATCATCTTGTCAGTAGGGATGCCAATGGGACGGGTTCGAGGTGGAGACTATCCTCCATCTAATACGTGTGTAGTAGGGATGCCAATCAGATTTCACAATTATCACTTTGCTATTAAGCTGAGTATCAACCAACTGAATGAAAGACTTAAGCAGAGAAAAAGTATTTTCTTTAGTCTTCATTAAACGAGTCCAAGTAATACGTGTGCAGTTGTCAAAATGGTTAAAAAATATCTACAAGCATCATGAGTGGCTGATTTGAATGGTCAATATTTATCAACATGAAGTAACTCAAACGCAAAAGAAGTAGAGATGGACATGTGAGGGGATAACTTTCTTTGCAATCTAGACTTTTGTACAAATGTCACAAGAGGACAATACATCAGAGTTACAATCAAGAGAAATAACAATCTTGAGTTTATTTATTGGTAAATGATCTAATCTTGTGTGTCAAAGTAAGGCATTTTTTGTCTTGAAAATGCAAACAAAAGCAGATGGATGAACAACTGGTGTGGAGGCACAAGAAGCAGTAGTAACTTTAGGAAAAACATACAGCTTGTTAGACACTTTACCAAGGAGAAGAGGCTTCTTCAAAGATGGACCCTTCAACCAACACGAATAAGAATCAAAAGAAGCAACAAACTTCAAATGAGTGTCTAACTTGTTCACATATAACAACCTAGCTAAACTTGAATTAAGGCGCATAGAGCACATCCTGTAAGGTGAGATCCTCTGATATCTTGACAGAACCGAGCAATTTAACAATCAAAACAATACCATTAGGCAAAGAAATATGAATAGGTTGATCCAAATGCCTCAGATTAGAGAACAAATTCAAGTTGAAAGTCATACAGTCACTAGCACCAATGTCGATGATCCATGCGGATTAAGAAAATAAAGTCTTGGCATAATTTGAAGAGGTATAAAAATAAGATATACCAACATGGTGTGTCATAAAATGTGAGGAAGAATCAGTTGAAGGCTTTTGCAGCAAAGTTAACAGTTGAGAATATTGATCTTGAGTGAGACCAAGAACAATAGAATCGGAGACTGTGCAAGAAGCAGCAGAGGAAACAAAATGAGCTTAAGAAGGACGAGCTATTTGTGGAAATCCATGAAGCTTGAAGCATTGTTCAATAGAGTGACTTGTACACTTACAATGTGTGCAAAAATAGGATCAACAATTCAAAGGGGAAGAACTTGTAGGTGCTATAATGTAGGATTGTGCAATAACATTGAGCAAAGAAGAATCAAGAAGAAGACAATTTGAAGTGACGTTGTCGCTCTTGAATGAGGATTGAATAAGCTTGATGGATCAATGGAGCAGGATCCATCATAAGGATGTTACACAGTGGAGAATGATTCATCAACTCCCATTAAGAACTGAAGAAGACGCTAATCTTCTTCATACTTGTGAACGACCTCTGCAAGACCGCAATAACACGCCAGAATTTTTTCATGTAATCTTTCTCGTCCTAGAGCCTCTTGATCCGATTAAAGTAACCAACAACGCTATCAGAAGCTTGGGCAATGTTGCAGATTTTCTTTTCGACAAAATATTTTTGCGCGTTATTGATCTGAGGCTAACGAGCGTTGATATCCAACCAAATTTGGCGAGCGTCTCTAGAGAGGAGGAAGGTATCACTAATCTCCTTGATCATTCAATTCAAAAACCAAGTGGTGATCATATTGTTACATTGTTCCCAACGACAAAAGTTTGGTGCATATCGATCGGGTTTTGTGATTTCTCCGCCTATAAAACCAAAATTGTTTTTAGCAGATAAAGCAATCACCATTGAATATCGCCAAGCAAAAAATCCAAATATGTTGAACAACTTGTTCACCAAAATTAATCCATGTCCATCACAAGGATGCAAGAAGAGAGGATCATTCGAATTTCCAAGAAGATTGTGCCAGGGATTCAAGGTGTGTATATGGGGGAAATCATAAGATAAACTATGATTGATCAGAGGTGGAGTACAAGTTGCCACTAGAGATGAAAAAGCGGAATCAAAAAAGGAGAAAAAGAAGAGAATTCGGTCGAAAATCAAGAAAGATCGATAAAGAAAGAATCAATGAAGCCGAAACCATGCTAGAATGTGAGCAATCTCACAAAGGAGAAGAAACAGAGAAACAAAACTCAAGGAATAAAGCATTTTGTTATTATTGCTTAACCAAATTTGTTACATGAAGTCCCCTAATTATAGTTGACTAAGAGCTATCAACACTCATGTTAACATGTATAGTTACATGCTGAACATAAAAGAGATAAATAGGGATTTAATATATGTATATAGATATTTCGATTAAGAATAAGATTATTTGAAACAAAGTTGCCTTAAATAAATAAATTGTTGGATTCAAAGACTAGCTAGTACAGTTGAGGGATCTTTTAATTCTCCCTTTGTCTTTTTCTCTGATCTATCTTCCTACCCAATGTTGTTAAAATCGAGTTTCAGGATCAGATCGTAATCTACTCTTTGAAACAGACCGTAAAATAGAATCATAAAATCATAAGATTTTATAACATATCTAAATGTAGTATAAATTAACCTAATAAACGAAGTGAAAATGTATAAAAAAAATGTTAGTGATCTTATGATATGAATACATAATATTTTCTACAATAATTTAGTGATGATTTATCATTATAATCATATTATCATAGATAAAAATACATATATTTTATATATTAAATATACATTTTCATCTCATAATGAGATATTATGATATAATAAATATGTTTTAAGATCGTAAGAATTATTCATGGAATCGTCAGAATCGCATGCGGGATCGATGTCGTATACAAGATTCTACTAAATATTAAAATTCTACCTAGTATCGGGATCGTTATACCAATTTTAAATCGTATGATTGCTAGAATCGTAAAATCGATTTGAAATTTTAACAACAATGTTCCTACCTCTCTAAGCAATTGAATTAATGAGCATGAGTTGCACTTGCTTAGTTGTCTCAACTAAACAAATGGCATAAGGGTCAGTATCCAGCTCGTTTTTTGGTTGTTTAATTCTCTTGCAAACTATCGGATCATTTAATGATTCAGATTTGGATCCGAAAATCATTCAACTCATCTACGGCGTGGGAGTTTTGCGAGATCCATACAAGCCGGTTATGGCATTCACGCGTCCTTCCACTTTCATCTAACTATACTACAATACCAAAATTGAAGACGAATGACTAACAACGTGTCTTGTATATGGCTAAAAGGACACCCAAAACAAGATAAACTAGTATATGTCTACTAAGAATGAATTTATATTTATTTATAGTATATAAAATATAAAAAAATATATATAAAAAATTAACACGATGTATCAGAAAGATAATTTTTTTAGGCCATTGCTATTTCACGCACTGGTAAAATTTTTATTTCACGCACTGGTTGATACGTGACGCCCCAAACGACTCCACCCGTGACGCCCCACATGCTCCCACACGTGACGGCCCAAACCATCCCACCCGTCACGAGCCAGATGCTTAAACCCGTGACGAGCCACAGAGGCCCACCCGTGACGAGCCAGTCGCTGCTTATATCCACTTCGTCTCTCCCCCGACTTTCATTTTCTTATTTCCATTGCTCTCAAGCCAAGTTCGCTCCCAAGGTCGATCCGTCACGCCTGGATTCAATTCGCACGTCACGATCCGTAAGGTTAGTTAAATCTCAACTTGATCTTACCTTAGTTCAATTATGTTAAAATTATTGAAGTTGTTAGAAAATTTTAGAAAAATTTTCACTTTGTAATTACTTGTATAGGGTTAGATTTGGACATTTAGATCTGCACAAACCGATCCATAAAATTGCTATGGACATTTAGATCTGGACATTTGAACATTTACATTTTTGAATTCTGGCTAAATCGGCATCAGATCTGGATTCTGGCTAAATCTGCATCAGATGGATCTGGTTCGTGACGCCTGGCCACAGCTCACTCGTCACGGACCAAGTGATCCCATCCGTGACGCTTGGCCAGATCTCACTCGTCACGGACCAATTGATCCCACTCGTCACGGACCAATTGATCCCACTCGTCACGGACCAATTGTTCCCACTCGTCACGGACCTAATTACAGTACTTGTTTTTGTTGTTTTGTTTGTTGTTGTTGTTGTTGAGAGATCGATGTAGTTGTTGTTGTTGATAATGTGGTTTTTGTTGTTGTTTTTGTATTAGTTGATGTTGTTGTTATTTATATTGTTGTTGTTTTGGTTGTTGATGTTGTTATTGTTGTTGTTTTGGTTGTTGTTGTTATTGATCTCCTTAAATTTTTGTTTTTTTTCTATTTCAGTTGGACAACCAAACGAGATCTGCACGTCACAGACGGTGGACCGCTCTACGTGAGGAGCAAGATCAGGAACAAGTAAACGTATATCAAAGGAGGCCGAGGCCCAAGAAATCCAAAAACAATGACGAAGCAGGAACGAGTACGAGCCGTGACCCTCCTGCATCATCTGTGCATGAAGACCCGGCACTGGACAACACGCACATGGATGATCCACCTTTATACCAGAATACCTCGAATGTGGTAAGTAACTATACATATTCTTAAACTGTCGGTTATTTTAATACTTCGTACTAATAATTTGTTTTATAGGATCCGACATGGTCTGTATCTCCTGCAGCTCAACAAGAGAGTGCTTGGTACGTACCTCCTGCAGCTGAGCAGACTAGTGATTGGCCCATGTGGTCAGGAGGTATGGGTGGACAAGCATATTGGCCTGGTCAACAACCTCATGTCGAGGAACCAGCGCATGAACAGGCTGATCCTACACAAAGTAGAAGGCCTAGGGCTAGAGGTCGGAATGCTATCGTACCAAAGTTGGTAGGACCTATACCGGGAGGTCTGGTGATCCCAGATCTGCTGTTTAGTTTCAATGCCCACACTTCATATTTCATTTATCAGGGCATTGTAAGTTATCAAAACTTGAGTCTGTTATTATTAAACTATTGTTTTTTTATGTATCTAACATGTTCTTTTTATAGGAGCGACCAGCTCTCACATTTCAGCTCAGACAAGAGCAGCTACGAAAATGGAAGCTTGACGATGAGTATGCATGGTGCGATCATGCCAGAAGCAGCGGCTTAACTCATTTGCAGGACCTGATGTACAGTTATGTAGATCAGCCGTTGATTTCAACATTTCTGGAGCGATGGCAGCCAGAAACAAATTCATTTCATATGCCATTTGGAGAGATGACAATCACTCTCTTGGATGTGTATATGATTCTGGGCCTCCATATTGAAGGACAGGGAATGGGACTTCCTCTCGAGGATCGCTGCAAGGGAAAAAAATGAGTTGTACAATGAACAAGCGTTGAAGGCAATAAATTTCTTTTCCTTGACTCCATAAATGGCTAGAAGTGGTGTCAGTGCAGACGCTCTGAAAACCCACTGCTTGACCCATGATCTAGAAGATGAGAAGACCGCGTCTGGTTATTTGTGGTACCTGATGGCCTCGACCCTCTTTCCAGACAAGTCCCAACACATGCTGCACATGCCTTATGTGACCTTCGTGAGTAACATTGATAATACTTCCAATCTTTCTTGGGGTTCTGGCGCATTGGCATTCATGTATCGGTCATTGGGCGAGTGTTCACGACATGAATGTCGTCAGATGTCCACCTGCTACACCTTGTTGCTGGTAAGAATTTTGTTGCATGTTGTTTTTATATAATTTAATTACAAATTATTGTATAAGCTAGGTTGATATATTTGTTGTTGTACACTTATGTACAGACTTGGATCTATCAGTACTTTCCTAGCTTTCGCCCACAAGCGAATCCCTCCTTCGAAGACGATGTGCCATATGCGAGCCGATGGCACCCTGTGCAAACTCCTAGTAGGCATAGAAGAAACTACAGGGAAGAGTTGGATTTAATGCAAGTTAGGCATGTAAGTATCATCCGTCACATAGTTTATTTCTCATCTTAATGTATTATAATTGTGTAATTGCACCATTTTTGTGTAGGTTGACTGACAGCCCTATGGCTACGTGAATTACGACCAGTCGAATTTGGCTCCTGCCTTTTTTCATGGGGTCATCTCTTTTCTCAGAATTACCGAGCCTTATATGCCGGATCGGGTATCCAGGCAATTTGGAGTGGTACAGGGGATTCCCCGGCCAGTTATAGAGCCCATCAAAGCGCACAGAGCTACGACACTTAGGAGTTATGTAGTGCAGTATGACCCCTCGTCAAACTGGAGTTGGGATGCAAGAAGTCAACACTCCATCTGGGTCCGGCAGATGGGCCCTCCAGCTTTACAAGGATACGAGTGTAGTGCCGACTACATGGAGTGGTACATACCTCGTACACACCCATGTGTGAAGCCTGAGGATGCTGGCATCAGAGATCCAGTGCAGGTAAAAAATGTGTTGGATATTTGTTTTTACTTTTCTTATACAATTAAATCAATGTCACTCTTAATTTATACGTATTTCTGTAGGTTATTGGACAAGCATTGCATCGTCTAAATCCTTTCTATAATGCGGAAGAAGAACAATTTTACAACATGCGCACAGCTGTGCGAGAATGCATCCGGGATTTCAGACCCTACGAGCATGGCAATGTTGAGGAGGAGGAAGACAAAGATTAAGTTCATTCGAGTTTTATGGAGTTTTAGGGAGTGTTGTACATTTTATACTTTGTTAGTATTTGTTGGTCGATGCAATAGATCTCCACAAATATCATTCAAACATGGCTCGTCACGCATGGTTTAGGTTAGTCTGTCACGCCTGTACAGATCTCGTCCGCCAAAGGCAATCTGTCTAGCCCTTTTAATTGCATCATCTCTGGAGCAGAATACTTCACCCGTGCTAAACTTCTCAGAATAATCTTCTGAAACAATTACTTCTTCAGGTGTAGGAAAATATAATTTCGGTTGTGTGTGTAACGTCGGAAACCCAAACTTAGGTGGAGCTTGCCACCTTACAGACGGAATTCCACTTTGAGCAAAACACTCTAATCCCGACAAACAAGGCAGTTGAGGCGGCATAGGTTCACCATCCAACCCAAGTGAGAAGGACGGTGGTTCATCACTTAGGGACAGATTGTTAAAACCGTTGTACACTAACTTATTCTCCTATTGAAGTAACAACATCAAGTTAGCAAAGTATTCAGTTTATGTCCAACAAATCCATACGTGACGCCCAAATAAATCCCATCCGTCACGCATGAACAACAACCAAGCGTCACGCCCAAAACCATTCCAGGCGTCACGTCCCAAACCAATCCATGCGTCACGACTCAATCCAATCCAGGCGTCACATACAGTTTTGATTAAAAAAACAGAATCGAACAAAGATGACAGTTTTGCACAACATAACGTCACTCAATACTCAAACATGCGGTTTTTTCACACAAAGTTTACAACTTTTTAGTACACATTGATCAAAAATCAAGATTTTATGAACATATAATCACAACTATTGAAATTACGTTAAGAAAGTGTTTATTTTGGAATAAGAACAACTTAATCACATACATTGAAAAACCCTAAACCATAAAAAATCTTACCTTTTACTATATGTAATGCAAAAGCTTAAAATACATACTTCATTGTAAATGTATAGGGATGCAAGATCTTTTCCACCATTGAAGTTGGAAAAATCATCTTCATCTTCATTTGCCATGGAAAAGATTCAAAGTAATGAAAGAGAGTGTTGTGAGATGGAAAGGAATGAGTGATTGAGGTTTAGGGTTTAGTTTGGCCGTAATATGGTTAGAGTATGAAGGGGTAGTTAATATAGTTAGGTGGGGACAAGTGACATTCAATTATCTGGTATAGGTTTCGTCTGTCACGCCCCAAGCCAACCCATCCGTCACGCCCCAAGACAACCCATCCGTCACGCCCCAAGCCAATCCATCCGTCACGCCCCAATTCAACCCATCCGTCACGCCCCAAGCCAATCCATCCGTCACACCCCAATTCAACCCATCCGTCACGCCCTAATCCAACCCATCCGTCACGCCCCAATCCAATCCAGGCGTCACGCCCCAATCCAATCCAGGCGTCACGTATCAACCAGTGCGTAAAATAAAAATTTTGTCGGTGCGTGAAATAGAAATCGTGTTTTTTTATTGGAATAATTTATAAGGTGTATTGTATGATGAAAATTAAAAGTAGATGTGAATTTATATTAATAGAAGAAAATATAAATTAGGAATTTTATATAATTATTAAAAATAAAACTACATTAAAATAAAACTGCATATTGTATTATTTATAATGGAGTACGGACAATCTCTTTACCCTTATTAAACCATAAACACTAATTAAGTATGATAAAAATGTTTTTGGTAAGTGCATAATTATATGTATGTTGGCGGATGAACCGTATAACGTTAACTATTTACGGACCATCTATCTATATACATATTTTTATAATGGAGTTTACAGACCATTAATGTATATATTATATTATGGACACTAATTAAGTATGATAATAATGTTTCTGGTAAGTGCAGAATTATCATGTATAGTGACAAATATTTTGGAGTGGTAATTTAAGAAATTTGTATAAATAAAAAATAAAATAAATTGTAAATAGAATAAGAGTGAATAGGTAAATGTACATAATTATTTGATGACGATGCATACTTAGATGAACGACACGTAGGAGAGATAATTGCGGCTTTAGTAGTAGTATATAGAATATAGATTTTCAAATCTTAGGTTTGAATAATTAATTAGAAAATGATAAAAATTATTAAGATTGTTTGTTGAGATTTGTTAGTTAAAAAGGATAAAAATTATTAAGATTTTCAAATCTTAGGTTTGAATAATTATTTAGAAAATGATAACAATTATTAAGATTGTTTGTTGAAATTTGTTAGTTAAAAAAGAGAATGAATGAGAAAATAATACGTAAAAATGATGGGCCCATAACTCCATAAGCATTCTAAGAGTTCAAAAGGGGATAACTTTAATAAATAGATATTGATTAATTGGTATTTTGTAAAATATATATATTTGATTTTTAAAAATAACTCTTGTGGATTTTTTTAGATTCAATTGATCGTTTAAAATCCGGTTTAAGTGGTATGTTTTGTTTTAAATCTATATGTTTGTAAAGTACAAGGTATTATAGACTCTTTAGAAAAGTTGTTTATTTTTTTTAGAAGCCAATAAAAATGAGTGATAAGATTCGACGTAGTAATTGTGTGAATTTATGTATATGAAAAATTAGCTTTATGCTCGTATGACTTTTCTTTTATACGTATGTGGTATTCAAGACTTATATAGGGTTTTTGTTTTTGAGAGAATTATTTGTTATGGGACCTATGGTGTATTGAAGGTTTTTATTGGGGTATTTTAGATGAGTCTTTTAGATTTAGTTTAAATTATAATTATATCCTTAGGTTAATATTAAATTACTAATATACCATTTATTATATTATTACCCCTTATTATATATTAATATAAAAAAATCATACATTAAATTTATTAATGCTATTTTATTTTAATTATTTAATTATATTATTTATTTAAAATTAAGACAGACAAACATACATTGATAGGCAAATCAACAAAAGTGATACATAAATTTATGAAAATAAAACAACATGCGAAAACAACATGAACTAAACCAAATGACGAAATTTAACGACAAACATCACACGATACACGACTTAATGATTAAAAACAACACATAAACAGCGAAACAATCTAATTGTGGCTAAGTCTGTAATCCAGAAATTGTGGAGAGAAGTGAAGAAATCATGGGATTTATAGAGGTTTGAAGTGTATTGAAGAATAGAAGAACAATATGCTGAATTCAAATGGTTCGTTCTCTCTACTAAGATGTCCAAATGAAGTGATTCCAATTCGAGGAGTTAGATCTTAAAGTCTACTGCAAGTCCTCAAAATATGAGCGCAATCCGAGTTGGGAATCAAAAGTTATCGTGTTTCTACTAAAGTGTCGCAGAAGCTGAAAAAGGCACCGCCGCCCCGCGGTGGAACTCACCGCGGTGTATTTGAGGTTTTATTGGGGTCTCTTTTAGATGGGTCTTTTAGGTTTAGTTTAAATTACAATTATATTATTTTTTTATATAAAAACTATAATATAATTTTCATAAAGCTAAATTAAATTGGTATTTATTTTATTTTAAAATATCAATACTAAAATAAAATGATTTATTTTCACTTAATAATAGCTATAATACAGAAAAAAATATTAAAATCAACCAAATATATACAAAATGGATGTCTATGGATAGATAAAAATGTAATTAGAATTATGGTATTTTTTAATTTTTTTTAAGCAACCAATTTTTAAATATATGAATTTTTTTAAAAAAAAATGAACGGCCAAGAATAAATCATGACCGTCCGTTGATTGCCATGTGGCGTACAACAACGCGCTCCAATCAGAGAGTGCCACGTGGCACTTTGATGCCAAAAAATTGTGTATGGGACGGTCCCATATTTTACCCCAAATTTGAGACCCTTGATGGATTTTATAGCCCAATTTGAGTATTATATTAAAAAAATTCTATAAAACCCATTAAGAGACTACGATGCTTTTATAGAAAATTCACTGACACTCTTTTTATTTTAAGATTGATCAAATACATGAAACGTCTTACATTTTGTCAGAATTTCGAAGTTTATAATTATTGAAATATCCCTCAATTATTATACTTTTAACTTGATCGATAATATAAAGTACTTGATACAATAGGTTTAAGAAATTTAATATTTTAAATTAATTTTTGATAAATTTACAACTCGAGTAATCTATTGGGTCTACAAATATGGCAAAATAGTGCATTTAGCTACAAAATACGATAACAAAATGCACATTGAGGATATAGACAAAACCTAAAGTCGGTACTTTATAGATTTTAAAAAAAACATTAAATACCATATGAATAGGAAATTTCATGGGAAGTTTCCCAATTATAATATACATATAACTACAAAGATTTGATTTAATTATAGCGAAAATACTAGGTCTAAACATGAAAAATCTTATAATATATGACAATATGACATGGATAATTGAACATAGATGATTTTAGTTTAGGCGTAATTTAAAAAGCACTCATAAATTAGGTTGTGATTTAATAATCACTAAGAATTTTCTTCAAAGTTACACCTCTGATCCTTTAAATAATATTTTAAAAATAAAATTGGTCTTAAACTGTATATATTATTAAAGGGAAATGACAAGGAAGTGACCAATGTCAAATAACTATCTATATATATATATACGGGGCCACTATATACGCGACGAATTTCTGCTTTTCGCGCGACAATCTGTACGCCCTATGAGGGTGTACGCCTTCACCTGGCGTACGTATTAAAATATAGCAAAAAACAAGCCAAAAGTAGCAAATAAAAAAAACAAATACAAATACGTATTTTTTTGTACGCCCTCATACGGCGTACAGAAAAATACGTATTTGTATTTTTATTTTTATTTTAAATAAATTAGTTGGGCTGGCCAACTTGGGCCGGCCCAACTCGGCCCTAGCCTGTACGCCATACCATGGCGTACGCCATGATATGGCGTACATGGTAGGTTAAGAGGCCGCCGCCGCGTCTTCTTCTTCTCTTTTCTTCTCTTCTTCTTCCTCCCTGCGGCGTGTCGTGGCGTACGCTTTCCGGCGTCTTCTTCCTCCCCTGCGGCTTCTCTTCTTCTCCTCCTCCTCCTCCCTTTCTTTCCTTCTTCTTCTTCTTCTCCTCCTCCTCATCTCCGACGATGGCGAGCAGTGGCGCCGGTGGTGACCCCTCCGGCGAGCCTCGTGGCGGCGCGAATGGCGGGGATGGCTCTCCAGGCGGCGTGGAGAGATTGGCGGCTGGGGGCGGTGTTCCTGTTGCTGCAGAGGTGGCCGGTGGCGTTTCTGAGCTTCCTGGCGGTTGCGGCGGAGAGGTGGCCGGCGGCGGTGGAGAGGTGGCCGGCGTCGGAGATATGGCCGGCGGTGGTCCGGATGGCGATGCAGGACGAGGTTCTTGCCGGACTCGATTTATCCGAGCGCGGGGCAGACGAGGAGGGGGACGCGGACGCGGAGACGATCCTGCGACACCCGGTCAGACTTCTACCTGGGGTAGTCGAGAGGTATGAACGGAATTGAAATTTATTTGAATTAATGAAAATTTAGAATGTAATAAATATTAAATTTAGAAATAGGTATTGCATTTAGAAATAGTTTATCTGTATTTAATTATAGATTTATTTAAAAAAATTTATAGTTATATTTGAATAATTTATAGTTATGAATTTTAGAAATTTATTTTAAATTGATGAAAATTTAGAATAAAATAAGTATTGAATTTAGAAATAGATATTGCAACCAAATATTGTTGATCTGTAATTAATTCTAGATTTGTTTCAATTAGAAATTAGTGATTTATAATTAATTATTATTTATGAATTTTAGAAAATATTATTTATGAATGTTAGAAATTTATTTTGAATTGATTAAAATTTAGAATAAAATATGTATTACAATTAGAAATTAGTGATCTGTAATTAATTAATTATTAATTTTAGAAATTTATTGTTGATCTGTAATTAATTCTAGATTTGTTTAAATTAGAAATTAGTGATATGTAATTAATTATTATTTATATTTTAGAATATATTATTTATGAATTTTAGAAATTTATTTTGAATTTATTAAAATTTAGAATAAAATATGTATTACAATTAGAAATTAGTGATCTGAAATTAATTATAGATTTGTTTAAAATTAATATTTAGATTTGAAATTGTTGATATGTAATTAATTTTAGAAATTTATATTTATGTTATAAAAATTGAATTTGAATTTTGGATTTCAGTTATAATAATTTAACTTGAATTTAGAAAAACAAATGTGTATATGAAACTAAAATTTATGATATGAAATTAAAATAAAAATTAAGGAATTTATGTTGTTATTAAATTGTGATTGAATTTAAATAAATATATTAGCAAATTAAGATGACAAATTAGATCTATATTTTGACAGATAATGTAGTTGT
Source organism: Rheum nobile (assembly GCA_027886185.1). NCBI lineage: Eukaryota > Viridiplantae > Streptophyta > Magnoliopsida > Caryophyllales > Polygonaceae > Rheum > Rheum nobile. The sequence goes on along the minus strand of WOAB01000506.1, from coordinate 7,148,731 downwards.
TTAAGAATTTAAAAATTTGACGAGTTAATATGTTATTAAAAGGCTTTGCAAGCCTCGATGTTGTCTGTGAGACGGCCCCGACGTGGCTCCCGTCAGCTGGCGCGGAGGAATCCGGTCACAGCATCGGCTCGTCGGGCCGCTTCGGTGGCCGCTTCAGTGGATCTGCTTCCCGTCCTAGATGCGACACAGGACGTCGCGACGGGAGTGCAGGTCGTCCTAGAGGACTTGGGGAGTACAGGTCGCGACACAGGACGTCGCGACGCGACGGGAGTGCAGGTGGGCGTGACCAGGTCTGACCCGTCGCTGTCTCCGTCTTCCTCATCGACCTCGTCCATGGATCTGGAGGAGGAGGCAGTTGCCGTTGCCGACGCGGCCTTCCAGCGCGACTATTATGATGGACCCGTAGAGGACTTGGGGATGGACGAGTCTCCCCAGCAGGCGGATCCGGCTTCTCAGCAGGGGGATCCGTCTCCGCAACACGTGGATCTACCTCCGCAGCAGGCGGATCCGCCGGCTCAGGAGCAGGCGGATCCGGTTCCCAAGCAGGCGGGTCCCGTGGAGCCTTGGATGCCAGGAGGGCCCCTCGTTCCTCACCTCCTGGGTACGTATACGACCCACGTCGCCAGGGTTGTATGGGACATGACATTGGCGTTGGCACTACCAGAGCCCCCACCACCCGTTGCGCGCGTGGATGATACGGTACCTCTTTGATGTAGTCTAAGATTTGTTAATAAAAATATGAAAATGCTATATATAAATGTATAAGTATAATACTAATTTTGTTATTTCTTTTTCAGATGAGGAAGATTCTGAAGACGTACACCAGGAAGCCATGGCATTGGGAGATGGACCAGCACATTACAGCGGCTCCTGACACCTGGTGGGATTTTGCGCAGCGGAGCCGTATCACCTCTCTGAGGGAGGTGGACTTCAGGAGTGTCGACGACGTGCTTATTTCTGCGTTCGTCGAGCGATGGCATCCGGAGACGAGCTCGTTCCATTTCCCATGGGGCGAGATCACTATCACGCTCCACGATGTCGCGCGCATCCTGGCGATTCCCATCGACGGCTTGAGCGTCACCACAGATATGGCGGACTCCGTCGTCAGAGAGCACGTCTGCGCTGTTACTGGGGCGAACCAGGAGTTGTTGTCCCTGTGGTTCGGTGGTGGCGGTATTCCGATAGAGTCCCTCTCGCTGAGGTCGATTAAGCAGCTATCCAATCCAGAGAGGGATGACCGACGCATAGCATCCATGTACTTGATGACGCTCCTCGGCTGTACCGTTTTCCCGGACAAGTCGACGAACGACGTCAAGTACAAGTACATGGCGCTAGTCTATGACCACGACCGCAGCGGTTGTTATGCCTGGGGAGTCGGCGTACTGGTTGTCCTGTATCGGAATTTGGGTGAGGCGTCACGGGCCAGGGCGAAGGGCATTGCAGGGTGTACACTTCTTCTGAGGGTAACTATTAATTTATTTTAAATTATTTTTAAAATATATGATATCATATGCTTACGGGTTTTTATATATATGTAGGCCTGGATTTGGGCGTACTTTCCTACTTTCCGAGGTCACGCTATCCTTGACCTGGAGGCTATGGTGGATACGAGGGCCGCTCGGAGAGACGGGAGGGAGGTTCCTCATGGACGGAATTCGGAGCGACTGATGGCTATTCGCCGCATTTTAGACGCCGTGAGATTTGACGAGGTAATACTTTACTGTTTTATTGCTTTTCGTTTAGGAAATTTATATTATGAATTTACACTTTGAATTTAGGTAATTAAAATTATAAATATACGTTTTGAATTTAGGTATATAGTGGCCTCGAAAAAAAATTAAAAACATGAAATATAAATTTTAGGTTGCCTGGACACCGTGGGGTCCGTTAGACTTTACGACCCGTCAGTACGCTCCTTCTTTGTATCGAGGCATTATTCAGTGCCTCGATATACAGGAGCCGTACATGCCGGACCGAGTCCTCTGACAGTTCGGTTACAGGCAGGGGGTTCCAGAGGATCCACCAGCGCCACGCGAGGTGAAGAGGCGGGTCGACTTGAGGGCGTATGATCTTCAGTACGCCGACGAGCTGTGCACATGGGATGCCGACCCTAGACCGACGATCGAGCTTCAGGACAGGATCCATACCACCTTCGCCTGGGACACTGACGATGCGTACATCGATTGGCTGGAGCAGATGTCACATCCTTATGTGGACGCACGGTCTCCTAGACAGGATCGTCCAGGTCTGGCTCCTGTCGTCCCTCCAGCTCCACCGGTGTCTACTCTCATGGTATGATACATTTTATTTATCGCTTATCATTTTTACGTGCTTAAAATCAGTTTAATTGTAATGGAAATCATTGTCGTGTATTCAGCGGACCCAGATTATCGCCGGTCGGATGCGGCGTTTTTTAGAGGAGAGGGACGAGCTTCCACCAGATGTTACTGCTACGATTATTTCGTGGATTCATGATTTGATAGGTCACAAGGCGCCTGCGACTGATCCCTTACCGCGTGCTTCTCAGAGATTTACTGATTCACAGCACGAGAGAGGAGAGGGTAGCGATAGAGTCCCCGATGATGACTAGATTGTAGGATCATATATTTATGTGGATTAGACACTTGTGTTTTGGATCATGTGTATATATGTTTTGGTTGTTTTGGTTAAATTGCATGTTATTATATAACGAAATACTATACTATATAAGTGTAACGAAATGAAATATAACGAAATACTATACTATATAAGTGTAATTACATAAAATATAACCGAATACTATACTATATAAGTGTAACGGAATGAAATATAACGAAATACTATAGTGTATAAGTGTAACGGAATGAAATATAACGAAATACTATAGTGTATACATGAAATATAATCGAATACTATAGTGTATACATGAAATATAATCGAATACTATAGTATATAAGTATAATTACATAACATATAACCAAATACTATAGTGTATAAGTATAATTACATGAAATATAACCAAATACTATAGTATATACATGAAATATAACCAAATACTATAGTATATAAGTATAATTACATGAAATATAACCAAATACTATAGTATATACATGAAATATAATCAAATACTATAGTATATAAGTATAATTACATAAAATATAACCAAATACTATAGTGTATAAGTATAATTACATGAAATATAACCAAATACTATAGTATATAAGTATAATTACATAAAATATAACCAAATAATATAGTGTATAAGTATAATTACATGAAATATAACCAAATACTATAGTATATACATGAAATATAACCAAATACTATAGTATATAAGTATAATTACATAAAATATAACCAAATACTATAGTGTATACATGAAATATAATCGAAATACTATACTATACAAGTATAATTACATAATCCTCCATACTGGGCCTATTTGGGCCCAATTTCTCATTTTTTAGTTTTTTACCAATTTCTTCTTCAATCCTCCATATTGGGCCTATTTGGCCCCAATTTGTCATTTTCTCATTTTTTCACACTTTTCTTCTACAATCCTCCATATTGGGCCTATTTGGGCCCAATTTCTCATTTTTTCACACTTTTCTTCTACAATCCTCCATATTGGGCCTATTTGGGCCAAATTTCTCATTTTTTCATTTTTCACCCATTTCTTCTACAATCCTCCATATTGGGCCTATTTGGGCCCAATTTCTCATTTTCTCAATTTTTTTACACTTTTCTTCTACAATCCTCCATATTGGGCCTATTTGGGTCCAATTTCTCATTTTTTCATTTTTCACCAATTTCTTCTACAATCCTCCATATTGGGCCTATTTGGGCCCAATTTCTCATTTTCTCAACTTTTCACACTTTTCTTCTACAATCCTCCATATTGGGCCTATTTGGGCCCAATTTCTCATTTTTTCATTTTTCACTCATTTCTTCTACAATCCTCCATATTGGGCCTATTTGGGCCCAATTTCTCATTTTTTTAATTTTTCACCCATTTCTTCTACAATCTTATGCGCAATCTGAGTGTTTTACAGCTGTATCATCAGTGTGATACATCTCTCTCATAGTTGTTATGCACAATCTGAGTGTTTTACAGCTGTGTGCTAGCTGTTATGCACAACTCTTCTCTTGTATAAATAGTGTTATCCCTAGAGTTACTGCGTTATCACCATTGCAACTGAAGCTCTGGGTGGATCATCACCATTATTCGGTAAGGTTCTCCTCTCAACTTAGATCTTGTTTGAGTTTTATGTTTATGAAACATTCAGTAATGGATTTATCATATTCATAGGAAAATCAAGCACTACATCGCATAATGGCCTCTTCATCTTCATCGTCAACAAACGCTGACCGGCTATGCTATTGTAAGAGATCTGCAATTATCCGTGAGTGGCATATGTCGTTCAACTATAGAAGGAGGTATTAGGGATGTCCGACTATGGAAGGGGGGTGTGACTTCAAGAAGTGGCTTGATCCACCCTACGATGAGAGGACACAAAGGGTTATAGCACAACTGTGGAGCGAAAAATAACAACTTGCTAACCAAGAGGAAGAGCTTTGTAACAAAAATGAAGAACTTGTTAAGGAAAATGCAGAACTTGTTCAGTTGATCCCCCTTCACACAAGGGTGCTGCGCCGTATGGAAAAAGATCCTTTTAATGTGAGGGGCAAAGCGTTGTATGAACAGAAATTAAGAGAGATACAAGGCCGTAAATGAGTTCATGTAATGTTTGTATCGCTGTTGTAATTTGTGTTGGATTTTATGTAAGTTAATAAAATAGATATATTATCAGCATTTTCAAATTGAGATTACACAAGTAAATCAGACACAAATGTGAAGTTCATCTGCTCTTCAAATTTAGATTACACAAGTAAATCTACTTCTTCAACTAATCTACATCTTAAACTACACCGGAGGATTTGGAGGACGCCTATATCTAATGCGATAATCCCGAAATTGTTGAATCCTCGATTGAAATTGATAGTCCCAACCATCGACACTTGGGTGTTTGAATCGACGCCAAGCGTACGGAGGGGGGGGGGGTAGTGGACAACCATCCTTCAACGACACCTACATAGAAAACACAAAATATGATCGAGCTTTGTGTTTTAGGGTAAGCACAAATATTACTAGCTATTTAAAAACAATAACTATACCGGTATAAAGTGGTTTCGGTTTCCTACGAGAGTCATCGTCAATATCCGTGTTGGAGGGCCGAGGCTTTCGTAAGAGGCCCTCATTGGTAAGCACAAGCACGGGCCATCCCAGGATAATAGGACAAGAGCAACTTGGTATAGCGTGGCAAACACTAAACCAATCATCGGCATGTCAAGCCAGTACTCCTCGTTGCAAGGACTGATGACATAGTTGACCCGAAATATAAGGTCCTCGTAAGTGATCCCCGGGTGTAGTACGAGCAAGATGGGCATGTACAGATCTCTGTTGTCAAACAACTCGCCCGCCATCTGCATTCGAACCATAGGATATGCAGTCTCTTCTGATCCCATCAATACAGCCAGTGTCCGATATCCACAATGCCCGTCTGGAGATACATCTCTGGCCCCGTTAATGTATGGAAACCAAAAGTAATCCACATTCTTAACCCCAAAGTTCACCCCCATATAAATCACGGGTTGTTCAGGGAGCTGCTGCGATCCTGTCCCTTCAGATTGGCTCCCTTGGGTCCCAGTGCCCGGCGAAGCTCCTCTTGGTCCCTTCTTGCCACGACCCCGGCCTCTACCTTGGCTTCCACTGGCCTTGTTCTTCTCAATCTCATCTAACTCAGCCCTTCGATGCTCAAACAAGCTCGGCTCCCTCTTGGTGTCGTACTTTGTCGAACCCTTTGGCCTTCCTTTTGAAATGATTCCCGTGGGCTCCTGCATCAAAGTTTCATGCGCGTGCTGCGTGTTCCAGAACACGTCGGTGATTTGCTCTACTTGGTCCTTGCTCAATGTTTTAGCGTGCCACATTTGATCCATTTCCTTCCATATCAACTCTTGAACATACATCTGTTTTGTGTCATCAACTGGCTCTTCTTCTGTGTAAACCCTATCCCATTGCAATTGCTTCTAGAAGCGGTGTATCTCACTCGGCATGATCGGCGTCTTATCAATTATGGCATTTGTGATTCTGTGGACACATGGCAGGCCGAATCAGTCTCTCATCCAGTGATCATCACACTCATCAGGGAAATCATCCGCCAATATCTGCTTATACAGATCAAACAACATTTCCAAGCACCTATCCGACACTTTGAAAAATAGCCTTGAAAACAACACTCTTATTTCTGGCGGCATACCATCAAACATCGTTGGTGTTTTGGTCCGTGACATCTCCATGGTCGCACGCACCTGCCCAATTTGACCCTCGATCGCATGGTGTATCCTTACTACCATTCTATTAAAACCACCAACGCTAGAATTCAGAATTTGCTTCAACACGTGATGCATACCCTCAACCCTATCAAAAAACATGAAAAGCATTGCGTTACTCCCACATTGAGCCATGAACAAGCAAACTACTGAACATCGTACAAGGGTTACCTGTTTGAAGTCCTCGTGAAGAAGTGAAGATGATGATCAGTCTACGCTCTCACTATGCTTTCCTTGTGAGGATTCGTCCACGTCTTCTCAATGTATCGAACGAGGCCACTCTTCCATGATGTCCTCAATTGCACAAGCCTTTCTTCGTAGATTTCCTCCGTGGTTGAACACCATAGTGCCCAACATTGGCCGCAAAACCTTTTCACTTGTTTTTTATCCTTCAATATTGGGAGAGCATATGCTTCTATGTTGTGCTTAATATGCACCCAACACAAAAGGTGTTTTACTTCATCTTTGAAAACTATCCGAATTGCATTAATGAGGGCATTCTCTCAATCAGTCATGATGGCGGCCGGCATAACACCCAAATCTTTAAACAAGCACAAAAGTTTCTCCATTATGAACTTGTAATGCCCAACTTCTTCTTGTCGTGTAAATGCATACGCAATGTTGAAGGTCTTGTGCGTGGAAGTGAAACCGACAATCTCCACCAATGGCATTTGATACCTATGGATGAATGTAGGAAAACAAATGAATGTAAGAAGTCATAGAATATAACATATAAATCATATCAATGCTATAAATCACTACTATCATATTGTGTTGAAAATGTAACACAAATCCAGCACGTACCTATTTGTCTTGTATGTGGCATCAATAATTACCACGTACGGGAACATCTTCAATAGGTGGAGCGAGTCCGGATGAGCAAAAAATAGGATATCAGTCTCTTTCGTAGACACCTTTGTAAGAGGAAATACCCGATAACTATTTTCTTTCAAAAAGTTCAGAGTCCATTGCGTAACCGTCAATTCCTCTTTATCTTCATAACGCACCTTCTGCAGAAAGTTAAAAACTTGTTTCATGGATGTAACATTTCCGGGGAAGAACTTCTTCAACTTCTCAACAATAGTCCTAGGCGTCACGAATGTTTCGCCCAAAGCTTTGGCAATGCTCTCCTCATCCGGGGTCATTCTGCCCATGTATGGATGCCCAAGAAAGCTAGTCGGAAGCTTATGGTTGTGGCATCCATCTATCACATTTAGGATCCATTTCCGAGTCACTTCCCCTGGCTTCTTCTTCAATCTAACACCACACAACTCAAATGTGCATCCGGACTTCTTCGAATGGGATTTACGAATTACCTCAACTTCCTCTTCTGAGTCACTACCTTTCTTTCTCCCCGATCTAAACTCACCAAAATTCTCGCATGTCAAACTAACACTTCTGACATTTGACTTCTGAATGACTAAAACCATCATCAAATCTTTGCCCATATTCCTAACCCACTTAACCAATTCCTCTCGGCTATCCCAGCTCAGATTGGTACAAAATTCATCTCCATAATCTTTCCCCTATACATGTTTACATCATCAATAATGTTACAATATATGGATTGCAATTGTAATATATAACTAAACTGTAATTGTAATACATAACTAAACAATAATGTTACAATATATGGATTGGAATTTGTTAAATTTAGATGTTTGTAGCTAACCAATATTAACTATAAAATACAACTATAATTGTAATACAAAACTAAACTAAAGACGAAAACAAATTGATAGCTTATCTCACTAAACATAAGACTTTTAACATATATCAAGTTCACAACAATAATCAACTTCTCCACTACTATTAATCACTAATCTTTTAACATATATCAAAACAAATATAGGCCTCTACCGCTAAATCGTCATCATCTTGTCCACTACAACTACATACTAATCTATCTTTTAACATAATAAAATTTAGGCATCTACCGCAACACCATAATCATCTTGTCCACTACAACTAAATACTAATCTATCTTTGAACATAATAAATATAGGCATCTACGTACTTAAGCTATATTAATTATAACTAATTTCAATCTTAATCATTCCATACACACTAACCTCGAAATTGCCATCGTCGAAATCTTCATCGTCGAAATCTTGATCGACATAATCTTCAGCATCTTCATCGTCGAAATCTTGATCGACATAATCTTCAGCATCTTCATCGTCGAAATCTTCATCATCTTCTCCACTACTACTCCAATATGACATTTTTTGTAAAATTTGTTGTTTCGATCTTACCATTTGTCAACTTCAAAAGCTATTTTATAGGCACAAATATGGCTGTTGGAATAACGGGTAGTTCTGTACGCCTCCAGAGGGCGTACGTCGTACCATAGCGTACATGCCAAATTCTAACGGCTATTTTCCTGTACGCTGTATCTTAGCATACGCTAGAATACAGCGTACAGGAAAATAATACAACAATTCATTAAAATTCAAAACACCAACAAAAATATAATAAAATAAGCTGTACGCCATTCCAGGGCGTACGCCCTCATAGGGCGTACAGATTATAGCGCGCAAAGCAAAAAAGTGTAGCGCATATAGTATCAGCCTATATATATATTAAAGCAAAGGAATTTAGAGCCACCATATTGATTTTGACCCCACAAATCCTATGTGTCAATTTGTAATTAATTCACTTTTTTTATTAACAATTCTATTCAATTTAAATCATAATATCTAATCACAACTAACTTCAAATATTTAAAATTTTAAATCACAATATCTAATCACAACTAACTTCAAATATATAAAAAATATATACAACTTTTTTTATAAAATTTGATTTCTACAAATTACACATGCAATAAGCTTATAATATATGTCAAAATAATATATGATAGATTTCCTACTAAAATTATATATAAAATACATCTTATATTCATTTATGTAATTAGTAATATTATTTTCATGTGTTTGCACATATATGTTGACCTATATAAAATCATACAATATATACAATTCTAACTCATAGTACATGTACTTTTATAATCAAGCCCACTATATTATATTATTACACATATAAATTTTATGGCCCATTTAGAGTAAAATGACCCGAATAAATTTTATGGCCCATCAATGTATATATTAAAGTTATTGAATTTTGAGCCACCAGAATGCTTCTGGCCCTACAAATCATACATGTCATTTTGTTATTAATCTACTTTTTTTAACATTATATTTCAATTTAAATCACAATATCTAATCACACCTAACTTCAAACATATAAAAAACTATATACAACTTTGTTAAATGATTATATAAGTTTTTTATAAATTTTGATTTCTACATATTGTAGAAAAAAAAAGCTTATATATGTCAAACTAATATATGATAGATTTCCTATTAAACTTATATATAAAATACATCTTATATTCATTTATGTAATTAGTAATATTATTTTTATGACTTTGCATATATAATTTATGGGCCAAAATCATACAGTATATATAACTTTCAACTCACAGTACATGTGCTTTTATAATTCAACCCACTATATTATATTATTACACATACATATTTTATTAACAATTTAGTGAAATTTCAAACAAATGTATCTTAACAAAATTATATTATATAATCTTGATATTTTCTTCTAAACCTTACAATTTTAACATCTCATCTTAACAACAATTATATCATATCGGATTTTAAACAAATTTGGTATATTGTACGTTCCCATTTAACAATTTTTATTTGATTATAATTTTCTATAAAAAATACAAGGTCTCCATTTTCCGATTTTACAATATTTCTTTGAACTTATTACTTTTCATTTTGCTAAATATAATTTTCAGTTTTAAAAAATTAAATTGAGTTTGTTAATCACCAATAAAATATTCACTAACAAACCGTGAAATATCGATTATAAATTACCAATAAATTTTTGTTAAATCAAATAAAAAGTTTAACTAAAAAATCCAGGTAAATCTTTGCCGTAACAAACTTTCAATTTCATATGATTATACATATTATCAAAAGTAAATTAAAATGTAGTACGTGTACAAATTTTAGAAGTATTTGAATTTGAGATAACTTTACACTTACATAAATCATCCACTACTAATTAATTTATTCAAATAACTTTTTAATTATCGTTTTCTAGAAGTAACGATATAAATTAAAATCCAAATTTTAAAACTTTAGATGGGTTCATTACGTAATTAGAAAAAACTAAAAAATGTGAATTATCTAGCTGATTTGTAATGATTTTTTTTTTATATTTTCTGAATTAGTTCATATATTTATTTTAACAAAAAGTTAAAATATCAAAGATATTATTAGACCAAATCCTTTTTAAATTTTTAATATCCTTAATAAACTGAATTACAAATTTATAAATTACACTCCCTCTTAATTGTTTTAAAAAAGGAAATCTTGAATAATTTGCACGAGGCTATAAATTTTGTGTCTTCATGTCTCAATACTACGCCCATGCCCATTCGAGATATGTAATTTCTTTCATTTTGTACCTAAGTTGTTAACCATCATTTTTTGTTTTATTAAATTCTTTAATTTTTTAATTTTTTCTTTATTAATTTTATTTGTGTTATAATATATTTTGTAACCATTACCTTAAAATCATATGAAGCAATCCTATTATTTAAGCAACGTAAGAGTGATGACCATTTTACAAGAGAAAGCATTTTTTTTCGTCTCCATTCATCGAACGTAGGTCATTGAAATTTGCATCTCATTTTTAAGCCATTCATGAAATATCAAAATTATTTTGTTGCTTTTCCGTTCGTTTGATCTCATATCCCCTTAAAATTACAAAATATTTATCATAGCTTGCTATGATAAATATTGGTTTCGTAACTAATTTTTAGTATATTATTATTTTCATAAATATTAAGAAATAATTGTTTTATATTGTGATTTTTACAAGTATCTTTGAGGGTGTAACAACAATTTCAGATTCCCATTGTTTACCTATATGACTATATATATTATCTTGAAAAACATAAATCTTACTTTAATATAATTTGTTTTTAAAAAATTTACATTGGCCTTATTCATTAATTATGCATATATAATTTATTTTTTATAATTCTAAAATATGCACCTCACTTTATTTTCACCTGACTTTTATTCATGTTTAATGAAAAACTTGATTTGAAGGTATAATATAGTAGTTAAGATTTGAAAATTTGATTACGAATTGTTGAAATATCAAACTAAAAAAACATAAAAAATAAAGATTTTGTTATAATACTTAATATTCAACATAAAGAGAATCATGTTCACGATTTTGATATTTTTTTCCTTTAAATTTTTTTCTACTATAATCCAAACATGTGTTATACATATTATGAATATTTTTGGCTTTCTTATTCCAAAGATATAATTACTAATCTAATAGTTTTTGTCTGAACCACACATTAATTATTTTTTTGAAATATGTTTAAATTGTTTTAAAGACCATCTATTATATATCCCATGTATAAATAATTTGTAAATCGGAAATAATTTTATCAAGATTTTTAGATTAATAACATTATAATATTTCTATATTAACTATTCTCTAAATGAGTCTACATAAATCCCTAAATATCATAACATATCATTTCGAATGATCCAACGAGAATTATATTTTTTATAAAAATTAATTTAATATAACATTAATTTAATTCAATCATAAATATTTTTTTGATTTTCTCAAATTACATTTAATCGTATAAGGTACGGGTTCTACACTAGTTTTTTCTAAAAAACTACACTACATTTGATAATGTCTATAAATAAAATTGGCAAAAAAGACCTTCACCTTTGAAGTTACACTCCGTAACATAAATCAAACTTTATGGAAAATCCGACGCTTATATTCTCCCGTGGACATCTAAAGTTACATTCTACTCCTTAATACTTCAATCCATCGAATATTATAGGTGAACCAAACGGCGTGATAAGAACTAACGGCAACAGAGGAGGTTTAACTAGTAACATGGCGTAACGTAGAAGGGTAGGAAGGTTACCGTTACTGTTTGACTTGACGGCCGTATATCTTCGGGATTCAGAGATGAGGAGTGAGAGAAAGAGGGGGAAGAAGACAGGGTCCAGGGAACACGTTTTTCAGTTTACACAACCGACCACAGAATACAAAGAAGAAATTAGAGAGAGAGAGAGAGAGAGAAGAGAAAGAGATCGGAGCTACACGTTTGAGCCTCCATTTCTACATTTCCGGAAGAACTTGAAGTGATAAATTGTGAGATGGCGTAGGGATTTGGTTTTTATTTGGAGGTGTTTGCAGTTGAGGAGCTCCTTTCAGATTCAATGATGGCGGAATCCTCTGGAAGCTGACCGAATTCGTTGGATTGAGTTAGCGGTCTCCCAATAGCTCAATTGCAGGTACAAGATTCATCGTTAAACGTAGAGTATCTAGCTAAATCCAGTGGAAATCTTGAGATATAACTACTGAAATCAGTCATCTACATCTTTTATTCTGCTTTGCTGGTGCATTAGGGCTACTCCTCTCATCGAAATTAAGTTTGGTTGTGGACTTCTCATGCATGTTTGTAGTGTTCGAAATTGCTAGGGTTTGGAAACGATTATGTTCTAATAAGAGATGCTTCAGGCCCCCTTCTTGTAATTTCTTGGAAATGATAAGATATTTGCTTTTGAATTAAATTGCTTGATATTGGTATTAGGCATGATTTTCAGGTTCAACTGGTCTGTGCACATTTTTGATAATCTATTTTCCCCTTCAAAGATCTATAATTTTATGGAAATGATAATCTTCAACCCCCACCAATATTGTTGGATTCCATGCTTTACTTTGACTTGATTTTGCTAATTTCCCGGACACATCTCTCCAACAATTGTTTCTTTTGTTGGTTTGTGAAAATGTATTGCAGGATTTATGCATGCACAGAGAGCTTCTTATGAGCATTTTTACATTGGGTAATTGAGCAGCCTTAACAACTACAATCTTGCAATTGATAACCTAAGGGTACTGCATCTCTATGCTGCTGCTGCAACCATCATCCTACTTCAGGATAAAGGGCATGTCATATATTTTCCAGGTGGATATGGACAAATCTCGGCTATTATAGGATGGAACAGTCAAAAGAATATACACAGTATTACCACGATCAGGTAGCACAAGGAAATGCGGATCTTAATCCCGTTTCTGAGAGGTTCATGCAAGATGCCACGAACTGCATCAACATGGAGACAAAACCTCACGAGTTCAGTTTACCAGAGAGTAAGCCGGTCAATTTTTCCATACAGACCGGCGAGGAATTTGCTCTGGAATTTATGCGTCCCAGAAAACCAGCTCATCCAAAGGCTGGTGGTGATTCTAACTTTGCAACAGGTTATATGGAACTGAAAGGTCTTTTGGGCATCACTCGTACAGAGTCTGAAAGTGGGTCTGACATATCTATGCTCACATTAGTGGAGAAAGGTCCCAACGACTACGAGAGAAAGAACTCATCTTTGTATGAGGAACATAATAGGCACGGATCAATGGCTTCTATGCAGCGAAACCCATCTGCCTACGAAAGTGGTGAAGGTATCTTCTATAGATATTCTTCATCTGTGACTTCAGGAAGCTTCTCAGTGAAGATGAAGATTCTCTGCAGCTTCGGTGGCAAAATATTACCTCGGCCAAGTGACGGCAAGCTCAGATATGTTGGGGGTGAAACACGAATTATTAGGATAAACAAAGATATTTCGTGGAACGAGCTTAAGCAGAAAACCATGGGAGTATTAAGCGAAGCTCATACTATAAAATATCAGCTTCCAGGAGAAGATCTTGATGCCTTGGTATCCGTCTCAAGTGATGAGGATTTGCAGAATATGATGGAAGAATGTAATACAATTGGAGATGGAGAGGATTCAAAGAAACTTCGGCTGTTTCTGTTTACCTCAAGTGATTTGGAACATGCTCATTACAGTTTGAACAGTGTAGATGCTGATTCTGAGATCCAGTATGTTGTTGCTGTTAATGGTATGGACTTGGGATCGAGAAAAAACTCTGCGAATGATTTGGCAAGCTGTTCGGCAAATAATTTGGATGAATTGACAAGTTTGAATGTTGACAAGGGAGTTGCTCGATCTGCAGCAGGCTTATGTGGAGCCAACAGTTCACCTCTGACTGAAATCCCTGCCTCCGCATCAACAACATTTCACACTTCTCAACCAGTTATATCTAGTGCTGAAACCCTCCCACAGCTTGTTCAATGTCAGGTAATGCAGCATGAAGGAGCTTTTTATCAACTGACTTATGGTCAAGATTTTCATCCCTCGAGTCATTATCCATATGGAGAGGTGTCTGTGCCAACATCTACTCAAGTAATGACGGGGAGCCAAAGAATTTTCACTGACATGCCACAGCATGGTGAGGTGAAATCTAGAGATTCAGTCAATTTAGCAAGTGAAGTGATGGTCAAGGAAGGCGGGACCATCCAGCAAGAGGTTAAACCTGAACATCAACCTTCCATGAACAGTCAGCATGTGCCAATGAAATCATGTGAAGGTGAGATGATCAACAACTTTGTTGCCGAAGTAGCACCTGCCTCTGGTTCTTCCACACTTATGAGCAAGGAATTCCCTGGATTGCCCCCCAAAATTGAGCGAAAGCACCAAAATTTTATCCAGGGCACATCCTCATCTGATGCAGTTAAGATGGCTCAGGCACAGCTTCCTAGAACAGTCTATGATGCAAGCTTGCATGCACAAGGCATTGCAATACCTCCTGAATGTTCCAACCCGGAGTCTGAATCATTTTATGTGAATCACGCTGAACCACCTGTATCTCTTCAGAGGTATTATTCAGAAAGAATTCCCAGGGATCAGTTGGAGTTGCTGAAGCTGAACAGGATATCGAAGTCTGATGATTCATTGAATTCCCAGCTTCTTGTGTCCTGCTCTCCTTCCAGTAATGTGCAACAAGATTTAGTTAAAGATTCTGTTGACAAATCGCAGAACTTGAATCTGGCAAATCATCCTGGAGAAACTCTCTTTGCTGGGAAGCCGTTGCACACAGATGACCAAGTGATTGCTAGTGATGCTGCAGGTGAGAAACTTGCAATACCTTCTGGGAATGTGTCACATAGTGAAGCTAATGAGACACTTCTGAACCCTGATGTTGAATCAAATTCTGTAGGTAGTGATGGCAACCCTGAGACTATAAAGGCAGAGACCGCTGAGCAGAAGCTCTTGGGAACTGACACAGGATTGTCCCAGAAGGGAGATATTCTTATTGATATCAATGATCGATTTCCTCGTGACTTCCTTACAGACATATTTTCAAAAGCAATACTTTCTGAAGAATATCCTAGTATGGGTACCCTGCAGCAAGATGGAGTTGGCTTTAGCATGAATGTAGAAAATCATGATGCGAAGAATTGGTCATTCTTTCAGAAACTTGCAAGGGATGACTTTCCAAGGAAAGATATATCTCTTATTGATCAAGATCATCTTGTTTATCCTACTAGACATGCTGAAGTTGATGAAGAGGCTCCTATATCATACCAATTTTCACCTTTGACAACCAATGGAGCTTCTTCCACTAATGTGGACTCGCATATCATTAATGAAGAATACATAAAAGGATTCGTTGGTACTGTTGAAATGGACCAGGTAGTCTCTCATTTGGATTATAGTGCTTCCCAAGTAAAGGGAAGTGAAGGGCTGGAATTTCATGGCATGACAGAGATTCTAAAATCTCCCTACTCAGAGGATGAGGTAAGGAGGACTAACTACAGTTTGATTTTAGAAAATAGATCTTTTCTTTAGCATATGACTATTATTCTAAATCTGGGTAAGGAAAAGTTCTTATTAGATGTACTTCTTTTGTCTGATTTTATCAGGCTGTCTCAAACCAAGATGTTAAGAGTATTGGTCTTCCTCCTTTAGATCCTTCTATTGTGGACATTAGCAGTTTGCAGGTATGTTATTATTTATAATGATTGATGGATTTTTGTGACGAATTCGATTATGCATAGTGATAATGATGTGTCTCATAGCATTTTGAGTCCAAAATAGTTTTGATTAGAAGATAATATTAGCATGGTGAATCTTACTTTTGAAATATATATTAATCACCGAAACATATGTATGAAGTCTTTTGCCACAATTAATCATATAGTAAGGGGTGAAAGATAGTTATAGAGGTCTTCAATTATTTTCCAGTCCTTACTTGGGCACTACTGTTACCTACACAAGCTTGATAATTTATTTAGTACTCTTTATAACTTCAGAAGATTAATGATTTTTCACCTTTCAACTTCAAGTAAAAGTAATCTATTTTAAAATACTCAGTCTCCCTATTCCTAGAATGGAGGTATTATTCAGCTTTAGATAGAAATTCACTTCATGAAGATTGTGTTTTTTTGTCTACAAACTTATGAAACAGCTGGAACCTATTATCCTTAGATGAGAAGTGCTTTTCATTATAAGTTTTATAGCATTTGCATCTGCTCACATTTTTTGTGTAAGACACATCTCACTTCACTTGATAATTCTTACAGTTCTTCCCTCTTTCCACAAGAACCTGTAAATGGAACGATCCATAATTTACAATTATTTTAAGTTTATACTTTTTTATTTAATGATGCAGATGATAAAGAATGATGATCTTGAAGAACTGAAAGAACTGGGTTCGGGAACATTTGGTACCGTCTATCATGGAAAATGGAGAGGAACTGATGTTGCTATCAAGCGGTTTAAGAAAAGCTGCTTCACTGGTCGATCATCAGAGCAAGAAAGACTGGTATGTAAATTTGATTATTCTCCTATTTCTCTCTTTCTTATGTAAATTGGGGATTCAACAATCAGCAGTAACTCATCCAGTGAAATGATGGATTAAGATGCAGCAATGTTTATATTATTAATTTTATGTGCAAAGAGTCATGTCATGTTTGATTTTGAATATTAGTATGCACTTTTAGACTGTAGAGTTCTGGCGGGAAGCAGACATCCTATCAAAGCTTCACCATCCAAACGTGGTGGCATTTTATGGTGTGGTGCAAGATGGGCCAGGGGGAACTTTAGCTACTGTAGCAGAGTACATGGTTGATGGTTCTCTACGGCACGTTCTAATTCGTAAGGACAGGTAATATTCATATGGATAATCCACTTACTATGTTCATGGTTGGCGTAATAGACCAGAACCATAAAGGTAAATATGAAATGCTCTACTTAATGATCTGCTGCACCTTCTGCTTACACACCTCAGTAGTCAGCACATAAGATGTTACTTGTTAGTTTTCTTTCCAATTAGGAATTTTTGGCTGTTGATTTCAAAGATTGCCCTTTCTAGTAATTGCCTTGTTGCTTGAAGATTTCAGAGATTTTAGTTTGTAGTTATTGCGTTAAATTAGGCATCATCTGGTTGCACTTGGCTTTGTTGATTGGATGGAGACTGTCAGATTTGAGCACCTGAGTTGGTAAAATGAAGAATCTGATCTTGGATATGTGCTGACTGTCTTAAATTCATAATTGATTTTCTGCATGGAATCTTTATGTGCTTATTGTCTGTTTACTTCAAATTTTTTTCTAGAAGTGGTTAGAAAACTTCAAGCTAAGATTTTATTCCTGTCCTTCTGGCAATCTTAATTGATTATTTGCAAAACGTTAAGCCTAAGTTGATCCACAAAAGGGCATGAAATGAAACCATCCTATGATCCTAATCTAAACCCAATTCAACCAGGGCACACTACTCAAATGAAAATCATGTAATGTTATAATGATTCGTATATTACATCTAATAAAATAGAGCTTTAATCATAAAGTCATTGCCTATGAATTAATAGAATAACAAATACCCAGTAACACCATAGTGTATCGTACTAGACTGAAATTTAATTATTCATTATGAAAGAGCAAAATAGGGGGTGATACATTTGGCAATATATATCTCAGTTTACTAGGTATTTTAGATACTAAACCCAAATTATCATTGTTTTCTATTTCTGAGAACTAAACTAGTAGCCAATGGAGGGAAGTTTGGAATTCAAAAGTAATACTTGCACTGTACTTGTCACTCTGGCCTTCAGTGCTGCATCCAACATTGAGACTCAAAAGATATCTTGTATATGAACTATGTTTGCGCAATCATTTAATTTCTAATTATGTCTTGACTGCTTTTCGATTCTATGTTTATGGCATTGTCCTCTGCTTTTATCTTGAATATTATAAAGAGCTTAGGCCTACTATTTCTATTTATTTAACTTGTACCTGTTCTACTTGTAATAAAATTTTACTCGGTTTGTTATTCTCTTTGTAATACTATACAGGCATCTTGACCGTCGCAAAAAGCTCATAATTGCTATGGATGCTGCTTTTGGGATGGAGTATCTGCACTCCAAGAATATTGTACATTTTGATTTGAAGTGTGACAATTTACTTGTGAACTTAAAAGATCCTTCAAGACCTATTTGCAAGGTAACTACTGTAATTTCAGGGAAAACTTTTATTTTCGTTCCACATTACTTTCAGTTTGTATAATGTATGAAAATATTAAGAGAACAAACCCTTAATACTCAGAAAAGAAGAATAAATCCGTTAAAAGCTGATTTCTTGTCACTGGTGCATGTGTTTAAGGTTGGTGATTTTGGCCTGTCTAAGATTAAAAGAAATACACTGGTTTCTGGTGGTGTAAGAGGAACTCTGCCATGGATGGCTCCTGAATTGCTGAATGGTAGCAGCAGTAAAGTCTCCGAAAAGGTGATGCTCTGTGCTCTTTTCTTGTCTGTTACAACATATCAAATGTTTTTGTATAATGGGTGGTAGATAGCTGAGAAAACCTTATGAACTAGAGAGGCCAGTTTTTTGCAGATATATTAATCAGTGTACTATGTTTTCTCTGCTCTCGCCCACATTCACTATTCATGGTGCATCAAGAACTTGGCTGGGATCTTGCAAGTTCCCTATGCAAGGAATATCGTCGATATAATGCTAGTATTCATGTAATTCTTTCTGGTACTGATTTCAAGTAATCTGTAACTCTGTAGGTTGATGTCTTCTCATTTGGAATTGTATTGTGGGAGATCCTTACTGGTGAAGAACCCTATGCCAACATGCACTATGGAGCAATTATAGGTACTGCTTTGGCTGTTGAATTTCAATTTGATGTATGACTTGGATGAACAATTGGACAGTTCTCTAAGATGCAATCATTGTGCTAAAATTGTAAAATTGTCAGGGCATTGATGTTGCACTGTCTTGTAACTGAATATTGTGTATAATTAGCATGCATGAGGAAACCCTGATAAGATGCAGGTTCTTGCCGTTGGTCCTTGGGCACCCCCTAAAGGATTTCATCCTAGAATCTCTATCCTAACAAGATTATTCTAGTTGATCTTTTTGCCTGTGTTATTTTACTGTGTTGGTTCCCCAGTTTTATATTTATTTGTAAGCAAATACAAGAGAAAGGAAAAGAGAGTTCTGACCTAGTCTTGGTAGATTCACTCCCACATTTACTAGCTAAGAAAGCTGTTTTTTTTTCTTATACGCAGGGGGGATTGTGAACAACACACTTAGGCCACCTATTCCGAGTTACTGTGACCCAGAGTGGAGAAGGCTGATGGAACAGTGTTGGGCGCCGAATCCTTCAATTCGACCATCGTTCACAGAAATAGCAGATCGCCTACGCATCATGACTGCAGCCTGCCAAACCAAAGGTCCAGCCCAGAAGGCTTCTCATTAGCAACTGTACTCTTATTTACAATGTGCATTTGCAAATGTGTAATTTACTGTTAGAAATGATGATCAGATCCAACTGGTGATATACCCATTCAAATGATGAGAAAACTAAACAGCATTGCATTGATATGTTGGTGCTTTTTATTAAGAAGGAAATTCTGCTCCCATCACTGTTTTTTTCTAATGATGATGCAAGAGTTACAGTATCCCAATGGATTTGCTGTAATAGAGATCATATTTTTCGACTTCTGTAAATGTGTTTCCGGCGTCAGTAACCCTTTTATTTGCCGAGATATTGTTTGGAAAAACTATGATATGTTGTGAAGGTAAACTTAGGGCCTGTTGGGATGGCAAAAGCATTGAATTAGAACACATGTTTATGCTTTATAAAGTCTACTGTTATTAGAATATACTCGATTTCTTCTTCTGTGGGAACATTTATTTTATAAAATTTCACATAGAGGTACTCAGGTACAGCATTTCATATAATTTCATTACGTGAGATATTATATATTTGATATTTCTGAAGAACTACTTCTTCTATAAAAAAAAGAACTACATCTAGTATTTCCTCAATTTAATATTTTTTGTAAATATAGTTTGAGGGCAAGTGTGAAACAAAGGATAACATAGCTTAAAATGGCATGCACGGTGCAAATAATGTGTAAATTGACAAGTACTTTGAAACGAGAAGGGTAAGTTCAGATTTTATTTCCTGCAAGGACTATGGTTCTTGTTTATGAGTGATGTACTTTTATCTTAATCCCTAGAAAATGAGTTCAATATTGAAATAAATCATCCATATGGTCTAAATTAAAAAGTCTAATGTTGATGTAAGTCAATAATGATCCAATTGTACCTTATTTGGCTTAGGACTTCCAAGTCTAATGTTGATGTAAGTCCTAAATTTTTCAACTTGTCTCTCCATTTTTCACATCGACCAATAAATATGATTTTGTGAAATTTATCCAAAAAAGAGGGGAAACAAATGAAGAAAGAAATAAAGTAGTATTTGACGTGCTAAATTCAGCATATTCCCCAATTCGGCTCATTTTTGGAGACTACTGTCATCATTCCCAGCCACTTAAATTCAAGAAGTTCAATTTCTGCCACCAATGCCTCTTTTAAGATCATCTCCTTCTCTCTCTTCCTCTTCCTCTCATGGATGCCTGAAGCTTCAAAACATCAAATAAAACACCATGGCTTTTCTGCTTCCCAATCTCCCTTCCTCTCTCGCCCTCCAACCAAAACCCCAAGAAAAGCAGCCCTCCAATTTCTCACCTGCAACTTCCTCTCCTTCACCAACAACCGTTCACTTGATAAAGAATGCCCTGCTCTCTCCTATTCCTCCCTCTCGCCACACCAAGCTTGAGCCACCTCCATTAAGGGGCGCAGATGCTAAAGAGCCCTCAAGTAAGAAAGACGATGATAAGAATGACTTCTATGTCAATCTGGGCTTGGCTGTACGGACTCTTAGAGAAGACATCCCCTTGCTCTTCACCAAAGACCTCAATTATGATATTTACAGGTGCCCTTCTCTTCATTTCCCCCAAATTTCCCCCTTTCCTCATCTGGGTTTTGCTAGTTGTCAACAACTTTGAGTAGAGTTTTGTAGTTTTTTCTCTTCTTTTCCAAATCTTTCATTTTCCCATTTGGGTTGTGCTAGTTTTTAAGAAGTTTCAACAAACTCATCTCTTCATTCTCTATGAATTATTCCATTTTCCAATCTGAATAAAGCTAGTTGTGTAAGAAATTTTGTAATGTTGTGCAATTGATTGTTGTGTTGCAGGGATGATGTTACTTTCGTAGACCCATTGAACACCTTCACTGGGATTGATAGGTACAAGCTGATCTTCTGGGCACTCAGGTTTCATGGCAGAATACTGTTCCGTGAGATTGATTTAGAGGTTCTCAGAGTATGGCAACCATCTGAGAACTCAATTCTAATAAGGTGGAACTTGAGTGGTATCCCTAGGGTTCCATGGGAAGCAAAGGGCCACTTTCAGGGGACTTCAAGGTATAAACTGGATAGGAAGGGCAAGATTTATGAGCACAAGGTTGACAATTTGGCATTCAATTTCCCTCAGCCTCTAAAACCGGCTGCCTCGGTGTTGGACTTGGTGGCTGCCTGCCCAGCCAGCCCAAACCCTACATTCCTGTGGGAGCAGCCTGAGCTGTATCCTTCTTCATGGCTAAAGTTATACAAGGCTGTGAAGGAGACTTTGGATCATGAAGGGTATGATTTGCTTCCTAAAGAAGCTCTCTTGGTTACTTGTTCTTGAGTACAACCAAAATATATGCATGACATTGGACACAAGTTTTTCTGAAGATCATACTACATAGGGAGAAAAGCAAATGTAAGGTTTCTGGTTTCACTTAAACTAGATTGGAGGTCTTATGTGTAGTGTTTTTGTTGTAGACAGGGAAAGAGGGTACATGCTATTGAGATCAGGGTGTGGAAATATGGATGTAAATTGTAGCACATATATGTCTATACTGTTTTGTTGTAATAATATATCTATCAACTTTGATTCCCTTTGTTTGCATCGAAGGATCTTGCTGGTGGGTTGGATTGACATGTTTTGTTTCATATTTCAACTTCCACCAATTTGTTTTAATCAGGTTGCACAGGTTAGGCTCGGACTGGATAGTTCTTTATAGAATCCAATATGAAATCACATGAAGATTTGGCCCTTTCCCCAGGAAAATGGTTCAATGAGCTTCACAAATCAAAGCCAGGAGACAACTAACATGATGTTAGGGTCAAAAATACTCATTTCCATGACATGATCATGAATTTCCTTGCAGTGTTTTCATTTCTCTTTGTTTTGCAATTGACCTAAAATAATTTTTCACGCAAATTTGTGTTTGTACTTGTGAAACTAGTGAAAAGAATGGTTATATCAACAGGAACAACAGTTGCTTGCTTGATGGTCAGATCTCATACACATGGTATTAAAAAACTTGCATGCGTTCATATCTTCATACATGTACCAACAAGCTTGCCTTAAGCATCAACTTGCTTTTTGTATATATTTTCTACCTAGTACTACAATCTTAGGAGAGACCAAACACACCCAATAAGAAAACCAAAAGAATCAACAATCAGTTGATAGAGAGGGATATATTGACATTAGCGCGGAATGCATTCCAAGGGTTTGATAGACGCAACCCCACCAAGCTCAGGTCTCCTGTACTTGTCATACGTAACCTTAAGCAGTCCATTCTTTGCCGCTTTCTGAAATCTCAGGATCATTTCACTACAATCCCTATAGTCAAAATGAAACTGATGTCAGGAAAGGAACAGCTATGCTTTTGAATCCAAAAAGAAAAGAGAATAAAGCTGTGCCATCCTAGTTTTTAGCCAGAAACCTGTACCTTATTTGGGATTCTTCGTATTGTGCATGATGTTCAAGAAGTGCTGTCCAGTTAGGAGTTTTACGTAACATACAACGTGCAATGTAGATGGCTGCGGCACATAACATTGATGGCTTGAAGCTCAAAGCTTTGTACTCAACCAAACACAACTCAATGAGGTAGAATGCCAGATGCTCTAGCTGTGGCCAACATTGAAAGGGATATATTAGAAAAAGGAAAATAAGGGTACCTAGCTCGCCCTTGTACATTAATTGTACAATGTCAATAAAATTATAAAGGCTATATACTTGATATGTTTATATCCACAATTAAACATAGGCAACCAACTGAACTAAATATGACAAACAAGAGACCCTTGGCAAGGGAATACTTTTATTGTTGGCTATACCTTTGCATCTGACTGGGAAGCCTTCAGGAATCGCAACATGAACACGTATGCAGTAGGCAGATTGAAGCGAAACTTGAGCTTCCGAAGAATGTCCTTTTCCTATTAAGATTCCATAATGCCATCATACAAATTTTAAACCAAGAAAACAGATGAGTTTTCTATGTCAATCTTAAAGACCATCCAAGATTATTTTCAACATTCAGTAGAGCACATTTTGGGAAATATCCTACCATTTCCAACATTTGCTTTGTGGTATAGGACTCCGCTGATATGCTAACGAGGTCTTTAACCTATATATAAACATAAATAAGTTACTCACAAACATAGGTGAAGAAACTAGAAATTTTGAACTCAAGTTTACCCTTGGATGCCAAAAGTCCTCATATTTTGATGCTAATAGAAGTGAAGTTAGACCAACCAGCTGCATTTCACTTTTTCTAATTGTGACAAGGGACAAATATCTGTCAAGTATTGAAACTGAGAGGTATAATGTTTCTGGCATCAAATCAAATTTATGATGGACCTGTAAACATCAAGGAAGCAAGTGAGAACAGTGCTAGAAGAGGATTTAGCTGCAGAAAGAAATGGAAAACAAGGGTGGCCAAAATATTATCGCAAATACCTCAATTAGCCAGTTAACGAGGACACCTCGCATTTGGGGTGTTACTTCAGTCTGATTTGTCATGTAATTTGCGAGACTTGAGCTCTGTGCCTGGAACACATTGCTTTAGTTATTGTATCCCAAGCTACAGACTAAGTCTTAGTATCAAAAACCAAAAATCAACACCACATTGCTTTAGTTATTGTACCTCCATAGCCCAATAATAAAGATAAATCTCATCCACATATTCAGCAACTTCTAGAGGGTTAGCTTGATCATCAATGCATGAAAGCTTCTGCTTTGTAACTGAACTCTCTTCCACTAACTGCATCATATCACAGTGTTATGAGGACTATCATTAGCCATTAAGCAGGCAACAAGCGGAAATCAAGAAAGTACAATAACACCTTTGATCCTGATATAAGCATAGACGTATAGGATTTTCTACGATCAGATTTCCTCGGAGCGCTGATTTCTGGGATCTTTGGGTTCAGAGTCTTATTGGCCCTGGTTACAGCCTCTTCTTCAGCTGCTTTTTCATGAACTGTAGGTTCAATGCTCTTAGGCAAACGAGAACTCCCTTTTGTATCTCTCTTGGACGAAATTGTTGGCTGTGACTTGTACAAACTAGCCTTGCATCTGGAGTTTGAAGGTCCACCTTTGGAAGCTGTTAGACCAGTCCTCAGACTTGGCTGTATTATAAACCATATAGCAATTATAGATATAAAATTTGGTTATAAAAAATAAGACAACAATAGTCACCATGCAGTCCCACCTGAAATAGCTAACAGGTAGTATTTAGTAGCCAAATAAAGATGAGTTTTGTTCACTAGATGCATATCAATCCCAATGTAACATACTAAACATAGTACATTTGTGGAAGTAATTTACTAAAGCCATAGGATACGTGGTCATTCACTTTCCCCAAGATGTAATCTTGCTTGAGCTCAATATTATAGAATATGGATGAAAGTGTTCCTCGTTACCAGCAAGACAGAAAAATTGTTTGGCAACTTAGGAAACTGATAAGAGCAAAAACAAATGAAAGAACAAAAAGACCTAACTACTTTTCAAGCAGCTAATTAGTGTCAAACATGCAATATGGCCGATATGATGATAAATTCCTTGCAAGGGGTTGAAAAATAAAGGCCAAAATTAAGAAATAAAGCTCTGGTTCACATGCTAAGAATGAAAAGAAAAAAAAAAGGTAACATTGAATGGAAATCTCGATGGCAAAAATTCTCTGTTAGATTCTAATACTGACTAGATGCAACCATCACATGAAATCTGATAACTCCTGCCACAAAATTTTCTTGATTTAACAGTTATACAGTATACACTGGCAAGGGCAATGCCAAATTGCCAATGCCGTCTTCTGCTTAGCTATTTTACTTTCCCTTCATTCTATTGTTATGGTAAGTTGGTCAAACTTCAAGTACATCTTATAAAAATCAATCTGTGTCAAGGTAAGTCATTTCTGATTGTGAAGTAAAGTTCAGAGACTGCAATCTGTTTTTTGAACCTATGGACTCTTATACGTCAGGAGCAAGGGATTGAGGGAAACTGCATAAACACATACCTTGACAGATTTTCTCAACCTTACACGAGCATCTACATTACTTTGACCCCTTGATCCCCTGCAACAAGTCACCCACAGGCACTCAAACACCACTAATGAAATACAGTAGGAAAATAGTGCATTTTATTATCAATTCATTTGTATCAAAGAGTTTGAAAAAACACCACCATCCAGTCTAAAAAGTTCCATGTTTTTAGTTTTGCCAGTATGCAAATAATCATTGTTTACCACAAGCAGGTCTTGGGGTTACAGTTATATAGAAATAATGAAAGCAATCAATCTTCGTCAATTCGCCAAACATTGGAAGCCAATAACAATCTAAGAAGCCAAAAATATCCACTGGTAATTTCTTTAGCTTTCAATGCAACACAAGAATGGCTCTTATAAACTGAGAAACTATAACATAAAAATTAAGCTGCAGAGAGATGTTGAGTATACACTCACATTGCTATGAAGCCATCACTAACTCGATCCTTCGACAGTTTATTTTTGGCATCATTTGCTCGAGATATTACATTTCCACCAACTCTAGTTTTGACTGAGGCAAAGAGAGAAGATTAGGCACATTAGTATGAAAGGTTTTGTTTACCTAGTATCACGAGTAAAAAGAGTTGTCTTACCATGAAAACCATATACTCTTTTATCTTTATCAGCACTTTCAGCCTTTTCCTACAAGCAAAACCAAGAGATGCATATCATTCATTTTGCAAGAAACTGAAGCCATATTTGAAAGACCCCTGAAATTTTACTCAAGATGTCCTACCTTGGCATTTCTTTTATCACCATAGCTAGCTTGCCTTGAAACTGGAAAGGACTTCCTAAGAATACACAGAAACATTAGTACTGAATCAGATGACAAGAATATTTCAAACAAATGCACCAATAAATATTCGGAAATCATCAACCTCGCAACTTGATTAGTACTCTTAGCAGTAAACCTGAAGATAAAATGATAGTAATATTTAGAGGAATAGGAGAGTAAATAAGTCATTTATAACTGTAATAAGCTGAAGCAAATACATAAACTGAACATGAAGTGATATATACCTATCTTTCACAGCTTTGCATACTTGAGTCTTTGGCTTCTGGATGCTGGAGGTGGGCCCAGTAGATATGCTATCACTGACTGCCCAACAATACAAACATAATTTAGCACCATATGTATTACACATCAATCATTAACACTGGAGTATCTGATTGTTCAACATTTACATACCACTACTTGAAGCATGAGAACTATCAACTCCATGAGCTGTGCTTGTTTTCCTTTTTTCCTATTTACAGAAACAAACCGGAAGTAGGAACCATTCAGAATAATCTGAAGCCATGTACTTAGATATAGTGGTATCAGAAGTTTAATGTCCTTTCGGGGGAGGGGACCATTACTTCACTCTGCCACCACAGCACCACCAGTAATAACATCCTCATTAACCAGGGTGAGTAAATGGCCTTCATAATTTACTGCCACCACCAGTAATAACATCCTCACAGAATCGAAGGACAACATACCAGTGAACAGGCACTGGCCTTTAGAACAATATCGAGAATGCAAGATTATATTCTTACCACTAAAGACTTGCTCAAGGAGGCACTGGAATTTCTCCTTCTCAATGCCCGTGAATCCCTAAAGCAAATTTTGTTACAAGGCAGAATTTCAGTAGCAAGAATGGAATAATGTAACAGTTATTGTAATAAGTGATTTCTCAGAGATTTTACTCATAGCAAAATATAATAAATTGATTTTGCCGATTTGGCTACAGAAGGGCGCAGAATGCCAGCATTTACCATATTATTCAGTACAGTTAGTATTTTAATATTCCTGTCCAAGGTTGGACAAGAAAGAGCTAGAAGAACTTGCAACAATATATAGACAATGCTCAGATCATGACTTCATATTTTGAATCAGTCTGTACATTAATGCCAACATATTATCTAGAAGACTGCAACAAGACGTATTGGAATAGAAGAGCATTGGCAGACATATATCGTAAGCTCACTGGTAAAAAGTCCATCTCATTTTCTTTCTCTGTGCGATGTGATTCTTTTTTCAGCTTAGACATGATTTCTTCGTTGCAAACTCATTTTCTTATTACACAAAGTTAAATATAAAAATTATAAATGTTATGCAGTCTTCAAGAGAAAACAATTTTAGTTCAAACAGCTTTTGGTTTCATATGAGGGAAGGTAAAACCAGAGTAACAGCTGCTGCATTTTAGCACAAAATGTCAATTTACTCTAATACCATATAAATGCACAATCTTCACTGAAATATGTACTTACAGAAACTTTGATCCCTTGTGTACTTCATTTACCAGAGAGCACCTTTGAACATTACTTAGATCAGCCAATGCTTTCCTTCCAACATGTACTTCGGCTAAATAGAAAGTGTTAAGATGCATGTAGCCAACGGATATCAAAACACAAGCACAGGAATAAACATACCAAGAGTAACAAAATTACCTCTTTTAGGCTCAGCAGCAGGACCCTTTGTATTAAGAAAATTGAGATAGAGTAGTAAGTGTTCATTAGTATAGGACAAATAAATAATACAAAAGTCAGTTTAGTTGTTGTCAAACTTTATTACCTTGAAGCTGTTGGCTTTTGTCTCCTTGGTCACTTTCTTCATTATGACCGATTTACTACATGACATAGATGCAATAAGGTTTCCAGAACTAAAAATAACTTTTAACAAATGACATTAGTTCTAATTATGTCAGAAGTTCCTGATCCGCGTACCACTGAAAAAAGGTTTAATTTAGAGACGGGAAGTTGAAGTAACATCAAAAAGGAAAAGGAAAGTAACTGCTGATGTTTACACTAAACATCAATTGAGTTATAAGACCAAAAAATGCACCAATTGAGTTAGGGTCATTTTGGGTTCTGGGTTACAAATTCCAAGTGAAAACCCAGAACTCACCATGTTTAACGCATATAATTCCAAACAGAGCCTACATTTTGTCAACCTAGCATAACAAACTAGCTCAATCATCACCCTTTCTTGACAGAAATCCTGAACAGTCAGCCAGAATCACCATTTGGTTCCCTAGAAATGTTCAACATTGTCAAGCCTACCCACCGTCCAAACGTTATAACTGAATCTACCATATGCAAGACGGCATTACGATCACATATCTAATCATGTTTTTATTTTGTCAAACACATTTTATCATTGCATATGCGATAAAAAAAAGAGTAAATTCATAGACGAAAAATAAAAAAAATTACTAGAACAGCGATCATAAAAAGCAGGAACGAATGCTTACGAGCTATTAGAACCGAGAGCCTCACGGACAGAAGCGGAAGCCTTCTCTTTCTCCGAATAAATCTTGAATTTAGTCGTTAAAACTGCTAACGCAAAAGCCAAAGTCAGCAAATAACCAAAATTTTTGATTCAAAAGCCGCAATTGAACTGGTAATGAACTAGATCTGTGCTATATACCTCTCTTGCTTGGGCCAATAACCTCCATGTCCGTGGCTTGGTTAACAACTGGCTTGCCCTAAAAAGCAAGATAGCAATTTTTAATCAAATAAGCAAGAACCGGTAGAAATTTGCAACAACTGAAGCAATTAGGGTTTACAATTACCCTGACTGGCGCCATTATGGAAGAAGTTCTTCCTAGTTCAGCAAATCAATCCAGATCTCACGTAAACTCTAAGACCACATACGAAAATTTATCCAGGAACAAAAACAAGGAAAATGTCTCCAGGAAAACAAGTCGAAAATTCCTCAGACGTAGTCGAAATGGGGAGTAATGGTAGTATTGTTGAAGAGGGAAGTTTCTACGACAAGCAAGCGGGATGGAAGGGGAAGCGGAGAGCTGCAGCGCCAAAAGCGTTGATTTGAAATTCTTACTTAATTTACCAAAACACGCTTCCAGAAAAAGGTATTTGCTTTGTGCCCCCTATATTGTTAAAAGAATCCAGTTTGAGGCTGCGAAATTAGGTTATTATATTCTATCCCCAGTTATATATTTTTTTTATGAGGAAAGAATTAGGTAACGTCTATGCAATGCTCGGACTAGAACATCATTTTGTATGAGAATGTGGAGTTTTAGATTAGAGTTAAGATCATACACAGAAGGTGAGAAACTGAGTTTAATAATTCTATCAACGGATTGGTTCATCTCTCGAAAAACGTATCTTTGACTTTTTGGAAAGGAATGGAGATCAATAAG
The DNA here is from genome assembly GCA_027886185.1 of Rheum nobile. Lineage (NCBI taxonomy): Eukaryota > Viridiplantae > Streptophyta > Magnoliopsida > Caryophyllales > Polygonaceae > Rheum > Rheum nobile. The sequence goes on along the minus strand of WOAB01000506.1, from coordinate 7,118,571 downwards.
AATATTTGTGACAATCATTTCAATTTTCCAAGGACAAGCCCAGATGCCTATAATCGAATTAATAAGGCATAGATTTAATCCTTTGATTTCATTGTTTGTAAGGTTAAGAGATTTTGCTTTTGTAATGTTGTTTCTTAGTACCATGGTTTTTTGTCATGAGGATCGTATTAATATCACTATGAAGGCACTCCATATGAATTATATCAACATTATCGTTTCTGATGAGTAAGCCAATACCCGGCCGTTTCTCCATTGAGTAAATTTGTTTCGTCAAAATTATTTTTGATAAACTCTGTTTTAGGTCTCTTCCATTTAATTTTTTGATTTTTTGTCTTTGATTCTTTCAAGGAGGCAGTGTGGATTCGACTTTCTTTGATCCTAAGAAAGAGAGGCGTGGAAACTTAGGCTTGATAAATCGTTGTAATAGAGCATTAGTGAAGTATTTGAGTAGCCTCTTGGCCTAACCTTAGCAAACACGGGCCTGTCCGTCCGGTCCGCCCGATATAAATGGGCGGATATGGACACTGATAATATCTCATTTAGCCTGGATAGCTCGGTCCGTCCGTTTATATGGACGGGATACGGACACTGATAATATCTCATTTAGTCCGGATAGTCCACCCGAAAGCCCGAATTAATTTTTAAAAATAAATAAAATAAAATATTTTTATATATAATAAAATTCATAAAATAAATAAATATTTATACCCTAAACAACCTAATATTTATACACATAAGACACTTCAAATTGATGATGTTGGTTATGACGAGTTTGAGGACGAAAAAGATTCACCTAAGATGTGATTGTGTGATGTATGCACTACGCTAGAGGCAACAAAAACAGACAACCAGCTCCATTTTCTTTTGAATTTTGCTTAATTGTGTAATGTTGTGTGGAAATTTGTTATGACAAGTTTGTAACAATAACTATGTTTATCGTTTGTAATAAAAAGACATTTTTCAATGGGTATTGTGCGTTAAATTATATTTGCTATATTTCATTTTACGACAGATTTCTCTTGTCTCGCGGGCTAAATGGGACCCGCGGGCTACCCGGATCCGGATGTCCGGGCGGATCTGGGAAGCCTTCCCAGCCCGTTTCCTTGGCTTGCCCGGATCCGGCCCGCACATCCGGACATATTTTTTGTCCAAAGCCCGACCCGATTCCCGCCCGGATACGGGTTTGATCAGGTCTACTAGGGGTGAGCAAACGGATCGATCCGATCCGATCCGTTATACCGGATATCTGGTTCAAAAAAATTACAAAACCCCGATCCGTATCCGGTCCGTTTTGAAACGGATATCCGGTAAAAAGGACCCGGATCGGATCGGATATCTGAGCCGGATATCCGAATTATCCGGTTACTACAAATCTATTAAAAATAAATCAATATATTCATTTTTTAAATTCAAAAGTAATAAATTTGTAAACTAAGAAATAAAATTTGTAGGTTGTTTCTTAATTTGTTCGTACGATTTAAATTATATACACACTTATTATTCATATGAAAATGTATTTACAATATTTTACTTGGACAACAATATAAATATGTGATTAAGGATGTAAAATTTATTAATATATTACTCAATATATTAGTTATAATAAACAAATTTATGATTATAAATATTATATGAATAGTACCGGATATTTTCGGATATCCGGTAAGCTAAATATCTCGATCCGTATCCGGTTCAAGTATCCGGCAAAATCACCCGGATCGGATCGGATACGGATAAAAACTTAAAGAATATTTTCGGATACGGATTTTTAGGATACGGATCGACGGATTTTCGGATCGGATCAGCCGGATCGGATATATTTGCTCATCCCTAAGGTCTACTCTTGGGCGATTACAACGGCGTGTTATTTGAAAGAGAGTAAAACAACCTGAAACTCAGGAGTTGGTAAGATTCGCTCCTTATAATATGAAATGGACCTCGATTGTCGACCTATCGTCGTACCTTAACACATACTAATTACATAGGAAGTGAGTCAAGTAAGGCGAGTTCCCTCACTTCGGTAAAGCATCTTCTTCTCTTGCTAACATAGGAACCATATTCAATTTCCTCTTTCGCTTAGGTAAGGGGTAACTATGCCTTTTATTTTGTCTCGAAAGAATCAATTCCATGGAACTAGATGTCTATTATATAGATAGATCATGTTCATGGATTAACGAAATGTACAAAAGCTCTATTTGCCTCTGTCATTCTATGAGTCTCTTCCTTTTTGCGTATGGCACCATCACTCCTTTTGGCAACATCCACTAATTCAGAACTTGATTTGAAAGCCATGTTTCGACCCCGTCCTTGCTTTAAAAAAATGTTTAGTTGAACCCTTATCTCTTGATTGATTTGATTTGCGTGAAAGTCATTACCCTAATACCCTTTTCTTGCGGATTATATTTTGTTTGAATGAGATCATCGGATTCATGAGTTTTAGTTTTTTCTCAATTTTGAATTAGGGTTTTGATATATATTATAAGATTCTCACTTATATGTTGTTTGCTTGTTTTCATTAATACAATTAGCATGACAAGTAGAAATACAAGTTTATTATCAACATTATCTATCAATCAATTAATTAAATAACTTTGTTATTACATTCTCTTCTCTTACCGTACCCTTTATTATTAAGGGATATTCGTTATTACATTTTCTTCTCTTACCGTTCCCTTTATTATTAAGGAATAATTGGTTATATTCCTCGAGTCTTTCTTATTTGGGTATTCTTTAAAGTTTATAAATTAAAAATATATCCATCAAGTTATATACATATTGATTTAATATTTTTAACGTACTTTCACCGAATAATATTTATAAAAAACAATTAAAATTTATACTAAAATACATAATCACCCATAAAATATAGATATTTTATAAAACTCGTCTAAAAAATAACAATTATACAAAAGCACCAGTAAAATCAAAAAGATTTTGCATAATCACTCTTAAGATGTATTTATTTATACTTTGTTATGTTTTGCTAAGGATAATTAAATTGAACGTGGTTGGTTATTTGTGAATTACATATGGACAAATGGTTATTAAATATATATTTTAAGATAATGGATCTTTTTGTGTAAAATGACCTAAATAAAAAGGGTGATTTGTGCAATTTATCCTAAAATAGAAAAGTTAATTTATTATTTAGTTTAGGGAAATTCTTGTTGGTGCCCTTGAGTTTCTGGTTATTCATGTTGGTGTCTGACGATTAAGTTTTTCCCTGTTGGTACCCCTAAGGTTTTGGTTTGTTTGCTTTGTAACCGAAATTTTCCATATTTGTATCATTTCGGTTCGAATTGATCAAATCCAAGCTCATCATTAAGTTTATTGCCCTCAACTTAGTATGATTCGACTCCTAAAATAATCAAATCCATTATCAAACCATTCTGATTTGAATTCTTAAGGTCGAAAACTGGTTGTTACTTCAAAATTCAAATCAACATGGTTCAGACATGAATTTTAGTATTTTTAGAAGTCAAATCTTACTAATTTGAGGGCGATGAACACAATGGTGGACTTGTATTTAATCAATTTGAACTGCAATGGTAAAAATATAAAAAAATTTGGTTACAAAGCAAACAAATCAAACCTTAGAGCATCTTTAGTGCATGGGCTTATTGGGTGGCTTATTGGAGGCCTTTTTCCATTAAGGGCTCGTTCGGTATGGCTTATTTGAGGGCTGAATTTGACTTATCGGGGAAATGAGTCCATGGGGCTTAAGCAAAGGCTATATCGGCGTTCGGTATGAGCGAAGCTTACCAGAGCTTATTGGGACTGAACTAGACTGAAATTTGGCAAAAAAAGTAAGCTTCATGGGGGAGCTTACGAGGCTTATCTGGTGGCTTATCAATCTTTGGGAAGGAATACCCCGACATTTCTCTCGACAACAACAGTGCTCTGCTCGTCTTCTTCCTCCTCCCCGCTCGTCTTCTACCTCATCGCCGCCAGTCTTCTTCCTCCCCGTCGTCGGTCTTCTTCCTCATCGCCACCGGTCTGCTCGTCGCCCAACTCGCTCGCAGGTACATCTCATCCTCCTTCCTCCCATCTTCTTCCATTTCTCAAGTTTCTTCGACCATAGTTCTTCTTTACGATGTTGATTTTTTCAGATATGGGTTTGTACAAATAGATTGTGGTAGGGTTATGTGCACAAACCTTATACATTTCTGATCTGGGTGTGTAAAATCGATTGTGCTAGGGTTCGATTTGGGATAATGGCAGGTTCAATTTAGAACTGAACAGACCCTAGATCTGGGGTTGTAAAGCTCCAATTTGAGCTTATTAATCGAATTGCTAGGATTTAGGGTTAATCGAACAATTGGGCTCAGACGATGCTTCGAACTTGCGTAAGTAGACGAACAAGCGCCGGGAGCTGGAGGAAGACGAGCTTGGGAGAGCTGGTTGTGATGTCATGATCTGGAGCGCAGTTTGAGGAAGAAGAACGTGGGAGAGATGGAGATGCCAAGAATGAACGTGGAAGAAAGAAAATTTGGGGAAAATGTATACCCTTCAATTTTTTTAAATAAGGGCAAATTTGTAATTTTTATATAAAATCAAGTTTTAACAAGTCATTTATACCGAACAGACATTTATGTTTCAGACTCTTACATCAGTTTCAGTCACAGTATAATTCAGCCCACAACTTATTTTCTTTCAATCAACTTCAGCCCAATCCAGCCCTTACTTCAACTTCAACCCCAATAAGCCACAGCCATACCGAACAGACCCTAAGCCTCTCCAATTAGCCTCAATCATTTCTTTAACTTTAATGGGGGCTTATTAGAGGAGATTATTGGAGTATATTAAGGGTTCGTTCGGTATGCATTAACTGAGGGCTTATATGGGCTTATCAGGGAAGATAAGCCTTCAAGGCTGAATCGGAGGTGATTGGTGTGTTCGACGGTGACGAGGCTTACCGGGACTTATGGAGGCTGAACTTGGCTGAAATCTAGGCAAAAAAATAAGCTTCATCTCGAAGCTTATGGGGCTTATCTTCCTTGACTTATCAGATTTTGGGCAGAATTACCCCGACCTCTCTTCTCGATGTTCTTCGTCCTCGCCCAACTCACAGGTATTTCCCCCCTCCATCGTCTTCCCATCTTCTTCCACCATCTCGTTCTTCTTCATGTACTCCTCCATTTGCATCGATTCTCTACTAGGGTTTGTTTCTTTCACCATCTCGCTCTTCTTCCTAGGGATGCACAACCGGGTCGGACCGGTGGACCGACTTTTTATAAAAAAGTGACACATGGACCGGACCGGACCCGATCTATCTGGTCTGGTCCTTTTCCGGTCCGGTCCACGGGCCGGACCGGAAAGCCCGGTTTCCCTCCTCCTTTGTGAGGGTTTTCCTTCCTATGTGAGGGTTTCTAGCCCGTGGTAGATCTTTTCTCCCCTTCTACCGCAACTCCATCTCCTCTCTTTGCTTCGCTCCCTCCTTCCGCTGAGCTCTCCGGTCTTGGCGCCGCTAGCTTCCATCCTCAGTCATCTCTCCATCAAGCTGCTCTGTGGCTTCGGTTTTCTTCCTCTGTAAGCCGATCGATTTCCCTTTCTCTGACCTCGGAGCTTGCCGACTCTGAAGCTTCTGCCTCGGATGGTGATTCTCCTCCACTGTTTTCGATCACTTACGGCGGATTTGGGGTTTATTTTACGACCCATGGTTGGATTGGTGCTAAAGTTTCCAAAGGGAAATTCATGGTGGAAGAAGGTGCAGGTCGCCGGAGACCGGAAAGCGTCGCTGCGGGAATGAAGGGAGATTGGAGGCCGGTCGGACTGAGAAGGTAGGGAGAAGCAAGTCGCCGGAAAAGACGAGAAACGGAGAAGTAGGTCACCAGACGTGAGACGCCAGAGGAAGCCAAGCAACTGAGAAATTTTTTGAGAGAGGATTAGGGATTTAGGGCCGGCTGCTACAGTGCTACGTTGGTCGTTGCCTCGTTGGTATACACTATACATGGATAAAAGTATATATATAACTTGTATTTTTTTTAAAAGGTCCGGTCCAATACGGTCCAGCCCGAAAAATTCCGGTCCGGTCCAGACCCGACCCGGAACCCGGTTTTATAAAAAATCATGACCCATGGACCGGACCGATAATATACCGGTCCTGGACCGACCCGGAAAATTCCGGTCGGGTCCGGTCCGGGTTTCCGGTCCGGTCCAATATTGTGCATCCCTACTTCTTCCTGTACCCCAAATCTAGGGTTCTTTGCTAATTTTCCAAATCTGGGTTAATTTTCTAGATGTGTACTTCTCGAATTTCCAAATTTGAAATGTTCATTGCTAACGTTCTAGCTTTCTTCCTCCGCGAACTGAAATGTGCAAGGATTTGGGGTTTTTGTGTATCAATTTAGGGTTCTTCGCTATCTTTGGGGTTCATGGCAGCTTAAATTATCCAGATTTGCATCTATTATGCCTCATAATTGATTGCTTTCCTCGTTTTTACGTGTTTCAATTTTTCAGATTTGCATCTAATTTTAGGGTTCATGACAACTTCATTTGTGTTGACACAATTGTTTCGACTGATTGCTTTCCTCACATATAATTGATTATCCAAGGAGAGTAAATTGATTGATTCTTTGTATTATTCTGAAGGTTCTATTTGTTTGTAATGGAAGTTATAGAAAATAGCCTCTTGACTTATTTGAGTTTGAGTATGATGCTTTCTATATGTATTTGACATAGTGATATTGCATTGGTTGATAGTGTTCAAATCAGGATTTAGGATCCATCTGTGGTAAATAAGTGATCTGTAAGTTAGAAACTTTTGCCTTGGATAGAAATCTATATAGATATTATGATATTTTAGTAGAATATGAACTGTGATGTCTATTTTCATTCTACCAAACAAGTTGTCATTTGGTTCTTTTAGTTGGCTTCACCTTAGCTTTACAAACCATGTCTCAAATAGCTTGTTAGTGTTTGTAATCATGCTTTATTTGGTTACATAACATATGAAGATAACACGGTGTTTTTGTTTTCAACTCCAAGAGAACATACTACTTCTGGGTACTTTGATGTAATTGCACGTAGTGATTAGCAACTTCTTAGAGCTCTAGTAAGGACAAAGAAAGTGAATTGAAGAGTTGGTTTTGATTTGTTTTCTAGGATGCTACAACTTTGTCTTGTTCAGGAGCATCTTCTAGTCATTTAATGAATACAAATTTGGTACGAAGATTGGTTTTTGTCTGTTTTTTAATTAATTAACTAATTCAGTAGAAGACATGAAATCTTGCAGAATGTGATTAGGAAACTTGAAGACCATTGTGGCACTGTGCAGCCTAAGATTGTCTGCATGTTTAAGTTTGATTTGGTTTGCTTTGCATTGCTTTGTCAACTGACTAGGGAATGTTTGTTCATGAAGATTGAGAAGACAACCGTTAGAAATGCACACATGAATCCTGATAAGCTTGAGATGTCACTGTATTTAAGGAGAACGTTCTCAATGTGGATCTTACAGAACTTGACAGTGGTTGCTCCAAATCCGACAGATCCATACTTGATGCAAATTATTGTTCTTGTTTGAGTAATTTTAACCTAATGGGAAACAAGAGGAAGGTGAGACAAATAGAGATAAAATACATTAGTTTATCTTGTCTATGTTGAGATGGAAATTATTTGAATTAAATGGTGGTATTACCATCTATCATTTCTATGGCTGTTGTAGTAAGAAACATTTGCATTATACCCTGCTAGTAAATACTGAACAAGGATTTTATTCTGTATTTGTTAAAGGGTACATTAAGACATGATAAAGCAAAGTCTCATACCATTGATCTTATAAGATAAATGAAAAAGATGATAGATCTGTCAGTAATGCTGAAAATGCTCTGATCATGTCTACACATCAACACCAATTTTAATAGGTTTATAACTTATAACAAGTATTGCACTGAAGTGCTCAAAAAATGCTAGATGCAACATGTCCATCCCTCTAATGTTCATTCTTCTCTTTCCTTGCTTGTGGCTTCTGGTATATGATTACTTGACTTAGGATGGTGCCGTTTGTTACAACACCAATGACGGAGCCCATTACAACTTCAGAGGAATCCATGAAATCAAGTGATAGGATATACACATGCAGTTTAAACTCTGAAAAATGTAGTTTAATGAAGACTATCTTTGGACTGAAGAAAATAGAAAGCAAACCAAGGGAGAGTATGATGGCGGCTGCTGAAGACAATGAAGAGCTTGCATGGAGGAAGAATACGTTGTTGCGTCGTGAAGGAGCCAAGGGGAGGCAGCAACAGATAGTAAAAAGAAATGAAGGAAGAGGCGGCCTTGCATCAAAGAAAGGAATCCTAAAAATTGCCTCCAAAATTTTAACCCTAAAAAAATAAAAATTAGGGGTATTTTTGTAATTTTTAACAAAAAAATTAGTTTGCATAAGTCATCGATACCGAACCCTTAGATTCAGCTTCAGTCTTAGCTCAATTCAGCTCCCAACTTATATTCTCAACTTCAGCTTCAGTCCAATTCAACCCTTACTTCAACTCCAGTCCCCATAAGCCTCACTAATATAACCTTTATATTAAATACTCAATATACCATTTATATTAAACTATAAAAAATATAAATTTATTAAATATATTTTATTTCAAGTTTTTTGTTATATTAAATTAGAAGAGAAGAATGAGAGCTTGAAAAGAGAGATATAAGATATTAAGAAAAAGAGAAGAATGGATGAATAATATGTGAGTTTTGTAATGACCACTACAATTTATTTATAGACAAATAATCTTACCTAATCTCACACCATAATTTAATATAAATAATCTTACATAATCTTACCAAATGTCATTTTAAATTAAATTAATTAATTCATACATAAATTTAATTTAATTAGTATATATTTATATTTTAGTTAGTAAATATTTATAGTTTAAACTATCCACAATCTCACTATTATGTACTAACTGTGACATCGTGCAAGTGATCCTAATACTTATTCATCTCCATAGTCTTTTGTTATTTACCTTCAACAATAATGACATTGTGCAATTGGGATTTGATTATTTGAATATATATAGATCCATTTTGCGGAAAAAATTGCAAAGAAGGGACAAGCATTTTTAATTTTGTACAATTCTCCATTCTTGTCGCTACTTCGCTAGTGTAGCCGTCACCTGCTCACTTATTACAACATGCTCACAATTCACCTACCAAAATATCCAACAAGATCAAGAAAAAATCACAAACTTAAAGTAGTTTACTAGTTTCACAATGTTTTGTATTAAAAAACAGAGATTAGTGTTAACTAAATCCACAAAATCCCTTAGCAACGAACTCAAAAATTATTAATAAGGGGATAACTATCTTTGAATTCTCAAAGGATTGAGCCAATGGGTCTTCATTATGGCATTTCTCGCAATCAAGATGGCCTTGGTGTAGTCGATATTTCGTTGAGTGCAGCGATGCAGATGTTATGAGAGTTGTTTGAAATTAGCTCGCTTGTTGCGACTATGGAAAATAAAGTAAACAAAATCATAGTTCCAATAACAAAATTTCAATATCCTTTTTATACATGTACTTGTCAAACAAGCATATTTGCCTCCTAAAAATGCGTAAGCCGAATCCTATACATCGTGGTTTCACTTTTGAAGTGGCTATTGGCCCATCGCTGCATAGCTCTAGTCTTTAAAAGTAATCAAAATGACATCCATTGTGACCTACATAAAAGAAATTTGAGAAAATTACATCATAAACTAACATATATTCAATGGAAATGTGTCACACTAGCTAGATGATCTATGAAATTTGACTATATAGACTTGAAATTTAAACAAACATCAAACGTGTCAATTCTGTTACAACATGCCTATTATCTTGTTACACTATACAAAATGGAGTATATACCTAAGGAGTTTCCATAAGTAGTAGACCAATAAATGTGCAAACTATATAAAATAGGAGTTGAGTAGAAGAGGTATAAACTGACTTGGATCCATGGTGACTAATATTGCAGTGCCTCCAAAGGAGCAAGTTCCTCCAGCAACCTTGGTTCTCTGCCAATAGCTATTGAAAGCAAAGGAAGCATGAGCAATCAGTGTATTGGGCTCAAAGCACGGCCCATTGGGCTGAAGCGGCCCACAATCCGCTCCCATTCCGCAAGCATAGTTCATCGCCTCCTGGATTATCGGGTCGGGTACGGATGGTTTGACCACGCACCATAGGGCCATGATGGTGCGTGGCGGCGGCCCCATTGGCGGAGGGTATATCACCGGAGGCTGGAAAACCGGCGGGCTCGGGACGAATATGGTTGGCGGGGCAGGGGTATAGATAGATGGGCCAGGTGGGCTGGGCTCAAAGCTAGGTGGGCTGAGCCCAAACACTGGTGGGCCTGGGTTTGGGAGAATGGGCCCAGTTGGAGGGGAGTTGTCAGTGGGTAAGGAGTCGAAGGGAGGCAAGGAGAATGGGGAGCTAACATAAGGTTGTGTGTTGGAGATATCTTTGATGGATAAGTGCTTTTGTGATTTTAATCTTTTGAGGGTTTTTGAATGTAAAAAGGAGCCCTTTGAGTTAACCATGGTTTTTCTTGCATCTGTTGGGCAAAAGACCGGATTAAACATGGTCTTAAATTTGTCACATGAACTCATTGTACTGACTAGTAACAACTTGTTGATGTATAAAGATAACTGCAGAAAATGAAGGTATTACATTTATGTTTGTATTTGGTTTGATTTAGCCTATACTTAAGTTCTTTCCCCTTCATTAGTATACCAAAAGAAACTGGGAGACGGCGGTGGAAAAATTATTGAGATCCATTCTATGTCAACAATACTTTGTTATATTTGTATTTTGAAGTTAATGCACGTTAAACAAGATAATGTATTTTTTTTGTGAAATGATGGGTAATTTTTATTTTTTACAAAAAACTATTGGTGAGAGGTTTTCTAAGACTAAGCTATCTATTGGTGTTAATAATAATAAAAAGTATTGGGTATTTATATACAAAAAAAATGTAAGTAAAAGTGATCATTTTTGTATTCGGGTTTGATCGAATTACTACCTCTAGTTGATATTATGGGGGCAGAATGGTATTTAAACTAATTAAGTAAAATTGCTTCTATATATTCTAAAGTTTGAAGTTAATAAATAACTAAATCTAACCCTCTAGGACAAGTGGTGTACTGATGTAACATTAATCAAAACAAACAGGAAGAAACATATATAGCAGAGAATGTATGTGGAGGGAAACGGAAAGAAAACGAAGGAAGTTACCACAACGAGACCAGAGAGTAGCAAAGACGAGCAAACCCAGAAGAAGAAACCAAATCCTGAAACATTTTCTGCTAATTCTCATCTCCATTAACTTCTGGGTCGCTAGAACCACCCAAACTCTAAGATTTCAAACACTTGGAACTTTGGAAGGATATTGTGATCTTATAATATGTGTAAAAAGTAACCTAGTTGGAGCTACTATTTTAAGGCATTTTTTTATGGCAAAATATGAATAAACCCACATATAAAATTTAGTAAAGTGAATGTTTTGTGTGTTGAGGTGGTTTTGCATGACACTTTAAAGGAGAGGCCACATTTGAATGAATGTAAATAAAGTTGTATTGATGAAGAAATGTAAAAGCAGCATTTCCACTAAAAGGGACGATTGATTGGTTTTGTTTTTCTTTTGGAATTGGTCCTCGGAAATGATCGGATTACCTAAATTTAGTACGTATAAATGTATAATATCTTTATCAAATAAAAAATCATTATCAACATCTTTACCAATCAAACTATTAATAATTTTCATGATCTACTCTTTGATTTGGTCAGTGTCACCTATGATTATCAAGATCCGCTTAAAACCAACATTGGATTAGAGATTTAGAGATGATCTCCTTAATGATCAATGAATTTAATAGGAATGTAGATCGTTCTCTACTTCTCTTACAAATTTCAACAGGTGCTCTATTTTATACAAACAATTAAAATACATAAGTAACCGACAAAATCAGATAATACATTTGCTAGTGATTTTGCAAAACTATAATCTATGTATTGTCTTTGTGAAAATTATTATTGTTAGTTTGGTTGTTTCTTAATGAGGAGGTAGTCTAGTGTGCGTATATGCTTGCCTTGACACTTTGAAAATTTGAGCACAGTTGGAGCATTTGGACGTGTCTTTTGGTGTTGCTTCTTTTCCACTCCAAAACCTAAATATATATGTAAAGAAATAAAAAGCCAGTAGCCAAGTAGCTAGTATAACTTCTCTTGTCTACTCGCAGACAACTCCCTCTTCCACTAAACAAATTTTAATTATCTTATTTAGACCTCTTAAATAATCAAGTATTTCATATTAGGCTCGAGTAAGGTAACCTTATAATCAATCTATCTATCCATATTCCATAATATATAAGTGTCATGTGAGAAAGATTATTATAATACAAAATAAGAATGAATATAAACCATTGGATTAGAAATAAATCAAAGGTCATGATTGAATTTTCATTAAAAGTCGTCTTTAATTCAAATGGTTGACCATCGGAGCACCACCACCGACCACCAGACCATCGTCGCCGGTCACCGGACCACCACCGGTCGCCGGACCACCACCGGCCACCAGACCACCCTTGGGTACATGTGAACTCTATTAGAAGTGCAAGTCTTTGAGTGTGCATGCGAGTTCAACTGAGAGTGCATGTAAATTCTACTGAAGTACATGACTTTGAGTGTAATTATATGTCTTTTGACTTTCAAATGCATGTGAAATCAAATGCATGATTTATGTGTTTTGAGTGCATGCGAGTTTAACTGAGAGTGCATGTGAATTCTACTGAAGTGCATGCCTTTGAGTGTACTTATATGTCTTTTGACTTTTGAGTGCATGTGAAATCAAGTGCATGCTTTATGTGTTGTTAGTGCACGCGAGTTCAACTGAGAGTATATGTGAATTCAACTGAAGTGCATGCCTTTGAGTGTACTTATATGTCTTTTGACTTTTGAGTGCATGTGAAATCAAGTGTATGCTTTATGTGTTGTGAGTGCACGCGAGTTCAACTGATAGTATACGTGAATTCAACTGAAGTGCATGCCTTTGAGTGTACTTATATGTCTTTTGACTTTTGAGTGCATGTGAAATCAAGTGCATGTTTTATGTGTTGTGAGTGCATGCGAGTTCAACTGAGAGTGCATGTGAGTTCAACTGAGAGTGCATACGAGTTATACATGCACAATAATTCGCATGCACATTTAAGCCAACAACTTGCACAGTTGCACTCCAATTCAAAAAAATACATATGAGTGCATGCGAGTTCAACTGAAAGTGCATGTGAATTCAACTGAGAGTGCATTATATGCGAGTTATATATGCACAAAAACGTTAAATTCACATGCACAATAATTCACATGCACATTTAAGACAACAACTTGCACTCCGATCCAAAAAAATACATGCACAAAATGTTGAATTTGCATGCACAGAAGTGTTGCATTCGCTTGTATTTTTCAAGTTACCGGCTTGCACTTTTAGGCCTCCGACTTACACTTTGTCAGTAATGTTCAAAAAACAAAGGCATGCACAAAAGGGCTTCTGTATTGCACTTTTTTTTAGATCTAACGACTAGGATTCTTTCTTATTTTGTATTATAAGATTCTTTCGCACCTGAATCACACTCTTTCATAATTTATGAAATATATTAATAGAAAGCACAAGACGCCACGTGATTTTCACATTAATACTTTTATAATTAATAATTAAAATACTTTATGATTTTTATTTATACTTATGATTTTATAAGGTTCTTAATATAATATTTATGCAAAATCCTAAAATTGATATTCATAGAAAAAATTAATTAAACATCATAATTGTTTTTTTAATTCTATCTATATGATTATACTTCTGTATATTAGAGTAGAAGTATGAGACGTCACATTGTGAAGCACAACTTTTCCCCAAGAGACAAACATCTCCTATAACATAAGATTAATATAAATCAGACAATCAGATATTTTTCGTAATAACTATAAGTTATTAAATCACTATATTGAGAATCCGAAGAAAAGAGTTATTAAATCACTATATTGAGAATCCGAAGAAAAGAGGGGAAAAGAAAAAAGCTACTATATAAGTGGTAAAGAATGTTAAGACATCTTTATTTATTTTCTTTTGATGGAGTCGAGACATCTTTATTTCTTTTCTTTTGATGGAGTCGAGTTCATATTTTTTCAAAATCTATAAACAAACTTATAAAAATAATATTTAGGATATATAATAATTTATATTATTAAAGTTTTATTTGTTTTTACCAAACTGGACCGGACCGAAACCAAATACTAAAAATCTTGAATCGGAGATGCATTATGAACAAAAAAAAACCTATGACAAAGTTGAACGAACGATATGCATCAGAGTATTATAGGCTTCATCAACATCTCAAAGTCTCGGCTTCACTAATTCCCTACAATTTTACAACCTTCACAAACTTGTTATCTTCATAATTCATACTGAAAATGTACCACTTCTCAGCACTTGGGGCGAAAAAGGGCTACTTGTACAAAATGGGGAAAAAAAAGAAGGTGAAAAATGCTGCCTTCTTACAGAGATACTAGAGCTAAAATAGCCAAAACGTGGATAAGATTTGGAGCTCAACATCTTATATTAAAATGTCACAGATATTATTACATTAGAAGATGTCAAACTTGATACATAGCCTTGTTTTGCTCGTTCAGCGCCCTCCAGGAGTTGTGTTCCATGACAAGTATGACGGGTCACCAAGTTGCCTGTTGAGCCACAAACAGAGAAACCAGGTTAAGAATTGTCAGTGTTCACTTTAATGTGCTTTTTATGGTGGATCTTGATAAGCATCGACAGTTCTTTCTTTCTTTGACTGAACAGCACACAACACTCTTTGATTAAAGACATGGAATTCATCAGAAAAGGCTTTATGTTGCATTTTATACCCGTAATCCATATTTTGCTACCTTTCACCAAAGTGTGAAAAGTTCAAGACACCTTATCATTTTTGCAAAAACAAACCTTAAATACATGTTTTAATACTGTTTTACTAATGCTAAAATGAGTCTGGGTGTTGTGTAGCAAAGTAGAGATACGGGATGGTAATATGTAGGGTTTGTTTTGTGCAGTTTACCCTTAACAAATAAACTGCACCTCATACAAAGTCAAAGGAATAATAAGCAAATAAGAGAGTGGAGAAAGCTACCTTGGCTTGATCAAGTATATAAGAGTGAACGACAAGGCGAGGAAGAAGCACAAACCACCCACAGTAAGATAGGCGATGCCAAGAAAATCGTTCTTCCCTCCGAGCCAGCTGGTGGTTGAAAGTACCAGCATCTTCTTTCCACTGAAACTGTATGTGTTGTAGACGTTCTGCAATGTAACATGTATCGTTTCATTTGCCTTCAAGTCCTGTTCTATCTTCCCATAGAGCTTTCTAAAAGTAGGAAGGGCGGCAGTTCTCATCCAAACAATCAGATCTTCCTGCATGCTTAGCTGTCGCGGTAATTAAGATAAGGATACAATTAGATATATATATACCTGAACAGACAGTAACCCACATCACTACCCTGGGAGGCTCAGGGTTGTAAATTTAATGTTTCTAATTTATAAGCTGAACATGAAACATCTCCTTTTATGGAAGACAGAGAAAATGCTACATCAAAAACTAGAACATCTCTGTCAAATTTGCTTGAAGGCATTCAAATACTCACTTTCTAAATAATTCCTATGAAAGACGGTTAGTTACTCTCTTTCTTTCTCTATTTCTAACGCAGAAAGTCTTGAGGAAATACATTTTGTTTCTATTGAGCTAGAAGAATAGAATATCAAATGTCGGTTGATACCTCTAGTAAACTACTCATACTAGTAGATTCCGTGCAAAACATTAAAAAAACACAGCTGTATAGAGAACTTACTGGTATGCTAGGGTCTAAATGAGCACCACCTATAAGAGTTCCATTCTGAAAGTTTGTTGGATACACATCACTCCCGAATTTGTGTTCTCTATCACTCTTCCATGAAATATGAGTTTTGTTTACAGTTAGATTCTTGCCACTGAGGGAGAGACTGTAGGTGTCATTGAACAAACTCCAAGCTATGAGACCACAAGGCACGATTGACTTCCCATTAGCTGTGTCTTCTGGCTTACAGGAACTAACGCTATCAGCACTTGTTTTGTACCGCAGCTGATTGTCACTTCGGCTCTTCACATACCTGACTCAGTTACGATTAGCTTAGTACAATCAAAATGTACTTAAATGCTAAGGGGAAGTCTTGCATCCAAAATTTCCCTTTATTATGAGGTATTGAGGTTAATCAAAAGCTTTCAAAAGGATTTAGTACATACATGCCACTCCTGGTTTTAATGGGAAAGTAGTCATCTCGACAATATCATTTAAGCTTATGAAGACACATTGAGTAAAAATAAATATATATCGTCTTTCCCTGCTTTGCTCTCCCAAAGCGAAAGATAAAAAAACTGGTGAAGAATTTTTGTATGTTGTATCGATAGTTTTTGAAGCAGATATAGCATAAAACAACTAAAGAATGATCAAACCCTCAAAATTAATAATATGATCACAGACTTCAGTAAGCAAATGACTTGATAATTTCCAAAAAAGAAAGGGAGAGTTTGTGACAGGCCCCACAGAATAAACTTCTACCCAAAATCAAAATGATTCACATCTTTTTAGCAGATCACCGAAGTCTATGATGCACAGAAACTTATCATGGGTGACATTTTCTGTCCCCATACCATGTCATTTTCTTTTACTTGTCCTATGATAAAATCTTAAACACGGAACAGGGCCTGATATAATCCTTTACATTATCAATATTATTTATAGGTCTATTTCCATCTCTGCATACATAGCTCAAAGCCCAACCTTAAAAACTAGCTAAAAGAAATTTTTGGATAACCACTTAATTTTTATCATGTCCTTGATCTTCAAATTGTGATGGAAACATTTCATATACTAAAAAACAGAAGTATCTTAAGGCATTATGAAATAGCATCAAGGAACCCTAATGTTTAAGTATTATATCAAAGGTACCATTTGAGATGTCAACCAAAACTTGATATTCAAATAGTCAAAAGTATAGTATCACTATATTATCCAAGTTAAGAAACACCACATTTTTTTCCCTCCATGAGCTGAATGACCAATCATATAACTTCTCCATACACCCTATGCTTCCATGAACAGCATATAACATGTATGTTTATAATTTAATTTTAACATAATACTAATATCAATACCTGCGGTGATTCTGGTAGAAGTTGTCCAGTTGATAATAAACATAAATAGGAGCTTTCATATCTTTTAAAACCTAGAAGAAAATAAAATACATACGGGTTAAAAATCATTTTAGAATAAAGTGGGGGAACAAGTACAGCAGCAGAATTATGGCAATTAGGTTACATTATGTCCTTACTGACTATGGCTATACCTATTATTCAGCTATAAGAAATAACTTACTACAAGTGTTCTATTGCAAGTATTACTCCCTGGAGTCTGAGACTGTATGTACTTGACTGGATCATCTTTTGCATCATCTGGTAGGCATGCCTCATCATACCGATCAACAATTTCAACCACCTGAAAAATAAAACCCATAAATGAATAACAGTGGACAGTTAATGACAAATGCAAAGGGTATAAACATTCTACTTGTACATACATCCCGAGAAGCAAAGAGAGAAACAACACCGATAGGAATGAAAACCACGCTAACGAGCAAGAAAGCAGTGATCACCTGTAGATGATAATTTTATCAGGATTTCAGAAGATACATTAGAGTAAGAAATATAAAATTATGAACAGCAACATGGTCAATTACCCATCCTGGTGTTAAGATAGGTTTGCACGCTGGAAGCTCCTGTTGGGTAAACCTGGAATCTGAAATTGGGAGAGAAAAAACAATGAAAGGTAAGTCAGCCTCAGATCATAAATAAAATACCTGCCTGAACATAAAAAGAAAGAAGCTAAAAGCTAATCCCCACAACAAAAATAATACACATGTGTAATGAAAGTGGCTAATGGCTAAAATGATTTGACACAATATTGAAATAATAACCCTCTAGTGATAGTACATTAGTACATATTCATGTAGATCTAATTGTTTTGTTCAGAAGCATAGGTACATGGGTTCATTCATCCTATTCATTGTTATGTCTGACATGATAGCTGACAGTTGTTGTTCCTCAGTATTACACTCCAGCGTACTCTCAATAGTCTCAGAATTGCATTGTCTCTCCAGTTTTAATTCCATCTTTAGGACCTAATTTTGTTGTTTTGGTTAGGAATGTAAGAAATCCAACTAGAAGTCCCTCTCACTTTCAATTATTATTACTCTCTAGAGTTCCGCACCCGACATATTCTATCACTCATAGCAAGTAACCATTCCATTCATCACCACGACTAGATAACAACCACCATATGGCTTTGTGGCCAAATCAGCTCTCCTGTTAGTCTGTTACTCACCACCAGCTGCCAACGCAAACATAGTGTTCGTTTCAACAACATCTACAAGTCGTCTCACTCTTTCCCGACTCATACATCCTTTTGTGAAATTCTTCTTTCCAAGTTCTTTCATATTTCTCCTATTATAGTTTAGTTCTCCCTGCCTCGAAAATATATTCCTCTCTTCCCTGACATATCTTCTCATTACTCTATTCACTTTATTTAATCCCTTTGTCAGAATACCATTCAGTGCAATTCCCCTCCTCAACTTTGTTGAACAAACTGCATCTTTAGGAGAGAGCTCCACCCATGTAATTGGAAGTTTCATACGATAAATGATGAATCACTATATGATATATTTTCATCTCAAAGAAAAAGAGAACTTAATCCTTTTTGTTCTTGCTCTTCATTCCAAGATAGGCTTGAGAGAGCTCAGAACTATAGAAACAAGCCAAGCTCAGTTCTAGCTTTCATCTCAAGATTATTTCAAAGCACACCACCAACTTTGGAAACAATATTTAGGGCATAGAGGCTAATCAAGCAAAGCCTCTAGTTGGTTCAAGACAGTATTCAGTCCAAAGGAGAATAAAAGTTGACAAGGAAGGCAGAAGGGTGTCTACGCGTACAAAATATAAGAAGCTATTGAAAATTTTGACTTTGTCCAGCTGACCCAAATCTCATGGGGATCTACATGTTTAACATTCACATGTTGTGGTTTTAACAAGCCTCCAAATGGCAACGGCCATCGATATTTCATAACCAAACACAATTCAACCCATTCAAATATAATGAAAAATCAATTTTGCACAATCTCATCAATGAACCCTATCAAATCTAATCTTCTTCCCTCCCTCGTCTCAAACAATAAACACATACGAAATTGTTTCAATTTGCACAGGTGAGCCAAAGGAAAAAGCAGGTAAAGACTACAACAGTAACCCCAGCTTCAACTTTGGAACAATCCAAGCATTAACCTCAAATATCAGGCAAGCAAACCCTAACACACCAGAAGATCATAAAGAACGCAAAGGCTAGCGACTAGTCGGAAACAGACTCCAAAAGCTACAAATTTGAAGCTTAATTATGATAACTCACATTTAGGCCGTTTAGAGTTCCTTCTAGGCGCTGAAAAATCTGCAGATCCAGCGGCGGCAGAAGCCGATGCGGCGTTAGGGCTCATGTCGGAGACGGAAACGAATACTCCCCTCCCCACACAATCTGCCACTACTCCTATTCACCTGATCCGCAGCAGAAGTTGAGAAATTGAGGGAGACAAGACAATATAGAATAGCGATGAAAGGTTAATGGCATGCGAAGAAGGTGATTAGTTACTGGTTTTGACTTTGTGGAAACTGGAGAAAGCGTGGGAAGGAGAAGAAAAAGAAGAGCAGGTAAGTTTCTTCGCCCCGCCTCCAACCCAACCCAACCTAGAGCGAGAGAGAAGACGAGTAGGTGTGCGGGAAGAGGGGATTGGTCAAAGGGCTCTCTACCCAACCCCCAACACTCTTGTAACTTACCACTTCCACGTTTCGAGTCGAGTCGGCGAGCAGCCCTGGCTTGGTTGAGTGAGGTCTCACAATACTACACCCATGGTGGTATTTGGAATATCATAAGTTAAAATTTAAAAAAAATAAAAATTACAAATTGGTATAAAAATTAAGACACAAAGTAAAGGAGAGTATCACGTATATGATACTCTTTTATTGATTTATTCAAAAATTTTGTTTTTTATTTTATTTTTTCTCTTAATTTAATTAGGTATGATACTCTATCCGAGTATCATCAATGTGATGCTTTTAAAACAGACACATATAAGACTATCTTTAACCATGATAATGTGAAAAAGTAATAGGAGAGTATTATCTGTTTAGTACTCCTTTATTATTTACTACATATTTTTTTAATTGGTATGATACACACTCTCAATATCATCGTTAAAGATGCTCTAAGAGCATCCACAACGGGGGGCTTATTCAAAGGCTTATTGCATTTTTTTTATTAAAATATTGTGGATGTTGAATAAGCCCGTGAATGAGGCTTAAAAATTCGGCAAAATATTAAGCCCCATCCCCTCCGGCTTATGTTAAGGCGTTGTTTGGTTTTTGAATTTTAAAAATCGGAGATTCGTGAAAACAAAAAAAAGGCTGGAAACGAGCCAAAACGACGCGTTTTGGCCATAAAAGGGCCAAAACGTGTCGCTTAAAGCAAGTAGCCAAACTGCTACTTGCTTTAAGCAGCGCCACGCGGCGCCATCTTATTGGGCGCGCGAACGCGGCCCAGATGGCGCCACGTGGCGCGTAATCGGACGGCCATCGAAAAATCGATGGCCGTCCGATTTTAATATCTTAAAATCGAATTATGTTTTATATGTTACATTAAAAAAAAATACTATAATTCTAATTGCATTTGTATCTATCCATAGACATCCATTATGACTATGTAATTATTCTTTTTGATATTTTTTATTGTATTTTGTATATTATTAATTGAAAATAAATCATATTAATATTATTTATGGTGGTTTAAATATAAAATTACACTAATTTATTTTATTTACATTTAAATGAAATTATGGATATTTAAAACTATAAAAATATACTAACTAAGATTATTTAGACAAGTTTTAATATACACTCATTTAATTTCTTTACATTAAAATGACATTTTATGGATAGTTTAAACTAAAAAATATATACTAACTAAAATATAAATATATTCTTTATTTAATTTAATTCATGTATGAATTAATTTAATTTAAAATGACATTTAGTCAGATTAAGTAAGAGTATTCATATTAAATTATGGTGGAAAATTGCCCTATAAATAAGTTGAAATGGTCTCATTGTAAACTCACACTATCCAATATCTCTCTTTTCAAGCTCTTCTTATCTTCTAAACTCACACTATCCAATACCATGAATCCAAACCAACCTGACTACCCAAATAACTTTGAAGATTTGTCCTTAGATTCGTATGATCCGAGTATGCCATTTTATGCGAGTCTCCTCTCACAAGGTCAAGCCACAACCGGAGGTGGATATCAATCCATGGATGAACCAAATTTCAGTACACAACCTGAAATTCTGGAGGATTCACCCCAAGAAACTCAGCATAGTAGTCGTGGTCGAGGTCGTGGTCGTGCTCGTGGCGGTGGCTCCACTAGATCCCCAAGAAGCTCATGGGGTCAGGCTGAAGATATGATCCTCATCAGTGGATTCCTAAACACCAGCAAGGACCCAATAAGAAACACAAATCAGTCATCAGCCTCATTCTGAAAGCGAGTTTCAGCCTATTGGAACGAGCATAAACAACTAGGCCAACCAGATCGAGATGAGAAAAGTTGTAAGAATAGATGGCAGATCATCAACAAAAGTGTACAAAGTTTTAATGGCTTCTATGCAAAGGCTAGTAGAGACAGAGGCAGTGGAGAGTCAGAGGCCGACGTTATTACTAAGGCTAAATCATATTATGCTGCTTTCAACAAGAAGGATTGTTCAGATGAGCAGGCATGGAGAGTTCTTAAAGATGAGCCAAAATGGAGTCAATATTTTGTGAAAGAGATCAATCAGAACAATCCAAGCTCTGGAAGTGCAGGAAGCTCAAAGAGATCGAGGTCTGATGTGGAAGGTGATACTCTAAATGCAAATACTCCGACAAGTGGGTTTAGTGGTCATACTATTGAGCGTCCATAGGGTATCAAGGTCGCTAAACGCAAGGGAAAAAAAGCGGCATCTACAAGTTGCGATCAAGAGGATGAGCGTGCTATCAAAATGGTAAAAATAAAAGATGGGTGGCTTAGTAGAGCGCATGAATTGGAAATGGCAAAGGAGGCCCGCAAGAGGGAGAAGCAAGCTCATCAATTGGCAATGGAGAATGAACAGAATAAGAGGACGGTTTTCCAACAGAAGTGGGATTTGCTCCAGTGGATGTCAGCACAAACTAATTTTGGAGAGGATGGAGAAGCTGCCAAACAAAAGTTGTTCAAAGAACTCTCTAACATGTGATGGTTTTATTTTCAGACTTGTATGTTTTGATTTCCGAATGCATGTTTGATCTTGTAATGCATGTTTTAATCTTGTTTTATGCATGTTTCATCTTGTAGTGCATGTTTCAATCTTGTTTATGCATATTTCAATCTTGTTTATGCATATTTCAATCTTGTAATGCATGTTTCATCTTTCAATCTTGTAATGCACTTGTCTTAATGTAATGTGAAGCATTTGCTTTTTCGATTTTTGGACTAAAGCAATAATGATATGCAAGTTGTGGTTGGGATGTGACAACTCCTCAGAGTTGCCATGTGAAGTTGGCAGATATGCAAGTTGGCATGGTTTGAAATAATGCAGAGAAAGCAATAATTCTGCAAGTTGGCATGTGAAGCATCTACTTTTTTTTTTTTTTTTGGACAAAAGCAATAATGATCTGCAAGTTGGCATGTGAAGTTGGCAGAGAAAGCAATAACTCTGCAAACATAGCATGTGAAGCATCTACTTTTTTTGATTTTTGGACAAAAGCAATAATAATCTGCAAGTTGGCATGTGAAGTTGGCAGAGAAAGCAATAACTCTGCAAACATAGCATGTGAAGCATCTACTTTTTTTTGATTTTTGGACAAAAGCAATAATGATGTGCAAGTTGGCATGGTTTGAAATAATGCAGAGAAAGCAATAATTATGTAAGTTGGCATGTGAGGGCATATAAGCATTTATTCTATCCTCAAAGATCTATATAAGTGAGGACATACAAGCATTTATTCTATCCTCAAATTTCTTAAAACCCCAAATCTCTAAAAATGTCTAGTTCATCTTCAAACTCTTCAAACTCCTCAAGCTCTGACGATGGTGAGTACCAAAGACTTTTACAAGAAGCTATTGATGCGGCTAATGAAGTTCAAGAACGAGCTCTACAACGCAAATACAAAGCACAAGCAGAAAGTTCACGTAGGAGATCTCGTCGCAATTACATTGATAGAGGAAGGGAACAAGGCTTTGAACAACTTTACAAAGATTATTTCTCCAACCAACCAACTTATCCAGATCATATGTTCCGACGTAGGTTCAGAATGCGCAGGGCACTTTTCATGCGCATTGTGGAAAGGCCGGAGAATGGTATGGAGTTCTTTCAACAAAGGCCAGATGCAGTGGGTAGGCTTGGCATATCTGCATTGCAGAAATGTACTAGTGCTTTGCATATGTTGGCTTATGGAATTGCAGCTGATACAAGTGATGAGTATCTTCGTCTTTCTGAAGCAACCGCAAGGTCAAGCTTGGAACATTTTGTCGATGGAATCATTACCTTTTTTGGTGATGAGTATCTGAGGCGTCCAACAGCAGAAGACACACAACGCCTACTAAGCGTGGGGGAGTCTCGTGGATTTCCTGGGATGTTGGGTAGCATTGATTGTATGCATTGGAGGTGGAAAAATTGTCCAACTGCATGGAAATGTCAATATACCCGTGGACATGGCCATTCGACAATCATTTTGGAGGCTGTCCGCAATGGGCCACATTTGTGGCCCATTGCGGATAGATGCCATC
Source organism: Rheum nobile (assembly GCA_027886185.1). Taxonomy (NCBI): domain Eukaryota; kingdom Viridiplantae; phylum Streptophyta; class Magnoliopsida; order Caryophyllales; family Polygonaceae; genus Rheum; species Rheum nobile. Next base: position 7,094,618 of record WOAB01000506.1, on the reverse strand, counting down.
TCACTGATGGCATCTATCCGCAATGGGCCACATTTGTCCAATCAATTCGGCTTCCTCAAGGCCCTCAAGCGAAGTTGTTGCCCAACACCAAGAGGTTGTTCGTAAAGACGTGGAAAGAGCATTTGGAGTATTGCAATCTCGATTTGCAATAGTTCGTAACCCAGCACTCTCTTGGGATCTTGTGAAGATTGGAAAGATAATGAGAGCTTGTATCATTATGCATAATATGATCGTAGAAGATGAGCGAGATTCTTATAGCCATCATGGATACGAAATCCCAAAGTATGACGAAGAGATAAGTGGAGAGACATCATCGGCGAATGTCCCGAATTGGACATACTCCACCGATACACCACCGAATATGAGAAACTACCTGGAACGGACGAGGGCACTTCAGAATTCAATTACACACCTCCATCTTCAGGAAGATTTGAAGGCAAACATTTGGCGACTACATGGCAAAGATTAGGGACTTTCTTGTGCTTTTTTCCAAAAAAGTTATTGAGTTATGTATCATGTAATGATGTTTGTCGTTTAATTTGGTAATTTGTTTCAGTTTGTCTTTCAATTTGGCAATTTGTTTAAGTTTGTCTTTCAATTCGGTAATTTGCTTCAGTTTATGTTGTTCCTTTGTAACCATCTTTCGTTAATTTGCTTTAGTTTGTTGTTTTAATATATATGTTTATCCTTAATTTTCTTCAAGTCTATTATTCGCTCTTCATTTATATTTTTTTATTTATATTAAATATTTAATATATTCTTGATATTAAATATTTAATATATTCTTTATATAAGTATATAACATATTCTTTATATAAATATTTAATATAAAAATACATTAAATATTTAATATAAATAATATATTAAATATTTAAATACTTAATAATATATATAAATATTTAATATCAAGAATATATTAAATATTTAATATAAATATTATATTACATATTTAATATCAAGAATATATTAAATATTTAATATCAAGGTATAATTGTAATTTGATATAAATAAAATGGTATAATTATAATTTAATATACTCCATAAGCCCCTTCAATAAGCCCTCCACTAAAGTTGAAAAAATGAGTGGGGCTTATTAGAGAGGCTTATTGGCAAAAAACTCCCAATAAGTCCCTTCAATAAGCCCCCATTAATGATGCTCTAACACTTTACATGTACTCTTCCCAAACATTTTGGCTTCTCCCTTGAGTAGCATACTAGCATGGTATAAGTGCTCGACCCCCCGATATTAGAAAAACATGCCAACACCAAGTTGTGTCATGGAGTCCCGACCGCAATATATGTCCCAAAAAGTGCACAAAGTTGTGTACCATGAAAAATTTTCACCTATAAAGTCCGGACCCTACATGACATGTCTAAAAAAGTACATAAAGTTGTGCGCCATGAAAGGGTTCCCGCTTATAAAGTTTCAGCCGCCTATAAAGCCCCGACCCTGAGATATATCCCAAAAGGTGAAGGAAGTTGTGCGCCATGAAAGTTCTGCCTATGAAGTCTTGGTCTCGAGATATGTCCCAAAAAACGCACAAAGTTGTGAGCCATGAAAGTCTCACCCTATGATGAAATAAAATAGTATATAATGCACAAGGTGAGTGCCATGAAGTCATGGCCCCGAGATATGTCCATAAATGTTGAGATATGATATTGGTCATGTAAAAGTAGTACATAAAGTTGTACTAATGTGAGTCCTCTGACTCCGTAAATAAAAATGTGCACAAAGTGGGTGCCATGAAGTCCCGATCCTGAGATATGCCATGAAAGTCCTAACCTTGAGATATTGTCCCAAATAGTGCACAAAGTGTACGCCGTGAAAGTCCTGCCTATGAAGTCCTGACCCTAGATGATATGTCCCAAAAAGTGCACCAAGTGTGCGCCATGAAGGTTTCCGCCTATGAAGTAGGTTCTGACCCCGAGATATGTCACAAAAGTGCACGCCATGAAAGTCCCACCATGTGATGAAATAAAATAGTATATAGTGCACAAAGTGGGTGCCATGAAGTACTGGCCCCGATTTATATCCCGAGATATGAGATTAGTCTCGCAAAAGTAGTGCATAAAGTTGTGTCATGAGAATCATATGACCCCGTAAATGAAAAGGTGCACAAAGTGGGTGCCATGGAGTCTCGATCTGAGATCGGTCCCAAAACATTTCACTGTGGATAGTCTAAGAAATCATAATCGATAAAGTTGACACACGGGGCCAAAATTTGACATGAGAATCTTTTATAATGAAAATGACTTCGATGACTCACAAAAAATGGATACATAAAATAAAAGTTGGGTTTCCTAACTTATGTCTCTATGTTCTTTAAAAATTCTGATTTGAAAACTACTGTTCTTTATTGCAATATTTATAAATTATTAAAAAAACTTAATTCGATTATTAACCTTCTCTGAAAAAACCTTTTTTTTAAAAAAATTGTATTGAAATAGAGAAATAACGGAGGTTAAAAAAACAAAACCATGGCATTACAAAACTGCAAGGCGCAAGTAATGCTCTTTGGGATGAGAAATATTTGTGTCTAGTAAATTAGGCCCACCCGATTATGTATGGCCCATTGAAAGTAGTTGGCCCAATTTGGCTAATGGCCAATCGAAAGAGCAAATTTGTCCTTGCAACTACTTTATCATTATCCTTACCCTTATCCATACTATTCTAAAAGGCAAAACTCTCCAAATGAACAGTATGTTATTTGCCCTTTGCTTGCTTTTTAATTACATTTTAACCCTGCATATCCTTTTCTACATGTGTTATCATCTCACCTCCTTTGGTCCATATGTGTCACTCTCCCCTTTCCTAAAGACTAACTCTTATAATTTTTGTTACACGTGGATCCCTCTACAGTGGAAATTGTCATTCTTCTCTTCCATATAAATTTTCTATGGAGATGACACACAAATACACAAATTCTATTTTCCCCAGCCATCTACATGATCTTCGTTTTACCCGTCGCCCAGGCATTCAGCGTCTCAGCATAAGGTGACTTGCCAACGATTGCAAACTAGAGGTTTGGTTTATATGCTCTTTTAATTGATGGTCCCATCGTAAAGGTATTGATTCATTGATGTGCTTTGAACTGATTAAAGCAGTAGTGCACTTGGATGACGTGACAATATGTTTATCAAAGGTCATCCTTGTTTTCTTGTACTATATTGCTTCATTAGAAGTATGATAATATAACCTTTAGAGTCCCTCTTTGCAGGATGATTACTGGGACTTATTGCAATTATGTGATAATTTTGTGGGTTTTAATCAACGTTTAAAGTATGCTCATTACCGTCCTTCCATCTCTGTGAGTTTGAATCCTAGGTCGTGTGGAAGTATGATTATAAAGCTGTAACAGAGAGCAAGAAGAAAGTTAGGTATATGAAAACCAACTCTTCTTTTTGTTCTGTTTTACATCTTGCATCTACAATTTTTTTTTGCTTAACTAAGGTAATGTTGCTAAAGAATCAAAGATATGTGAATGTGCATAAATTATGTCAATATTAAGTTCAAACAAAATAAAGACTTAAAAGAGAACAATACAGAAACTTGAGAAGGTTCCTTTTTATGTATTGTTTTCTTTCTCCCACATGAACTTGGCCTGCTCTCTCATAGGTTTTTTTAGTTTAACTTCTTAAACCGATGCCTTCTAAATCATTTATTTTTTTTCAAATTATTTGGAGAATTTAGCATAGTTCAGAGTATAACTTTTTATTGTTCTTCTGAAACATGTTTATTGACTTGTTTTTGTTACTTAAAAGTTGCTATATAGATTGTCATATAATAGGTCTTTTTTTGCTCCAAGTTAAAAGAAATGGGAAACTTGTGAGAAACGAGACTATAATTTTCATGTTTAATTATTTCATGAGTAGATGATTAGCACGGTCTTCTTATTCAGATTAATTCATAATCTTCTTATGTACTGTATGTGATCAGTATCGGGTTGAAGTCATAACATTTTATTTTATTTTATTACCTTTACCCAACGTATTGATACTCGATTGCTCGCGTTGCCCTGGTTGCTAATTTGGTCGTACATGTTATGTAAATGTGCTTCTTATTTTTTATCTTATTTTTTCTTGTCCGATTATGAAATATAATTATAAATTGTCATTTTATTATGTTACTACTTCCAACAGATTGGTGTAATGATTTTGTTAGTTTACATTTTTTTTGAGAAGGCCAACAATCCTACTTGTTTTTGTTTCATGTCAAATTTGCTCAGGTTATATCTATTGGATGAAAATTGATGCTTAGTTTTTCTATCTGAATGTGCCTTTGTGGAATTAAAGTTCTCTTTGAAAAGCATTTCTCTTTAGTACTGCATTTTAGATGCTTGAGAAGGCCATGAGTTTTATGCTTCTATTAACCGTTTAAAGCAAAATACTACAAAATAATTTGGAATTTTACTGATGTTAAAATAAAAAAATATATATTAATGATAAGATTGTATTGTAAGAATGATTTAGTGAAGGTCTTTTTCGATCTGTTCGCTTACTCTGCATCTCTTTTTCGATATATATTTTGGAAATGTTGTGATTGCGAACCTATAGATCTTGCTTGACTGTTGGTTTATGCCCATGTTGTGTTTTTCCAAACGTTTTGCTGCTTGTTATAAAAATTATCTGATATATTTTAAGGGGAGACTCATTGAGGTAGCAATTGGTGGCAGAGCTTGATATCCATCGTTTGATGTTTCTAGATATGACTTAGCCTTTAGAATTATGTTTTCTTTTGTAAGGCTGGGTTATAACATTTAGCAATGTTCAAGAACTAATTTTATGTTCTCTGACCATTCCAACAATCATTAAATAGTTATGATTAGCCACTTAGGTTTGATCTTGAACTTTGTTTTTTCTCCCTCTTATTACAGAGAAAAGCTCTACCATATCTGCATATTTCCATTTGTCAATAATCTCTTCCCTGTTGGAAGGGGCGTGTTTAGTTAGTTACTTTGGATGTATTTGTGCAAAATCTTCTAGGTCACATAACAGTTTGTTTCCTCTATCTTATATTTATAGTCTTTGCATTTAACTTGACTAATAATGTGTAGTAGCTTTTTCTCTTCATGTCTGATTGTCCATTCTTAAGTAATAATAATAAAATTTTGCATATCTTTTATTTTCTATAATATGTATTTGATCAATTTTATTATGGATGAAGATTAATATATTTTGTCAATGCTGATTTTTTTTAATAAAAATTACAATGATGTTTGTCCGAAAGCCTGTCACAAAGAAAATATTGTTCCATAGTTTTTATTGCATATATCTATTATATTGTTTTTTATTTTATAACAACATCGTTTTTCTCTTAAACTTCAGGCCCTAATTTCGATACATAACAGATTCCTTCTGCCCTCCAGTTGAATCTTCAACAAGAAAAAGATCTCGGTCTCACATCCCATCTCAACCGATGTACAAAGCTATTGGTTTTGACTATGTATCGACAAGACCACGTAAACTGCCTTCAACTATAACTTGTAAGCATTGCAAAGCAATTAAGTTTGCATTTGAATCCCCATCATCGTGTTGCTGCAACGGTGAAGTACGTCTAACACCAATTGAGCCATGTACTGAAATCGTTGATCTTTTCACAAGGGACGATGAATTGGGTACACATTTCAAACAACATGCTAGGGTATACAACAATTTTTTTGCTTTTAGTAGCATTGGTGGTAACATAGATGCATGCACTAAAAAGGGTATTCATACGTTCACATTACATGGCCAATTGTATCACTTCATTCCAAATTTATTGTCGACATATAATAATCCAAAATACCTTCAGATGTATTTCTATGATGGTGCTTCAGAGTTTGATACTCGATTGAACTATTTTGATAACCTAAAATCAGAAGTAATAGCACTTCTCATGGTTGTTATGAATGCAAATCCTTATGCTCATTTTTTTTGTTCTCTGCGTGGGATCGATATACGAGACAACTCAAAAATCAGAATCTTCAAAAACCTTGTTTAGACCAACGAGTGTTTAATGCCTCGACTTATGATGATGTTGCAACTATTTTGGTTGATGATTCTTTCTCAAACCAAGTTAACAATCCTCATATATTAGTACTTGGAAAAGCTAATGATGAACATAGAATTATGCACTTCTATGGTTGTTATGATCCCCTACAATACCATCTCTTATTCAATAAAGGTGAGTCCGGTTGGCATCAAGGTTTAAAGCATTTTCCTATAAACAGTACACGGAATTGTGATGATATCCCTTTTCCGATTTCCACTTGTCTTGTCCAAAATGTTGCCGATATAGTATCCCGAGAGTCTGCAAGTGAGTAATTATTTTCATATTTAATAAAATTATTTTAATAGTATATATAAATTCTTTATTCTTTTGTTATTCTTATTACAATTGCACAAAAGGGGCCACCTAGAGAAGGGAAAGAGGTCTCTTGTAGAGAACATTGTGCTTACAAGTTTCAAATGCGCCCTAATAACTATATTATGCATACAGATCGAGTTCTTTTACAGTACATCGTGGATATGTACGTAAAAATTGAAAATAGGAGGAATCAGAGCGTCATTAGAAGTGAACTATATCAAGGTGTTGTTGATAGTGTTAATGATGGCACCAGAGATGCATCTTTCGTTGGACGTCACACTATATTGCCTGCTTCATTCATTGGCAGTCCAAGAGATATAAGATGTAGATACTTGAATGCTATGGCTCTTGTTCAACACTTCGGAAAACCTGATTTATTTTTAACAATGACGTGCAATCCTAAATGGCCATAAATTATAAAAGAACTTTCGCCAGAAGAAAAGCCAGAAAATCGTGTAGATATAGTGACCCGTGTATTTCGTTCGAAACTTAAATTTCTGGAAAAAAACTTATTATTGAGGAAAAGATATTTGGAGATGTTGCTGCAAGAGTTGGTGTTATAGAATTTTAGAAGCGTGGTTTGCCTCATGCTCACTTATTGATAATTATGTCCTCTTCGAACAAGATTCTCAATCTAGATAATTATGACCAATATGTGTCCGCTGAACTTCCGTCCAATGAAACTCCTTATTTACGGAGTCTTGTCATACAACATATGCTACATGGGCCTTGCGGAACATTAAATCTCAGTTCTCCATGCATGAAACAGAAAGGGTTCAAAATATATTGTAGATTTAACTATCCAAAATCATATGTTGAGTTCACAACATGTGCTGATGATTGTTATCTGATCTATAGGAGAAGAGACAATGGGGACAAAGTTGTTATACGAGGAAATGAATTAGACAATCGGTGGGTAATTCCTTACAACCTGTATCTTTTAGCAACATTTGATTGCCACATAAATGTTGAGATTTGCTCTACCGTTAAGGTTGTGAAATATATTTACAAGTATGTGTATAAAGGACATGACCATGTGTGTTTTAACATTGCAAATAATCACATGAATATACAAGATGAAATCGGGATGTTTCAGTCCGTGAGATGGGTTGGCTCTCTAGAGGCAACATGGAGAATTTATGCATTTGATCTATATGATATTTATCCAACCCGCTCCAAGTACATCTTCCGTTAATGCATCTGGTCAGGTTTAACGAACATGAAAACCTGCAAAATGTGGTTAGTGATGAGAAGCGACAAACCACTATGTTAACATTTTTCTTCGTAGCTAACAGTGAAATGGATTCACAATCCAAATATTTGTACTCAAAATTTCCTCAATATTATGTATGGGGTGGATCAACAAAACAATGGAATAAAAGAAAGATAAAGAGGGGAGCAGTTGGTAGAATGACATTCTATAAATCCTTGTGAGGGAGAGATATATTATTTGAGATTACTTCTTTCACATGTCAAAGGCCCAAGATCACTTGATGATTTACTCATGATTGATGACATTAAATGTTATACTTTTAAGGAATCCGTTGAGAATGTACACTTGTAGAACAAAATGATTATGTTGGGTTATGCATGGAGGAGGCTACCAGAATACAAATGCCAGGTTCGTTACGTAGATTATTTGCTACTTTACTTATATTTTGTGAACATGTAAATCCACAGTCTTTATGGAAAACATATTATTCAACCCTTTCCGAAGATTTTGCACATATATATAAAGACGAAACTGCTAAAATTGCTAATTTGGCTTTTATTGAAATTGAAAAACACTTGGAAGGGATGGGAGAAAGTATGAAGCACTACAACTTACAGCCTCCAGAATATGTTGATACATTTGCAGGCAGAGTAACTAGAGATATTAGCGATGCACTTAATGCACATATTCCTACATCTTATGTCTCCGCACCAAAACTCTTAAATCCAGAGCAACATAATGCATACAAATGCATTATGCATCATGTTAAGACAAACAAATCCGGTGCATTCTTCATAGATTGTCCAGGTGGAACAGGTAAAACATTTCTATACTGTGCACTTTATGCTAAACTTAGATCTTTGGGAAAAAATGTTATACCAACAGCTACAGCAGGCATTGCTGCTTCTAATATACCTACTGGAAGAATTGCACATTCAAGGTTCAAAATTCCTATAGACGACAATGGCACACTTACTTGTAATGTATCTAAGCAAAGTAGTTTAGCTTGTTTACTCAGAGAGACAACGTTGTTCATTTGGGATGAAGCTTCAATAGCAAAGAAAGAAAGCATTGCATATGCTCCTACATGACATATGTGACAACAAAGAACTATTTGGAGGTAAGATTATAGTTTTTGGTGGTGATTTTAGACATGTGCTCCCAGTTCTCGCACATAAAACACAACAAGAAGCAATTAAATCAAGCTTATTTTGTTCTTACTTGTGGCCTCAAATGATCAAATTCAGATTAACTACAAATATAAGAGCAAAGGAGGATCCAGAGTTTGCACAATTTCTATTGCAACTTGGTAATGAAAAATTCCAAACTGATGAAAGTGCCACGATTCAATTGCCATTAGAAATTATTAATTGTCACTATGTTGACGATGAATGTACTGATCTTTTGGTGAACAATGTATATCCAGAAATGAATGATGAGCATTTCAACTCAAAAAAATTCAGCGAAAGAGCAATTTTGACTCCAACAAACAATGGCGTTGATAACATTAATGCATCATTAATAGAAAGATTTTATGGAGTAAGTACTACATATAAAAGTATAGACACAATCATTGTACAATTGCAATCTATATCCAAATGAATTCTAAAACACTTTATGTCCTTCGGGAATGAGTTTTCATGAATTGGTACTTAAAGTCGGTTGTCCTGTCATATTGCTTCGCAATTTGGATCCTCCAAATGGTTTGTGTAGCGATACTAGGTTGATTTGCAAAGAATTTTATAGAAATCTAATATTGTGCGAGATATCTACTGGTTATTACAAAGGAGAACAAGTGCTCCTACCAAGAATTAGTCTAAGCCCGCCGTAGTCAAGCAAATATTCATTTAAGTTCCAAAGGCGGCATTTCTCGATAAAGCTTTGTTTTGCAATTACTATAAGCAAATCACAAGGACAAACACTGTAACATGTTTGTGTCTTTTTGAAACAACCTTGCTTCTCCCATGGTCAGTTGTATGTAGGTTGTTCAAGAGCTCGCAAAATGGAGGATTTCCAAGTTTTTATTCCGAAATCCTCAGTGCTTATTGGAGGAAGACAATTAGTGAACAATGTGATTTATTTTGATATTTTAGCGAAAGCTGAGATTGGATGAGTTTGGTGTTAGCCTACACGAAATTTTGTACACATCTAACCAGACGAAAGTAAAGATTGGATATAGTTCTTTATGTTTAAATCATTTAGTTTGCTATTATTTTTTATTTTCAATGTAACCGGGTGTAGTATTGTTGTTTGAATTCAATGAAGTCTTATTTATGATACATCAACTCTAAAAAATTATAATATTGATTATGTGTCAACATTCCGTCTCTCCGCTTGATAACATATGTGTCAAGCTTTGAGTAAACGCATATCCACCTATTATCTTCCTACGACTATAAATATACATCTTTGCCTTCATCGACACAACTCACCACCTTCCTCCACTTCTCATTTCTTGTTCACGATTTTGAGTCTGTTGAATTCCAACCATTACCATCGGTGCTCGGGAAATCGATCTCCAGTAGCTCCGACTATTCATCGTCCTTCGTTGCTTCTTCTGATGTTGCATCTCCTTCTAGTCTCTCTGAATCCTGATTATCTATCTATATAATAGTTGTAAATTGGTGTTTGTGCTTCAAGCGTCCGGTACTATGAATGGGGATTGACTTTAATGTTTATTTGTGACTATATATGAATTACTTTGACGACTTCATGTAATGCGGAGGCTCGCTTCCAACCAATATGTTTTTGTTCCTCTCTCTCCGTCTGCTTCTCTCTTCTGGTAAGCCCCTCTTCTTCTTGTTTGGATCTCCTATCAATTTAATCATAACGCCATTTAAACGGCTTGTTTTGCCAATTTTCATTCGTGATGCTTCTTTTTTCCAATTTTTTGATGCGTTTTTTAAAGAAAGCTTGCATTTTTTTATGGATCTTGTTTGATCTAGCTTTTTTGTAGCCAATATTTTTGATTTATTTGATGATATTGAAATCCAGTTTTTTTTTGCATGCAATTGGTTGATAGAGAGTTTGAGGAGGTGTTAGGGGAATAAGCTAATTTAGTGGACACATAATTCTCTTCTATGCAATACCATTGATATCTTAATTGCCACTGTCATTTTTGTACAGCCTCACAGTATGCAGTTGAGTATTGGGGTCATAAGTTTACATGTGAATGTGGTATGTCATAAGTTTATACGTGGATGTGATTCCAATCCACTGCAAATTGTGAACTACTTTTTATTAGTCTATACGTGACTATGTATTAGGGATGGCAACGGGGCGAGGAGTACTCTCCCCGTCCCCGTTTTTGGCCCCAGTCCCTGTTTCTGTCCCCGAACGGGGATAAAAAACTTCCTTTGTCCCCGTCCCCGAACGGGGATCAAAAACTTCCCCCGTTCCCGTCCTCGTCGGGGCCTCGCTCCCCGTCGGGAATCCCTGTCCTCGTTTCACTATATATAATAATTTAAAATTTTGTTTTAATTTATATATTATTAAGAGTTAGGGTATAAATGATTTGAGATTTATGGTTTAATGTCTAAAGGGTATAAGGTTTAGGGACTAAACAATATAAAATTTAGGATTTAAGGTTAAGAAAATCACAAAAATAATGTATTTGGCAGGAATCCCCGCGGGTTTCCCCGCCGAGGACGGGGCGGGGAACATGGTGGGACCTCTATCCTCGTCCCGCTCCCCGTCCCCGCACATGGTTTACATTTTTTCCTCGCCCCCGCCCCCATCCCCGTTAAAACACCCCATCCCCGTAGCGGGGATTCCCCACGGGGAATGAGGAATTCCCGCCCCATTATCATCCCTACTATGTATGTTAAATATGATCAATAATATATCTTTACTTTTACTTTATATTATTTGACGGTGTTTTTTAGTCTTTAATTTTTAAACTTAAGTTTTTTATTTTTAAATTATGTAATTTGCTATTATTTTCTATTTTCTTTATTAAGAGTTATATCGTGGTTTAAAATAGATTAAATTTTATAATACATTCTATCTAATACACAAACATTTTATTTATTATGTAATGATAAAATATACATTCTATTTTTAATAGATCGTACTTTAAAATGTTAATTTGTAACAAAGAACTACAAATTACAAATTTCCGTTTTCCCCTCCAACTAATACCGTTTCATTTTAGCATATTCAACCCCGCCAAACCCCACCGGCGGCAGCCATGGGAAGAGTCACTAGAGCTCAGCGCAAGGGAGCAGGCTCCGTCTTCAAGTCCCACATGCACCACCGCAAGGACGCCGCCAAACTCCGTACCCTTGATTTCGGCGAACGCAAATGCTACCTCAAGGGAGCCATCACCGAGATAATTCACGATCCCGGCCGCGGCGCGCCGCTTGCACCCACCCCTTCCGCTTCAAGCAGCAGAAGGAGCTCTTCGCTGCCGAGGGCATGTACACCGACCAATTCATCTACTGTGGTAAGAAGGCGAACCTCATGATCGGTAATGTCTTACCTTTGAGCCCCATTCCTGAAGGAGCTGTTGTTTACACTATCATTATCAGCCACAATCCTGAAATTAAACAACTTAACTCAATTTGACCAATATATACAACAACCACTGTATACCACTAGTTGAACAAATCTATTTCAGAAATGCTACTAGCTTGAGCAACTGCCAGAATTTGCAGCAGAATCATGAAAGTTTGACCTAGAAAAGACAAAATGATCATTACTATCACATCAAAACATTACATAAACAACTATAGATGATTAAACAACTTGCATCAACAATTGAACAAAACCATGGTAAGTAGTGTTTGTCTAGCATGTAGATTGTAGTACTAGCAGCTCAGTGTAATCACAAAATCATAATGATCCGGAACTTGAAAAATTATATAAACCATGGAACATCTCCAATGGATCTCATATGTCCCTTCAAGTACATTGCTCCTAATGCTCCTATAGTATTGACACTAGTGTAATACCCGTGCCTTACACGTTTTTTTTTTCATTTGTAATAAAGATATTTTTTAAATTATGGATGAGTCATTGGTTGAATATTTTGTTTATTAGTTATTTGAATAAAACATGAATAACCGAACATTAAAACTGTCATCAAGATATACAAAAGACTAATTATATAAAGAGAGACAACACTCTCCATAACTTTATTAATACTAAAATTGGCTAATTAGTGTTTCAAATAGATATAATCACACCACTTACATCAAAACTACTAAAGCATGACTTGTTAATTTAAACTAATGAGATTTTTTATTCATAACATGAATCGTTTAGTGATGTTTCATGTCGCTTATGTCGTATAACATTCATTCTCAACTTCCTCCTATGCCGAGCTACGTTGTGCATGAACATAAAAATCAATTAGTTAAAATACATAAATCATGCTATTTAATATAACTTTTAAGAATAACATACCTTCTTCGACATTGTGCATATGATTTTGTTCTATATACATGACATTGTTCAATGAAACTACAAATAAATAGTTATATCATTAACTGCTTATTATAGACAATAAAACAAAATTATTATTCATATTTCATAAAAAAAAGTAACAATCTACTACTATATACCGTCATTTTCTTGATCTCGAACACTCATAGATAAACATGAATTATGAACGTTTTGATCACGTCGGGGTACATGCAAAGCTGACGGTGTGATATTTTGGTGTACTGCATAAATAAATGCATATGTGTTACAAAATTTAAAGCATAAGGAAAAAAACAATACCACAATTATATATATTCATTTTTATAAAATAGTTACAAATGTATTTACTTTAATTTACAATCATTAAATCATTACAATATGATATTATATAACATCAAACATTTATTACAGTATACATGTTCAAAACAAATTAACTAAAGACTTTATCAAATAACATTACTAACCATTTGAAATGTTGGACATGGGGATCCGATCACTAACGGATGAATTATTACTAACTTCATGAATATATCCTGCATAATGAATTTATATATTCAAGTTCATATTTAACTTGATCGAAAACAACAGTGAAAGAATTAAATGTTATTTAGTCACCTGATTGATTTGAATTTGTCCGTTGTCGTTTATCTCTAATAACAGCCAATCTCATCGCTCTGTTATGTCGAGTTAATTCATCCATAACAAACGAAGCCTGCATAATCAAATATTTGTTGAAATTAAAACTTTTTTTTACATTGTATTCAGTTGTAATACGCAAATTGGAATTTTTTTTTGCATATTAAAAATGTATCTACTTTTATAAGTAAAAAAATAAGGAGATGTTTATAGTTTGTTTTTACATGACTTATAGAAAAAAATATATATAGTTTGAATGTTTTCGAAATATAGGCCTAATACATTACAAAATTGATATTATATACTTATTAAAAATATAATAAATAAACAATATATAATTGTTTCTATTATTACATTTTATTACAAAATTATAAATAATAATGGACATATGCCCAAAATATCGTATTAAGATATCTGAACATAATCACGGCCCAATGTAAACCAAATTGAAGCCCAAGATCGATCTCGTTTTTAAGCCCAATATCGATCTAGTTGGACGAAGCCCAATATTAGCTTTTCAGATAACCAACACCAAAACCCTAATCTCATATTCTTTCCTCTCAGGGCCGCGTTAGTCCTCGCCAGACATTATGTTCAAATTGGCCCAGCCCATTTACATATAAGCGGTAGCTTAAGCAACAAAAAAACCCTAACCCTGATCCGTTTCTCATTTCTCGGCGCAACTTCCAGATTCACTTCCAAAACTCTCTCTTTCACTTTCTTTCAGAATTTCAACTTCTTTCCATTTCAAGATCTACAAAATCCATGGCGATTTCTATTTGGAAATTCAGGTTCGTGTTTCTCTTCCTCTTCATCTTCCGTTTTGTATTTCTATGGATTCTTTTAAAATCTCTGAATTTTTGTTGCAATTTTTTCAGATCCAGTAACCGGTCTCATTTTCTGGGGATCGAGTTCCTTCCGAAAGGATATTTATAAATTAACTGAAGAACAACAATACAGGTATGTTTTTTTTTTACAAATCTGAGCTATTTGTTGATAGGTTCTTAGATGTCTTTGTGTCTAATTTTCCTATTTATCATGCAGATGACGAAGGCAAAAAGATGTCGATCTCGAAAGTGGAAGTGTAGGGCACACTTGAAAACCCAGGACACAGTTTCAAATCAGACATGGATGAAGTTTCTTGCCAATTCCAGATTATCGAAAAGTAAGATTCCCTCTTCAAATCCTAAATTCCTTTCTGTTTTAATTCCTAAAAATCCAAAATTTCACTCTCGATGAAGTATTTGCCGAAAAGTAACATTCTGAATTTCTCTTTCTATGTATTTAGGGTTTCATGTCTGAAATCCGCAATTTGACTTGTGTTACCAAAATGTAAATTTTTTTAACAAATTTCTTTGATTTCGACAGGTATTCTGAATTCATTGTTCGAATTTGTTTTTAGATTTCGGATAGATGAACAATTAATAATTTAATAATATAGTAAATATCATACATATCCTTATTTTAAAAAAAGGCCGAAATATTATGTTATTCTAGATGTTTCTTCATCCAGTTTTTATATACTATATATTTAATTGCATATAGTATATTATATAGTAAATTAAAATAGTAAAAAATTGCATCAGAGTTTATATAAACCCTAAAACCTACAATGGGTAATGGGCTTATTGGCCCAATACGTTTTTTGGCCCAATATACTAAATGTGGAAGTTTTCGAAACATTATAACCGTTTCCAACAAATTTTTTAAATTGCTAGACCAATGAATTAACTTATGTGCCGAATTAATATTTGTATAGTCTTTAAAATATGGAAGTGTTTGGGTCTGTTTAATTCGTAGTAGTACCAAATAACGTCAACCCAAATCTTCCCAGTCACGGCCCATTATAACTGTTGCCAATAGATCTAGTGCAAGCCCATTAGCCCAATTGTTGGCATTAAATTACAAAAAAAAATGTAAATAACTTAATAATTTGAAATACAAATGCTAACTTTTTAAAAAATAAACACAAAAAAAATATGTCAATTCTAATTACATTAATGGGATAATGCTCCGGCCCAATGTAACACGATCCACTTCAATAATCCGTGTTAAGTTTTCGAAAACATTATCCAGGCCCAATGTCGACCAAAATATGGCCCAAGTTCGAACTCGTCGGCCTAAGCCCAAATATAGCGTTATCAGATACCCTAAATTCATTTCAACATTTCATTCTGCGCCGCTTCTCTTCTCTTCTCTCTCCCTTTCCAATTTTAGGGTTCTGGTTCAATCTTTCCATTTCTAACTTTGAAGCTTCTATGAGACGCGTCTCTTCTCTCCTTCTACGACCTTCTATTTCCAGAGTTACCATTTTCAATCTTTCCACATTTAATATCCACTTTTCTTTCCGATTTCATCTTCCATTTTCGACATCATCAAATTTCAGTGAAGCACATAATGAACAACTCCATTTTTATGCATTCTCTTTCTCTAAGTGACCTTAACTAATATCGATCTTACATTCATATGTTCCCCAAAAACCTAAACATTCTTTTGATCGAAAAAAAAATGTCACCAGAGATGGAGGTTCATTATCAGATCCGGAAGAACAGTCTGATCTTCAGATCCAGATCTTTCAAAGGTAATTTTATTTCTCTCTGTCTCTTTGTCAGTCTCTATATTCATCTCGATAGAAGTCGCTTTATGGATCATTTAATTTTAACCTATGATTTATCTTCTCTGGCACCAGATCTAATGTTAGTTTCATTTGATTTTGGTTGAAACATGTTTCTGGGTTGGAGATCTGGAAGAACAAACAGTCGCCGATGATGAAGAATTTTTGATCATTTAAAGACTATTCTCATCTCTCTCTCTCTCTCTCTCTCTCTCTCTCTCTCTCTCTCTCTCAAACATGCCTGTGTCCTATGTTTTTTTTTATAGTTTTTATGTTTTAATTGCTATTATGTTTACTGAATTTAATTTTTTATACAATTACATGCATCAACACTAAAACAACACATACAACACATATACTGTATTATCGTTTATATTAAGGTCAGAAGTAATCTTTTCAATTTTGTACACCAAAGTATATATATTTTTATAATATGTTCAGTACTAATATATTCCTGTATATTCTTTGTATAGGAGATCTCGGATTGGACTCATAATGAGCATTGGAGACAAACTCTGAATTTTTTAAATGAGAGACATACAGGTATCCCAGCATCTATAATCTATAGATTTACTTATAATCAGAGTGTGTAATCATGTTTTGCATTTAGTATTTAGTATTATAATTGTATCAAAAACATCTAGTAACCCTAAATCAACAAACTTAATACATCTAGATCTAATTCTTATTTTTTTTGTGACTCTAAACAAAATAAATAGTACTGAATATAGATTTACTTACAATCAGAGTGTGTAATCATGTTTTGCATGTAGTCTTTTTTCTGTCACCCTAAATCAATAAACTTACACTAATATTTAAATAATTCATTCATACAGTATAAGTAAAGGCTTGTGTAATAATTAATGATTTGACTAAAGCTCAGCTCCCGTGTTTAATATATCTAGATTATAAATAGAACATTATTCATTGAAAATAGATTACCTGTTACTGTCGCTGAGTTGAAAATGATTTGACTAAATCTTTGTCTCACAAGATAAAGCCCTTTCCTCTTCACAACAACCGATTCCTGCAATACATAATAGCCATTATAGATAACTTGTTCTCTTCAAACCACGAACTGGAATACTTTTGCAATCTGCTAGGTTATATATGTTATAATTATTTTTTTAATATTAATATTAAATACATTAATATAAGCTTCAAGAAAGATAATCATGTTTGCTGTTCAAGTTGTTCATTTGTTTGATTGATTTTTTAGAGATTATCAATCAAATTCTAAATACATAATAGCTATATAGGTTGCATGCATCCAATAAAACATAATAGATCTGGTTTATATGCCTATCAAAAGAATCTAAAACTCATATCATGTGTAACCTAAGGATAAAACATATGTCTTACATATAACCAAGTAAATAAATTGATGTGTACATGTTATATTGAAATAAGAATTATTCAAATATATACAGAACTATAATAATCATGTATCAATAGTATTTGTAATAACAAATGTATCTAACCTTTGCAAATAAATTCCTATCTATGATTCCATGTTTGCACTCCAATTGTAATTGATAAGATAATTAAAATTAATATCAGGAAATAGAATAATTAAATAGCTTCATAGTATGAAAGGTCAATATTTCATATTACCAACCATACAGTTTACATAGTGTATTTATCATATTTGAACTCCTATTCTGTGTACAAAATTTCTAATTCTCTTACACTGCATTAAATACAACATATTAGCTCCAATGTAGATTATTATGATATGAGATTCATAAACCTGATATTATGATTATCCTAAGGATGACAAACCTTTAAAGGCCTATGTAATTAAGATGTATAATTTAGTACTATCAAACTTTGTTATTTGCTTTACTAAATAATTACTTACATGGCAATAAATGTTTGCATTTACATGTGTAATATATAAAAAAATGATATCAGGGTATCATCTCAAGAAGTAATATTTACATGTTATGCACACAGTCAGGTAATGTTTTTCTGTTTCATAGTTTTGAATTGGATATCAGGACATGTGGTACATTTTTTACAAACTATTACTGATGTATTTTTGTATCAGTAATGCAGAATGCAAATTTGGATGACAGAAACAACATTGTCATATCCTAGGATCATTCATACAGTATAAGTAAAGGTATGAGTACAATATTTAAATAATTCACGGTTAATACTATTATTATTTTGATTTTGCTGATTTACTTTTGTACTCATTATATATATATATATTCTTTTTCTTAAAGCTAAACATGGGAGCTGAGCTTATGGAGATCTCATCAGGAAGAGTGGATAATATATATAGAGGAAAAAGAAGAACTAAAGGTATGCTTTATACACTAACTTTTAGTGTAGTAATCAAATTGAACCCATCCTGAAATTCTAGGTTTAGTTATTATGACCTGTACATTTTTCTTCAAAGCATGCAAAAAAAACTTTAAGCAAAACCCATCCTGAAATTCTAGGTTTAAAAATATATACACCTTATGAACTAATCTGATTTCTTTACCTATAAACAAACACAACAACGCATAATAAATAACACAAGTTAAACATATGGTATACCTGTAACAAAACTCAGCAATAGATCTGACATTCACGATGAACAACATCTTAGGGTTCTCATATAACCACATCCATCACTTTACATTAACGATGAACAACACCTTTAGGTTTTCTGATAAAACAACAACCCTCAGTCTTTCTCAAATGTCATGCCCAGTTCCAAAGTGATCAATGTAAGCACAATCTATGTCTTTTTGTATCTATCTCTTTCTATCTGTATCACTTTCTATGCAGATATGCAGTTTAATTTATGTCATGGAGCATTACTTTGTACATAAACTGAGACAATTCTTTTCATATGAACAGATCTACCGTTTGGTGAAGAGATATGGAAGGGGATGATGTTCTGGCAACTAATGGGATTCAAATATCTCAAAAAGAAAACCTAAAGGTACGGATACTATACTAACATTGATAGGAACATGAAAAATACATATTCAATGTTGCACATAGTATATAGTAAATGAATTGTTACCTTGTTACTGTGTTCTGTAAATCCTGAATACAACTGAAACAAAGTATAAAAAAATCAAAATCAGTTAGGTTTGCAATGAAATAACAATTACTTACAAGGCTGAGTTCTGCTTTAGTTCAGCATTACATGTTGAATGTCTAAATTCTGCTGTTGTTTAGGGTTTTACAATAACTAAGATGGTATATATTTATATTCAACTATGTGAAAGAGATGTAGTCTTGTATTTTTGGAATGCATAGATCTTATAATAAGTTTTGCTTTTTATGGATATTTTTATGATATGCCAAATATTTGTCACTGGAAAACGTAAAACACATTACTTTTCTCAAATTATAAGATATGGCGAATTTCTGTCCTTGGGAAATAGAAATCACATTTTTTTATATCTTTCATATATCATGAAATAAAGTTTATGTGATTTCATTTAATATGATTCACGCAACCAATGCAGATATTTTAAATGATAAAATATTATGTAATGTCTGTTTATGAACAGGTTCATAGGATTGGGTTGCAGAATTTGGGCATCAAGGCAGCAATTGCATAATTTATGTATTTGTGTATTATTGTCAGTTTTATTGTGCTGTGTGTCTGGTTCAGGTTTAGCCTTGCAGGTTCAATTTTGTGCAATGTGTAACTTTTATGTGTTGGTCATTAGTTAATTTCAGTTTGTGCCCATTATTTGTATTTGTGTTGTTCAATTTTGCAGGTTCAATTTTTGTGTTGGTCATTATTTGTGTTGGTCATTAGTCAGCAATTGTCATTTTTCTGCAGGTGTATTAAGTTTTTGCATTTGTATTTGGTCATTAGTTAATTTCAGTTTGTGCCCATTTAATTGCACAGGTTGAGTTTTGTGCCCTGTCTTATTTTTTAATGTGTTGCAAGTTTTCTGCAGGTGTATTGAGTTTTTGCCTTTGTATTTTATCATAATTATATTATATTGTTTTGTAAAAATCATGTATTGAAAAAATCAGCTGTTTTATTGATTGCACATTTTTCAACTATATCCGGAATCGAAATTGTATGCAATATTCACAAAAGAGATCGGTTTATTCGAAAAAAAATGTAGATCTTAGGGTTTTTTTGGAAAGATGAAGATATCAAAACAAGTCGTATAAAAAGCAAATCTCTGAACAATTAGGTGACACGTGGCAGCGAAAAACACGGGTTAAATCTGGGGACGCGTGCTGCTCAGCCGCCATTTTGCTTTAGTTATTATATAGTAAGATTCTCATAATTTTGTCTTCTTCACGCTGAGATCGCATGGCCACGTATCATCCAGCAAACTTGGTGTACGAGCTTATAGAACAAATCATGTTCAAGTAAGGTCGTGTCCGTTGTTCTCACTCTTGCCCTTTTAAACCCTTCTCTAGCTTCTTGTTTTTCCGATGTGGGATAGAAGCTAGATCTCTCGCCCAAACCAAAGAGGTGAGTATTGGGAGTATCTCTTAACCATTTTGGGCCTACATGGATTTGATTATCAATTCACGGGTTTGAGTTTAAACCCAACACAAATTGGGCTTCAAAATGGGATTCATATTCAACGGGTAAGTCTTTTTTATGGTGTGTATTAGTTGGAATAGTTCTTTTTTTGGTGGGACAAAAACCTTTTATATATAGTCCGTATAATTTGGTTTTTCTATAAGTATATCATTGGACACGGTTTAAGGTATGACATGTAATTATAAATTATATTAGTTAGTTCATAATTTGCATTATAACTCTTGTCACATATGTACGAGATGACCTTCAGAATCCTTGTGTATAAGAAAGATGTGCAAACTAGCAATGATACCAGAAAGTCTCTTCTTTGTACTTATTGTCCAAAATGAACTTGTCATTCAACAACCTTCATGGACCAATCCCAACCAAAATGAGTGAAAATAAGAAGAGGTGATATAAGGAGGATTCGGATAGGTTACCCTGAAGCGATAAGAAGATAGATAGAGATTAGGATTAGATTTTTACTCACTCTATGGTGTTCAGGATAAGCTTGGGGGAAGCACTCTGCTTTCCCTCTAGCTCGGTGTTGTGATTTTGCTGTGTGTATGGTGTGTTGAGCATAATGTGTGGTGCATGGGAGTTCATGTTAGGTGCAATTCTTAGTGGAGATTATTTTCATGTGCTTCCTGAGACCTTGGGGATTTGATTGAAGGAATAGGTTTCTTTTAGCTTACTCGAGGACGAGCAAGGTTTAAGCATGGGGAAGTTTGATCATCTCTACTTTGTAGTGCTTATCTAGGAGTTGTTATCGGTGTTTAGGGTACCATTTATAGGGATTTAGAGCACAACTATGGAATATGGAGTTGGAGAGAAGAAGTGTGGATTTGATGGTTTAGAGGAGCTAATTGAAGACATCCAGAAGACGAGGAGTAGACCACCTGAGGAGACGATGAAGAGTAGAGGAAGAATCCACACAAACGAAGGAGAGAGGAGCTGCCGCGAGCCACCGCGACCAGGGTGAAGGCCACGAAGCGTCCGCGGCGAGAGGCGAAGCGCGGAGCAACGAATGTCATGGCCACGACTGCGGAATTCCCACCGCGACCGCGGAATATTCGCCAGCTGAACAGGTCGAGAGCTTGAACCTATTTTCCGCGACCGCGGAATTGGTGCCGCGACCGCGGAATTGGTGCCGCGACCGCGGAATTGGTGCCGCGACCGCGGAATTGGTGCCGCGACCGCGGAATTGGTGCCGCGACCGCGGAATGACACGGAGGCGGTCCACAATGGATTTTCCGAGTTTTCTTTCTTTTTACCTTTTCCGACTTTTCTTTATTTATTTTATTCCAAATATTATACTTTATTTCCTTTTAGATGAGGTTTGTGATCTTGAGCTTTAGGTTAAGTTTATTTAACCTAAATTCCACAGCCTCCATTCATCAGCTGGAGATTATCGTTTTTCCATTCAGTATTGTTTTCCTTCGAAGACTATGAGGAGCTAAGCACCTTTGCTTAGTCCGACAATTGAAGCCTAAGTTTGAATTTGATTGTGAGGTTATTCCTTTCCTTTATCCTTGAATGTTATTAATTCTTTTATGCTTCATCCAATTGAGTTATATTGATTTCTCTAGATTAGCTACCTAGTTTTATCGATATTATTCATACTGCAGGATTAGGATCTTGAATAGTATTGGTTGGATCTAACTCATCAGTTGTGGTAATTATCATTATTAATATTAGTTTCCCTAGCTTGACAACCTAGTTGAGATTAGTATTATCTATAGTGTTAGTTACTTCTTTCTGGTCAACTTGTTGAGATTAATATTATTCATCCCTAATTCAGAAGTAGCAACCACGATTTACTGGAACGAGTTGTGAATGTTTATTGTGAAGAGAATTAATTGCATGTCAAGTACTGACAAGTTGTTAAGTATTGCATGAGCCTATCTATTCCTGAGCTTATTCAGCTGTTAGATTTATCTTGATAGTTTCTTGATAGGTTTAGTAGTTAGGGTTATCAGGCCGAGTTGGACTGGTAACTATTTCATAACAGGGATTAGGACATTCATGAGGATTGAGGACTAGGAATAATCAATGATCGATCAACCAAACTAAAGGTGAATATTTGTTTGGCTAAGTGTTTTCCCTACTTGATTACAATCTTTGCTTTCTTTGTTTTGTTTACTTGTTTTGCAAGAAATCAACCAACCCCCCCCCCCCCCCCCCTTTGTTACTTTGCATGCTAATTCACATAAAGAAAACAACTCCTCCCTGTGAGATTTGACCCTGCTTACCCAAACTACTAGTTTAGGTTTGTTAGGATTTATTTTAACCAGGTTAACACGACTAAAACCTGCCTGTCAAATTGGAGCCGTTGCCGGGGAGACGAGTTTTGTTTTTCTTTGTGTGTTTGTGTAATACCCACACCACATTGGGCCGGCCCATCACAGGGCTGCAGCCCATACACCCCAACCCTTCCTTGGGGGCTCCACCTATAACAGGCAGCCATTACCAAGAGGTTGTTCGTGAGTCTCGAACTCGAGACCTCACGCTTTAACAAGAAGTCCAACGCCCTCTTGTTACCAATTATGCTGCAGCACAATTGGTATCAAGGTGCTTAGGCGCTTGATAAAGGGTGGAGAGGTCGCGTGTTCGACTCTCACCAACAACCTACCCAGTTGGGGGAAGGGTTGGGGTACACGGCCTGTTAAGGATGGCAGTGCCGGGGTGTCTGTCAGGCCCGTTGTCGGCAAGGTCAGGCACCAACATAAAGTGTACTTTTTTGTAACATCCCAGGCCAAGCTACCCCAACCACCAAGCCGCCCAGCCACCCAACGGTGCCGTCACCGATACTGGTGCTGCCTGGTTGTCCAAGGGCATGCAACCCACACACCCAACCCTTCCCCCATTTAAATGGGTAGGTTGTTGCCCATGGGGATCGAACCCGAGACCTTTAGATACAAGGGCAATGCCTTACCACTTGTATCACCAATTGCGCTGCAACAACCAGGCGGCACCAGTACCGGCGCCGGCACCGTTGGGTGGCTGGGCGGCTTGGTGGCTGGGGTAGCTTGGCTTGGGATGTTACAGTTTGTGTGCAAATTTTTGGTGTGGACCTATCTTACGGTCCACACCCGTGCTACTGATTTTCTTCCCTTTTGATTTTTTGATACAGAGATGGAGAGATTTCCGCAATTCGGGCAGGAACCGAAACATGAGCCATTCTCCTACGCATTTTCTCCAGAGAGGGGATATTACCCAACTTCCAGTGCAACAAGGCCAGTTAAGCCCTGCAGAATCTGTCATGATCCGCTGCACCCCACTGACGAGTGCCCAAGACTTCCTGAATATGCAGCTGCAGTAAACGCTACAAGCGGTTTTGATCCGCCAAGGCCAAGATATGCCCCACACTCAAACACCTACAACCCAGGGTGGAGGGATCGCCCCGATTCGAGTTATGGGGACCATCAATACCCTCCATATGGCCATGACTACCATGAGTCTTACCCGGGGCCATAAGATTTCTATCATCAGAGCGCCCCGCAACAGTACGACCAGCCATATGCGCATAGATTCCAAGGTCAAAATGCAAGCTCGCCTATGCCCGATGCTAACATACTCAACACTATCATGCAAAGTATAGCGACCATGGCTAGCACTGTAACCTCGATGGGGGCAAAAATTGAAACAGTGGTCCAACATCAACACGAGACAAATTCTAGTATTCAGACCTTGGAGAATCAGTTTGGACAAGTCGTCGCTCGAGTGTTGAGCAAGTTGGAGGCCAGGGAGTCCAGGCAAATACCATCTCAAACGGTGGTGATCCAAAAGGAGAGCGTATGTGCCATGACGCTAAGGAGCGAAGTTGAGGTGGAGGCCAAGCGAGCCAGAGAGAAAGACGTCCGCGACCACGAGGAAGAAGGCCGCGACCGCGGCGTGACTACTGGCGAGAAGGACGAAATCGACGCAAATCCGCGACCGCGGCAGGAGATCCGCGATCGCGGAAAAGGGGCTGAAGAAGGCGATCAGGTCAACAATTTTCCGCGACCGCGGCCACCAATCCGCGACCGCAGAAATACCCCAGAAGCATCCTCTCCCCTTGAAGCTGCATACGACGCATATGTGCGCCCCTATTTCCCTCCGCTCGGATCAGTAAAGCCTCCCGCACCCTTCCCTGAAGCTCTAAAGGACACCAGAAAGGTGGAGAACGACAATGATTTATTTGAGACCTTCAGTTATTGCGAGGAAAAAATTCCCTTGCTCAAATTGGCAAACAACATCCCTCGCTGCAAGGAATTCTTAAAGGCGCTGCGCAAGATCAAGAAAAAGCAAAAGGGGAAGCACAAGAAGGAAGCTGGGATTCAGAGGGTAAATTTCTCTACGCTGGATACGGGGCAGGATAAGCATGCAACCCCTGAGATGTTGGGTATGCCATTTCTGAAGATGGCAAGTGCAATCATGGATGTAAACAGTGGTCCACCCATCATGAAGTGCAAGGGAATGGGGGTAAAGCTCAACATAGAGCATACAAAGAGGCATCCCTCTGATATTGAGCCCAGAAGTTCAGTTGTTGTGAGCAACCCCAGTTGAGTGGAAGAGTAGAAGGTCGATCCACGACGTTAACTAAGGCGTTGTCCGGGAGGCAACCCGATGTATGAATTTCTTTTCTTGTCTTTTCTTTCCTTGTTTTTAGTTTCTCTTGTTTGTGTTTTGATTTTGTTTTTGCATTTTAGACTAACCTGCAGGGAGGAGGCCCAAACCACATTGAAGAAGGTGTTTTCCACACCAATGTAAGCCCTCCTATTGCCCTGCACCCGAAAAAAAAAAGTTCCATCGAAGGCCAGCTGTCCGAATACCCCATGGAGAGATGGTGCGCATCATGTTGCCAAGAAGGAGACATTATCCCTACATCATTAATTGGCAACAGTGATGGCCCTACAATCGACAGCTGGAGAGGAGGAACACTAGGGCCCACACCACGATGACATCTGGGCCCATTTTTTGTGTTCGTTGAAGGCCATGCAACCCCGTTCCCTTGATTTACCACTTCTCACCACAGTGGTTCCTTTTGGTTGCATGGTAGGAGTTGATTGAGTTGAAGGCCGTGCAACCCCGATTTCCTTGATGACCACTACACATTACAGTGGCTCCTTTGGTTGCACGATAGAGATGAGTCGATGACGCTCGCCGCAGCACCAGAGACCTGAGCGTTCATTGCTTTACCGCCAGCAACAACTTCAGTGTCCAAGCCAACTCGGTGACGTTTGTGAGTTAATTTTTTTCCTTTCCCTGTGCTTTAGTCTTTTTGTCTTTCATTACATTGAGGACAATGCAATGTTTAAGCATAGGGGAGGGTTTTATACTTGCTACGTCGTTGAGGAGAAAAAAATAATAAAGAAAAAGCCAAAAATTGAAAAAAGGCAAAAACTAGAAATCCTGGGATAAGTCAAAAACCCGAAAGGGCGGATTATGCAATAAGCAGGTGGCTTGGACCAACATTAGGCTGGGGTAACAATTGGTCAAGAGTGATGTGAGCATATTATGAGCCCATCTATTGAAAAATGAAATGAGTGGCTTGGTGAAAACCCGAAAGGGCGCCTTGGTAAAATGAGTGAAAAGAAGAAGAGTGATTAGTAGGATTCCTCATTTTTCCTGGCGAGGTGACATAAGAAGAGGTGATATAAGGAGGATTCAGGTAGGTCACTCTGGAGCGATAAGAAGATAAATGGAGACTAGGATTAGATTTTTACTCACTCTATGGTGTTCGGGATAAGCTTGGGGGAAGCACTCTGCTTTCCCTCTAGCTTGGTGTTGTGATTTTGTTGTGTGTATGGTGTGTTGAGCATAATGTGTGGTGCCTGGGAGTTCATGTTAGGTGCAATTCTTAGTGGAGATGATTTTCCTGTGCTTCTTGAGACCTTGGGGATTTGATTGAAGGAATAGATTTCTTTTAGCTTACTCGAGGACGAGTAAGGTTTAAGCATGGGGGAGTTTGATCAGCTCTACTTTGTAGTGCCTATCTAAGAGTTGTTACCAGTGTTTAGGGTACCATTTGTAGGGATTTAGAACACAATTATGGAATATGGAATTGGAGAGAAGAAGTGTGGATTTGGTGGTTTGGAGGAGCTAATTGAAGACATCCAGAAGACGAGGAGTAGACCACCTGAGGAGACGATGAAGAGTAGAGGAAGAATCCACACAAACGAAGGAGAGAGGAGCTGCCGCGAGCCACCGCGACCAGGGTGAAGGCCACGAAGCGTCCGCGGCGAGAGGCGAAGCGCGGAGCAACGAATGTCATGGCCGCGACCGCGGAATTCCCACCGCGACCGCAGAATATTCGCCAACTGAACAGGTCGAGAGCTCGAACCTATTTTCCGCGACCGCGGAATTGGTGCCGTGACCGCGGAATGACACGGAGGCGGTCCGCAATGGATTTTATGAGTTTTCTTTCTTTTTACCTTTTTCGACTTTTCTTTATTTATTTTATTCCAAATATTGTACTTTATTTCCTTTTAGACGAGGTTTGTGATCTTGGGCTTTAGGTTAAGTTTATTTAACCTAAATTCCACAACCTCCATTCATCAGCTGGAGATTATCGTTTTTTCATTCAGTATTGTTTTCCTTCGAAGACTATGAGGAGCTAAGCACCTTTGCTTAGTCCGACAATTAAAGCCTAAGTTTGAATTTGATTGTGAGGTTATTCCTTTCCTTTATCCTTGAATGTTATTAATTCTTTTATGCTTCATCCAATTGAGTTATATTGATTTCTCTGGATTAGCTACCTAGTTTTATCGATATTATTCATACTGCAGGATTAGGATCTTGAATAGTATTGGTTGGATCTAACTCATCAGTTGTGGTAATTATCATTATTAATATTAGTTTCCCTAGCTTGACAACCTAGTTGAGATTAGTATTATCTATAGTGTTAGTTACCTCTTTTTGGTCAACTTGTTGAGATTAATATTATTCATCCCTAATTCAGAAGTAGCAACCACGATTTACTAGAATGAGTTGTGAATGTTTATTGTGAAGAGAATTAATTACATGTCAAGTACTGACGAGTTGTTAAGTATTGCATGAGCCTATCTATTCCTGAGCTTATTTAGCTGTTAGATTTATCTTGATAGTTTCTTGATAGGTTTAGTAGTTAGGGTTATCAGGCCGATTTGGACTGGTAACTATTTCATAACAGGGATTAGGATATTCATGAGGATTGAGGACTAGGAATAATCAATGATCGATCAACCAAACTAAATGTGGATATTTGTTTGGCTAAGTGTTTTCCCTACTTGATTACAATCTTTGCTTTCTTTGTTTTGTTTACTTGTTTTGCAAGAAATCAACCCCCCCCTTGTTACTTTGCATGCTAATTCACATAAAGAAAATAACTCCTCTCTGTGGGATTCGACCCTGCTTACCCAGACTACTAGTTTAGGTTTGTTAGGATTTATTTTGACCAGGTTAACACGACTAAAACCTGCCCGCCAGCAGCCTTAGAACAGATGTACATGGGAAGTTCTGATCTTAGAGAGCTTGATCATTTCCAAGCAAAGAAAGACTTCTACAACTTCGCCATGATCGATGGTGAGTCTGTTTTCTCCTATCAATCAAGATTTGAGGAAATTACCACTAGACTTGCTGCTCATGATGTAGATGAAAAGGAAATTCTTCCCAAGGAGAAGATTTTCATCATCATTGATGGACTTTCTCCAAGGCACAAGATGACTAAAGCAATTCTCAAGGAGAATCCCAATATTCTAAAACTCACACTTCATGAGGTATTTGGGAAAATTAAAAAGTATGATGAAGAAGACAAATATGTTAAACCTAAAGGCATTGCCTTGATGGTTGAAAAAGCTATCCATATGATAGAAGACAACAAAGATGAAAACTTGGATGATATGGATCCAGAAACTGCCATTCTCACCAAGGCCATGCGTTCCCTCTATCGAAAGGGCATATCATTCAGAAATGATGGGAACAATGGTGAGAAACATGATCTCAAAGATGTTACATGCTACAACTGCAAGGACAAAGGTCACTATGCTAATAAGTGCCCCAAAGGGAACAACTCAGACAACACCAACGATGACAATACTGAGAACAACAAAAAGAAAGCTTTCGTTGCTGTCTGGGGTGATGATTGTGCCAACTCTGATGATGACGAGCCAGAGTCATGGGGGAACAACATAATGTGTGCAATGACTCTGAAGTCATCAATTGAAGAACAAGAGGTAGATCCTGAAACCTACTTTGAATCTCTTGTTAATTTTGATAAAAAGTCCTTGATTTCTCTTATCAAAAGCATGTATAATGAGAATCTTAAAACCCAAAATGATTTGACTAATGCTGAGGATAAATGCATTGAATTGAATGAATCTTTATCTAGAATTGCTAGTTCCTCTGCTGTTCCTTGTGATAAAAGTAATGCTACTCACAGTCCTAGTTCCTTTAGCATTGTTAGGGAACTGTCTCAGATGAAAGCTCAGATTGATAAAATTCACTCTATCTTAGTTGAGCAAAAGCTTAAGGAAGAAGATATTACCTTTGTTGAGTCCAAGTATGGTGTGGGGTACAAAGGTGAAAAACAAGAGAGTGAGGAACATGAGTTAACCATACATGAGCTTATAGAGTTAAAAGATAGGGAACTTCAGAGTACTAAGGATAGGAACTCTTATCTAGAAGAGCGTGTGAAAACTCTGAAGAGTGGGTTGAGTGAAAGCCAATCATGGTACCAAGGTCAACCTGCACATAAGATGTATCTCATCCAATCCCAGGGAAATTTGCCTAGTATACCTGACCCAGTTAGAGCCAAGCAACGTAGAATGCCTGTCCAAACCGTAAGTACACCTTGGGGGACTATTATAAGATTTACTGGCACTGTGGGAACAACGGCCATGTTGTGAGAAACTGTGCTAAGAAACAAAAGTTCACTGAAGAGCACACTCAGCGAAGGAACAATAGAAGTAACAATGTTGACTTGAATGATTATGATGCATCTCCTGATTTGTTCCATGCTAAGCCTAGAAAATATCACTTTGTCTCTAAACGACCAGGTAAAGCCAAGCTTACCTGGTCGCGAAACACTAACTTTCTAAATGCAGGATGAAGTGAGGGGGAACAACAGGTGGGTCATTGATAACGCATGCTCATGCCATATGACGGGAACTAGAGATCACCTCACCTCACTTCAAAGGCACTCTAAGGGAACCATTTCCCTTGGAGACAAGAGATGCTGAGAAATAGTAGGAACATGAGAAGTTGTGTTGAACTCAAACACTTGCCTTGATGCAGATTTGAATGGAAAGATGTGGATGCTACTATGTATAGAGTCATGATTGGTTCATTACTCTATCTAACGACAAGTAGGCCAGACATTATGTTTAGTGTGTGTCTATGTGCTAGATTCCAAGCAAATCCTAAGGAGTCACACCTAACTGAGGTCAAGCGAATCCTGAGATACTTGAAAGGGAACGACAACTTATGTCTTTGGTATCCAAGGAACAGTGGATTCGAACTTGTGGGCTTCATCGATGCTGACTTCGCTGGTCACCTCGTGGATCGCAAAAGCACATCAGGGACGACATAGTTCCTTGGCCCATGCCTTGTCTCTTGGACATCAAAGAAACAAAACACTGTTGCCCTTTTAACCGCCGAAGCTGAGTACGTTGCTGCTGCCGCTTGTTGTGCCCAGGTATTATGGCTTAAACAACAATTGGAGGATTTTGGTATGTCTCTTGGCACTGTTCCCATTATGTGTGATAATACTAGTGCTATCAATATCTCCAAAAATCGTGTCCATTATTCACGTACTAAGCGTATTGATATTCGTCATCATTTTCTTCGTGATAATGTTGAGAAAAATTTCATTAGAATGGATCATTGCAGGACAGAGGAACAAGTTGCAGATATCTTCACTAAAGCACTGGATAGAAAACCCTTTGAGTATTTGAGAATGCTCCTTGGGATGATCTCTCTAAATTGAGAAACTCCACTTTCACTATTCCCTCAATGATTGGCTAGATCGATCAATCTTAAACTAGGGAACAACTTCTTTGTCGCATGTTATTTGCAAATGACTTGTTTATTTATTCTTGCTATGTGCTTTGTGTTACAATTGTTCAAAACTTCTTGCAACATCTATTCTTGATCATATGTGCTTCATTTTTACATGATAACATCTTCTTTCAAGCCCAAAGCAACCGATTTGATTATCTGTACCCTCACTACAAGCCAAAATGATAATTGGTTGCACTGCCGTCCCTAGCTTGGATCCAGGTAAACGTTCCCTATGAACTTCTCTTTATTTACCTTATTTTACTGGGAATCATTATCTGGATCGTCATTGTTCCCTACCTATTTTTGTTTGGATATATCTTTGATATTTTGTGTGAACCCTATAAAATATCCAAACCGGCCTTTTCATCCACTCAAATGTCTTGGAATCTTCTAGATGGGACTTGGCCTGAGGGGGAACCGTGAACAGGAATGTCAGTGCTGGGAACATTAAGAGGAACGTTGAGAATTACAGAAGAACGTTGCTTCGCTGAGAATGAGATATTAAATTCTGCTACAAAAAGAGTTAAAAAAAAGGAAGGAGAAATATAAGAAAAGAAAGAAAAGAAAGAAAAGAAACGAAAAGAAAATATAAGAAAAGAAAAAGAAGGTCTACAGAGAAGGAGAAGAGGTTCCCATGGTCACTGAGCATGACATGGTGAACTGAAGCAAAATGAAGTATCAAGGGGATGATAAGGGAACGTTGCCTCCTTCCGAAGTGCCCAAACGCGAACCTGGTGAAGGAACTTCAAGGAACAGCTCTGTGCAAAGCCAAATGTTGGCTGAGCTGCGTGAAATTAAGAACATCATGTCGCTGCTTCTTGAACACTTCCTCCGCAAGGACAAGGAACGGAAGGAAGACCCTGAGTCTTGAGTGGACACCTTTTCTTATCCAGCCCGTCTTACCCTCTTCTCTTGACTTTCTAATATGTTATCTCGTTTAAGTGTTTGCATTTTGATCTTTTTGTGTTTGTTTGTCAAGTTGTCTATGATGTTTTGTAATCAATTCCCTGCAGCTTGAAATATGAACTTTTCTTTTGCTCTTGACTGCTACCTTAGTTTTGTTGTTCCACTGTTTACTTTTGATCTTTTGATGATGCCAAAAGGGGGAAGTGTGGAAATTGTGCGATAACTCAGTTAAAAGAGATAACGGTTTAATTGTTCCTAATTCTTTATGAATTTCTGGACGATGCTAGTGCTGAGGGGGAACGATGATGCAACTTGAAAGTATGAACTGAAATTATTCATTTGATATAAAATTTTGCTTAACACTTGATCTTAGATACATGATGAGTTATATTGACTTGTTTATTACTCTGTTTTGATCGAACAATTTTTGAATGGGTTTGTCATTACCAAAAAGGGGGAAATTGTTGGAATCTTGACGTTCCCTCTGGTTTTGATGATGATAAACACCATTAGGTTTTATGTTTTCTTGTCGTTTCTATGAGTTTCAGGTTTCATGAAAGGATAAATGAATAATGGAAAACAGTGAAGAAGAGAAAGCAGAGAAGCACAAAGGAACGTTGTGGAAACAAGGAACAGTTCCTATGCAAACAACTTGGAAATCAGAGAGCACGTGGTTCCTATACAAGGAAAGTTCTATTTATGGAAACACTGTGTCTGAGGAACAATACAGATCGCAGAGAAGTTCCAGCTATTCCCAGATTGACTCAGTTATACAAGGAAACAAGATTTCGAGTCTTACTTGGAGAAGAAGAAGAAGATATTGAGTCTTAGGAAAGTTTATACATGGAAATAACATTTTAGGAACAATGCAGAACGCAGGAAGTGCCAGTTGTTCCCATGTGAAGACAATTATATATGGAAATCATATTTGAAGATCTACTCGGAGAGAGAAGAGCTAAATAGCGTGTCTTAGGATAGTTTTTATATGGAAACTATGTGTTTATGAGCTGAATTGTTTAGTTGGAAAGAAAATCTTTCACCGTTACCTTATATAGCGGGGTTGCTAACTATTTGGTAAGAGATCTTTGCTACCACTATATATAGATGAGCATACCTTAGGATAAGGTATCTGATCAGTGCTATTTTGTAGCACATTTCTAGGGATTATTACCAGGTTTGAGGCGCCATTTGGTGGGATTTTATGCACAATTGGAGATTATAGAGTTGAAGCAGAGAAGTGTGGTTTTGGTGGTCTGGAGGAGCTTATTGGAGACATCCAAAAGAAGAGAAATTGACCACCTGAGGAGACAAGCAAGATCCATAAAGAAACCACGTCAGAAGGCGGTGAAGTGAAGAAACCGCGACCAAGCCGCGAGGAGCAGAAGGCCGCGACAAGATTTCCAAAGGAGATGGGCGATAGCAAAGAGGCCGCGCCCGCGGCCGAATTATCGGAAATTAATTATGCACTTCGAGAGAAAACCGCGACCGCGGCCAAAAGGCCGCGACCGCGGCCATCAGTGGGAGTCAGCCCGACGCGCTCCGAACTTCTGTTTTCTTTTTTTGTTTTTCCTTTTTCGTTGTTTTATTTAATTCCGAATATTAGTATTTTTTCCTTTTTAGGGACGAGGTTTGTGATCTTGGGCTTTAGGTTAACTTATTTAACCTAACTCTCACAGCCTCCATTGAATATGATAGATGAACCATCGAGAGATCATCGTTTTTCCATTGAGTATTGTTTTTCCTTTGAAGATTATGAAGAGCTAAGCACCCTTTACTTAGCCCGACAATTGAAGCTTTTTCTATGGTTTGATTGTGAGGTTAATTCCCTATTCCTATTTTCTTTGGATTTATATCTTTCTTCTTGAGCTTCATTCCATTGAGTTATATTGATTTCTCTAGATTAGCTACCTAGTGTTATTGATATTATTCATACTGCAGGATTAGGTTCTTGAATAGTATTGGTTGGATCTAACTCATCAGTTGTGGTAATTATCATTATTAATATTAGTTTCCCTAGCATGACAACCTAGTTGAGATTAATATTATCTATAGTGTTAATTATTACTTTCTGGTCAACTTGTTGAGATCAATATTATTCATCCCTAATTCAGAAGTAGCATCCATGATTATCTAGGACTGGTAGGACTAGATGTTATGAAAGAAGAATTGATTGCATGTTAATTATTACGGGTTGTGATTATTGACATGTATCCTGGTTGATCCTATGCTCTATGCTGTTATTGTTCGGTTGTTCAATAGTAAGTGTTGCTAGAACTGGTAGGGCTAGTAACTATATAAGATTAGGGACAAGAATAACTAAAGGAAAGGAATAGAGATGACCTAGGACCAATCTATCATAGAAAAAGTGGATCTTGCTTGGCTAGGTGTTTTCCCCATATTTGATTTCATCCTTTGATTTGTTTATTTGCCTTGATTGCTTGTTACGAAACCAATCCAAAAACCCCCCTTTGTTACTTGCATGCTAAGAAACACATAGATTGATTACTTTCTCCCTGTGGGATTCGACCCTTGCTTGCCTCTACTACTTGTTTAGGTTTGTTAGGTTTTATTTTGACCGGGTTAAGGACGACTGAAAACCCGTCTGTCAGTATCTCATCTATCACTTTGAAGACTAGAAGGAGCTTATTGCAAAGTTGAGATCGGAGATCCAAGGCAAGGTACGGGTATGTACTTGATTGCTTAGGGTTTTCTTATGTTCTTGTGTTGTTACTAGTTGATTGCACTCAAAGTCTAGAAGCCTAGGAACTGTGTGTGAGTAGGTGGAGATAAGACTTGTGAGATTGTACAACTTAGGGTCTTGTTGTGTTCTTGTGTCATTGAGAGTTGATTGCACTCAAAGTCTTGTAACCTAGGGTATAGGTGGAGAGAAGACTTGTGAGATTGTACAATTCTTAATAATACAAGTATATGTTTGAGAACTTTGTTGTTACTTTGAATCTTTATATATTCCGCTGCCCAGGGAACAGTCACACCGTTCCCTGTCTAACACACTAACGATTCAACATGCTTCTACTTGGTAATTATATTGGGTTTGCCACATGCTTATTTTTGGCTTGCTGAAGAGTTTGGAGAATAGTTCTATGTTAGAGCTGCATGGGGATTGATCGAGCAAGTTGGAGGTGAATGTTGCAAAAGCTTGCAGTGTATGTAAGTGGTATGCCAACTATTGTCCATTTTTTGGATCTTAGACAATTGACGCTTGATGTTTTATACTCTTTGATACGTGACAAACTCCCTTCGTTACGATTGATGTTTGGTCCCGTCTTGGAGACAAGATTTGGATTCCTTTGCTTGATTGAAACGAACACAAAAACTCAAAAACGCATAAGAACTCAATTCAAGATTCAAAGTAAGGACAATAATCCAAAGCAAGAGTAACAATGGTTTAATTTGTATGGAAACCACACAAGCACCTAGCCAGATGAACGTGTCTTCCAATATGTTTTCTAAAGAAGAAAAAATCGTACTTAAATAAGATTAGGATTCCAAAGGCATAGAAAATTAACTAACATAATTTCCAAAAAAAAATTAAAAAAATATCCAAATTAAACTCATATGAATTTCACGAAAAAACACCGAACCGCATGGATGTGCACTCCAGGGCACGGCCGATGCGTTGCTCTCGAATTATGGCACACCAGCAACAACTAAACCGAACGAAAGAGTTACTCATGGGTGCCATTAGAGATCGTCTTGGTAGCCTTAGAACACTCCCTCCTCTAGAGCCATTACTCTTGATCGATATGACAAACTTTGTATTCAAAGTTTATAATTATGTAGAAACGTTATTAGAGGGATTGTAATGATGCCTTGTATTTTCATTTACATGTCGTTGGATGAATCAATTTTAGTGATTTGGGAGAAATTTTGACTATTGGACTATATAACTTTCCGGGTCATATATATTCGTAAAAACATTACTTTAAACTTGACATGCATGGCTTATTATTACTCTCCAAGACCAACTATCCCCTTTTGATTTTGTGGAAATAACTTGCCAATTTTGAACGACTTAATCATTCTTTTTGCAATCCTCAGTGACTTATTATTACTCAGATTCGAACCATTATATTGTTATAAAATTTTGCTCTCTGTATTTGTTTCTCTTGGCTTTTCCCTATTCTGTCCTCAAATTTCTCATGTTTTTACAGAAACAAAAGCGCGCATCAGGTATTATATATTCTTGATATGATAACCGAGGTTGTTGCATCAGAGAATTGCAAGTCTACTCTAGGGGATATAAGAGTCTGTGCATAATATTGTAGAGATATAAGAGTGTAAGATTGATGAAATTTTGGAAAATCACGAGTTAGAGCTCACTTGTCACGTCACGAGAGGTACGGTGCTTCAAAAAATCACTCGAGTATGATAAAAATACAGTATGAAGGTCCCAGAATGTAGAGTCTCAAAATCAACCGTAAATAAATAAACAAAAGGTAGCACGATAGGCTAACACAATCCATTGTCTCTTCTTCACTAATTACTAGCATTAGCACGACGCTCTAACCAAGTATAGCGGTGGAACTCGTGTGTCTCTCCCTATGCGCATCTCTAATTGACCTCGTATGCCGCTTTGTTACAATCTGAATTTATTGCAAAGAAGCTGATGCTATGCATTTAGTTTCCGCATTCTCATTATTGCGTTTGTAAAGTATAGTGTATGAATTTTGAATTATAAACGAACTGATGGTTTGCATATTTTATTATATGATCTACAAAACCATGAGGCTACTTTTCTGAATTTTAGCCTTTTGTTGGACTAATTAATTAAGCTGCATGCATATACTAAGAGAGATCTAGTGACTTAGACACGCATATGTCGTGCCCATTCGTGTCATCTTCTCTCCTTATAAACCCTACTCTGATTTGTTGTTTTCTCGATGTGGGATATAAGCTCTCTTTTCGCCCAAACAAAAGAGGTGAGGATTGCTCTAGATCTTAACCGGCTATGTGCTTATTGGGACAAAAATGGATTGGATTATCCCAATCATCGGGTTTGAGTTTGGGTCAAACATAAATTGGACATATATTCAACGGGTTACTCTAAACCTTTTTCGTGAGGTTCTGGGGAGTTGTATTTAGGGTTTTAGGATTTAGGATGAAGGAAAAATGACATTTTTTTTGAAAAATTCGATATATTATAAGGGTATTTTGGTATTTTTATATTTTTTAACGGAGAAGTTAACGATATCAGTTCGTGGGTTGCTCCTTGTTAACAAAGGGTCATTTATGGGTGATTTAAAATAATTATTGATATAACGGGTGATTTAATGCAAAATCGACCATATAACGAGTGATTTGGCGCAAAAACCCATTTATTTTATTGTACAAGATTTAGAGTTTATTCTATTATCTTTTGGTTTAATATGATAGACATAAAGAAAAGATGTGCAAGCAATAGTCCATGTTGTATAGGATACAACTAGTGTAATTTTCGTGCTAATCATGAGTTTTTACCTCATATATATTGAATAAAAATATTTATTATTATTAAAATCAATCCATGTATTAAAAAATAGATCTAGATAATATTGATATTAAAAACAATTTTGGATCATAAATTTGTATCTCAATCATCCATATAATTAGGAAAGTTTGGATTTGTAATCTTTGTGCTTGATTTGCATATAAATTAGGAAAAAATGAGTGATAGGTTTAATAATATTTGATTTATAATTAGATTTATTTTAAAAAATTAAAAAAAGAAAGAAAATGACATGTGACGATTTTAATGAGAGAGTGTCATGTGACGGTTTTCATGAGGGAGTGCCATGTGGCGGTTTTAATGAGGGAGTATCATGTGGTGTAATTAGGTTCTAGTTTAGTAGATATATAGTAGACTATGAAATTTTGGATATGTATATAATTAGGAAATTTTGGATTTGTAATATTTGTGATTAACTTGTAATGTATTAAATTTGAAAAAAATGAGTGATAGGTTTAGGATAATAATCCCTAAATTTATAATTAGATTTATTTTAAAATTTTTAAAAAAGCAGAAAATGACATGTGACGATTTTAATGAGGGAGTGTCATGTGGCTTGTGTAATCTATCTATATATATATATACTACTACTAAAACCGTAATTATCTCTCCTACGTGTCGCTCATCTAAGTATGTCACGTCATCAAATAATTATGTACACTTACATATTCACCCTTATTCTATTTATAATTTTTTTTTATCTTTTATTTATACAAATTTCCTAAATTACCACCCCAAAATATTTTTCATTGTACATGATAATTCTGTACTTACCAATTTTTTTATTATCATACTTAATTAATGTCCATAATATAATATGTACGTTAATGGTCCGTAAACTTCATTATAAATATATGCATATAGATAGATGGTCCGTAAATAGTTAACGTTATACGGTTCATCTACCAACATACATATAATTATGCACTTATCAAAAATATTATTATCATTCTTAATCAGTGTTCATAATTTAATATGGGTTAATAGATTGTCTGTAAACTCCATTATAAAGAATACAATATGCAGTTTTATTTTAGTGCGGTTTTATTTTTAATTATATAAAATTTCTAATTTAATATTTTCTTCTATTAATATAAATTCACACATCTACCTTCAACTTTCATCATACAATACACCTTACAAATTATTCCAATCAAGAAATTATCTTTCGAATACATCATGTTAATTTTCCTATATAATTCTCTTTTATATTCTGCATATTATAAACAAATTTAAATTCATTCTTAAAATATATGGTCATACCCGTACAAACTAGGTACGAGGACACATGCTAGTTAGGTTCTAACTAGTAGATATATAGCAGATTAATAATGGGAATTCATGTTCACACCCATTTTTTTAAGCAGCGTACCCGTTTTTTGGCGCAACTAGGTTGCGCCCAAAAAGTGGATATTTTTAAAAAAAAAAAAAAACAATTCCTTGGGCGCAACCGAGTTGCGCCCAAGGTCTGAGTGAATTTTTTTATTTTGAAAAATGATGTTTTAAAGATTATTGAACCAGTTCTTTATCTGAACCGGTTCACTTGGGCGCTCACGCTTGTATTTAAACCAACAGATGTATTTCATTTTTAGATAAATTTATTACATACTCATCGCATTGTATCTATCCTGCTATTTTATATGATTTGGAAATTCAAATACCTAGTAGATTTATATACATGTGTACATGGCTATAAATTCGTTTGTATCATGCGGTTTCAATATGCTTTTGTTCATCTAAAATTCATGTGCATTTCTTCACCAATTCGTTTGATATTAACTGTTTGTTATTATTATTCTCGATATAATTATGGTTTATCCTATAGTTGTAATAATCCCTAAAAGTCCCGAACTATCGTTTTGTAAGAAAGACATAATGGGCAATTTCTGTAATCTCAGTAAGATTATTTAAGCATAATAATATACATTTAAAGGGTATTGGGTCAGTGTATTGGGTCTTAAAATATTTTTAGAAGTGCTAAAAATAAAGTTTAGCATGCCCTTGAACGAAATTCACGACCAAAGGCCAAAGGACGCGCTCGCGGCATTTCCGCGACCACAGAATTGTTTCTGCGACCGCGGAAAACTGTTCATCGTCGTCTTCGACTCTTTCGCATTTTCGCCTGTTCGAGTGTCGGCGTTACGCCGATGGGGATGCCGATCGATTGGTTTTCTCGGTGTTGAGCTCCCCTTTCCCTATAAATAGGGGGATCCTAGCACCAGAATCATCATCCTCAACATCTCAACTCCTTTCTTCCTCTCATTTTTGTGCCCTCGCCGGAGTTCTTGCATTCGTCGGAGTTTTGCCGGAGCTTTGGTGTCGCCGGAGTTCTTGCATTCGTCGGAGTTTTGCCGGAGCTTTGGTGTCGCCGGAGGTGTTCTGAAAGCGTCGTAGTGGTGGTGTTCGCAGTGGTGAAGTAATCGTTGTCGTCAGTAAGCCTCAAAGCCAAGTTGGAGCCGCGTCGGAAGGGAGATCCGCGACCGCGGGGATGAATTCCGCGACCGTGGCTCTGCCCAGAATTCTACGACCGCTGATCAGCGCTACTTTGTAGGGTTTAACTAGGAGTTGTTACCAGAGTTTTAGGTACCATTTGGATGTGTTTAGAGCATTATGTAGGAGAATGGAGTTGAGGAGAAGGAATGTTGATTTGGTGGTTTCAAGAGTTTAAATGAAGACATATTGAAGATGGAGGCGAAGCCACAAGAGAAGACCGAAGAAAGAGCTGAAGAAGAGCAACAAAAGGTTTTCCGCGGTCGCGGAACATCTAGCTGCGGTCGCGGAACACACATAAGCAGCGAGAATCCATAGAGTTTTCCGCGGTCGCAGAAGCAATTGCCGCGGTCGCGGATACTGTTCATCAACGCGGATCCGGGATTTCCTTTCGTTCGGAGTTTTGTTTTATTTTATTCCCTTTTCTTTTATTTCTTTTATTTCGTTAGTTTCCTTTTAGATATTATTTGTTATCTTTAGAAATTAGGTTTTGAAAAGTCTATATATTATTTCTTTAGAACATTAGTTTTGTAAGTTGGGTGCTCCCTAAGTTGGGTTCTACCCCAAGTTGGGTTTTACCTTTCTTCCTTTTTTCCCTTTTCTTAGTTTAGTTCTTTGTTTTGTTTTTGGCTACACAATTGAAGCCTTGGTTTGAATTTGATATTGAGATTTTTTTTTATCCTTGAATGTTATGATTCTCTTGTGCTTCATCCCATTGAGTTTTATTGATTTCTTTAGCCTGATCACCTAGTTTTATTGATATTATTCATACTGCATGATTAGGGTTTTGAATTATATTGGTTGATCTAGTTCATCAATTATTGTGATTAGTATTATTAATATTAGTTTTCCTAGCGTGACAAACTAGTTGAGATTGGTATTATCTATAGTGTTGGTTCCCCTAATCTGGTCAACTTGTTGAGATTAATAGTATTCATCCCTAATTCAGAGTAGCAACTGTGATATTCTAAGAACTGTTTGGACTGGTCTATTGTAGAGAGAATTGATTGTATGTCGAGTACTGACTGTTTGTTAAGTATTGTATGAGCCTATCTATTCATGAACTTACTGCTGCTATTAAATTGAATCTTGATGTTTTCTTGATTGTTTAATAGTTAGGATTATCAGGACTGTTTGGTCTGATAGTTAATTTAGAACAAGGATTAGGACACTCATGAGGATTGAGAACTAGGGATAATCAATGATTGATCAACCAAACTAAAGGTGTATATTTGTTTAGCCAAGCTTTCTATGTTTTATTTATCGTCTTCTTAGTTAGATTCATACAACCCCCCCCCCCCCCTTTGTCTTTGTTATCAATTGGTGAATGATTTTGCAAACATGATATATAACTTGATTCTCTGTGGGATTCGACCCTTACTTACCAGACTACATTAGTTAGGTTTTTGAGGTTTACTTTGATAAGGCATAACGACTAAATGCCTATCAACCGCGAAAGTCCAAACTGCGACCGCGGCTTGCTCTAGCAAGCGCGATCGTGGCTTGGATAACCACGGTCACAGCTTAGGCTTTGTTTCCTTTCGATTCATAACCACAAGCTGGACAACATTCCAATAAGCCTCCTAATTCTGAGGCAGGCGAGGAGGTGGAACGTAGCTGGTAGAGTGGTGTTGCAGCTCAGGGGGGTCCTGTAGGGGTGGGTGGAAGCCATCAACATACCCAAACTGACCCTCATCCTCCTCAAGGTCGTACTCATCGAACTCATCCTCCTCATCAGAATAAAGAGGAGTCCGCACACTCTGGTGATCCTGGTAAGCATCAATGTCAAATGGCACAGAAGTGGATTGCCGTTGACGCTGTCGCTGATGCAGACGGGAACCAGTCTGCTGGTGGTGGGGGCGATCGGTGGTAGGCTGTAATGGTGAGCGTCCTTGTCGTTGCCTACCACTGGAGTGAACCTGATCGTCCTCGTGTTCCTCTTGGGAACTCTCGTCATCGGTCTCAGCAGCTGCAGGGTTCTCTTCCCGGATCACAACCTGCGCATATCGACGTTGTCGACGACGCTGCTGATCCACAATGCTTCCTCTCTGTGAGTCCAGGTGTTTCAGCTGTCCTGCATCCGATGTGGAAGGAAGCATGACAGCTTTACCCTTGGCCTTTTCCAGGGCTAGGGCGCCTAACCCATTTTCCTGTGGTTGATCCGGAGCAGAAGCAATCGTAGGGACTGTCGTCGATTGCTGGCGAGCGACGATATCTGTCATCTGACGCTGGAGTTCGGCGAACTCTGCGGCCAATGCTTGGTTGGCAACATGCATCTCTCGGAGCTGTTTTTGTTCAGCAGTCTCTGTTCCCGTCTCGTGGGGTATATCACCGCCTGACATGGTACCTGACAGCG
The DNA here is from genome assembly GCA_027886185.1 of Rheum nobile. NCBI lineage: Eukaryota > Viridiplantae > Streptophyta > Magnoliopsida > Caryophyllales > Polygonaceae > Rheum > Rheum nobile. Next base: position 7,052,600 of record WOAB01000506.1, on the reverse strand, counting down.
AGAAATGGCAAACCACAGGATCAAAGCGAACAACAACAACAACATAGGATCAACAAAAAGGTAAGTAGAACCAAACTCAACAAACAATCACCCGAGAAACTACTCTGGCTGGCCGTGAGGGCGGTTACGAGCAGGCTTAAGGGAACTCACACAACAATCAACAAAATCCAGGCAATGCTCAGCAAAGAAAATGTCGAAAGTAGATATGCAAGGATATAAGCACAGAAGTAAGCACAACACAGTCAATCAAGATATGCAACCCAGACGGTGAGAGATTAAGAAGATGGTAAATGAATCACTGCGATAACGGGGGTTGAAGGTGCCAGAATCAAGACCGGGTTCTCTCTTCCTGCTGCGAGAGACGCACTTGCCTTATTTTGACTTGTGTGGTCTCGATTTTTTTTTAAAATTATTTTTTATAAATCTGTGAACAGCTACAGATTCTGCACACAGAACTTCAGCAAAACACAAAGAATGTTCAGCAGAAATGCACAGAAATGCACAAATCTATGCACAGAAAGCAGCAAACGCACAGAATGTTCAGCAAAACGCACAGAAACGCAACAGAAAAAATAAAAATTTTGCTGTGATTCAAGTGGGAGAAGGAGATTGCGAAGATGTAGATTTGTGGCGCACACAAGACAAATGAAGTCGCAACGAACTATCTAAGCCTATATGCAAGCGTATCTACCACAAACACTATCCAAAACCAAGCAAAAATCAGTAAATTTGCAGAAAATCAGTGAGCAGGGGTTCGGATCTGGGCAGAAAAAAAAATTGTTTTTTTTTTGTGTTCGTATTTTGGCCTTTTGAGGGGTCAAACGATGTCCGTTTTGAGCGAATTTTATATGTCCGGAATCGTCTCGAGATTCTCTACAGGAATATGGAAGAAAATTGTGGAAAGGAAAATTTTTTTGACGAAATCTGGGCAGAAAGGTTCGTCGTTTTTTTTTGATATGCAGGAATGGATTTGCGGAAGCGAATGAGTGATTTGAATGAAGAGTTGGAACGATTTACGCGATTCGAAGGCTCTGATGCCAGTTGATGTGACCTTGTCCGATGGAAAGACCACGATTCGCTGTCAAGGATCGATTGAACGCGTATTGGGGCGCAGGCAACTCTTCGGAAATGATAGATTGGCGGAAGCAAGGAGAAGATGGACTGTGGGGTGGTCGGAATGATGACCGGCGGCGGCTGGTGGTGATGCGGCGGAAGTGGTGGTGGTGGTGCGGTGGCGACGAAGGAGGCAGCGGAATGAGGAGTGGAGGGGGCGGCGGCAGCCCTAGGGTTTGTGTTTGGGGAGAGACGAGAACTAGGGTTAGTTCTTGTCTCCGAATTGCGGATAGTAACCGGATAGTTGGAACCGAATTAACGCGCCAAGATAATTCAACTAGAAACGCGTTAATTTGTGGGACGTCAGGGCCCGGGTTTGCATGAGATTACTCGACTGGAAAACAAGCTCTATTTCGACGTAATTGAAAATGAAGACAAAAGAGAGTATTTATACTAGAGAGTTGACCTAATGGGTCAGACTCTCTAGTTACTAATTCTGGCGGCCCATTTAACATAAATGGCAACCATCCAGAAATAGCAGCTACTAAAAATAGAAATATTATTCATAAAACGTGCTAAGAAATTAATGTCTCGATCGGACTGGATGTAACTGTAGGGGAGTCTCAAGGCGGATGTGACAAGGACGGCAGGGTCACATCACATGGGCACCATTAGAGATCGTCTTGGTAGCCTTAGAACACTCCCTCCTCTAGAGGCATTACTCTTGATCGATATGACAAACTTTGTATTCAAAGTTTATAATTATGTAGAAACGTTATTAGAGGGATTGTAATGATGCCTTGTATTTTCATTTACATGTCGTTGGATGAATCAATTTTAGTGATTTGGGAGAAATTTTGACTATTGGACTATATAACTTTCCGGGTCATATATATTCGTAAAAACATTACTTTAAACTTGACATGCATGGCTTATTATTACTCTCCAAGACCAACTATCCCCTTTTGATTTTGTGGAAATAACTTGCCAATTTTGAACGACTTAATCATTCTTTTTGCAATCCTCAGTGACTTATTATTACTCAGATTCGAACCATTATATTGTTATAAAATTTTGCTCTCTGTATTTGTTTCTCTTGGCTTTTCCCTATTCTGTCCTCAAATTTCTCATGTTTTTACAGAAACAAAAGCGCGCATCAGGTATTATATATTCTTGATATGATAACCGAGGTTGTTGCATCAGAGAATTGCAAGTCTACTCTAGGGGATATAAGAGTCTGTGCATAATATTGTAGAGATATAAGAGTGTAAGATTGATGAAATTTTGGAAAATCACGAGTTAGAGCTCACTTGTCACGTCACGAGAGGTACGGTGCTTCAAAAAATCACTCGAGTATGATAAAAATACAGTATGAAGGTCCCAGAATGTAGAGTCTCAAAATCAACCGTAAATAAATAAACAAAAGGTAGCACGATAGGCTAACACAATCCATTGTCTCTTCTTCACTAATTACTAGCATTAGCACGACGCTCTAACCAAGTATAGCGGTGGAACTCGTGTGTCTCTCCCTATGCGCATCTCTAATTGACCTCGTATGCCGCTTTGTTACAATCTGAATTTATTGCAAAGAAGCTGATGCTATGCATTTAGTTTTCGCATTCTCATTATTGCGTTTGTAAAGTATAGTGTATGAATTTTGAATTATAAACGAACTGATGGTTTGCATATTTTATTATATGATCTACAAAACCATGAGGCTACTTTTCTGAATTTTAGCCTTTTGTTGGACTAATTAATTAAGCTGCATGCATATACTAAGAGAGATCTAGTGACTTAGACACGCATATGTCATGCCCATTCGTGTCATCTTCTCTCCTTATAAACCCTACTCTGATTTGTTGTTTTCTCGATGTGGGATATAAGCTCTCTTTTCGCCCAAACAAAAGAGGTGAGGATTGCTCTAGATCTTAACCGGCTATGTGCTTATTGGGACAAAAATGGATTGGATTATCCCAATCATCGGGTTTGAGTTTGGGTCAAACATAAATTGGACATATATTCAACGGGTTACTCTAAACCTTTTTCGTGAGGTTCTGGGGAGTTGTATTTAGGGTTTTAGGATTTAGGATGAAGGAAAAATGACATTTTTTTTGAAAAATTCGATATATTATAAGGGTATTTTGGTATTTTTATATTTTTTAACGGAGAAGTTAACGATATCAGTTCGTGGGTTGCTCCTTGTTAACAAAGGGTCATTTATGGGTGATTTAAAATAATTATTGATATAACGGGTGATTTAATGCAAAATCGACCATATAACGAGTGATTTGGCGCAAAAACCCATTTATTTTATTGTACAAGATTTAGAGTTTATTCTATTATCTTTTGGTTTAATATGATAGACATAAAGAAAAGATGTGCAAGCAATAGTCCATGTTGTATAGGATACAACTAGTGTAATTTTCGTGCTAATCATGAGTTTTTACCTCATATATATTGAATAAAAATATTTATTATTATTAAAATCAATCCATGTATTAAAAAATAGATCTAGATAATATTGATATTAAAAACAATTTTGGATCATAAATTTGTATCTCAATCATCCATATAATTAGGAAAGTTTGGATTTGTAATCTTTGTGCTTGATTTGCATATAAATTAGGAAAAAATGAGTGATAGGTTTAATAATATTTGATTTATAATTAGATTTATTTTAAAAAATTAAAAAAAGAAAGAAAATGACATGTGACGATTTTAATGAGAGAGTGTCATGTGACGGTTTTCATGAGGGAGTGCCATGTGGCGGTTTTAATGAGGGAGTATCATGTGGTGTAATTAGGTTCTAGTTTAGTAGATATATAGTAGACTATGAAATTTTGGATATGTATATAATTAGGAAATTTTGGATTTGTAATATTTGTGATTAACTTGTAATGTATTAAATTTGAAAAAAATGAGTGATAGGTTTAGGATAATAATCCCTAAATTTATAATTAGATTTATTTTAAAATTTTTAAAAAAGAAAAAAATGACATGTGACGATTTTAATGAGGGAGTGTCATGTGGCTTGTGTAATCTATCTATATATATATATACTACTACTAAAACCGTAATTATCTCTCCTACGTGTCGCTCATCTAAGTATGTCACGTCATCAAATAATTATGTACACTTACATATTCACCCTTATTCTATTTATAATTTTTTTTATCTTTTATTTATACAAATTTCCTAAATTACCACCCCAAAATATTTTTCATTGTACATGATAATTCTGTACTTACCAATTTTTTTATTATCATACTTAATTAATGTCCATAATATAATATGTACGTTAATGGTCCGTAAACTTCATTATAAATATATGCATATAGATAGATGGTCCGTAAATAGTTAACGTTATACGGTTCATCTACCAACATACATATAATTATGCACTTATCAAAAATATTATTATCATTCTTAATCAGTGTTCATAATTTAATATGGGTTAATAGATTGTCTGTAAACTCCATTATAAAGAATACAATATGCAGTTTTATTTTAGTGCGGTTTTATTTTTAATTATATAAAATTTCTAATTTAATATTTTCTTCTATTAATATAAATTCACACATCTACCTTCAACTTTCATCATACAATACACCTTACAAATTATTCCAATCAAGAAATTATCTTTCGAATACATCATGTTAATTTTCCTATATAATTCTCTTTTATATTCTGCATATTATAAACAAATTTAAATTCATTCTTAAAATATATGGTCATACCCGTACAAACTAGGTACGAGGACACATGCTAGTTAGGTTCTAACTAGTAGATATATAGCAGATTAATAATGGGAATTCATGTTCACACCCATTTTTTTAAGCAGCGTACCCGTTTTTTGGCGCAACTAGGTTGCGCCCAAAAAGTGGATATTTTTAAAAAAAAAAAAAACAATTCCTTGGGCGCAACCGAGTTGCGCCCAAGGTCTGAGTGAATTTTTTTATTTTGAAAAATGATGTTTTAAAGATTATTGAACCAGTTCTTTATCTGAACCGGTTCACTTGGGCGCTCACGCTTGTATTTAAACCAACAGATGTATTTCATTTTTAGATAAATTTATTACATACTCATCGCATTGTATCTATCCTGCTATTTTATATGATTTGGAAATTCAAATACCTAGTAGATTTATATACATGTGTACATGGCTATAAATTCGTTTGTATCATGCGGTTTCAATATGCTTTTGTTCATCTAAAATTCATGTGCATTTCTTCACCAATTCGTTTGATATTAACTGTTTGTTATTATTATTCTCGATATAATTATGGTTTATCCTATAGTTGTAATAATCCCTAAAAGTCCCGAACTATCGTTTTGTAAGAAAGACATAATGGGCAATTTCTGTAATCTCAGTAAGATTATTTAAGCATAATAATATACATTTAAAGGGTATTGGGTCAGTGTATTGGGTCTTAAAATATTTTTAGAAGTGCTAAAAATAAAGTTTAGCATGCCCTTGAACGAAATTCACGACCAAAGGCCAAAGGACGCGCTCGCGGCATTTCCGCGACCACAGAATTGTTTCTGCGACCGCGGAAAACTGTTCATCGTCGTCTTCGACTCTTTCGCATTTTCGCCTGTTCGAGTGTCGGCGTTACGCCGATGGGGATGCCGATCGATTGGTTTTCTCGGTGTTGAGCTCCCCTTTCCCTATAAATAGGGGGATCCTAGCACCAAAATCATCATCCTCAACATCTCAACTCCTTTCTTCCTCTCATTTTTGTGCCCTCGCCGGAGTTCTTGCATTCGTCGGAGTTTTGCCGGAGCTTTGGTGTCGCCGGAGTTCTTGCATTCGTCGGAGTTTTGCCGGAGCTTTGGTGTCGCCGGAGGTGTTCTGAAAGCGTCGTAGTGGTGGTGTTCGCAGTGGTGAAGTAATCGTTGTCGTCAGTAAGCCTCAAAGCCAAGTTGGAGCCGCGTCGGAAGGGAGATCCGCGACCGCGGGGATGAATTCCGCGACCGTGGCTCTGCCCAGAATTCTACGACCGCTGATCAGCGCTACTTTGTAGGGTTTAACTAGGAGTTGTTACCAGAGTTTTAGGTACCATTTGGATGTGTTTAGAGCATTATGTAGGAGAATGGAGTTGAGGAGAAGGAATGTTGATTTGGTGGTTTCAAGAGTTTAAATGAAGACATATTGAAGATGGAGGCGAAGCCACAAGAGAAGACCGAAGAAAAAGCTGAAGAAGAGCAACAAAAGGTTTTCCGCGGTCGCGGAACATCTAGCTGCGGTCGCGGAACACACATAAGCAGCGAGACTCCATAGAGTTTTCCGCGGTCGCAGAAGCAATTGCCGCGGTCGCGGATACTGTTCATCAACGCGGATCCGGGATTTCCTTTCGTTCGGAGTTTTGTTTTATTTTATTCCCTTTTCTTTTATTTCTTTTATTTCGTTAGTTTCCTTTTAGATATTATTTGTTATCTTTAGAAATTAGGTTTTGAAAAGTCTATATATTATTTCTTTAGAACATTAGTTTTGTAAGTTGGGTGCTCCCTAAGTTGGGTTCTACCCCAAGTTGGGTTTTACCTTTCTTCCTTTTTTCCCTTTTCTTAGTTTAGTTCTTTGTTTTGTTTTTGGCTACACAATTGAAGCCTTGGTTTGAATTTGATATTGAGATTTTTTTTTTAATCCTTGAATGTTATGATTCTCTTGTGCTTCATCCCATTGAGTTTTATTGATTTCTTTAGCCTGATCACCTAGTTTTATTGATATTATTCATACTGCATGATTAGGGTTTTGAATTATATTGGTTGATCTAGTTCATCAATTGTTGTGATTAGTATTATTAATATTAGTTTTCCTAGCGTGACAAACTAGTTGAGATTGGTATTATCTATAGTGTTGGTTCCCCTAATCTGGTCAACTTGTTGAGATTAATAGTATTCATCCCTAATTCAGAGTAGCAACTGTGATATTCTAAGAACTGTTTGGACTGGTCTATTGTAGAGAGAATTGATTGTATGTCGAGTACTGACTGTTTGTTAAGTATTGTATGAGCCTATCTATTCATGAACTTACTGCTGCTATTAAATTGAATCTTGATGTTTTCTTGATTGTTTAATAGTTAGGATTATCAGGACTGTTTGGTCTGATAGTTAATTTAGAACAAGGATTAGGACACTCATGAGGATTGAGAACTAGGGATAATCAATGATTGATCAACCAAACTAAAGGTGTATATTTGTTTAGCCAAGCTTTCTATGTTTTATTTATCGTCTTCTTAGTTAGATTCATACAACCCCCCCCCCCCCCCCCCCCTTTGTCTTTGTTATCAATTGGTGAATGATTTTGCAAACATGATATATAACTTGATTCTCTGTGGGATTCGACCTTTACTTACCAGACTACATTAGTTAGGTTTTTGAGGTTTACTTTGATAAGGCATAACGACTAAATGCCTATCAACCGCGAAAGTCCAAACCGCGACCGCGGCTTGCTCTAGCAAGCGCGATCGTGGCTTGGATAACCACGGTCACAGCTTAGGCTTTGTTTCCTTTCGATTCATAACCACAAGCTGGACAACATTCCAATAAGCCTCCTAATTCTGAGGCAGGCGAGGAGGTGGAACGTAGCTGGTAGAGTGGTGTTGCAGCTCAGGGGGGTCCTGTAGGGGTGGGTGGAAGCCATCAACATACCCAAACTGACCCTCATCCTCCTCAAGGTCGTACTCATCGAACTCATCCTCCTCATCAGAATAAAGAGGAGTCCGCACACTCTGGTGATCCTGGTAAGCATCAATGTCAAATGGCACAGAAGTGGATTGCCGTTGACGCTGTCGCTGATGCAGACGGGAACCAGTCTGCTGGTGGTGGGGGCGATCGGTGGTAGGCTGTAATGGTGAGCGTCCTTGTCGTTGCCTACCACTGGAGTGAACCTGATCGTCCTCGTGTTCCTCTTGGGAACTCTCGTCATCGGTCTCAGCAGCTGCAGGGTTCTCTTCCCGGATCACAACCTGCGCATATCGACGTTGTCGACGACGCTGCTGATCCACAATGCTTCCTCTCTGTGAGTCCAGGTGTTTCAGCTGCCCTGCATCCGATGTGGAAGGAAGCATGACAGCTTTACCCTTGGCCTTTTCCAGGGCTAGGGCGCCTAACCCATTTTCCTGTGGTTGATCCGGAGCAGAAGCAATCGTAGGGACTGTCGTCGATTGCTGGCGAGCGACGATATCTGTCATCTGACGCTGGAGTTCGGCGAACTCTGCGGCCAATGCTTGGTTGGCAACATGCATCTCTCGGAGCTGTTTTTGTTCAGCAGTCTCTGTTCCCGTCTCGTGGGGTATATCACCGCCTGACATGGTACCTGACAGCGAGAAATGGCAAACCACAGGATCAAAGCGAACAACAACAACAACATAGGATCAACAAAAAGGTAAGTAGAACCAAACTCAACAAACAATCACCCGAGAAACTACTCTGGCTGGCCGTGAGGGCGGTTACGAGCAGGCTTAAGGGAACTCACACAACAATCAACAAAATCCAAGCAATGCTCAGCAAGAAAATGTCGAAAGTAGATATGCAAGGATATAAGCACAGAAGTAAGCACAACACAGTCAATCAAGATATGCAACCCAGACGGTGAGAGATTAAGAAGATGGTAAATGAATCACTGCGATAACGGGGGTTGAAGGTGCCAGAATCAAGACCGGGTTCTCTCTTCCTGCTGCGAGAGACGCACTTGCCTTATTTTGACTTGTGTGGTCTCGATTTTTTTTTAAAATTATTTTTTATAAATCTGTGAACAGCTACAGATTCTGCACACAGAACTTCAGCAAAACACAAAGAATGTTCAGCAGAAATGCACAGAAATGCACAAATCTATGCACAGAAAGCAGCAAACGCACAGAATGTTCAGCAAAACGCACAGAAAAAATAAAAATTTTGCTGTGATTCAAGTGGGAGAAGGAGATTGCGAAGATGTAGATTTGTGGCGCACACAAGACAAATGAAGTCGCAACGAACTATCTAAGCCTATATGCAAGCGTATCTACCACAAACACTGTCCAAAACCAAGCAAAAATCAGTAAATTTGCAGAAAATCAGTGAGCAGGGGTTCGGATCTGGGCAGAAAAAAAAAATTGTTTTTTTTTTGTGTTCGTATTTTGGCCTTTTGAGGGGTCAAACGATGTCCGTTTTGAGCGAATTTTATATGTCCGGAATCGTCTCGAGATGCTCTACAGGAATATGGAAGAAAATTGCGGAAAGGAAAATTTTTTTGACGAAATCTGGGCAGAAAGGTTCGTCGTTTTTTTTTTGATATGCAGGAATGGATTTGCGGAAGCGAATGAGTGATTTGAATGAAGAGTTGGAACGATTTACGCGATTCGAAGGCTCTGATGCCAGTTGATGTGACCTTGTCCGATGGAAAGACCACGATTCGCTGTCAAGGATCGATTGAACGCGTATTGGGGCGCAAGCAACTCTTCGGAAATGATAGATTGGCGGAAGCAAGGAGAAGATGGACTGTGGGGTGGTCGGAATGATGACCGGCGGCGGCTGGTGGTGATGCGGCGGAAGTGGTGGTGGTGGTGCGGTGGCGACGAAGGAGGCAGCGGAATGAGGAGTGGAGGGGGCGGCGGCAGCCCTAGGGTTTGTGTTTGGGGAGAGACGAGAACTAGGGTTAGTTCTTGTCTCCGAATTGCGGATAGTAACCGGATAGTTGGAACCGAATTAACGCGCCAAGATAATTCAACTAGAAACGCGTTAATTTGTGGGACGTCAGGGCCCGGGTTTGCATGAGATTACTCGACTGGAAAACAAGCTCTATTTCGACGTAATTGAAAATGAAGACAAAAGAGAGTATTTATACTAGAGAGTTGACCTAATGGGTCAGACTCTCTAGTTACTAATTCTGGCGGCCCATTTAACATAAATGGCAACCATCCAGAAATAGCAGCTACTAAAAATAGAAATATTATTCATAAAACGTGCTAAGAAATTAATGTCTCGATCGGACTGGATGTAACTGTAGGGGAGTCTCAAGGCGGATGTGACAAGGACGGCAGGGTCACATCACATGGGCGCCATTAGAGATCGTCTTGGTAGCCTTAGAACACTCCCTCCTCTAGAGCCATTACTCTTGATCGATATGACAAACTTTGTATTCAAAGTTTATAATTATGTAGAAACGTTATTAGAGGGATTGTAATGATGCCTTGTATTTTCATTTACATGTCGTTGGATGAATCAATTTTAGTGATTTGGGAGAAATTTTGACTATTGGACTATATAACTTTCCGGGTCATATATATTCGTAAAAACATTACTTTAAACTTGACATGCATGGCTTATTATTACTCTCCAAGACCAACTATCCCCTTTTGATTTTGTGGAAATAACTTGCCAATTTTGAACGACTTAATCATTCTTTTTGCAATCCTCAGTGACTTATTATTACTCAGATTCGAACCATTATATTGTTATAAAATTTTGCTCTCTGTATTTGTTTCTCTTGGCTTTTCCCTATTCTATCCTCAAATTTCTCATGTTTTTACAGAAACAAAAGCGCGCATCAGGTATTATATATTCTTGATATGATAACCGAGGTTGTTGCATCAGAGAATTGCAAGTCTACTCTAGGGGATATAAGAGTCTGTGCATAATATTGTAGAGATATAAGAGTGTAAGATTGATGAAATTTTGGAAAATCACGAGTTAGAGCTCACTTGTCACGTCACGAGAGGTACGGTGCTTCAAAAAATCACTCGAGTATGATAAAAATACAGTATGAAGGTCCCAGAATGTAGAGTCTCAAAATCAACCGTAAATAAATAAACAAAAGGTAGCACGATAGGCTAACACAATCCATTGTCTCTTCTTCACTAATTACTAGCATTAGCACGACGCTCTAACCAAGTATAGCGATGGAACTCGTGTGTCTCTCCCTATGCGCATCTCTAATTGACCTCGTATGCCGCTTTGTTACAATCTGAATTTATTGCAAAGAAGCTGATGCTATGCATTTAGTTTCCGCATTCTCATTATTGCGTTTGTAAAGTATAGTGTATGAATTCTGAATTATAAACGAACTGATGGTTTGCATATTTTATTATATGATCTACAAAACCATGAGGCTACTTTTCTGAATTTTAGCCTTTTGTTGGACTAATTAATTAAGCTGCATGCATATACTAAGAGAGATCTAGTGACTTAGACACGCATATGTCGTGCCCATTCGTGTCATCTTCTCTCCTTGTAAACCCTACTCTGATTTGTTGTTTTCTCGATGTGGGATATAAGCTCTCTTTTCGCCCAAACAAAAGAGGTGAGGATTGCTCTAGATCTTAACCGGCTATGTGCTTATTGGGACAAAAATGGATTGGATTATCCCAATCATCGGGTTTGAGTTTGGGTCAAACATAAATTGGACATATATTCAACGGGTTACTCTAAACCTTTTTCGTGAGGTTCTGGGGAGTTGTATTTAGGGTTTTAGGATTTAGGATGAAGGAAAAATGACATTTTTTTTGAAAAATTCGATATATTATAAGGGTATTTTGGTATTTTTATATTTTTTAACGGAGAAGTTAACGATATCAGTTCGTGGGTTGCTCCTTGTTAACAAAGGGTCATTTATGGGTGATTTAAAATAATTATTGATATAACGGGTGATTTAATGCAAAATCGACCATATAACGATTGATTTGGCGCAAAAACCCATTTATTTTATTGTACAAGATTTAGAGTTTATTCTATTATCTTTTGGTTTAATATGATAGACATAAAGAAAAGATGTGCAAGCAATAGTCCATGTTGTATAGGATACAACTAGTGTAATTTTCGTGCTAATCATGAGTTTTTACCTCATATATATTGAATAAAAATATTTATTATTATTAAAATCAATCCATGTATTAAAAAATAGATCTAGATAATATTGATATTAAAAACAATTTTGGATCATAAATTTGTATCTCAATCATCCATATAATTAGGAAAGTTTGGATTTGTAATCTTTGTGCTTGATTTGCATATAAATTAGGAAAAAATGAGTGCTAGGTTTAATAATATTTGATTTATAATTAGATTTATTTTAAAAAATTAAAAAAAGAAAGAAAATGACATGTGACGATTTTAATGAGAGAGTGTCATGTGACGGTTTTCATGAGGGAGTGCCATGTGGCGGTTTTAATGAGGGAGTATCATGTGGTGTAATTAGGTTCTAGTTTAGTAGATATATAGTAGACTATGAAATTTTGGATATGTATATAATTAGGAAATTTTGGATTTGTAATATTTGTGATTAACTTGTAATGTATTAAATTTGAAAAAAATGAGTGATAGGTTTAGGATAATAATCCCTAAATTTATAATTAGATTTATTTTAAAATTTTTAAAAAAGCAGAAAATGACATGTGGCGGTTTTAATGAGGGAGTGTCATGTGGCTTGTGTAATCTATCTATATATATACTACTACTAAAACCGTAATTATCTCTCCTACGTGTCGTTCATCTAAGTATATCACGTCATCAAATAATTATGTACATTTACATATTCACCCTTATTCTATTTACAATTTTTTTAATCTTTTATTTATACAAATTTCCTAAATTACCACCCAAAAATATTTTCCATTGTACATGATAATTCTGCACTTACCAAATTTTTTATTATCATACTTAATTAATGTCCATAATATAATATGTACGTTAATGGTCCGTAAACTTCATTATAAATATATGCATATAGATAGATGGTCCGTAAATAGTTAACGTTATACGGTTCATCTACCAACATACATATAATTATGCACTTATCAAAAATATTATTATCATTCTTAATTAGTGTTCATAATTTAATAAGGGTGAATAGATTGTCTGTAAACTCCATTATAAAGAATACAATATGCAGTTTTATTTTAGTGCGGTTTTATTTTTAATTATATAAAATTTCTAATTTAATATTTTCTTCTATTAATATAAATTCACACATCTACCTTCAACTTTCATCATACAATACACCTTATAAATTATTCCAATCAAGAAATTATCTTTCGAATACATCATGTTAATTTTCCTATATAATTCTCTTTTATATTTTGCATATTATAAACAAATTTAAATTCATTCTTAAAATATATGGTCATACCCGTACAAACTAGGCACGAGGACACATGCTAGTTAGGTTCTAACTAGTAGATATATAGCAAATTAATAATGGGGATTCATGTTCACACCCATTTTTTTAAGCAGCGCACCCGTTTTTTGGCGCAACTAGGTTGCACCCAAAAAGTGGATATTTAAAAAAAAAAAAAATTTTCTTGGGCGCAACCGAGTTGCGCCCAAGGTTTGAGTGATTTTTTTTTTATTTTGAAAAATGATGTTTTAAAGATTATTGAACCGGTTCTTTATCTGAACCGGTTCACTTGGGCGCTCACGCTTGTATTTAAACCAACAGATGTATTTCATTTTTAGATAAATTTACTACATACTCATCGCATTATATCTATCCTGCTATTTTATATGATTTGGAAATTCAAATACCTAGTAGATTTATATACATGTGTAGATGGCTATAAATTCGTTTGTATCATGCGGTTTCAATATGCTTTTGTTCATCTAAAATTCATGTGCATTTCTCCACCAATTCGTTTGATATTAACTGTTTGTTATTATTATTCTCGATATAATTATGGTTTATCCTATAGTTGTAATAACCCCTAAAAGTCCCGAACTATCGTTTTGTAAGAAAGACATAATGGGCAATTTCTGTAATCTCAATAAGATTATTTGAGCATAATAATATACGTTTAAAGGGTATTGAGTCAGTGTATTGGGTCTTCAAATATTTTTAGAAGTGCTAAAAATAAAGTTTAGCATGCCCTTGAACGAAATCCACGACCAAAGGCCAAAGGACGCGCTCGCGGCATTTCCGCGACCGCGGAATTGTTTCCGCGACCGCGGAATTGTTTCCGCGACCGCGGAAAACTGTTCATCGTCGTCTTCGACTCTTCCGCGTTTTCGTCGGTTCGAGTGTCAGCGTTACGCCGATGGGGATGTAACACCCCCAAATCTGAACCCATTTGGAAAGGTATTACCGCCAGTGACCTCAATGTTCCTTACCGAGATCACCCAAGGCTTTACCGTTTAAATACAAATCATGAAATACAATGATACAAAATGATCAAAGTATTCAAATCAAAACATCAATCAAATGAAACATGAGTCCCGAGATTACATCCCAATCCCGAATAGGACAAACACAGAGTTTAAATAAATTACAGCAGAAGTCTTAAAAAAGATATTACAAAAAGGATTGTGATCGTAATGATCACCTGCCCAAGGATCTCAACCTGATTAAAAGAAATTATTAAAACATCCAAAAACAACCGTCGTCTTCATAGTCAATCTAGTCTCCTCATATCTTCGCTCTATCTGATGTGCCGAATCGAACGGATGACACCAGCCCACATGCGGAGAACAATGTTCGTGGGTTAGTCTACTTGAATAGACTAGCAAGGGTAAAAAGCAGAGTGGTTCTAGTGATCGTAACCGTTTACTATCATTGTCCCTTGAATAATAACCGAAGGGACGATACATAACCCGGCACTTTCACGGAATAACAACAAGAGGTATGCACAAGAGAAGATTCTGGAAGACTTAATCTTCACAGAAATCGACTCGAAAAGAGACTCCAAGAGATTGAGTCTTTAAGGAAATATGACAAATCTGGAACGTTTAACAGAATTACACATCAGTGATTGAAAAACTGACTTAGATGTTTCGGTTCACGACCAACCTTATCGCTTACAGCGAATCCAGATTGGAAAGAGAACGTACTCTGATCAAGAGTCGAGACGAGCTTTCCTAGCTGCACTATTTACTTAGCTGCACTACTCGCCAAATGTATATTAATTATGTGCACTCGGGCACTTTATCTTATTTAATTCCAAAAAATGCACATCACGTTATAGGCTTTTAAATCATTTCATCCATCAGGATAAAGAGATACCGTCGGGAACTAAATCCATGGACGAAGTTGACTCGGGAACTAAATCCCTAAAGTCGAATCGGGAACTAAATCCCTCGGGAACTAAATCCCAAACAACAGAATCGGGAACTAAATCCCTAGGGAACTAAATCCATCAAAACGAAATCGGGAACTAAATCCCTACAAGCGGCACCAGTTGTGTGCACAGACTCAGAGTAAGGAGGATGGTAGGAACTAAATCCTAACCACCAGGTTATCAAGAAACGACTAGCACTCCCAATGAGATACACAGTAGCGTTCCTACGATACTCGTGCTAACTAAACAGTTCAACACAGTAATCAATCACAACAAAGCCATCGCGGCCAGAAATAGATAAAATAGCGTTGTTCTAACAATATACAACCTATAATAATATCTGTATTAATTCACATATATATATATATATATATAATAGCGTTGCTCTAACAGATATACAACCTATTATAACATCATATTTTAGTTTTCCAAAACAGTTAACAAAACCGTTTCCAGATGAACAAAATAATCATTCCAAATTAATTACTCAGATAAACTACTGATAATTAATGTAAATATGGAACGATGAGCAAGAGCGAACCGCCACTTGCCTTAATCCGCAGAGTTTGAACGAAGCCTAACGACGACGGGATTCCGGTCTCGACACAGGAACAGATCTGGCACACAGATTCCTTCGAATCGACCCATAAGGAAACCCTAAGTTAGATTCGACAAACAACAATACAGAAACTACGAAAGGACGAAAGGAATCGACGGAAACGAAACCCGAACTAAGGCCTCGGAAGCCATGACAACAACTCCCGGCCACCAACACTCGCCGGCGGGCGCCGCAACAATCCCGGCGGGCGCCGCCTTAAATATGGCGGGCGCCGCCTCAAGCACGGCGGGCGCCGCTCATCCACGGCGGGCGCCGTTCAACTCCGGCGGGCGCCGCCCCATGGCCACACATTCCGGCGGCTGAGCAACATCTTCACGGCGGGCGCCGTTCCTAGCGGCGGGCGCCGTTCCTGGCGGCGGTCGCCGTCTCCCTGGCGGCGGTCACCGTCGCGAACGAAAACAAAAATACGAGAGGGAAAACTCACCCTCGACGATCGGTTTGGCTCGTCTTTCGCCTTGTGCGGCTTCTAGGCGTCCGAGAGCCTCCAATGCTCCTCTTGGCCACCGGAAACGACACTAAACGAGCTCCGACGATCCACTAGAGCCTTTCCGAGAGAGAGCGTTTTGAGAGCGTTTTTGAGAGACGAGAGCTTGACAGCGCTTCTGCGTTTTTCAGCCCCTTTTACTCTCACCCAATGCTCTCTATTTATAGGCAAACCCAAGGGTTAGGAAGGTGCTAGGAAGCTTCCTCTTCAACCTTTGGGTAATAACCTCTTGCACTTTGCCCCTTGGATAATAACTCTTGGACAATAACCTTTGGATAAAGAATCTTGTACTATTGCCCATTAGATAACAACTCTTGGACAATAAACTTGTACCAATCTTAACCCGCGTTAACAAAAGTCGTACATGAACGAGTACGAACTTCCAAAACATCTCGACTGTATAATTCTTCACTGAGAAAAATATTACAGATACAGAGCACATTACAGAATGTCTCAAACCTTCAGAATTAAATCCGACGTACCAAACGGATGTTCGGAGAAAATCCATAATTCCCAAAATAGCCTTTAAAAATTACGGGGTATCACATCACCTCTCCCTTAAAAGAAGTTTCGACCCCGAAACTTAGGTCGCAAATAACTCGGGAAAACGTTTGAGCATCTTTGCTTTGGTTTCCCAAGTAACTTCCTCTGTCCCAGACTTGGACCACAAAATTCGTACCGACAGTACGATCTTGTTGCGTAGTTGCTTCACACGGCGTTCGAGAATGCGCACTGGCATCTCCTAATAGGTACCATTTGTCTCTAACTTCTCTCGAAGTATATACCCAAACCTTCTTAGGTTGGTATCCTTAACTAATCTGGTCTTCATAACTTATATTGACAACATCGAACTTCTTATGCGCTTTTGTAACCGCTTACAACATATAGTCTACCATCCTTACTTTCGTTAGAATAGATGTAATCATCCACAAGATTACCATTGCCTTAACCAGAGTATCTTTTACAAAAATCTCCAATGAATCTTCGCTGATATGCCTTATTACTCCTAAAGACCTTAATAATCTTTCATAGAAGAATACAACATCTTTCCACTAACCTCATTTCGACAATCCGGTCCTCGAATATATACTTAGAAATCAACAATACTACAACTTAGTACCTCCATCTGTCATATAGACCTTACAAAAATGATTCACTAATCCATTCTATAGGATTATACTCTTGTCTCACCCGAACGTGTTATATGATTACCTTAACCAACGTGGGTTACCTCTTTCCTCAAGTCCACTTGATCTCATCCGTAACCTCATCTCTATATATTATACCCATGTAATCATTCTCACTATATCCATAAGATCCTGACCACTATATAATAATGGTCTCCAAAATTATCATAACGACATTATTATACCTTTAATATGAGAACACGCATCTCCCTGCCAATTTCCTTAAATACAAAAATCCATAAGTTCACCTCTTAATTCCTTATAATCCCATTATCAACTCTTAGTAACCTCGAAACATAACATCCTTAATTTCCTTAAAGGTACCTCTTACAATTCCATCATTTATCTGGAAGTAAGCTTGACCTTATGCCACCTCTAACTTAAATCCTTTAAGAATTCTATACTTTCTCCAATAATAATCATAACACTTATTCG
The DNA here is from genome assembly GCA_027886185.1 of Rheum nobile. NCBI lineage: Eukaryota > Viridiplantae > Streptophyta > Magnoliopsida > Caryophyllales > Polygonaceae > Rheum > Rheum nobile. The sequence goes on along the minus strand of WOAB01000506.1, from coordinate 7,034,801 downwards.
TATGCTCCTCACATCAATCACATGAGAGCTTACTCCTATAACCTCAAAGTATCATATTGCTAAATGATTCATTCCCAACCGAATCAATCACTTGTGTCTTAATCCTTTAATACGAGTAACATGGTTACCTTACTCCTTAAGAATACATAAACTTAATCTATGTACCAAATCCTTCAGTTTATCGAAATCATCGACATGATCGATCCTTAAACTGTAATTCTTCCATTAAAGTGGCCTCTTCCTAACACAGTAACTTCACAACCTGCTCTTTCCAACAAGGTTGTACTATACGCCTTATGGATGGCCCATTCACATAAAGTCCAAATATCGAATCTTGTAAATTCCCAAGTGTCATAACTCTTTATTCCCTGAAAGGACAACTTCCCAAATTTAATCATTTGGCCTTAAAGTTCACTGCCAACCCAGGCCTCTAGTTTCCTCGAAACAAGATCGCAATAAATCGATTAGCATTGTTGTGCCTAATCACTTAATTTCCCAAAACGTGACATCAACTCGCCATAATAGACATCAATCATTCTCTGTCAAATCCTTATATCGCTTCTCTTAAGGAAGCCTCATAACGGACCTCAAAACGAAACTTCGAATAGATCTTCCAAAATAATACTTTGGCGGAACCATCATTTTTCTCCGGTAGCGCTAATACTGGTGCGGAGGTCAGACACTGTTTCAGCTTCTGAAAACTGGCCTCGTACTTGTCATCTCAGACAAACTTCTTGTGGACCTTGTGGAACTGACCGGTCATAGGTAGAGCGATCTTAGAAAATCCCTCCATGAATCGTCTGTAATATCCAGCAAGTCCAATAAAACTGCACACCTCCTTCTCATTCTGAGGCCGCTTCCAATTAGCTACTGATTCAATCTTCTAGGGATCAACCATAACCCCATTCTCATTGATCACATGGCCTAATAAAGCCATTTTCTTGATCCAAAAGTCACACTTAGACAACTTTGCATATAGCCGATTCTGTCTAAGGACTGACAAAGTAATCCAAAGATGTTGCTCATGAGCTTCCACGCTCGGGGAATAAATCAAAACGTCGTCGATGGAGACCACCACGAACTTATCCAAGTACTGTTGAAAACATCAATTCATCAGGTCTATGAAGACCGCTGGAGCATTAGTAAGTCCAAATGGCATAACTACGAACTCGTAGTGACCATATCTCGTCCGGAATGCAGTCCTCGGAATATCTTCCTCACGAATCCTGAGCTGATGATAACCAGATCTCAGATCGATCTTGGAAAAGACTTTTGCTTCCTGTAATTGATCCAACAGATCATCGATCCTTGGCAAAGGATACTTATCCTTGATCATGACTTTATTGAGCTCTTTATAGTTGATACAAAGTCAAAACGATCCATCCTTCTTCTTGACAACCAAAACCAGAGCACCCCAACGCGATGCACTCGGCCTTATGTAACCCTTGTCAAGAAGATCTTCAAGTTGCTTGTTCAACTCTTGCATCTCCACAGGAGCCATCCTGTACGGTGCCTTAGAAATCGGCGCGGTACCACACTCGAGTACAATAGAAAATTTCACGACATGATGCGGGGGAAATCCAGGAATATTCTCCGGAAAACATCCGAGAATTCACAAATAATAGGAATATCAAGAACTGATGGTTCATCTTTCGTGGGCGGATCCAGGTAGTAAAGGTACCTGACACAACCTTGTCGAAGTAGCTTAAACGCAGCCATCGCATTGATAAGCCTGCCGTTATCAGCGTCATTCCGACACTTGAATTTGCACACACTGGCCCCTAGATGACACCGTCACAGTTCTTGAACTAAAATTGATCACCGCCTCTTGATGCGTCAGCCAATCCATACCGAGAATAATGTCGTATGGAGTCATGGCAATACAAATCAAATCCGCTTCGAACTTCTTACCCTGAATGGTAATCGGAAATTCTAACAGACGTTTGGTGCCCATTAAATGTCCACCGTTAGGAAGATTCACAACGAAAGGTTCACAAACCTCGTTGTAGACTAAACCTAACTTACCAACACAACTCTCCGAAATGAAAGAATGGGTAGTACCCGAATCAACCAATATACACACAGGAGTAGAATGAAGGTATAGAGTACCTTGACAACTCTTCTTCATCCTCAGTGTCCTCACCTGGCTCCTCTGTAGGCTCTTCCACAGGAACCACGACCTCGTCGGACACTAGCACTACCGACTCAGGGAGTACGGTCTTCACCTCCTCGGGTGGACTACTAGGTTCACCGACCTCAAAACACGACGAGGGAACCGGGAACTCAAGCCTATCTAGAGATGGCGGAGCCATCTCGGCTTCTTCCGAGTTCCTCTGAAGAGAACAGAATGCACCCATATCTAACGGGGCAACGGGAAATGAATTAGTCTTTCTAGACATAGAAGCAAGCTTACTACATCAGACTATATAGAAGACATGACTATGAACGATGTTTTCAAATTCTTTTCACTTTGAAAATTCAGAGCCCTTTAAAAGCATTTTCAAAAACGGAAAATGGTTTGTAAAATCCCCAAACCCGTTTTAAAACCTTAGGCTCTGATACCACAACTGTAACACCCCTAAATCTGAACCCATTTGGAAAGGTATTACCGCCAGTGACCTCAGTGTTCCTTACCGAGATCACCCAAGGCTTTACCGTTTAAATACAAATCATGAAATACAATGATACAAAATGATCAAAGTATTCAAATCAAAACATCAATCAAATGAAACATGAGTCCCGGGATTACATCCCAATCCCGAATAGGATAAACACAGAGTTTAAATAAATTACAACGGAAGTCTTAAAAAAGATATTACAAAAAGGGTTGTTATCGTAATGATCACCTGTCCAAGGATCTCAACCTGATTAAAAGAAATTATTAAAACATCCAAAAACAACCGTCGTCTTCATAGTCAATCTAATCTCCTTATCTTCGCTCTATCTGATGTGTCGAATCGAACGGATGACACCAGCCCACATGCGAAGAATAATGTTCGTGGGTTAGTCTACTTGAATAGACTAGCAAGGGTAAAAAACAGAGTGGTTCGAGTGATCGTAACCGTTTACTATCATTGTCCCTTGAATAATAACCGAAGGGACGATACATAACCCGACACTTTCACGGAATAACAACAAGAGGTATGCACAAGAGAAGATTCTGGAAGACTTAATCTTCACAGAAATCGACTCGAAAAGAGACTCCAAGAGATTGAGTCTTTAAGGAAATATGACAAATCTGGAACGTTTAACAGAATTACACATCAGTGATTGAAAAACTGATTTAGATGTTTCGGTTCACGACCAACCTCATCGCTTATAGTGAATCCAGATTGGAAAGAGAACGTACTCTGATCAAGAGTCGAGACGAGCTTTCCTAGCTGCACTATTTACTTAGCTGTACTACTCGCCAAAGGTATATTAATTATGTGCACTCGGGCACTTTATCTTATTTAATTCCAAAAAATGCACATCACGTTATAAGCTTTTAAATCATCTCATCCATCAGGATAAAGAGATACCGTCGAAAACTAAATCCATGGACGGAGTTGACTCGGGAACTAAATCCCTAAAGTCGAATCGGGAACTAAATCCCTCGGGAACTAAATCCCAAACAACAGAATCGGGAACTAAATCCCTAGGGAACTAAATCCATCAAAACGAAATCGGGAACTAAATCCCTACAAGCGGCACCAGCTGTGTGCACAAACTCAGAGTAAGGAGGATGGTAGGAACTAAATCCTAACCACCAGGTTATCAAGAAACGACTAGCACTCGCAATGAGATACACAGTAGCGTTCCTACGAATACTCGTGCTAACTAAACAGTTCAACACAGTAATAATCCACATCAAAGCCATCGCGGCCAATAACAGATATAATAGCGTTGTTCTAACAATATACAACATATCATAATATCTGTATTAAATCATATCAAAATATATATAATAGCGTTGTTCTAACAGATATACAACCTATTATAACATCATATTTTAGTTTTCCAAAACAGTTAACAAAACCGTTTCCAGATGAACACAATAATCATTCCAAATTAATTACTCAGATAAACTACTGATAATTAATGTAAATATGGAACGATGAGCAAGAGCGAACCGCCACTTGCCTTAATCCACAGAGTTTGAATGAAGCCTAACGACGATGGAATTTCGGGCTCGACACAGGAACAGATCTGGCACACAGATTCCTTCGAATCGACCCATAAGGAAACCCTAAGTTAGATTCGACAAACAACAATACAGAAACTACGAAAGGACGAAAGGAATCGATGGAAACGAAACCCGAACGAAGGCCTCGGAAGCCACGACAACAACTCCCGGCCACCAACACTCGCCGGCGGGCGCCGCAACAATCCCGGCGGGCGCCGCCTTAAATACGGCGGGCGCCGCCTCAAGCACGGCCGGCGCCGCTCATCCACGGCGGGCGCCGTTCAACTCCGGCGGGCGCCGCCCCATGGCCACACATTCCGGCGGCCGAGCAACATCTTCACGGTGGGCGCCGTTCCTAGCGGCGGGCGCCGTTCCTGGCGGCGGTCGCCGTCTCCTTGGCGGCGGTCGCCGTCTCCCTGGCGGCGGTCGCCGTCGCGAACGAAAACAGAAATACGAGAGGAAAAACTCACCCTCGACGATCGGTTTGGCTCGTCTTTTGCCTTGCGTGGCTTCTAGGCGTCCGAGAGCCTCCAATGCTCCTCTTGGCCACCAGAAACGACACTAAACGAGCTCCGACGATCCACTAGAGCCTTCCTGAGAGAGAGCGTTTTTGAGAGACGAGAGCTTGACAGCGCTTCCGCGTTTTTTAGCCCCTTTCACTCTCACCCAATGCTCTCTATTTATAGGCAAACCCAAGGGTTAGGAAGGTGCTAGGAAGCTTCCTCTCCAACCTTTGGGTAATAACCTCTTGTACTTTGCCCCTTGGATAATAGCTCTTGGACAATAACCTTTGGATAAAGAATCTTGTACTATTGCCCATTAGATAACAACTCTTGGGCAATAAACTTGTACCAATCTTAACCCGCGTTAACAAAAGTCGTACACGAACGAGTACGAACTTTCAAAACATCTCGACTGTATAATTCTTCACTGAGAAAAATATTATAGATACAGAGCACATTACAGAATGTCTCAAACCTTCAGAATTAAATCCGGCGTACCAAACGGACGTTCGGGGAAAATCCATAATTCCCAAAATAGCCTTTAAAAATTACGGGGTATCACAGGGGATGCCGATCGATTGGTTTTCTCGGCGTTGAGCTCCCCTTTCCCTATAAATAGGGGGCTCCTAGCACCAAAATCATCATCCTCAACATCTCAACTCCTTTCTTCCTCTCGTTTTTGTGCCCTCGCCGGAGTTCTTGTATTCGTCATAGTTTTGCCGGAGCTTTGGTGTCGCCGGAGGTGTTCTGGAAGCATCGTAGTGGTGGTGTTCGCAGTGGTGAAGTAATCGTCGTCGTCGGTAAGCCTCAAAGCCAAGTTGGAGCCGCGTCGGAAGGGAGATCCGCGATCACGGGGATGAATTCTGCGACCGTGGCTCTGCCCAGAATTCTGCGACTGCTGATCAGCGCTACTTTATAGGGTTTAACTAGGAGTTGTTACCAGAGTTTTAGGTACCATTTGGATGTGTTATAGCATTATGTAGGAGAATGGAGTTGAGGAGAAGGAATGTTGATTTGGTGGTTTCAATAGCTTAAATGAAGACATATTGAAGATGGAGGCGAAGCCACAAGAGAAGACCGAAGAAAGAGCTGAAGAAGAGCAACAGAAGGTTTTCCGCGGTTGCGGAACATCTAGCTGCGGTCACGGAACACACATAAGCAGCGAGACTCCATAGAGTTTTCCACGGTCGCAGAAGGAATTGCCGCGGTCGCGGATACTGTTCATCAACGCGGATCCGGGATTTCCTTTCGTCCGGAGTTTTGTTTTATTTTATTCGATTTTCTTTTTTTTCTTTTTTTTTTTCGTTAGTTTCCTTTTAGATATTATTTGTTATCTTTAGAAATTAGGTTTTGAAAAGTCTATATATTATTTCTTTAGAACATTAGTTTTGTAAGTTGGGTGCTCCCTAAGTTGGGTTCTACCCCAAGTTGGGTTTTACCTTTCTTCCTCTTTTCCCTTTTCTTAGTTTAGTTCTTTGTTTTGTTTTTGGCTACACAATTGAAGCCTTGGTTTGAATTTGATATTGAGATTATTCTTTTTTTTTTATCCTTGAATGTTATGATTCTCTTGTGCTTCATCCCATTGAGTTTTATTGATTTCTCTAGCCTGATCCCCTAGTTTTATTGATATTATTCATACTGCATGATTAGGGTTTTGAATTATATTGGTTGATCTAGTTCATCAATTGTTGTGATTAGTATTATTAATATTAGTTTTCCTAGCGTGACAAACTAGTTGAGATTGGTATTATCTATAGTGTTGGTTCCCCTAATCTGGTCAACTTTGTAATATCCCTCATTTTGTAAGGAACATTTTGAATTTTCTTATGCCCATATTACAAGTCAGATTAAATTCAGAGAAGTACGGACATTCTATGAGATGTTTGATCTCTGTAATATTTTTCTGAGTAATATAAAATACAGTTAATGTATTTTTGGGTTAAAAGGTCATTCGTGTACGAATATATTTAACCCGTGGTTAAAAATATCTAACCACTTGGTAAAAATGACAAAACGGGGAAAAGGGGGCAAAATTGGCCTTGACCGCACCCTGGCCGTACCCTGCCGCACCCGCGGCGAAGGCCAATGCCAGTGGCGGTCACGAGTCGGCCACCGCACCTCCACCGCACCCTGCCGTACCCCGCGGTCGTCGTGAGCGTTGTCGTCATCGCGATAGAGTTTCTGCAGCTCTATCCCTTGGCCGATGCTTGCTCCTCACGTCTTTCCATCTGGTTGGGACACCTCATGGCATACGTGTCTAGCTCCTGAGCAACCTTGTGGGACTATAAATGAGAGAGGAGGCGGAGAGGAAGCTCACAACTCCAGCTGCAACTTCATCTTCCTCCAAGAAAACTCCATTGTTGTCCAAGGCTTTGAGCTTTGTTTGTGAGAGAGATCAAATCCCTTTTGAGTACTAGAAAGGTGCTTCTAAGAGTTATTCAAAGGTTTAAGAAGGTTGGAGATCAAACCAAGAACAAATCAAAGTCGAACGAATCGATTTGGATGAGTTCTCCATCGAAAATCTGTCGAAATCCTCGCTTCTGTCTTCTCGCCGCACCCGCGGCAAGGCACCACCGCACCCCACCGCACCCCACGGTGAGAGCCGACCGCACCCGCGACAGGCTGGGTTCGTGTGTGTGTTCTTGGGTGTTTGGTTGCGAGCGAGACTTGGTTCCTTCGATTCCTTTTGTATTCTTTTAGATTCATATATGTAGATATTGAATCTAACTTAGGGTCTCGTTATGGGTCGTGAGGTGGCGAAAACCTACCCACAAGTGTATGGGGTCAGTTGTAGTTGTTCAAGTGTCGTTCCCACGAGGACAATGTAGTACCTTTTGTAACTAAACTGGTAAGCTAAGCCGTAAGAAAGGTTTGTTTGATTAAGCTAAGAAATGAGTTTTGCAAATATGAATAAATTCAAAGGATGGAAATTATCTAGGATTAAGGATCCCCACAATAATGTCTTGGTAAACTTAAGTGTGTTTATCTTAGAATAGCATGAACTCGTTTGACGGCAAGTTATCAAATATCCCTACTAATTCCTTTCAGACAATAGTAGATGTATCTAAATTCCAACTAACAGTCGCTGTCGCGCAAAGCTAATCAAATTTAGACCCATTGAGCACTTAGAATCTAGGATAAAACCGGGTTAACATTCACTTTCGTGCTCCGCTAATTCCAGACTAACCTAGGGTTTCTATGATAACTTAGAACTCCGCAAGAACAAACAAGTTTATTCAGGTTCAATTCTTAGTAATTCCAACAATAGTAATCTCCTTTCAGACTCATACTTTGTCTAATTCATTCATTAGGTTTCTCCTTTCAGACTCAACCTAATAGAACTCTAATTGATAAATTACCAATAGCATTATGAACCCTAGAATTGAATCAAATAAGAACTCATGCTACCAATTAAGATAAACACAATTTGCAAGTCTACCAATTCATTATTGGGATCACCCCAACCCTATATAAAAGGGGTTTAGCCTAGCATGCTTGAAAAATCAATCAAAAACATTGTAGAAATCAGGAAAATCATTCAATTAGATTAGAAGAAGAGAAATACTTGATCGAATCCCGGAAACAATCTCCAATCTTCAACAATCTTCAAGAGAAATCTCCAAAACACAACTAGGGTTCTATGAATCTCTAAAAAACGATTAGAATAGCATAAGGGTTCTCTAAAAACCGGTCAAGAAAAGTATATATAGTCCCCCAAATAAAGAAAGGTCGGAAGAAACGAAACGTCACAAAAATTACATCGAGCACGGTTAACAGCCGTTTGGCACGGTTAAGGGCAAACCGTGCCAAATTACAGCGTGTTTATTCTTCACCTCTGCACAGCTGCACGGTTAATGGGTGTTTGGCACGGTTAAGGGTTAACCGTGCAACACCGCAGAATGCTCCATCTTCATCTCTGCACAGCTGCACGGTTAAGGGGTGTTTGGCACGGTTAAGGGTTAACCGTGCAACACTGCAGAATGCTCCATCTGCCATGCGATCCATCCTTTCCGCCCCCTTTGCTTGATAGCATCCTAGTGAACTCCAATGCGCATCCAAAGACCAACAAATCCACCTGAAACATGCAGAAACTTGTGTAGACATCTAAACTCAACAAAATAATGAAACTAACTAGAAAAGATGCAAGAACACAAGAGAACAACTTATTCTAACACCTAAATGCACGTCCTAAATCTATATGAAATGGATGCTATCAAATTCCCCCAAGCTTAATCCTTGCTTGTCCCAAGCAAGTACATGACGATGAGTCCTCAAAATATGCAACAACTGTTTCTATCCAAAAGTCATATGAACAATAACCATGAAAGGCCAAACACACGACAACTTCCATCCTAGCATGCTTCTCAATCAATGACAAGAGTACAATCAGTTCCTTCACTTAAGACCTCACCAGAATCGAAAAAAAAAACAAGTCACTCACACTCATGTGTTTAGGCATGTGTTTCACTCAATATCAATTCTCAACTTTGAATGCTAAACTACCATAAGCTTGCAACAGTGTTCTTAATCTCCACCACTAAAGACCATGCACACAACAAAAATCATGAGGGCTTTTCCAAGGTTGTAATGGGGCCAAGGTATAACATAGGGCATAGGAATATTTAGGCCATGAGGAGCTAAATCCGGGGAAAAGGATCTTACCAAGACAACACCAAGCGAAAATAACCTTTAATTGAATTTCAACCTTCAAACCCATACAACTTAACCCTTACATATGATATGGTCTCCTTCCTTTTATTTAATTGTTTCTTCTTCTTTGTTTCAATCTTCTTCTCTTTTTTTTTTCTCTTTTTTTTTTTTTTAAGAAGCCTAAGAAGAAACATGGAAAGGAGACACATTACAAATTTATACACGTTTCTAACCACCATATATGTAACCTCCCCCAAGCTTGGCTAAAATCACTCTAGCAACAACAATTTAACTATCCTAATCCCCGGATGGGAAGGATGAACTTATAGGCTCGGTATGCTTTTGTGGAGCTTCCAAAGAATAGGCAATAAGGCACAACGGGCTTCAAGCAAAGGATACATGAGTAGGGTGGCCAATGATGAAAAGGGTTAATAAAAACAATGCCTCAATCCTATTAATGTCATGCACATAAGTCGTGAGCGTGGCCTCAAAGAAGATATTAATGCAAGTTCTAGAATTAGCACACAAAGAGAGTTCACACACATGAAGAAAACGAGAGGACTTTTGCAAATGTAGTCCAAGGAAGGCCAACAAGCTCACCAGGACATTTTGTCTAGAGTGTCGGTTCTAACGTATCTTAGTCAAAGTCCACATGCTTAGGTCATTGTCATAGGTTTGATCAATCATATCACATCCACCATGCATTTGCAATATTAACAGCTAAAGCATATTAAGAGGATTCATAGCACATGCACTATTATAAGAACTCACAAAGGATCGAGCAGGGTATAAAGTCAAACATCCATAGTGCAAACATTACAAACAAAGTACACAAAAGGGAAACTAACACAAGAGTTCAAATGCAAACAAAATGCAACAAAGACAAACCTAAAATCTAAGATGAACTAAAATGCAAGTTCCTCCCCCAAGCTAAATCCTACATTGTCCCAATGTAAAAAAAAGGAAAAAGTGAGGAACTCACAAAACAAGTCTACTGCGGTGGTGGTGGTGGATGCCCATGCAGCTGGGTGTACATCTGCGCATACAGGTCATTCTGGCGAGCCACTTGAGCAGCCATCTCGTCCATCCGGCGCTGCAAGGATTCAATCGTTGCATTGCGGGGCGAAGAAGAGGATGCAGCAGCTGCTCCAGACGATTCCCCATACTCAATCTGGCGAGGAGGCGCAGTAGCAATATCAGTGACAGAGTATGCACCAATCCAGTTGAAAACCCAGTTGGCCTCAACGTCGGTGGGGGTACGAACAGGATCAGGCAGCGGTGCGGCAGGGACACTAACATTGAAAGTCAGGGAGTGAACTCTGGTTCGACGGTCGGTCTGAATCATGCGGTACTTACGAAGAGCAGGAAGGTCAAACCCACTGGTAGCCGGAGCAACCTCATATCCATCCAGAGGGATGTGGAAGTGACAGATCAATGGGGTAATTATCCCACCAATTCTGATGCAACCAGAACCCAGATTTCTCAGCTTGACCAACTGGCGAGCGAGCAAATTCCCAAAATTCACCTTCTTTCCTTCGACCATGCATCTCAAGATGGTTAACTCATCGAGGCGAACACTACCCTTGCTATCCCCTCTGAATAATATGGTTTCAGAGATGAACTTTTGCAGCACTCGAAAGACTGGATTGACAATGTTGGAAGCCTTTGAGAAATTCCCAAACTTCGTCACACCAGTTATTTTAAACCAGAAATCCCTGCTTTCATCTCGATAGATGTAAACGGAACCATGCTCAGGGAAACCAAATATTGCATTAAGCTCGAAGAGACTGAGTTCCCTCCACACGTTACCCAGCCGGAAGCACAATGTCCCCCGAGCGTTGTCACGGATATCGGTGTCAACAGTCAGGCAGCAAAGGAACTCCAATGTCAACTGCTTATAGGACGGTTCACACAAGTTGATGAATCGAGCAAGCCCCACATTGTCAGCCAAACGACGAATCTCGGAAAGGAGGCCAAGGGTCTCCATGACGTCGGTATCGAGCCAACGAGTGGGCTCCCACTTGAGATTCATCATGGCATCATAAGTGGTCTGATGCGAGGGGTCTTCAAAGGGCAAGACTTCCCCATTAGCAACAGGAGGAGGAGGAGCGGTCTGAATGACGCGTCGAACTTTGGTAGCATGTTCAGAACGGCGCACCATGATGATCTGTAAAAACCTGTAAGTTCAGACAATAGAGCACAAAAGCAAACAAGAATCTCACAAGTCAAACTATCCCGCCAAGGGCCTACGCATGCACATGTCTATCCCTCCAAGGGCCTAGATAACAAAGTGATTAAGCAAGAAAATCAGCCCTAATCATAGCAACACTAATAATCAAAAGCATGGATGACGTCATTACAACAGGAAAACGACAATATAATATACAATTAATATCAAGTCAAATTTCCCGCGAAAAATAAATCAAACCAACACCATGATAAATCAGTAATGCCACATGAACCCCAATTTTCCAGATTTGCAACACCCACGTTTCATTGCGCAACTCAAGACCTAGGAATCAGAATAATAAAGAATTATACACCATTGATTCTAATCAAAAGAATTCACAAGTAACACATGTCAGTTGGAACCAAACGGAATACAAATTCACCATTCAAGCCCATACCTGCATACTGAAATCAGACCACCAAGAGAAGTCAGGAGAAGATTTTACCTGAGTTGGAGAAATTGAAACCAAGATGGGGAAAGAGGTGGTCGGAGCTAGGGCTGCTGGCGGTCGGAAATTGGAGCGAAGAATAGAGGAGGAGGTGGCTGGAAAAACGCAGCAGCGAAGGCGCCGAGACGGGAGCAACAGGGCGGCGAGGAAGCGAGCAGCGGCGGGGAGGATCTGGTGCGTGGAGATGCGGCGGGGCGGCGAGAGGGAGGGAGGTCGAGAAGAGGGGAGGCGAGAAGCGGCTGGGAGGCGGGAGTTAGGGCAGAGAAAATGGGGGTCGGGAGGTAGAACTGTAGAAGGAGAAGGCGTACATGGAGGAAAAAAAAACGCAGTTTTTTTTATAGAAAAGGTATGGTCAAGGAAATTGTTGGCACGGTTAGTGCCAAACCGTTCCAAATTCCAGGGATTGCATCAGAATATTTGCACGGTTAGACGCACGGTCAGGCGCTAACCGTGCAAAATCACAGTGAGCTGCACAGAAGAACTGCACAGTTAAGCACTGTTTGGCACGGTTTACGATTAACCGTGTAGTTTTCCAGAGGATCTCCGTACCTTTTTTTTTTTTTAGAAGAAGAAAGTAAAAACTTACCTTGGGTTGCCTCCCAATAAGCGCTTGTTTATGGTCGTTAGCTTGACCTTCCATACCTTCTTAGTGGCTCGGGTCAAGATAAAGTGAAGCAACCTTCTCAAATGGACCACCGGTGTTATATTTCTTCAAGCGTTGTCCATTCACCTTAAATTGTCCCGTCTCTTCGCTCCATATGTCAATTGCACCATGTGGGTACACTTTCCGCACTTGGAATGGACCACTCCATCTCGACCTTAGCTTACCCGGAAAGAGTCTCAACCGAGAGTTGAATAGCAAGACAAGATCATCTTCATGAAATTCCTTAGGCACAATATGTTTGTCATGCCATCTCTTAGTTCTCTCCTTGTAGATCCGAGCATTCTCATAAGCGTCTAGCCTCAGCTCTTCAAGCTCTTGCAATTGAAGCATTCTCTTCTCTCCGGCTTCTTTCATGTCATAGTTGAACAATTTGATTGCCCAATATGCTTTATGCTCTAACTCAACCGGGAGATGACAAGACTTCCCATACACTAGCCGGAATGGTGTAGTGTCAATAGGAGTTTTGAATGCTGTCCTATAAGCCCAAAGAGCATCATCAAGCTTCATAGACCAATCCTTTCGGGATCGGGAAACCGTCTTCTCCAAGATACTCTTGATCTCTCGGTTTGAGACTTCAACTTGACCACTTGTTTGAGGATGATATGGGGTGGCAATCTTGTGTGTTACCCCATACTTCTTCAGCATAGCCTCAAACTTCCTTTCAATGAAGTGTGATCCTCCATCACTTATAACAACTCTCGGTGTCCCAAATCTTGGAAAGATCACCTTATTAAAGAACTTAGATACCACCCTTGAATCATTTGTTGGAGAGGCAATAGCTTCGACCCACTTAGACACATAGTCAACCGCCACAAGAATGTACTTGTTAGAGTAAGACGGCGGAAAAGGTCCCATGAAATCCACTCCCCAAACATCAAAGATCTCAACCTCCTGAATGTTGTTAAGAGGCATCTCATTCCTCCTAGAAATGTTCCCTGTACGCTGACAAGCATCACAAGAAGCAATGAAACGATACACATCTTTAAACATTGAAGGCCAATAGAGACCTGAACTCAAGATCTTGGTGGTGGTCTTTGATGAACTAGCATGGCCTCCACATGGTAGAGAATGACAATGAGTGATAACACTCTCTACCTCATCCTTAGGGATACATCTTCTAATGACTCCATCAGCACACCTCTTGAAAAGCAATGGCTCATCCCAAAAATAATGTCGAACATTAGACATGAATTTCTTCTTCTGTTGGAATGATAGCTTAGGAGGTAACTCATTGCAAACCAAGTAGTTGACAAAATCAGCAAACCATGGCATCCTCGAATTTGCAAGAGTCAAGACTTCATTAGCGATCCTGAAAAGATGATCGTTAGGAAATGAATCATCAATAGGGGGCTCATCTTTAGTGCACTCCAACTGCTCTTGAGTCAATCTAGAAAGATGATCAGCAACCAAATTCTCTGTGCCCTTTTTGTCTCTAATCTCTAAGTCAAACTCTTGAAGAAGAAGAATCCAACGGATCAGTCTAGGCTTGGCCTCCTTCTTACTCAAGAGATACCTGATAGCAGCATGATCAGTATAGACAATGACTTTGGCACCCACCAAATAGGACCTGAACTTCTCAAAAGCATATACTATGGCAAACAACTCTTTCTCAGTAGTAGCATAATTCACTTGAGCTTCATCAAGAGTTCTACTAGCATAGTAGATAGCATGTAGCTTCTTGTCCTTCCTCTGGCCTAGAACAGCCCCTACAGCATAATCATTGGCATCACACATAAGTTCAAAAGGAAGATCCCAATCAGGAGGTTGCATGATAGGAGCTGAAATCAAAGCCTCCTTCAACCTGCAAAAAGCATCCAGACATTCCTTTGAAAATTCAAAGGAAACATCCTTCAAGAGCAAGTTAGTAAGAGGTTTGGAGATTTTGGAGAAATCCTTAATGAACCTTCTATAGAACCCAGCATGTCCAAGAAAGCTTCTTATGCCCTTGACCGAAGTTGGAGGTGGCATCTTCTCTATAATCTCAATCTTGGCCCTGTCAACCTCAATTCCACGGTTAGAAACCAAGTGTCCTAGCACAATTCCTTCACTTACCATGAAATGACATTTTTCCCAATTCAATACAAGGTTTACTTCCTCACACCGCTGTAAAACTCGAGACAAGTTAGACAAGCAAGCATCAAAAGAAGTACCATACACAGAGAAGTCATCCATGAAAACCTCCATGATATCCTCAATCAAGTCAGAAAAAATAGCCATCATGCATCTTTGAAAGGTACCCGGTGCATTACATAAACCAAATGGCATTCTCCTATATGCAAATGTGCCATAGGGGCATGTGAAAGTGGTCTTCTCCTGGTCATCAGGATGAATAAGGATTTGAAAGAATCCACTATAACCATCCAAATAACAAAAGTGTGAATGCTTGGCTAACCTTTCTAGCATTTTATCAATGAAGGGAAGTGGGAAATGGTCTTTTCTAGTGGCCTTGTTCAATTTCCTATAGTCAATGCACATTCTCCAACCTGTGACTGTCCTAGTAGGAATCAATTCATTCTTTTCATTCTTCACCACAGTCATTCCCCCTTTCTTAGGCACAACATGAACAGGACTAACCCATGCACTATCAGAAATAGGATAAATAATGCATGCATCTAACAATTTCAGCACTTCTTTTTTCACTACTTCTTTCATGATAGGATTAAGTCATCTTTGATGCTCAATGGAGGGTTTATGATCATCTTCCATTAAAATCCTATGCATGCACATTGAGGGACTAATTCCTTTTAAATCATCAATGGAATATCCAATGGCTTTTCTATGCAATCTAAGTTCATGCAACAATTTCTCAATTTCACAATCACTTAAGCTAGCATTGACAATCACCGGATAGGTCGAATTAGGTCCAAGGAACTCATACCTCAAATTAGATGGAAGTGACTTCAACTCCACCTTTGGTGCCTCTTCAATATCTTGCTTGGGGGTAAGGTCTTCTCTTGTAAGGGCCTCAACATTGGCCTCAGGCATCTCCTTAGTGGACTCCAAATCAAAGAGCACATCAGCAAGTAGCTCTAGATTTTCAGCTTGGGTCACACTTTCAGTCAAGCAAAACTCCAAGGGATCCTTAGTCATAACAACCATCAAGGATTCTTGGGTTGCATTGTCAACCACATCTAACCTGGACACATCATCCTCAAAAGCAGGCTGTTTAATAGCTTTAGAAAAGTTAAACTCAATTTTCTCATCCCCAATAGTAAAGGAAAGAACACCCTGCTTTACATCAATAAGAGTACCTGTAGTAGCTAGAAAGGGTCTTCCCAATATAATTGGAACCGGAAAATCAGCCTCAATATCTAGGATAATGAAATCAACAGGAATGTAGAACTTACCAATTTGGATGAGAATGTCCTCCAAAATACCTACCGGACGCGTTGTGGATCTATTAGCCATGAAGAGAGTCATATTTATCGGTCTTGGCTCTCCAAAGTCAAGCTTCTTGCATATAGAGAGCGGAATAATACTCACACTAGCTCCCAAATCACACAAGGCGTGGTAGGTGCATTTCCCAATCACCATAGGAACACTAAAACTACCCGGATCTTCAAGCTTAGGAGGCAATTTATTCTGAATGAGAGCGCTGCACTCTTGGCTCAAAGAAACGGATTGGTACTCATCTATCTTCCTTTTGTTGGAGAGGATCTCCTTCAAGAACTTCACATATGTTGGCATTTGTTTTAGAGCATCGGTGAAGGGAATGTTGATGTAGAGCTTTTTCAACACCTCCACAAATCTACCAAATTGTTGATCCAACTGAGCTTGAGCCCTCCTTTGTGGGAAAGGAAGAGGAGGCTTGAAAGGCGGTGGTGGCACATATTTAGGCACTTCCTCTTGCTCCTTCTCTTGGGTCACTACTTCTTCGGGATCTTCAACAACCTTGCCCTTTTGCTTGAGATCCACAGCCTTTGGATCTTCAAGTTGTTTCCCACTCCTCAAGGACACAACATTGATTTGTCCCTTTGGATTTGCCTCAGTTTGACCTGGAAGCTGACCTTGGGGTCTAGGAGCATTCAAAGCATATTGAGCATGCAAGCTATCATGATTCTTCAATGTCTTGTTTATGTTCTGAAGCTCTTTCATTATCATGTCAAGCTTGGAGTCCTCGGACGGTTGGGCACGTTCTTGACCTTGAGGTGGTGGAGCTCTTTGTTGGAAACCAGGAGGTGGTCTTGGAGAAACTTGGTTGTTGGCATATGAAAAATTAGGATGATTCCTCCAACCGGGGTTATAGGTGTTGGAATATGGATCGTTCCTAGGACCCCGATTGAAGTTGTTCATGTAGTTTGCCTCACCTTGGGTGTCACCTTGAGCAGCAAAAAGTTGACATGATGAAATAGTATGATCACCCTCTCCACAAAACTGACAAGCTATACCAGATGCAACCTGACTGGATGACCCTGCACCCTGCCCTTGAGACTTCTGAACCAACAAATTCAGCTTCTTGATCTCTTGTGCCATAGCATCCATTTGAGCTTGTTGGTGTGTCTCAGAACTAACCTCATACATCCCTGCTGGTTTCTTTGAAGTTGAGCGAGCATCACTGTAATAATGAGAGTGCTGAGCAGTGTTCTCAATCTTCTCCCATGCTTCATCAACTTCCATTGCCATAATTCTACCACCAGCTGAAGCATCAATAATCAGTCGAGTTGAACTATCAACAGCGTTGTAGAAGACATGTAGCAAGGTCCATTTCTCTTGACCGTGATGAGGGCACAACATCAATAACTCCTTAAATCTCTCCCAACCTTCATAAAGAGACTCGTCATCTTTCATCTTGAAAGCAAGAATTTGATTTCTCATCTCAGCTGTCTTCTTAGGTGGGAAGTACTTGGTGATAAATGCCTTGGCTAACTCATCCCAGGTGGTAATAGAGCCTTGAGGTAATGACTTGAACCAAGCCTTGCCCCTATCTCGTAGGGAAGCACGCAGGAAAAGTGCATCTTGAGAGACATCATGAATCTTTACTGTATCCATCAGCTCAGTAAAAGTAGCCAAGTGCTGGTGTGGGTTTTCAGAAGGAAGACCTCCAAATTGATTCTGCTGAACCATGTTTATTAGGGAAGGTTTCAGCTCAAAGTTACGGGCTGCCATCGGAGGTCGAACCACACCAGAAATAGGTCCAAGGTGATTCGGCATCACATAATCACCCAGAGTCATACGTGGTTGCTCTTCATTACCCAACAAGCCACCGTTTCCTCTACCAGCCATCTCTTGCACTCTAATTTCACGTTGTTGCCTTCTTCTTAAGAGAAAAGTACGCTCAGGTTCGGGATGAAAGTCGTTGAGATTATTAGCGCTCAGGACTCTCCGCATCAGAAGAAAACAAACCTGAAACCAAAGTCAAAAGGAAAAGGATCAAAACACACAAAAGACTTAGTCGAACCAGTTGTAGGGAATACAACCGATACTAGCAATAGTCCCCGGCAACGGCGCCAAAAACTTGAGGTGGCGAAAACCTACCCACAAGTGTATGGGGTCAGTTGTAGCTGTTCAAGTGTCATTCCCACGAGGACAATGTAGTACCTTTTGTAACTAAACTGGTAAGCTAAGCCATAAGAAAGGTTTGTTTGATTAAGCTAAGAAATGAGTTTTGCAAATATGAATAAATTCAAAGGATGGAAATTATCTAGGATTAAGGATCCCCACAATAATGTCTTGGTAAACTTAAGTGTGTTTATCTTAGAATAGCATGAACTCGTTTGACGGCAAGTTATCAAATATCACTACTAATTCCTTTCAGACAATAGTAGATGTATCTAAATTCCAACTAACAGTCGCTGTCGCGCAAAGCTAATCAAATTTAGACCCATTGAGCACTTAGAATCTAGGATAAAACCGGGTTAACATTCACTTTCGTGCTCCGCTAATTCCAGACTAACCTAGGGTTTCTATGATAACTTAAAACTCCGCAAGAACAAACAAGTTTATTCAGGTTCAATTCTTAGTAATTCCAACAATAGTAATCTCCTTTCAGACTCATACTTTGTCTAATTCATTCATTAGGTTTCTCCTTTCAGACTCAACCTAATAGAACTCTAATTGATAAATTACCAATAGCATTATGAACCCTAGAATTGAATCAAATAAGAACTCATGCTACCAATTAAGATAAACACAATTTGCAAGTCTACCAATTCATTATTGGGATCATCCCAACCCTAGATAAAAGGGGTTTAGCCTAGCATGCTTGGAAAATCAATCAAAAACATTGTAGAAATCAGGAAAATCATTCAATTAGATTAGAAGAAGAGAAATACTTGATCGAATCCCGGAAACAATCTCCAATCTTCAACAATCTTCAAGAGAAATCTCCAAAACACAACTAGGGTTCTATGAATCTCTAAAAAACGATTAGAATAGCATAAGGGTTCTCTAAAAACCGGTCAAGAAAAGTATATATAGTCCCCCAAATAAAGAAAGGTCGGAAGAAACGAAACGTCACAAAAATTACATCGAGCACGGTTAACAGCCGTTTGGCACGGTTAAGGGCAAACCGTGCCAAATTACAGCGTGTTTATTCTTCACCTCTGCACAACTGCACGGTTAATGGGTGTTTGGCACGGTTAAGGGTTAACCGTGCAACATCGCAGAATGCTCCATCTTCACCTCTGCACAGCTGCACGGTTAAGGGGTGTTTGGCACGGTTAAGGGTTAACCGTGCAACACCGCAGAATGCTCCATCTGCCATGCAATCCATCCTTTCCGCCCCCTTTGCTTGATAGCATCCTAGTGAACTCCAATGCGCATCCAAAGACCAGCAAATCCACCTGAAACATGCAGAAACTTGTGTAGACATCTAAACTCAACAAAACAATGAAACTAACTAGAAAAGATGCAAGAACACAAGAGAACAACTTATTCTAACACCTAAATGCACGTCCTAAATCTATATGAAATGGATGCTATTAGGTCATTCCAGAGGGATTTAATATCCAGGATCTGTCCCAATTTCAGACTCAGGAACCGTTATCTCTAAGCTTGTTAAAGCTTCGTCTGATCTAAGACAAGTGGCGGTTCGCTCTTGCTTATCATTCCATATTTCCATTAATTATCAATTGTTTAATTGTTAATTAATTTGGGATGATTTACTGTTCTGTTGGGAATAGTTTGATAAATGATGTGAAAAGAATATGGTATTTATAATAGGTTGTATATCTGCTAGAACAACGCTATTATAGATATATATTTATGATATTAGCCTGGAGGGCTTTGATATGATTATTATTGTGTTGAACTGTTTAGTTAGCACGAGTTATCGTAGGAGCGATGGACTATTCGAGGTCCAGTCATTTCTTAATAATGATTAATGGTGCAAAGGGTGATAAACCCAAAAACCATTTGATGGGTCATGACCGATCTCTATATTCGGGTATAGAGATGGTGGCACTTAACTGATGCTACAAATCTTGGGATTCGTCCCATTCAGGAGTATGTCCCTCATGGCGAAACATATATCATATATGTCCCTCATGGCGAAACATATACTCAATATATGTCCCTCATGGCGAAACATATATTTAAAAGTCTATAACGTGATACGCGTTTGGGAATTTAAATAAGATAAGTGTCGTCGTAGCACATGATTAATATACCTCAGACGAGTAGTGCAGCTAGGGAATAGTACATCTAGGAAAGCTCGTCTTGACTTTGATCAGAGTATCGTTCCCTTTCCAATCTGGATTCGCATTAAGCAGTGAGGTTGGTCGTGAACCGAAACATCAAGTCGTTATTGAACGCTTGTATGATTAATTAATGTTCCCCAACATTTGTCATATTTTCGTTAAGACTCAATTCATTGGAGTCTTCTTTGGGATTGATTGCTGTGAGACTCAGTCTTTCAGAATCTTCTCTTGATCATGTTGCTTGATATATTCCAGTAGGAGTATGGTGGTTGACTATCGTCATCGGTTTTAATTCAAGAAACGATGAGTCTAACCTAATACGACTACTTCAAACCACTCTGCTTTGTACCCTTGCGTAGTCTTTCATTAGACTAACCAACCGTAATTGTTCTCTGCATGGTTGGCTGGTGTCATCCGTTCGATTCGGCACATCAGATAAGAATCCGAGAAACAAAGGCTAGAACGACTATAAAAGCAAACAGTGTTTTAATGGATTTATCAGGTTGCGATCCTTGGCGGGTGATCATTACGATCAAGACCCTTGTATTTATACTTTGCAAAGACTTCCGCTGATTACTCTGTTTTGTCCTATGCGGATTGGGATGTAATCCCCAGACATGTTTTAACCAAAGATTTTGGTGTTTACATCATGATTGTTGTTTATGATTTGTATTTAAACCGGTAAAGCCTGGGGTGGCTTCGGTGTGAAAACCGGGGTCACTGGCGATAATACCTTTCCAAATGGGTTACGATTTGGGGGTGTTACAGATCTGGTATCAGAGCCAAAGGTTTTAAAACGGGTTTGGGAATTCATGAACCATTTACTCGTTTTAAATTGAAAATGTTTTCAAGGGCTCTGAGTTTTCGAAATGAAAAGAATTTGAAATATTACCGTTTATAGTCGTGCCTTTTCTGTAGTCTGATATGGAAACGAACTTCCATATTTAGAAAGACTAATTCTTTGTTCGTCACTCGTAGATTCTGAGTGTTTTCGTTTCTCTTCAGAAGGACTCGGAAGAAGCCGAGGTGGTTTCGCCATCTCCAGTAAGGCTTGAATTCCCAGTTCCCTCGTTATGATTTGAGATTGTAGAACCTAGTAACTCGGTTTGAAGTTCGTCTAATAAAGTTTACCTAGTTTGATCCTTTCCGAGTTGACTGTTACATTAAGTATACTACAAGGTATTAATGTATAAATTCCTTAGAAATTGATCGGTAAACAGATGATGAACACAAAGAACAATGCTCGTTCTGGTGCTGGGCCGAGTAACAATCCCGGACATAACGAGAGAAATGTTGAAAATCCTGAGAATGTACATGAGTCCAGTTCCCAACATAATCCCGGAGGCAATGACCCAGCTCAAGGCAACGCTCCTAGGATATTTGATGAAGCGGCCGTTGCAGAAATTCGAGGAATTTTCATGCAAGCAATGAACGATGTCCTATACCCGAATATGCCTCAGGCGTAAGATGTGCCGGCATCCTCAGGGACCCCTTGAGTTGGAGAACAGGAAACTCATGTACCTTTGCATCAGGAGAATGTGGTCAGGAGCAGGAATGATTGTGGCCGAGCGCTGAAAGCCATAAATTCTATGAGACCTGACAGCTTCAATGGGAAGGGTAAACCAGTTGAAGTAACGCATTGGTTTTCCCACATGGAGCGGTTGTTCCGCAGTGTGGAGTGCACTGGGGCTAAGAAGGTACACATAGCTTCTCTTTAACTGAAAGGAGATGCTAGTGAGTGGTGGGAAAACACTGGTCTTGCTGATAGCCCTGATTTGAATTGGGCAATGTTCAAGACCAAGATGACTGACCGATTCTTCTCTCGGGCAATGAGGGAGGAAAAGCGCAAGGAATTTCTTTACCCTAAGACTGAAGGGTTAAAGGTGAATGAGCTGGCAACCAAGTTCAATCACTTGTTGCGGTGCGCTGGATCGGAAGTATCCAGTGAAGAACAGAAAATCTGGCATTTCCACGAGTGGATGAGCCCAAAGATTAAGCCAATGATGTTGAGCCACAACTGCTCTACCTTAGAGCAATATGTGGATGCGGCTTATAAGTTGGAGGTGACTCTGGATGAGTCGACCAAGAGAAAGAATCGCCAGAGGTCGACTCAAAATCAACCTCGGGCGAGTGGATTCAAACGTCCTGCGCTACCGTCTAACTTTGCTAAATCTAGCAAGGCAAAAATGGGTGGGACTCAAGGAGAGTCGACACAGCAATCGGGTCAGGACAAGAGTCCGATCCTATGTTATAATTGTGGTGCTGCTGGGCACAAGAGTACTGCGTGTCCTAAGGAAAGAAAGACATGCTTTGGTTGTGGGAATGAAGGGCATTTGCAGAAGTTCTATTGGTAGGGAAAACAGAAAGGAGCGGAGTCACAGCAGGGGTCTGTTAATCAGAGTAACCGACCCAGGTTTAAACCAACAACGGCTCCTAGTCCTTCGGTGCAGACAACTGCCCAGAACAAGGGGAAAGCCCCAGCTGCTTTTGGAGGTCAGGGTCAACTCCTGTACGAGATGCGTGAGGCTGATGGACCTAACGCTCCAACTGCTCAAGGTACTTTATACCTTCATTCTACTTCAGTGTGCATACTGTTTGATTCAGGTGCTACCCATTCCTTTATTTCAGAGAGTTGTGTTAGTAAGTTAGGATTAGTCTGCAATGAGGTTTGTGAGCCTTTCGTTGTGAATCTTCCTAATAGTGAACGCTTAGTGGGGACTAAGTGTCTGTCTGAATTTCCGATTACCATTCAGGGTAAGAAATTCGAGGCAGATTTGATCTGTATTGCCATGGCTCCATACGACATTATTCTCGGTATGGATTGGCTGAAACGTCATGGGGCGGTAATCGACTTCAGTGCAAGAATTGTGACGGTGTCATCTGGGGCCTAGAGTGAGTGCAAATTTAAGGGTCAGAATGACGCTGATAACGGTAGGCTTATCAATGCGATGGCTGCGTTTAAGCTACTTCGACAGGGTTGTGTCGGGTACCTTTGCTATCTGGATTCGCCCATGAAAGATGAACCAATAATTCTTGATATTCCTGTGATTCGTGAATTTCCTGATGTTTTTTCGGAAGAGATTCCTGGATTACCCCCGCATCGTGTCGTGGAATTTTCTATTGATCTTGAATCGGGTACTGCGCCGATCTCAAAGGCACCGTACCGGATGGCTCCTGCTGAGATACAAGAGTTGAAGAAGCAACTAGAGGATCTTCTCGACAAAGGTTATATAAGACCGAGTGCATCGCCTTGGGGTGCTCCGGTCTTGTTTGTCAAGAAGAATGATGGATCGTTTCGACTTTGTATCGACTATCGTGAGTTGAATAAAGTCACGATCAAGAACAAATATCCTTTGCCAAGGATTGATGATCTGTTGGATCAGTTGCAGGGAGCTAAAGTCTTTTCCAAGATCGATATGAGATCTGGTTATCATCAGCTCAGAATTCGTGAGGAAGATATTCCGAGGACTGCATTCCGGATGAGGTATGGTCACTACGAGTTCGTAGTCATGCCATTCGGACTTACCAACGCTCTAGCGGTCTTTATGGACTTAATGAATCGATGTTTTCACCAGTACTTGGATAAGTTCGTGGTGGTTTTCATCGATGACATTTTGATTTATTCTCCGAATGAGGAAGTTCACGAGGAACACCTTCGGATTGTGTTGTCAATCCTTAGAGAAAATGAGTTGTACGCTAAATTGTCTAAGTGTGATTTTTGGATCAAGGAAGTGGCTTTCTTAGGCCATGTGATCAATGAGAAGGGGGTAATGGTTGATCCCCAAAAGATTGAAGCAGTAGCTAACTGGAAGCGGCCTCAGAATGTGAAGGAGGTGCGCAGTTTCCTTGGACTTGTCGGATATTATAGACGGTTTATAGAGGGATTTTCTAAGATCGCTCTACCTATGACCGGTCTACTTCGCAAGGTCCACAAGAAGTTTGTCTGGAATGACAAGTGTGAGGCCAGTTTTCAGAAATTGAAGCAATGTCTCACCTCCGCACCAGTGCTAACGCTACTAGACAGAACTGATGATTATGCGGTCTATAGTGATGCTTCGAAGAGTGGTTTAGGATGCGTGTTGATGCAAAGAGGCAAGGTTATTGCTTACGCGTCAAGGCAGCTGAAAACCTATGAAGAAAACTATCCGACGCATGATCTGGTGTTAGCGGCGGTAGTGTTTGCCATGAAAATTTGGAGACATTATCTCTATGGCGTGAGATGTCAAGTCTTCACCGACCACAAGAGTCTCAAGTATGTATTCACTCAGAAGGAGTTGAATATGAGACAACGTCGTTGGTTAGAGCTACTCAAAGACTACGAACTCGAATTGTTGTATCATCCGGGCAAGGCTAATGTAGTAGCCAATGCATTGAGCCGGAAGACACCGCACGAGACAGTAGTGGCTTTGCTTATGGCTCAGACCGAATTGAACCAAGGATTATGCGAAGCAGAAGTCTTGTACGATCAACGTCGAGGATACTTGAGTATGCTTGAAATCCAAGCTACACTTCTTGATCAGATCAGGGAAAAATAGGTTGATGACGTGATCTTGGTGAAGCTGTGTGATGAAGTGATGAACGGGAAGGCTCTCGGTTTTGTGATCCAAGAGGATGGATCACTTTGGTTTCAAAACTGAATTTGTGTGCCTGACGTTGATGGTCTTCGCCCATTGGTAATGAGAGAAGCCCATTCGTCAGCCTACTCTGTACATCCAGGCTCTAGCAAAATGTACAAGGACCTCCAGAAGAATTTCTGGTGGCCCAACATGAAATGGGATGTAGCAGAATTTGTGGCGAAATGCTTGACTTGTCAGAAAGTCAAGATAGAGCACCGCAGACCAGGTGGTGAATTGCTACCTCTTCCAGTTCCCGAATGGAAATGGGAAGATATCGCAATGGATTTCGTCACAGGATTAACCAAGACTAAGAGTCAGAAAGATGCTATTTGGGTTATCATTGACAGGTTCACGAAGAGTGCTCACTTCGTGGCTATCAAGTCAACGTGGGGAACCCATAGGTTAGCAGAAGTGTTTTTACACGAGGTTATCCGTTTGCATGGTACTCCAAAGACCATTGTATCGGATCGTGATGGCCGATTCATGTCGAGGTTCTGGAAGGAACTCCACAAGGCCATGGGAACTGAATTGAGATTCAGCACTGCGTTTCATCCTCAAACGGATGGACAGTCTGAGAGGACTATCCAGACCCTAGAGGATATGTTGAGAGCATGTGTACTCGATCGTCCGACTATCCAGACCCTGTTCTGAAATAGTTACCAGTCCAACTCGGCCTGGTAACCCTAACTATTAAACCAATCAAGAAACTATCAAGATAAATCTAACAGCAGAATAAGCTCAGGAATAGATAGGCTCATGCAATACTTAACAACTCGTCAGTACTTAACATGCAATTAATTCTCTTCACAATAAACATTCACAACTCATTCCAGTAAATCGTGATTGCTACTTCTGAATTAGGGATGAATAATATTGATCTCAACAAGTTGACCAGAAAGAGGTAACTAACACTATAGATAATACTAATCTCAACTAGGTTGTCAGGCTAGGAAAACTAATATTAATAATGATAATTACCACAACTGATGAGTTAGATCCAACCAATACTATTCAAGATCCTAATCCTACAGTATGAATAATATCAATAAAACTAGGTAGCTAATCTAGAGAAATCAATATAACTCAATTGGATGAAGCATAAGAGAATTAATAACATTCAAGGATAAAGGAAATGAATAACCTCACAATCAAATTCAAACTTAGGCTTCAATTGTCGAACTAAGCAAAAGTGCTTAGCTCCTCATAGTCTTCGAAGGAAAATAATACTGAATGGAAAATAGTACGTAATAGCGAATGTCGATGATCTAGATGATATATGAATGGAGGCTATGGAATTTAGGTTAAATAGACTTAACCTAAAGCCCAAGATCACAAACCTCATCTAAAAGGAAATAAAACTAAAGTATCGAAAAAAATAAAAAAATAAAGAAAAGTCGGAAAAAGGGAAAAATAACAAAGTTCGGAAAAGCTCTTCGGTCCGCCTCCCGTCTGCTTCCGCGGTCGTGGAACAGATTCCGCGGTCGCGGAAATTGATTGTTTGCTCTCGACTTCCAGCTCCGAATATTCCGCGGGCGCGGTGGGCATTCCGCGGTCGCGGCCGTGACACTCCTTCAGCTCCGCGTTTTGCTCGTCGCCGCGGACGCCTCTTGGCTCTCCTCTTGCTCGCGGTTGGCCACGGTAGCCCTTCTCTCCTTCATTTGTGTGGCTTCGTCCTCTACTCTTCCTCGTCTCCTCAGGTGGTCTACTCCTCTTCATCTGGATGTCTTCAATTAGCTCCTCCAAACCACCATATCCACACTTCTTCACTCCAACTCCATACTCCACAGTTGTGCTCTAAATCCCTATAAATGGCACCCTAAACACCGGTAACAACTCCTAGATAAGCACTACAAAATAGTGCTGATCACTAACCAATCAAGTTTTATTCCTTTCATGGTTGGCTGGTGTCATCCGTCCTATACGGCACATCAGTGGTTGGTCCCCGAAGACTTGAAGTAACCAATTGAAGAAGAAGCTTGCAGTCAAAGATTAAGTGACAGTGTTTTAAGGTTATTAAGTATTACTTTAATGTATATTCCTATAAAACGAGTCATGTAATAGGATTTATTATAAAAGTTTTCCGCTGTAATTTCACCCTGTTGTAAAGTCGTCATTTTCATTTAATGAGAGATCTTTTAATAAAAAGTTGAGTTTCATTTAAAATGTCTTCCGCTGATTAATCTTTCGTTATTTCGTATACTTATTTAAGCTTAATTGTTCCGATTAAAGCCTAGGGTGACTTTGGACAGTAACGTCTGAGGTCACTGGCGTGTGACGCTACCGACATAAGTCGGGGGTGTTACAATAGTTATGTAATATGATTATATCTTATAGTTATATCCAATTTGGTTATATCTTATGGTTATATTCTATAGTTATATACTATGGTTATATCATATAGTTATATACTATGATTATATCTTATAGTTATATCTTATAGTTATATACTATGGTTATATCATATAGTTATATACTATGATTATATCTTATAGTTATATCCAATTTACTTATATCTTATGGTTATATTCTATAGTTATATACTATGGTTATATCATATAGTTATATACTATGATTATATCTTATAGTTATATCCAAATTGGTTATATCTTATGGTTATATTCTATAGTTATATACTATGGTTATATCATATAGTTATATACTATGATTATATCTTATAGTTATATCCAAATTGGTTATATCTTATGGTTATATTATATAATTATATACTATGGTTATATCATATAGTTATATACTATGATTATATCTTATAGTTATATCCAATTTGGTTATATCCTTGTAGTTATATCCAATTTGGTTATTACTATAGAATATAACCATAAGGATATAACCAAATTGGATATAACTATAAGGATATAACCAAATTGGATATAACTATAAGGATATAACCAAATTGGATATAACTATAAGATATAGTCATAGTATATAACTATATGTATAACCATAGTATATAACTATATGATATAATATAGGATATAACCATAATATATAACTATGAAATATAACCATAAGATATAATCATAGTATATAATTATAGGATATAACCATAGTATATAACTATAGAATATAATATAGGATATAACCATAGTATATAACTATAAAATATAACCATAAGATATAATCATAGTATATAATTATAGGATATAACGATATAATATAATCAAATTGGATATAACTATAAGATATAACTGTAGTATATAACTATAGGATATAACCATAGTATATAACTATAGGATATAACCATATTATATAACTATAAAATATAATCATAGTATATTCAACTATTTAATTGGAGGAACACAGACTGAAAAATAAAATTATTTTATGGATTAAACTCTATTTTATCGTTGTTTTCTCTCTAATCTCAAATCAAGTAATCAATGTTAGACTTTGTACTCGAATGGACGAAAACCCCAAACCATAAACCCCAAAACCTAACCATAAACCCTAAAAAAACACTAGAAACCCCTTGGGCGTAACCTAGTTGCGTCCAAAGGGTTGTGTGAGGATTTTTTAAGGGTTTTTTAAGGTTTAGGATTTAGGGTCTTTATCACTGCAGTATAAAGTTTAAAATTTTTAAGTTGAAGTTGGAAAAATAACTTATAATATCAATATATTGACTGAATATTTTGCTAAATTGTTTCGGACCTTGAAAGGTATGATGGTGGTTGGGGGAGTAATATATAATGTCATAACAAGATATAACTATAGAATGTAATATAGGATATAACTATTGAATATAACCATACGATATAATCATAGTACGAAAACCCTAAACCTTAAACCACAAACCCTAAACTCCAAAACCTAACCCTAAACCCTAAAAAAACACTAGAAACCCCTTAGGCGCAACTAGGTTGTGCCCAAAGGGTGTGTGGGGATTGTTTTAGGATTGAGGGTCTTTATCATAGTATATAACCATAGTATATAACTATATAATATATGATATAACCATAGTATGTAACTATAGAATATAATATAGGATATAACCATAGTATATAACTATATAATATAACCATAAGATATAATCATAATATATAACTATAGAATATAACGATATGATATAACCAAATTGGATATAAGTCATATAACTATAAGATATAATCATTGTATAAAACTATATGATATAACCATAGTATATAACTATATGATATAATCAAATTGGATATAACTATAAGATATAATCATAGTATATAACTATAAGATATAACGATATGATATAACCAATTTGGATATAACTATAAGATATAATCATAGTATATAATATATGATATAACCATAGTATATAACTATGGAATATAATAGAGGATATAACCATAGTATATA
This sequence comes from Rheum nobile, assembly GCA_027886185.1. Taxonomy (NCBI): domain Eukaryota; kingdom Viridiplantae; phylum Streptophyta; class Magnoliopsida; order Caryophyllales; family Polygonaceae; genus Rheum; species Rheum nobile. The sequence continues at coordinate 7,005,544 of WOAB01000506.1, read as the reverse complement.
GCTATAAGATATAACGATATGATATAACCAAATTGGATATAACAATAAGATATAATCATAGTATATAACTATATGATATAAACATAGTATATCTATATGATATAATATAGGATATAATCATAGTATATAACTATGGAATATAACCATAAGATATAATCATAGTATATAATTATAGGATATAACCATAGTATATAACTATAGAATATAACCGTAGTATATAACCATAAGACATAACCAAATTGGATATAACCATAGTTATATGTGATTTTCGAAGGATATAACCATAGTATATAACTATAGGATATAATGATATGATATAACCAAATTGGATATAACTATAAGAGTAGAAAACTTACAACTTTTATGATATGAGCACAAATAAAATTTATACAATTGAGAGTTTCTATTATAATGGGGTCAATATGCTTTAAGAAAATGATATGATTAAAAAAATTAGATGTGATCTTAACGATACAAAAAATAAAAATAAAGAGTACAATATTAAATAATAATTTTATAGGATTTAAAGTGATAGTCTAAACTATTAAGTACATATAAGAAAACCACAAACTCATATGTATATATTGCTAAGATTTGCCTTTTGATATTGTTAAGTAAATCACGTAACAAACAACAACAACAACAAAATTGATAATAATAGATTTGAATTTAGATACTAAAAAAATAGGTAACAAACCACATAGTAAAAATTATATTTGTTTAGGATTTGTAGAAATAAAAAGTAAATAATTTATATTATAGAGAATTAATGACAAAATGACACATAGGATAGGTGGACCCATAATCAATATGGTGGCTCAAAAAGTGGCAGCTTTAATATATATATATATATACTTGAAATTTCAAAATGAAAACCAATTGTACATAATAACCATGATTATCAAGACAATTTTCAAAATGTGAAATTTATGTGTTGAAAATTCGTTAGGTTTAACAAAATCTTATAGATATTGTATAATTATAATTTTAAGATTTAACTAACATTTTGAAAATCACATCTAGTTGAAAAGTTGTTAATGACAAATTTAAAAATTAAGTATACTTGAAAAAATGAACTTAAATTATAATTGAGAATTAACCACAATTTGACACGTCAACATGGTGGGGCTAAAATCATTCTGGTGGCTCGAAATGTGACTGATTATATATATATATATATATATATATATATATACATATAGTGGGCTTGATTATAAAAGCACATGTACTATGAATTGGAAATTGTATATATTGTATGATTTTGGCTCATAAATTTATATAGGTCAAATTATACATGCAAACTCATGAAAATAATACTACTAATTACGTAAATGAATATATGATACATTTTATATATAAGTTTAGTGGCAAATCTATCATATATTATTTTGACATATATTATAAGCTTATTGTATGTGTAATTTGTAAAAATCAAATTTTATAAAAAAAGTTTTATATAGTTTTTATATATTTGAAGTTAGTTGTGATTAGATATTGTGATTTAAAATTTTAAATATTGTGATTTAAATTGAATAGAATTGTTAATAAATAAGTGGATTAATCACAAATTGACACATATGATTTGTGGGGCCGGATTCAATATGGTGGCTCTAAATTCCTTTGCTGTAATATATATATATAGATATAGTGAGCTTGATTATAAAAGCACATGTACTATGAATTGGAAATTGTACATATTGTATGATTTTGGCTCATAAATTTATATAGGTCAAATTATATATGCAAACTCATGAAAATAATATTGCTAATTACATAAATGAATATATGATATATTTTATATATAAGTTTAGTGGCAAATCTATCATATATTATTTTGACATATATTATAAGCTTATTGTATGTGTAATTTGTAGAAATCAAATTTTATAAAAAAGTTTTATATAGTTTTTATATATTTGAAGTTAGTTGTGATTAGATATTGTGATTTAAAATTTTAAATATTTGAAGTTAGTTGTGATTAGATATTGTGATTTAAATTGAATAGAATTGTTAATAAAAAAAGTGGATTAATCACAAATTGACACATAGGATTTGTGGGGCCGAAATCAATATGGTGGCTCTAAATTCCTTTGCTTTAATATATATATATATATATAAAGATAATAAAACCTCAACAATCTGAACCTAAAAACACTCTGAAGACTCTGAATGAGTCAGCTTTAATATATATATATATTTATATAGAGTTAGGTTCTAGTGAGGAGGGTCATTACCGTAAATAGTGAGGAGTTATTTGAGCCTTTTATTTTTCAATCTTATGGTGTGTATATTAGGACCCATAAATGAATAACATGTTCTCCCTTACACTAGATTAGTTTTTTTTATAAAAGCAAGAGAATTAATTATATAAGGTAATTTTTGTTAAATGGTTAACATAAATTCTCTCTCTTAAGATTACAATCCCTTAATATCTGTGTTTGATTATTTTTTATTTCTCTCACATTTTATTACTATCTATCGGTATTGGCTAATACTCTTTCTATCAAACGATCAACCAAATAATTTAGTTGTTCATACTAGTTTAATTCTCGTGCCATGCACGAATTGATTTATTACGGAATTTGTTTATCGATTTATTATTTAGATGCTTAAAAAGATAAATTATATCTTCAAAGTATTTATGAAAGAAAATTATGCGATTTATTTGATACCTTCATAATCTATGTAAGGAAAAAAATTAAGATTTTGATTCACTCCATATTTTCAAAAGTCACGATCTTGATCTTCATAAGATCACCAACCAATATGTGTAGTATATTAAAAAATGATCAAATATTTGTTATATATTTTCATATTTTAAAAGGTAAAATTATATTTTTAAAATATTTATGGAAAAAAATAGATCAAAATAATTGGGGAGCGTGTGCAAATTCGTCTATTATAGGTAGTAATTTTATTTTGTTTGATTTTATTAGTTTTTTGACATATTTGCCGAAAAAATATGAGGGCGACACATGGCAAATTGAATACAGAGGCGCCACGTGGCAGCGTAAATTTTGGGCTCATTCTGCGAGTGCCACGTGGCGCAGTCAGTATTTTACTTTAGTAATTATATAGTAGATTAAAATTATTTGAGTGTTCATCTAAACTCAATTAGTTGTTCATTTCTAATAAGTTACTTGTTCATGAAATGAAGTACTTGTTCATTTATCCACTATACAGGTTGCAATTGTTCATCTTAAAAATGTCATTTATTCATTTTAAAGAATGTAATTATACATTGTTAATTACGTAAAAAGAGTCCCAATTAAGAGTTTTAGATTCCATTAATAATTTTAATAAAAAAAATACATCGTTGACGATGAACATTTATATGCTTACAACTGAACAACTACACAAACATATGAACAACCACGTTCGTTCACATGAACAATTATGTTCGTGCACACGAACCACTACTTGTTCACATGAACTCTTCTATAATCCTTTTGTTACTCATCTTCCTCTTTTCAACTTATTTCTCCATCAACCTTCTTGCTCAATCTTCAACTTGAATTTTGTTGTTGGGTCGTCTTGGCAAACAGAAAATTGATTTGTTTATGTGTAAAATTTGAATAACGATGAAGAGTATAAGGCCAAGAAAAAGGCTTGAACAACTTGCAAATCCAAGAACACCAACCACATACCATACAAAACCAAAACGAAATAAAAAACTACTAAGTCTAACGAACAATAAAGAAAAATCTATCGTTCGTATAACAAAGTAAACACTGATGTCTAGGGCAAGATGTATAAAAATCTATCGTATATTTTGTAACCTAATGAACAACTATCAAATTCGAAATGAATAAGAAGAACATCAACGTAGAAGTTACGGTTCACAGACGTGAGCTTCTATGTAATTTCCGTGACTTGGACTGATTCAAGTCCTTGCGCGCATCAGTTTTATAGCATTCATGGTTTCGGGCCTTCCCCTACGGGGCCGACCCACTACTCCACGGCCCAGGCAGCTAGCCCTTCACTCCTGAGCTTGGTAAACGCGGGAACGGGAAGCCTTGGCGCCAGCACGTTTCGAACCCGGGTGGAATTACCAAACCCAGGATCTACTCTCCCTTGGTTTCAATCACGATTTGATATCAGCATAAAAAACAAAAAAGTAATGTTCAAAGTTACGAGAGGAGGAAAAAAACCAGAAAAGAAACAAACAAAAACAAATAAGCCAGGATAGAGAATCATGAAAGTCGAATAGTTGAATTTAAAGGCTGACAAAGAGAAATGACAAAAAAACGTAATGATATATATTGAATTATTGATTGAAGGAATCAAAATGACAACCCCACCTATCCATTGACTTGTTGACTTACGAAGAAAGCTCAATAGCTCACTTGAGATATAGATTAAGCGAACAATTAATACTAATCTAAGCTTTTACAGTTGTGCAAAATGAGATCAACCTCGCGATTGGTAGAGTATCGATCGTTTGCAATGGTAGTTTTGGACGTTAGAATTAACGTGGATGAAGATGGATGCAGCTACGTACATATTGGTCAATGTCGTGTGAGCACTACATTTGTGTTAGTGTTCGGTGCTCACTGTTGAAATGTGGTACAAACATCTCTCGTTTAAGTTAAATTAGCTAGCTATCTTCTAGGAGAATTAAGTCAAATCTGTTAGCTATTACTTAGCATTTCTATTTTCTTAGAGTTCAGTTGCAGTTGTTGTCCACGATCCTAGACTCAATGTTAGACGTGGATTAGTGGAAGTTTGGTTCCCTTTCAATTTGGTTTTTAAGTTGTGTAACAGCCATCAGTTTCAATTAAGAAGATTTGCATTGGTTTTCCTAAAGAACTCTCCAGTTCAACCGTGTTCTTCTTCCTCTGCTATTCCAACAGATTGGTACCAGAGCAGGGGTTAATTCTGGGTTCATATTCTGGGATTGATCAAGGAAAGTGAGTGTTTCAATATAAAGGGAAAACACGGGAAACACGGGTTAAGAGAGATCATTGTTCATGATGCAGAACAATGGAGGAAACAACAATGGGATGTCTCAATTGTCCATTTTCAAAAGAGTGAAGTATCACTTCTGGAATTTGAAGATGAAAACTCTATTCAAATCTCAAGAGCTATGGGGATTTGTGGAAGATGGATTTGAAGATGATCAGTCGGATGAACCTGATCAACAACTCAGGGAAAAGAGGAAGAAAGATTCCAAGGCTTTGTTCATGATCCAACAAGCCTTAGATGATGAGATTTTTCCCCGAATTGCCTCAACTACCACATCAAAAGAAGCATGGGATATTCTAAAGCAAGAATATCTCAGAGATAAGAGGGTGGTTACAGTAAGACTGCAATCACTAAGGAGAGAGTTTGAAACAGCTCTCATGAAGGACAAGGAGTTAGTGCAAGACTACTTGTCACGAGTTTCTGGTGTGGTGCAACAGATGAGGTCCTATGGAGAAACAATGTCAAATGAGCATGTAGTTGGGAAAATCCTGAGAAGTCTTACCAGTAAATTTGATCATGTGGTGACAGCCATAGAAGAATCAAAGGACATGTCAACCTATACCTTTGATGAGTTGATGGGGTCACTACAAGCCCATGAAGAGAGGCTCAACAGATCCACTGAGAAGAAGGAAGAGAAGGCATTCCAGGCTAGAGATGATTCCTTTAAGGAGAGATCAGGGCAGTACAATGGAAGAGGAAGAGGCAGAGGTGGATTTAGAGGAAGAGGCCGTGGAAGAGCAGGGCAGTCAAATGATGGAAGAGATCATCATCCTTAGTCTTACAAGAGTGAAGTCAAGTGTTATTACTGCAAGAAGCAAGGCCACAAGGAGGCAAACTGCTGGAAGAAAGAAAGAGATCAAGGTGAGCAAAAGAGTGATCAGAAATCCAACTTTGTAGAAGAAGAAGAGAAGTTGTTCTTAGCTCAACTGATGAAGCAAGAAAAGAAGTTGTTGCTGGCAAAGAATGCAGCCAGCAATGATGCAAAAGAAGTCTGGTATGTGGACAATGGTTGTTCAAATCATATGTCTGGAGTAAGATCAATGTTCAAGGAACTTGATGAGTCCAAGAAGAGCAAGGTGAGGCTTGGTGATGACAAGCAGATTGATGTCGAGGGAAAAGGCACAATTGCAATGAAAACTGAACAAGGCAAGGTCAAGCTCCTGCATGATGTGCAGTATGTACCACAATTAGCACATAATATGCTAAGTGTTGGTCAGCTTTTGTGCTCTGGATACTCTGTCGTGTTTGAGGATGAATTATGCTTCATAAAAGACAGAAAGACAAATGAGATTGTGATGAAAGTTCCTATGGGAAGGAACAAGGTCTTTCCTCTTACATTATCTGCAAGAGAAGGAAAAGCCTTGATAGTAAAGGGTGACACAGATGCAAAGCTTTGGCACCTGAGATATGGACATCTGAATGTTCAAGGTCTGAGGCTGTTGAACACCAAAGACATGGTAAATGGCTTGCCAAAGATTGGTGAGCTCGAGCTGTGTGAAGGATGTTTATATGGAAAGCAGTCCAAGAAATCATTTCCAAGTGGAAAAGCCTTGAGAGCAAGTGACTGCCTCAAACTGCTTCATGCTGATCCGTGTGGACCAATGCAGACTGAATCTCTAGGAGGAAGCAAGTATTTCTTCCTAATAACAGATGACTATAGCAGAATGAGCTGGGTGTACTTTCAGAAGACAAAGTCTGAGTCATTTGAGAACTTCAAGAAGTTCAAGACCTTGGTGGAAAAGTAAAGTGGCAAGCTTGTGAAAGCCTTGAGAACTGATCGAGGTGGAGAGTTCATGTCAAAGGAGTTCACTGAATTCTGTGAAGATCAGGGTATAAGGAGGGAATTGACAGCACCATACACTCCAGAGCAGAATGGTGTGGCAGAGAGAAAGAATAGAACTGTGGTTGAGATGGCTAGAAGCATGTTAAAGGCAAAAGGTCTGCCAAATGAGCTATGGAGTGAAGCTGTGGCAACTGCAGTCTACATCCTCAACATTTCACCAATAAAGGTTGTCATGAATCAGACTCCTTATGAGGCTTGGAGAGGAAAGAAGCCACAAGTAAGTCATCTGAGAATTTTTGGTTGTATAGTATATGCTCTAGTTAATTTGAGAGCCAAGCTTGATGAGAATTCAGTGGAGTGTGTATTTATTGGCTATGCAACCCAATCTAAAGCATATAGGCTGTATGATCCTCTAAGTGGCAAGGTGATCATAAGCAGAAATGTGGTGTTCAATGAGGATGCAGAGTGGTGTTGGAAACAAGAAGGGAACTTCTCAAGCAACTTGAAAACCATTACCTTTGATGGTTCTGTACAAGAACCAGCTGTGACAGAAGAAACTCAGCAGACTTCAAGTACTCCTTCAACACCAGCAACACCAGTGAATCATCACAGTCCCTCTCCTTCAAGTTCATCAAGCCAAAACTCATCTCCCTCAAGCAGCTCCAGTGACTCCACACCAAGAAGATTCAGATCCTTATCTGAGTTGTATGAAAGCTGTGATTTTGCTTTAATTGCTACTGAGCCAAAAAACTTTTCTGAGGCAGTGAAAGAGGCTGAGTGGCAAGCTGCAATGGAAGCAGAAATTGAGTCTATTCAAAAGAGTGGAACTTGGGAATTAACTGAACTCCCTGCAGGAAAGAATGTGATTGGTGTGAAGTGGGTTTTCAGAACCAAGTTTAACACAGATGGAAGCATTCAGAAGCATAAGGCAAGGCTAGTGGCAAAGGGGTATGCACAAGTGGAAGGAGAAGACTTTGAGGAAACATTCTCACCAGTTGCAAGATTTGAAACTGTGAGAATTGTTCTTGCCTTGGCTGCACAGCAGAATCTGCCAGTCTTCCAGTTTGATGTCAAATCAGTTTGATGTCAAATCTGCCAGTCTTCCAGTTTGATGTCAAATCACCAGTTGTAAGATTTGAAACTGTGATTTACAAGAAGAAGTATTTGTTGAGCAGCCACAAGGTTTTGTCAAAGAAGGAGAAGAGAGCAGAGTCTATAGACTGCATAAGGCCCTGTATGGGTTAAAACAAGCTCCACGAGCCTGGTATAGTAAGATTGATGCATTCTTTTTAAGGAATGAGTTTGAGAGGAGTGACAATGAGCCAACCTTGTATGTGAAGAAGCAAGGTAAGAATGAGTTCATAGTAGTATGTCTTTATGTTGATGACATTATCTACTTTAGCTCTTCTCAGAAACTACTTGAGGAATTCAGATTGTCAATGATGGAGGAATTTGAGATGACAGACTTGGGAATTTTGCAATATTTTCTTGGGCTGGAAGTGAAGCAAAGGAAGAGAGGTATCTTCTTGTGTCAAAGAAAGTATGCTCAAGATCTGTTGAAGAAGTTTCACTTGGAAGACTGTGAAGCTGCAATTACTCCAATGAATACCAATGAGAAACTGTAGAGGAATGATGGCACAGAGAAGGCAGATGAAAAGGTATTCAGGAGCTTAGTGGGAGGCTTGAACTACCTCACACACACAAGGCCTGGCATTGCCTATTGTGTGAGTGTAGTGTCAAAGATATATGCATAATCCAACAAGGCAACACCTTGGAGCTGCAAAGAGAATACTGAGGTATGTAGCAGGCACAGTGGAGTATGGAATTTGGTATGAAATGGTTGAAACCTGCAAGCTGATTGGCCATACAGATAGTGACTGGGCAGGGTGTATTGATGATAGAAAGAGTACTTCTGGATCAGTGTTCAGCCTTGGTTCTGGTGCTATCACTTGGAGTTCAAAGAAGCAAGATACTGTGGCTTTATCATCATCCGAAGCAGAGTATGTGGCTGCATGATCATCTGGTAGGCAGGCATTGTGGTTAAGGAAGTTGTTGACAGATTTATGTTATGCACAAGAAGAAGCTACTGAGTTGTGGTGTGATAACAAGTCAACCATTGCAATGACAAAGAACCCTGCATTTTATGCCAGAACAAAGCACATTGATGTGCAACATCACTTCATAAGGAAGCTGGTGTCTGAGGAGAAAATTGTACTGAAGTTCTGTGGAACAAACGACCAAGATGCAAACCTATTCACCAAAGCTCTAAGTCAAGCCAAGCACCAGTTCTTTATGAAAAAGATTGACATACGAGAGTTTGCATCAAAGGGAGGTGTTGAAATGTGATACAAACATCTCTCGTTTAAGTTAAATTAGCTAGCTATCTTCTAGGAGAATTAAGTCAAATCTGTTACCTATTACTTAGCATTTCTATTTTCTTAGAATTCAGTTGCAGTTGTTGTCCACGATCCTAGGCTCAATGTTAGACGTGGATTAGTGGAAGTTTGTTTCCCTTTCAATTTGGTTTTTAAGTCGTGTAACAGCCATCAATTTCAATTAAGAAGATTTGCATTGGTTTTCCTAAAGAACTCTCCAGTTCAACTGTGTTCTTCTTCCTCTGCTATTCCAACACTCACCGCTTAACTGGAACTCTTTTCTTACAACCTTAAAAGTTAAACCTATTTCTTATGATCAACCCTAAATTAAAGAACCCCGATGCTATTTTTTGTAGTTAACCTAATATATATCAACAAAGCTAGTCTCTGAGCAAGAAAAAGTAGATATAAATTGTTGACATGTTTGAACGAGTACGTAATGCCAAATTTATAAACCAGTTGCATTCTCAAGAAATTAACGACTAATTAGTAGGATACTATGATATCGTACGTACTTACTAATTAAGAAGTTGAAAGTTGCTTGCCAACTAAACGATTTCATATATCAACAACATAGGAGCCTATCGATCGACCATGGCAAACAAACTACATGTATAAGAAAGAATACTCCCTTCCACGACACCAGGCCCATTTAAATAGTATATATATAAGATTTAAGTATTACGGAGTATAATGTAAGATGACATGTTTTCACGTGTGATTCAAAGAGACCCTTATGAAAAGTAGCCTAAATTTTATAAGATTGGTTACAACTTAATTACAAGCACTAACCCAAACGTTGCTTAGCTTGTATGAAAATTTAGTTGTTATAACTAATGTGACATTGCCATTAATAATGACATGTACACTACCCGAATTGGTCGTCATAAGAGCGGATCAATGAAGATGTCACTTGAGCAATGATAATATCTTTTTTGTCGCCAACTATGCTTGGGTCAAGTGTCGGCAAACACACCAGTCTTAGGGTTTAGGATTTAGGGTATGCGGTTTATATTTTAAACTTTAAATTAAAGTTAAAATTAAGATTTAGGATTTATAGTTTAAGATTTAAGATTTAGGATTTTAGAGTTTAGGATATAAGATTTTAGGGTTTAGGGTATACGGTTTATATTTTAGAATTTAGGGTTTATTTTTTTGGGTTTAGAATTTATATTTTAGGGTTTAGGATATAAAATAAACAAGTTTGGCTATATCCTATATGGTGCACATAAATGTGCATAGAGATAGAGAGGGTGCAGAGAATTTAATCTCACTCAATTCAGCTTAAAAGAATGTAGTTCATTTTTCTCAAAATTAAAGTTAAATGGATACTTTTCCACAAATTATATTCCTACTACTTAAATGTGTTTTAGCTGATTCAAGACGATACATTATTAAGACGATTGTAGAAAGAGGATCTAAGAATCAATTGAGAACACCATTAGAGAGAAGAAGAAAGAATTTATGAATCTGGATGTCAGTTTTTTTTCACAATATCGAGTTAACAAATTTACAAAGGCTAAACAGCCTTCTATGACCGGCTATAATAAGTCCACTAAACCGGTTATAACCCGTGGCAAACAACCTAGTGCCACGTCACCATATAATCCCACATCCTCCCCTCAAGTTGGAAGGCTCACAACTCCCAACTTGCCAGACAAAAAATGATGAGGAGAATAAGCTAAAGCTTTGGTCATAAGATCAGCTAATTGCAAGTGAGTAGGAATATAAGATGTTTGAATGAAACCAGATTGAACTCTTTCTCGGACAAAGTGGGCATCAATCTCCAAATGCTTAGTCCTCTCATGGAAGCATGGATTGGCGGCAATTTGCTGAGCATCTCGATTGTCACAAAAGAGAGTAATTGGAAGATGTACTTCAACTGATAAATCAGCAAGAACAAAGCTCACCCAAACCAACTCGGCAGAGGTAAACGCCATGCTCCTGTATTCAGCTTCTGTAGAAGAACGGCTCACTGTAGGCTGTTTCTTGGTTTTCCAAGAAACCAAAGAGTGACCCAAGAACACACAATACCCAGACAAAGATCTCCGAGTGTGCAGACATGCACCCCAATCTGCATCCGTGAAGCCAGTAATCTTGAGTGACTGCTGAATAGGATAAAATAATCCCTTATTGACTGACCCCTTCAGATATCGAAGCACATGTAGAGCTGCACTGAAATGAGGCTCTCTGGGCTGACTGACAAACTGAGAAAGATGTTGTACTGCATAGGAGATGTCTGGACGTGTCAAGGACAGGTAAAGGAGACGTCCGACAAGACGCCTGTATTGCTCACTATCGGCAACAGGTGCACCAACACCAAGTTGCAGCTTGAGTCCTGTAGGTAAGGGAGTATTTACAGCCTTGGTTTCTGTCATCTGAGCACCCACCAAAGTATCCATGATGTACTTCTGTTGGCTGAGATAGGTCCCCTGTTCATCACGCAGTATCTCCATCCCTAAAAAATACCTTGCATTACCAAGATCCTTGATGGTAAATTCCTTGTGCAGAGCACTCTTCACAAGCTGAATATCTTCCTCATTACTGCCTGTAACAAGTATGTCGTCCACATAGACTAGTGCAATCAGAAAACTGGTTAGAGCATTCTTCACAAACAGTGAAAAATCATGTGTGGACTGTACAAACCCCAAACCAATAAGAAAATGAGACAACTCCAGATTCCATTGTCCCGAGGCTTGCTTAAGACCATAAAGGGATCTCTTCAACTTACACACTTGTCCTGGTTTACCTTTGTGATACCCCTCTGGAATTTGCATGAAGATATCCTCTTCCAAGTGACCATGTAGGAAGGCATTGTTTACATCCAGTTGATGCAAAGGCCACTCCTTAGCAGTTGCTATTGCAATCACAATTCTAACAGTGGGAATCTTGGCCACAGGACTGAAAGTGTGTTTATAATCCTTTCCTAGCTTTTGATTATAACCCTTCACGACCAACCTTGCTTTATGCCTTTCTATAGACCCATCTGATCTAAATTTAACTTTGTAAATCCATTTAGACCCAATGGATGTTGCACCCTGAGGCAAACTAGTAAGCTCCCAAGTTCCATTAGATTCCAAAGCTGCTAACTCCTTAGCCATAGCTTCTTCCCAAACTGGAATACCCTGAGCCTTGTTGTAGGAAACTGGTTCAACAACACTGAGCACTTTAGTCAAGGAGGCACAAAAACTACTGGTACTGTCTGGGCATGACACAATTCCAGTGGCAGACATAACATAATCAGCAGTCCACCTAGGAGCTCTTCTTTCTCTCCCTCTTCTGTCTGCAGGAACAACATCTTGTTGGACAGGAGGTGCCACTGGCTGGGTTGCAGTAGAGGGAGATGAAGGAAGTGTGGATGAATTGGGAGAAGGTGTAGGCAAAGCAACAGAAATGAACAAATCATCATCATCATCCTGTATGTAACTAGGCTGCATAGAAGGAGATACAACATGATCACTAGCTGTATGAGGTTGATTATCCTTGAATGGGAACTTGTCTTCATAGAAAACAACATCTCTACTGTAAATGATCTGTTCTGACTCCAAATCAAATACCTTATAGCCCTTCTGATTAGCTGGATAACCAAGCAGAACACACCTCTTGCTTCTAGCATCAAACTTGTCTCTTCCCCTCCTGACAACACCAACATAGCATAAACACCCAATCACCTTGAGATTGTCATATGTAGGCACACGACCAAACAACATTTCAAAAGGTGACTTCCATTCATTAACCACTAAAGGCATTTTATTGATCAAATAAGTGGCCGAAAGAATACATTCTCCCCAGAATCTCTTAGGCAAACCAACATGCAAACTGAGAGCTCGAGCAGTGTCCAAGAGATGCCTATGTTTCCTTTCCACAACACCATTCTGTTGTGGTGAATAAGGCATGCTCCTCTGATGCACAATCCCACAATTTTTGAAGAAAGACTGACATTCTTGATTCAACAACTCTGTCCCATTATCTGATCTGATTGCCTTAGGACACTTCCCAAACTGATTCTGAGCAAGGCGAATAAAATCCTTAACCACTGTCATGACCTGCTGTTTGCTGTGCAAAAGAAAAGTCCAAGTAGCCCGACTAAAATCATCAACAATAGTGAAAAAGAACTTTTCTCCATTAAAATTTGAAATGCCAAAAGGCCCCCATAAATCCATATGAAGTAAATCAAAAATACTGGATGATCTGTTTGTACTGGTAGGAAATGGCAGTCTGTGAAACTTGGCCAGGTTACAAGTATCACAAAAGGTATCCTTAACATTCTTACAACTAAGATGAGGCACACGAATCATTCTAGAATATGACAAATGTCCTAATCTATTGTGTAAGATCTGTAAACTGTTATTGCTATTTGCAGCACAGCACTCCTCATTGCTCTTTCCATCTGCTACCACTTCATTCGTCAACTTGTAGAGACCACCACACTCCTTTCCTGAAGCCACAGTCCTTTTACTCAAAAGGTCCTGTAATGTGCAAGAATGACCATCAAAACTAGCAATCAATTTCCTTTGTTTACTGATCTTACTGATGGAGAGCAAATTAAATTTAAAATCAGGCACTAGCAAAACATCATCAATCACAAGATCATGATTCAACTCTGCCTTCCCTGTCCATTCAACTTGCTTCACAGTACCATCAGGCAATCTAATCAAAACAGGCTCAGAAAGTTTCTTAAGATCAAATAGACAATCAGCAAAAGGACACATGTGGTCGGTAGCCCCTGTATCCCATATCCACTCATACTTGTGAGAATCATGAGAAACAAGATTCAAGAATGATATACCTGCGAAGTTCACTGAGGATCCTGTCACCATACCCTTTCCTTTATGCATCTTCATAATTTCCTGATATAAAGCCTATACAAAAGATGGATCAATGGTCTATTGCTTGCTAAGATGTCCTTCTTCACTTGTTGCAAGAGGAGTATCTCCAACACATTTCTCTTGTGTTACATTTGAAGCAGTTTTAGGATTCTTCATTTTTCTCTTCCCCTTGTACCAGTCTGGATAGCCTACCACTTCAAAGCAATTCTCCGAGAGATGTCCATCCATATTACAAATCGAGCAGTGCTTCCTTTCTCCACCATAATTCTTCCTACCTTCCTTCTTCACAGCATGATTCCCTTCCTGAAATGATAGTTTATGTCCAACCATGAAAGCTGAACTCTCTGGAGGTTTGTGGGAAATTTGTTTCTGCTTCTCGACTTGCAGAACTAATCCATAGGCTCTATTCAGTGTGGGAATTGGATCCATGGCCAGTATTTGGCTCTTAGTTGCATCATACTCAGCATTCAGATTCACAAGGAAATGTAACAACCTATCCTGATCTTCCAATTCCTGAATTCTAGCCATTATCTTACACGTACATTTGACCAAATTACCACAACTACAAACAGGTATGGCATTCATAAGCTGAAGTTCATCCCAACACTTCTTCAGTTTTGTATAATAGCTAGTGACAGACTGATCTCCTTGTGCAATACGAAGGAGATCCTGCTTTAATTGGAAGAGTATAGGAGCATTAGTCTGGCTATACCTGTCTAGTACCTCAGTCCAGAGCTCCTTTGCTGAATTTGTCAGGATGAACGAATTGTTGAGTTCCGGCTTCATAGAATTCAAGATCCAGCATGCCACCATCTCGTTGCACCGGATCCACCTTGCCAAATCCTTAGAATCTTCATCAGGTCGCTTCACTGTTCCATCAAGGAAGCCGATCTTCATTTTAGCTCCCAACGCTCTTCTCAGTTGTCGACTCCACGCAACGAAATTGTTGCCATCGAACAACATCTGAGTGATCTGAGCATTGGGATTTTCTGAATTCGACATGTACAGTGGATCGTTGTCCTTCATTGCTCCAAGCTGCGCAAGCTGCTCGTCGAGCGTCATAGATCCCGATCTAAGCTCCTTCGACTGGATTCTGAGGAAGGTAAACGTCTCCTACAGTGCTCAATCGATCCCCCTGAGCTCTGATACCATGTAGAAAGAGGATCTAAGAATCAATTGAGAACACCATTAGAGAGAAGAAGAAAGAATTTATGAATCTGGATGTCAGTTTTTTTTTCACAATATCGAGTTAACAAATTTAAAAAGGCTAAACAACCTTCTATGACCGGCTATAATAAGTCCACTAAACCGGTTATAACCCGTGGCAAACAACCTAGTGCCACGTCACCATATAATCCCACAACGATCAGGTCTGGCCCAAGAGTAGTGACAAAAGAGACGCAATATATTTTATATGTATGTATAATATTAGTAGTGTGTATATATTAAAAAAGTGAATTAGCTTTGTGATTTGTACCCCAACTCTCTACCAAAGAAATGCAAGTTCAATGCCCCTTGTGGCCCCTTCTTTACACCAAATGGGCCCAATAATACCAATTTCATTTAAAAAAACACACTAAACTCACATATCCGATACCAATTTCTCTATTGGACAAAAAATAAAATAAAAGCAAAATAAGTAATTAAGTACACATTCTATTGAACTTAACTAGCACATATTCAAGATTTTTCTCCTATTCAAAATCTTGCATTCTGTACGTTGTTTGTGAAGAACACATATTTCAGATTTTACTCCTTTTTTATATATACAATTTTTTTTCTCTTATTAAATTGAACTTAATTAGCACATATTTAAGATTTTCCCTTATTGCCACTATATATAATGTTGTTGTTGTGGAGCTATATACGTTGTTGTTATAGCAATGTTCTGTCTTTGTTTTTATGCAATTTTGTCATATCTCTACTTTTGTTTTTATCGTACATATTCAACGTTTTCTGGTATAATATGCAACTTTACATTGTTTTTAATATTAATCATATGAAATTTTAAGTAGGATATTTGTTATATTTTTTAGCATATGTGTTAAATAAGTAACATGTTAGGATCCATAACTTACTTTTACCCCGACCTCTAAAATGTCAAGACCCTAGCTGAGGAAGATTGGCAAGAAGAATTATAAAATTATGATAAGATTTAAACTTCTCAGAGTAGTGCCAATTTGATCATGAAAGGAAGGATAAAAGATCAAAGAGCGTACCCATGCCAATCGCCAACACATTCATACAAGACTTGACTGATTCAAAGTCTTTGCAACGGTTTAATCAACCTAGCTATTTATTGTCTCTCCGCCTGGGAACTTCTAGGCAATTTCCTCAGACTTTTGGGTGCAGAATGCCAGAATCTATATATAAGACTATAATCTATAATTTATAAAAGTATCTATTACACAATCAAAAATATGTAAAAAAGAGGGTAATTTAGATAGGGTGTGCGAAAGGGCCTTATAATACAAAATAAGAAAGAATCCTAACCGTTAGATTAGATTAAAAGCTAAAAAAAAAGTGCAACACGAAGGCCCTTTTGTGCATGCCTTTGTTTTTTGAACATTACTGACAAAGTGCAAGCCGATGACTTGAAAAGTGTAAGCGAATGCAACACTTCTGTGCATGCAAATTCAACATTTTGTGCATGTATTTTTTTGAATTGAAGTACAAGTTGTTGGCTTAAATGTGCATGTGAATTTAACGTTTTTGTGCATATATAACTCGCATGCACTCTCAGTTGAATTCACATGCACTTTCAGTTGAACTCGTATGCACTCACATGTATTTTTTTGGATTGGAGTGCAACTGTGCAAGTTGTTGGCTTAAATGTGCATGCGAATTATTGTGCATGTATAACTCGTATGCACTCTCAGTTGAATTCACATGCACTCTCAGTTGAACTCGCATGCACTCACAACACATAAAACATGCACTTGATTTCACATGCACTCAAAAGTCGCGTGCACTCACAACACATAAAACATGCACTTGATTTCACATGTACTCAAAATTCAAAAGACATATAAGTACACTCAAAGACATGCACTTCAGTAGAATTCACATGCACTCTCAGTTGAACTCGCATGCACTCAAAACACATAAAGCATGCACTTGATTTCACATGCATTCAAAAGTCAAAAGACATATAATTACACTCAAAGGCATGCATTTCAGTAGAATTTACATGCACTCTCAGTTGAACTCGCATGCACTCATAACACATAAAGCATGCACTTGATTTCACATGCACTCAAAAGTCAAAAGACATATAAGTATACTCAAAGGCATGCACTTCAGTAGAATTCACATGCACACTCCTAGTAGAATTTACATACACCAATTTTCTAATTCGTATGCACTTTTCAGTTGAATTTCCATACACTCCCAATAAAACTTGCATGCACTAATAACACATAAATCATGCACTAGATTTCACATGCACTTGAAAGTCAAAAGCATGCACACACAAGGGCTTGCACTTCTAATAGAGTTCACATGCACCCAAGGGTGGTCTAGTGGCCGGTGGTGGTCCGACGACCGGCGGTGGTCTGAAGGTGGTCCGACGACCGGCGACCGACAGCGGTGGTCCGGCGGTGGTCCGACGACCAGTGGTGGTGGCCCGGTGAACGATGACGGTGGTCCAGTGGTCGGTGGTGGTACTCCGATGGTCAACCCTTTGAATTAAAGACATGTGCATGACACATGACTTTTAATGAAATTTCAATCACGACCTTTGATTTATTTCTAATTCAATGGTCTATATTCATTCTTATTTTGTATTATCCATTTAGATAAATGACTATTTAAAACTAAGATAATAATTCTCAAAATAAGTATATTAAGTCCACTACCCCTAGTGACACTTTTATAGTGTCATCAATGTGATGATACGAACTCGGAAAATGTCATCAACAAATTGTTATCAAAGGTCAACGAACATTAACCGGCGTGACACTTTAAAGTTTCAAGTGTCATAAGACTATAATACATGGGGGTCAATAAACAAAATTAAAATTTTAGAAAGACAATTAATAAAATAAATAATTTTAAAGGACTAATGAGCAAAAATATCTCTAAAAAATAAAATCAAGCTTCCAACTATAACAAATCATCAATAAAATAAATTCTAAATCCTAGAACAAATATACAGACGGTCACTTACAAAAAATACACACTAATTTAAGTTTATTATTTATATTTTAAAAAAAATATTTTGTTTCGTACGTGTTCAACCTTCTAGTTAAGATTAGTAATGAGTAATGGACGAAAAAATTATAATTATCAGCATAACGTAAACAAAGGTTCATATTCAAAATGATAGGAGGAGGAAGAAAATCAGAAATAAAACAAAGGTAGGGAAAATAAAATAAGATGATTAGTAGAATCTAAAGGCTGACAATAAGGAATGACAATAAATCGTAATTCTATTGGGGATATCAATGTTTTTAAGGACTCAAATTAAAAACCCCACCTATCCATTGACTTGTTGAAAAAATAAATATGCATTGTGTGGTTCAAATTTCTTTACAAGTGATTGGCATTGTTAATTAGTCCTATAAAAGGATATACCGAAATGCAAACATGCATTGATCTATCTATCCTTGCACAAAAACACCTTCACTACATATTTTCTGCTTGAAGCCCACTAATAGCCTTGTATGTTGTTACATATGGGGAAATTACAAATCAATTTGCTTCTTCTTATGGTTTGCATTTGTAGTGCAACCATGGGATTCGGCTTCACTTGTAAGGAAGTCGAAAGAAACGCATTGCTCAAGCTTAAACACAGCCTTAACGCTTCAAACCTTCTTGGTTCGTGGGTGGGGGGTGATTGCTGCAACTGGGAAGGAGTAGGGTGTGACGTTACAGGCAACGTCATCAAGCTTGATCTGGGATCTGAAATAATGGTATTCGACTCAAAAGCTAGAGAGGTAAATCCTGCTATACATGAGTTGAAGAACTTGAGATACTTGGATTTGAGCTATCTTAACTTTTATGGGTCTAGATTTCCTGTATTTTTTGGGACAATGAGGCAACTGCAATATCTATACCTCTCTGACACAAACTTTAGTGGAGAAGTACCTCAAAATCTCGGCAACCTTACCAACCTTGTTGTCCTTGATCTCAATTCTGCTTGTACCAATTCAAGCAGCCTAGAATGGGTATCCAAGCTTGAGAATCTACAATACCTTGACTTGAGTCAGATCGACTTGAGTCAAGCATCTGATAGTATCAACGTACTACTTCACAAGCGAGTTCCGTCTTTGTTATTCTTGAAGTTGAATGGTTGTGAAATTTCGCACCTAGTCATCAAAAATTTAACCATCTCTTCTAGCCCCCTTCAACACCTAGACCTTGGCTGGAACTCTTTAAGTGGCCCATTCCCTAATTTCATACAAAACTTGAGTTCTATAGAATTTCTTGATCTTTCATTTAATGAACTCAATTCTTCACTTCCGTCTTGGATGGCCAGCCTAAAAAACCTCAAACATCTATATCTGGATGGAAATTCTTTTAGCGATCCATTTCCCCAGTTCATACAAAATTCAAGTTATCTTACACACATTGGCCTTTCATCTAATCAATTTAGTTCTTCAATCCCATCATGGTTGGCTACCAAAAGAGACCTTGAATATCTTGATCTCAGTAACAATCATTTTGACCGTGTGGATGGGGGGATCATGAACATTATGGGTCGTCTTTGTAGCTTAACAGTTCTAGATTTGTCAAATAATCCATTTCAAGAAGAGGTCTCAAATTCACAATCTAATTTTTCTAGATGTACTAAATATGATATGGAAGGTCTATCCTTGATAAATAATAACATCAACATCCACTTGTCGATAATTGCAAGTTTTTCATCCCTCCGTTCCTTGTTTCTATCACAGAATAAATTAGAGACTCTTTCTCTATCCTTGGGGGCATGTTCATCTTTGACTGAATTAGACTTGTCATCCAATAATTTCAGTGTTGTTCCGCCATTACTTGGAAACTTGTCAACCCTCGAATACTTAGATCTATCACACAATACAATAGCTTAGAAACTCTTCCTCTATCATCGGGGGCATTGCCATCTTTGACCATATTAGACTTGTCACACAACAATTTGAGTCTTTTGTCACCAACAATTGGGAACTTGTCAACCCTCGGATACTTAGATCTGTCACACAATAGCTTA
This sequence comes from Rheum nobile, assembly GCA_027886185.1. Lineage (NCBI taxonomy): Eukaryota > Viridiplantae > Streptophyta > Magnoliopsida > Caryophyllales > Polygonaceae > Rheum > Rheum nobile. Next base: position 6,985,408 of record WOAB01000506.1, on the reverse strand, counting down.
GAAACTATCCCTTCATCATTGGGGAGATTGTCATCTCTGTATGATCTAGACTTGTCATCCAATCATTTGAGTGTTGTGCATCAAGTAAGCTTAGCTAATCTCTCTAGTTTAAGTTACCTTGATATAAGTTCAAATTCTATAGTTCTGGATGTCTCCCCTGACTGGATGCCTCCATTTCAACTCAAAACCTTGGATATGCTACGTTGCAAATTGAGTGGTCCATTTCCTAAGTGGCTTCTAAGTCAAGAAGAGATCTCAAGTCTAGACTTGTCTGATACCGGTATCTCTGGACCTCTTCCAAGTAACATCGGCAACAAGATGTCATCTTTGTGGACTCTACGACTTGCTAACAATCACATTAATGGATCAATTCCAATATCATTATGTGAGTTAGCAAGCTTGGGCCTCCTTGATCTAAAAAAGAATCAGTTGTCGGGTTTGATTCCAGACTGTTGGGCGAACTCTCAGATAGTTGATGTAGAGTTATCTTCAAACAGACTATCAGGTCCCATACCCAAGTCACTGACGAAGGTTCGCACCTTACAGTTGTTGAGCCTAAGTAACAATTCACTTCAAGGAGACTTGTCTTCAGCCTTGAGTACTGGTGTGAATCTGATGGTTTTGGATGCGGGCAACAATAATCTTCATGGGGAAATTCCACCTTGGAATAGAGCCAATTTTCCTTTTCTGCAGATTCTAATTCTACGGGAAAATAGGTTCAAGGGATTAATTCCACCACAACTATGCTCGATCCATACACTTGAAATTATTGACCTTGCAAACAATAATTTGGTCGGGAAAATTCCTCAATGTTTTGGTCACTTAGAAGGCATGAGCTCCATTCAAAACCCAAGTGATTCCATTGCATCACATCCAAGGCCTATTGCTTCAAACAATACCTTTACTCCAGTAGAATGGAGTGCCGTGGAAGTTATAAAAGGGCAAGAAAGAGAATACACCACAATATTACACCTACTAGTAAACATGGACCTTTCCTGCAACAATCTAGTAGGTGTAATTCCTGCAGAGTTCACAGGCTTATCCCTCTTGGTCGGTCTGAATTTGTCGCATAACCGTTTCACCGGTGAAATTCCCAAGGAGATAGGAAAGATGAAGGCATTGGAATCCCTTGATCTATCAAGCAACAATCTTTCGGGATCGATACCACAAAGTGTCTCTTCTTTGACTTATTTGTCCAAGATGAACTTGTCATTCAACAACCTCCGAGGACAAATTCCAACCGGCAACCAGCTTCAAACTCTTGATGATCCATCCATTTACTGGCCGGGGAATCCAGGATTATGTGGTGATCCATTGCCAAAGAAATGCTTTGGTACTGGCAGCACTCAGCCCCCGACGGGCGTGGTAGACCTTGAAGATGATAAGCATGAGAAGATGTGGCTCTACTTGGTCATTATGTTGGGTTTTGCCAGTGGCTTCTGGGGAGTGATTGGAGTCTTGGTTGTCCAAAGAAGATGGAGACGTGCTTATTTCGGGCTTGCTGAAGAGATTGGTGATTGGTTGTATGTTAGAGTTGCATTGGGGATTGCTCGAGCAAGAGGGGGAACGTGAATGTTGCAGATGATTGTCGTGCATCAAGTGGTATGTAATAAATAATAATCATCCAATTCTTGGATGCTAGACTCTTGATGCAAGACACGTAATATATGTTTTGTGATTTTGGTGTGTCGAGCTTTGTATTCAAATGATTGTAATGATGCTTTGTATTTTGAATTATCTATTGTTGGATGAATCAATTTCAGTAGAAGTTGGGTGCAATTCGGACTATACCTTTGTTATCAAATCGATCAGTATACCATGATGCATGTTTCATTAAGATCCATAAATATGTCATTATTGCGGGTTTACTGTTAGCTAAGACAAGCAAAACTCGGTCGTATAATTAAGACTAGAGTGAGGATAGAAGGACCCTAGAAATTTCTTCATACTAGCTTGCCCTCAAACCATATTTAAACAAACTAAATATTCTTAAAAGGACTTAACGCGCGTAGAGCTGATCTAAGGTATTAATTAACATATATTTTTTTGCCATGTATATATTGTCATGGATATGGTTTAACCCCTTAAGCTAAGGTACGTATTAAATTATTTTTTATAGCAAAGGTGTGCAAGTATTTGTCCTGGCCGGACTATATAAGGTATAGGACATATTGCAAAAGACATATTAATACCAATATTAAAAGGACTTATCAACTCAGCTTTAGGTTAGGTTATTGCGAAAACTAATTTAAACTTGGATGTTAAACCTAAAGTGGACGAAGATGCAGCTACCCATACGTAGTGGTCATGATAAGTTATATATGTATCAATTCATTGATCAATTATGTTATTTCAAATCATGAACAACATTTAACTTTATTGATGTTAAATTTCCACATTAACCCACCACAGAGTGGAATTTCATATTTTCCCTTTGTATTTTAGTTTGACCCCTTTTGCTAAATATATTGCGTATGAGATAGTTATTATATTCATGTAAAGGCTTTCATTGTTGTCTGCTTTATTTTATTAAAATAGTTATTTATTATATTACTTTTTGTAAAAATAATTATTTAATACAATTAAATGTGTAAAAGCTCGATTTTAAAAAATACTGAATTTATAAAAATTGTATATTTCCGTGCAAAGCACGAGGCCTACCTAGTACTAGTAATAAGTTCATGGCGATGGCCATATTAAAACAAACTAAATATTCTTAAAGGGACTTAACGCGCGTAGAGCTGAGCTAAGGTATTAATTAACATTTTCTGCCATGCATGTACTGCCATGGATATGGTTTAAGCCCTTAAGCTAAAGTAACAAATTATTATTTTTATAGAAAAGGTGTGCAAATATTTGTCCTGGACTATATGGCCTTCCTCTTGTTATATGTCATTTTTTAAGTATTTTATTTTTTAAAACCTTAAATTATTATAAAAATTTGATCTCACAATTACTAATTAAGATAGAAATAAATATTCAATCAAAAAATTCCTAATTAAGATAGAAATACATCACAAAACTCCTAATTTATACTAAATATCATACATTATTTAGGAAAATCTTGAAAGAAAAAAATAACTAATGGAATAAAGCAATGGTTGGTGATCTTATGAAAATTAAGATGGTGGCTTTTTAAGAAAGGATTAAATCGAATTTTTAAATTTTTTTCCTAACATAGATTACGAAGGTATCAAATCAATCACACAATTATTTGTGCAATCAACTTTCTTTCATAAATACTTTGAAGATATAATTTCACATTTTTAAACCTTAAAATATATACCAAATATTTGATCATTTCCTAATATACTATACACATTGGTTGGTGATCTTATAAAGATCAAGATCGTAGCTTCTTAAAATGGAGCGAATCATTTTTAAATTGTTTTCCTAACATAGATTCTGAAGGGATCAAATCAATCACACAATTGGTTTTTCTAAACCACGACTCCATGGATCTCGACACATATATCTTATACCAGTGGGCATGAACGCAGACGACATGATGGTGTGGGTAAAGCAGGCGATTGAGGCAAACCACTTGGCTGGCGATGGAGGCTAGCCACTTGGCTGGCGACGTAGGCAAACCGCTCGGCCTAAACCATTTGTGGTTCCCCCAACATTGTTGTCTACACAAGGAAACTAAAAGAATTCTAATCTATCTATATATTATTACTAGAGCCATAGTTCTCTATCATACGTGTCGGCCTGTGAATTATGCCATGTAGGCAAATCTAAATGTCTCTTTATTTCTTGGCCCTTTAATTTTTCTACAATTTACAATAACTTTTACATACATCAATTTCCCTATTTAACTAATTAATATAGCTTACCATATTTATAAAGAATCTATTTAAAAAATATAATATAAAATATTTATTTTCTTGATATGTTATATTAAAATATGCAAGATTATCACTTTCTAAATTTTTACCCACTAGGGTACATATTAATTTTATTTTGGTGAAATTAATAAAATCTATATATATAATAAATTTTGTATGAAGGATTAATTGTTACATAGCACTAATTAAGCTATCACAATACCTAAATGGCAACATCTATATTACTAAAGGTTCATATTATCAGTTAATTATGAACGGTTTTTCTAACTTATGTCCTTAGGGCATAGGTTAAGATCTCTTATATAGAAAGCTTTGATTATGTGTTAAATTTAAAAAAAAAATGGATTCACCCTTTCCTATTTAGGATTTGTATTCCTTAATAAGAATTATTAACATATGTTCTTAGGGCATAGATTAGACAAATCAAATTACGAAACATGACGTTACATAACACTAATTAGTTAAGATATCACAATACCTCTCTATTTGTTTATACCCAATGTACGTGAACATATATGGCATTTCTTTAGCTTAATGATGACTTGAATTTATAAGTTACACTATGACTAGAGTACAGATAAGTTATGATCGGCACTCGAATTTGTTGAATTAAAACTGACATTACTATTCGCAATATCTTGATTGTCGATCGTAGATTTAAGTTCAAGTAAAACAGGTTGTTATGGTAAAACGGAAGAATAAATTGTAGCCATTGATTTACAAGATGATGGACGGCTGTGATCTGACGAGGGTATGGTGCACAATAAGAAAATATTTGACACTCATCTGATTTGGTTTAATACCGAAAATTTAGGGATATTACTGATTTTATTTTATTTCTTTCAAAAATTAGAAAATTATTTTCAAAACCGTTCATACATTTACGCTTCCATATGTAGCGCTCTTCCTCCAATTGCCCACAATCTTCATTGAAGCCCTAATTTGAAGCCATCGTCGTCCCCTTCAAGTTCTTGCGCTGGGTCAGCAATCCTCGTGGAAGTCGCCGGTGGTCTGGCGCCGAGGAGGTTCGGTGGAAGTCGGATCTGGGTCAGCAATCCTCGTTCCGCCAACAGTGAGCCTCTCTTTCATCTCTTCGGTTTCCTCGTCTGTGTCGCCTCCACCGCCGACCGCGCACTCAAATCCGTCATCCAGGTATCCATTTCCCTCCAATTCGATTCGAATCCGGCGATCTAGATCTCTAATTTCGAAGAAGGAGAGATCGGTCTCGTCGGCCCGGATCTATGAGATCGGTCGCAGGATGTGGATCATACGGTGGAGGAAGAGCGCGAGGTCGCCGGTGTGGCTCGCGGGGCTGAGCAGCGTCAGGTACTGGGCGTGAGAGGCTGGGGATGTGATAGGTCCAAATCCTACCCCGCAAGTGTACGGGTTCGGTTGTAGTACCAAGGTGTCGAACTCTGGGACTATGTAGTACCAATTGTCAATTCAACTAATAGATTAAGTCGTAAACAAGAAAAGGTTGCAATTCGGTTTGGTTTCAATGGTAACAATTATCAAGCAAAACAAGATTATCAATCAAGGAAAAAGGCTTCCAAGGTTAGGCTCCCCACAATGGTGATACGATAGATTCTAAGCAATATTTAATTATATTTCAATGCAAATGTAAATTGAAGGTCTCACTATCTAATATCAACACTACTTCATGGTCAGACAATAGTGTATGTACCTAAATTCGATTAGCAATCACTTTCGCATAAAGCTAATCCGATTTAGGTCCATTAAGTTCTACATAGATCAATGGACAAGTAGAAACAACATCTCCGGTCGGTCTCAGCGGAATCTACTCATCCAAAAACCTAATCGATAGTCAAGCACCACAAGGGGTTAAATCGATGGTCACGCAATTAACCCACAAGTTCTATCCTAGGGATCCATTTAACATCAATCTCCAATTATCATTATCTCCGGTCGGTCTCAAATTCTAATTAGAAATCCCAATTACAAAGTAATTAGGTCATTAAGCAACCTATGATAGAATCAATTCACATTCACATAACCATACAATCAAACACCACCAATCAAACCTTATCAAATCACCATTGGGTTCACCCAACCTTAGAAAAGAGGATTTAGCTAGACATGAGAGAAAGAGAAATCAATTTCATTGAAAGAAACAACATACCAATTGTCTTCTCCAAAGAGATACGAGATTCCAACAATCGAGGCTAGCCAAAATCTCCAAGTTTTCCCTAGGGTTTTTGAGAGTTTAGAAACGTCTAAGGCAGTTACAAGATATCAGGAATAGCAGTTTCCACTTTGCTTTTATACCCCCTACGAATAGAAGGCAAAACGCTCGGGATAAAACGAGCCAGAAACGAAACGGCGTCCCGACCCGGTCTGAAACCCGGCCGGGTCACGGCCCGGGTGACGTTCAGGTGACATGACCCGGTGTGTCATCCGGGCGAATTCCTGGGTGCTGATCCGGTGTGTCATCCGGCCGGGTCACGGCCCGGGTGACGTTCAGTTGACATGACCCGGTGTGCTGGCCAAGGGCAGGGGCGTGATCCGGCCGGGTAATGGCCGGATTTGGCTCAGTCTCCTTTTTTAGTTCTTGGCTCGGACACTCTCTTTGATCGGCCTCGGTCCCTGCTCCTTCTTATCATCCGCGCCCTCGAGCCATCCACTCGAACATCATCACATCAACGCCATCATTCTCCAAAAATGCCTCCAAAAGATCCTGAAATGAGACAAACGCAAGAGTAGACCCCGAACTCTACTAATCTACTAAAACCAAATAAAACTAAAAGGAAAAGGAGCAAAACAAACCACAATGACGGAAATAAACGTGATCTAAACTAGTCTAAATGCATGCTATCAAAATCTCCCAAGCTTGAACCTTGCTTGTCCTCAAGCAAGTACATGACAATGAGTACACAAAATATGCAAAAGCTGTTTCTATCCAAAAGACATATGACCAATAACCATGAAAGGCCAAACAAATGACAAAGTCCGTCATAGCATGCTTCTCAATCAATGACAAGAGTACAATCAGTTCCTTCACTCAAGACCTCACCAGGACCAAAGTCACTCACACTCATGTGTTTAGGCATGTGTTTCCACTCAATATTAATTCTCAACTTTGAATGCTAAACTACCATAAGCTTGCAACAGTGTTCTTAATCTCCACCACTAAAGACCATGCACACAACAAAAATCATGAGGGCTTTTCGAAGGTTGTAATGGGGCCAAGGTATAACATAGGGCATAGGGATATTTAGGCCATGAGGAGCTAAATCCGGGGAAGAGGATCTTACCAAGACAACGCCAAGCAAAAATAACCCATACAATGAATTTTAACCTTCAAACCCATACAACTTAACCCTTACATATGATATATAGTGTCTAATCCCTTTTATTTAATTGCTTCTTCTTCTTTTCAGTTTTTTTTTTTTTTTTTTTTTTTTTTTTTTTTTTTTTTTTTTTTAGAGAAGAAGAAGCATCACAATAGAGAACAAGGAAAGGAGACAACATACAAATTTTTGCACATTTCTAACCACCATGATATAACCTCCCCCAAGCTTGACTTCCACTCTAGCAACAACAATTTAACTATCCTAATCCTCGGATGGGAAGGATGAACTTTTAGGCTCGGTATGCTTTTGTGGAGCTTCCAAAGAATAGGCAATAAGGCACAATGGGCTTCAAGCAAAGGATACATAAATAGGGTGGCCAAGGATGAAAAAGGTTAATAAAAACAATGCCTCAATCCTTTTAATGTCATGCACATAAGTCGTGAGTGTGGCCTCAAAGAAGATATTAATGCAAGTTCTAGAGTTAGCACACAAAGAGAGTTCACACACATGAAGAAAACGAGAGGACTTTTGCAAAAGTAGTCCAAGAAAGGCCACAAAGCTCACCAGGACATTTTTGTCTAGAGTGTCGGTTCTAACATATCTTAGTCAAAGTCCACATGCAATTTCAATATCAACAGCCAAGGCATATTAAGAGGACTCATGGTACATGCACCGTTACAAGAACCTACAAAGGATCGAGCAGGGAGAAAGTGCTACTAACACAAAATAAAATAAAATGAAATAAAATAAAATAAAATGCGAATGCAAACAAAAATGCAACTAATCATGCAAACTATATGCAATGCAAGATGAAAATACACCCCGCCCCCAAGCTTAAATCCGACATTGTCCCCAATGTAGAAAATAAAGCGTAAGGAAAAAGGAGTACTCACAATTATTCGACCACTGTACAAGGGATGAGGAGGAGTCTACTCTTGTGGGGGTTGGTCTCTGGGGGAGCGCCAGCTATGAAACTCATCACGCAATTGGTGGACCTCATCATGGATAGTGTCCAGGCGGGAGTTGACCGCAGAAAATCCGCCCGTCACATTCTGGTTCAGGGCCCTTAGCATGGATTGGATTGTATCGAGGGGCTGGGAGCGCCCAGAAGCGGAACCGGACGCTTCAGCCGCACCCTCATCGTCATCTTCGTCTTCCTCGAGCTCTTCTTCTTCCATAGGGGCGGCCCTAGATTTCTTTTTGCCGGAGTGAGGAGGGTCCGACGGTAGAGGGCGCACATTCCAGTTGGCCCGAACCCGAAGGGAAACTCGCGCTGGATTGGGGAGTCGTAGGAGCCGCGAGTCCCCGTCGGGCGTTGGGAGCACCCAATGCCAAGAGGAACCGCGCTGGACCGCCACCCGCATACTTGCGAGCGTGGAGGAATCAATGGCGCAGGAGGGCTGATAGTCGGGGCGTCCCGCCAAGGGAATGCCAAAATGCTGAGCCAAGGCAGTCACGAGCCCCCCAATAGCAATGGTCCCGGTGGGCTTATGACCCACGAAGCGCAAGTGACCCATCAAAAATCCAGCAGAGTTGATCTCGTGGGTGTTCAGAGCAGCGCAAAGGACAATCATCTCGTTCTTGGAGGCGCTGTTCTCAGATCCCGAACCGCGCCCAAAGATGGTGTGCGCCATGAACCTGTGGAATAGGCGGATGGCCGGATTGGTGATCCAAGAGGCCTTGGTCTTGGCGGGGTCATACCATCTAGAGGCCGCAATCTCCCTCCAAAAGCCGGAATATGCCTCTCAACTGAGCGTGATCCGACCTTGACCCGATCGGGTTTCAGCCCGGGTTACGCCCAGTTATCTATTTCTCTTTCAAAAAAAAATAAAAAAAAAAATAAAAAAAAAATAAAAAAAAAAATAATTTTTTTTTTTTTTTTTTTTTTTGAAAGAGAAATAGATAACTGGGCGTAACCCGGGCTGAAACCCGGTCGGGTCAAGGTCGGATCACGCTCAGTTGAGAGGCATAAAGAAAGAAGAAAGAAGGGAAGAAAACGTACCTGATGGGTTGCCTCCCATCCAGCGCTTGTTTACGGTCATTAGCTTGACCTTTCCTCGACTCTCAAGGGACCGGATCGAGAAGGAGGACGGAAACGGTCATCTTGATCGGGGCACCCGCGATGTACTTCTTGAGCCGCTGCCCGTTCACCTTGAATTGTCCCGTTTCTTCACTCCATATCTCAATTGCACCGTGAGGGTACACCTTCTGTACTTGGAACGGACCATACCATCGGGATTTCAGCTTTCCCGGAAAAAGTCTCAACCTAGAATTGTATAACAAGACGAGATCGCCTTCATGAAATTCTCTAGGGAGAATGTGCTTGTCATGCCACCTCTTAGTTCTCTCCTTATAAATCCGGGCATTCTCATAAGCATCTAATCTCAACTCCTCAAGCTCTTGTAATTGCAGCATCCTTTTCTCACCGGCTTCCTTCATGTCGTAGTTGAACAATTTGATTGCCCAATACGCTTTGTGTTCAAGTTCCACCGGTAGATGACAAGACTTCCCATAAATCAGTCGGTAAGGAGTTGTGCCAATGGGAGTCTTGAATGCTGTCCTATAAGCCCAAAGAGCGTCATCAAGCTTCATCGCCCAATCTTTCCGGGATCGGGATACGGTCTTCTCTAAGATAGCCTTGATCTCTCGGTTAGAGACCTCCACTTGTCCACTAGTTTGAGGATGATATGGAGTTGCAACCCGGTGCGTAACCCCATACTTCTTCAGCAAAGCCTCAAACTTCTTCTCAATAAAGTGGGATCCTCCATCACTTATCACAACTCTTGGAGTCCCAAACCTTGGAAAGATCACCTTGTTAAAGAACTTAGACACCACTCTTGAATCATTAGTCGGTGAGGCAATGGCTTCCACCCACTTGGACACATAATCCACCGCCACAAGAATATACTTGTTAGAGCATGACGGCGGAAAAGGTCCCATGAAATCTATTCCCCATACATCAAAGATCTCAACCTCCTGAATGTTGTTAAGAGGCATTTCGTTCCTCCTTGAGATGTTCCCCGTACGTTGACATGCATCACATGAAGCAATGAAACGGTGCACATCCTTGAACATAGAAGGCCAATAGAGGGCTGAATTCAGAATCTTTGTAGTAGTCTTTGAGGACCCAGCATGTCCTCCACATGGTAGAGAATGACAATGAGTGATGACACTCTCTACCTCCTCCTCAGGAACACATCTTCTAATAACTCCATCAGCACACCTCTTGAAAAGCAAGGGCTCATCCCAAAAATAATGCCGAACATCAGACAAGAATTTCTTCTTCTGTTGGAATGAGAGCTTAGGAGGCAACTCGTTGTAAACCAAGTAGTTGACAAAATCAGCATACCACGGCATTCTTGAATTTGCAAGAGTCAAGACTTCATTAGCAATCCTGAAAAGGTGATCATCAGGAAATGAATCATCAATAGGTGGCTCTTCTTTTGTGCACTCCAATTGCTCTTGAGTCAACCTAGATAAATGATCAGCAACCAAATTCTCGGTGCCCTTTTTGTCTTTAATCTCTAAGTCAAACTCTTGAAGAAGAAGAATCCATCGGATCAGTCTAGGCTTGGCCTCCTTCTTACTCAAGAGATACCTGATTGCAGCATGATCAGTATAGACAATGACTTTGGCACCCACCAAATAAGATCTGAACTTCTCAAAGGCGAAGACAATAGCAAGCAACTCTTTCTCAGTCGTGGCATAATTCACTTGGGCCTCATCAAGAGTTCTACTAGCATAGTAGATAGCATGTAGCTTCTTGTCCTTCCTTTGTCCCAGAACAGCCCCTACAGCATAGTCGCTGGCATCACACATGAGCTCAAATGGAAGGTTCCAATCGGGGGGTTGTATAATAGGTGCTGAAATCAAGGCCTCCTTTAACCTGCAAAAAGCATCCAGACACTCCTTCGAAAATTCAAAGGAGGCATCCTTCAAGAGCAAGTTAGTAAGAGGTTTGGAGATTTTTGAAAAATCCTGAATGAACCTCCTATAGAACCCGGCATGTCCTAGAAAACTTCTTATGCCCTTGACCGAGGTTGGAGGTGGCATCTTCTCTATGATCTCAATCTTGGCCTTGTCAACCTCAATCCCGCGGTTAGAAACCAAATGCCCTAGCACAATACCTTCACTTACCATGAAATGACACTTTTCCCAATTCAATACAAGGTTAACTTCCTCACATCGCTGTAAAACTCGAGACAAGTTAGACAAGCAAGCATCAAAAGAAGTACCATACACGGAGAAATCATCCATGAAAACCTCCATGATATCCTCAATCAAATCAGAAAAAATAGCCATCATGCATCTTTGAAAGGTGCCCGGAGCATTACACAAACCAAATGGCATTCTCCTATAGGCAAATGTGCCATAGGGGCATGTGAAAGTGGTTTTTTCTTGGTCATCCGGATGAATAGGGATTTGAAAGAATCCACTATAACCATCCAAATAACAAAAGTGTGAATGCTTGGCCAACCTCTCTAGCATTTGATCTATGAAGGGTAGTGGAAAATGGTCTTTTCTAGTGGCCTTGTTCAATTTTCTATAGTCAATGCACATTCTCCAACCAGTGACTGTCCTAGTAGGGATCAATTCATTCTTGTCATTTTTCACCACAGTCATTCCACCCTTCTTAGGCACAACATGAACAGGACTAACCCATGCACTATCAGAAATAGGATAAATAATGCCTGCATCTAACAATTTCAGCACTTCTTTTTTCACTACTTCTTTCATGATAGGATTAAGTCTTCTTTGATGCTCAATGGAGGGTTTATGGTCATCTTCCATTAAAATCCTATGCATGCACATTGAGGGACTAATTCCTTTCAAATCATCAATAGAATATCCAATGGCTTTTCTATGCAACCTAAGTTCATGCAACAATTTTTCAATTTCACAATCACTCAAACTAGCATTGACAATCACCGGATAAGTAGAATCGGGTCCAAGGAACTCATACCTCAAATTAGATGGAAGTGACTTCAACTCCACCTTTGGTGCCTCTTTGGTCTCCTCCTTAGGAGTAGGACCGTCTCTGGTAAGGGCTTCAACAAATGCTTCAGGCATCTCTTCAGTGGACTCCAAGTCAAAGAGCACATCAGCAAGTAGCTCCAGATTCTCAGCTTGGGTCGCACTCTTCATCAAGTAACGCTCTGAAGGGTCCTCAATCATGAGAGACATCACGGACTCTTGAACTTCATGAGCAACCACATCAATCCTGGATACATCATCCTCAAAAGAAGGTCGCTTAATAGCCTTGGACAAATTAAACTCAATTCTCTCATCCCCAATAGTAAAGGAAAGAATACCCTGTTTCACATCAATTAGTGCACCTGCAGTAGCTAAGAAGGGTCTTCCCAAAATAATAGGGACAGGAGAGTTAGCATCAATATCCAAAACAATGAAGTCAGCAGGAATGAAGAACTTACCTATCTGGATGGGTATGTCCTCCAAAATACCTACGGGGCGAGTTGCGGACCTGTCAGCCATATACAAAGTCATCCTCACTGGTCTCGGCTCCCCCAAGTCCAAGTCCTTGCAAATGGAGAGCGGGATGATGCTCACACTAGCCCCCAAATCACACAAGGCATCATAGGTGCAATCACCTATCACCATGGGGACATTGAAACTACCAGGATCTCCAAGCTTAGGAGGCAACTTATTCTGAATTAGAGCACTGCACTCCTGACTCAAAGAAACTGATTGGCAGTCATCCAACTTCCTTTTGTTGGACAAGATCTCCTTCAAAAACTTCACATAAGACGGCATTTGCTTGAGAGCATCGGTGAAGGGGATGTTGATGTAGAGTTTTTTTAGCACCTCCACAAACTTGCCGTACTGTTGATCCAACTGAGCTTGGGCCTTCCTCTGTGGGAAGGGAAGGGGAGGCTTGTAGGGTGGAGGTGGGACGTATGGAGCCTCCTTCTCTTTGATCACAACTTCTTCGGGCTCTTCAGCAGCTTTGCCCTTTTGCTTGAGATCTACAACCTTTGGATCTTCAAGTTGTTTACCACTCCTCAAGGACACAGCATTGATTTGTCCTTTTGGATTAGCCTCAGTTTGACCGGGAAGTTGACCTTGGGGCCTAGGAGCGTTCAAAGCATACTGAGCATGCAAGCTATCATGATTCTTCAATACCTTGTTGATGTTCTGAAGCTCTTTCATGATCAAGTCAAACTTGGACTCTCCAGACGTCTGGGCACGCTCTTGGCCTTGGGGTTGAGGAGCTCTTTGTTGAAAACCAGGAGGCGGTCTCTGAGCAGCTTGGTTGTTGGCATAGGAGAAGTTAGGGTGATTCCTCCAACCGGGGTTATAGGTGTTGGAATAAGGATCATTCCTAGGACCCCGATTGAAGTTGTTCATGTAGTTCACATCTCCCTCTCGTGGCTCATCCTGTGCAGCAAATAATTGGCAAGTTGATATAGTGTGATCACCTTCCCCACAGAACTGACAAACCACATTTGAGACAACCTGAGCAGGACTCTCTTCATTCTTCAGCTTAGCTCTATTCATAGTCAACTTTAGTTGCTTTATCTCATGAGCCATAGCCTCCATCCTAGCTTGTTGAGAGACCTCATTATCAACCTCATAAAGACCAGCTGTCCTCTTAGTGCTTGGAGTCGATCGAGCATCATTATAGTAGTGGTTGTGTTGGGCAATGCTCTCAATCTTCTCCCAAGCCACATCAACATGCATATCCATGATTGTACCTCCAGATGAGGCATCAATGAGCATCCTATTAGTGCTGTCCATAGCGTTGTAGAAGGTATGCAGCAACACCCACTTATCTTGCCCATGGTGAGGACATAGCAACAAAAGCTCTTTGAATCTCTCCCAACCTTCATACAGAGACTCCCCATCTTTCATCTGAAACGAACTAATCTGATTCCTCATCTCAGCTGTCTTCTTTGGGGGGAAGTACTTGGTTAGGAAAGCCTTAGCCAACTCATCCCATGTCGTGATAGTGCCCTGAGGTAGAGCCTTGAACCAAGCCTTAGCCCTGTCTCTCAAAGAGAATGAGAAGGCGCGCAAATAAAGCGCGTCATTAGAGACATCATGAATCTTCACCGTGTCCATAAGCTCCAGAAAGGTGTTGAGATGCAGGTGAGGATTCTCAGACGGTAGGCCTCCAAACTGATTCTGCTGAACCATATTTATCAAAGACGGCTTCAGCTCAAAATTCCTTGCAGCAACTGGAGGTCGGACCACACCAGATGTGGGCCCTTGGTGACGTGGCAGCACATAGTCACCCAATGTCATTGGCGGAGGCGCATTCAACAGCTGTTGCATCTCCTGTTGCTGATTCAGTACTTGTTGTTGCAACTCTTGCAACTGTTGCTGTTGTTGTTGCAACAACTCTTGTTGTCGTTGTTGCAATTGTGCAGCCTCGTCCATTGCTCGGGTCCTTGTTTCTCTTTGCTCTCTTCTTCTTCTGTGAAAAGCACGCTCGGGTTCGGGATCGTGTGGTAGTTCACCGGCGCTCAGGGCTCTTCTCATATGAATGAGAACAAATCTGAAACCAAAGACAAAGGAAACAAAGTCAAAAACAAAAATGAGACCTAATCTATCGGTTGCACGTAACAACCAATACTAACAATAGTCCCCGGCAACGGCGCCAAAAACTTGATAGGTCCAAATCCTACCCCGCAAGTGTACGGGTTCGGTTGTAGTACCAAGGTGTCGAACTCTGGGACTATGTAGTACCAATTGTCAATTCAACTAATAGATTAAGTCGTAAACAAGAAAAGGTTGCAATTCGGTTTGGTTTCAATGGTAACAATTATCAAGCAAAACAAGATTATCAATCAAGGAAAAAGGCTTCCAAGGTTAGGCTCCCCACAATGGTGATACGATAGATTCTAAGCAATATTTAATTATATTTCAATGCAAATGTAAATTGAAGGTCTCACTATCTAATATCAACACTACTTCATGGTCAGACAATAGTGTATGTACCTAAATTCGATTAGCAATCACTTTCGCATAAAGCTAATCCGATTTAGGTCCATTAAGTTCTACATAGATCAATGGACAAGTAGAAACAACATCTCCGGTCGGTCTCAGCGGAATCTACTCATCCAAAAACCTAATCGATAGTCAAGCACCACAAGGGGTTAAATCGATGGTCACGCAATTAACCCACAAGTTCTATCCTAGGGATCCATTTAACATCAATCTCCAATTATCATTATCTCCGGTCGGTCTCAAATTCTAATTAGAAATCCCAATTACAAAGTAATTAGGTCATTAAGCAACCTATGATAGAATCAATTCACATTCACATAACCATACAATCAAACACCACCAATCAAACCTTATCAAATCACCATTGGGTTCACCCAACCTTAGAAAAGAGGATTTAGCTAGACATGAGAGAAAGAGAAATCAATTTCATTGAAAGAAACAACATACCAATTGTCTTCTCCAAAGAGATACGAGATTCCAACAATCGAGGCTAGCCAAAATCTCCAAGTTTTCCCTAGGGTTTTTGAGAGTTTAGAAACGTCTAAGGCAGTTACAAGATATCAGGAATAGCAGTTTCCACTTTGCTTTTATACCCCCTACGAATAGAAGGCAAAACGCTCGGGATAAAACGAGCCAGAAACGAAACGGCGTCCCGACCCGGTCTGAAACCCGGCCGGGTCACGGCCCGGGTGACGTTCAGGTGACATGACCCGGTGTGTCATCCGGGCGAATTCCTGGGTGCTGATCCGGTGTGTCATCCGACCGGGTCACGGCCCGGGTGACGTTCAGTTGACATGACCCGGTGTGCTGGCCAAGGGCAGGGGCGTGATCCGGCCGGGTAATGGCCGGATTTGGCTCAGTCTCCTTTTTTAGTTCTTGGCTCGAACACTCTCTTTGATCGGCCTCGGTCCCTGCTCCTTCTTATCATCCGCGCCCTCGAGCCATCCACTCGAACATCATCACATCAACGCCATCATTCTCCAAAAATGCCTCCAAAAGATCCTGAAATGAGACAAACGCAAGAGTAGACCCCGAACTCTACTAATCTACTAAAACCAAATAAAACTAAAAGGAAAAGGAGCAAAACAAACCACAATGACGGAAATAAACGTGATCTAAACTAGTCTAAATGCATGCTATCAGGATGGCTCGGAGCGGTGCGGTGAAGTGGTCGCCGGTGGATCTGGGCGGCACGGGTGATGGTGAAGGTCTATGCGCGGCTCGATAGTCGTTCGCTAGTATGGGCTCGAGGCAGGGTTCGCCAGCGCGGGTCTGGTGTGGTCGCAGGTGGTGGCGAGGGGGATCGCCGACAACAGAGGTGGTCGGGGCAAGGCACGGTAGAGGAGCGAACACCAGGGAGTTTCTGTCGAGGCACGCGCTCCTACTGCCGCCGTACTCTCTGTTCTGCGTCGGAGATCTCACCGACGGGATGGCTGTCGACGGATCTCCCATCGTCGTCGGCCTTGATGTCGTTGAAGAGGACGTCTCCAGATCTAGATCTGTCTATTGCGACCAGTGCCGAGTTGTTGGTGAGTCCACTCGCCGAATCGATCCGTCAAATCTTATAATTAATTATGGAGCCAACTCAATTAATTTGTTCATGCTGATGATGGAGAGTTCATCTGGATCTGAGGACTTCTCCGACGCCATCTTCTGGTTCCTCCATGAGAATTCCAATTTCTCAAGCTCTTCTTCTGAATGGTCGAGTGCAGATGTCGCCGACGATGAAAATGAAGACTCGATCAACCCTGATCATGATGAGAAAACAACCTTCTGGCACACCCAACAACAACTCCTATTGGTAATTCTAAGATTTTACTCTGCTTTTTACTTCATCAAGTATCGATCATGTTCACAATTGTAGTGTAAGTTTGAATATCGATTCATTATTCATTATGCGATGAGTAGTCTATATTTTTAATTTATGATGTAATATTCACTATAATGTTGTTGATATTCATGTTGGATCAGTTTTGGTGTTTTGGGGTGTAGTTTGTATTGTTTGTAATTAATATTCAAATTGTTTAATGTGATATTCATACAAATGCTTTTGATATTCATATTGGATGTAGGTCTCATGCGTTGAGTATTTAATATTTATGATGTGATATTCACCTAAACTCTAAATAATCATCATGCGCGAATTAAACTCTGAATATTGACATTGTTTTTATGAATATCGACTACTTACTTGTATGACTATGCGTACAAAATACGTGAATATCATCACATATGGAATGAATATCGCTATTATAGTATTCAAATTGTTTGTTGATGGTGTTGTTTGTACTATTTGCAATTGATATTCAAATTGTATGATGTGATATTCACTATAATGTTGTTCATATTCATGAGGTTTCATGCGTTGAATAGTCAATATTCAAATTGTATGATGTGATATTCACTATAATGTTGTTCATATTCATGAGGTTTCATGCGTTGAATAGTCGATATTCAAAATTTATGATGTGATATTCAATATAATGTTGTTGATATTCATTATAATAATGTTGATATTCAGGTTGATCGTGCGACTGTGCGACCCAAAATCGACGCGACAATGTCATTGTTAAACCTTACCGCCATAAATCAAAGCTTGTGGTGATATTCGTGTAGTTAGGTGATGATATTCATGTACTTGGGTGACTATATTAATGTAATTGGGTGGTGGGCGATATTCACAAAATGGATAGTGATATTCACAAATTGAGTGGTGATATTCATGTAAGTGAATTTGATATTCATATGATTAATTGAGATATTCATGTAATTTAGTGTGATATTCATATTATCAAGTGGTGAAATTCATGATTTAAGTGATGATATTCACATTTTTAAGATATTAAATATTCACTTATTAAATAGAAATCGATATTCAAACAAACATGAACGATATTCATTAACAAATGATCGATATTCGTGAACACATTAACGATATTCACAAACGCTGGAAAATCATTAAATGAGGAGAACGGATTTAAATCTAAACGAATTTAAAATGTTCTTTCCATTTAAATTTTAAATATTTTAAGAATCTCATTCTCTTTCCAATCTGCAGATTTACCATATCAGGATTTCTTTTTAATTAATATTCTCCACATTATATGATAACTACTTTTTAATCCCTATTATTATGGAAACACTCCCACCACAACTAATATACACTCTCTTAATCCATCCGTCCATCACCCTCCATCCAACGTTCCAAATTAATATATCTGTTTTACCACAATTCCCGTTTTACCGGAGCGTGCCTCATCGATCGTACGTAATCTAAAAGTTACCACTATTTTAACATTTTGACAATTGGACTCTGCTCTTATTGGTTTGGGTCTCGATTTGCTAGGTAAAAGTTCATCCATGATCAAGCAAGCCTCTTGATTTGATGATGTTATGTCATAGATTGTTTGAAAAAATGATATATATAAAGTATATTCTACATTTACAGGTTAAACTACATTTTGTACAAATAAAATCAATTATATTGCGAGAAGGCTCAAGTGACAATGGACGTTTTGGTATGAACGTGCAAATATTGGATGTTCACAAGTTTGTGTATGTATGTGTATAATATTTTATTTGTATGTGCGTGACTTTGGTGAGTGAAAATTCATGCGCTTATAAGCACTTTTAGAATGTGCACAAGTTTGTGTATGTATGTGCATATGTTTTTTACTTTGTGTGTGTGGCTATGTGTAAGTGAAAACTCATGCACATACAAGCAAAAATTTATACACTTATAAATGTGAATAAATTTTTGCATGTATATGCATGAATTTTGCATATATGAGCTTATTTGCACGTTTGCACCTAAGCGTTCATTCTCACATGATCTATTCTCTTATATTGTAGTTTTGCATTACATGTACTCTAGAAATACAAACTACCCCTACCCAATTAGAATTGTCATTTTATAACATTTCACAATTAATTCTATAATATTTTAATTTCATATTAAAAAATTTCAAATAATTATTAATAATCTAAAAGTGTCGTGGAATATGAGCCTAATGAATCAAAGTTATAAGTTTGTACTGTTTTCAAAATTCATGACAAACATATTAAGATTCTATTAGATACTCATCATAGATAAAATTGTATCATATGCAAAGTGTCAAAGTTCAAAGAAAACAAAAATTGAGAAATTTGATATAAAGTACATCTCTTACATTTTAGAAGGATATAGAACTTGAGGGCCTTGAGGCAAATAAATTGCTACTCCATGACCAGATTATGAATTAATTTTACTTTCCTAACATTATACTTTTATACTAGCAATCTTCGTATTAGTAACCAATAATATGGATTTCTTAATTCACATTTTTTCTACTGATATAAATTTGCATATTAATCTTTAATTCTTATTATATAATGTATCTATCACTATTTTTAGTCAAGAATTTATTTTTTAAGTACATCAGGCTAGCTTTCTTGCATATTTGATAAAGATTCAACTCTTTATCTATATTTTATGTGCGTATATTTTCTTACCTCGATTAAACGTTTATAAGTTTTTTTTGTTCAGCTAAACTTATAGATTTAGTCATATTGATTACTAAAATGAACATGACCAAATACCATTACAAGAATCATATATCAAACACATTAAATAGTTATTTTTTCACAAGAATTATGTGATATTCCTTTTTTTCTTCTAAAGTTTGCAAGTGGAAGAAACAACCTTTATAAATAATAGTACAACACTGTTTTTCACATGTCGCTACACTATTTTTTAACTAACATCTACAACAAAATTAAAGAGTTGTCAAATTTAGGAGACTAACATCTACAACAAAATTAAAGAGAGTTGTCAAATTTAGGAGACGGTACACTGTTTTTTCACATGCAACTTTTACTTTTGTATTGCACAACCACAATCACTCATTATTGATCATAATATAGGAATGCTAGTTGTGTTACTTTCAAAAATCTGTATAATATTAGACTCATTTTTCTCTGAATTTTGAATTGATCTAGGAAACCTATGGGAATCTGTTTAAAAAGCTTTCCCTTTTGCCCCACTTATAACGATCTGTTGTTTAGCAGCAACTTCCAAAGCCAAATCCAAAAGAAACCTAGAGAAAGAAAGAGGCAATCACATTTTTTATTTTTTTTTACAATTCATAGAGAAAACACTTGAGTAAGCCATGTTTTGACGAGGACGTTACATCTCTCCCATTATTGTGACGCCTCCATCGGTTGTCATGGGGTTTGTTAAGGTTCCATCTACGAAGCCTTTTTTGTTCTTGATTGTGAGTGCCATGTGATGACTCCATGCCTACCCCCTTACGGCAAAAGACGAAAAGGACCTCCTTAGGTTACGTTCCGGTGGGCCGATGACTAGAGCTTGTGTTAGAAGTATCGCCAGAGCTTCTCAATCTCTAGTCACCCACATGTGTGCAAGCTTCGGGTCTGAGCCAAGTTGTTCGTGGATCACTCTTTCGACCCTTGATTATTCGGGTGTTATCTGATGATTCCGCCCCAGGCCCGCTTACTATTTATAGCTTTTCTACTTTTCATTTGCTCTTCTATTTTAAGATGATGTAATGGAATGGGTCTTGTTGTCTTAGACCCAAGCCCATTAGGGTTTGTAAACCCTAGTTTTTTCTTGTTTTTCTATATATACCCTTGAACTCTCATTGTAATCTTCAAGTTGAGTTTTGATAAACATAGTTGAGAGTCACTCCTAGTTTATCTCTTGGTTTCCCCCAAATCGGCTTAGCCGAGTTCGAAATCTCTAAGGAACCATAACGTTGGCCTCCTTCTACCACCTCGGGTGTTCATCAAGTTGAACCCCTCCACCCATCTGCCACCACGGTTCGATCCGCAAAACTCAAGAAAGGGAGAAATAACGTTGTTTCCTCGAAGGAGTCCACGAAGAACGAGTGCTTGATTGGGAAGAACAACGATCCGAACCTAGATCAGTCTTACTTCATGGGGATCGATCACATCACCATGAGCATTGATTGTTGCCACGTAAGATAATTATCTTCCATCAAGGGTTGTGACACCAAGATGTAGGGGTGTGCAAATTCGGACCGGATCGGAAAATTGGACCGGATCGGACCGAAAATGCTCGGATCGGACCGGACTGGGGGAATTACGGTCCGGTCCCCGGTCCACATATTTGTAAAATTTCGGTTCCGGTCCAGTCCAAACCCGGCCGGTTTCCAATTCGGACCGGATGGATCGGTTTTTTATTGTTTTTAATTTAATTTTATATATTAATATCTCTTATATTATTAAAAATTAATTTTTACTATAAATATAAATAAATAACAAAATATATTATCTAATATTATACACAATAGTTATAAAAATAGAAAAAATAATTACTTTTTCATTTATATAAAACTAAAAAATATAAAAATATATTTACCGGTCCAAGACCGGACCGGACCGAATCATACCGGTCTCCGGTCCAAGGTTTGAAAAAATTCCGGTCCGGTCTGGACCGGATGCACAGCGCTACCAAGATGGCTCCGGGCTGATCCGAATGATGAATGAATAAAGGATGAGAGGACCTCTCCCATGGTTCGGAAAATTGTGGGGTAATTCGTCCTATTTGATGCCCGGTTTGGCCATCAGTTTCAACCCGTTCCATCATGGGGTAATATATGTTTGAATGTGTTTGAATTTGGGATCTCTAGAGTCAACACTCTGATACCATAAAAGACGTTAGAGGAAGAGAAGAGAGTAGAATTAATGTTTGAAGAAATTGAATATTTATTTTAATTTGTTTTGGCTTAATTTTGATTAAATTAATTAATACAGATTATTGAAAATATTTTGGGATTAATTTGAATTTATTAAAAAATAAAATAAAATAAAATAAAAATTGTTATAATATCATCTTATATTATGAATGGCTAAATTGTGACTATTCATTTAGATAATATTTTGACTTAGAAAATTTTAGGATCATAAATAAATTATTTTATTAATTAATTTATGATATAAATATTTAGAATATACGAATAATTAATTTTAATCGTATAGATAATCGTTTAATCAAAAAGCCTTAAAATTGATTTATTTATGAGTAAATAAATCCAATTAAAAACCGAGACATTATCTACCTCAAATTTTGTTATTAAATGAATTATCTAATATAATTTACTTATTATGATTTGATTACGTCTCGGATTGGCTTTTGGAACGGAATCAAACAGGAGGTTAAGTGTTACTCGCAAGCGACCGCTCCCGTTTATCATTCGTTTCTCTCTTCAATCCAAGGCAAGTGACGGTTCGCTCTTGTTATTTTATTCCATTCTTCCTTAATTGACAATGAATTGGTTATCTTAATTAAGTTGGGATAAAAAGGCTAAAAGTTGATGTTTGGGAACTTATGTGGAAATGAACCTTATTACTAGGTTGTATGTACGCTAGCTATAACCTTACATATATACATATATATTATTATATGTTGCTAGGTAACATTGGTATGATTGTTGTGAATTGGTGTGAAATATTATTGGTAGATAGCACGAGTATTCTTAGGAACGCTAATTTCCTTGCGAGATGTGGTCGTTTTTTTATAATTCGTGTTAAGAGGATTTTGCCTTAATACTTATGGTCATGACCTACCTTTATATTGCATAAGTGGTTGTTCACTTAGCTAGTGCCAAATCTCCGGGATTTATCCAATTCTTTATCTCTTTACGAGATTAGTTGTGGAAATAAAAGTCTTAAAGTGAATGTACATTTTTGAACTAAACAAGATAAGTGCCTTGTGCACATAATTAATATACCCTCGGGCGATAAGTATAACGTGGAACCCGTCCGGACTCTTGTTTTACAGTAAGTCCTCTTTTCAATCTGGATTCGCATTATGCGGTGAGGTTGGTCGTGGACCCAAATAATCAAGGTCGGTTTTCAAACTTTGTGTGATAAACCAAATGCTCCCAAACAATTGTCCATACTTCCATAAGACTCAATTTCTTTAGAGTCTTACTTTGATACATATCTCTTTCTCTCATTTCGTGAAAGTTTTCGGGTTATA
Organism: Rheum nobile; assembly: GCA_027886185.1. Taxonomy (NCBI): domain Eukaryota; kingdom Viridiplantae; phylum Streptophyta; class Magnoliopsida; order Caryophyllales; family Polygonaceae; genus Rheum; species Rheum nobile. The sequence continues at coordinate 6,962,279 of WOAB01000506.1, read as the reverse complement.
TATCGTCCTTCGGTTATCATTCGAGGGACAGTGATAGTAACTGGTTACAATCACAAGAATCACTTTGCTTGAACCCTTGTTTAGTCTTTCATTAGACTAATCAACCTTCTCTTTTCTTTGCATGTTGGCTGGTGTCATTCGTCCCTTACGACACATCAGGAATAGATTCCCAAGTCGAGAACGTGGGAAGACGACGTTGAAGGCGGCTGCGTTTTTCTTTAAGATAATTATTATTGTTTTTTTATATAAAGGTTAAGTATCTTGTTTTCGGTTTGAACAAAGTCTTCCACTATACTTTTGATATATTGTAAGTTTGCCTTGGGTGATCTCGGATATGCGTTCCGAGGTCTTAAGGTAACTTAGGGGTGTTACAGTTATGGTAATTTAGGGGTGTTACAGTTATGGTATTAGAGCTAAATGTTTTAAAACTCAAAATTTTCAAACCATTCGTGTTTATTTGAGTTTCATGAAACAAAACTTTGGTGTAAACAATTTCTTTGTTATAAGTCCTAAGTAAGGCTTGAAATAAAATGTCCTTAATGTTTATAAGCTACACTTGTTGGATGGGTTCATTCCAAAAATTATAATATTATAGTTTCATATATATATATATAGAGGGGCGCTCAGGTAAAACGAGTCTTGTGGTGAAACAAGTGGATAATTTTAGAGCGTTGGATTGAGGGTGATAAATGGCTAGATTAGGAGAGAGAAAATATGGTGTAGTGGGGTGTGAAACATGGAATAAATATCACAAAAGCCTCCACCGAGATCCGCGTTATATAAAGTTTAAAGTAGATTTGGAGAGAGAAAGATATTGCATATCCCCATCAGCGTTATTCCTCAAGCCTCCACCGAGATCCGCGTTATTTTAGTTCATACGCATATTCAGTGGAAGTTCGTGCATATCAATACATTTAATTAGTTGAAAATTAACATTATGCATATCGACACGAAAATTGTGAATATCGTTAAATATTCTTTGCATATCTGTTTATTTTGTTCACGTTCCATCGTATGCATGCTGATATTCACTGTCCTATATCTGATATTCAAGTATTGTGAGTGCTTATTCATTATTTATATAATGCATTCACTGAATTGAAAAAAAATGTGCATATCAAAACACATTATTTGAATATCGTTCAAGTATTTATGAATATTTGTTATTCGGTATCATGCATATCACCTCCACACAAATTAATATCATATTCACGGCCAATGAAATAATCCATAATTACAAGTTGCATATCCTACAAGTATATTCTGCATATCACTATACAAAAAATGCATATCCCATCCACATAATTGCATGGCCGCGATCGCTGCCCTTGAACCGCGCCCGCGACTTGTTCTTTCCTGGCACTCAGCGAGATCTTCCTTGGCCGCGCCCGCGGCTTATTCTGCATATCAATGTATAGAAAATGCATATCTCATCCACACAAATGAATATCACATTCATGGCCAATGAAATAATCTATCGTAAAAAATTGCATATCATACAAGTATATTCTGCATATCAATGTATGAAAAATGCATATCACATCCACACAAATGAATATCACAATCACGACCAGTGAAATAATCTATAATAACAAATTGTATATCATACAAGTATTATCTGCATATCAATGCATGGAAAATGCATATCCCTTTCATACAACTGAATATCACATTCACAGTCAGATACATAATCCATAATCACAGAAGGCATATCATACAAGTATGTCTGAATATCATATATAAATCCTAAATTAAAACTCCAAATCAGCCGTGACTCCCAGCGTAGAACAGCTCTGCTAATCTCACAAAACTGTACACCTGTATCGTATGCATACATACATAAACTTGAAGTCATACCACTTTTTACTTTCATTTGCGAAATCTACAAGATCAGATCGAATTGAAGCACCTTGTCCCTGCACCTCCCGGTCACAATGGCCGTTGGGAAATGTCCAGCAACTTCACGAACAATGTTCCTCATCTGTACGCATTCCAAACGCACCAATTAATCTTGAAATCTACTTTTACAAATTAATAAAGAGATGAATTTGGGATTTTGAGGTGGGTAGGAGAAGAGGCTCTCATTGAGTCCACCCACAAGCTGATCCGGTTTGACCTGTTCATGTCAAAGTCCTTCAGGATTTGAGCCTGGCTCAGCGACAAGTACTTCATCCCCGGACCCACCGGAGGCTTCTTGGCCACCACCGCCATCTCCACCTCGGCTTCGTCGTCAACCACATTCCGCTTTGTCACCGTCATTCTGACTGATTTCCTTATCGAGTAGACTACACTAATAAAGAGATGAATTTGGGATTTTTCTAGTGGTCCTGATTTGTGGGTGGAGAGATGAGAAACAGCACAACAAATTTTTCTTCAACCAGCCACCAGGTCTTTGACTTCTCGCCGCCGCCCACGTCCTCCCCCGTGCTTCTTGTTTTCTCGCTGACTCCGCCCAAGACCCCCTCCTCGTATTCCCGTGATATTGCCATTTCCGCCCAGATCCACCTCCCTTCCACCAGATATCGATTGCTTGACATTCCGCAATCAATAAGCCGCTTCTCCTCCATCACCGCTTCTTTCTCCTCCCGGTACAAATCCCGCAGAACCATCTCCGTCCTCCTCTATCCACCATGTATATTTGCCAGATCAACAAATTTGGGTTGGGGAACCTTGGGGAAGTCGACGACAACCAGCGTGGAGACGGCGACAACCCACGACAACCTTGGGGGAAGCCGCTTCAATGGAGGACGGACGAACTGAGAGAGAAAGAGGGAGAGGGGTCTTCGATCGAGAGAGAGAGACGGTTGTGGACTGTGGGGGTGAGCGTGAAGATGAGGATGAGAGAGCCTACCGTCAACAATGGAGGATCTAAATGAGGTGGAATGGAGAATATGGAAACGAGGCACTTAGATGAGAGTTAATTGTGGAAAGAGGATATTTCATATCCCATGAAATCAGGAAATATGAAGGATTTGGTGTGGGTGATTTCATCTGGAATTTTGTATCCCTTCAAATTAGATCACAATCCTTAATTCTAGTCTAATCCAACGTTCCTCATTTATTCACCCGTTTTACTATAGGAGGTTGTTTTAATAGAGCGTAAGTCTATATATATATATATATATATAAAGGCTTGAAAAGGAAGACAAAGTTGGGTTTAAAGACAATTGAAATTTTACTTTGCGTGCGTGACTATGTGTAAGTGAAAACTCATGCACATACAAGTAAAAACTTCTACACTGATAAATGTGCATAAATTTTTGCATGTATCTACATGAATTTTTCATATATGAGCTTATTTACACGTTCGCACCTAAACGTCCATTCTCACATGATCTATCCTCTTATATTGCAGTTTTACATTACATGTATTGTAGAAATACAAACTACCCCTACCCAATTAGAATTGTCATTTTATAACACTTCACAATTAATTCTATAATATTTTAATTTCATTATTTAAAATTTATCAAACAAATATTAATAATCTAAAAGTGTCGTGGAATATGAACCTAATGAATCAAAGTTATAAGTTTGTACTGTTTTCAAAGTTCATGACAAACATATTAAGATTCTATTAGATACGCATCATAGATAAAATTGTATCATATGCAAAATGTCAAAGTTCAAGCGAAACAAAAATTGAGAAATTTGATATAAAGTACATTTCTTACATTTTAGAAGGATATAGAACTTGTGGCAAGTAAATTGCTACTCCATAACCATATTATGAATTAATTTTACTTTCCTAACATTATAATTATATGGATTTCTTAATTCACATTTTTTCTGTTGATATAGTTTTACATATTAATCTTTATTTCTTATTATATAATACATCTATCAATCTTTTTAGTCAAGAATTTATTTTTTAAGTACATCAAGTTAGCTTTCTTGCATATTTGATAAAGATTCAACTATTTACCTAAATTTTATGTGCATATATTTTCTTACCTCGATTAAACATTTATGAGTTTTTTTTTTGTTCAGCTAAACTTATAGATTTAGTCATACTGATTACTTAAGTGAACATGACCAAATACCATTACAAGAATCATATATCAATAAGGTTCAAAAGTAAACATAATGATAAGAAAATGCTTCTATAAATAAGTTTTTTAGGTCAAATTCTATTATGTGAACAAGACATGCATACTTATAAGTTTTTTTACGATTTATTGACACTTTTTATAGTTAACTATAAAACTTTATTTTTGGTAAGTACCAATTAGTTTAATCATAGATCAATTTTATAAAGAAAAATTTATGCTCAAAATTTTATTTATAAAACCGGTTGCTAATATACTCCGTATGAACTTGGTAGCTAAACTTTTCTATATAATCGATCTTTTATTTGTCTATGCATTATATTCTTAAAATAAAAAAATTAGTGGAAATAACGTTCGAGAACATCGATCAATGATTATAGTATTATAATCAAATTTTCCAACCGGAAAAATAATATAGTCAATTTATATTATTGATATAATTGAAAATAAATTAAAATTTTCATTCATGAATTGGTAAGAAATCCACCCTAATACATTCTAAAGGAGAGACTATGTCTGTACAAAAATTTGTGCCATTTGGCAAATGCTATGATTGACACGTGTCACACAATTTTTACCAAACTTTTGCAAAAAAAAAATATGGCTGAAGCACGTGATAATAACAATGCAGTTGCTAAGCCACTTCTCCATCTTCTTCTACCCACGTTGCCTACCTCTCCATCCTCTATCCCATATTCCCAACTGAATCAATCATGTGCTCTAAATCTATAAAACCATCACTTTTATCTTTCTTCCTCTTGCCTTCCTCTGCTTTTCGATTGGAATCTCTACATAAATTGGTGATTTTTCTTCCATGTTGTTCGTGTTTAGGTTTCTTTAATTTTTCTGGTTTCTGTGTTCTTTAGGCATAGTCGTATATGAAATCAGTTCCTTTGTTGATGTGGTCCTTCTATTTAAGAATTTAGGGTGCGTTTTTGCCTATTCTGCACAAATTGGATGTATTATTTCTTCCCTGTTTTTCGTGTTCCCTGCTGTTCGTATTTAGTCCTGACTCTGGCACAAATTTTCTTCCCTGTTGTTTAATACATGCTTGCAGTCCTACTGTCGTTAGGATAAAACCAATGTGTTTTTTTACAATCCAATTGATAATACATCCAATTTCTCCACTAAATACTTGGTTATCTGGTAAGATATAACAATTCCTAATTGAGATGTGCTCATTATCATGTGTCTTTCTACTTTTTGATCATCATCTCGTAAGCCGTTGTTCACATTGGCAGTCTCCGATTTTATCGGTAGAAGATAGGATGGGCGGAGCAGCGACACTGACGGGGTTGCAGGACCACCTGAAGCTTGCGAGGGATTACGCCATGGAAGGGCTCTACAATACCTCAGTTATCTTTTTTGATGGGGCCATTGCACAGATCAACAAGTAATAGCTTTTTTTCTTAGCGAAACCCTAACTTCTTGTGCTCTACATTATGCTGATTTCTTTCTTTCTTTTTGTATTGTGGTTGTTTCCATTTCGATTTGGTCAATTTAGAATGTTTCCGTTATTGTTTCGGTGGCGATTTCATTCTGCTATAGGGCTTGTGAAATTTGGTGAATCCGTCTCACATCTTCATCCCTCTGTTTCCTGGATCAAACTTGCATTCATCAGCGGAAATAATCAAACCGCTTCCAATCGGGGAAACGAGGCAAAATCTGAAGTGGTTCTACCGTTTGGATGAGAGAAGAGGCAAAGAAGATGAGAATAGTAGCGAAGAGGAAGAGGATGAGCCATTGATATTGGGTGTATCCGAAGATCTTTTCGCGCATTTGCTTCGCTCGATCGATTTGCTATGGCATCTCAAAATTGTCGATTCATTGTCTACACTCTTCGTGGCCAATTCTGAAGCCATATAAGAAAATTAAGTAAGAAACAAAGAGTCGAAAAAGCTTGGGGTTGTATTAAAGGGAGACCGCTCTCTCGCCGAGAACACCGCCTATCGGAGGAAAAGGGCGGCCGCCTTGACGGGCCTTGGAAGGGTGGCGATGGTCGTGAAAGAGTGATGAGGCGGTGTTAGATCCGGGGTATGCAAGGGCTCACTATAGAGTAATTTAACTTTATTTGCTTATACTTCTGCAGTTTTGAATCAAACTAAAATAGATTTAGAAACTCTTGATATTTAAATTTTTTAGTGTGAGGTGGCGGTGATTGCATTTTTTTTAGTATTTGCTTGTACTTCTGCTTATACTTTATCTGCTTATGCCTTGAGATATGATAATTATTAAATTCTATATGGACTTCTATATCCTTGGGATCCATTGGCCTTATATTTTTGAGTTTTACTCATGGATTTTCAGCATGTTATTGGTTTTAGACACATATATGTTTTAGGTTTATTTGTTAAATGACAATGACATACATGCTATGCCAGCTGAGAAGGACATAAAGTTGTTTAGTGAGGATTGCAATATTATGCAGTATACTTAGGTTTTGTTCGGCAAAGCTTTGTTTAGATTAACGGAGCTTGATTTTTTTTTTAATCTAGTTAATGAGTGTTCGGTCAAAAATGTTAATCTAGCTTAGGGAGCTTATAGTAGATTAACGTAGCTTAATTTTTCCATTTCTTTTAATGTGACCCCCTCTAGATTGTTGAAGATTAACAAGCTGAATTTTTTCATTTATCTTATTTAATCTTGTAATATCGAACACCAATCATATATTTTAAATAATTAAGCTAATAAACTCAGCTCCAGCTAGTCATTCAGCTCTAGCTCCAGCTTCAACTACTTATTCAGCTCCAACTCCCAGTTCATTTGGATTTACCGAACAGAGCCTTATCCAGCATCTGAATCTAACGTGCACAAATGTTACACGTGGCTTGGTCGTGCAAGTGTGATGGTGGGTATTATGTACATCTATTGTAATATGTAAACTTTGTTAGATCCGTTGGTCATATTCTTTAGAGCTTTCATTCAGTTTCCATGTTTTGCTTTATAGGAAGATAAAGTTATGGTCAGTTTTCTTACTGATAGAAGGAACCTTTAGTTATGGTCAATTTTCTTAATCAGCTAGAGATTTTCTCTTGCTACCTTCACTAATTTAGTTATACAAGATTTCAGTTGGAAAATTCTAAATAGTTGCAGTTTTGCAAAGTGTTTATCGTTTTCAAAAACTATATTATTGAACATGGTATTCAAGATCAAACTTACAATGGCACCAAAATACTATGCTTTTCAGAGTTTAGGGAATCAGTCATGCAAACATGCAAGCCATCCGTTTTGATCCAGTAAGATATTTTGAAGTCATGTCTTTTACTACTTTATACCGATGCAACTATGGTTGTGACTCTATAAGAGTACAGATTTGGAGTTCTGATTCTCTATTGATAAACTTGGAAGATTATGAAACTCATAAATGTTTGCTCGTGGATGTCCACGGTTGCACACAAGTATTAAACATATCATTAATTTGATTTTTATGAAGTTATTCTATCATTTCGACTGCTTTTAAACTGCCAATGATATGTGTATGTTATAGCAAATCTTATGATGTTCTACCCAACTTTGTATCGCTTTTATTTGATTGATTATGATAGACATGTTGATTTTGCTGAAATTTGTAGGTTAGTAGAATTGTTCTTTAGAACTTCGTTTGGATGTTGATTTTGTTGTTATTGGATGTTTTAATATAAGCGTATCTCTTTAAAATAATTTCAATTGAACCCATTGCCCATCGAATGACTTGATTTAGAAGATCAGATGGATTGATTGGAGATAAGATCCCTTGAAAGCTTAAAGCTTTGACAGATAATGTACAATAAATTGACCTCCATACTCGCTGACAATTAATAATATTTATTTCCTGAATATAATTTTGATAATATGATGAATGATTTTTATAACACCTCTCTTATCGTTGTATTTGTATAATATATGGTCAAAAACTATTTTGTTACCCGTACAACATAGTATGTAATTTATAGATGTAATTTAGATGTACGTGTCAAATTATAGATATAATTTAATATGTCAATTCCAATTACTTATTTATTATTGTCGTTGCTCATGAGTTGTATTTAAAATTTTATAGCAGTTAACTTGGTTGACATATAAATAAAATTTTCTAACGACTAAGTCATCTGCTAATTCAAAGACTTTATTAATCTGTACATGGCGCGAGTCCTGTATTAGGTAAAATCTAAGATTTTTATGACATATGATTACAAATACAATATATTATTAATGGACCATTGTTCGTTTTGTCACGACTTTGAAATTAGAGGATGGATGTGCAATGCTCACCATCCCAAAAATAACAAGTTTAGATTCAGGCTCATTCCTGCAGGTTTAACTGATGCTATTGTCATGTGGTATGTTCTTTGGTGTATGTCCTCATTGCTTTCTTTGCCTTTGTTTTTTCAATGTCATACAGATGTTCACTTATTTTGCATATCAAATATCTTCTGTTGTTTATATGCAACTAAAATATATCTTTCCAACCAAAGATTAAGCAACCTCTTATTTGATTCCATATATCATTCCATTACAAATATGTTCAATGCACTACATTGATTCAAGTGTATGTAATTATCTTCTTGCAACACGACAAGAGCTCGTGATCCCATAACATCAACACTATAAATTGTCCTTGGTAAACGGGTTTCTCTTGATATAACTCAAGTTGTGAAGTGGAAGACAACTTACGAATCAAACGAAAAACCCTATGTACGCTACACAACTTCTTTTGTTGGGTAGTTACTCATGATTATTACTTTCTTAAGAGTAATTAGTTAATTCCCCCACCGCCATTCTTAATGATGTGCATATTTGCTCCAATATTCCTTTGCTATTTTGATACTTGCAGTTATGGGTTTTATGGTGATGTAATTATGGAAAGTGAAAAATACCGCTGGATGGGGCCCTCATGCTACGATTTTACTGGAACAAAGGTGTTTTTAAAACGCATGTTGGTCCTTTAGATAGAGATGTTACAACGATAAGAGTTAGAAAACACATGATTAGATATGGGTTCATATGTTTATAGGTCTTATGAGGTAGGGGTAGCCTATTTGGAGGTGAAATCATGTGAACAAACAAGTCAAAGCAATGAGAAAGACCGTGTAGTTGGCAAAGTAGAAGCAAATAATGGTGGAAAATGTAAATGGATAATTTGCCGAGCCAACCATAAAGTTTGTGGTGGTGTATATCAACCTACAACCAACATTGGGCAATTAAAATGGTTGAGTAGAAGAGGGCTTTTCCTTAGCGTTGGCTCTACCGTTATCACTTGCAGAAATGAGAGGGCTCCTAATGGTTTGGTGTTGACACTCATCTATCAGACAAATTCCTACATCTAATCTTGATAAAAGAAAACCCTCGACCTATATATCTAGGGTAAGTATCACCATTGTGTTGCTATTTTTGTCTAAATTTGACATTATGACATAATCGTTATTGAAGCTTCCTTTTCCTTTCTATGATTACTAACATGCATCTTCCAGAACTCGTCAAAAAAGGAGGGAGTCCCTTGGATTTCAAGTTCATCAAGCATCATAAGGTACATTCCCTCATCCCAATTAAGGGAGAGAAGATAAAAAAACAAAGCAGAGAAAACATTAACTTATAGTAGTTATCATGGATTGTTTTCTGAAAACTGATTGATCCATTATTTGACAGACTTTGGTGTTCACATTCACATCGTTTGGAGAACAAAGCGTATGGAACTTGGACGGTGAGCTCCTGCACGCTTACAAGCTCTCGGTGCAAGTTTTTCGCGGTCTCATCAATTTATTCGCCACTGGTCCCGAGGTTTTATTGATACAAAGATATTGATTCCAAGGCTACTTAGTTGTTCCTTCTTATTATATCAAGTTGCCTCACGAGCAGAGGATGGCAACATTTTTCTTGCATCCTTAGTGTATTATTGTTATGGTTGTTGAAAGCATAAACTATGCAGTTGGACTAACCAAACTCCTTCCATGTCAATGGTTGGCTGAGCTTTTAACTGTAATTACCAGAATTATTGAAGACTATAAAAGAATTCAGGGAGGAATGTTCCGTACTTGGCACATGCCAAATAAATGTGCATGTTTTCTTTGTTCTTTGTGAATTATAATGCATGTTTGTATATATTCACATAAATCAGTATGTGAAAATCTTTGATAACACATCACGGTCCTTGTGTGATTAAGTGTGTTAGGTAAACCTACATGCTACAAGTTTACAATAAGATGATAATATTGAACCGTGTCAAACACACCCTAAGTTGCAACCTGAGTTGTTTCAAGAACTTTTATGGGAGTTTGACTAGAAAAGAAAGAAAGAAAATTATGAGATTACTGTATTTTTTAGTAAGTTATTTATTGTTAGAAAATTTTGTGGGGTTACCTATAAAGTATTGGATAATTGAAATCATAGATTGTATTCTTATCTATATATCTATATACATATACTAAAGCTAAATTTATCTTTCCTACATGTCAACCATCTAGGTATGCCATGTAGGCAACACAATTTAGCCATTTACTCTTTTATCCTTCATATTCTTTTTAATTTACTTATTCTTATTTATCATAATCCATTTTATAAAACTACCCTAATTATCTTTTAGTAACCATTCTTTATTTTAAAGGTAAGTGAACAAAAGTTATATCATACAGAAGTAAGAATTTGGAAGATATTATCATAAGAAATTCTTTCCTTATATACAAGACCATGAGTTGATATTAAGCAAATAATTTTACATGTTGATGAATCTATCTTTACTTGAATCTATTTAATGGTAAGTGAACAAAAATTACATCACACGTACTACTTTTAATCATATTAAATTTCTTTTAATATATTAATACAATTTCTTTATTCACACATTTACATAGTCATGTGTGTCCTACTTTATTATTGCAAACACTACTCATACATTGTAATTTATTTAGAGTCATTTTTATTTTTTATCAACATATATAATATAATTTCTTTTAGCTTCATTTTAATATAATTTGGAAGATTAATTTGGAGGCTAATACGACAACCATATGCAATTCCGATTAACTCATTTTTTGCATTTTTATGCACCTAAAACAATATATAAGGTAAATTAAGATTTTAAATTATTTTTATATTGTTATTATGTGTTTAATCCAATTTTTCGTGCCTACAAACAATTGTTCACCCTTTGACAATTCAATTAATAAAAAACGTAAATGAATGATATGACCACAAAATAATGAGTATGTACGCAGACATAGAATTGAGTTCAAGTAAAACAGTCTTTTAAAGTAAAACATAATTACTAATATAATCGCGTGGCAATGGAATGCTTCAATTTCCTGAAGCACAAGCGAACTGGGCGCAGAGGCTTCATGTCCATGAAGCTTGATATGAGCAAGGCATATGATCTCGTTGAGTGGCCTTTCCTACAGGCGGTTCTGGAGAAACTTGGCTTTGCTTCCTTTTGGGTATCTAAGGTTATGGAGTGTGTCAGATCAACCAGTTTTAAGTTCAAGATCAATGGCCAGATTATGGGTCATGTATTACCATCCCGGGGTCTCCGTCAGGGGGGTCCGATCTCACCATACTTGTTCATTATCTGTTCCGAAGTGTTTTCGTCGCTCCTGCAGGCTTCCTTGAATGATGGTCGCATCCATGGGGTGCAGGTTTGCAGGGGGGCTCCAGTTGTTTCTCACCTGTTTTTCGCAGATGATAGCCTTGTCTTCACTCGGGCTAACCTCCATGAGTGCGCTCAATTGACTGATATTCTCAGCCTCTATGAAAGAGCGTCCGGTCAGAAAATTAATTATGACAAGACGGAGGTGTCCTTTAGTACGAATGTGGCTCCTGAAGTTCGGAATTCTGTGGTGGGAGTGTTGGGTGTGTCGATGGTTGATCGTCATGCCAAGTATCTTGGACTTCCTACAGCCATTGGACGTTCGAAAAAGGCAATTTTTTCTGCTATTAAGGACAGAATCTGGGACAAGTTACACAAATGGAGGGATGGAATGCTATCTAAGGCAGGTAATGAAACTCTTATTAAGGCTGTTCTCCAAAGCATTCCTACCTACCTTATGGGTGTTTATCGTATTCCGGATGGGTTACTTGATGAAATACAAATGATGATCGCTAAATTCTGGTGGGGTTCAACGGACTTGCACCGAACAATTCATTGGAAGAGATGGGGGTTAATGTGCCTTCCGAAAAGACTTGGCGGAATGGGGTTCCGTGATTTGAAGGTCTTTAACCGTTCGCTCCTGGCTAAGCAAGCATGGCGCTTGTCCATGAATGAGAATTCCTTTCTTTCTAGGGTCATGCGATCAAGATATTTTAAGCATGGCTCCTTCCTGTCAGCGACATTGGGATACCAGGGAAGCTATTCGTGGAAGAGTATTTTTGGGTCTCAAGACCTGTTGCTGCAAGGGCTCGGTTGGCGGGTTGGGGATGGTTCAAGTCTGCTCGCGGCCAACAACAAGTGGATTCCGGATGGGCTATGTTTACGCACCCCTTTGGATCAATCAATGGTCCCGGTTGATGCTCTTGTCTTAGATTTTATTCTTCCTGGGTGCAGCGTTTGGAATTCAGCTTTGGTTTGGGCTACTTTCTGTGGTGCTGATGCTCAAGCTATCTTGGCCATTCCTTTAGCCCATCGCTACCAGCCGGATGCTAAGGTTTGGTGGCCAAACAAGGATGGTGCATTTACCGTTAGATCGGCCTATTGGCTCGGCTGCTGTCATACGATTGATAACTGACAGAATCATCTCGGTGGGGATGATCGAGATATTTGGCAGCTTATTTGGTCAATGAAGGGGCCTCTTAAGCTCAAGAATTTTGCTTGGCGGGTTTGCTCTGACTCTCTCCCTGTAAAGGAAGCTCTGTGCAAGAGACATGTGACTGATTCTCCATTGTATGGGCGTTGTGATATAGCGACAGAGGATGTGTGGCACTCGCTGGTAATGTGCCCAGAAGCTGACCTCGCGTGGGTTGGTTCTACATTGTTGGGATGGGCAAGAAGCTTGCCTTTTACTTCTGTCCAGCAGGCGGTTCTTGCTCTGCGGGATATCAATGGGGTGCAGGCTGTTCGAGAGTTTTTTGTACACTGTTGGGTGTCTTGGAATTGGAGGAATAAAACCTTGTTTGAAGACCACTTTGTTAACGGCGAGGTGATGCGCACTGGGCTGTTGAAGTTTGTCTCATATTATGATCGTCTGCAGCACAGGCAACCATCGACGTCGGCAGCGATTCCGGTGTCTGCTGCAGCATGGCAAGCACCGCCTGATGGCATTCTGAAACTCAACATTGATGCTGCTGTTTCCGGGGGTTCGTTTGGCCTGGGTGTTGTGTGCCGTGACTCCTCTGGACGGCTGATTTTTGCTGCTGGTACTACGATTCCTGGCACAGGCTACTCCTTGTTGGGTGAAGCCTTGGCTTGTCGTTGGGGGATTCAGGTTGCGCTAAGACTGGGCTATAGACAGCTGATTGTTGAGTCCGATTCCTTGGGCCTGATAAATCGCTTACATAACCGACGACAAGGACCGTCTTATGTTGACTCCCTGGTTGTTGATGCTCTCTTGCTATGTGATTCTTGTCTTTGTGTATCGTTCTCCTTTGTGCGTCGATTCGGCAATACGGTTGCGCACTTAGCTGCTAGATTAACTATTACCACTGGTACTGAAATTGTGTATTTATGTAATTTTCCCCAAGGCATATAGACCTTGCGGACATTGATATGCTTTAATATACACGGATTTCATTTCAAAAAAAAAAAAAATTACTAATATAAGCCATCTGATTTAAAATTTTAATGTATAAGATAAAAAGTAATTTAGACATAATAAGTTTCAGTACACTTGCTTCATGAAAAAATTATCTCAAAACAATTTTCGAAGGTGGTAGAGTTTTTTTCTCTCCCATTCAACACATTTAGGGAAAAAAAAAATCAAACCCCGAATCTTTTAGGCTTTTTTTTTTCTCTTCCGTGAAACAACTTCTTCAAAACTCATCGAAATGGTGAAATTGACATTACTACTAGCTACTGCACAATTCAATGTCAACCATTGTTGTTATTTAGACTTTTATATATGAAAATTTTAACTACATTATAATTAATTTTAAAATACAATAAAGTATGCATGAGTATTTAATATACTAGCTATGAATAAAAATATATATTCTATAAATATACAAAACTAAAATATGAATATTATTTATATTATCTATGAATTATTAATATATCTTCTATGAATATATAGTTTGCTAATTACAAATACTCAATAGTCAACATGTTATCTATAAAGAATTAAAATATCTTCTATAAGTATATAGCAAACCTAAGTATGAATATTACATATATTATCTATGAAGAATTGATATATATTATATGATTATACAAGTTGCTAAATATAAAATATTAATATGTTATTCAAGAATAATTAATATATATTTTATGAATATATAACTTAATAAATGGAATATTAAATATGATTATTCATCTACATACATATACTAAAGCCAATTTTATTTAAGTAACCATTTAGGTATGCCACGTATGTAATTTTTTTAGAGCCAATTATAACCCTTTTTATTCAATATTTTTTTTTCTTTTTTTTCTCTAAATTTTTAGCTTCCTTTTGAAATTTAGTCTTCCTCAAAAAATGGACATAATTGTGTTTTGAATATTTTTTAATATCATCTTATAATATTATTATATGTACCTTTAAACTTTAGAATCACATTAAATACATATTTGACTATATATCTCAAACTATATATATATATATAGGATCCGGTTCTGGTGAGAACCAAATTCTAGGAGAGAACTGAGAACGTACGTATCAGCAGCGTTTCCTCCCTCGCGCGCGTGTCTGTTCCCAGTTAACACGGATGTTCACTATTTTGTTCGTATATGTTCATCGTAGTATACAACGATGTTCACCACTTTACACTAAAAAATATTGAATTTTCTAGTGTTTTTATTCTTCTTTTTTTCCTTTCTAAACTCTCAAATCTTTATAAAAATAATTATTTAATGTTCACTGTATGTTTATATGACGCAATATTAGTAATCTTTAATATAAAATCAAGTTTAAAGTAAGTAAAATGTACTTTTTTCTTGTATGTATTTTGTGATGCACATGTAGGCATAGTTGTTCACATGTTTGTGTAAAACAAATGATGGACATCAAAAAAATATTCACAACCCCTTAGTGAGCACAAATGTTCGTTATTTTATTCGTAAATGTTCATCACAATATAGTGAGCATCTAGAATGAAAGTGGTGAAAAATTATGGACAAAGTGATGAACAAAAAATTGTTCACAACCCTTCAGTGAACATAGATGTTCACTGTTTTGCTCGTAGATGTTCATCACAGTATACTAGTATAAAACATCTGGATTAAAAGTGATGAACATTTATGGATAAAGTGATGAATATCAAAAATATGTTCACAACGAGTGAAAGCGTTTTTCCAAAAAAAATGCGCTTAATAAAAATTTGGGTAAAATTGGGGGAAAATACGGGTAAAATTCGACTGAAACAGTGAACATATTGTATGAAAGTGGTGAACATTTATGGAAAAAGTGATGAACATCGAAAATATGTGCACAACGAGTGAAAAATATTTTCCCCCCAAAACGCATATAATACGGAAAAACTTCGGTCAAAATTGGGGGGAAATACGGGTAAAATTCGGCTAGAATATTGAACATCTTGTATGAAAGTGATGAACATTTATGAGAACAGCGATGAACATCAAAAATATGTTAAAGGCGTTGTTCAATGACAGCGAACAAAAAAAGTGCCCAACAAAAAAATAAGCAAAATCACAAGTGTTCAAGGCTTGAAACATCAGTGTTCATGGTCCTGGATGCAAGTATTCAAGGCGTTGAACATAATTGTTCAATGCCAGCGAACAAAAAAAGTACCCAGGAAAAAAAAGAGCCAAAATCCGTATTATTTGCCAATAAAACGCGAATAATACGGCCGAAAAATTCGGCACGCCCGAATTATACGGCTTTTAATGAAAGTCTAATCTGGAGCATTGATTCCACTCCGATCCGACGACCTCCTTTTATTCTCATTTCTCTCCTATTTTACTATTCTCATTTGATGCTTCTCCTATATATATATATGGACATAATTTAAATTATAAAAGAAGCAAGAATATTCAAATTAATCAACTCACATAATTAATCATGTTGTATGATTTTTCTCTATAAAAGTAATCAAGCCATCACTTTCAAATCATAATAAGTTTTAAGAAAATCAAGTTTAAATTGTGACTAACAACATGACTAATTGGCTAACTTTATAACCAAATAGAAAATTAACCCAACTAAAATTATTAGAAGACCCCATAATATAATCAATGATAATATTTATTTTGGAACTTTACCTTCATCAATCTCCAAGAAATGCTATTATTAAACAAAAAATTATAAAAGTAATCAAGCCATCAATTTCAAATCATATATGCGTAGTCACATAATAAACTATAACACTCATTATTTGCAACAGATTAAACCTACAAACTATTGTGCAAGTTTCTCTACTCAATAAACATAATTTTTATTTTATCTCTTATTTTAATGTGGATCAACTTATATATTATAGTTTAAATATAAATTGTACAAATGATTTAGAATTATGTTAATAGTTATAGCACACTAACCTACAAAATATTGTCATTGCATTTGAACCATTTTATTTTCAATATATAAATATATAACACGCAACTAACTTACAAAAAAATAAGTTTGTATTATGTATGATAGTTAACTATTTATATTATTTCAAGTTATTTCCCTTAATATTAATAAAAAATATATAATTAACATATACTTATAAGTAAAATAAAATTTAATAGAAAACATCACGTGCAAGGCACGGGTTTATCAACTAGTTTTTAATTATTTTTGAATTGGTAATTTTAAGTTACATATAAATTTGATCACGTTTTTGTGTCTCCTTTTTAAATGATATTAAGCCTAGAGTAATAATATTCCGTATTACGAAGTATATTATCTCCTCTCAATTGAGATATCTGAAATTGGTTTTGACTATCTAGATCCAACTGCTAAGTATACATTCAAACACACGACTGCTGGATTATCACTTGAGCTTGAAATGAAGATATTTGTTCTATAGAATCAATAACTTATTTTGAATTATATATATGAAACTTATACATACGCCATCTAAAATTGGTTTTAATTCTCTTTGCCCAAAAGAAAAATACCTTTATGTATTGTTTTTAATGTGCAATTTACATATGTTACTTGTTTCAATATACATTCTTCTCAAGACCTCTTATCATAATCTAATGAGGTTATTTCCTTTAATAGTTAATACTTGATTTCTGAAAAATATCTATCATTGACATCTCTTATGGAATGATGTAAAATCTTTGTTAAGTCTCCTTCAAAGTAATATCATGAATCATATTTCAATTTAGTTATAGAAGATATGCATGTTGATTAGTATAATTGGTGTTCTTGGTATTCATAACATTTGCACCATTATCTATCTTGCTTTATATTGCATTATTGGATTTTATTTTTCTTATATGTTTTTATCTTTACCTTGCTCAGTTGGAAAATATGGATTACTTAAGGCTTCTTTTTATATTTTCATTGATATGATGTATATATTAATATACTTTCAAGATATGTTGTCATTTTTGGCAACTGTCTTATACTCTGATATTTGCAGATAAGAGAGTAATTACTTAGCAGGGTCACTATCCATAGAAGATGATGTGAATGTGAAACTATCTACATAGATGTATGTTTATGTACTCGTTTGCAAGAAGATTTTCAAAATGCTCTTATATATACAAGGCGCATTAGCAAATATACCAGATTTGCAAAAGCAGATTGCAGAAATCCAAGATTTTCAAAAGTATTGCAAAAGTATCAGAATTTTGTACGGCTTCTGGTATTATTGTTATTGTTGAGTGTGGAATTTATCTTTTCTTTTAAGTGTAAATATCACATAAAGCATTAAAATTTCTAAAAGTTAAAGATAAAAGAAAATCCTAATCCTACTAATCTAACCTAATTAATCCCAAATTTTACAATTTTACTAGTCTCCCTCTTCCTCTCCTCTGCTTCCCACTGCAAAACCACCGTCTCCGACATCGCAGTCTTCTCCTTCATCCTCATCCACTTCGTCACTTTCACTCTCGAGCAAGCTCGTCCTCCCCGCGTAGATCTCCTCTCCGAAATCGTAGTCGAAGTCGACGATGGAGGGCTTGATGCAGGGGAGCTTGAACCGGAGCGAACCGGGGCGGCTCATCCCGAGCCGGAGGATGGGGGTTTAGTCGAACGAGAGCTCCCGCTCCCCGTAGACGGCGGCGGAGTCGATGCGGCGGCGGCTTACGGAGGAGGAGTGTCGGTGCAGCGCCTTGATGTGCTTCAGCTCCGCCATCAGTCGACATTTCAAGATCCCGCCTTTCCGGGCCCACATTAACGCTATACGGAGGATTCTCCACGCTCTGCTCGCTGTTCTGCTTCTCTTTTGCCCCATTTTGGATTTGATCTTATTCAAATTCAGGATTTGTTTTTGTTTTCCTTATAATTTTAAATTTTGGGTTTAGGATTGAGATTTCTGAAAGAGAGATTTGTGGGTTTTGATTTGTGAGTTGGGATGAGGCTGTAACACAATGTTTTTTATGTTTTTGTTTTTTTGGGTTTACGTAGTGGGTGTCTGCTGTCATAGACCGAAATCGGCCTATGACAGCCATGAATGGTGCTCGCCGAGAGCTTGGGTTGTTTGGAGGAGGATGATGAACAGTAAACGGTTCGACCCTAATGCTCTGAAGTTTTATGATATAACAGAGCATTGACCTGACTTCGTATAAATGTGGTCTGACTTCGTACACACGTGGTCTGATAAAGAGCAAGAAACCTCGATAACAACTCTCTTTAGCCATCTTTTAAGTAGCTCTTTGGTTGGTCGAACGACAACCCCATGTAGCAAGGGCGGTGTTGTTGGGTTTGTGACGCTGTAAGGTTTCTCCGAGGATAGGTCGCGGAGTCTAGGATCTTCCACCGGCATTGAAAAAGAGCTTCAAAGTGACATAGTTACTGGTTTTCTATGCACAAAGTGGGCCGATACGGAGGTGATTCGATGTCGTTCGGAGATGATTTCAAATGATTCAAAAGTCGGGTTTAAGTAACTTGAGCATGGAGAAGACGATGGTGTGGTCAGATTTTTAATTTAATGAATCAAAATGTGTTTTTTTGGGGGTCGAACAAGGCTTGGTGGTGATGTCCATATGGGTTGCTTTGATCTTGAATGAACACTGAAGCTGAATTGTCAGAGCGATATCCACTTTATCAGGCTACATTTGTACGTTGTCAGGTCATTACTCTGTTATATCAACTTTAAATTTGAAACGAACATTAGTTGGTTTCGTAATAAGAAACAAAGTGGCATAGTTACTGGTTTTCTATGCATAAAGTGGGCCGATACATGTTCTAGTGTGACAGAGTATCTAATGCATAATTTCAATTCACTTAAAAAATCATTCCTATCTTGGTGACATCTTTGACATTTTCAAACTTGTACCTTCTCCATAATGGTATAGATCTTGCAGCCCTTATCTAGACCAATTACATACTTTACTTTTAACTTCATTTTTCATTCAAAAGCAAAGTTCAAGCTAGACTAATTAAGGTCCAAGATTCGAATTGCTAAATCAACCTTCTTATATATTAGACTTTCTTGTACACTCTTCAGTGCCTCAGTATAAATGTGGTCTGATAAAACAAATATTGCTCTGACATTTAAAACCGACTAACATTTCATTTTCGTAAATTTTGTTACATAACAGAGCATTATGTACTTTGTCAGGCCACATTTAAACGAAGTCAGGTCACATTTATACGAAGTCAGGTCAATGCTCTGTTATATCACATAATTTCAAATGTTAGTCAATTTCAAATTTCAGAGCAATATTCACTTTATCAGGCCATATTTGTACGTTGTCAGGTCATTACTCTGTTATATTAACTTTAAATTTATAAATATACACATGACTATGGTAAGAGATAGGGAAAAATAGTATAAAGATTTAAAGTTAATATAACAGAGTATTGATCTGACTATGTACAAATGTGGCCTGATAAAGTGGATATTGCTCTGAAATTTAAAATCGGCTAACATTTGAAATTTTGTGATATAACAGAGCATTGACCTGACTTTGTATAAATGTGGCTTGACTTCGTACATATGTGGTCTGATAAAGTACATAATGTTATGAAGTTTTAAAATACCTTGTTCATTGCCTATATACATTACCACCAAGCCTTGTTCGACCCAAGAAAAACACCTCTCGATTCATTTAATTCAAAATATGACTACACCATCGTCTTCACCATGCTCAAGTTACTTAAACTCGACTCTTGAATCATTTGAAATCATCTTCGAACGACATCAAATCACATCCGTATCGGCCCGAGTAGAATGAAGATTTATGCTATAATGCTTGTAATTACGTAACTGAAATGTAAAATTATATGATTTTTAATAGAAAATTATTTCTTTAAATTTATAAATATACACATGACTATGGTATAAGAGATAGGGAAAAATAGTTTAAAGATTTAAAGTTAATATAACAGAGTATTGATCTGACTATGTACAAATGTGGCCTGATAAAGTGGATATTGCTCTGAAATTTAAAATCGGCTAACATTTGAATTTTTGTGATATAACAGAGCATTGACCTGACTTTGTATAAATGTGGTCTGACTTCGTACATATGTGGTCTGATAAAGTACATAATGTTATGAAGTTTTAAAATACCTTGTTCATTGCCTATATACATTACCACCAAGCCTTGTTCAACCCTAAGAAAAACACATCTCGATTCATTAAATTCAAAATCTGACCACGCCATCGTCTTTGCCATGCTCAAGTTACTTAAACCCGACTCTTGAATCATTTAAAATCACCTCTGAACGACATCGAATCACCTTCGTATCGGCCCGCGTTGCGCATAGACAACCGGTAACTATTCCACTTTGAAGATTCTAGACTTCGCGACCTATCTTCGGAGAAATCTTGCAGCGTCACAAACCCAACAACACCGCCCTTGCTACATGAGGTGGAATAATACTCTCTTATTTTGGTTTGTTTTTTTCTTCTGTGTTCTGATCGAAGTGATCTATACAGCAAACTTTAAAAATTGCTACTTGTTTTCACATGTTTACTATTTAATATGTGTTCTAATCTCTACAAGAGAACATCATTTGAAATCTTGTATAAAAGTGGTTATGCTTAAAGCTGCTATAACAGCGTAATGACCAGACTACGTACAAATGTGGCCTGACAAAATGAATATTGCTATGAAATTTGAAATCGGCTAACATTTGAAATTTTGTGATATAACAAAGTATTGACCTGACTTCGTATAAATGTGGTCTGACTTCGTACACACGTGGTCTGATAAAGTACATAATGCTCTGAAGTTTTAAAGTACCTTGTTCATCGCCTATATACATCACCACCAAGCATTGTTCGACCCTAAAAAAAACACATCTCGATTCATTAAATTCAAAAGCTGACCACGCCATCGTCTTCGTCATGCTCAAGTTACTTAAACTCGACTCTTGAATCATTTAAAATCACCTCCGAACGACATCGAATCACCTCCGTATCGGCCCGCGTTGTGCAAGACACGATCCGGTTGGGTCGCCAATTATAGAGAGCGTAAGACAAGACACGATCCGATTGGGTCACCAATTATGGAGAGCGTAATTCTGTGTGCTATGTTCCCGCCGCTTCTACATCGTTCACTACAAGATTCGAATTTACAGTGTGTTAGCAAATAATTCTGTGTGCTATGTTTCGTCTGTTTTCGATGCTTTTCTAAAAATTCGAATTGCTAAATCAACCTTCTTATATATTAGACTTTCTTGTACACTCTTCAGTGCCTCGGTATAAATGTGGTCTGATAAAATGAATATTGCTTTGACATTTAAAATCGACTAACATTTAAAACTTCATTTTCGTAAATGCATTGTTATATCACATAATTTCAAATGTTGTACTTTGTCAGGCCACATTTATACGAATTCAGGTCACATGTATACAAAGTCAGGTCAATGCTCTGTTATATCACAGAATTTCAAATGTTACATAACAGAGCATTATGTTCTTTGTCAGCCCACATTTATACGAAGTCAGGTCACATGTATATTAAGTCAGGTCAATGGTATTTTATTTCATAACAAAGCATTGACCTGACTACGTATAAATGTGGCCTGATAAAGTGAATATTGCTCTGAATTTGAAATTAGCTAACATTTAAAATTTTGTGATATATGATTTAAGAGTTTAGGTTTTCCATGCACAAACCGGGCCGATACGGAGGTGATTCGATGTCGTTCGGAGATGATTTCAAATGATTTAAGAGGCGGGTTTAAGTAACTTGAGCATGGCGAAGACGATGGTGTGGTCAAATTTTGAATTTAATGAATCAAAAGGTGTATAATTAAATCACAATTCAAAAAGAATTAGTGCATATTGATAGAACTAAAGTTTGAAGGATATAACAAACTTCACAAAAGGAATGAGTGCATATTGATATAACTAAAGTGAATATTGCTCTGACATTTAAAATCGGCTAACATTTTAAATTTTGTGATATAACAGAGCATTGACCTGACTTCGTTTAAATGTGGCCTGACTTCGTACACATGCGGTCTGATAAAGTACATAATGTTCTGAAGTTTTAAAGTACCTTGTTCATCGTCTATATACATCACCACCAAGCCTTGTTCGACCCCAACAAAAACACATCTCGATTCATTAAATTCAAAATATGACCACACCATCATCTTCGGCATGCTCAAGTTACTTAAACCCGACTCTTGAATCATTTAAAATCACCTCTGAACGACATCGAATCACCTCCGTATCGGCCCGCGTTGTGCATAAAAAACCGGTAACAATGCCACTTTGAAGCTCTTTTTCAACGTCGGTGGAAGATCCTAGACTCTGCGACCTATCTTTGGAGAAACCTTGCAGCGTCACAAACCCAACAACACCGCCTTTGCTACATGGGGTTGTCGTTCGACTAACCAATGAGCTACTTAAAAGAGCCCGTTGTGAATCCCTTTGTATATAGTTTGCTTATCACTGAATCTACTCTTTGTAGAACCGGAAATGAATTTGAGGGGTTCTTTTGACCTTATCGCGGCATTTAGTTGCAAAATTTCCAATTCCATGTGAGGTTCAAGTTTCCAATATATGTTGTACTTGTAATAAAACCTGATTTGTGGTTCTTTAGAGTTGTGAATCCCTTTGTATATAGTTTAGCTGTAAACGAAGAACAAATATCGCCTCGTGATTTCAGTTGCCTCCTTTTGCTTGCATGGAGTTTTCTCCAAAATTAATTAGTGCGGTCTAATGTAAATCCTGGAATGCTTCAGCATCCTCCCTGTTACACTTTTATACAAAATTTCAAATGATGTTCTCTTGTAGAGATTAGAACACATATTAAATAGTAAACATGTGAAAACAAGTAGCAATTTTTAAAGTTTGCTGTATAGATCACTTCGATCAGAACACGGAAGAAAAAAACCAACTAAAATAAGAGAGTATTATTCCACCTCATGTAGCAAGGGCGGTGTTGTTGGGTTTGTGACGCTGCAAGGTTTCTCCGAAGATAGGTCGCGAAGTCTAGGATCTTCAAAGTGGAATAGTTACCGGTTTTCTATGCGCAACGCGGGCCGATACAGAGGTGATTCGATGTCTTTCGGAGGTGATTTTAAATGATTCAAGAGTCGGGTTTAAGTAACTTGAGCATGGCAAAGGCGATGGCGTGGTCAAATTTTGAATTTAATGAATCGAGATGTGTTTTTCTTAGGGTCGAACAAGGCTTGGTGGTGATGTATATAGGCGATGAACAAGGTACTTTAAAACTTCAGAGCATTATGTACTTTATCAGACCATGTGTGTACGAAGTCAGACCACATTTATACGAAGTCAGGTCAATGCTCTGTTATATCATAAAACTTCAGAGCATTAGGGTCGAACCATTTACTGTTCATCCTCCTCCTCCAAACAACCCAAGCTCTCGGCGAGCACCATCCATGGCTGTCATAGGCCGATTTCGGTCCCGTTTTTGCCGCGTTTTGTTCAATCAACCCATGGGCTTCGAAGATATGATCTTGACGCGTAAAATCTTTGTGGAATCGGAAGGTTTATATCGCGAATAAAATCGAATTTCACTCTCAATCTCATGAACCCTAGAAATCCCGCCGCGGCTGTTCCTTGTGCAATTTCGGCCACCACCGAGCTTCGCCGCCGCAATTGCCACCACCATTAGTTTGTGCCCTTGCGTCCCCTTCGAAAGCCCTCTTATCCCGATGTCGTAGCTTCACCGACGAGCCCTAATTTGGCCCTTGAACAAACTTGTAAGTTTAATTAAGAATGAGAAGGTGGAAGGGGAGGCGAGCGACGCAGAGCGGTGGAGGCTGGTCGCCGGAGGAGCACGAAGAACACCGGGATGCGAGTCGAGCATAAAGAAGACGCAGAAAAACTATGGAGGCAGCGGAGACTCGAGACGGATCGAAGGCAGAGGGGAGGCGTGCTCGAAGGCCGGAGGTGTTGAGGATGCTCCGAGAAGCCTCTGCTTTTGATGCCGATGCTGCCACCATTGGAGCTGAGGGGAAGGTGAGGGGTATATGTGGGGGAGAAGACTAAACCCTGTTATCAAATGTTAAGAAGCAATTTGCAGTTATTAAGAGTAGAGTTTTTATCAAAAGAAAAGATAAAAGTAAATATGAATTTATCTTTTCTTAAAAATAAAGTTCTGCAGCTTTATGGTAGTTTTGCTATACTTTTTAAAATGTGATATTTTTGCAAACGGGCTATTGGAATCTGATAGTTTTTGCTAATGCTTCTATATACAATAATGATGCTGAAATTTAACCTGCCATTGGGTGTATTAGAATCCTTTTTTTTCTTATACATTAATGGGAAATTCGTACTCATTTTGGTTATTTGGTCATTTTATTGTTATGTTAATTTTTCGGTATTGGAGGATATGAAGGAGTTTAAAATACTGAACAAAAGGAATCAATAGTGACACTTTCTTCATTTAAGTTTCATTGTGGCGAAGATTGAGGTTTAGTTTTATTGGGTTATGTATTATGTTCATTTCGTATTCATATTTTAGTTATCATCATAAGGCATTACTTTGTTCGTATTATGAATTGTTATATTTGTTGTATAACTACCCGTATATGGTACGGGTCCAATACTAGTTTTACATTTATTTTGGGTTAGTACAAGATTCTTGAAATATTAGTGTAATGATATATACAACCATGAGAACTTCTCAATTTATTTTTCTCTATATTTAAAATTTTCTAAAAATAATTTTATTCTTAAAAAGTAGATAGATCATTGTTATTTAAAATTTCATTTCTTCAAATATCTTAAACAAAATTTAAAAATTTACCTCACGTGTTAGATTATTCTTCAAATTTCCAATTTTATATATCCTATATTCAATATCATCTACATTTTTAAAAATGAATTTTAATATGATGAATTTTGTGAGTGCACTAGACTAAGGAAGCTTTGTATATGTGATTTCAAGATTTTATTAGATGAACATTTAATGCAAGATTACCAATATTGGTAAGATTTTTCTATGGCCAGAATGAGATCTACCTATATATTAGTTTTAAGAATTAGTTAACACTCAAATTTGATTTTATGGCAATAAGGATGTTAACAATATATCTTATTTTATTGAAAAAGTATTATTAATTAACTTTATCATAAATATAATTAACTAATTTTTTATGATTTTACTAAGATTTGTGAATAATTAATATCAGAATGGTTAAATATTTTTTAAATAACAATCACATTGAATAATTATATATCATAGAACAATATGTGCCGTACAATACATTTTATTTCACAAAAAACGTATCAAAATATACATACAAATAAAGTATTTTTCATATTAATATTTATTTTACAATCTAAATTATTGTTGAAATATAACCTTTTAAATGAATTTTATTTCATGTTGTAATGGAATGGTAGATAGATATTGTATAAAAAGTACATATCTATTAGATTTAATATAATATTATATAATATGCTCATAGACATATCAATTAAACAAATATGCTTAACATATTCTTCTTGCTAGACAATTTGTCAAGTGATGCATATGACCAAATATTTAAGGTCATTTTGGTAGTCTTATGACCGAATAATTATTTATAATTCGATACAATAGTATGTTGATTAATTTTGAATAGACAACATAAATCCACGCAAATTGTTTTTACATCATCCTCCTTCATTTCATTTTGTATCTTAAGCTCCTTCCATTAAGGAGGCCTTTCATATTTCTTTTTATTATCGAATATAAAGTATGTCGATACTAACGAAAATTTATCTTTTAATTATGTGCAGATTATGATGAACGTGATAGTATCATATTTCTAAGTATTTCGTTTGTGAATGATAACTATTTTACATCTATTTTTTCGTCTTAAATGTATTTACAATCCCAATATGTTTCATAATAATTTGTTATATGTCGTTAACATGCAATATTTTTCTACAATACAAATAACGGGTAATGATTTCAGGTGTATCAATGAATTTTATTAGAAAGCAAGAAACTTGGAAGATACGTGTTCGATGTATTCACGTATAGTATGTAAGATTTCTAGCAAACAATGACATTATCGACAAAGAAATGAGTTTTATAGATGGGAAGTGATTGAATCTATCTATGTATTTTTTATTTCAAGTCATATATCACTTCTATTATTTCATAGTGCACGAATTTATATATATCATCTAATTGTTTATGAGATGTAATATATATGTTATTTAAGACAGATAATTTTGGTATATACCCTTATTCTTCTCTTTCATACAAGATGGTTTTGCAGACGAGCACATATGTCAAACTCATTGATAATCTCGATTCCACAAAATTGATTGTTTTTCTTAATTTTGATAAAATATTCACCAAATCTCTCGACATAATCTACTTGATTGGTGAGTATTATATTTTCTTGAATTATTCTTCTACAAATATATTCATCTTATTTTATTGATCAATAATATATTAATTATGATTATAAATGTTATCAGATGACACTTGAAAGTAATTGTCAATTTTGTCAGATGTGACAATAAGGGTGAATGAAACGATATAAGTGGGTAAAATTTTGGGAAATTTTTTGTTGTATGTATTATTTATTCTTCGATATTGTAAGTTATAATTAGAAGCATAATTATTAATTATAATAAAATAAAATGTAATATAAAAGATAAGGCGCAGGTATATCAACTAATTTATCCTGTTTAAGCAACTAAACTAGAGATTTAATGGAAAACACATAATTCAAAAACAAATAAGTACATTGATGCGTTCCTACTAGTGGTGAAGGATCGATGATCTTGTTTGGGAAGTCGCACGCGTTTTGTGGGAGGTTGATAGCGTGGAACGCGTGTTGTAGAAGGCGGCAGCGGAGGAGAGTGACTCGAAAGAGATCGAGTTCTTTGGCCGTAGCGTCGGAAACGGGTTGGGTAATCTCGATAAAGATCGAGTGGTGGCCATAGCGTCGGCGGCGAAGGAAGGAGTTGAGAAGACGGAGAGTGTTTGACGTTCGATCAAAGGGGAGGAGGCAAATGGCTCTCAATACTCAGGCTTTGATTAAAATGAACGTAACCTAATACAGAAGAACGAGTTGTCCTTTTATGCTAGGTCGCGGAACTCGGATGGGCCGATTCAGTTCAACAGAACGCGTTCATTGGATGGTTGAGAGAATACAGACAGAGAACGCGTTCTCTGGGCTTGTTTGAAGACACTTCAAAGAGAACGCGATGTCTTGTGTGCCCTGGCTGGCGACGACGCGAGCAATCAAGGATTGCGTTGTGTTGGCGATGGCTTTAGTGCGTGCTCTTGTGATCGGGCCTTCTGAGCGAATGCTCATAGCCTCTTCTTCCTCTGTGGCATTCATGGTGGGTACGTAGGGGCGCATCACCCTCCCTCACTTGGCTGTGAAGCGTCCCCACTTCACCATCATCGAACTCAGGCTCCACATAAGGCTCCAAGTCAGCTACGTTGAAGGTCGCGTGGACACCGTAGTCTGGTGGCAGCGCGATCTCATATGCGTTGTCCCCAATGGCCTTCACAACTTGAAAAGGGCCATCACCATGGGGGGCCAGTTTGGATTTGCGTTTTGCTGGAAAACGGCCTTTGCAAAGGTGCACCCACACCAAGTCTCATGGGGCAAATATAACGCGGCGGCGCCCACGGTTGTGTTGTGTGGCATACTGTTCAGCGCGACGCTCCAGCTGTGCTCGCATTCTTTGGTGCAACTCCTGGATCATCGCGGCGCGGTTGGCCGCAGTGGGGTGCTCAGTATCCTTCAGTGGACGCGGTAGCATGTCTAGCGGAGTCAATGGGTTGCTTCCATACACCACTTCGAAAGGAGTGAGCTTTGTTGCTGAGTGTCTGGACCTGTTATAAGAAAACTCAACAATGACAAGTAAGTCCTCCCAACGTTTTGGGTTGGATTTGAGCATGGTCCTAAGCAGGGCTCCTAAGGTTCGATTGGTCACCTCAATTTGACCATCAATTTGGGGGTGGTAGCTAGTGGAGTACAAAAGTTTGGTTCCCAACTTCCCCCAAAGTGTTCGCCAGAAAATTCCTACAAATTTTGTATCGCGATCACTCACTACAGTTCGCGGTATCCCATGTAAATGGACCACGTTGTCAAAGAACAACGCAGTGATCTCACTGGCAGTGTGTGTGGTTTTGCACGCGATAAAATGGGCCATTTTGAAAAACATGTCTACAACTACAAAGATAGAATCATTACCCCGACGAGAAAGAGGTAAATCTGTGATGAAGTCCATAGACAAATCTTCCCAAGGGCCTAAGGGGATGGGTAGAGGCGTGTAGAGACCATAGGGATGGGAAGTGGATTTGGCGTGTTGGCACGTGACACAACTGGTGTAATAGCGCGTCACCTGGGTGGTCATACGCGGCCAAAAGAAATGCTCGCGAAGAGCAGCTAATGTCTTGGTGACCCCAAAATGATCGCGTCCTTCATGGGCCTCTTGGATGAGGAGTTTCCTAATTGGTGAGCTAGGAATGCACAAACGGCCTGCTTTGTAAAGGTAACCCTCATGGAAGAAGTGGGTTTCGAACTCGCGGTCCCTAAGGCATTGTTCAACAATGGGCTTAAAGAAAGGATCAAGCAGATATAAATCCTTAATCAGTGCGAAGCCAAGAAGTTTAGATTGAAGATGAGTAAGGAGAACATACCTGCGAGAAAGGGCGTCGGTGACCACATTCTCCTTACCTTTTTTATGCACCACCACGTAAGGAAAGGTTTCCATAAATTCCACCCAGCGAGCATGGCGGCGGCTCAGGTGTGCTTGACTCTTCAGATAGCTGATGGCCGCGTGGTCCGAGTGGATCACGAACTCGCGTGGCCACAGGTAGTGCTGCCATGTCTTCAGGACGCGAACTAGCGCGTAGAGCTCCTTGTCGTATGTGGGGTAATTCAAGGTGGCCCCAATGAGCTTCTCGCTAAAGAATGCGATGGGACGTTTCTCTTGGTGGAGCACTCCACCAATCCCCACATTTGACGCGTCACATTCCACTTCAAAGTGTTTGTTGAAGTTGGGAAGTTGTAGCAGTGGCGTGTTGCATAGGGCTATTTTTAACGCGTTGAACGCGTTGTTGTGTGTTTCCTTCCAAATCATCACGACGCCCTTCTTTGTGAGTTCATGTAATGGCGCGGCGATGGAGCTGAAGTCGCGAACAAAATGGCTATAGAAGCCAGCCAAGTCAAGGAAGCTTCTAACCATTGTTGGCGTTGTGGGTGTTGGCCAATCTCTGATGGCCTTCACTTTCTCCTCATCAACGCATAGTCCGTCCTTGGAGACCACATAGCCGAGGAAGTTTGTAGTGTCGGAGGCAAATCGACACTTGCCAAGGTTGGCATACAAATGTTCGCGTTTTAAGCACTCTAACACAAGCCTAAGGTGCTGTACATGAGTCTCAAGACTACGCGAATAGACCAAAATGTCATCAAAGTACACTACAATGAATTTCCCCAGAAAGTCCCTCAAAACATGGTTCATGAGCCTCATGAAGGTACTTGGCGCGTTGGTGAGGCCGAAAGGCATGCCTAGCCATTCATAGAGACCATATTTTGCCTTGAACGCGGTCTTCCATTCATCACCCTCGTTCATGCGAATCTGGTGATATCCGCTCTTCAAGTCAATCTTGGTGAATAGGGTCGCGCCATGCAACTCATCTAGCATGTCATCAAGGCGCGATATGGGGTGCATGTACTTGATTGTGATCCGATTGATGGCGCGGCAGTCCACACACATTCGCCACGAGCCATCCTTCTTCGGAACGAGGATCATTGGGACCGCGCAAGGGCTTAAGGATTCCCTCACGTAGCCGCGATCCAGAAGTTCTTGGACTTGGCGTTGGAGCTCCTTTGTTTCATCTGGGCCAGCACGATAAGCAGCTCGATTGGGGAGGGAGGCACCAGGCACCAAGTCAATTTGGTGCTCAATGCCTCGCAAAGGGGGGAGGCCTTAGGAAAGCTCCTCTGGGAACAAGTCGTTGAACTCTTCAAGCAACTCAGAGATCTCGGTCGGCATGGCTTCCAGTATGGGGGCCTCTTGGGTACAAGGCGTTGGCACTAGAAGGAAGTAGGGTGCCTTGCCACTCAAAGGGGCAATGAGGTCACTTGGCCGCGCCAGGAGCAGCATGTGCTCACAGGTGCCTTTCAATGTGTTGTTGCTCGGCGCGGTCTTTGACCCTTCTTTGGAGCACGTTCTTTCCATCGACGTGTTTTCTTTGGTTGTGTCTTTGTTCCTAGACGCAGAACGCGGGCTACTGTTGGCCTGTTGCTGTGAGGCTTCAATTGCCTTCTGTCTATCACGCTCAACCTGGTCCTGTAAAATCTCATGGGGGGTCATAGGTAAGAGCGTGACACATTTCCCGTGGTAAGTAAACACATAAGTGTTTAAATACCCATCGTGAAGAACGCTCTTGTCAAATTTCCATGGGCGCCCCAACAAAAGATGTGTCGCGTCCATGGTAATGACATCACATAGGACAGAGTCTGTATATTGACCAATGGAAAAGGAAATTAGACATTGACGAGTTACAGTGTTACCAGCACTCGATGAAATCCATTGGAGGTCGTATGGTTGTGGGTGAGGAGTGGTTGGCAGGTTGAAATGAGTGACCACCTTCTCATTAATGATGTTGCAACAGCTGCCTCCATCAATGATGACGCTTAAGGTCGCGGTCTTGACCAAGCAACAAGTGTGGAAAAGATTCTCGCGTTGATCACCCAGCGTTGCTTCCTTGACAGTGAGCAAATGTCGCGTGACAAGGCTGAGAGCTGTGCCTTCATGCAACGCGGTGGCTTCACATGTGTAAGCCTCCTCGTCATCTTCGAACCCTTCATCGATTGTCTCAAGCGCGGCGTCGTCCTCCTCAAAAGATTCATAACCCGCGGAGGTTGTGGAGAAGAGAACTTTCTTGTTGTTGGGGCAACTCCTCATGATGTGCCCTCTGCCTCCACACTTGAAGCATTCTATATCACGCGCGCGTTCCTAGGTTGGTGATGTACCCTTTGGTGGTTGGGCGCGTGGAACAATGCTGGGTATTGTCGCGGTCTTTCCTAGTCTGTTGTGATTTGACGCGGTGGTTCCTGGGGGAGGACCGCGCACATTAGTAGAAAGAACTTGACTAGTTTGAGAGTCATACCTTTTTTGACCATAGGGTTGGTAGGGTCCTTGACACTTTTGCACTATCTAGTTGTGGAGTTCCATGGGATCACTGAGTGGGAGGTGGAAATTCCCAAGATTGATCATCCATGAGTCCTCCATCTCTTCATCATCAAACTCCTCGAACTCGTCTTGGTGGAGAGGAGTGTGGGAGAAGTGTCCATCTGAGCCATAGTGAGGCGTTCGCGCACTTTGGTGCCCCAGGTGGTCCTCCACATTGAATGGGACAGGGGTGGGGGCCTGGTGACACTGTCGCGGCACAACCTCTCTGGCGCGGTGGGATCGTCGTGGCAGACCTGTGGCGCATTCTTCTCGTCTGGCTCTGCCAACTAGAGGCGTAGAGATGATCTCATTTTGGCGTCTTGTTCCTCTGACTTCGTACCTGTCATTGAAGTCATAAGGGTCAGAGTACTCACCGTGGGAACCCTCATCGTGACCGGAGTCGCTTTTATCGCGAACTGGTGTTGCTTGGGGTGCATAGCGGTCGCGATGCGAGACATAGCCTTGGCGGCTTTCTATGATGGATTGGATCCGTTGAAGACGCGGTTGCAAGTTGGAGGACGAGGGCATCACTCCTTTGCCCTTGTCAACGCGTTGTTTGCTTGGCTCGGCTTCTGTTTGTCGCGGCGCGACTAGAGGATCCATGGGTATTTGCAAAGTTGGTGTTGGTTGTGCCAGCGCAGCGCGTTCTTTGGCCTGGTACTCGGCAAGTTGGCGCCTAAGTTCCAGGTTCTCGCGTTGTTCCTCTGAGAGCTCCAAAATTGGATCTTGTGTAGGATTGGTGAGTGGCACCAACTCATTTTGCGCGATCTGTTGTTGTGGGGGATGATTGTTGCCATCTCCTTGAACATTCCCACCAGTGGGTGCCATAAGGCTACCTATAAGAATATGTCCATCCATCGCGAGTAAAAATGCACAAAAGACAATATAGAACCAATGAACAAGTAAGCACTGAACAAGTAGCAAGTGTTCACGTAGGTGAGCGCGTTATTTTGGCCTTGAGGGCGGCTAATAGGCCAACAAAGCAAGTGTGATATGTAAGCACAAAAGCAACGAAACCAAAAGAAAGAAGTCTTAACCTCTTGCGTAAAGAACACGTACACACAAGACACAGTTACACGCGTGACACTAGACGTTGGAGAGGTGAAATAGATGAGTCTAGCCGTTGAGGGGAGAAGGTTGCCTTATTTTGGCTTTACTTCTCTTGTTTCTGAAAGTCGCATTTTTTTTTTTTTTTTGAAATGCGACTTGTTTTTTTTTTTGAATTTTGAAATTCAAATCCGAGATCTTAGTCTTAAATGAAGTTCGGATAAGAATTAAATAAAATAAAATAAAATAAAAATAAACGGCTAAGTAACTTAAGGAAAGAATTCACGAGATTATCGCGATAGGAGAGAGAAGATTTAATGCAGATTTATGACGGTCACACAAGCAAATATGGCAAGATATGCAAGCGTGATTTAAGCAATTAATTAAGGAAAGTTAATTACGCAGATTTCATGCATAGCAAATCACACCAATTTCGCGCGTGGATCAAGCAAATATTCGGCCAAGAGATTCTCTTGTAGAAACCGAAAGGACAAGCATGTGTTTGAGGGAAAAAAAATCAGTGATTATGGCGGAAGCAAGGATGATGGGAGAGAGGGAAAAAAAAATCGTGAACAAATGAAAACTTGTTAAACGACTTACAAGATCAAAGGCTCTGATGCCAGTTGATGCGTTCCTACTAGCGGTGAAGGATCGATGATCTTGTTTGGGAAGTCGCACGCGTTTTGTGGGAGGTTGATAGCGTGGAACGCGTGGTGTAGAAGGCGGCAGCGGAGGAGAGTGACTCGAAAGAGATCGAGTTCTTTGGCCGTAGCGTCGGTAGCGGGTTGGGTAATCTCGATAAAGATCGAGTGGTGGTCGTAGCGTCGGCGGCGGAGGAAGGAGTTGAGAAGACGGAGAGTGTTTGACGTTCGATCAAAGGGGAGAAGGCAAATGGCTCTCAATACTCAGGCTTTGATTAAAATGAACGTAACCTAATACAGAAGAACGAGTTGTCCTTTTATGCTAGGTCGCGGAACTCGGATGGACCGAGTCTCGATTAGTGGGCCGGCCCACGCGACATGCGTGGAACACACGCCCCAAAAGGAAATAAAAACACTAATGTCTTAAGAGAACACATTCAGTTCAACAGAACGCGTTCATTGGATGGTTGAGAGAAGACAGACAGAGAACGCGTTCTCTGGGCTTGTTTGAAGACACTTCAAAGAGAACGCGATGTCTTGTGTGCCCTGGCTGGCGACGACGCGAGCAATCAAGGATTGCGTTGCGTTGGCGATGGCTTTAGCGCGTGCTCTTGTGATCGGGCCTTCTGAGCGAATGTTCATAGCCTCTTCTTCCTCTGTGGCATTAATGGTGGGTTGGGGCGCATCATACATAATATAAGCAAACACAAATACCCTGATTACATGTTATGGCAAACACATTAAATAGTTATTTTTTCACAAGAATTATGTGATATTCCTTGTTTTCTTCTAAAGTTTGCAAGTGGAAGAAACAACCTTTATAAAAAATAGTACAACACTGTTTTTCACATGTCGCTACACTATTTTTTAACTAACATTTACAACAAAATTAAAGAGTTGTCAAATTTAGGAGACTAACATCTACAACAAAATTAAAGAGAGATGTCAAATTTAGGAGACGGTACACTGTTTTTTCACATGCAACTTTTACTTTTGTATTGCACAACCACAATCACTCATTATTGATCATAATATAGGAATGCTAGTTGTGTTACTTTCAAAAATCTGTATAATATTAGACTCATTTTTCTCTGAATTTTGAATTGATCTAGGAAACCTATGGGAATCTGTTTAAAAAGCTTTCCCTTTTGCCCCACTTCTATAATGATCTGTTGTTTAGCAGCAACTTCCAAAGCCAAATCCAAATGCAAAAGAAACCTAGAGAAAGAAAGAGGCAATCACAAATTAATTTTTCTGAATTTTTTTTACAATTCATAGAGGAAACACCTTAGTAAACCATAATCATGGGTTGCAAATAGCTTAAAGATTACCTTTTGCTCCACTTGTATAAATGATTTGTGTTAGCAACAGCTTCCAAGGCCAAATCCAAAAGAAACATACAAAAACAAAGAGGTATACTCATCATGATCGATGAACCAAACAAGTCATCCAACCTAAACCCAGAGAAAGAAAGAGCTATATATACTCATCATGGCAGTCATTTATATAAGAAGGTAGGCAGAAGCATACTTATCATTCCTATGATAATGATAAGCACTCCTGAAAGCCTCTACATTACATTGCATATAGGAACAAACAATTGATTCACAAGTTATAGCTACAAAGACAAATTGGCGATGGAGTCCATATATAGCATCTCTTGTTACTTCCAAAGCAAATGATCGATTAAATAGTCTTCCAAAGCAAATGATCAATTAAATAGTACTGTAGAAAAAAACAAACTAATAAGCTAGGTACCCTAGAAAAGGTATGTATTACAGGCGTTGGAGGGTGTCTACATAGGTGGAAATTCCACCGGTACTAAGATAAATTTGATCTGAACGGCCGCGAAGAGTGGTGAGTTGTCGCTCACCCTTATCATTATAAGAGAATATCACCCCCGTCTTCACCCGGCTATCAGGTGCCACTTTCCTCTTCCTCTTCCGAGTAATCTATGCCATATAGCCTAGAGTATACGCCCGAGGGAGATGTATAAATCCTGGTCCAAGATTGTTCAACGCCGCAGTCCAACATCATCCATACATCCAGGCTGAATAAGTAAATAACAGAAAGGTGATGGTGTTGGAAAAAGAAACAGAAAACAGAATGGAAGAACACAGAGAAGAGGAACAAAGTTACTGCTGAACTGCACTTCTCCGTCATTTTGATTGATTGATTACACATAGAATAAATAGAGTTTTGAGGCTTAACAAACTCCCTAATTACTCCCACTAACCACGTCTAACTACTCACTAACTTAGTGGACTAAATAACAAACTAAAACAATTAATTAAAAGCCCTTAAACATAGCTAGTCAACAACTTTCGAAATAACAGAATTCTGGGCAACTGAGTTTGAATCACAATTTTAACACCCTCCCTTGATTCAAAATTATCTTCATTCTTTGATCCTGATGCACTTCTCATTCATCTTCAATCTTGATGCACTTCTCATCCATCTTCAATCTTGATGCACTTGTCATCTTCTTCAATCTTGATGCACTTCTCATCCATCTTCAATCTTGATGCACTTCTCATCTTCTTCCAACTTGAGACTTGAATAGAGTCTTCATTTTGAGGCTCCAAAACTGGTATTTCACACCATTGAAAATGGGCAATTGTGAAAATCCAGACCCTGCACCATTGTTGTTCTGCATCATGAACAACTCACTCTTGATCCCTTGTTTCCCTTGTGTCTTCTCTCAATTCTCTCACACACTATCTAGGATCGAAACCCAGACACGCTCTGATACCAATTTGTTGGAAAAAGAAAAAGAAAACAGAATGGAAGAACACAGAGAAGAGTAACAAAGTTACTGCTGAACTGCACTTCTCAGTCATTTTGATTGATCGATTACACATAGAATAAATAGAGTTTTGAGGCTTAACAAACTCCCTAATTACTCCCACTAACCACGTCTAACTACTCACTAACTTAGTGGACTAAATAACAAACTAAAACAATTAATTAAAAGCCCTTAAACATAGCTAGTCAACAACTTTCGAAATAACAGAATTATGGGCAACTGAGTTTGAATCACAATTTTAACAGATGGTGCAAGACGACAACTGCAGCGTAAAGCTGGTTAATCTCCCCCCCCCCCCCCCGTATACTCAACGACATTAACATCTGGTGGTCCGCCTATTAACTTAAACGACTGAGCAGCAAAATTAAACGACAGCACATCCAAGTAGCAGATATCTCTATCCTCCCCCAGGCGTATGGTCATCCAATGCCAGCAGCCCTTGAAGAATCTCTGAGGGCACGCCTCTGTCTCGGTAGGAGCAAACATTCCCATATATAAGCCCTCTTCCTTCAATTCCAATTCCATTTGCACTTGCATCTGGTGATGGGCCCCCCTCGTTTCTCCCCCACCCGTTGGGTCTATAATCGACAATTCTCTCCCACTCGCCCCTTTGTGAGCTATAAACCAAGACCAGAAAGCAAGGGCAGTAAAGCCAAGACCCTATTTTGCTGTAATTGATGACCATGACGACCCTATAATCCGTCTGTACTGTGCCAAAGCCCCAGGCGAGCCGACAACGGTCCTCAGAGATGCGGGCTAGTAGGGGACGGAATTCAGGCGGGAAAGGTTCAACAAACTTCACCCGATGGGTAGCGGGGTTGCACAATGCTATCTTGAAGGCCAAAAGCGAGATAAACGGAGGTCAAACAGTAGATGCCGTTGCTGGAGAGGCCCACCGCGGAGATCAGGCGCTTCTCCTCATCCCCATCTGACAGTCCTGGAGCCATCCTGTACACATCTTCTAATGCGATCGTATGGAAGGGCTCTGATTTGTAGGCGTCGCCACGGAACAGCGCCATGAAGGCACCCGAATGGAACTTAGACCGCCATGCTTTACAAACTAATTCAAATCTCAGGATGGATTTCACGGGGAGCCGCACCAGAATCTCTTCTAACAATTCTTCAGGGAGAACCAATCTTCCGCCGCCGCCGCCGCCATTCAACTAAACTAGGGCAATAAGAGACAACGGAGAGCCAAGAAAAGAGTTAGAATTGAGTCAATCCTATTACTGACAGTATATATAGGAATACATTATTAATTAAGCTGATCCGATAGAGAATAAATATATCTACTACTCTTTTTCTACTTAGGGCCCGTTTGGTATCCATATACTAGTATATCAGATATCAGGTATGGGTATGGGTATCAGATATCAGGTATGGGTATGAAATTGATATCTGATATCTGTGTTTGATATGCAGGAGATATCAGTTTGATATCTGATATCTGTGTTTGGTAGAGTTTTTTCAGATATGAGATATCAAAACCTGATTTTTATAAAATAAGTTAATTTCTAATTTGAAGATAATAAAAATATAATTTAAATAAAATCATTAGTTAAAAAGCATAATTCTCTAACATAATATATATCTTAAAAAGTGTTTTTGCAAGTGTCATTGAATCATTACATTTCAATCTATCAACATCATCATAATGTGCAAAAAACCTCCTAAAAATTAGGGAATGAATGTTTGATAGATTAGTTATGCAAAAGCTCACAAAAAATTACACCATCAAAATGACCTTGCAATCACAAACCAAAAATATTATCTTCCCTGGTTCTTTCTCTTACTCAAATTGCACCCACATGCCCACCACGAAATTTGACAATGAGCCTCTCCACATACAACTTCTTCCACTCATCATTTGGACAACTATAGAATGCATCAAGCTCACTTGGGTTCCTTGAAAGAAAGCTAGTAGCATCAATTGCATCAATTTGAGAAACTCCCTCTATCATAGCAATCTCGGATAACAAGTTTTTCTTTTGCTCCACAATATCTTGTTCACGCTTTTGGGCCTCTTTCAAAGTATTTGCTATTGTGCCCATATGATCTTTGATTTAATCTATGGCAATCACAAACTTATCATTGGTCTCATTCTTTTTAGTAAATCCAAGAGGGCTTTTACCTTTCTTTAGCTTCTTCCGAGCGGGTAGTGTTGGCAATTCAGTCACATCTGAATCATCTACATCATTATCTAGATCAATAAACTCCTTGTCTATGTTGTTGATGCTATCATCCATATCTTCAACCCTACTCCCATCCGCTCGATCTGGACCAAAAATAAGCTCTAACTTCTCAAATAGTGGAAATTTACTCTTCCATAAACCCTTCGCCCTAGGATGCCGCTGAAAAATAACATATAACATGAGTTACATAGTGAAAATGCAATTGAGTATTTTGCCAATCAAGTATATAAACACCTAAAATTATGCAGTCAATAAGATTAAGAAATTACCGCACAAAAGTCATCAAAAGCTTGTCTCTCACATTGAACCATCTTAGCATCATCATCCCATTGGAATCCCGATAACTTGAGCATATCATGGATAACAGTATACTTTTCCTTCAAGAATTTGATCTTTGATTCAATTTGTGAAGCCTTCAACCCACATGATCGAGACTTATTTATCATCTTTTCTGCCACACATTGATGAAATCCATTCTTAAAACCACCCTCACATTTCCAACGAGGGTCAAGTTTTAGCTCCATTATGAAATCCAACATCATCTCCTCCTCTGAATGACTCCACTTCCTCTTGTTCTTCCCACGTCCAATAGCTTGACTTGAATCATTCATCCTAAAAATATCAAAAGTTTCATATACAACACACACGAAAATATAATCCAATCACCCAAACTTCACACAAACACACATAGTTCAATCATAATGAAACCAAATAGCTTTACAAACACTAAAACAAACATAAAGTTATACATGCTTAACTAGTTTTACTAACACTTGTAAACTAGTACAAGACATTCAAGAGCAAGCAAAAAAAAAGTAGACTTGTAAAGGCTAATCAACTAGAGCTAGATCTCCAATTGTTATATAATGTATGAGCCATGAGCTTTCTGAAGTCATCCCAAGCATCTGATGTAGAAACTTGTGTGATGTACTCAGTTGGTTCATTTTCCTCCCATTCTTCATCCTCAAGCTCACCCTCTTCCTCCTCCTCATCTTCCTCTTCCTCGATATTAAGGTCCAACTCAACATCAGTTGGCATGTATTTACGGATGAGGTTGTGCAATAATGCACACACACTAACTATCCGGCCTTGAGTTCGAATTGGAAAGAATGATGGACTTCGAAGAATAGCCCATCTCCCTTTCAATAGACCAAAACATCTTTCTATGACATTCCTAGCTTTGGCGTGTTTCATGTTGAAATACTCCTCAGGATTGTCTGGCATTGTATCCCCCCATTCCTTTAAGTGATAATTATGACCTCTATACGGAGCTAAGAACCCCTCACAATTCGTGTACCCAGCATCTACCAGGTAATAACACCCTTCACATAGTAAATATTGTGTTAATGTATAGAAAGATGGTGAAGTCATCTAGCTAAACTAAATAATTGTTTATGATTACCTTTTGGGACCTTCAAACCATTTGGTCTAGAAATTGCATCACGAAGAACACGACCATCATGTGCAGACCCTTCCCAACCAGGCAATATATATATGAACTCCATATTAGGATTACAAACACCTAAGACATTCATAGCAAGTGCACCTTTTCTAGTTCGGTATTTTGATCTATCGGCATTTGACACATGAACACTAATGAAAGTTCCATCTAAAGCTCCTAGGCATCCCTACAAATCAAGGAAGAGAAAGTAATTATTGTCAAAACAATTCAAATTGTTTAATTATTAATAATTAAAATAAAAGATTGTAGTACCTTGAAATATTTTCATCTACTATCTTCACAATCTTCGGGTATAGGTGTAGGTTTTTTGAGCAAGTGATGATGTAACTTTAAAATCGCACGAATACATAGATTGAATTGTCGACTAACACTCTCTCCGCTTCTTAAAAAATAATTCGCTATAGACCT
Organism: Rheum nobile; assembly: GCA_027886185.1. NCBI lineage: Eukaryota > Viridiplantae > Streptophyta > Magnoliopsida > Caryophyllales > Polygonaceae > Rheum > Rheum nobile. The sequence goes on along the minus strand of WOAB01000506.1, from coordinate 6,921,864 downwards.
ATTTTTTATGTGGTGTGCTAATGTAAATAAAAACATTGCAACCATTTCTTCCACCTCCATATTTTTTGTTCTACGTGATTCCCCAATACTTTGGACCATCTCACAAAGCACTCCAAAAGTGTGTCTATTGACACGAAATTCGTTCTTACATATAACATCACTTTCTCTAATCAACCTATTTAGATTGGACAACCTATGACGTATTATATCCCTAGCTTGCATTGGAACTTCTTTGATTTGATAAACTCGTTCGCGAATCATTGTTGTAGCAATAACGATGAGTTTCGTAACAAGTATAATTGTTACTTGTACAAGCTCTTGTATTTCCTTCTTTCTCCTTATTGAATCAAGTTCATATGAATCCATTCTATAAAATAAAAAATTAATCTACTTAACACCCATAAAAAATACTACAAAAACAATTTGAATATCCAAAAGAAAAGGAGAAGCAAGAACAATATAGCTAGCAAGAACAATATTTTAAGAAATAAGAATAGTATTCAAATCCAAAAGAAAAATATTTCTCAAGTGTTCCAAATGCCTCCACAGGATGTCAAACGAGGGGTTCCAACAGAAACAAGCTAGCCTAACAAACTATATATATCAAAGCATAATCGGGATATGACATATAAGCTGTGGACTGTGGAGGCATTTGGAACACTTGAGAAATTCTTGCAACTCTTACATAACATTTTCACTTATAATATTTAATAATCATTAAAAACTTAAATTCACCCACACTGTAATTTCTAAGTTTCGGATCAAAATGTAGTAAAATACAGCAAAAATCAGTCCACTAACTATATGTTTCAGATTGAGCAAGTACTTCTAAAACACTAACTCAGCGCCAATTACGGACTCTGATCAATCTTCAAAATCAAACATTTCTATATGCAGCAAAACTTCAACTTACATAGACAAATCCAGCTCGATTGATTCAGCCATTAACAAGCCTAAAATTCTTTAAAAATCCTGAAATGGTATTAACAAGCCTAAAATGCCTGAAGCCACGGACTGAAAAAATGGTATTAATAGGCCTAAAATTCCTGGAACTTAAACCGATTCAAGAGAAGGCAAAAAAAATATTGACAAAGAGGAAGACAAACCCAGCTCAAGAAAGAGCTCAAAACCCACGAAATTAGTAAATCATAACTGAAACTTACCTAGACATTTTATCGAACACTTTAAATTTCCATACAAAACCCTAGATCTGAAAGTAATTTCCATATAAAATCAAGATAATCAAGCAGTCCATATAAATTTTTGCTTAAAGCAAAACTAAACCCTAGATCTAAAATTGAGAAATTTTTACCTTGAAGAAAAAGGTAATGTTGAGATTGAAGTGAAGAGAGACACCACTTGATAAAGATCCGGCCAAGTTGTTTGAAGATTTGATCGACTTTGATGAAGAACTTGGAAGAATAGCTATGTCATTGTGGGGGAGGAGAAGAGAGGAGGAGGAGAAGAGACGATGATTTGATTTTAGAATGAGAGAGATATCACTGATAACCCTTGAAAAATGGGTATATCAAGCTTGTTGAAAATTCAGATATCAGGATATCAAGGATATCAAATTGATATCCATATACTGATATACCAAATACCAGGTATGGGTATGGGCCATTTTGATATCCATACATGATATCAGGATATCAATACCAAACAAGCCCTTAATTGGTATATATTGTTATTTGTCTAGGTCAATATTAATTACTTTTATCATCATATCATATTACTTAGATAGGCCCACGACCATCTTGTAAGCCTCACTTGAATAGTACGTACGTTTTAGCTTTGGTTCATTTGAGTTGAGTTTCGCCTCCATAGCTCCATCAAACACACAAGACATTAAGACAATGTGATGCCTTCACCCCCTTCTTGATCCATAACATTGGATCATCATTAAACCTCTAACGTGAGGTTCTTATCCAGCCGCTTCATCACGTTGAAGCCGGCCCCAAGTAGATTCAACCGAGATGCAAGGAAGAGGAAGGCGACAATTTGCACCACAATTCGAGCCAAGACACACGAGATGACCCTTTGTCGGGGTGTTTCGCATTAACTGGTATCAAAGTTTAACAGTTGAGCTAAATCACTTCCTTCTCACTTTCATCTCTAGATTCCACTCGCTTATCCCTACCTTCCCTTTTTATTTCATTCCGCCATTATGTATAGAATTACTTATGTACAAAGACATGAACATGTGATATTTATATAATTTGAAGCATAAAATAACAACAAAATCATACATATTATAATTGTTATTACTTGTGAAAGTTGTTGTATATTTTAATCGTTTAAGCTTAAATCCATTCTTGAACCATTGTTCTGGCCTGAGACAGTTCATTGTTGACCGAGCTTAACCCAGTTCAATTCCAATCCTCTTTGCCGAATCGCAAAGTGAAGAAACACTAACTTACTTATAGTCTTATACGATATATTTGAAGGTGAATATATTTATTCCATTAGACTAAATTCATTAGTCATAAAAAATTGTAAAGTTTATAATCATTGTTGACAAATGGAAGATCTCATGTCATTGAATTACTATGCTTACTATATATATTAAATAATTTGTATATATTACTAAAATATAATTGGATCGGTATTGCACCACGTTAATTATTGTCATATGTATGTACTTTATCGAGCAACATCATTTAGTTCTCTTTTTTATTAGGTATAAAATTTTATAGATAATTTTTTCTATACTTTTTTAGTACATAGGTTAATATATATTATGAGAAATGAATTAAGTGAGAATGATTATTATGGTGCAAAATGAGAATGTCCCATAGTCTTTGGATGTAGGCAAATTCAAGGGCTTGGATCACACTTTCATTAAAAGGGGTATGTGTTATGCGCATGACCCCTTAGTCATACCTCCCCCTGTCGGTCAACGCCGACGTTGATCGCCCAATTTTATTTTATTTTCAGGGCCATTTTTATTTGGGGGGCGAAATTTTTATTTTCTGGACCAAATTTTTTTATGCACATTCAAACAAGATTTCATGCACTTTTAAAATAAACCAAATACATGCTAAAAAACTAAATGAATTACACATCTAGTACAAAAATAGATGCACATCTAGTATAAAAATAGATGCACATCTAGTACAAAAATAGATGCACATCTAGACTGATTTATGTGCGCATGCATGCAAAAACGTATGCATTTCAACATTCATTCACATACTATCTAAAACTCATGCACATTTTCAATTCAAACTCGATATAAGCACACCTAGTACAAATTAGGTGCACATATAAGCCATTATCTATGCACATACATGCATAGACGTATGCAATTCACACGTAATGCACTAAATGTGCATGCAAATTGTAACACCCCCAAAACTTAACCCTTTTGGAAATGTATTACCGCCAGTGACCCCAGTGTTCCTTACCGAGATCACCCAAGGTTTTACCATTTAAATACAATTTATGAAATACAAATGATACATAATGATCAAAGCATTCAATTCCAAAACATATCATTGTTAAAGAAACATGAGTGACGGGATTACAACCCAATCCCGAATAGGTCAACACAGAGTTTAAACCAAATACAGCGGAAGTCTTATAAAGTAGGATACAGTGAAAGTCTTATAAAACACCTTACAACCAAAGTCATTGTCCAAAAGATCTCAACCTGATTAAAGAAATAACTAAAACGTTCAAAAACCACCGTCGACTCCATAGTCCTTCTATTCTTCTGAGCTACTTTCGATCTGATATGCCGAATCGAACGGATGACACCAGCCCACATGCGGAGAACAAAGTTCGTGGGTTAGTCTACTTGAATAGACTAGCAAGGGTATAAAGCAGAATGGTTCGAAGCAGTCGTATTAGGTTAGACTCATCGCTTCTCGAATAATAACCGATGACGATAGTCAACCATCATACTCCTACTGGAATAAACAAGAGGTATGCACAAGAGAAGATTGTGGAAGACTGAATCTTCACAGAAATCGACTCGAAAAGAGACTCCAATAGATTGAGTCTTTAAGGAAATATGACAAATCTGAAATGTTTACAGCATCATACAACAATGATTTAAAAGTTGACTGAGATGCTTCGGTTCACGACCAACCTCATCGCATACAGCGAATCCAGATTGGAAAGATAACGTACTATGATCAAAGTCGAGACGAGTTTTCCTAGCTGTACTATAACTTAGCTGCACTACTCGCCGAAGGTTTATTAATTATGTGCGTCGAGTAGCACTTATCTGATTTATGTTTCAAAAACACACATCACGTTATTAGACTTTTACATGTGTACCCCACCATTGGGACGACACATCTTAGTATACGTTTCGTCGAGAGTGACGTACACCGGAAGATTTGTGACACCAGCTAAGTGTCCTGTCTCTACACACTTGTGAAAGAGACCGATCATGATCTTAGAATAGTACCAGATGGAGACGAGCCACCCCGATACCAGATTATAAAGAAACGACTGGACCGAGTCCGAGTAACGTTCCTATCTAACAGTGCTAACTAAATAGTTACAGCACAATAACAGTTACAGGATAAATCTACATAAAGGCCCGAAAGGCGATCACAGATAATAGCGTTGTTCTAACAGATATACAACCTATTATAATATCAATATTTTGTTTTCCAAAAAAGTTTACCAAAACCATTTCCAGACAAACAGAGTATTCATTCCAAATTAATCCAGGAATTTCTTCCGAAAAGACATCCGAAAACTCCCTAACTACAGGAATATCAAGAACCTCAGGTCCATCCTTCGCGGGCGAATCCAAGTAGCAAAGGTACCCGACACATCCTTATCGTAGTAGCTTAAACGCAGCCATCGCATTGATCAGCTTGCCGTTATCAGCGTCATTCCGACCTTTGAACTTGCACACGAACTGGCCCCTAGATGACACCGTCACCGTTCTTGAACTGAAGTCGATCACCGCCTTGTGACGCGTCAGCCAATCCATACCGAGAATAATGTCGTATGGTGCCATGGCTATGCAGATTAGATCTGCCTCGAACTCCTTACCTTGAATGGTAATTGGAAAGTCGGACAGATGCTTGGTTCCCACCAAACGTTCTCCATTAGGAAGACTAACAACGAAAGGATTGCACGAATCGTTGCACACTAAGTCTAACTTGCTAACACAACTATCCGAAATAAAGGAATGCGTAGCACCAGAATCAAATAGAATGCACACTGAAGTAGAGTGAAGGTATAGAGTACCTTGAGCAATCGGAGCGTTGGGTCCATCTGCTTCACGCATTTCGTACAATCGTTGACCCTGACTTCCAGAAACAGCTGGGGCCTTTCCCCTGTTCTGAGAGTCGTCTGAACTGACGGGCTAGGAGTCTCGGCAGGCTTAAACCTAGGTCGGTTGCTCTGATGAACTGACCCTTGTTACGACTCTACTCCCTTCTACTTCCCTTGCTTGCAGAACTTCTGCAGATGACCATCACGTCCACACCCAAAGCACGACCTCTTCTCCTTCTGACACTCATTGCTCTTGTGCCTAGCAACACCACAGTTATAACACTGAACTGAACTCCTGGTCTGCCCTGACTGCTGAGTCGATCCTCCTTGTGTCATCTCCGTCTTAGCTCGGCCGGACTTGGTAAAGTTAGATGGTGGCGCAGGGCGCTTAAAGCCACCTCCCTGGTTCTGGTTCTGCATCGACTTCTGTCGGCTGCGCCTCTTGGTCGACTCCTCTAGAGTTACCTCCAGCTTATAGGCACAATCCATATACTGCTCCAAGGTAGAGCATGTGTGGTGCACCATTAACGGCTTGATATACGGGCTCATCCACTCGTGGAAGTACCAGATCTTTTGGGCCTCGCTGGTAATCTCGGCAGGGGCGTACTGTAAAAGATGATTGAACTTAGATGCCAACTCGGTCACTTTCAGACCATCCGTCTTTGGGTACAAGAACTCTTTATGCTCCTCCTCTCTCATAGTACGAGAGAAAAAGCGATCAACCATCTTGGTCTTAAACATCGACCAAGTCAACACTGGGCTCTCTGCCAAACCTGTGCTCTCCCACCACTCGCTAGCCTCCTCCTTCAGCTGAAGAGAAGCGATATGGACCTTCTCGGCCTCAGTACACTCCACGTTCCGAAATAGCCTCTCCATATGGGAGAACCAATGAGTCACTGCTACTGGCTCCCCTTTCCCGTTATAGCAATCGGGTCTCATGGAAGTGATGGTCTTAAGAGCGCGACCATAGCTGTCTCTAGCCCTGACGGCATTTTCCTGGGCAACATGGTTTTCTGGCTCCTCAAACCTCGGAACCGGTGGGTGGGTTGGCACTTCTTGAGCTTGAGGCATACTTGGTCGCAGTATATCAGTCACTGCTTGCATGACCATTCCTCGAATTGCCTCTAACATTGTAGCATCAAAAGTCATTGGTGCTTGGGTCTGATCTTGACCTTCGCATCTAGGATGATTGCGGGACTCAGACTCATGCTCGTCTTGAGTGACATCCCTTGCGGTTGGTCTAGGATCCTGATTGGTCCCAACACCAGCTCGAGTCGTGTTCCTTGTGTTCACCATCTGTTTACCGATCCAATTCCAAGTATTTCATACATTAATATTTATTTCATAAACTTAATGTAGCAAAATCACTCAGAAATAGATCAACTGGGTATTTTATAGATGAACTGGAACTATTTTACAAGCTACACATAAGTCTATCATCCGAGCGCTAGGACAACATTGCTCGAAGATAAAAGTGTTTCACAGAGTACTTGTCGCAATACTAAAATATTACACATAGTACAAACTTGGAATACTAAGAAACGAAACTACTGCGATAGGCAACGCCAATTCTCATCAAGGCGTTCCAAAATGTCTCCCATAAGACTGGCTACTCGTGCAAGGTCTCTTCGGACTAGGCTCATCATCGAGCTCTGGTGATGGGTTTCGCACCCTGCTAGACCCTGAAGCACATGGTCCTATCTCAGTCATGGTAAAGTATGGGTCGTCCATGACTGGCCCTCCTATCCCAGCCCTCCTCTGAGTACTGGCGATCAGCTCATCCCTCTGACGCTGCTGTTCTACAGAGATTACCTCGCTCTGGCGGAGGATCTCCTGCAGCTCGGATTCTGACCTCCTTCTTCTTGGAGTAGGGATAGGCTGAGATTCCCTGACACTTCTCCTAATACCGTACTCGGTATACAATGCCTCCCAATCAGCTTCTGACATGGGTGCGTACTCTGGCACTGGTGGCAACTCTTGCACAGGTGGTAACTCTGAACTGGGGTGAATAAATTGCATCCCCGTTTCCTGACTATCCACCAGCAAGTGCCTCAAGTCATCGGACTCCTGGTTTTGTCCGTTGAGGTCCATCTCGGTATCCTCCTCGGGATCATCCTCGATGGGGTCCTCTTCCTCTTCGGGGTCATCCTCTATGGGGTCCTCTTCTTCATCTTCCTCCTCGCTCCCTTCAATAATCATATCCCTCAGGTAATCGTCATTGTAGTACCCTCTCGCATACCTAGACGATTCATCTTCTGGCATTGCTTCCTCCCTTGGTGGCTCCACTGGCGCTGTCACAGGAACTACTGCATTCCTTGATACCAGGACTACCGACTCAGGAAGCACATGCTTGATCTCCTCAGATGGGCTGCTCGGGCCTCCAACCTCGAAGCACCTCTGGGGTATAGGGAAGTCTAGCCTCTCGGGAGACGGTGAATCCATCTCGGCATCTTCCGACCCCTTCTTCTGAGAGAGACATGCACCCATCTCCTATAGGATAACGAGGAAGGAATTAGTCTTTCTAGACATAGAAGCAAGCTTACTATATCAGACTATCCAGAAGACATGACTATGAACGGTATTTTTAAATTCTTTTTACTTTGAAAATTCAGAGCCCTTTTTAAAGAATTTTCGAAAATGGATAATCGGTTTATAAAAATCCCAAACCCGTTTTAAAACCTTTGGCTCTGATACCACAACTGTAACACCCCCAAAACTTAACCCTTTTGGAAAGTTATTACCGCTAGTGACCCCAGTGTTCCTTACCGAGATCACCCAAGGCTTTACCATTTAAATACAATTTATGAAATACAAATGATACATAATGATCAAAGCATTCAATTCCAAAACATAACATTGTTAAAGAAACATGAGTTACGGGATTATAACCCAATCCCGAATAGGTCAACACAGAGTTTAAACCAAATACAGCGGAAGTCTTATAAAGTAGGATACAGCGGAAGTCTTATAAAATACATTACAACCAAAGTCATTGTCCAAAAGATCTCAACCTGATTAAAGAAATAACTAAGACGTTCAAAAACCACTGTCGACTCCATAGTCCTTCTATTCTTCTGAGCTACTTTCGATCTGATGTGCCGAATCGAACGGATGACACCAGCCCACATGCGAAGAACAAAGTTCGTGGGTTAGTCTACTTGAATAGACTAGCAAGGGTATAAAGCAGAATGGTTCAAAGCAGTCGTATTAGGTTAGACTCATCGCTTCTCGAATAATAACCGATGACGATAGTCAACCATCATACTCCTACTGGAATAAACAAGAGGTATGCACAAGAGAAGATTCTGGAAGACTGAATCTTCACAGAAATCGACTCGAAAAGAGACTCCAAAAGATTGAGTCTTTAAGGAAATAGGACAAATCTGGAATGTTTACAGCATCATACAACAATGATTTAAAAGTTGACTGAGATGCTTCGGTTCACGACCAACCTCATCGCATACAGCGAATCCAGATTGGAAAGAGAACGTACTATGATCAAAGTTGAGACGAGTTTTCCTAGTTGCACTATAACTTAGCTGCACTACTCGCCGAAGGTTTATTAATTATGTGCGTCGAGTAGCACTTATCTGATTTATGTTTCAAAAACACACATCACGTTATTAGACTTTTACATGTGTACCCCACCATTGGGACGACACATCTTAGTATACGTTTCGTCGAGAGTGACGTACACCGGAAGGTTTGTGACACCAGCTAAGTGTCCTGCCTCTACACACTTGTGAAAGAGACCGATCATGATCTTAGAATAGTACCAGATGGAGACGAGCCACCCCGATACCATATTATAAAGAAACGACTGGACCGAGTCCGAGTAACATTCCTATCTAACAGTGCTAACTAAACAGTTACAGCACAATAACAGTTACAGGATAAATCCACATAAAGGCCCGAAAGGCGATCACAGATAATAGCGTTGTTCTAACAGATATACAACCTATTATAATATCAATATTTTATTTTCCAAAACAGTTTACCAAAACCATTTCCAGACAAACAGAGTATTCATTCCAAATTAATTACTCAGATAAACTACTGATAATTAATGTAAATATGGAACGAATGAGCAAGAGTGAACCGCCACTTTTGCCTTAATCCGCAGAATAGAAACAAGCCTAACGACAACGACGAGATTCCAGGCTCGACACGGGTATAGCTCCGACAGCACAAACACCTTCGAGTCGACCCATAAAAGGAATCCTAAGTTAGATCCGACATAACCATAGTACGAATCTAAAACGACGAAAGAAAATGAAAGTAAAGACGCCACGACGACAACCAACCAAGCCAAAGCCACGAAGGCATTCTGGGCACTGGCGGCGGTCGCTGTTCTTGGCGGCGGTCGCCGTTCTTGGCGGCGGTCGCCGTTCTTGGCGGCGGTCGCCGTGAAGAACTCCGATGACAGAACGAGAGAAAAACTCACCCAAATGATGCGCGTTTCGACCCCTTTTTGCCTTGCCTGGGTTCCAACCTCCAAAGGCAACCAAAAGGCTTCACAAGGGCTTCTGGAAACACCACCAACCGACACCGACGAAGCTTCCGAAATCCGGCGAAACTAACACTCCGACGAGAGGAAGATTTGACAGAGATTCGGTGTTGGGATGGCTCAAAACCTTTCCCCCAACACCTCATTTTATAGCCAAAGCAATGGGAACATCATCATCACCCTAGACGAGGCCGAGTAGGGCTAGATCGGCGCGGCCAGAGCTCGCCGGCGACCAACGGGTAATGACCTCTGGGTAATCACGGCGGGCGCCGCAATTTTGCCTACGGTGGGCACCGTAATTACGGCGGTCGCCGTTCCTAGCCCTGGCGAGCCCAGAGTAGGAGACGACGGCCTGACACTTTGGGCCCAGCGACGGCGGGCGCCGTGACTGTACGGCGGTCGCCGTTTTTGCCTTTTCCCGCCCATTCAGCTTTTGAACGAGCAAGACATTAATCCGGGATAAAAATTATCGTACGCGAACGCGTATAAACATCCGAAGCACGTCGTCTGTATTTTATTTCACTGAGAAAAATATTACAGATACAGAGCACATTACAGAATGTCTCAAGCTACTTGAATTAAATCTGACGTATTAAACGGGTACTCGGGAAAATTCCAAAATTCCCAAAATAACCTTACAAAATACAGGGTATCACACAAATTGGCTTGAATGTGCATAATGTTTGCATTGTATGTGTTAGTACAGATCAGATGCTCATACAAGCCCTTATCCATGCACATACACGCATAGACGTAGACCTGTCAAAAACCGACCCAACCCAAAAACCCGACCCGGCCCGAAAGGACCCGAACCCGAACCCGACCCGAACGTCACTGGGTCAAGAAGGACCCGAACCCGACCCGACCCGAACCCAAATCCGAGCTCGCGAGTCCTTTTTATTTTGTATATTTTATTTCATTTATAATAAATATTTTAATAGACTTTATTAAATAATAATATAATATTAATTATATTATTATAATTATTTTATTAAAGTTAAAAATCATAAAAAAGGGCATATTCGACCCGCTGGGTCAACCCGAACCCGACCCGCCCGACCCGAAAATTTTATCAACCCGATCGACCCGAACCCGATTTGACCTGAACCCGACATGACCCGAACCCGACCCGCCCGACCCAGTTGACATGTCTACATAGACGTATGCACTTCACAAGCAATGCATTGAATGTGCATGCAAATTAGCGTGAATGTGCATAATGTTTGCACTGTATGTGTAGGAAAAAATATGGGCTCGAAGAGAAATATTTTAGGAGCAAAAAAAACTTGGTTGGTTAGAAGTGCATGAAATATTGTGTGAATGTGCATATTTTTTGCCCTAAATGTTATAGAAAATTTTGGCCCTGATATAAAAAAAATCGCTCGAAAAAAATTGGTCTCGAAAAAGAAATTGACCAGTCAACGCTGATTAAAAGTGCATGAAATCTTGCATATAAAATTTTGGCCCGGATACAAAAAAAAGTTCGCCCGAAAAAATAAATAAATTTATTGACTGATCAACGCCGGAGTTGACCCACTTAAGTGGTCATGCACATGACCATTTAAATGATATTCTAATCTCCATCCTTGAATGGGAGTCCATCCAAGAGTAGATGTTCATTCTCATATTTACACCATACCATTTGCACTTGATCAAGCCCATGTATTATGGTTGTGATTTCTTCCATACATTAGGTTGATCTTGATGCATTTTTTAGTATATCTTATTATATATAATATAAATATGTTAAGGTTGTGATTTTTCTATAATTTATCGTAATCACGATTTCATAATTAATATGTACTTTAGATATAATATAAATATTAAGGCTGTAATTTTTTCCATATATTTAGTGTGTAGTTTTGGATGTAGGCTTGCATTTGGAGAATAAGTTTGTATTTTAATTTTAAAAAATTATTCTTATTTTTGTTGGGTTTGGAAATTACCAACAATTTGATTAATATCAGTAGTAAATTATATCGAAAATAAGTACTAAGATTAAAACTAGCCATGAAATTTAATGCTAAGTGAAATATAAAAAAAATATGTATTATGAACATATTTCTCTGGTATTTGTAAATACTAGGTGTATTACCCTCGTGCTTTGCACTAGGGAGTTAAAGTTTACATGCGAAAGTAAAAATTTAGTAGGAGATTTGTGTTAACTAATTGAGTTATCGTGTGTTTGTGTTGATGAATATAATTAATAAAGCAAAGACGATAAAACATCCTTGAACAAAAACACAAATTTTCACAAAGTCGTAAAATCATGTATGGGGGCTGACGTTTGTTCCGTGCCCTTTTTGATCCATTTCTCGTGGAGTCAATTTCTCATCAGTACAAGTCAAAGGAACGTCCCCATTCTATCATATTTTTTATATATTACGTTGAACATCGGTTTGACGATATAATCACCCATGACCTCCCCCTTAGTTAACAATTTTTCATATCTTTCCTATTTTATTCTTATTCGTCTCGTACCGATTGACTTAAACTTAGACGAAATAATATATATTGACGAAAATAACCGATTGGGTTTTAGTGTTGTTGAATTTGGAGTTAGCTAAATGGGTATATTTGCAAGTAATGGACCAGCCCAATGTTCAAGTGTTAGCACCTGGGAGTTATTTTATTTGTTCTTATGCCATTGCTTATATAAATCTCAACAAAGGCTTGTTTAACTTCCCAAAAAAATACTGTCTCCATCAATTTAATCCAAAATATAATTATTCCATCGCTTCCTTTGTGTGCAAGTTAGATGAAAACGAATCATGAATCAGGTAGAACTTAGAATCATCTACGAAAGACATCGAATCACGTTCGAACTTACCCATGTTGTATGCTTGAGACTTTGAACCAACTATTTCAAGTAATTTTTCCGACACCGTTGGAGGACCCCAGATGTTACAATCCGTTGTTGGAGAAATCTTGCAGCAGTACGAACCCAACAACACAAGACTCGTTCCAATTCTATCCACCAGCGAGCTACATAAAATATGAGTTACAAGACCTTAGCCAAGATATTGCCATAGCCAAAAGTGATGCTTGTATCTCATCTAGCCTGTCTTCGACATAATGTATGAGGACTGAACAATCCATAGATATCTCAAATACATTCCCCTGTTTCTCTGGTATGTCCCTTCTTGATATCACTACAGACTGATTTAAGTCATGCTGCGAACCAACTACGATCCGTAGAGAAACTCCCTGCAAGAACGAGAAGCACCTAATAAATTGATTCAATAACTACTTCTACATGTTACGCTTCTGTAAGATACCAAGATTCTCAATTGGTCAAACATTTTTTACGTTGAAGATGCAACTTTGACAAGCTTATACTCAAATTATATAAACAAGAATTTGCCAAACAGCATGAAAAACTGCTAGTATGCTACCTAATGAGGAGCTAATTGCTACGTAATTTATTATTAGAATAATACGAAGACAATGAATTTCACTTCAACCCACCATTAACTATTTGGTAGAAAGACAACAATCCTTTCTCTAATTTACTCTCAACAACTCACTTAAAGAACTTATTGCACAAGCCATAAAGAGACATTTTGCTCTTTTCAGAGCCAGGGAGCAAAAAAACCGTTAGCATTAGAATACAATAACTTAATATTGTTAACCAATAAAATTCAAAAAAATGAACTTAACATTGAAATGGTGTGATCTAGACAATAAGCAACAAACAAATTTAATGAGCCGACCTTCATCTCCCAGAAATTAAAATTCCATCTAGGTCTCCTCTGATCTGTGTCATTAAGTTTAACTCTAATGCCTGCTGCTTCTAAGACTTCATTCAGATTGATCAGTCTTGATGTAACATTGACAACTTAGCAAAAAAAAGTAAACATATTAAACAAGTAGAATGCAAAATGCTATTTTCCTCTCCTTTTGTTGATCGGTGGACAACTCTTCTTCACTAATATAATAGAGCATCAAACAAGTTGTTTTATCTAAATAAGCAACTCAAAAGGAAATATCTTTTCATAGAAAAATGGAGGTTGCAGTTCATTCCTCATAATTGACATACATAGTATCTTATCACTGAACAACCACATAACTGAGATCATACTATATAAGTCCCACACCCAAAATAAGCAAAAGTTACAAAAGTATTTTCCCAAAGAAAGCACCACAAGAACAAGCTAACAAGACACCCAAAATAAGCAAAAGTATTTTCCAACATGACCCACCACATGAACGAGATGATAGCTGACTAAATAATGTGGGGTCTTAATCTTCCATGACATATTTTGATGGTCTCATCATTCTCTGGGAAGTAAATTCGGTAGATGAGTAGGTCAGCCCATATACGTATGACTACCGCCTTCCACCAGTCGCTTTTCGCCCACGCGTCAACTTCCATGCCGAATGAGTAGGGTAGTGGATATTGGATTTGTGGTGGGTAGCACATGTGCTGAGATCGAACGAGCTCGTGTCTGCCCATCTTCGCCTATGATCCTATCATACTCAACAATGTAATGATCGGTGAAGATGTTGTCAACAATTGTCGCCGTGTACCGAGATCCATGTAATGCAGGAATCAAGTCCTCCACTTCGACCGTAGCTCCAAGGGGAAAAGTTTGAAACATGATGTTGCAGGGATTGCTTAGGTTAGTTTACATTTGTAAAATTGCACACACATGAAGTTGGAAGCATGCAAGATCGACTTTTTCATTTCGATTTCTGTTAACTTTTCAACCGTTTGTACAGTGATAGACCATGAAATTTCTAAAAGCAAATTTGCCTCAATAAAATCGTGCAAGCAAACATATACAAATCTGGCCTTATAAGAATGGTATAAAACATAAATATATATATGCAATTACATATAAGTTCTGAAAACCGTGAGATACGACAACTTCTGAAAAGTGCATATAACTTCTCCACAACTGTACACTGATAGATCATGAAGTATGGACTTTAATAAAATCGGCAAGAATAGATCTGGGCATGCATGCATGATACAAAGCATATATATATATATATATATATATATATATATATATATATATGCAAATTTGCCTCAAAATCCATCCAACCAATAATTAAATACTAAGCTCTTTTTTAGACATTCAGTAATGTCTCAAAAACGGAAGAAATTAAAAAAAAATACCAAATTGGTGCACGTTTAGTAAAGTCTCCTAATGGAAGAAGGAAGAAAAATTGTTTACAAAATTGTGGATATTCAGTAATGCTATAAAACATACTGAATAGTAAATCCATTTTGAGAAATTAAATAACAAATTGGAAACAAGCAGTGCAATTTTTTTCAAAAAGACATTGAAAAAAAATACGAAGAAGAAGAGTTTTGGAAGAAATATGGCCGTTGAAGGATGAACCTAAGGAAGATGAAGTTTTACATGTAGTGGCGGATCCAGGCGGGGGCTTGGGAGGGCTCTCGTCCCCGCTTTGGACCCAATTTAGTATTATATGTATAGAAAGTTGAATCTGTGACATAATTTTATCTTAGTTCAGCTGGCAATAGATGTTGGATTTTACCTAAATAAGAGTAGATAATTACAAATTCATAATAATTTTGTTTGTTAGGTTAAAATTTGGGAGATTATCACAACAAATATTTAGATTAATTTACATTTTATTAACGTAACTAAATATTTATTTCTAGTGTACTTAGATAATAAACTATAATAAAAATATTGACCATGATAAATCTTAAACATATATTAGTATCATAATTATTACTTTTTAATAAGCAAACTTTATACTAATATGCAAGTGTTATATATCAAAATATGTTCATAACTACAAATAGGTATCAACTTCACAAATCTGTAAACTATTTTATTCATTAGGAATTCTCTCCATTGTGAAAGACCTCCTATAAAACATTAACACGCCATTGTCCTTTCATCGAGCGAGTTAATTGCAAGTTTTAACTCATTGATCCTGTATGCAAAGAGACTAGTTAGGCCAGTTCTATCCAATTTGACGGGTCATCGATGACCCAATTAATCTCCTGGTAGTGCCTCAAACAAAGTACAAAACCTGACCCCAAAATTTATTAAACACTTTCGCCCCTCCTTCCGGAAAATCCTGGATCCGCCATTGTCTACAGGTATAAATTAGAGAGGGTTTTTGTGTTGTGTAGATATGAGGAAGAAGACATTGTTTATATAGGTAGTGAAAGAAGGAATTAGGGCTAAAAGAATGCATGAAAAAAAAGAGCGTTTGGGAAGAAATGGAATGATAGAAAGCTTACACAGATAGACGTGAGTGGGCCTTCTAATGATGAATTTTGGGTGTGGTGCCTATTGCAAAAAGAAGGAATGTGAAAGGGTTTCACAAATAGATGATGGTTCAGTTGTGTCGGGTCCACCAATGATGGCATCAGAGACGAAAGAATTAAGAGGGTTGGCTTTGTTGCTGATAGCGGCCATGGTGTGCTCGACGAAAGCGCGGAGACCAAACCAATACGCAAACTTGCTGCCGATGAGCGACGCCTTTGTGAGGTTGTATCTCAGTCGAGGAGGTATCACGGGGGATTCGAAACGAGATTGCTATAGGCGGCAACGAGAACGACCGTGACTAGGGTTCCCGCTTCTTCTTTGTGCAAAGCATATCAATGGAGGCCAGAATGATTTCGACTGTTCATTTCTCTTTGACGACTGACATACAACTGGTAATGTGTGTTCTTTTGAAGTTTTTTACATCTGTGTTTCATTAACACCTTGCTCACATGTTTTCCTTTTCAGTACTTGACTTGGATAGCTTGGAAGTTGGGGCGAAATCAAGTGAAATTACTAACTTGGATAGCTTGACGTATTTGATAATTTATTGCGGTGAAAGAGTTATTTTGTTGATATATACACAAGTTGGATATATTAGGATACACAAGATGAATATTCGACCAAATCTTAGGTATACAGATCAGATATCCAATAACTTTCGGATAGGATATGGATATCGATTTCATAATTTTTTAGGATATCTGATCCGATAAGCCAGGTCTGATCGAATATCAGGTAATGAACACCCCTTCTGAGGACGCCACAGAGATATGAACTAGTTTGGGTTGGGCAATCATGCACAAGTTAAACACGATCTGTGTTGTGTTCGCTCATGCAATGCACAAACTACTTTCTTGATATATTTTTCTTTTGTTCATAGGAGACACTAGATCGGAGGAGTGGTGATTCGAATTCGTGATCTTGTAACCACATGATGTTAAGCTTGTGTGTTCTCACATATATATGCCATATGGTTTTTATAGTGGCAAAATCTTTATATATACTATAGGAGAGACATAAATCATACGTGTCAGTATCACATTCAATTCGGTTACGTGTTGGCTTTATATTGATCTCACACACATGTTAGCCTATGAGATATGCCACATCATCAAAGCATAAAAAAAGAGATAGAACACTAAGCCCTTATTCAAAAGAATAAAACAACAAAAAATACAATTACCAAATTTAACCAAATCTCAACAAAAAAATCTTAACAAATTAACTTACGACTTATAACATTAACTTTTTTATCCTAACAATCCAACTTTAATAACTTATAACTAATCCCAAAAGCCATCAATTAAGTGGACACTGTGAACCACCAAAATCCGTAATGTGATAAATCTGGGGTTTTATCTGATCATATAAATTTCATGGATCCGTTATTAACTTATTTTAATGTAATGTATCTGAATTCAAAGGGTCCGAAAGAATTTTAGCATTTCACTTATTCAATCAAAACTTTCTTAACACAAAGCTAATATATAGAAAATGTCCGTCTTGTAATTTTTTTAAACCATCTTAAATAATAGGATCAATTATCGGAAATCACTCGTCCAATAGGCCATATTATCCAAAATTACCCCTATAAATCGATATTATCGAAAACCACCCGAATCACGTACGCCGTTACAAAATCACCACCCAACATTGTTTTCCGTCTAAAATCCGTTAAGCCCCGGACCCACGTGTATTTTTCTATTTTTTTAAAATTGAAATAAATGAAATTTTAAAACAAGAAAAAAAAAATGAAATAAGACCCAAATTTGGGTCGTCTTCCTCCTCCAGATCCAATCCACACCAACTAGATATTGTGCCACTGCTCCTTCGTCCTCCGACGCTGATTCTTTTATGTCGTTGTTGCTTCTTTGTTGCCGATTCCTCTCCGCCGTAGATGCTTTTTCGCTGTCAATTCTTCTGCATCAGTGTTGCTCCTCCATCGTCCACGAGTATGGCTTCTTCGATCTGGAGAGAGAGGGAGACCGAGTGCAAGAAATAAGCTTCTCTACCATTGCCACTCCAACGTCGCTGCTTCGCTGTCGTCGACCGGGTGCGAGAAAGGGATACCTTATTTCCCATTTGGGTTAATTGGATCCGAATTTGGCAAATCCTTGAGGATTTAAGATTTGAATGATGATGGATTTGGGTCAATTTTGGTAAGCATGATTTGTGGGATATTCTATTCAGGGGAAGATAGAAGATAAAAGGGGAATTAGGGTTATTTTTTGTTCAGGGAAAGATGAATTTGGGAGGACTGTTTGTGACTTTAGATTTTGGATGTTTCAATGGCAATTTTTGAAAATTTGAGTAGCGAAGGGTATTTTTGCCATTTCAGATATAAAAATGACTTTAAAAATTAGAAAAATACATGTGGGTCCGGGGCTTAACGGATTTTAGACGGAAGACAACGTTGGGTGGTGATTTTGTAACGGCGTACGTGATTCGGGTGGTTTTCGATAATATCGATTTATAGGGATAGTTTTGGACAATATGACTTATTAGACGGGTGGTTTCCGGTAATTAACCCTAAATAATAAAAAATTACAATTGAATCATTTTCTATTCATATTTGGTGATAAACATTCTCTTATAGAAATAAATAAACACTAAATATAATATAACAAAAGTATAAAATATCTTTATATATATTAAAGGAGATGTCAAAATCTTACGTGTCAGTATTCAATTTGCCTACTTGTCGACCTCACATTAATTCAACCTATGTGTTGGCATTTGAGATATCTCAGGTTATCAAACCTTAGAAATAAAACATTGAACAATAGGTCCTAACTTATTCGAAAGAAAAAAAATGATTTTAAAAAAGTTTCCATGGTTTATCATATAAAATAAGATAAATTATAAATATATACTATAATGAATCTGGATGATTTTTCCAACAGTTTATTATAGATACATACTTATCTAAAATGGTTTATAATATAAGATAAGATTAATTTTTTTAAATAACTAGGTTGTCGCCCCCGTGCTTCGCACAGTTAAAACAAAATTCTAAAAAAATTAGTATCTCTTAAAACCGATTTGGTAGATTTATTGCAAAGCAACATGTAATTTTGATAAATAATTAGCATTCTGTATATGTGTTTTATTGGTGATGTTTTACAAAGGGCATTACAAGGGAAATTACATGGAATTACATATATCTTATAGTACACTATCTCCTAATACAAATGTGGTATCATGCATCGTATGAGCAAGTTTACATTAAGAGATAAGTTATATAAAACATTTATCATTTGTTTGTTAATAAAGCGACTTTATACATGTAAAATCTATGATATGATAAAAGAAAAGTAGTTGATAAGTATTAGAATCCCTTAATAAGACTAAACATGTAAAGCACTTTATATATGAAGCTCAACTTCTTTGCAGTAGATATCGAAGATTGTGCATCTTGCTCTGAGATTCTAAATCCAATGTTGATATTATAAAATGTTTGTTTTAAGCATAAAAGATCCTTGTACTTAGATAATATGACTTCTGAATCCGCTTGCAGTGTTTTGATATAAAAATTGAGACTCTCATCAACAACGATTCTCTTTGTTTCTAATTCGACATGTGAAACACTTTATATATTACGATCTTTAAACTTCTTGGCATCAAATACTATGGACTTCCAATATCGGGTTTGACCGCACGAGGAATTTAAAATTTCCTAAATGATGTATTCCCTAGGAAATGTGTATTTTTTATATAAGAGATCCGTAATAAATTTTATTTGATTGCATTCTCTTATGATGACGTACATTTTTTATATTAAATTTAATTCTCGTATGACAACTTGTATTTATATGACTCGTGTTCAATAACAATTATTAAATCTGATTATGTTATTAAATTTAGTGCAATAGGATATAAAATGTACGTAATAAAATTAAAGGCATATACACGAAAAGAAGTGTTAAATGCAGTCATGGGCTTACATTTGATATCCCATTTTTATATATGCTTGTTCAATTTGTGTGATGTACATTGAACAAATCAAGACAACATATATTAGTTCCACTATTTAATGTAGTTGTTAAGAGTTTGAATGGACGTTTCCAACTTTTGTTGGCGAATATATGATATCCCATTTTCGTATATGCTCTTTGAATTTGTGTTCACATACCGAGCACCATTAAAGTAGAAATTACTTTCTCAATAA
Organism: Rheum nobile; assembly: GCA_027886185.1. Taxonomy (NCBI): domain Eukaryota; kingdom Viridiplantae; phylum Streptophyta; class Magnoliopsida; order Caryophyllales; family Polygonaceae; genus Rheum; species Rheum nobile. The sequence goes on along the minus strand of WOAB01000506.1, from coordinate 6,901,688 downwards.
TCAAAACGAGCTTTTTGATATATACGTGAGACTCAAAAGTCAAAGGGGTTAGAAATCAACATCTAGTTCTACGCTTGCAGATCGTGGTTCTGAAATGAAATTTCGGTGCAACAGAAATGCAAATCTCCAATTAATGTGAGATTCATAATTCTTCAACATGAAAGGTTACTTACAACTTCAAACTTCAGCAAACTATTCTTGTCCAAAGACACAATTCAAGAAGCATGTTGCACGCTACAAGTTCAATGTTAGAACTACTCAAATGAGAAGTGTTGAAACATTTGAAACTCAAGATCCCGCTAACAAACTATACTTGATCCAAATGCATTTTTCTCTTGCAGAAAAATATGCTTCTCAAAAGCCATGTGCAACATCATTAATCCCTTAATCCGTATTTCATTCTTCAGGTTGAAGAATATGACGAGGCATGTGGGTTTCATAGACAACCAACATCCGCTTACGTTCATGGTCGGGGGGTTAGTTAAGCAGCACCAACTTTAAGCCCCTTGCACTTTCATCCACACCCTTCTAAATCATGTTTGGGGTTTTATAGGTTTATTTTATCATTTTTCCATTACCTTCATTTCTATTTTCACCTAGTAATAGATGGATCGTTTACAAGTGCTCGCAAGTGTGGGTCTTCTTGTGAAGGAAGTTCAACGCTTACATACTGGTCATATAAATATGAATTTAGTATCTTATTGCCAGATTCCAAAATGACAAGCAAATGAGCATGGGGTAATCCACGCTTTTGAAATTCAACTACATCAACCCTTGCTGTAACAACACCGAAAACGTGCTTCTTTGAAATTTCATTTTTAAGAGTAGTCAACTTCGATCGAAAAATGTGAGTAACAATATCGGGACGGTCATGGTGACTTTATACATGTTCAAGCAACTCTGTTACTTGTGGCCAATGTGGATTGCACGTCATCTTTATAAAGAGATCTTATTTGCCAAAATGTTGAACAAGTGGCATAGCATTTAGATATCACCGCTTCATATCCCTAGGGCCACCAATAAAGGAAGCAAGCACAATTAGTCGTTGTCCGATAGAGGAAGCACTTCTAACACCGTCATTAACATTGTCCACAATACCCTGATACAGCTCGGTACAAAGAAGTTTCTGATTGTTGCGAATATAATCAAGACGCGTGTTTTCAATCTTGACATACATGTCAACAATGTATTGCAAACAAATGCGGCCCGTGTTGATGATAGAGCGAGACGAACGTACCTGGAAACGGAATGAATAGTATTCTTTGCATGACACTTCCTTGCCATCTTTACAAGGTTTTTTTGCCGCCACTATTTTGCAATGGAAGATCAATCAAGTATTTGAGAAACATAAGTACACATGATACATACCATATGGAAAGAACAATGAGATCAAAATACTATGCATGCATACCTGCGGCCTCACGAGCAATCAAATCTGAGGCATCTTAGACCGAACAACTTGAAATAGGAAAGGGGGTGCCATTACAAAAACGACGATCACCTTTCCCCATACAGGGCATCCCTTTATACCACCCGGATTCACCTCGACAAAAAAGAAGTGGATATTGCAAAGGATCATAACAACCATATAAATGCATGACCCTATGTTGGCGATCACCGTGAGCATACACTACAATATCAGGACTGTGTACGACATTAGGAGACAAATCTTCTTTATAAATAGTTGTGACTTCATCGAATGTTGGAGCATTGAATACAGTCTGATCAAGAACGAGATTTTTTGAAATTTTTATCCTGAAATAAGTTGTTACACCAACATCTTTGAGTGATCGAAAAAACCTAGCATACGGATTTTGTTCTGTAATAGACATTATAAGATGCATCACCTATGGACGCAAATCTGCAAAATCTGAGAAATGCTTCAATCGAGCATCGAGCTCCAATGCACCATCACAGAAGTACATCTAAAGAAAATTTGGGTTATTATGTTGTGGCAAAAGATTTGGTAAGAAATGATAAATCTAACACTGCAATGTAAGGGTATGTATTCCAAACTTCGTGAAGGAATGAATGTTACCACCTAAAGAACTGAAGACAAAAAAATTATTGTACACACATGTTGAAATGAATATCGTTCTCATCGCTCCGAGTGTAGAGATCGATGAGCATATCAGAAATAAAAGTTGGAGCCAACATTACTTGACCATTGTATAGCAGCACATTGTTGGGCACTCAAACCCGATTTTAAGAGCACAACAGAAGAAGCAAACACTTGATGGGGGAAGCTTAATTGTTTTTGTGCCAACATACTTCCAACCTATATCCCTAAATATTTTTTTCTTTTGGCCATCACACTATGACCATTTCCTCTTGGAACTTCCTGTAACATCATAACTCGAATGCATGGCCTGGACGTGTAACCAGATCATTGATAAAAAAACAAAAAAAACATTAGTACAACATGACAATGATGCATCGTAATCCAACCAAGAGTGTGCACATTTGTAATCATATAAAAGAAGCATGACAACAAAGAAACCATACTCAAAATACAACGATGTCATTCACTTAATCAACAAACATTTGGACTTTAATAGAGACATAAGTACGTAGTGTCAACAAAACATATTATAACATTAAGTCCATGCACTTATATGTTGTCATACATGGAAGAGAGCATACAAAAAATGGTGAACACATGGCCATTTAAATCGGTACATGTCCACCCACTATTCATCAATGTTTAACGCATATAGCATTGTTCTCCACACAAAAGCCAAGGTAATAGTATCATAGTTGTGCTTGTAGACTTTCCTAGTGCAGTAAACCCAAAAATGGCAAAAGCTTAGTATAGCATAAACGTTCTTCCATGCGCAACAAACAAAAAGTAGCTACTCCAGATTGACGTACTTAAGTGTCCACTTCACAAGTCCATGATTGAGCAACAACGATGCAACAGGTGTAACAACCAACGGAAAAGTTTCCTCGCATAATGTTTCCTTCATACCAAGGACAAAGGTAGAATGCTCCTGCATAAAATACAACAGTCGAAATTAATTAAGCGTAAATAATGTCAGTACGCTATAGCTGGTGCACAGAGAAACAAAATATATCTAAGTGTACATGAGAAGCAAACCCCAGGTGTCTTCGTGTAAAATGCATGCGCCTTAATGTTAAGGATAAACTCAACAGTGCGGGTTTGGGCACACAACGACATGGAACCAGTATCATCGCGCGCTGTAAAGTCAAAGTATAACCTGTAGTAAAAAAATATTCAGTTGAAACAAATGATCCAAAAAAAAAGGAAAGCGACACTACAAGAATAAATAAATCGACACACACTTGGCAACACAGACAGAAGCTCTCTTGCATGAAACACAAACGTATTCATCACCAAATGCAACTTCACAGCCCCTGCCGCAGTGCTTGCAACCCAAAGCAATCCTAATAGATATGTCCTCGAAATCCGCTATAGATGCATACAGTTTAACAAGCCCACCAACATCGATCTCATTTGTCTTGCATCCACAATATATGAGTGCAAGTAAATATAAAAAGATCAAAAACTTAACACAATATGCAAATAGGCGTAATATGAATAGCTATTACAGAAGGAATATGCAGCTTGTTGCATAGTAAAAACCTTGATAGAAAGCGACTCAACAATCGTTTTACTGTCGACATGGGTTCTAGTCTGGATCGACTCAAGAAGTGCACTCTGCCTCGACACGGCGATAGCAATGTTCGTATCCAACCTGAAAGGGAATGCACACATACATTGATAGTGAATAAAATAGTTGTATGTTCCACGTAAGAAGCATAACAATTTGGGGAGAATAACGTACCACTTTTTAAGGCTTTGAGCATGGGGGCCATCAGGAAAAAAGGTACCGTGACACTCAAAGTGGTCGGACAAAGAGTATTCCCCTGCAAGTATAAAAAATGAATATAAACGTTGTTAAGCAATCAAACAACCAAAAATCGGTGTAGGCTCCGAAGAAAAAGCTTATGTTTATTGGCACCGCGATACAAATCCTTCCGCAAACCCTGAAATCCAATTAATGTCAGTTCCCCCTTGTCTTTTGCGAGCTTCACAAACTTAACAACATCATGAGTTGTGGCATCCCAGAGAACCACTGGAACAACATCTGAGCAACCACAGTTGGAATGAAACGAAGCATAAACTAACTCGGAAACAAATGAAATTTGATAAGTGAAATTACTTACAAACAAAGTTGAGAAGAATACCTATCATCAGTGATGTGGAATTTCAGCATTTTAGTAGGGTGTCCTTGTAACACCCCCAAAATACCCTTTGGAAATATTACCGCCAGTTACCTCAGATTACACATCTGGGGTCACCCAAGGCTTAACCATTTTATAACAAACTGTATAATAACTTAAACTTTATTAAATGACATACAACTGCCCAAATAAAATATTATTTGGGCAGTTGAATGTCAAATGTTGAAATTACAATTCGATAACAAAATCGAGTACAAATATTTATTACAACGGAAGTCTTTAGAATAAAATGACTCAACAGGTCTTGACCTTACGATCTTACACCTAGGATCTCAACCTTAGAAAGAGACACACAAAACGCCAACTGCCCTCACGTTGAGTCCTTGCCTTTACTGATGCGGGAACTTATCTGATGTGCCGTATGAGACGGATGACACCAGCCAATCATGCAAAGGAAAATAACCGGTTGGTTAGTCTAATGAAAGACTATGCAAGGGTAGAAATAAAAAGGTTCTAGTGATCGTAACCGTTTTACTATCATTGTTCCTCGAATAATAACCGAAGGAACGATACATAACCCGAAACTTTCACGGAATGATAGAAGAAGATATGTATTGAAAAGAAGACTCCAAAGGAATTGAGTCTTAAAGGAAACATATGACAACTGTTTGGGAACGTTATAGTTTTCACACAAGCGTTTAAAAACGACTTGATCATTTGGGTCAACGACCAACCTCACCGCACAATGTGAATCCAGATTGGAAAGAAGACTTACTCTAACCGAAGTCCGGGCGGGTTCCAAGTTGTACTTCTCGCCCGAAGGTTCATTAATTATGTGCATAACCGCACTTATCTTATTTAATTACAAAATGTATATTCACGTTAAAGCTTTTATTATATATATATATCATCTCGACACGAGAGATATCTTGGGAACATTTCCCGAATGTTTGGCACCAGCTGAGTGCATCACCACCTATATTCGGATAGGGGTAGGTCATGACCAGAAAGGGTGTTAAGGCACTTACTTCCTAAATCACCACAGTTATAAAGAAACGACTAATCCTCATAAGGAATTAGCGTTCCTACGAATACTCGTGCTAAACTAGCATTTAAGTTCACATTTAAATCCACACCATATCCATCACGAAAAAATAACATGTACAATAACGTTGTTTCTAGCAATATATGCAACCTATTATAGTATCATATTTTATCACATCATTTTATAAAATCTGTTCCCAAACGAAACAACACTTCACCCCATTTTAATTAACAATCAAGTAATTGATAATTAAAAGAAATATGGAATGATAAGCAAGAGCGAACCGCCACTTGACTTAATCTAGTCGAACGTAGCTGACGGATTCCGAGTATCTGGAGACTGGAATCTGCGTACGGATCCCTACGACGATGACACAACTACGACGAACCCTAAGTTAGATTCGATACGAACGAATAACGATACGAACGAATGAACTTTAAGAATCGAAAGAAAATGAAGCCTAAGCCGTGACCGTGGTTGTCCAAGCCACGATCGCACTTGCTAGGGAAAGTCGCGGTCGCGGTTTGGACTTCCGCGGTCGTGGAATTATGGGCAGAGCCGCGGTCGCGAAATTCATCCCCGCGATCGCGGACCTCCCTTCTGACGCGGCTCCAACTCGGCTTCGAAGCTTACCGACGACGCAAACAACGACTTCTTGCTTCGGACGAGGGCTCCCTACAACCACCACCACTACATACCTCCAAGGCACTTCCGGCGATGCTCCGGCGAACACTTAAAACGAGAGAAAGAGAGGAGATTGAGAGTTGTGGGTGATGATCTCTCGAGGCTGAAGTTATAGGGTAAGGAGGGCTCAACATCGGGGCACTCCAACCGATCGGCCTCCCTCCATCGGCGAAACGTCGGTCAAGCCAAACGTCGAAACGCGGGAAGAACTGAAGGAGACGATGAACAGCGTTTCCGCGGTCGCGGAAACACACATCCGCGGTCGCAGAAATGTCGTGAACGCGTCTCTGGCCTTTGGTCGCGGATTCCTCTCGCGGTCCTTTGCTAGAGCTTATTTTTAGCACTTCTAAAAAATATTCTAAGACCCAATATATATATTAAACGTATATTAATACGTTCAAAAGATCTTACTGAGTTTACAGAAATTGCCCAATACGTCTTTCTTACAAAATGACAGTTTGGGACTTTTAAGGGTTATTAAAGTCCTGTCTTAGTAATTTTCCCTTCAATAACTCCAAACTGGACAAGGACATCCACCAAGTCTACAAAAAAGCAGAGAGGATGAAATCAATGCGCAAAAATCCATGTGTTCAAACTTAAAAATGAGTAAATGTGGTATTCGAATGACAAAGAATAAAACACTCATCGACATAGTCAATCCTTAAAACGTCCATGATTGAAATATATGATGGCGAAAAGGCACCAGCCGGATCACCATGGGCAACCGCCACCACAGAAGAGGAGTCATTGATATACATAAGCTTGCCCTGAGGGTAAGGGTTTCCAGTGTTGCCATTCTTTATGGTCACATTAGATACAACATAAAACGCATCTTCTTGCAGGATGGTCACATAGATGTGGATGTAATCACCAAACAGAGTTAGACGGATTTTTTCACCGTGTAAGAGCAAGGCACTAATCAGTAACATCAATAGCTTTGTCCGGTTTAGTAAGAGCACATGTACTGACCCTTTCATCCTTGAGAATAAGGTGCTGAAATCTCTCACGCCCTACATTCTGTATGGGTTCAATTTTTTTAATGACCTACAGGCGAACGAAGTAAAACCTCGAGTTTGAGGGTAAATCAGCGAGTAGAACTTTTTCGCTTGCTATCATCAACTAATTATCCTGCACACCTTTAACAAGGAAGAATTAGTGCCGACAAGCAAAAAATAAAAGAGAACACATGTAAAGCAGGCTGCAATAGGTGACCAATGACCACAAGTTCGAAGTCCAAATAACGAACAAATCGAAAAAAAAAAAAAAGGAATAATAATTTGAGAATAAATGCTCACTTTAAAGTTCACTTTTAAATTGTAATTGGGTACTTTAGCACATAGTAAAAATAATTTCTTTTTACTTTAGTCTATCCAATTACAATAAAGTGAACCAAAACAAAGTGAGATCACAAAAAATCATATTTTTGTCAACTGAGCATAGTAAATAATTCTACCAGTCATGTAGTTATTTTTTATGAAAAACTTGTCAATTTGAATAACACTCTTTATCATGTAAGATATGATAAGCTTAATCACATAAACATACATTTTTTCCTGCTTTGTAATTTCAATTAAGCTTGAAGATTTAAGTTTGTTTATGACTTTAAGAAAAAAATTGACAAAAAATTGAGATGCTAGCAAGAAACCGACATAATCAAAGGGTGATTAAAAATTGCGCCCAAGAGTGGGGTTTGAATTACTGGTGTTTTTGGGTTACGTTTGCTCCTCACTGCTTGAGGACGTGATCAAGCCACATAATTCTCATGGAATAAAGTAGGATGAGGATTACAAAGATGAGGTGAAAAAGGGACATTTCCTTGTAAGGTTACCTTTAACAGAGGATCTTTAGGAGGGCTTTTAGTCTAAAATATATTAAAAAATGGATAATAGGCTAAAAGCCCCAGATCAAGGCCTAAAAAGAGAGTAAATCTTGGGACCGTTCCAAGCTGGAAGAAATTGGGGGCTGTTTGGTGTTTTAATTTTTTTTGCCTTCGTTTGCTTCAAAACGACGCCGTTTTGTAGCCGGAACCAAATGCGCCCCATTAAAAAACTGATAAGGGATTGGCATGCTCTGATTGGCGCGCGCTAGCGCGCCTGATGGGCGTCGTGTGGCAATCAACGGACGGTCAGGATTTATTCCTGGTCGTCCGTTATTTTATTTTTAAATGATATATTTAAAATTTGGCTACTTAAAAAAATAAATAAAAATAACCATAATTCTAATTACATTTTTCTCTGTCCATAGACATCCATTTTGTATATATTTGGTAGATTTTAATATTTTTTTTGTATTATAGGTATCATTAAGTGAAAATAAATTATTATTTTTATTATTGATGGTTTAAAATAAATACCAAATTAATTTCTTTATATGAAAATTACATTGTAAATAAATTTTTGAAATTTTATGTATTTTTTTCAATTTTTAATATAATTAAGTCCAAATAATTTAGTAAGAGGCATTTTTTTTCAATTTCTTTATATGAAAATTACATTGTATTATAGGTATCATTAAGTTTAATGTATGATTTTATCCATAATTTAGTAAATGACATTTTTGTAATTTTAATCCAAACCAAGGATATAATTGTACATAAAACTTATCTAAAAGCCCCCCACTAAAAGCCACCAATATACCATGGGGCTTTTAGCAAATAATTACATTCAAATCCTCCTAAAAGCCCCCCATTAAACATGCTCCTGATTCATTATATTATTTTAAAAAGGGGATTATTTTTTACACCCGCAATTTCTTGCGGCGCACTCAATTTTGGGCGCAACAAGGATGCGCCCAAAATGGGAAATTTTTTTTAAAAAAAAAAAGTTTTAATCTTGGGCGCATCAAGGATGCGCCCAACAGCTGGTACCCGGTTTTTAGAAATTTGAAAAATTAATTAAAAACCGATTTATTACTAAACCGATTTACGTTTTAGGGTTCGATAAAAAAAATTCATTTTAAACAAAAAAAAAATTAAAAATGAAATATTAGACGCAATTTATTGGACGCAACCACGATGCGTCCAAAAAGTTACCGTTGTAAAACGGTAACTTCTTGGGGTTTATCCATCTTGTTGCTATATATATGCAACTATTCATTGACAAAGACATTATTCATTGAAGATAATGTCTTTGTCGAGGATGGATGTTGCACTTAGTCCAGTTGAGCACTTGGATGACGCACCCGGTCTTGATAATTTACGGGTAATCATATATTTACTACAAAGTTTATTTCAAATGTAGTAATTTACAGTAGTTTGTTGTAGTTTAGAACTTTGATTAAAATGTTTACGATAATATAGTTTATTAAAATGTTTACGATAATATAGTTGATTAAAATGTTTACGATAATATAGTTGTATATAATGTTTACGATAATATAGTTGATTAAAATGTTTACGATAATATAGTTGTATTTTCAGTATTGTATTATATAGTTGTGAAATAATTTTCTGAAAGTTTATGTGCGAAGTAATTTGTTATTTAGGTGTTTTAATTGATCATGAAGTAAAGTATACATTCGTTGTAATAAACACCCTTAGAAAAACACCTAATTTATAATTTATTTATTTATCATAAATAGGAGGACTGTAGTGATAGCGAATATTCGCCAGTGGATTATTCTGTTCATTTTACTACGGATAAAGAATGGAGTGATAGAGATAGTATGATCAGTTGGGCTAAGAACGTAGGTTTGGAGTTGCATATGGTGATTGTAATAAGTAAGTCATGGCCTAACCGAAAGGTCATACTGTCGTGTGAGAAGTATGGGCCATATAGAGCGGCGAAGAAGAAGGCGGGTGACGGTACCGAGGCAACCCCTAAACGGAGATACAGTGCAAGGACAAAGAAGAGTGAGTGTCCGTTTCAGTTGCATGGGGTGATTGTGAAAGGAGATTGGCTCAAATCTGACCGTTGGAGATTATTTGTCGCTTGTGGATCGCATGACCATGAGCTTTCTTGTAGTTTGATCGGTCATGCATTTGTTGGGAGGCTTTCGCAGGAACAACGAGAGCGTGTGAAAGTTTTGTCAGCCTCCGGAATAAAGCCGAAGGCTATTATGAGTCTATTTCTACACGAGGATCCCAAATGCTTGACATCAAGGAACCAACTCTACAATTACAAGAGTCGGGAGAGGCTGAAATGTAGGGGCAATTTGACGGTGCCGCAGTACATGCTGGATTTTCTAGACGCGAGACGTTATTATACAAGCTATGAGACGCGTCGCAATGAAGAAGGGAGGGAGGTTTTGAGTGATATTTTTATTTCTCACCCCGGAGCTATACATTTGTTGAGTTTGTTCTCCACCATCGTCATCATGGATACGACCTACAAAACGAACAGGTATGAATATGTTCAATTATCGCTATTATTACATCTAAAATATGTAATTGCATACCTTATTGAATATGTAATTGCATACCTTATTTCTTGTAATTTGTACATTTATAGGTACGGTATGCCTTTGTTGGAGTTTGTTGGATTCACTTGCACCAACCGTATATTTTGTATTGCGATCGTATTCATGTAAGATGAGACGACGGAGCACTACACATGGGCGTTGGACCGCCTAAAGATCATTCTCGGGGGACAGGAACCCAAGGCGATCATGTCAGATCGAGAGCTCGGTCTTGTGAAAGCCGTGGATATAGTATTTCCCAACACGAAGCATCTGTTGTGTAGGGTCCATGTGAACCGCAACGTGGAGGGTGTTGCTATGAAATGGGTCCCCAATGTTGACCATTTTAGTGGTAATATTCGTTGGTTGTTAAGGTCGCCCACTGAGGATGTGTATAATGAGCGACTTGAATACTTGACGGAAAAGTGGAAAAAGCTACCCTGGCTGATGGATTACGTGAAAAGGGTATGGCTTGCTGAATACAAGAAGATGCTAGTCTGTGCATGGTGTGACACTGTACTCCATTTCGGCACAAGATCATCAAACAGGTAAATTAATAAGCGATCATCTAAAAGCTAAATTGATATATGCAACTAAGCGTAACTTGAGTTTTAAATTTCAGGGTCGAGAGTCAGCACTCTATGCTGAAGGACGGGATTGAATCGTCGGTTGGAGGCTTGGAGACCCTCGTGCAGCAAATCGACAATATGTTTGCTGATCAGATTCGGGAAATCAGGGGTGATATGGAGCAGGGTGCTTTTAAGGCGCCCACAGAGATCGTAACCGGCCCGCCTTCGGTGAAGACATTTTTCAGGCGCATTCTGTATAAGGTCTCGGAAAAGTGCTTAAGAATGTTATACCCTTCAGTTGTTAGGGCCATGCAAGGAAATATTCCCGATGAGAATGCCGTGATGTGTTTTGGAGAGCCACCCTAGGCCTGCCTTGTCCACACACGATCAAAGAATATGTAAAGGCTGGTTCCCCGTTGAGGCCAAGTGAAATCCATAGTTATTGGAAGCAAATCAAGTGGGAACGGGTTGGGCATGCTGATCTCGCACCGAATGATGACGTATTGATCTCAGAAGAAGATATCATCTTAGGTGCCATGTTTGGAGAGTGGAGTAACGAAGAATTGCACCCAGAGCTGAAGACCGACTTTTCACGCCGATACAAAGTTTTCCATGACTCGAGATCGTGTACCGCAGAAGAGCCCCCGGCCGCTTCGACCAAGAAGGGGAGACCTAAAAAGAAGAAGAACGATACCAAGAGGGACCCTAGTTGGTTTGAGCACATGGCGGAAGAAAAAAGGAAGAAGGACGAGGAAAAGAAGAAGAAGGCCGAGGACCGGAAAAATTCCTCAGTGGGATCTAAAGGAGGTCCTCCGAGCGGTAAGCGGCGCAGCGGAGTTTCACCTGGCAAGGAAAGCACTTGTAGAGCACCTCATGGCGACATGGACGTTATTTACCTCGGCTTCAACTGGGGCCGAGATAATATTGATTCGTTTATGTTCGCCTACATTGGAGGAGTACAGAATGTAATGGGCGATGGTCACTGTGGGTACCGTTCGCTTGATGTACTATTAGGGCATGGCGAAGACCATTATCGGTACGTCCGATGGGAACTTTCCAAGGAAATAATTACTGCAACGAAATATACAAAGTACATCCATATCCACATCTACATGCAAAATAAATAATAGGTTTGATTAATAATAATTTAAATAATGTAATAATTACTGCAACGAAATAGAAAATAAAGTTCATTTACCTGAAGCAGATAGGTACACCCCGCTATGCCTGCTACCTCTCCCCGGGAAGCCTCGCCAAGGTTTCTATACAATAAAGCAAGCACCCATGTCCCCCAAGCCGTGCCAACCACTCGGTCCCAATCCACGAATAACGGCAGCATCTTTACCATCAGCTGGTTTGTGGACTTGTCCACGAAAATGCTGCAGGAGAGAACGTGCCATAGGTATCCCGCCGCTATCGAGTGGGCCTCGTTTCAGATATTTATTAATCTTGGGCGCATCCTTGTTGCGCCCAAGATTAAAACTTTTTTTTAAAAAAAAATTACCCCCATTTTGGGTGCATCCTTGTTGCGCCCAAAATGGGGTACGCCGCAAGAAATTACGGGTGCGAAGATTCTACCCGTTTAAAAATCACAAATATAAAATTTTCAAGTGTAGACATCACTGGAGCTAGTATTAATATATTTCCATTGATTTTTGTTTTATAAAAGAATAAATAGTTATCGATGGGATGGGAGGTGGGTGTACAAACTAAAGGTCCATGCTTTTTTGTGGAGGGATTTTCTTGGGCCAAGTTTTTTGGTAAATTGGGTTGGGACTTGGGGAGGATTTTACGAGATTGTGACTCTCAAATTCTATGGGGTGAGTCTACGTTGAAAATAGACACAAGGCATCAACAAAGAAGGATCCAAAAGTGGGCCTTTTATGAGCAAGTCCAATTGGTGTGTATTGAGGCCCAAATTCCATTCTTGCCTCAGGGAAATTATATTGGCAAAATGACCTAGTTGTATACATCAAGCAACACAACGATGAGCAGCTTGGGGAGAGTTATTGCCACATATAACAGTAAAAAGGGGAAAACTCCATTGGAGTATTTTGCTTCGGTGGAGACACATGAACAATAAAGACGGCCGAGGAGGCTCCGTCGGGGTGTTTGCTCATGCGGATGATCATTCAAGGAGAATCAACAGATCGATTATCAAGCGGGATTTGGTTAAGGAGGTTCCGGTTTGACCCTCCAAGGATGAAGTGTGTGAAAAAGGTAATCGTCGGGTGTCCGTTTTGCAGTAGCACGTGAAATTGCGAGGGACAGAGCAAAGAGGAAGATTTGGATTTTGAATGACATATGTGTTGTGAAGGTTGAGAGTTTGGTTTATATTGAGCTTTTGCTTATGAGTTTAGGGACTCCGAAAGTTTGTTATAGAAGGAAGTGGAACAAGGAGGCTATGAGGTGTCAGAAGATGTAGTAGTTCATATATAATGCGTGTGCGTTCAATCAGTTCAGAAGAGTGTAAATCAGTCCAGACGACTATTAGCTTCTTAGAATCAACCGGTATGTATACATCTCAAATGGTGAAATTATGTATGCTGACGGTAGCAAATGGGCCAACAAATGATGGTAGGAGTAAGGGTCACAAATTCTAAGCAAGAATCTAAAAAAATCTAGACGATAAAGCAACGACAAGTCAGACAGATATTCCACAACAACAAACAGAAGCAAGCAAGACCATTGTGAACGAACATCAGGCTTGAACAAGGAAGTGAGTATGCGAAACCTAACAACCAACGCGTAAAAGCAAGACCAAGTTTAACACAAGCTTGTCTTGGATGGTGAAGATGGAGGTTTCCACAATAGCTTTCAAACCAACAGAGAGCGGAAAAGGTCGTGGACTTTGTTGAGTGATGAAGAGGATTGCACAAGGTCTATTTATACATGGAGCAAAGGCGGTTTGAAAAAAATATTAAAACATTCTTACACAAAAAATAACAAATGCACATTACACATGGAACAACCACAATTCAAGATGTAAAAAAAGTAAATTTGCAGTGCTGATAAATCAAAAAAAATCTTACACACGTTTGATAGACAAGAAAAAGCCCAAAGTGGCTTTATGTAAAGCAACACACATAACAACTTAATATGCAAAATTTAAAGGAGTTTTTTTATACAAGGCAAACATTAGGGCCCATCTAAACAGATGGCTGCCCTAAATCATCTGAATGGGTGATTTTTACAAGTTGAGTTCCAAAAGAATGAAAAGTAGAGTTCAATTGTAAGAACTCGTATCTGTCACCAGTAATCGCATGAGTATGGTCGTTAGTGGGACACAGAAAACGTCGAAATTGTTGGAGTGCATGTGGCGGAATAGGATGTGTTGCTAGGAAGTCAGCTGCCCGGTTAGCTTCACGAAAACAGTGAAACACATGCAAAGAGGAAAAGGAAGACAAAAGAGTCAAAATGTCCATAATAATGGAATGGATTTCCCATGGAATTTTCCATGTGCGTCGGATGGAATTAATGACCAACAAATTATCTCCTTCGATAATTAGTTGTGTAATATTATGCCTAGCAACATATTGGATACCTAATAAAGCTGCTAGAGCTTCGGTACGGAGTATAGAAGTTGAAGGAATTTGTTCCCGATAGAAAATTAGAGTTTTTGCATTGTGGTCTCGGATAATGTATCTAATGTGTGACGTGTTGTCAAATTTCTTCGAATCGTCAAAATTTAGTTTGATCCATGTCTGTGGTGGTTTCTTCCATATGCGATTTGTAGTTAGTGTACGGTTTCGTCTGATGGTTACATGTTTTGCGGAGTCATTAGATAATGTCCAATCTCGATAAAGATTCCAGGCTTGTTCTGAGGGGTTGGAGTTTTGGGAGGTATGTGATTGACGAAAGATGAGATTATTGCGATGGTTCCAGATGCACCACCAGAGAAATAGCAAAGGAGCAGGGTTAGCATTTGAATGTCGGAAATAATCAAAATTGTATTGAAAATCTAAACTAGCTTGTAGGGAGAAAGATGATTGAAGTTTTGATTCAAAGTTAGATATCATTAATTGAGTGAAGGGGTATGTGAAGAATAAATTATTGGTATCTTCATCTGTAGTCTGGCAAAGTTGACATGTTGAGTAAACCGATTAATAATGACGATTAAGACGTTCTGTGGTGGAAAGTCCATCATGAACCGTTTTCCAGATGAAAGTTTTAATTTTTAGGGGAATAATTAATTTCCAAATCCAAGAGTAAGGTTGTGGTCTTTGGTTGAATAAAGCATATTGGTTGAGCTGGTACGTGGATGAGACGCGGATTTTACCATCAGTATTAAATCTCCAGATAAGACGGTCTTCCATGGGCGTGACTGGGATGTGGATATTGATTATTTTGTTAATGATGTGGGAAGGTAGTAAAGTTTGTAGATAAGGAACATCCCATTGTCGTGATGGGGTAATAAATTCGGATACCGTAATATTCGGATACCGTAATATTTGGTATGGAAAAGGATCACAATGTGGGATCCAGGAGTCCGACCAGAATTTAATAGTATGCCCATTTCCGAGTTCACAATGGACGTACGCTTCTCAATCGGATTCTGTATTGGTCCGCCACCGCCACCCTCACCGCTGGTGGAGCATCCGCAGGAGGGGGAGGCACGTGGAGGAGAAGCGGCGGGGTATGAAGTGTTGATTTCGAAGGTTCATAAGCTCATGGACATGATCACTTCTTCTCAGGACAACCCTAACTCCAAGGTTCTTCATGCCCAGGGCCGGCCCAGAGGGGGGGCAGCATGGGCGCCGGTCCAGGGCCCCCAAATTTTTGGGGCCTCAAATTTTTTTTTTAGGTATATATATGTGTTAAATATGGGTAACAAAAATCCAGTATAGTCTAGTGGTCTTAGAGCACACCTTTCTCCAATAGGTCATGGGTTCGATTCCAGAATTTTACATCTTTGTCTTATTTTTTTTAGAATTTTACATCTTTGTCTTATTTTTTTTTTAAATAAAAGCTTATATAAAGACCCCTAATTAAATTTCGTCCCAGGCTTGAAAATGTTAGGACCGGCACTGTTCATGCCCTAGCATCTATCCTCGAAGATCAAGAATCTAAGTACGTCATATCTCCTGTCTCTCGCAACCTTTCTTGAATTTTGCTTTGCAATTGAATTGCGCTGTTTGGGTTTTTAGGTTCTGTGTTTAGCTGTAGTCGAATTCTGAAGGTCACAACAATATTTTGCTTGTTCTGTATTCTAATTGGTATACGTTAAAAAGTAATTTAAAGGAGTTGAACTCCTGTTCTTAGGTCTTAGGGATATCTAATGTTATTTTGTTGGAAATTTTACTTTGACCTTAATTTAAATATGAAAGGAAAAAGGAAGCATCGATAAACACTTTTTGTATCATAATATGTTCCCAAAGGAAGTAGCATTTTGTGAGATAAAAAATTAATGAAATAATGAGTGTTTATAACTTTATTCTTTGAAATTTTTACTAAGGTAGTAAATGGTTGAACATCTCCACATGTGATAAGAATTACACAAAAGATATAATATTACAAAATAATATTTGTCATAATTTGTATTCATCTTGATGTGTTTTTCTAATATTCTTATTTAATTTTTATTTAGTATTTTTATTTATTTCTTTTTAAATATAAGATTTAATTTCGACATATTGTCTTAGATGATTATTAGTATAGGCGTCTGTATACTATCATACTCATGTTATAACTTCATTTTATTGCCAGTAATAAAATAATATTTCTATTTAATATACAATTTTTCTATATTTTTTTAAACATAATTAATATATTTTCTATAGTAAAAAAAATTAACGTAAATTTTTCTCAAATCCCATACCAGCACGAGAATCAAGCTAGTTAGAATTATAAGAACTCAAGTAAAAAGCTAGCATAGGATACCATATGGATATGTGTTGAGATGGATACATCAACACGTAGAATATTAATATTTATAATTTAAATAAAATAGAAAGTGTATTAATTAACATATATATGTAAAGATTAGGGATTGTGTGCCCCGCCCTTTCCACCGACTGAAATAGTGGCCACAATTTTTCCTTTCGACTTATCAATATACACAAGCACATGTCATGGCTGTGCAAGGTTGCAAATCCACACAGGAGAGCCGACAATAACGATTGCGTGTATATGGCAGATCAAGTGCCAACCTCCAGTACTGCGGGGAGGCCTATTCGCTGCAAAGGTATTTATGTTTTCTTTTTCTTTTTCTGGAGGCTAGCTAGGTCTACTTAATTAGTGCTAATTGAGATTTAGCTTAATTAAAACACACATGGGCTTCCGCCTTCCGCAGCTGCTGTGGCTCGCAGGGCAGGGGAGCCGTTGGTGATAGAAGAAGTGATAGTGGATCCTCCTAAACCTTATGAAGTTCGTATCAAGATTATCTGTACTTCTCTCTGTCACACTGACCTCACCTTCTGGAAATTAAATGTAAGCAATTACCTAGGTTTTAGATTTGATTTTCTATATGCTCACATATTTTTGTGTATATATTTACTCTTAGGATTTAATCAAATAAATTAAAATAGGTTATTCACTAGTGAATCAAATCTCTCATAACATCAAAATCCCTTAATTAATGCATGTTTAATTTTTGGGAAATTCCTCTTGGTACCCCTGAATTTAGGGTTATTCCTGTTGGTGTCCCACGATTAAGTTTTTTCCAGTTGGTACTCCTAAGATTTTGGTTTGTTCTTTTTGTAACCGAAATTTTTCATATCCGTATCATTTCGATTCGAATTGATCAAATCGAAGCTCATCATTATGTTTATTGACCTCAACTTAGTAGGATTCGACTCATAAAACAATCAAATTCATACTCAAACCATTCCGATTTGAATTCTTAAGGTCGGAACGGGTTGTTGCTTCGGAATTCAAATCGACATGGTTCGGACATGGATTTGGGTATTTTAGGAGTCAAATCTTACTAATTTGAGGGCGATGAACACAATGGTGGACTTGGATTTAATCAATTTGAACTGGAATGATACAAGCATGAAAAAGTTTGGTTACGAAGCAAACAAACCCAAACCTTAGGGACACCAACCGGAAAAAACTTAATCGTGGGACACCAACAGGAATAACCCTAAACTCAGGGGCACCAACAGGAATTTCCCTTAATTTTTTGGGAATTTTTTTCTAATCTGTATCTCTCATTCGTTTTCTTTATGTTCAATGATTAATGTTAATTATTCATTACAGTTCAATTTCTCGTTATTGATCATGTTGTTCATTTTGAATTTTGAATTTGTTCATTAGATTAGTTTTGATCTAAACGAAAGGCGTATAATATTTCGATCGACTTCATCATGTTCATTACGTATGTCAACATTGATTCTTGTTCTTGTCTTTGTTCATCTTGTTCATTTCAGATTTTAAACTTGTTCATTAGATCAGTTGTTATATGAACAAAAGGCGTATGATATTTCCATCGACTTCATCTTGTTCATTACATATGTCAACATTGTTCATTAGGCCTTTGGATGAATGAACAATTAGGATAGAGTTCAATAGAATGTGTAGATTTTCTTTATTGTTCATTTCAGAATTTGAATTTGTTCATTAGTACATTTGTTATATGAACGAAAGACGTGTAATTTCTAACTAGTTCATCTTGTTCATCACATATATCAACATTGTTGTAACACCCCCAAAACTTAACCCTTTTGGAAAAGTATTACCGCCAGTGACCCCAGTGTTCCTTACCGAGATCACCCAAGGCTTTACCAAATAAATACAATTTATGAAATGCAATTGACACACAAAGATCAAGCAATAAATTCCAAAACATAACATTGTTGAGGAAACAAGAGTTACGGGATTACAACCCAATCCCGAATAGGTCAAAACACAGAGTTCAAACAAAGTACAGCGAAAGACAAATAAAAGATTTTACAAACGGGGTTGTGATCGTGATGATCACTTGCCCAAGGATCTCAACCTGATTAAAAGCAATTATTAAAACATCCAAAAACAACCGTCGTCTTCATAGTCAATCTAGTCTCCTCAAATATTCACTCTATCTGATGTGCCGAATCGAACGGATGACACCAGCCCACATGCGGAGAACAAAGTTCGTGGGTTAGTCTACTTGAATAGACTAGCAAGGGTAAAAAGCAGAATGGTTCGAGTGATCGTAACCGTTTACTATCATTGTCCATCGAATAAATAACCGAAGGGACGATACATAACCCGGCACTTTCACGGAATAACAACAAAGATATGCATGAGAGAAGATTCTGGAAGACTTCATCTTCACAGAAATTGACTCGAAAAGAGACTCCAAGAGATTGAGTCTTTAAGGAAAAATGACAAATCTGGAATGATTACAGGATCATACAACAATGATTTAAAACTGACTGAGATGCTTCGGTTCACGACCAACCTCATCGCCTACAGCGAATCCAGATTGGAAAGAGAACGTACTACATTCAAGTCAAGACGAGTTTTCCTAACTGCACTGAACTTAGCTGCACTACTCGTCCAAGGTATATTAATCATGTGTACTCGGGCACTTATCTTATTTAATTCCAAAACGAGCATTACGTTATAAGCTTTTACATCTCCAAACAAGAGATATCGGATCTCCTCACAAGAGATATCGAAGGGATGAACCCTAGAAGATTTGGCACTAGCGAAGTGCGCCTACCCTGTGAAAGGGTATGGTCATGACCAAAGAGAAAGTACTGGGGATGAACCACCAAGTATCAGTTATAAAGAAACAGCTAAACCCCTTCAAGGTACATAGCGTTCCTAGCCACTAGTGCTAACTAAACAGTATAGCACAACAACAGTTACTGGATAAATCCACATAAAGGCCCGAAAGGCGATCACCGATAATAGCGTTGTTCTAACAGATATACAACCTATTATATGATTTTCAAAACAGTTTAACAAAACCGTTTCCAGACAAACAGAATATTCATTCCAAATTAATTACTCAGATAAACTACTGATAATTAATGTAAATATGGAACGAATGAGCAAGAGCGAACCGCCACTTGCCTTAATCCGCAGAGTTTGAACGAAGTCTAACGACGGGATTCCGGGCTCGACACAGAGACAAATCTGCCAACTCCGGTACCTTCGGATCGACCCATACAGAAACCCTAAGTTAGATTCGACAAACAACAATACCGATCTACGAAAGGAATCGAAGGAAACGAAACCCGAACGAAGGCTACGGAAGCCAACACCAACAACCCGGCCAACAACAACTCGTCGGCGGGCGCCACAACAATCACGACGGGCGCCGCCCAATTCACGACGGGCGCCGTCTCAACCACGGCGGGCGCCGCTCAACCACGGCGGGCGGCCTCCTTCATCACGGCGGTCGCCGTTCACCACGGCGGGCGCCGTCTCATGCCGGCGGTCGCCGCCTTCGAGCCGGCGGTCGCCGTCGCGAACGAAAATAGAAATACGAGAGGAGAAAACTCACCCTCGACGATCGATTTGGCTCGTCTTTCGCCTTGCTTGGTTTCTAGGCTTCTAAGGGCCTCCCAAGCTTCCCCTTGGCCACCGAGAACGACACTAAATGAGCTCCGACGATCCACTTAGAGCCTTCTCGAGAGAGAGCGTTTTCTTTGAGAGCGTTTTTGAGAGTCGAGAATCTGAGAGCGCTTCCGCGTCTTTCGCACCCTCTTCCACCCTCACCCAACACCTCTATTTATAGAAGAAATTAGGGTCCTTGCCTCTTGGACAATATCCAAACCCTTTTGCCCCTTGGACAATGGCTCTTGGACAAAAACCTTTGGATAAAGAATCTTATACTATTGCCCATTAGATAACAACTCTTGGGCAATAAACTTGTACCAATCTTAATCCGCGTTAACGAAAGTCGTACACGAACGAGTATAAACTCCCAACACACCTCGACTGTATAATTCTTCACTGAGAAAAATATTACAAATACAGAGCACATTACAGAATGTCTTAAGCTCTCAGAATTAAATCCGACGTACCAAACGGACGTTCGGGAAAAATCCATAATTCCCAAAATAGCCTTACAAAATTACGGGGTATCACATCACCTCCCCCTTAAAAGAAGTTTCGACCCCGAAACTTGGCCGAAAAACAACTCGGGAAAGTGTCTGAGCATCTCTGCCTCGGTTTCCCAAGTAACTTCCTCAGTCCCAGACCTGGACCACATAACTCGTACCAACAGTACAATCTCGTTGCACAGTCGCTTCACACGACGTTCGAGAATGCACACTGGCATCTCCTCTCAAGTACCATTTGCCTGAATCTCGATGTCCTTATAACTCAGCCTACGAGACTCATCTTGGCACGAATATCCTTAGCAATGATACGTGGAACACATTATACACTGGGTATGCCGATGGCGACAATGCCAAACGGTACGTTAGAGATCTTACTCTATCCAGAATTTTGAATGGTCCCATGTAGCGAGGGTTAAGCTTCCCACGCTTACCAAACCTGAAAACATCCTTGGGTGGCGATACTGTGACAAGTACCTTGACACCAACCTTGAACTCAACACTTTAACACTTCTGATCTGCGTAAAACTTTTGTCGACTCTGAGCGGTCAACAACCTCTGTCTACTCAGAGCAATGTTCGAAGTTGTCCTTTCGACCAACTCTGGTCCAAGTAGAATCTTGTCGGCGTACTCAACCCAACAAGTCTGAGATCTACCTCTGTGACCATACAAAGCTTCAAACGGAGCCATCTTGATTGTAGCATGCCAACTATTATCGTACGTGAGCTCAATCAGACTTAGGCTGTCTTCCCAGCTAGTCGGATGATCGAGTACGTATACTTCTTAGCATATCCTCCAGGGTCTAGATGGTCTTTCAGACTGACCATCTGTCTGAGGATGAAACACTATTGAATCTCAATTCAGTTCTCATGGCCTTGTGAAGTTCTTGCTATAAACTTGACATAAATCGGCCATCTCGATCCGATACAATGGTCTTAGGAATGCCATGTAACGGACAATCTCCTGGTGGAAACTTCTGCTGACCTCTGAGTTACCCAAGTAACCTCAGTTTCCAATGCAAACACTATTGCTACTAGTTCTAGGTCATGTGTTGGTTAGTTTGCTTCATAGGTTTTCAATTGTCTAAATGCGTATGCAATATCCTTGCCTTTCTGCATCAAAGACACATCCCAACCCATTTCTCGAAGCATTAACTATAGACCATATAGCCAACATTCTTTCCGACAACGCCAAAACTGGGGTAAAAGTCAGACATTGTTTCAACTTCTTGAAAATTGGTCTTGCACTTGTCATCCCAGACAACTTCTGGTTGACCTTGTGGACAGACTGGTCATAGGTGGAGAGATCTTAGAAAAAATCCTTTCATGAACCGTCTATAATGTCCTGCAAGCTCTGGAAAACTGCGCACCTCGCTCACACCCTGAGGCCGCTTCCAAACAACTACTGATTCACTCTTCTGGGGAATAACCATAACCTCATTCGTATTGATCACATGGCCTAAGAAAGCCACTTCTAGATCCAACAATCACACTTAGCCCACTTTGCGTACAACCGACTTGGTCTAAGGACCGATAAAGCAATCCGCAGACGTTCCCTGTGAGCTTCCTTGCTCGGGAAAAATCAAAATGCCATTGATGAAGACCACTATGAACTTATTCAAGTACTGGTCTAAAACATCGATGCACTAGGTTCATGAAAACTCCTAGAGCATTCGTAAGCTCAGATGGCATGACTACAAACTCGTAGTAACCATCTCTTGTCCGAAACGCAATCCTCGGAATATCATCCTCACGAATCCTGAGCTGATGAAAACCAGATCTCAGGTCGATCTTGGAGAAAACTTTTGCTCCATGTAGTTGATCCAACATATCATCACTCCTTGGCAACAGATACTTGCTCTTGATCGTGACTTTATTCAACTCTCGAAAGTCAAAACAAAGTCGAAACGGTCCATCTTTTATTTTGACAAATAAACTAGGGCACTCCTACTTAAGGTGATGCACTCAGCTTTATATAACTTTTGTCAAGAAGATCCTTGAGTTGCTTCTTCAACTCTTGCGTCTCAATAGGAGCCATCCGGTACGGTGCCTCAGAGATCAGCGTGGTACTCGGCTCGAGATCAATTGCAAACTCCACAACACGATTCGGGGTATCCAAGAATATCTTCTGGAAAGACACCCGTAAATCCTCTAACCACATGAATATCAAAAACTGAAGTCGATCACTGCCTTATGACGCTTCCGTCAATCCATACCGAGAATAATTATCGTATGGACCATGGTTATTTAGGTCAAATCGCTTTGAATTTCTTACCCTTGATGGTAATTGACAATTCGACAGACGATTGGTTCCTACTAAATGGTCACCATCTTGGACCAGCCCACTACATGGTTCACAGACGACTCACTAGTGGCTCCGAGTCCAGGCCCAGCCATTACCAGCGTCCTCTGTTGTTATGAGCCGCTGTCCATACATCTCAACCCATCCTTGGTAGCTCCACCTAATTAATAGGCAGCCATCTCCTCAGAGGTTGTTGGTGAGTCTCGAACACGAGACCTTACCCCATCAACAAGCAACGAAACATTAACTTGGTATAAACCAAAGGTTCATGTATAAGAAGAGTTACAACAAAAGGTTCACAACCTCGTTGCACACGCAACTTAACTACAACCATCCAAAATGAAAGTCTGGGTAGCACCCACATCAACAACACATTAACAAAAGTGTAATGCAGATACAAAGTACTCTAAGCATTAGGAGCATAAGGTCCATCCACCTCACGTATCACGTACAGGCGTTGACCTTGGCTTCCTGAAGCCATCGGGGCTTTCCCTTTGTTCTGCGCAGTCGTCTGCATTGAAGGGCTAGGAGCTTCCACCGGACTGAACTTGGGTCGGTTGTTCTGATTAACAGACCCTTGCCGTGACTCAGCTCCTTTCATATTCCTCCGCTGACAGAACGCCTGCATATGACCCTCCTTTCCGCAGTCAAAGCATGTCTTTTTGTCCTTCAGACATTCATTGCTCTTGTGCCCGTGCGTACCGCAGTTGTAGCACTGAATCGGATTATTGCCTTGGCCAGAACGTTGCGTAGACCCATCTTGAGTCATATTCGTTCTTGCTCGGTCAAATTTGGCAAAATCTGATGGTGGCGCGGGGCGTTTGAACCCACTTGCCTGAGGCTGGTACTGCACTTGCCTCTGGCTGTTACGCTTCTTGATCGACTCCTCCAGAGTCACCTCCAGCTTGTAGGCTGTATCCACATACTGCTCCAGAGTAGAGCATGTGTGGTGCACCATCATCGGCTTGATGTCTGGACTCATCCATTCGTGGAAATACCAGATCTTCTGTGCCTCACTGGATATCTCAGGTCCAGCGTACTGCATTAGATGATTGAATTTGGTTGCAAGCTCGGTCACCTTCAATCCATCCGTTTGCGGATACAGAAACTCCTTGTGTTTCTCCTCCCTCATAGCACGAGAGAAGAAATGATCAGTCATCTTGGTCTTAAACATAGACCAGGTCAAAACCGGGCTATCAGCTAAGCCGATACTCTCCCACCATTCACTGGCTTCTTCCTTTAACTGAAGAGAGGCTATATGCACTCTCTCCGCTTCAGTGCACTCAACATTACGGAAAAGCCGCTCCATGTGGAAAAACCAATTAGCCACCTTGACTGGCTCTCCTTTCTCATCGAAGCTGTCAGGTCTCATAGAGTTAATGGCCTTCAGGGCTCGGTCATACTCTCCTCTATCCCTGATCACGCCTCCTTGTAGTACTTGGTTCTCTTGTTCCTCAAACCTCGGAACTTCTCGAGATACTGGCACTCCTTGTGCCTGATGCACATTCGGGCGTAACGCGTCGGCAATCGCTTGCATGACGATTCCCCGAATTTCTGCAACAGCTGCTTTATCAAATATCCTTGGAGCGTTGTCCCTAGCTGGGTCGTTGCCTCCAGGATTATTATGAAAGACAGACTCACGCTCTTCTGATGGGTCTGCAACATTCCTCGGATTTAGTCTGGGGTCATTGCTTGGCCCAGCACCAGTACAGATAGTGTTCCTCGTGTTCACCATCTATTTACCGATCAAATTCCAAGGATTTTATCACTTTAGTATCATTTTGATATAATTATTGTAATAAAATCAACTTAGAATAGATCAACTTGGTAATTTCTATTGATGGACTCGAACCGAGTTACTAGGTTCTACAACCTCAACTCACAACGAGCGAACTGGGAATCAAGCCTAGCTAGAGATGGTGAAACCACCTCGGCTTCTCCCGGGTTCCTCTGAAGAGAACAGAATGCACCCATAACAAACGGGGCAACGGGAAAGGAATTAGTCTTTCTAGACATAGAAACAAGCTTACTATATCAGACTGTACAGAAGACATGACTATGAACGGTGTTTTGAAATTCTTTTCACTTTGAAAATTCAGAGCCCTTTTGAAGCATTTTCAAAAACGGATAAATGATTTATAAAATCCCAAACCCGTTTTAAAACCTTTGGCTCTGATACCACAACTGTAACACCCCCAAAACTTAACCCTTTTGGAAAGGTATTACCGCCAGTGACCCCAGTGTTCCTTACCGAGATCACCCAAGGCTTTACCAAATAAATACAATTTATGAAATGCAATTGATACACAAAGATCAAGCAATAAATTCCAAAACATAACATTGTTGAGGAAACAAGAGTTACGGGATTACAACCCAATCCCGAATAGGTCAAAACACAGAGTTCAAACAAAGTACAGCGGAAGACAAATAAAAGATTTTACAAACGGGGTTGTGATCGTGATGATCACTTGCCCAAGGATCTCAACCTGATTAAAAGCAATTATTAAAACATCCAAAAACAACCGTCGTCTTCATAGTCAATCTAGTCTCCTCAAATCTTCACTCTATCTGATGTGCCGAATCGAACGGATGACACCAGCCCACATGCGGAGAACAAAGTTCGTGGGTTAGTCTACTTGAATAGACTAGCAAGGGTAAAAAGCAGAATGGTTCGAGTGATCGTAACCGTTTACTATCATTGTCCATCGAATAAATAACCGAAGGGACGATACATAACCCGGCACTTTCACGGAATAACAACAAAGGTATGCATGAGAGAAGATTCTGGAAGACTTCATCTTCACAGAAATCGACTCGAAAAGAGACTCCAAGAGATTGAGTCTTTAAGGAAAAATGACAAATCTGGAATGATTACACGATCATACAACAATGATTTAAAACTGACTGAGATGCTTCGGTTCACGACCAACCTCATCGCCTACAGCGAATCCAGATTGGAAAGAGAACGTACTACATTCAAGTCAAGACGAGTTTTCCTAGCTGCACTGAACTTAGCTGCACTACTCGCCCAAGGTATATTAATCATGTGCACTCGGACACTTATCTTATTTAATTCCAAAACGAGCATTACGTTATAAGCTTTTACATCTCCACACAAGAGATATCGGATCTCCTCACAAGAGATATCAGATCTCCTCACAAGAGATATCGAAGGGATGAACCCTGGAAGATTTGGCACTAGCGAAGTGCGTCTACCCTATGAAAGGGTATGGTCATGACCAAAGAGAAAGTACTGGGGATGAACCACCAAGTACCAGTTATAAAGAAACAGCTAAACCCCCTCAAGGTATATAGCGTTCCTAGCCACTAGTGCTAACTAAACAGTATAGCACAACAATAGTTACTGGATAAATCCACATAAAGGCCCGAAAGACGATCACCGATAATAGCGTTGTTCTAACAGATATACAACCTATTATATGATTTTCAAAACAGTTTAACAAAACCGTTTCCAGACAAACAGAATATTCATTCCAAATTAATTACTTAGATAAACTACTGATAATTAATGTAAATATGGAACGAATGAGCAAGAGCGAACCGCCACTTGCCTTAATCCGCAGAGTTTGAACGAAGTCTAACGACGGGATTCCGGGCTCGACACAGAGACGAATCTGCCAACTCCGGTACCTTCGGATCGACCCATACAGAAACTCTAAGTTAGATTCGACAAACAACAATACCGATCTACGAAAGAACGAAAGGAATCGAAGGAAACGAAACCCGAACGAAGGCTACGGAAGCCAACACCAACAACCCGGCCAACAACAACTCGCCGGCGGGCGCCACAACAATCACGGCGGGCGCCGCCCAATTCACGGCGGGCGCCGTCTCAACCACGGCGGGCGCCGCTCAACCACGGCGGGCGGCCTCATTCATCACGGCGGTCGTCGTTCACCACGGCGGGCGCCGTCTCATGCCGGCGGTCGCCGCCTTCGAGCCGGCGGTCGCCGTGATCCTCGCGGCGGTCACCGTCGCGAACGAAAACAGAAATACGAGAGGAGAAAACTCACCCTCGACGATCGATTTGGCTCGTCTTTCACCTTGCTTGGTTTCTAGGCTTCTAAGGGCCTCCCAAGCTTCCCCTTGGCCACCGAGAACGACACTAAACGAGCTCCGACGATCCACTTAGAGCCTTCTCGAGAGAGAGCGTTTTCTTTGAGAGCGTTTTTGAGAGTCGAGAATCTGAGAGCGCTTCCGCGTCTTTCGCACCCTCTTCCACCCTCACCCAACACCTCTATTTATAGAAGAAATTAGGGTCCTTGCCTCTTGGACAATATCCAAACCCTTTTGCCCCTTGGACAATGGCTCTTGGACAAAAACCTTTGGATAAAGAATCTTGTACTATTGCCCATTAGATAACAACTCTTGGGCAATAAACTTGTACCAATCTTAATCCGCGTTAACGAAAGTCGTACACGAACGAGTATAAACTCCCAACACACCTCGACTGTATAATTCTTCACTGAGAAAAATATTACAAATACAGAGCACATTACAAAATGTCTTAAGCTCTCAGAATTAAATCCGACGTACCAAACGGACGTTCGGGAAAAATCCATAATTCCCAAAATAGCCTTACAAAATTACGGGGTATCACAATTGTTCATTAGGTCTTAGGGTGTATGAACAACTAGGATAATGTTCATATGAACAATTAGAATATACGTAAACTATTCACCTAGTCCATCTTGTTCATTATATTTATATCTTGTTCATTATGCTTATCTGCATTGTTCATAACGTTAATGTCTAATACTAGTTAATTTGGAAGAATAATCTATACATATCTTACCTTGAACAACTTTGACAATTATGGCGAGCTGAGAGGTTGAAGAGGAGATTATCGAAGAAAGAGGAGTGTCAAAAAAATTATGGATGAAAAGTTTGAGTGGTAAATTAGGGGAGATATTGGAGAGATTTTAGGGAATAAATTATTTACTTCCTTAATAAGATCTTTTTTATGTTGCTACATATTCTATTCTATGAACAAGTCCTATCATAAGTTACATAAACGTTAGTATATTATCCTTGTGATTAAAGAAATCAACGCTCCATAAAACTCACTACTATTTACTATAGGAAGTCTCCTCACCAGAACCCGACTCTCTATATATATATATATATGAAAACATCATCCTTTCACTTATTCCTATCCTTCATTCCGCTTGATTTAATGACTCATATGATAAGAGTCTAATGTATGAGAACCCCTCTATGAATCATAAGGGATTATTGCCTATAAATTAGAAGTGAGATTTATATCTTTATAAAATTCGATAAAGAAAACCAATATTTTGATTGAAATTCATAGATAGGAAGGGCGGTTAAAACACGAATGAATTAGTTTTACCGACCTGACCGACCCGTACTTCAACCACACCCGAACTTGATTGAAATTTTAATAACATAAAATTACCAAACTCAGATCTAACCCGAGAAGGTATGACCTAAAAGCCCAAATCCGGCCCGATTAATTTGTAAGCGTGAACTATTAGTAAAATATTACTTCAAATATATATAATAAATGAGATATGAATACTTTTAATTTATTTTAATTACGAACGAAAAAGTTTAAAAAATGATATTGGGTCAACCACTCAATCTGAATCGCATGTTAACTTGTAATGACTGAACCCAACATAACATGTAATTGGAATTGATCCGACCCGTACTCAACCCGAACCCGATTTGACTGACCCGTTTGAAAATATAAGATTTAAAAAGGGAAATAAATATAAATAATATAAAAATATAGATAATAACTAAATAGTAATAGACTTGAGTAAGATACGCATAAATAAAAATATTGTATTATAATATAATTCAATAAATGAAAATAAATAAATAAAGATAAAACAATATTATGATTTATTGTATTGCAATAAAAATAAAATTTATAATAAAATTAAAAATTAAATTATATGGTCACGAATCATGATATTCGAATAAAAATATAACATATAGTCCAAATGAATGAAAGATCGACACCTAAACACAAGGATTCTCGTTTGGCTCTGCTCCTCTAGTCTCATCTCATCCACTGGAGCTTATCAAGTTATCTAGTCGTTCAGGATTTAATCAAATTCAGACTTTCACTTGAAATTGAACTTCAAATCTCAAGCACACCAATCTAATTAATTAAAACATTAAATTTGAACTATCAGGATGTTTTTTATTCTTATTCTTTTCTTTTATTGTAGGAGCCTCCCTCGGTTTTCCCTGTGATTTTTGGGCATGAAGCTGTGGGGTAAGAGATATGAACTAATTCAATCTCAATTTTTGTATGTCTCGTTTTTGTTTCTTGATGGTAATTTGTGTATACTTGTAGAGTTATTGAGAGCGTGGGCGAGAAAGTCGATGAAGTCGTTCCAGGAGACTATGTGATCCCCACATTCTTAGCAGACTGTGGGGAATGTATTGGTTGCAAGAATCCAAAAGGAAACATTTGCTCAAAAGAACCATTCGAGATCGCTCCATACATGCCAAGGGATAAAACCACCAGATTTACTGATTTGAACGGCCAAGTTATTCACCACTTTGTCAACATCTCTAGCTTCAGCCAATACACAGTTATAGACATCAATCATATAGCTAAAGTTGATCCTGCCATTCCTCCTAACCGAGCATGCCTTATCGGTTGTGGAATATCTACGGGTGAGTAGGCCTTCTGTTAGAATACGCATCCCACATCTGAAGTCCAGACATAACTTGTCTAGTATATAAGCTTAATGAGTTACTCCAACTATTGCTAATTGATTTTATGATGGAACTCTACTGGACTTATGTGCCTTATACATGTGCACATTTTCCTAGATAGGTTGTTAAAAATTGATGTTTCTAGTAAGCTTATCAATTTATCCAATGTCTTGGTATTGATTCATTTAGGGGTTGGAGCGGCTTGGAAGGCTGGTGGCGTTGAAAAGGGGTCAACCGTTGTTGTATTTGGCCTTGGTGTGATTGGATTAGCTGTATGCTGCTCATAAATTAGTTTTAAAGGTGTTTTGTTCTATTATGTTGGTGTGTGGGTTTAAATGATGATGAACTTTTCTTGAGCTTTCTGGATTGGTAGGTTGTGGAGGGCGCAAGGATATGTGGAGCTGCTAAAATCATTGGTGTGGATTTGATCCCTGAAAAATTTGAGATTGGTAAGCTTCTTTAAATATAATTTTTTGCAAAATTTTCCCAGTGATTTTAGGCATCATATATTCATATACCATTTTTTTGATTGGTCCACAATCTCCTCATTATAGCTATAGTAACTACTGCTCTATGATGGGATTATATATTATGGATGTTTGTTAACATTTTATCTTTGTATGTTTATGTAGGGAAAAAGTTTGGTCTTACAGATTTTATCAACCCAAAAGACTGTGGAGAAAAATCCGTGAGCCAGGTCCCTCCAAATACATTATCCTTACAAATTAAGGGTTTGTTTGAAATGATGTACCCATATGATACCTTTTTTGCTAAAAATGCAAAGTTACTAAAAGCCATTTTGGCTTGGGCCAAACCGACCCTAACTCTATGCCCAGTAGGAGACATGAATTGATTATGGACCGCAAATAAACATATCTATAAGTATATAGCAACAAAACAAGAAGAGGTAGGTAGCATATGATTCTACTATCATCAACCAAGAAAACATGACAAAACAAGACTAGTATATCTATATTTTATTTCTTCAATTTGTCTTGGATACTTCATTCATTCTCTCTGATTGAACAGGTGATTGTAGAGATGACTGACGGAGGTGCAGATTACGCTTTCGAGTGTGTTGGCCTCGCATCGCTTGTGCATGAAGCTTATGCCAGCACCAGAAGTGTTAGTTTTCTAATCCTTTATCTAAGAATAGTTTCTTACTTCAGTTGGGATTCATATGATAAAACATTCATTTGCATTTTCATCTTCTCAGGGTTATGGGAAAACAATAATCTTGGGGGTGGACAAACCCCAATCAAATATATCCTTCAACTCAA
This sequence comes from Rheum nobile, assembly GCA_027886185.1. Classification (NCBI taxonomy): domain Eukaryota; kingdom Viridiplantae; phylum Streptophyta; class Magnoliopsida; order Caryophyllales; family Polygonaceae; genus Rheum; species Rheum nobile. The sequence continues at coordinate 6,870,493 of WOAB01000506.1, read as the reverse complement.
TTGATATGTTGTTCACTGGTAAGACTGTCAGAGGAAGCTTATTTGGAGGTCTCAAAACTAAATCTGATGTGCCTACTCTGGTGAATTGGTACTTGGAAAAGGTACCTAGCTACATTTTTTTTACCTGCAAAAGATGGTGTTATTATGTGGTATACTTTTCTGACTGAGAAGATTTTAAATTGTTTGGCAGAAAATGCAACTTGATGAATTTGTGACTCATGAGATGAAAATAGAGGATATCAACGAGGCTATGAATCTACTCATTGAAGGCAAGTGCCTTCGTTGTGTCATGTGGATGGACTAAAACTGGTTACCTTATCCTTAAATACTACGGAGTACATGTATATATATGAAAATGAACAATACTTAAGTTTTAAAATATGATATTGCAACTAATGCCAAAGGATATTTATAAGATGGGTTTACTTAAGTTCTCTCTCCCAAGAAAGAGTCATTTGTATGGATGAAGATTTGCTTATAAAGTCGTAATGTTCATATTTTCACAATTCTATAATTTCTATTAGTACCAAATAGATTAACAATTTCCGAATGAATTTATCTCTTTTTATATTTATATCTATATATATATACAAAAAGAGATGTCTAAGTCCTACATATCGGCACTATACTAGTTTCTTCCAGTAAAAATTAGCTTGTTTTAAATAAGTCAAGATCCTCAAAATTTAATTTAAAATTCTTGCTCTGACTCATTACCTACAACAGAGCATTTAAATAGGCATTTCTTTAGAATTCCATCGGTCTGTGTCCTTTGTAATCATCCTACAGAGGATTCTAATTTTTTATTTTTTATTGTTCTTTCACCTTACAATCTTCTATACTAATATAAAAGTTGACATATTACTACAATTAATGTCCTTATTTAAAGGAATAACAAGTGATTATATATAAATATCCTATTTACTCAAATTAGTTTTTATATACTAATATAAAAGTTGACATATTGCTACAATTAATGTCCCCATTTAAAGGAATAACAAGTGATTATAAATGTCCTATTTACTCAAATTAGTTTTGTTAAAAATTAAATCTATACTAATATAAAATTTGACATATTGCCTCAATTAATGTCCCCATTTTTCAATTAATGTCCCTATTTAAAGGAATAACAAGTGATTATAAATATCATATTTACTCAAATTAGTTTTTATACTAATATAAAAGTTGACATATTGCTACTGTTAATGTCCCTATTTAAAGGAATAACAAGTAATTATAAATGTCCTATTTACTCAAATTAGTTTTGTTAAAAATTAAATCTATATTAATATAAAATTTGACATATTGCCTCAATTAATGTCCCCATTTTTACTCAAATTGGTTTTCTTAAAGAAGAAATATATAAAATCTGTGAAATTAAGAATTCTAAATTCTAAAATTAAAAAACCATTTCATAATTGTATATACTCATCGTAGTTTTATTAGAGTATATAAGCTAAAAAGTTATATAACTTAATGACATACTCAAATATAAATTAAAATAAAATACAGCATTGTATCCACATCTACATACATCCCAATAAAATCTACTCTTAAAATTTATGTAAACATTATTATATTATACAAAAATAATAAAAAAACTTATACACAAGTATAATCGACCATCTAATCTAACATAACTTACTTAGCTACATGTACAACTTAAGGTCCTAGGTCATTAAAAAAATAATGTTTCAAAAAAAAGAATCTCAACTAGCTTCATTTGAAACTTCGTCAAATATATATATGCAATAATATATAATTATATATTAGTAATATTCTATAAGTTGTTTGCTATACATATGAAATATGAAATAACAAATTTTAGAAACATTACAAATCATATTTAAGACAATAGAAATGACATGTTAAGCTCTACTTAGTACTTATATGTTATAACTTTCTAAAAACCGCAAGTTTAGAAGGGACTACCTTGGAAGCAATATTTGTTTATATTCCTATAGTGATTTTCTAATTTAAAACAATTAAGTATTCTATCTTCTATACTACATAAAAAGTTATATTTTTTGCCTCAATAAATACTTTCAATTTTATAAAATTTTCTCTTTTTTGACCCAAAACAAAACTACACAATTAATGCATTTTCATTATTATTGTTATCACAATCATAATTTGTATATCTATCCTAAATATAAAGTAATAGTTTCATCAAGAAATGTTTATTCAAAAGAAATAAAGGTCATTTTCATATAATTTAAAAAAGAGTCATATATTATTATCTTTATTTTATTCAAAATTTTGTCATAGAATAAACTATAAATTTTAATATAATATTATAAAATTTTCACCTCTTATTGTTTTCTATTATACAACAAAATAAAAATTACTCTTTATTTGAAGTACATAACATAAATACTTTAGCAATATTATTAAAAAACCATTGATATAAAGATAAATAAATTTTTAAGAAACAAAATCAAATACCTTATTCAATATTAGTCATAGTTACAAACTAAATTATCAGATCACAAATCGTTAACAAAATAGACCCTAAATCTTATATAGAAAATATACAGTCTCTTATAAACAAAAAACAAACACACACTGATGCAAACTTACCGTTTATATATTATATTAAAAAAAACAATAATATATTTTGCCTTGTGCGAAGTACGGGTTCAACCATTTAGTTACTTCAAAACCTCTCTGGTCATACTTACACTCTTCATTTCCAAAACGATTTCTGATCTAATATAAAATTCTTTCATTCCCAAAATAGAGACATTGTTCTCGTCTTATTTCTCTGGTGGAATATTTGGAAACATATAACTCTATAATTTTTAGGAAATCTCCTATTCAAATTCAGAATATTGTTATACTTATATTTATTATAAAGAATGGACATTGTCTCTTTCTCATCAACATTCTTCTATCCAAAAAAAGAAGCATTCAAAGAGATTTTCTCGATGGTATAAATCTTCTGTTAACTGGACAAAGGTAAATTTTGATGCTGTTGTCAAACAGAACGGTTCTACTCACATTGGATTCGTGTTTTGTAACAACTCTGGTGAGTTGGTCTTTTTAGACCGTATGCAAATTTTTTGTTCCTCTCCTCTTAAAGTTGAGGCTTTTGCTGCTCTTGATTGCTTTCATAGGGTTATTTCGCTCAATTTTCGACAGATAGTCATTGAAGAAGACAACTTTTATGTTATTAATTCCATCCGTAAAATTTGAAAAATTCTGTGGAAAATTTCTCCTATAATTCTGAAAATTAGATCATTTTTAGGATAACTTTAAGATTCATTATTATTACAGAGACCAACGAAGCCGCTGATTTTCTGACTACTTCACACATTTCTCCCGTTCTTCTACGCAATATAATTATAGATTACATTTCGCCGAATCTTGGCCGTGAGCGGCTGTTTCAATCCCGACTTTAGATTTTATATTCGCGCTCTATTGTTTACTCAACTTGTAAAATTATTCTTCTATAAAATTATTCTTCTAGATATAAGGATACCTTCTATTTATTTATATATAAAAAAATCTTCTATTCCTTAAAGTGTTGTAACCTTGGAATTAAAAAATGACTCAGATTTTACAAAACGTCGGATCTCCACATCAGTTGACATAAGAGTAAACTCGCGGAATTTCAGTATTCATTCACCCAACTTTTTTACGAACCTCAGGACAGATCCTTGGAATCAACCGACGATTTATCCCTCAATTACAGGCAAACCACCTATCGACGGCCTTGATCAATCACGTCACCATAATCAACGGCTGCTACCACCTAGTTTGCTAACCTCCTCTGCTTCCACGGTCTCACAAGCCCGCCACGAAGAATCTCTTCATCTTCCACCGACACCACTCTTGATCTCACTGCCACAGATGATGAACTTGGCACCCCCACTCCAATTTCATCCTGCAATTCATCAAAAAGCCAGTTTGTTAGTCCAATCATCAGAATAAATAAATTTGACATGCTCTGCTTTTCCCCTCTTTTTTCTTTATCAGATTCGAGAGTAATTCAATTGACAAAATTAAACTTACATCGGAGTGGAGAAAGAACGGGGAGTCTCGAAATTCACTCGTCGACACCGACTCACCGCCATCGCCGGCGAAAGACGACTCTTCTACTACTTCACTGCAGGAGGTGCTCGTTTCCGACGCCGGAGGAAACGAGGCCCAGGGAACCACCTGATTCTCATCATCATCATCGTCGAATTCATCGTCACCACCATCGCTATAATCATCTTCATCCTCATCCGTATCACAATCCTCATAATCGCCATCATCTCCGCGCTCCTCTCGCTGAGCATAATCACCACGCTGCTCGCCGGCGATCCGAATATTCCTGCTCCAATCAACCTCTTCCTCCTCCGATCCACTGCCGTTAGATCCGCCTCCAGCACGATCAGATCCGGCAACACAAGCACCGCAAACGGAGACAGTGCGACCTAGCTTCGGACCAGACGCCTTCCACGGCGTCGTACAGTGACAGACTTGACATAGCGCCGTTCTGGTGTGCTTCGCCACCAAGAAATTGGCAGCGTGGACCTTTTCATCGCAGTCCCAGCACAGTCTCGCCTGGTCCGATTCACAGAACATCTTCGCCTCCGCACTGCACAGCTCGCAACAACTCCCCTTCTTCGCCATTAATTTTTCTCCCTCTCAACTCTTCAGCCTAATTTCTTGGAATTGAAAGAAGAAATGTGGAGGAGATTTTAATTCAAGAGTTTCGGCCTGCAACTTGATAGCTGTTGTTTGATCTGCGCTCTCTCTCAATCTCCTTCTTTCATTCTTCCAAATTCCAACCTCTTTCAAAGTCTACAAAGCATAGCGTGTCCGGATACAGGAACTTCGTATCTTGCTTTCCCCACCACACAAATTTATTCTTGCATATATTTTTTTGGCTATTTTCTTTTGTTAATGGCTGCCTTTTCTGATAATGGAGGGGTGGGCGTCGGCCCACGTCAGTAAGATATTTTGGTGCCACGCGGGATGGAATCACATGGGATATGTGACACGTTGGCAGAAGGTCGAAAGAATATGATAAGAAATCGGATAGATATGGAGGATCGTGATGTGATGGTGGTTGTCATGCCACGCCACCGACGACTCGAACCCGTATCTTTAACCACTCGCTCCTTCTCCTATTTGATTTGATTTGGCGCTCCGGAGACTCGGAGTACCATTTATATCTAATAAAATGATTTCGAGTTCTAATTGTTAGCTTTTACGGAGTATCTTATTTCATGCAGTATTTCAAGTTTTGCATATATGATCCTCTATAATAAAACGGCGAAAAATCGCACACGTCAGTTTTTTACACCTCGTATTCTATTCTGGACGGCAAGATCTAAAAAATTCGGTCTAAGTTATGAACGGCACGTAGTACAGCCCAGATAAATCGGGTTTTCGAAAATTCGGTTTGTCTGTTGGGCTGCATTACGTGTCGTCCACAAAAAATTGAACCCATCTTGGTCTAAGTTATGGGCGGCACGTAGTGCAGCCCAGATAAACCGGGTTCACTGAATCGATTTTTTTAAAATTCAAATTAAATCATACTTTTAATATAAAAAAATATTGAACCCATCTTGAACGACACCTAGTACAGTCCAAGAAAATCGGATTTTCGTGCAGCCCAGAATGGAATACAAGATGTAAAATATGGGAGTGCACGGTTTTTCGGCCTAATAAAATCATCAAAATCAGAAACAACTCCTCTTTTACAATTAGGCTGAGCTTCCACATTGAATAAAAAACTAATGAGGTGCAAGTTTTTGTAACGAAGTATTGGCATTATGAGGGTTTTTTCATGGGTACGGTCATGTTATAGTTCACAAGTGAGGTCGTGTTCATGTAGACATTTCAAAACAAAAAGAGTGATAAAGAATGCCGATGACAACTTGGGACGTATCAAACTAAAAATATTTTTTAGCGTCCACACACTCTAATAACTCCATATTTTGTAAGAATTTGTTTAATCGTTAGTTTAATTTTTTATTAAAGATTTATCTATTTTTTAAAAAAAAATATTTTGAAAATAATTTCCTAGTTAGGATGCGCCCATTGACACACTTGAAAAATCAAATTAAAATAATAATTAATTGAGACAGGAAAATAACTTGATTTGTCTGGCGAAATTAAGACATAATAAATCTAGTCCTATAGAAACGAGGATATGTGAGCACAATACTACTTCGAAGCAAGGAACTACATTACATGATTCTCAGGAACGTCAGCTTGAACTACATTACATGATTCTTAGGAATGTCAGCATGTATCTCAATTAAGCTAAGTGAAGGTCATGAAATGCACTTAAATTAACAATTATAGGGGCAATCCAAACGCACCCTTAATTAACAATCCAATATTTCATGTTTGAATTAGATGTGTTGACGAGAAAAAAGTGATAACGTCTTAGCATATAAGTCCAGTGGGATTCCATCCTAAAATCAATTGACAATAGAAAGATGAGTCTATCAAGCTTATATACTAGACAAATTATATCTCAATTTTAGATATAGGATGAGTATTCTAACAAGTCTGCAACCATTTGTGTTAAAATTTGTGATTTTAGATCGAAACACGTGTATCGATCACACATTCACACACATCCTCACATGTTGGAAGTACTCTAGCATGATACGAGACTCCTACTACAAACTTGAGTCAATCAACTTATAATTGAATGTTCCATGCATCAATTTTATTGGAGTTTAGCATTGTTCCACTACCATAAAAATGTTCTTTCAACTCGTGATATAATAACTCGGATGTTAAATATCAGGTATAATAGGAGTCTAAAATAATAAATTAATAAATTTTCTTTTAGATTTTTTAATGTACATTGCTCTTTGGACCATGTACGAGAATAACCCGGGAGTTTTTTGGCTTCATATATCCGGGTTACATTGTCTTGTAATTTAAGAATATATATCGGATGTATATATTGGAACAACGCTCGGGTTATATAGTATACATATTTTCTAAATTCGATCTTTATATATCCTGGATGTGCGATGTCCGGGTTATTTAATGTATATGTTGAAAGTATATAACCCGGATTTTTGAGGATCCAGGTTATATAATAAAAAAGCATTTTCGTTAAGCTCTTTTTTCCAACCTGATAGATACAATGTTCAAACAAAAAAACCCAAGTTCTTGCAAGCTAATCCTAAACCCTAAATTGAGCTTTTCCTTCGATTGTATGCTGGAACGATGTCTTCGATTGCTCGTGGTACTTGAAATTCGTTCTTGTATTCGAAAAAAGGTGGTCTTCTTCGATTGCACAAGCTCTCTTCCAATCTCTTCTCTCCGCCTACACTGCCACCCCAACAAATCTCAAGGTTCACCTCTAATTCGCCGTTCTACTGCTCTGATTCAGGTACTTTTCCCACTCTCTTCTTCTTCTTCTTCAATCTGTTACAAGTAGTCCAATTCTCGCCGAAATGATGTATTTTTTCTCGTGTTTGGCAGCTGTGCGACCAAGGTTTTTGTCGGTCTTAGACCCCAATCTTCGAGTAACTCGCTTGCTTCTATACGCCTTTCTTCAATTTCGCTGTGGTGAAATTCGACTGCTCTCTTTTGTTAGGCTTTCTTGTATCCGTAATTTGTTCTCGCTTCTTGTTGGTTTTGCAAGTCTCGCTGGGAGCCAGAAACCACCCAATTTGAGTGCTCAGTTCTATGATGAAGTTCATAAGCGTGTCTAAACTGCATAATTTTCTTATATTTTGCTTATTGGAACTTTGGGTTAGGGTTTTGTGTAACACCCCCAAATCTTAACCCATTTGGAAAGGTATTACCGCCAGTGACCCCAGTGTTCCTTACCAAGGTCACCCAAGGCTTTACCGGTTTAAATACAATTGATACATAATGATCAAAGTATTCAAATCAAAACATCAATCAAATGAAACATGAGTTACGAGATTACATCCCAATCCCGAATAGGACAAATACAGAGTTTAAACAAAGTACATCGGAAGTCTTTTAAATATATAACAGAGTAAATAAGTTACATCGGAAGTCTTATAAAAGATATTACAAAAAGGGTTGTGATCGTAATGATCACCTGCCCAAGGATCTCAACCTGATTAAAAGAATTTATTAAAACATCCAAAACAATCGTCGTCTTCATAGTCAATCTAGTCTCCTCATATCTTCGCTCTACCTGATGTGCCGAATCGAACGGATGACATCAGCCCACATGCGGAGAACAATGTTCGTGGGTTAGTCTACTTGAATAGACTAACAAGGGTAAAAATCAGAATGGTCCGAGTGATCGTAACTGTTTACTATCATTGTCCCTCGAATAATAACCGAAGGAACGATACATAACCCGACACTTTCACGGAATAACAACAAGAGGTATGCATAAGAGAAGATTCTGGAAGACTTAATCTTCACAGAAATCGACTCGAAAGAAGACTCCAACGGAAATGAGTCTTTAAGGAAAATATGACAAATCTGGAATGTTTAAGAATCAAACAACAATGATTTAAAAGTTGATTGAGATGCTTCGGTTCACGACCAACCTCACCGCTTACAGCGAATCCAGATCGGAAAGAGAACGTACTATGATCAAAGTCTAGATCGTATAATGATTTAAAAGCTGACTGAGATGCTTCGGCTCACAACCAACCTCACCGCTTACAGCGAATCTAGTTTGGAAAGAGAACGTACTATGACCAAAGTCGAGACGAGCTTTCCTAGCTGTACTATTTACTTAGCTGCACTACTCGCCGAAGATTTATTAATTAAGTGCTCTCGGGCACCTTATCTTATTAAATTCCAAAACGATTAACACGTTGTAAGCTTTTAATTATACATGCCATGTTACACAGAACACATATCTAAGGAATGAACTTCTCAGAGTCCAAACCACCACTATCGTTGGGTCTTGCTCGCCCTTTAAAAGAATGAACCTCACAGAATTCAAACTTCAACTATCGTTGGGTCTTCATCGCCCTTACAGTTATAAAGAAAGGCACATGAAACTCTCAGGATCTAGGCGTTCCTACAAATACTCGTGCTAACTAACAGTTACAACACAACCACAGTACATGATAAATCCACATAAATGCCCGAAAGGCGATCACAGATAATAGCGTCGTTCTAGCAGATATACAACCTATTATATGATTTTCCAAAACCGTTTATAAAACCAATTCCAGACAAACACAGTAATCATTCCAAATTAATTACTCAGATAAACAACTGATAATTAATGTAAATATGGAACGATGAGCAAGAGCGAACCACCACTTGCTTGGAATAGATTCGGCGATGAATCTGGACGAGACGACTACCGAAAATATCATTTCCGAGGATATGGCTTAAGCTTCAGAATATTCCTACCAGAGTACGAGTCCACACGCAATCCAGCCGATCACGTTCTAACTGACAAATTAATTATCTATCAATTAATATGACTGGACGAATTTAAGGAATTATATTTAATAAATTTCTATGATATTAAATCATAAAATATTTATTAAATTTTCCTAAGAAAAATATGGACGAAAGGAGATCGAAATTATACTACTCGAATAATTTCGGGTTGAATTTGGACTGGATGGCTAAATGGGCCTTCGGCCCATCAGAACAAAACAAAGGAAAAGGGGGCCCCACCTCTACTGTTCACCTCCTTCACCACTTCGAACAAAATAGAGGAGCACAGGGGGGGTCTCGCCGGCTTTCCTCGCTGACGCCGGGGAGGAAGGCAACGCCGGCGGCAAGAGGAGCACATGCCAGGCTCGCCGGCGGGAGAAGCTCGAAACAGAGGAGCTCGGCTGGGCTTCGCCGGGATCTTCGCCGCCGTCTTCGCCGCCTCGTCGCCGGGGAAGAAGCTATCGCAGCAGCACGGTGCATCATCGACCACCGGAGTAGCACACCACCAACAGGAGCTTCAACGACGACGCACAGCAGCTCGGATACGACGACGGAGGGCAGCAGCTCGGCACTCTGACTGGGTCGCCTTCACCGCCGGGAGGGAGCACAGCAGTGGCTCGACTTCAACGGTGGCGGCTTCACGCAGTCGCAGCAACCACCAGAGCATGAAGCAACGATGACCACCGTACAGCAGCAGCTCAGACACGCTCGTCTTGTCGCCGATGGAAAGAGCAACGGAGGAGCAAGAATGGGAGAGACAACCGAGAGGGAGACAGGAGCAAGAGGAGTGAGGCAACGAGCTCCATTTATAGCCATGGAAGGGGCAGAGATCCGACCAACACGGGGCTCGAGCCAGCGACAACTTCCGGCGCACTTTCGGGAGTCTTTCGGCGAGCGGCGGGTGCTTTCGGCGAGCAGCGTGAAATATGGGAATTGATTTTGGTATGAGTATTAAACCCCGAAAATTATATGTTTGTATCCAAACAAATATTCTAAGTCCCGAAAATATATTGAATGTATTTTATACCACTCAATGAATTATTTGGGATATCATGGATATTTCAGAAAATCCAAACTTCACTGAAAGAGAAATAATTAATTAGTGAAGGTTGGGAAAAATTACCCGAATATCCTTACTAAAAATTGAGGGATATTACATCACCTCCCCCTTAAAAGAAGTTTCGACCCCGAAACTTGGCCGAAAACAACTCGGAAAAGCGTCTAAGCATATCCTCCTCAGTTTTTCAGGTTCTCAGGTTTCCCAAGTAACTTCTTATGTCCCAAACTTGGACCACATAATTCATACCAACAGTACGATCTTGTTGCACAGTTGCTACACACGGCGTTCGAGAATGCGCACTTGCATCTCCTCTCAAGTACCATTTGCCTGAATCTCGATGTCCTTATAGCTTAGCACACGAGACTCATCTGACATGTATATCCTTAGCAATGATACGTGGAACACATTATACACTGGGTGTGTCGATGGCGACAATGCCAAATGGTACGTTAGAGATCTTACTCTATCCAAAATCTCGAATGGTCCCATGTAGCGAGGGTGAAGCTTCCCACGCTTACCAAACCTAAAAACTTCCTTTGATGGTGATACTCTGACAAGTACCTTGCCACCAACCTTGAACTTGACACTTCTACGCTTCTTATCTGCGTACGACTTTTTTCGACCCTGAGCGGTCAACATCCTCTGTCTAATCAAAGCAATGTCCGAAGCTGTCCTTTCGACCAACTCTGGTCCAAGCAGAATCTTGTCGGCATACTCATCCCAACACATCGGAGATCTGCATCTGTGACTAAACAAAGCTTCGAACTAAGCTACCTTGATCCGATACAATGGTCTTATGAATGCCATGTACACGGACAATCTTCTGGTGAAAAACTTCTGCTGACCTCTAGGTCACCCAAGTAACCTCAGTTTCCAATGCAAACACTATTGCTGCTAGTTCTAGGTCATGTATTGGTTAGTTTGCTTCATAGGTTTTCAATTGTCTAGATGCGTATGCAATAAACTTGCCCCTCTGCATCAAAGACACATCCCAACCCATTTCTCGAAGCATTACTATAGACCATATAACCATCATTCCTTCCGACAACGCCAAAACTGGTGCATAAGTCAGACACTGTTTCAAATTCTTGAAAACTAGTCTTGCACTTGTCATCCCAGACAACTTCCTGTTGACCTTGCGGAACAGACTGGTCATAGGTGGAGTGATCTTAGAAAAATCCTTCCATGAACCGTCTATAATGCTCAACAAGCTCTGGGAAACTGCGCACCTCGCTCACACCCTGAGGCCGCTTCCAAACAACTACTGATTCACTCTTCTGGGGAATAATCATAACCTCATTCTTATTGATCACATGGCCTAAGAAAGCCACTTCTAGATCCAACAATCGCACTTAGCCTACTTTGCGTACAACCGACTTGGTCTAAGGACCGATAAAGCAATCCGTAGATGTTCCCTGTGAGCTTCCTTGCTCGGGAAAATATCAAAATGCCATTGATGAAGACCACTATGAACTTATTCAAGTACTGGTCTAAAATATCGATGCACTAAGTTCAAGAAAACTGATGGAGCACTCGTAGATCCAAATGGCATGACTACAAACTCGTAGTGACCATCTCTTGTCCGAAATGCAATCCTCGGAATATCATCCTCACGAATCCTGAGCTGATAAAAACCAGATCTCCGGTCGATCTTGGAGAAAAATTTTGCTCCCTGTAGTTGATCCAACAGATCATCACTCCTTGGCAACAGATACTTGCTCTTGATCATGACTTTATTCAACTCTCGAAAGTCAAAACAAAGTCGAAACGGTCCATCTTTTATTTTGACAAATAAAACTAGGGCACTCCTACTTAAGGTGATGAACTCAGCTTTATATAACTTTTGTCAAGAAGATCCTTGAGTTGCTTCTGCAACTCTTGCATCTCAACAGGAGCCATCCGATACGATGCCTCTGAGATCGGCGCGGTACTCGACTCGAGATCAACGGCAAACTCCACGACACGATTCGGGGTATCTAGGAATATCTTCTGGAAAGACACCCGTAAATCCTCTAACCACATGAATATCAAAAACTGAAGTCGATCACTGCCTTATGACGCTTCCGTCAATCCATAACGAGAATAATTATCGTATGGGACCATGGTTATTTAGGTCAAATCACTTTGAATTTCTTACCCTTGATGGTAATCGACAATCCCGACAGACGATTTGTTCTAACCAAATATTTCATATTAATAATATTTATAACCAAAGATTCACAAACTTAGCCGCATACAGAACTTAACTTACAACCATCCAAAATGAAAGTCTGGGTAGCACCCACATCAACAACACATTAATAAAAGTAGAACGCAGATACAAAGTACTCTAAGCATTTGGAGCATAGGGTCCATCCGCCTCACGCATCACATAAAGGCGTTGACCTTGACTTCCAGAAGCCATTGGGGCTTTCCCCTTGTCCTGAGCAGTTGTCTGCATTGAATGGCTAGGAGCTTCCACCGGACTGAACCTGGGTCGGTTGTTCTGATTAACAGACCCTTGCTGTGATTCAGCTCCTTTCTGCATTCCCTGACGACAGAACCTTTGCATATGCCCTTCCTTCCCACAACCAAAATATGCCTTCTTCTCATTCTGACATGCAAAACTTTTGTGCCCAGATGCACCACAATTGTGACACTGAATCACTCCGCTGCTCCAACCTGAGCCCCTGGCAGAGTCAGACTGAGTTGTCTCGGTCTTAGCACGACCAGACTTCTCAAACTTGGTAGGCGATGTCGGTCGTTTGAATGAACCAACCCGGTGATCATGTTGCCCACCCTTTCCCTTAACTTGCTTCTCCCGCTTATGAGCGGACTCCTCCAGTGTGACTTCCAACTTGTAGGCCGCATCCACGTACTGCTCCAGAGTAGAGCATGTGTGGTGCACCATCCATGGCTTAATATCTGGGTTCATCCATTCATGAAAGTACCAGATCTTCTGTGTCTCACTGAATATCTCTGGTTCAGCATACTGTAGCAAATGATTGAATTTAGTGGCCAGCTCGGTCACCTTCAATCCATCCGTCTTAGGATACAAGAACTCCTTGTGTTTCTCCTCTCTCATAGCTCGAGAGAAGAAACGATCCGTCATCTTGGTCTTAAACATTGACCAGTTCAAAACCGGGCTATCAGCTAAGCCGGTACTCTCCCACCATTCACTGGCTTCTTCCTTCAACTATAGAAAAGCTATGTGTACTTTCTCTGCTTCAGTGCACTCAACATTATGAAACAACCGCTCCATATGTGAGAACCAATGAGCCACTCTGACTGACTCTCCTTTTCCATCATAACTGTCAGGTCTCATAGAGTTAATGGCCTTTAGTGCTCGGCCATAATCATCTCTATTCTTGACCGCTCCTTCTTGGTGTTCATAGACAGTTGGCTCCTCATATCTAGGAACCACTGGAGGAATTGGCACACCTTGTGCCTGTGGTGCGGCAGGTTGCCTAGCATCGGCGATTGCTTGCATCACAATTCCCCGAATAGCTGCAGTTGCTGCATCGAGCACTACTGGAGCGTCGGCCTGAGCTTGGCCATTGCCTCCTGGATTATTATTGAAGACAGACTCACGCTCTCCTGATGGGTCTGCATCAATCCTCGGGTTTGGTCTGGGGTCATTGCTTGGCCTAGCACCGATAACGTTCCTTGTGTTCACCATCTGTTTACTGATCAAATTCCAAGGATTTTATCACATTAGTATCATTCTGATATACTTATTGTAATAAAATCAACTTGGAATAGATCAACTTGGTAATTTCTATTGATGAACTCAAACCGAGTAACTAGGTTCTACAACCTCAAATCATAGCGAGGGAACTGGGAATTCTAGCCTTACTGGAGATGGTAAAACCACATTGGCTTCTCCCGGGTTCCTCTGAAGAGAACATAATGCACCCATATCTAGCGGGGCAACGGGAAATGAATTAGTCTTTCTAGACATAGAAGCAAACTTACTATATCAGACTGTACAGAAGACATGACTATGAACGGTTGAAAATGAAAACACCATTTTTATTTTTAAACTCAGAGCCTTTTGAAAATACCTTTCAATCAAAAACGAGTAAATGGTTTTCAAATACCCAATCCGTTTTAAAAAACCTGGCTCTGATACCACAACTGTAACACCCCCAAATCTTAACCCATTTGGAAATGTATTACCGCCAGTGACCCCAGTGTTCCTTACCAAGGTCACCCAAGGCTTTACCGGTTTAAATACAATTCATGGAATACAATTGATACATAATGATCAAAGTATTCAAATCAAAACATCAATCAAATGAAACATGAGTTACGAGATTACATCCCAATCCCGAATAGGACAAATACAGAGTTTAAACAAAGTACATCGGAAGTCTTTTAAATATATAACAGAGTAAATAAGTTACATCGGAAGTCTTATAAAAGATATTACAAAAAGGGTTGTGATCGTAATGATCACCTACTCAAGGATCTCAACCTGATTAAAAGAATTTATTAAAACATCCAAAACAACCGTCGTCTTCATAGTCAATCTAGTCTCCTCATATCTTCGCTATATCTGATGTGCCGAATCGAACGGATGACATCAGCCCACATGCGGAGAACAATGTTCGTGGGTTAGTCTACTTGAATAGACTAGCAAGGGTAAAAATCAGAATGGTCCGAGTGATCGTAACCGTTTACTATCATTGTCCCTCGAATAATAACCGAAGGAACGATACATAACCCGACACTTTCACGGAATAACAACAAGAGGTATGCATAAGAGAAGATTCTGGAAGACTTAATCTTCACAGAAATCGACTCGAAAGAAGACTCCAACGGAAATGAGTCTTTAAGGAAAATATGACAAATCTGGAATGTTTAAGAATCAAACAACAATGATTTAAAAGTTGATTGAGATGCTTCGGTTCACGACCAACCTCACCGCTTACAGCGAATCCAGATCGGAAAGAGAACGTACTATGATCAAAGTCTAGATCGTATAATGATTTAAAAGCTGACTGAGATGCTTCGGCTCACAACCAACCTCACCGCTTACAGCGAATCTAGTTTGGAAAGAGAACGTACTATGACCAAAGTCGAGACGAGCTTTCCTAGCTGTACTATTTACTTAGCTGCACTACTCGCCGAAGATTTATTAATTAAGTGCTCTCGGGCACCTTATCTTATTAAATTCCAAAACGATTAACACGTTGTAAGCTTTTAATTATACATGCCATGTTACACAGAACACATATCTAAGGAATGAACTTCTCAGAGTCCAAACCACCACTATCGTTGGGTCTTGCTCGCCCTTTAAAAGAATGAACCTCACAGAATTCAAACTTCAACTATCGTTGGGTCTTCATCGCCCTTACAGTTATAAAGAAAGGCACATGGAACTCTCAGGATCTAGGCGTTCCTACAAATACTCGTGCTAACTAACAGTTACAACACAACCACAGTACATGATAAATCCACATAAATGCCCGAAAGGCGATCACAGATAATAGCGTCGTTCTAGCAGATATACAACCTATTATATGATTTTCCAAAACCGTTTATAAAACCAATTCCAGACAAACACAGTAATCATTCCAAATTAATTACTCAGATAAACAACTGATAATTAATGTAAATATGGAACGATGAGCAAGAGCGAACCGCCACTTGCTTGGAATAGATTCGGCGATGAATCTGGACGAGACGACTACCGAAAATATCATTTCCGAGGATATGGCTTAAGCTTCAGAATATTCCTACCAGAGTACGAGTCCACACGCAATCCAGCCGATCACGTTCTAACTGACAAATTAATTATCTATCAATTAATATGACTGGACGAATTTAAGGAATTATATTTAATAAATTTCTATGATATTAAATCATAAAATATTTATTAAATTTTGCTAAGAAAAATACGGACGAAAGGGGATCGAAATTATACCGCTCGAATAATTTCGGGTTGAATTTGGACTGGATGGCTAAATGGGCCTTCGGCCCATCAGAACAAAACAAAGGAAAAGGGGGCCCCACCTCTACTGTTCACCTTCTTCACCACTTCGAACAAAACAGAGGAGCACATGGGGGGTCTCGCCGGCTTTCCTCGCTGACGCCGGGGAGGAAGGCAACGCCGGCGGGAGGAGGAGCACTACCAGCCACAGCTCAACGACGGAGCACCACGCTAGGCTCGCCGGCGGGAGAAGCTCGAAACAGAGGAGCTCGGTTGGGCTTCGCCGCCGTCTTCACCGCCTCGTCGTCGGGGAAGAAGCTACCGCAGCAGCACGGCGCATCAGCGACCACCGGAGCAGCACACCACCAACAGGAGCTTCAACGACGACGCGTAGCAGCTCGGCTACGACGACGGAGGGCAGCAGCTCGGCGCTCTGACTGGGTCGCTTTTGCCGCCGGGAGGGAGCACAGCAGTGGCTCGACTTCAACGGTGGCGGCTTCACGCAGTCGCAGCAACCACCGGAGCACGAAGCAACGATGACCACCGTACAGCAGCAGCTCGGACACGCTCCTCTTGTCGTCGATGGAAAGAGCAATGGAGGAGCAAGAATGGGAGAGACAACCGAGAGGGAGACGGGAGCAAGAGGAGTAAGGCAACGAGCTCCATTTATAGCCATGGAAGGGGCAGGGATCCGACCAACACGGGGCTCGAGCCAGCGACAACTTCCGGCGCACTTTCGGGAGTGCTTTCGGCGAGCGGCGGGTGCTTTCGGCAAGCAGCGTGAAATATGGGAATTGATTTTGGGTCTTACTATTCGGCGCATACGCAAAATTGCCTTTCAGCGCATAGGATTGCCACGTTACGTGTGGAGTGGCTCCACACGTAACGTGGGGTATTTTTTTTTTTTTAAAACGTGTGGAGTGGCTCCACACGTAACGTGTGGCAAATTTTTTTTTTTTTTAAACCTAATGTTAAAAAAAGTTTGAAACTTAAAATTGTTATTTTTTATTTATCAATGTTAAAATGTAGTCGGATCTGTACCGCATAACTGTAATACTCCCTCCGTCCCATAATGTTCGTCCTGTTTGACTTTTGTACATTATTCATAGTTGAAGAGAATCTTTAAGATTTCTTCCAATATATAAGAAAAAACATAGTCATGTGGGGTCTTGTTTTATTCGTCTCAACGAGTACTTTGATAATATTAAAAAATTATATTTTTTAGGGTTATATTATTAGAGATATTAACGATACAAAATCCGCCTCGACATTTGTATCGGGTCAAATCAGGACGTTCTTTTCGGGACAGAGGGAGTATGAAGTATCTTAGTTGGAGAATTAAGAGTCAATTCTAAACAAAAAATATATATTTTACTAAGAAGTTTTTTTTCTATAACCCCAAATTTTTAATACTCCAAGCTTGATCAGTGTCAGACTTACCCATTACTACATACATGAACAAAAAATAAATGCTTAAGATGTGCACAGCAATAAGCAGGGCGTATAAGCAATGATGTATTAAGCCTTGAAATGATCAAATATCAGATAAGAAAGGACGCTAGCTTAAACCTTCATAGAGACAAAAAAAATCAGCCTACGTTCTCAAACCAGCATCCTCCATCTAGTTAGGACTAATGTCCTAACATTTTAACATTGATAAATAAAAAATAATAATATGTTGTTTCAAACTTTTTTTAACGTGAGGTTTAAAAGAAAAAAAAATTTTAAAAATTTTAAATTTTTTTTTACCCCACGTTACGTGTGGAGTGGCTCCACACGTAACGTGGCGACCCTATGCGCTGAAAGACAATTTTGCCTATGCGCCGAAAATTAATCGTGTTGATTTTGGTATGGGTATTAAACCCCAAAAATTATATGTTTGTATCCAAACAAATATTCTAAGTCCCGAAAATATATTGAATGTATTTTATACCACTCAAGGAATTATTTGGGATATCATGGATATTTCAGAAAATCCAAACTTCACTGAAAGCGAAATAATTAATTAGTGAAAGTTGGGAAAAATTACCCGAATATCCTTACTAAAAATTGAGGGATATTACATTTTGTTCGAGGTTTTGACTACATGGTTAGAAATGGATCTTTATGTGTATTTTGGGTCTGGTTTTTGGTTATGTAGTCTTGTTTGATGGCATTTTGATTAGCCAAATATCAAGTAGGGATGTGACATTTGATTTGTCATATACATTGTATCAATGCATCTTTTTTGTTTTGAGGAGATGAAAGAAGGTAGGTGGTCAGTTTGAGTCTTCAGAATCACAGAACAAAGCACCTTATGAAAAAATTGAATAATTTTCATTTGTCATTAACTCCTTTGTTGCAAACAATGTTCATAATTCTTTCTCTACCCAATTTTGTTGATGCATTTAACATATTCTTAAATGAATAAGGGGGGATTTGATCAAGGAGGGACATGTCATAGGCTACGTGGATTAGTTCGAAACTCAGCTACATGTCAAGGTAAACCTTCCTATGTTGTAATCCACTTTTTTTTTATGTTCTTGTTTGTGGCCTAGACTTGTTAGTTTTTACTTACTAATTTTGGATGAATAATCTGATGTGGCTGGAGAGCTCTTGAAGGTCTTGTTTGATGATGAAGGTAACTTGTTGAAATTCTCTCTTCACTGTCCTAATTTATTGTTTGTGACATGGAATGAATGCTGATTGTTGTGGCCAAGTATCAATATTTGTGAGACCAAGTCAAATGTGCTAGTGAATAGGGAAAGTAGAACTTTGATGTGAACTTTGTTTCCATTGAAAGATAGTTGCCCCTAAGCGAGTATAGAGTTAGGGGTAATTGGGAACAAATGACAAGCTTTTATGCAAATATAAGATTATTTCTTTGTTGGTCTTTGTTTCATGTGACTAAGTTTTCGTTGTAAGCTGATCTTTTCTTTCTCTGTTCATATCCGTTGGATGACAACCAGAACATCACCGATGATGCTCGTATCCGCGCTGTTGTGCCCACTATCAAGCACTCGTCTTATCTCATCTACAACGACACCCTCTACTTCAGCTTTGTTGTTCAGCAGCAGTATCACGACAAGTACGGTCTCAACGAGGTCCAATCTCTCTTTCTCTCTGCTTTCATCATATCATATCATGCCTTGTTAATTGTTATGTTTTCATGGTTACTTTTGTGTTCAGTTGTTCATGTTGAATTGGTCTTGTTCTTATTTTACACACTTTGCAAATCCCCTGCTTGGATGCACCATAGGAGGAAGGGGAAATTAGTTGATTGAGTTTGATGTTTTTAGTTGGGAAATTGTGTATTCATTTTGTGCTATGAAATCAGAAACATATATACTCCAGTCTGTAATCTGTTTTGTGGAGAGAGGTGTGATTTGAAAGAAATAAGAAGCTTGGATGTTGTTTTATTTGTAAGAAAATGTGAATGTTTTACCAAAGAAGACACTTGAAATTGTACTTCTTTTCATGTGGTTAAATTGGTGTACTAAAAGAAGAATTATATGCGCATATTTGCCCAATTTTGAAGGTTGTTTGATATAACCAACATAGTTTAATAAAGACTTATTCGTGACTGATATAGCTGAAATGTAGCTCACTGAGTTCGGGAGGGAAGATGCAACATAAGAGGTCTGAGAGAAGAAAGAGTGTAAAGGGTGAGAGGTTTATAAATTTATAATCCTCAAAATTAAATGGAAAATTGAGATTTGCTAATTATTCTACCTATTATGATTTTGCTGGCATGTGATCATCATCTCTCTTGGTCATCATTAGCGCTTAGCAAAGAGAGTTTTTGCATTCTACTTCTTCAACCAAATGCTTCAGATTGATGATTTGTGTTAGGATTTTTCTCATTAATGCCATATTTGTGTGCTTAACGAGTTAATGCATATGCTAATGGTTGGTTTGACT
This sequence comes from Rheum nobile, assembly GCA_027886185.1. Taxonomy (NCBI): domain Eukaryota; kingdom Viridiplantae; phylum Streptophyta; class Magnoliopsida; order Caryophyllales; family Polygonaceae; genus Rheum; species Rheum nobile. The sequence continues at coordinate 6,850,265 of WOAB01000506.1, read as the reverse complement.
GTTCTATACATCATATAATGAGTTCATGTCATACAAGAAGAATTTTGTTAATTTTTTGTAGTTTTGATTGGGAAGTTGACTTTTCCTCTTAATTTAGGCTATTGTCCCCATGATTATGGTCAACGAAGAGCCTGCTATCTTGTTTTGGATGTTGTATTGTTTAATGCTACCTTGTGTGGAAATTTGAAATTATGTATTTACTTGTTCTTGTTTTTTGTTGATGAATTAGTACCCAACTACATTGTTGGAGAGTCAGAGGCTGAAGCTGCTAAAGAAGGTCGAACTCTTACCGATTTCATATATGCTCGTGTTGGTTACTTAGTTCATTTAGACAAGGAAGATGGTTCAAATGATGGGAAAAAGTTAGGAGCTGGGTTGCCTGTCCGCATTGGCATCGAAGTTAGACTCTCTTTCTTGATGTGAATGTACTCAGTGCAGTTGTTATTGCCCTCTCCCCCTTTTCTCTTTTTGTCCTCACGGTTTATTTACTTGATTCATTTTAATGGCAACTCTTGGTGGACAAAAGACCGGTTGTTGATCATGCAACTGCTCATGCTCATAGCAGGGAAGGTGAGATTTTCTTTTGTAGAACAATAAAGAATGAAATTCAGTTACATCTGCTAAATGTCAAAACAATCTTTATTGCCAAGTGCCAACAATGTGATTTCAAGATGTGCTATGAAATCGGTTTATTACATCTCTTTATCTAATTTTTATGATGGAGAACGATTTTTTGGCATCATTTAGCTTACTGATAATTCAGTTACATGTACTAACTATCAAAACAATCCTTATTACCAAGTCCTCATTTGGAGAGTCAACTGATGATTATCATTTGTTCTTGTTTGAATAGTTTAGTAGATAGAGAAAAAAAAAAGGCAGTCTTCTTGGTTATTTATACATCTTGGACATGTCCATGTATTTACAAACTATGGTTTAAACTATGACCCTTATTGAATTACATGGAAATGGAAGGCACATATATATTTTTTCTTGAAGATTTATAAAAAGCAAACCCTAAGGGCATCTTTAATGGGGTCTTATAGGATGGGTCTTATAGAGGGTTTTTGAGAGAATTATTTGCTATGAGACCTATGGTGTATTGAGGGCTTTTATTGGGGTCTTTTAGATGAGTCTTTTAGATTTAGTTTAAATTACAATTATATCCTTAGGTTAATATTAAGGCCAATTTGCAAAAGTATACCACTTTTGTATTAAAATTTGCAAAGTGGGTATTCTTTTTTTGGATATCGCAAAAATATCCTAAAGTAACTTTTTTGGATTTTCTTTAACCTTATTTTTAAATCAAAAAATCTGAAAATGAATTTATTTTCTATAAATAAAAAGATAAAATAAAATTAAAAATATCCTAAACTATACGCGGTCGTCTTCTCCGACCTCTCGACTCCCTCTCGGTCGTCTTCTCCGACCTCGCTCCGTTTACCATTTCATGGAGTTCTGGTTCCATCTCCATCCTCTTTCCAGTCCAACGCCTTCTCCGGCCAGATCCAGTTCAATGTTAGGGTTTTCAATCAACAGCTCAAGTTCACAGAAATCAGTACTCCACAGATCCAGTTCTGAAATTGGGGTTTTCAATCAACAGCTCAAGTTCCAGATCCAGTTCTGAAATTGATCGTACTCCACAGAAATCAGTTGTTGGAGATATGAAATTGGGGGTAAGAAACAGCGAATTTGATTTCTGAAATTGGTCGTCTTCTCCGACCTCCCTCCCGACCTCCCTCTTCGGCGACCTCCCTCTCCCCCCGCCTCTTCCGCCTCGATCTCGTCGGCCAGATCTCTCGATCTCTCCAGACCTAGATCCCCCCAGACCTAGATCTCTCGATCTCTCCCATAACTCGCTCTCCGCCTCGACCCCCCCCCCCCTCGCCGTCAACCACCGCCTCTCCAGACCGCCTCGATCCCCACCGCTCTCCAGACCTAGATCTCTCGATCGAACTCTCGTCGGCCAAATCTCGACCTCGATCTGGCCAGATCTCGTCGGCCTCGATCTGGCCAGATCTCGTCGGCCTCTCGACTGCCTCCTCTCGACTCCCTCTCGTCGGCCAAATCTCGACCTCGCTCCCCCCGCCGTCAACCGCCTCCCCCACCTCCTCACCTTCCACCTTCAAACCCTAACAATTTCAAAAATAAATTTATATATTTTAAAGTATAAGAGAGTGAAAAGAAAAGATAAATTCAAATTTTATTTTACCTTTTCTCCAAAATTCCGAAAATAGGTAATTTTACCCTTATACCCTTATTTGGGTATAAAAATGGATATTGCATTCATATCCTAAAAAAGAATACCCACTTTGCAATTTTGGGCACCAAAATGGATATTTCTTGTTAATTTTTCTAATATTAAATTACTAATATACCATTTATTATATTATTACCCCTTATTATATATTAATATAATAAAAAAATCATATATTAAATTTATTAATGCTATTTTATTTTAATTATTTAATTATATTATTTATTTAAAATTAAGACAGACAAACATACATTGATAGGCAAATCAACAAAAGTGATACATAAATTTATGAAAATAAAACAACATGCGAAAACAACATGAACTAAACCAAATGACGAAATTTAACGACAAACATCACACGATACACGACTTAATGATTAAAAACAACACATAAATAGCGAAACAATCTAATTGTGGCTAAGTCTGTAATCCAGAAGTTATGGAGAGAAGTGAAGAAATCATGGGATTTATAGAGGTTTGAAGTGTATTGAAGAGTAGAAGAACAATGTGCTGAATTCAAATGGTTCGTTCTCTCTACTCAGATGTCAAAATGAAGTGATTCCAATTCGAGGAGTTAGATCTTGAAGTCTACTGAAAGTCCTCAAAATATGAGCGCAATCCGAGTTGGGAATCAAAAGTTATAGTGTTTCTACTAAAGTGTCGCAGAAGTTGAAAAAGGCACCGCTGCCCCGCGGTGGAACTCACCGCGGTGTATTTGGGATTTTATTTGAGGTTTTATTAGGGTCTCTTAGATGAGTCTCTTAGGTTTAGTTTAAATTACAATTATATTATTTTTTTATATAAAAACTACAATGTAATTTTCATAAAGCTAAATTAAATTGGTATTTATTTTATTTTAAAATATCAATACTAAAATAAAATGATTTATTTTCACTTAATGATAGCTATAATACAGAAAAAAAATATTAAAATCAACCAAATATATACAAAATGGATGTCTATGGATAGATAAAAATGTAATTAGAATTATGGTATTTTTTTTAAGCAACCAATTTTTAAATATATGAATTAAAAAAAAAAAACGAACGGCCAAGAATAAATCCTGACCGTCTGTTGATTGCCATGTGGCGTACAACAACGCGCGCCAATCAGAGAGTGTCACGTGGCACTTTGATGCCAAAAAATTGTGTATGGGACGGTCCCATATTTTACCCTAAATTTGGGACCCTTGATTGGTCTTATAGCCCAATTTGAATATTATATTAAAAAAATTCTATAAGACCCACCTATAGGACCCCGTTAAAAATGCCCTAAGAGACCCATGATTGAATATCCCAATATTTTTTTTTAAATTAACAAGACTTTTTAGCCCGGATATCCAACGGTCCGAGCTAAGAAGTCATCTTTTAAAAAAAAAAATCAACTTGACTTTTTAACCCGAATCTAAAGTTCCGGGATAAAAAGTCCAGTTATTTAACCCGAGCGTGTTTTTTCATATCCGGGTTATATAGTCTATTTTCCTTGCGTTCTATAGCAATGCATTTAACCTGGGCGTGTCAAAAAGGGTTCGGGTTATATGACCTATTATACCCTCAACCTGAAGCCTGTACCATTTTCGTGCCAAATCCGGGTTATATTTCGTTTTACGCCTAGGTTAAAATGCTATTTTTGTGGTAGTATTCTTCTCATCATGTATAGATTTTTGTTAAGCGAATGTATAGATTATATATTAGCATATGTTCCCGTGTCATGCTCATGCTTGGTTAATAAAACTTAAAATTAAAATATTATTTAAAATATATACAAAAACTAGTATGGTAAATTATAAGTTCAATCTCTTGACAGATATAGTGCTAAGATTTTTGTATGATTAGAGTTGAAAGTATACACGTAGTTTTGTATATAAAAATGAAAAATAAATTAGAAATTCCATACAAATAACTGCATAAAAAACATATAAGTTTAGATTCAAGTAATGAGAACGTTAATTATGTATAATTAATTAAAAGGAAAAAAATGGTTAAATTATATCACATATTTCTTTTAAATATTTTTTTATATAAATTACCATTTTTGCATCATAAATCATATATTGTCAATTATGTTCAATTGTATGTTAACAATTATATAAATTTAAGTATTTAAACTATAAGAAGTAATAAACCTAATAAGGTAACACATGACATTAAATTATAATTGTATTTTGAAATTTGTCTACATAACATAGTTCACTGACTAACATGTAAAAAATTAAATATATATAATTAGAATTTTAGTATAGTACGTAGATTGTAAACTAAGTCGTCGGTTCTTCTATAGTACTGGTCAAATCGATTTTGATTGAATTGTCCTATTCTAGTTATTTTAACCTTCAATTAAGTAAATTAGAATCTTCACACGTACCCGTCATGAAGTAGCTCACCACCTACCACTACTATGACCCAACGTAACGGACCCTTGAATTATCAATATTGAATTTGATCCACAAATTAAGAGGTGGATTCAGAGGAGCTACACGAGGTTAATTTATCCATAGGGTTCGTTTGAATTCCGTTTAGAATAAATTAAAATATATTATCTTATATTAAATTGATGATTTATTGCGATTTAATATAAGATAATGTATTTTATCGTATTAAATCGGGATATCCAAACATACCCCAATATGCCTAATTAGCAGTACGTTCAATCTTTGCTCATTAATTCCATGGAGTGCTAATCTAACTAATGCATGGCTGTTAACAAGAATATCTTTCAAAACCGGGCAACGTACGTTCTTGTAGGATTAAAATGATCGAGCTCCGATCTTGACAGAAATCGCTCTCAATCTCCAGATTGAGTACTATCTTATATGTGCAGCAGCCGATTTGCAATTCAAGCCTCTTATCTTTTTTTTTTTAATAAGGTAAAAATTAGACCGGAAATCACAGACGACACTGTTTCACAGTCTATAACATCCTTGCGGATGAGAACTAAAAACTCTAAATTGGCTTGAATATATTTCAAAGAACTCTGTTGTCCCAGCTTCGCAATACAGTCGGCCACATCATTTGTTTTTCGAAAAACATGAAATATATGCACTGAAGAAAACAGTTGTAAAACACAAAGGATATAAGAAATTAAAATTTCAATTTCCCAATGACAGTGCCAGATCTTATTCAGGACATTTACGATAGTAAAGTTGTCACATTCAAGGTGAATGTTGTTAAGACCTAATGCATATGCTTTAACCAGAGCATTCATGACTGCAAGTGTTTCTGTTTTTAAACGGAGTTGATATTCCACACTTTTCTCCAAAAATGTGAATTGGTTCGCCTTTTCTATTTCGGAATATGAATCCATAGCTAGAGTCACCATTAGTCCTATTAGAACCATCTGTATTAATTTTAATAACATTCTTCTGAGGTTTTTTCCATTTCTTTTTTGGTCGTCTATTTTTATTGTTATTGTTCGTTTTTTGTTTAGGCTCTTTCAGACAGTCTGGGTTCCAGGTCTTTGTTTGTTTCCAGTTATGGATTTGATTTTTAATGTAAATAGGTACATCTTTTATCAGGTCAGTATCATTACTTGGTCTCTCAAAACTTTATTGGTTTCTATAGAACCAGATTCCCCAGCAAGAGACTGCCAATTTTACAAACTATTCTCTATCAATTTTTTGTCGAATTTCCTCAATTATTCTAGAGGCTTTTTTGTTACCTATATTTAGGGTTATAATAATTTCATGTGTGTGGTTGTTCATTTTTTCTATGATTTTTAGTGTATGACTACACTGGAATAACAAGTGATTAGAATCTTCATTTTGTGCATTACACCGGACACATCCTTGAGGGAGTACTACTCCTTTTTAGTTAGTCTGGCTTTGGTTGGAAGCCCATTTTTCATAATTTTCCAGAATAAATTTTTTACTTTAGGATAAGTATCCAATTTTCAAATCAATGAAGAGTCATACATTGTATATGTTTTGTTTTTGTTGATCACATCCATGGCAGATTTTGTGGAAAACTAGCCATTTTTACTGGCTTCCCAATATATTTTGTCATGTATATTATTTAAGGGTATTGGAGTGGATATTATTTGTTTAGATATCTGAGTTGGTAGAATTTGTTCAATATTTTACTTGTTTCAGGTATTATTTGGTAGATTAAAATTTGCCACCAAAGCATCTTTATTCTGAGTTGGTTGTATGTTGATAATGTCACATAAAGGAGTTGTAGAGAACCATCTATCAGTCCATAATTTAATGGTTTTACCATTTCCAACTTGTCAAATGAGTCCTTTTTTGAATTTGTCAAGAATTTCAATCATTTTGGACCACTGCCAAGAACAGTTTCCTTGTTTCTCATAATGTAAGATATGTTGTGTTTTTAGGTATTTTTTTGTTATAATTTTCACCCAAAATTTGTCTGGTTCTGCCAAGATTTTTCACAACAATTTAAATTGTAGTGCTTTGTTCACATCCTTTGCTTTTCTCAATCCAAGTCCTCCTTGTTGAGTTGGTTTGAAAATCTTTTCCCAACCTATAAGAGGATTGTATGAGGGGCCCTTATTTCAGAAAAAAGGTTCTGTTTAGTTTATCCAATTCATTATGGGTATGTGTTGGTAGCATGAAACTTTGCATCAGGTAGTTAGGTCTAGATGCAAGATTCGCTTTGATTAGTGTTGTTCTCCCTGCTTGAGATAAAGAATTTGCTTTCCATTTAGTTAGTTGTTGTTATGTACTAATTAAAAGATCGGCAAATGTATTAGAATTGACCCTACCATTAATGATAGGACATCCTAGATATTTTCAAGAGATATCGTGTTTGTTATTGTAAGTATTCCTTGGATTGCCAATTTTTTATAGTGGTTACCTTCTTCGTAACTTGGAATGCAGATTTATGAAAGTTTATTCTTTGTCCATATATTTTACAGTATTCCTCCACTATGTCATTGATTTCCTTACAGTTTTCTTATTTGGCTTTTAAGAATATCATAATGTCATCCGCAAAAGCCAAAAAAGGAATTCGAGTTCCATGTCTAGAGATTTGAAAGCCGATAGGTTTTCGGGGTCTATCAGATGCTTGTTGTAGTTTTTGAGCAAGGATTTCAGATCCTAAAATAAAGAGAAAGGGTGATAGGGGGTCTCCTTGTCTAAGTCCTCTTGTTGGTTTGAAAATTTCCGTAGGACCATTGTTGACTAGCACTGAGAATGATACAGTCGTAATACATTCTTTAATCCAATTGATAAATTTTTCATGAAATCCAATTTTTTCATGATTTGAATAATAAATTTCCATTCAATTCTATCATAGGTTTTTTCCATGTCTAGTTTAAGAGTTATGAATCCTTCGGTTCCTTGTTTTGATTTAAAGGAATGAAAAATTTCATGAGATATTAAAATGTTATCTTGAATAGCTCTGTTTGCTACAAAGGCTCCTTGTAAAGGATGGATTAGTTTTTCCATAGTAGTTTTCAGTCTTGTTGTTAATATTTTCGATATAATCTTATAAATTGTAGAACATAGACTAATAGGTCTATAATGGTTTGTAGAGTTAGGATTATCACATTTTGGTATTAACGATATAAATGTATGATTGATTTGTTTGAGTAATTTGCATGATAGGAAAAAAACTCTTAACTGCTTGAATCACAGAAGGACCTACAATATCTCAATATTTTTGATAGAATTCTGCTGTCATACCATTTGGTCCTGGAGATTTATCCGACCCAATGTCAAAAACAACATTCTTGATCTCTTCATTAGAGACATTTCTTGTTAGTTCTATATTTTCTTCTGTTGAGATTTCAGATTGAATTAGTTCAAGGTTCTCCCGAAGTAAGCTCTCATTCATTTCTTCAATTCTGAATCTCTTTATGAAATCATTCATGGTTTCATTTCTAATATTTTCTTCACCAATAATGCTAGTTCCTTCTTGGATTTTGATTTCCTTTATGATTTTTCTATTCCTTCTCCCACTTGCTATTTTATGAAAATAGCTAGAATTAGTATCATTGAATTTGATATGTTTTACTTTTGCTCTTTGATTCCAAAAATCTTCTGAAAACAAAGTAGTTTTTTTTTCAATTATTCTATTTTGTTTTTGTATTAAATTGTTATTAGAATTTGTACAGATTTCTATTTGAATTTCAAAGAGTTGTTTCTCAATATTTTGGAGCTGGGTGAACACATTACCAAATGTACTTTTGTTCCAAATTTTAGCATGTTTTTTAGTAACTTTGTCTTGGATATTAGATTATACATTCTAGATCCATGATAGTTTGTTCTCCAAGCTTGTTTGACGACGTTTCTAATGTCATTTCTGGTCATCCAATTTTTTTCAAATTTGAAGGGTTGATTTTTGAAAGGAGTTGTCGTAGCTAATTCAATGGATATTGGACAGTGATCAGAGCTAGTGAATGCATAATGTTTGGTACAAATATCTGGATACCATTGTAAGATTTGGTGATAAATTAGGGCTCTATCCAGTTTCTCATAGATATTATCAATCTTAGTTTTATTTTTTCTCCAAGTAAAAGTATTTCCTTGTATTGGTATATCTAGTAATTCACATTCATTTTTAAATTGTCTTAATCTCGCAAATTTATTCATTGTTGGGGGGGGGGGACCCCAATTTTTTAGTTGGATCTTGTATTTCATTAAGGTTACCCATAATAATACAAGGGTAAGTACTATGTTTTAATAAAAGTGGTAATGGTTTCCAGAACTCATTTTTATCGGTTTCATTCGGTGGGGCATATGTGAGAATAAGCAAGGCTTTAATATTTGTGTGCATATTTGTATACTTAATACTGACACATCTTGGTTCAATTTTGTCAAGTTCAAGAATTTCATTTGTGAGCTGATACGTTTTCCACATGACACAGATTCCACCAGAAAAACCAATGGCCGGGACACAGTGGAATTGGTAAACACTAGTTTTTTTTCAAAGTTTGTCACTAGGCTCTTTGTTCGTTCTTGTCTCAAATAAAGCAAGTAATTGGATCCTTTCTATTTTGCAAAATGATTCAATGTCCATCCAAATGGGTTTTTTTTTCCAATCCCTCGACAGTTCCATGTTGTGATCTTCATAAAAACCAAAGATAATGATGGCCCCATATCCATAGACATTTAGGGGACTTGCTAGTAGGGTTGTGATGTAGATGCATATAACATATATATACAACGTGAGGTTCATAAATGGTTTGTTGCTCAATAATTTGGTTAACTTGTGTGAGTCCATTGTTACTATACTATAGGTTCACAAGTGTAAAATACTTGTCAGGAAAGCTACTGTAAGAATACCCAAAAAAATGGTAAATGTACAATTCAATATTTCCATACAGCTTTGTTTTGTATCTTGTCATATAGTCCCAAGACTTAGACATAGTCCCTGAAACAAAATTCCATAGAGTAAGTAATCCTAGTATAATTTGGGTTTTCAAGTAATTGTTCATGCTTGTCCACATACAAATACAAATATGGGTTTTTAAGTAATTGTTCTTGTAATGTAGATTTCTAGTAATATGATACTTGCAATCAATAGTGGTTTTACCAAGTTGAGCTGGTAGCTTGTTGTTCTCAAACAGCGTGATGGCACTCCAAGGTTCAGGATAGGGGTAATAAAGATAGATAAGATTCGGCATATCATAGTGTGAACATCTACAGATGGAAAAGTTGAAATTAAAAAATTTGAACTCTTTCATGAGATGAAGCACTGAATCAAAGTTTTCCTTGGATTGATTTGTCATCAATTGCTTCTTGTTCAATTGTTCAAAATAGTTTAGTAACTGGTTCATATAAATGAGTATGCAAAGACTGTGGTTGTTCGGTTTCCAATCTGCCCATTTCTGGGTATATTTTCCTTGTTGTTGGTGTATCCTAAAAGGAGTCCCGATGCACGAGGCCAATAAATGGCATGTCTTGTTTCTGTACCACAAACAATTCATGCTTACACCATAGATACATGCTAAAAGATAGAGATTTTCATTTCTGTTGCTCCAAAACCAGTAAGCATCACTTTTGAAGGAGCATGCATGAGGTTGCATAATCCAAGTCCAAACTTGGTTGCACACAAAGGTGATGTAAATGTTTTCACTTGTCTTAGTATCAAGCAATAAATTGTTCAAAACCAAATTTAAAGCACAATTGGTCATATAGTTCAATTTCCAGTAAAGATTGTTCATGAGATAGGTTGTCATATATTGTGTGGTTTCCGTAGGGTCACAGTTCCGTGGTGTATTGGTTTGGAAACCAACTCCAGATTTAAATTTCTGATTGTTCAAAAGATCCTGAGGTTTCATCCCAATTCCCTAGTGTATTGGTTTGGTGTAAGGATCACCATTATTATTGGGCTCCTCACTCGTAATGTTGATGTTTGTTTTTCTGCACTCAATGGCATCCAACAACATAGCATAAAACTCATTAGTTCTGCAAATCAGGGAACAATGAGTATGACGATTCATGTTCGGTTTGGTATTAATTTCCTTCAGATGAGGTTGTCCTTTGAGCAGATGTGTGTTCCAAAATCCATCTAAGTGCTTTACTGACCTAGTAAAACCAATAGTATCCTGGATAGAAATCCAGTGAAAGGCAAAGTTATATTGATGGTTCAAATCAATGTAATACTTCCCCTTCCCATAGCTGAAATCATGGTTCAAATTGTTAATGGTCAGGTTGTCGGAAGGATTCAAAGTACCAGGGTTGCTAGTATACTCAAGTTCAAAGCAAGAGATCTTATTCAAGATTTCAAAGTACTAGGGTGACAAAATACGAGTCCAAAGAGGATAGATAATCCAAATCAGAACACCGATAAGAATCATATTAAAAGAGGTCAGATTAAAGGTATACAGATCAGGATCTGAGGTATGAAGGAGAGTAAACAAACCAACACACACAAAGCAGACACGAACAAACACAATCAGATAAAGAAAAAAAGGGTTCAAGAGAGAGTAGATCGGAAAGACTACACCTTAATTCGCAGAGGGGGTGGATCACGACAAGGAGAATGCCCCGCCAGACAGTCCTCCAACAGTTCTCGGCTGCAAGCTGACGCTGAAGGGCATCAAGAGACCTCCCAAGGTCAGGATCCGACAGAGACAAAAGAACGAGAGGATAACAATCTCAACCCTGTCTCCAGATCCAAGAGATGAGGGATGAACAACTCGCAAATCACCATCACCCGAAGGAGGAAGATGAAACAGGACAAAGACGGTGACAAAGCACCACCACCGAGACGACCAAGGTCAACGACTGTTCAGAGCGGCCAAGTGAAATTGTCGAGCTCGACCTCGACGATTTGAGGATCTGAACCGCTCCACTCCAACATAGTGGTCGAGTGACCCCTGGTGGCTTGTTCCGACGAAGTGCCTCCAGATTGTATCTTGTATATGCTTTTCGGCTGCGTTATCATCGTGTTGGTTTCTTTCAACCCATGTTTGAGCCTTTCTCTGTGGTTAAGCCTTTTTCGTCCTCTCCTTTCGGATTTTTTTCAGTTTTTTTGTTCCTTGTTGTATTTGTGTCTTCTGGTCGGTTGTTCCGGCTGCCGATTTTCGGCCTCTCAAGGTTTCAGATTTTGTTGTTCCTGAACCTCGAATTCTTACTGTATAAAAAAAACGTGAGAGTAAACTAGCTAGCTAGCTAAGACTAAGAGCCATCGGCTGATATTTGCAATCTATATATAATAAATTACTTTTTTCAATAAGGTAAGAATTATGATAATATTAAAATATGAATAACAGAAATTGCAATATGATCAGTACATTAATCTCACGATCTATATAGAATTTCAAGTTTCAACATAAATAAAAGTTCAAATTCCTTCTATAGGGATTCATGTTGCACAAAAATACTTATGATGGAGCCGTGCACCAACCAAATTAAGAAAATTCTACACCCTAGCTTACTACGGACTACGGATCAGCTTGCACTTACTATCTATAAACATTTCCAATCCCAGGTAAAATACGTACAATATTAATCTCATTGTTGAGCTAATGGAGATTAAGGTCAAAGAAGTCTGATTCTAAAATACTTGGTGCTTGTTTGGTTGAATGTAAAAAGTGTAATTCATAGGATGTGAAATCAAAATATAAAAATTTAAATTTATGATAATTGATAAATTATGTTTGGTTAAAATCTAAATTATAAAAAATATGAAAAAATAAAATCTTACCCATCTTTTTTTAGGTGATTACACTTCCTATATTTTGTAGGAATTGAAATATCTGTATTTTTCAAAAACAAAAAGCCTAACCAAACACCTATATTTAATATCACTTTTTAAATAATTTAAAATCATGAGAATGTACTTCCAACCAAACGAACACTTGATCAATTGCAACTCATTTATGTATAAACATGAAGGCCCGCGGTGGCTATTTGATATGGGCGCCGCGTAGATCAACGTGAAGAGTCAGATCACAAGGATCGATTCGGGTTCCAATCTTCCCTCGAGATTGGTACTGGCATGAGAGAGTCAATTACCATTGAAATAAAATCCAATACTTCCTGTGTGATTACCATTTTCTAGAACATTAATTAGAATCAATTTTTCATACCTTTTGATTTGGGTATTGTTTTGTATGGATTTAGTGATAAATGAGAGGTTAACATATACTCCGTATGTGATCCTAATTTAAATCAAATATCTATGATTGTTATTACGGTCTAATTTATTTCTCCAAATTAAAATGATTTGAACCGAACCGTACTCAGAAGACAGCCATAAACTGGTCCAAGTTTTTTTCTCTATTACGAACAACTGAACAAGACAAAAGTTCGATAAAAAAAAACAAGACAAAAGAAAAAGATTCGTAACCGGTTCAGACGCTTTTTTCAGTATAGCGGTGGGGCCCTTTAGCAGGTTATTTTCGTATTTCCAATGATCTTACAGCCGATTAACCGGGCCCGTATATCAACATACGAACCGGGTATAAATATCGAGACTCACCCGATCCCGAACCTCCGAAGCGTCCATCATTTTAGCGTCTCCCGATATAAAAGCACGGAACTCCGGAAGGAGAGAGGTGGCTCGGAGCAACTAGAAGGATCGATCATACACGCAAAAATAGTTCCATTGCAAAGGGAAAAATATTCGATTATTCCCCATGTTTTGAGCTTTCGCTTTTTGATTTTTTGGTGGTGTTAAAGGAGGCGGCAATGGACGCTTCTCAATCGGATTCTGTATTGGCTCCGCCACCGCCACCCTCACCGCTGGTGGAGCATCCGCAGGAGGGGGAGGCACGTGGAGGAGAAGCGGCGGGGTATGAAGTGTTGATTTCGAAGGTTCAGAAGCTCATGGACATGATCACTTCTTCTCAGGACAACCCTAACTCCAAGGTTCTTCATGCCCTAGCATCTATCCTCGAAGATCAAGAATCTAAGTACGTCATGTTTTCTCTGTCTCTCGCAACCTTTCTTGAATTTTGCTTTGCAATTGAATTGCGCTGTTTGGGTTTTTAGGCTCTGTGTTTAGCTGTAGTCGAATTCTGAAGGTCACAACAATATTTTGCTTGTTCTGTATTCTAATTGGTATACGTTAAAAAGTAATATAATCTGGATTGGTTAAGTTTTACGCAATTATCAATTGCTTGTATTAATAATGAAGTCCTCACAGACCATTGTTCTTAAATTGATCTATATTCTCCTATTTGGAAATATATTTCAGTCTAAAATCCTAAATCGCTTGTTAATAGGGCTGACAACATACAGAGATTGAGATGAATACCAAGCAAGCTTGCTTCATTTGATATATTTATTTTAGGATGTGCTTCAAGTTTGACTTGAGCTACATTTGATTTCAAGCTCAACATGTTCAATTTTGAATTTGCTTAATAATATCAATATTAAATGAAATCACTTAAAACAAATAAACAAACATGAGATAAAACTCAAGCCTAGCGAATTTGAATGCACATAGATGGTATATGTATTGGTATTATCCTCTTATAACATGTAGCGCTTGAGTCTAGAATTGAGGTTTGGGGTTATCTCGATTTGTGAATAACCATCTTTGAACCAGAGCTTTAACTGACCAGTATAAGGTGTTTATTAGTGGCTTCACTTATAATGGTCTATATTTGGTCGCAAGACTTTACTGTCACGCATAAACTGTTTCCCTATGCAAATGATATTTGGGGAAAGAATATTAGATGACATCTTCATGTGAAAAAGTCAAACCATCAGTCTGTGGAAGCATTGTTTTAAAAATATCTTTCATGATATCTATTATGCTTGTAACTTCCTTCTGTCAGGATATCTGTAGGTGAATACTCGCTTTCTTTTTATTAGATTTCTTGATGTGCAAAGATTTCATTTTGCTTGAGTGTCTGCCTTTGATGCATATTGGACCTAATGGCTCTTTCTTTGCTAAATAAAAAAAGGGTTTTGTATCCTGTACCTTTTGAAGTGTTTTCTTGTCTATTTGAGTATGCATGTTTTCCTTTGAGCTGTAGTTACTATGTTTTTGTTCCTTGGTACAGATACTTGGAGGAAACTGGACACATCTCACCTAATAATGCCCGATCTTCTCATAATATCGGACGGCTGGCTAATGTAGTTCAGGTAATGCACCTGGTTGAATATTATCTTAAGATGATGTCTTTTGGACCAGATAGTTAATTTGTTAAACTTCAATAAATGAAGAATGTTGCTTTGATGCTATGAAATTCATTTATGGATTGTGTGTAAACAGGATAATGGTGATTTCTCTGAGTTAGTATCGTCAAAGTTTCTTCTAGAAACTAGGTACTCCATTGCTATCCAGGCAGCTGCTTTAAGGATTCTTCTCATCTGTTCACCAGCATTAAGGGTAATATATAATTTAATTTTTTAGTATATCATCAGTTCCAAATGCTTTTATATGAAAAGGTAGTTTAAATCTCAAGTGGTATGTATTGTGATACAGTATCCCTACCTTTTTGAAGATGATGTCCTGGAAAACATCAAGAACTGGGTGATGGATTCAAGTGCCTCAACTGATGATAATGATGGATGGAAGCTTGAATCAGAAAAAAAAACATGTTCTGATCTTGAGATGCGTAGCACATATTCCACTGGACTTCTTGCTGTCTGTCTTACCGGGTTTGAGCAAATACTAGTGTTCTTATTGAGTAATCCGTTCACTAACTTTTGAAAGTGGTTTCTGGTCGTTATCTTGACTTAAGAATAAACGGTTGCAGTGCAGGTCAATTAATTGAAGATGTCTTGACGTCTGGTGTGTCAGCCAAGCTCATGCATTATCTTCGTGTTAGGGTTTTGGGTGAGAAAAGTGCCAGGCAAAGTAGTCATGCAATGGAGAAGAGTAGAAGTGCAAGTGCTGTTGGTAGCAGAGGTAGAGATGAAGGGCGTTTTCGGATGCGGCAACCTTTAGATACAACTCCATTTAATGATTCTAAGATGTTGGAAGATGGCACCTTGCTTGATCAATATCCTATGAGAAATCATGATAGAAATGTTGGTCAACAACTGCATGAAGAAGGTTGGCTCAATGGTGACCTTCACGATGATGTGGTTCAGGGGGTGGATGACTATGAGACCGGTAACATTGAGGGCCTGCAGCATACCCGAGATGTACAAGATGTCAAGTTGAAAATTTACGACAGAAATTTTCCTGGACAATCCATACACGATGAAGATGTTGATGATAGTACTAGAGATGATTTGTTGAGGCGTAGGGTAACCCGTGGATTGCCAAGGTCTCGGGAAAGAACCAGAGCTCATGAAGGTGTTTTAGAGATTGAACAACACTTAGTCTCCCCTGGGTCAGGAAGCCGGCTAGGACAAATCTGTGGCAATGTGGAGAGTTCCTTAAATAATTTAGATGTGAAACTAGTATCAGATGCTATAACATTGACAGATACAACATGTGCAAGTGAAAAGGAGGATCATGATACCTGTTTTGAAGAGTATAAAGTTGGTAGTAAAGATATTTCTGCTCATGAAGGTGTTTTAGAGATTGAACAACACTTAGTCTCCCCTGGGTCAGGAAGCCGGCTAGGACAAATCTGTGGCAATGTGGAGAGTTCCTTAAATAATTTAGATGTGAAACTAGTATCAGATGCTATAACATTGACAGATACAACATGTGCAAGTGAAAAGGAGGATCATGATACCTGTTTTGAAGAGTATAAAGTTGGTAGTAAAGATATTTCTGCTCTCATAAGGTCCGCTGTGAGAGCTGCTGAAACGGAAGCAAAGGCTGCCAATGCCCCTCCTGAAGCTGTCAAAGCTGCCGGAGATGCTGCTGCTGAGCTGGTCAGGAGTGCTGCTTTGGATGTAATTCACCAGCTTCCTTCCCTTCCCTTCTCCCAACTCCTTTATCATCCCCTTAAAAGGAAAAAAATGGTTACATGTAATTTCGTTAGATCTATTGATTCTTCTGTTATTTCTGTGTCATCAGGAATTTGCAACAACCAATGATGAAGATGCTGCTTGTTTAGCTGCTTCTAGAGCTGCGTCTACAGTAATAGATGCAGCTACTGCAATTGAAGTTTCAAGGTGGGATCATAAGTTACTGATTCCAGTTTAAAAGCGGCATCGTTGTCAGTCTCATAATTTTTCTATATCTGTTGTAATTAGAATACGATTTTCTTTTTCTCCTCACTCCCCCTGAAATGTTATCATGGCTGGTTGACAGGAATTTAATTGCTGATGGTGCTACTTCTGAGATATCCAAGTCAAGTGATGCAGATATGGAGTCAGTTGAGGATATTGTAGATATCACGATCCCCGATAGTGATTTCCTTGCACAGCAAAGAGAGAAGTTCTGCATTCGGTGTCTTGATATCCTAGGAGAGTATATTGAGGTTCTTGGACCTGTTCTGCAAGAGAAGGGAGTAGATGTGTGCATTGGGTTATTGCAACGATATTCCAAACTACAAGAATCAGAGGCTCTCATCCTCTTACGAGATGTACTAAAATTAATTTGTGCATTGTCTGCTCACAGAAAGTTTGCAGCATTATTTGTAGATCGTGGTGGCATACAAACATTGCTTGATGTCCCGAGAGTTTCATACACCTTCTTTGGCCTTTCATCTTGCTTATTCAGCTTTGGTTCTCTTCAGGTAATTAGATTAAGTCATCTTCCTACCCTTTACTGTTATCTTCATAATAATGACCCCACATTTTAAATCTCGTCTGTTTATTCACTTTCAGGGAGTTATGGAGCATGTATGTACTCTTCCTTCAAATATTGTCCATCAGGTGGTTGAGTTGGGTCTCCAACTTCTGGAGTGCTCACAGGATCAAGCCCGAAAAAATGCAGCTTTATTTTTTGCAGCTGTATTTGTCTTCAGAGCAATACTTGATGCTTTTGATGCTCTAGATGGATTACGAAAACTACTTAATCTTTTACATGAGGCTGCTTCAGTAAGATCGGGAGTTAATTCTACTACATCAACACCTTCTGTTTCTGTTCCAATTAGAAATGACCGATCTAATGCTGAAGTACTAACATCATCTGAAAAGCAGATTGCCTATCACACATGTGTTGCTTTGCGACAATATTTTAGAGCACAACTTCTTTTGCTTGTGGATTTTATTCGCCCAAATAAAAGTAGTCGTATTGCTGCTAGGAATATTCCAAGTGTAAGGGCTGCTCATAAGCCACTTGACATAAGCAATGAGGCCATAGATGCAGTTTTTCTCCAGATTCAGAAAGATCGGAAGCTTGGTCCAGCATTAGTTAGGGCCAGATGGTCTGCAGTTAACAAGTTCCTTGCCTGTAATGGTCATATCACAATGCTCGAATTGTGTCAGGTAACTGTTCTCTAATTCTCTTGATTTCTCTTCTGGGTTTTTCTGTTATGTGACCATGATTTGCTATGGATGATTGCTTGTGTAGGCTCCTCCTGTTGAGCGTTATTTGCGTGACTTGCTTCAGTATGCATTAGGTGTCCTGCAGATTGTCACATTGGTTCATTACAGCCGCAAGTTGGTCGTAACTGCTACGTTAAGTAATGACCGTGTTGGTATTGCTGTCATTATAGATGCAGCTAGTGGTCCTGGTTATTCTGATCCTGAGGTAAAGTCTTTGGTTCTCTGCATTGATTAGTTCTAGGAACATTTGTCCTTCTCACCATAATGAATTAATTTCAGCTATTTGATGAACTATTCAGATTATAAAGCAAGCATTAAATGTGTTGGTCAATCTTGTTTGCCCTCCACCTTCCATTAGCAATAAGCCAGCTCTCCTTGCACAAGGTCAACAGTCTGCTTTCATTCGAAGCAGTAATGGCCCCAGTATGGAGACTAGAGGAAGAAACGGAGAACAAGATGCTATAGACCAAGCTGCTTCTATACCTAACCAGAATGAACCACGAGAGCACAATGGTGTAGCGGGACAGACACCGGTTTCATCTGGCCTGGTTGGTGATCGGAGAATCACATTGGGTGCTGGAGCAGGATGTGCCGGACTTGCTGCACAGTTAGAACAAGGATATTGCCAAGCAAGAGATGCTGTTCGGTCATATAATGGCATTAAAGTTCTGTTACAGCTGATGCAAACACGCATAGTTACACCTCCTGCTATGCTTAATTGTGTTCGTGCTCTTGCATGCCGAGCTCTACTTGGTTTAGCTAGGGATGAAACAATTGCACATATATTGACTAAACTTCAGGTAAAATTGGTGTTGCATCTGGCATCTGTTTTTCATGTATTATGATGTCATTGCCTGCCATGTAATTTTTCATGGATAAAGTTATATTATGGTAATGCTAAGAGGTGCTCTCAAGATGATGGTTAGCTATGTTGGATGGAGGAGCCAATCTTTTTGCTTTTGAAAAGGATCATATTAAATATAATATATACCTGAGGTTAGTCAGCTATGTTTAAAAGAACCAGATTGATAATGTTTATGTTCTTATTAACTTTTCCAGTTTTCAGTTTCATGATTGGCTAATAAACTTGATGGATTTGATACTTCTATCTATCAACTTAATATTAAGTTCACTTGCTTAGTATTTATTATTTTTTCTGCATCCAAAAGACCTGCAAAGGTACTATATACTATGGGAATTCTGTTTCTGCAGGTTGGCAAAAAATTGTCAGAGATTATTCGAGATTTGAGCAGCCAGATGCCTGGAACTGAGCAAAGTAGATGGCAAACTGAACTTACTCAGGTTTCTCTTGAGCTGATTGCGGTAAGAATTATATTCAGATGCTAAGTTTATGAGTACTGGCTTTTAGCAAATGTTTTGCTTTTGCTTGTGATCTTGCTTTGTAATCTACAAACCATTTCGAGTCTAATAACTCTTTAGGAATAACAAAAAAAATTATAACCAGGATTAACAAATGTCTATGAAGTTGAAAACTGAAGATATGTATAAGTAACAGATTTCTGAACTGGCAAGACTATTGCATCTGGTGTATCTTTGCTGTGAGTGAATTGACCTTTTACATTAACCATGCATGCATTTTTGCTATTAATACTAAATGTTCACATTAATGGACATTTGATTCTGTTGACACATCTTTATGAATAGATCGTCACTAATTTTGGACGGGCAAGTACATTAGCAGCTACTGATGCTGCAACCCCCACATTGAGGCGCATAGAGAGAGCTGCAATTGCTGCAGCTACCCCTATCACTTATCATTCTAGGTAATTCCATGGAGCTTTTCAATATACAATTGCCTATTATAGAATTTATTTCCTCGTATAACTATCCCTGGAGTTCTCGTGAAAATTTCAGAGAACTTTTGCTCCTTGTACATGAACATCTTCAAGCATGTGGCTTAAGCACGAGTGCTGCAACACTCTTGAAGGAGGCTCAGTTAACACCTCTGCCATCCTTGGTGGCTCCATCGTCTCTAGTTCACCATGTCTATTCCCACGGTTCTCCTCGTGTCCAGTTTCAATGGCCATCTGATCGAAGTTGTGGGGGATTTCTTAGCAGTAGAACAAAATCTATGGCCAGGCATGATTCTCTAAAGATAAAGCCACTCTCATCCACTCTGAGGACATCAAGAAATGAAAACCATATATCTGATGCTCTGCAAACACTGTCTTCTAGAAAAGTTCATGGTACCTCAGTGAAGTCGTTTGAATCTACTAGCGCAGCAGAAGCTCCTATACTGTCTACTGTGAAATCAACTGCTGAGGCAGAAACCCAGTTTAAGACTACATTGGTGCTGCCAATAAAGAGAAAAGCAACGGAGCTGAAGGAGATGTTTTCATCCTCCGGGAAACGACTGAACACCAGTGACCAGGGACTCCGGTCTCCAGTTCTTCAGACTTCCAACATTCTTGCGTTTGGTTTGAAAGATTCTTGTGGGCGACGTACGCCTACTCCACAAGCTGCTAGTCTACATGATAATACTACACAACATTGTGATCTTCAACCTGGAGGCGCTGAACGTCTTACCCTTGATTCTATAGTTGCTCAGTACTTGAAGCATCAGCATCGCCAGTGTCCTGCGCCAATCACTACCCTCCCTCCCCTCTCTCTGTTACACCCCCATGTGTGCCCTGAACCAAAGCGGGGCCCGGATGCTCCATTCAACGTAACAGCTCGTCTAAGTACTCGTGAGTATAGAAACATGTATGGCGGGATTCATGGGAACAGAAGGGATCGCCAATTCATCTATAGCAGGTACAGGCCCTTGAGGACTTGTCGGGATGACACAAGTTCCCTTCAGACAAGTATAGCTTTCCTTAAAGACTCGTTGCTTGCTATTGGTTTTCATTCCGGTGAACTGAAAATTTTCGATACATACCACAACAATGTGTTGGAGACTTGCCTTAGCCACCAGTCCCCAGTGACAATTGTTCAGTCCTATTACACCGACAGTAACCGGCTTTTGCTTTCGTCAAGCTCCCGTGATGTGAGGCTCTGGGATGCATCCTCAATATCAGGTGGGCCCATCCATTCTTTCGACGAGTGTAGGCATGCAAGGTTTGGCAACTCCGGGACCATGTTTGCAGCTTTACCTCTTGATTCAACAAAGCGAGAGATACTATTGTATGACGTTCGAACATACAAGCTGGGTTTGAAACTCTCGGATCCCTTTGCCAGTGCATCTGTTCGAGGTCATGCTTGCTCTGTCATACACTTCAACCCTTTAGACACAATGCTTCTGTGGAATGGAGTCTTGTGGGATCCTCGGGCTTCAGGCCATGTCCACAGGTTTGACCAGTTCACAGATTATGGGGGTGGTGGTTTTCATCCGGCAGGAAATGAGGTAATGAGAATGAAAAAAAATTGCATCTTGAGAGTTCCTTTCCGTCCTAGCATTTTAAGCTTCTTCTTACATACTGATTTATTTGCCTTTTGAAAATTATTTCTTTTTTCACTCAGGCCTCATTAGGGCATATAGCATTTTACAGTATTAATTTCAAAATTTTAAACTTACTCTACAGACATGCTAAGCTTATTGATGTATTATAATCTTTACTTTAAGATAAAATTGGAGAAGAGCAACACACGGAGTTTCACCCTTTTCTTAAACTGGGACCTATTCTGACCATGTACTTCTAATTTGTCCAGGAGTTTCACTGATCTCTTAAAATTGGACCTTTCATGACTATTTACTTTTAATTTGTCCAGGAGTTTCACCCTCCTCGTATACTAGACCATTGATGACCATGTACTTTTAATTTGTCCAATTCTCTCTTTTACTTGGATCTCTGAATGATTCATGTACTTTTTAGTTCTCCCATAAATTTGCCCTTATTTTTTGGACGGAGTAGAGGGGATGTATTGCTGTTAAAATGTTGTTGGGTTGGTTAGATTTGAGACTTTAATTTTAGATTTAAGTACAGGCTAGTATTTATATGAGGTCAGTCAATTTTCTTTTCTTTTGCTGGCCAGGTGATCATAAATTCTGAAGTTTGGGATCTCCGGAAGCTCAGGCTCCTGAGAAGTGTACCTTCGTTGGACCAAACAACCATCAAGTTTAACAGCCAAGGGGATGTAATCTATGCCAATCTGAGGCGAAACCTCGACGACACCATGTCCGTAGTCCACACTCGTCGCGCCAAGCACCCGCTCTTCGCTTCCTTCCGCACACTTGATGCCATTAACTACTCCGACATCGCGACGGTCGCCGTCGACCGTTGCGTCCTCGACTTTGCTAACGAGCCGACGGATTCCGTCATCGGCCTCGTCACGTTGGATGACCCTAACGACATGATCTCGTCAGCCCGGATCTACGAGGTCGGGCGCAGGAAACCGACCGACGACGATTCCGACCCCGACGATGCGGACGATAGCGATGAGGACGACGACGATGACGAAAGTCGGGGTCTGATGCTGGGGCCCATTCTAGAAGATGACGGTGACAGTGGGAAC
This sequence comes from Rheum nobile, assembly GCA_027886185.1. Taxonomy (NCBI): domain Eukaryota; kingdom Viridiplantae; phylum Streptophyta; class Magnoliopsida; order Caryophyllales; family Polygonaceae; genus Rheum; species Rheum nobile. The sequence continues at coordinate 6,827,778 of WOAB01000506.1, read as the reverse complement.
GATGGGGATGGCACCAGCGACGGTGATGGCGGGAGCGACATCGAAGTTATTTTGGGTAACGACGGGCTTAACGGAGCGAATGAGGTAGCAGAGATTGCCACGGAGGGAGAAGAGGAGGAGAGTGATGATAGCGAGGACGAGTATCTTGAGGAGGAGGAGGAGGAAGAGGACGTGTGATGGTAGAGAAAAGCATCTTCTTTGAGCGTTGCAATTGTAAGTATTATCAGTTATCACTACGTTTATAACTAATCAGTGTAACTGTGTAGGAGTAGATCCATTAAAGTTGGACAAATCATGTTAGTTTCTGAAGTTATGTTGCTATAATAATATAAGACTTCAATGACTGTAAATCGTCTACGTACTGCTGTAGTGTATACTCGGTTCATTTCGCTTGAATCGTGCATAATGTTAAGCTTATGTAGTTATATTAGCTCTCTCGTTCCTCTTAAGTTGAACCTATTAAAGCCTTTTCTGGTAATTTTTTTGATTGATTTTGCCCACTGTAAATAACGCTTAAACTGTGGTAACACATTTTCTGGGTAAATCTGCTGGTTCATATATTTTCTAGATTAGATATTATAGGGATATGGATAGAGCATATTAACTAACATCTGTACTCTTCATCTACTACATAACATTCCTCTGCTTGGTTGTTTTTTCAATTTACTGATTTGGGTTGGTTCAAAAATTTCAGAGCAGAATAAAATAATAAAAACTAGCAGGACAAGTATTATCTTAAACATACAATATTGTATGAGAAAAAGTATAATTAAGAGGATTGCCGGCCTCAACAGCTCAATGAAAAGCATGACAATACAACTCTCTGATCTCCCTCCCATGACCCATCTTCTCTACACACCACACCACACCTACCTCCAAAAATCCTCCATTCATTTTTCCATAAAAAACTCCTAGATGATATCTATCATACATCTTCAACCAAACCCCTAATTAACCCCACAACTTAAAACTTGTCTCCCAAAACACCCATCCCCATGTTCCCTCCGCATCCCATCCTCCTCCTCCTCCTCCTCCTCCTCCTCCCTCTGACCACCGCGGCCACCGCCCCCGCCCCGTCTCCGGCGGCGGACCCCTCCGAAATCCCCCTCCTCCTCAAGTTCAAGGACTCCCTCTCCAACTCCACAGCCCTCTCCAACTGGAACTCCTCCACCCTCCCATGCATCGCGGGGCGCGCCGTGTGGGCCGGCGTCAGATGCGAAGACACGGGCCAGGTGTGGAGCCTCCAGCTGGAGAGCATGGGCCTGGCGGGCCCGGTGGACGTGGACTCCCTGGCCCTCCTCCCCAGGCTCCGCTCCATCAGCCTCATGAACAACTCCTTCACTGGCCCCTTGCCTCCCCTCTCCCGGATCCCTTGGCTCAAGTCCCTCTTCATATCGGGTAACCGCTTCTCGGGGCCCGTCGACGATGGCGCCTTCGCCGGCATGGGACTCCTCAAGAAGGTCTACATGTCGGGGAATGAGTTCTCCGGCAGGGTTCCGGCGTCCCTGGCTGAGCTGCCGAAGCTGCTGGAGCTGGCCTTGGATGGGAATGGATTTGAGGGCACAATTCCTGAGTTTAAGTCGAGTGATTTGAGAGTGCTCAATCTTTCTTATAACCATTTTACTGGAAGGATTCCGGAGAGTTTGAATGGCTTCAACTCTTCTTCCTTTATGGGTAAGCTAATCTGCATCTTCTTCATCATCTTGGTGTTATGCTCTCATTTAATTTCATGGTTGCTTAATTGATAAAGAGTGTAAATCATATATAGTTTAACAATTAGTTGCACCCATTTGTGCATCGCAATTAGTAGGTTCGCATGGGTACGCTGAAGGAATTTAAATTCTGGAATTTACATACTTTTTGTCTCACTTTGGCATGAAATTAATTCAATACTTTTTAAAATATGTTACTCACCCTATACACATTTATTTTGTGGTTATTGATGTGTGATAGTTGTAAGTTGGTAATATGATAAGAATCGAGGAAAGAATATATACACAAATATCACGCTTCTCTTAAAACTTGTCCCGGACTCCCACATGCATTCCTCATACCACAATTAAGTGAAGTAACGATATTGTTTTCTCCCTTAGATCTATCATATGGTTTTATGGATGGTAATCTGATGCTTATATTTATTAGGGAAGATCATGTCAAAATGTAAATGATTGGAGGAAAGACAAGTTCACCATTAATATCTTTGTTTGAGCAGAAACTATAAGAAAAAAAATATAAGTGGATTGTTATTACCAAAGTTAACATGCAATTATGCAAGTGTACTTAATCTCTTGTATATAGAAATGTGAAAGAGATTTGGACAGAGTAGAGGGGATGTTATTTGATATTCCAAAATGGGTATGAGTGCACTTGTTTTTATTTCTTTTCTTTTATGTATAATGTTTATTTTGGATTGATACGTCAGATTTAGAAATAATTGTTTTGAGCTTACCGTTAATCACTTGGTTTCTTATTTCTTTCTCTTGAGGGGGCACTTAATTCTTTAGTATGGTTTGCATACAATTGGCATCTAGGTCTATATACAATGGAAATCTGAACTTTGAGTCATACTATCTTTTTCCATATTGATTAATTAGTTTTATCAACTGCAGAAAATTCGTATTATAATACATAGTGAGCCCCTTCGATAACGTTATTGTAAAGTAGTTTTTCTTTTGTCAAGCACAGTTTTGATTATCGATGTTTCACAATATGAATACAGTTACTACATATAAATACTAGTTTATGGTGTGTATGCATTTTATTCTCATGACAATACTTGTATTGCATGAATTTTTACTTCTTCTTTCTGACATGATACAAATATGATCATCTATTATTTAATTCCCAATTTATAATCTTCTGCATCCAATAATTAGTCATTTAGGCTCCAAATCTGGTTAAAGAAATAGAATTTCTAACATCATTTTCTCCCTGTTTTCTAAACATGATACTTCCAACAAGAACGGAAATGTAATTTACAAGAATGTTATTATTTTATTTTCTTATAACAGAAAGAAGAGAATGGCACCCACGTTTTGGTCCTGATCATAAAATGATTGATTCTAGACTTTCTAGTAGACAAATTAATTAATCATGATTGAAAAGATGTACGTTATTTTTATACGCGTGTCACTAATAAAATTAATATAAAGTTAATTTATTATTCATACGTGTCACTTATGAGTAATATTGACATCATTTCTAATGTATACGTGATCGTTTGTCTTCTATGAAGTGCTGAAATTGTCATCCTTGAAAAGATTCTACGTGTGAAGGTGTTGTCTCCCACACCCAGCTTTTCCAATTCTATTCAGAATCTTTTACATTTTATATCATTTTCTTGATCATTGATCACTATCAATGATTTCTACATTTTTGCTAGTTGCAGTCTAGATACTAGATTCCTTCATAAGTGAATAATATAAAAACATCTTTGCAACTTTTCAACAGTATAAAAGTTCTCTCCTATCTTACAGATGATTATAGTCCTTGTATTCCTAATCCATACATTTTGGTTCTGCCACCAAATTAATCACCCATATCTAAACAAATCACATGGAATTAAATTCAAATTTAAAACTGAAACGAGCGTGACATAACTTATAAGATTATAAGGGTTGTTTTCCTAGGAAATTGATCGAGTGAAAATGATTATTATCGTGTAAAATCAAAATAATGTACATACACAAGCAAAATTTTAGACACATACATATAAAAATTTGTACACTTTTAAAACTCATGCACGTATAAGTAAAAGTTTATATACTTTCCAAATGTGCACAAATTCACGCCTCAAATCTTTTGTCCCATTTTGATGTCCCAAATCGTGTTTCATTCACTTTAATTGGTGAAAAAATTATAAAAAATGTAAAAAAACTTGTTTAGTGAAGAATTAGAAAGTAATTATAGACCAATCAGAGTGATTGAGACACGGTTTGAGACAAACAATTTGGACCGACAAATTTAGGCTCACACAATCAATAACTTACGCACATGCAAATAAAAACTTGTACACATTCTAAAAGTATATAATTTTTTGCATATATGTGCATGAATTTTAAAAGTCATAAGTTTTTGCCTATACGTGTATCATTTTCATTTTACACGGTAATATCAAACCCTTTTTTTCTAAATATATTAATGTTTTAAATTAAAATTCCCCTGCAGGTAACCCGGGCTTGTGTGGGCAAGCATTAGGATTACAATGCAAAAGCACACCCACGAGGACAAGGGGTGTGATAGTTGTAGTGATTGTCATAACAGTTGCACTAATCCTCCTCATAAGCATAGTCTTCTTGTTCCAACGGAACCGGCAGGCGCGGGGCCCACCATCGGAGATGCGCCACCTGTCACCGGACAAGGCCGCCAAGAACAGCAACAACCCCGGTCAGGAGCACGGTGGTACTAGAGGGTTGGACAGGCCGAGTAGCTACCGGAAGAGCGACAACGGGAAGCTGTGCTTCTTGAAGAACGAGAGGGATAAGTTTGAGATGCAGGATCTCCTGAGGGCGTCTGCTGAGGTGTTGGGGAGCGGGAGCTTCGGGTCGTCCTACAAGGCGGCGCTGCCGGCGGGGCCCAGCATGGTTGTGAAGAGGTTCAGGCAGATGAACAACGTGGGGAAGGACGAGTTCCAGGACCACATGAAGAGGCTTGGCAGGCTCAGGCATCAGAACTTGCTCCCCATTGTGGCTTACTTTCACAAGAGAGATGAGAAGCTCTTGATTTCCGAGTATGTGGAGAATGGAAGCCTTGCTAGCCATCTACATAGTAAGTTTCCTTGATCTTCATCTCAGCGTTTAGATTTTGAGTTTATGTTGCTTTTTGTATGATATATATATATAGTCAATATATATGAACAATCCCAAACTAACTTGAAATAGTCTAGATTTGGAGTGTCTTTGTTTAATTCACTTATTAACGTACTACAATTGTGTTGTGTTACACACATTTCCAACAGGCAACCGAACTCCAGGGCAAGCGGGGCTAAGCTGGCCAATCCGGCTAAAGATAGCGAAGGGAGTAGCAAGAGGGTTAGCCTACCTATACAGAGAGCTCTCCCAACTGGGCTTACCCCACGGCCACCTCAAGTCCTCCAACGTCCTCCTGGACGACTCCTACGAGCCTCTGCTCTGCGACTACAGCCTCTCCCCCGTCATCAACCGGGACCACTCCGAGCAGGTCATGGTGGCCTACAAGTCGCCCGAGTTCACCCTCCACAGCTGCACCACCAAGAAGACCGACGTGTGGTGCCTGGGGATCCTGATCCTCGAGATCCTCACGGGCAAGTTCCCGGCCAACTACTTGAAGCACGGGAAAGGGGCGAGCGACGACCTGGCCACGTGGGTGGGCTCGGTCGTCAAGGGGGAGTGGGAAGGGGAGGCCGTCTTCGACGTGGAGATGGGCGGCACCGGGAACGCCCAAGGGGAGATGATGAAGCTGCTCAAGATCGGGATGTGGTGCTGCGAGTGGAACGAGGAGAAGAGGTGGAGTCTGAGGGAGGCTGTGCAGAAGATTGAGGAGTTGAAGGAGAGGGATACGGAGGACACCTTTCCTTCCTACGCCTCTCAGGGATCCATCAAGTTGGCCACTGAAGATCGCTTGTCTTTCAGGTGAAAAACATGTTCTTTTACTTTTATTATTCATTAAGTTTGTTAATCTAGCATTTTAGGTAGTGGTTTTCTCTTTTATGCTCTATTAATTAATCATGTATTTTCCACTTTCAATTGATGGATATTTCAAAACTAATTAAGCTCTCCCTAGTTGTAGCTTCCTGTTTGAGATTATAAATTTCATTACCTTTGATGTACAATATACATTGTCATTTGATAGACAAGTGAAAGTACATTGCTAATAAGATTATATAGTCTTTCATACATGTTAGTTCTAAATGGAGATGAGCCATCTCAGGAATTTCAAAGGTCAATGATCAATAGCCGCTTCTTTATTCCCAAAAAATCAAACACTAAAATGCCATAAAACGCTCCCTGGGTAAAAATAAATCGGACCGTAAATTTACGATTTGATCCACGATCCGAAAATTTACCATTTCTGGTCCCGGTCCATACCGTAATTTTTACGGACCGCTCGGACCGTAACTAAAAAAAATTGAAAACTCAATAGCTGCGTTCAGCACTTCAAGTATTCAACCATTAACCCTAATTTCATTATTCCACGGCCACCTGCCTCACTGGCTCACCCCTCAATCCCTCACGAACGCAGACGCAGCAACTCCTCCGGGCCTCCGTCGGTCCGTCCGGTCGTCTCTCCTCTTCCGTCCAATCTTTCGGTCGGCGGTCGTCTCCTCCGTTCAAACTTCCAATCCGATCGGGGGTCATCTCTTCCGTCCAATCTTCCAGTCCGGTCGGCGGTCGTCTCCTACTCTCCTCCGTCCAATCTTTTCCAGTCCGGTCGACCCACTGGTTGTCTCCTCTTTCGGTAAGTTCAAAGTTCAAACCAATCTAATGGTTCCTGGCTTCCTGCAAATCGACATGATCGTTACTATGTAAATATTTGTTTTCCAGTCCAGGTGCAACTCCTGCAAGTCGTTACTGTGTAAATATGCGCCGGCCATGGTTCTTGGAACTTCCTGCAAGTTGTTGTGAAGAGCTTACATTTTTTCTGCAAGTTGTTATTGTGATATACTGATATGCATCGGCTTTTTAAAAATATAAATATGTATGATTGACCCTTATATAATATATAGTTATATATTATTGAGGATTTTTTAATCTTGCAAGTTGTTGAACAATCTTCCATTTTGTAATGTATAAATCTGTGTATTTTTTGCTGAACAATCACCCATTTCAATCTTTCATTTTAAATCTGTATACTTATTGCATTTTAATTACGGTTCGGTCCAATCCCGACCGTAAGCAACCAATTAAAACGCAAAATATAAACAATCCGGTCTTTCCGGTCCGGACCGTGGACCGGACCGTATCGGTCTGGTCCGGTCCACGGTCCGAACCTTTAAACTTTTACGGTCCGCCGGACCGGACCGGATGCCCATCCTTACCTAACAGGCCTCTATCCACTCTCGCCTCACAGGCACCAGCCTCCCACCACACCGACACCAGCCTTCATCGGCATGCCGACTCTCCTCGCTTTCACCGAGAAGACGCCGGCCCTAGCAATTGCTCCATTGAGCTGCCATGGCCGACCGCCACTACCGTCCACCGACTGCTCCTCCGAGCCTCCCTTGTCACTGCTCCAACCAAGCCTCCACCTCCCCTCCCAGATCCGATCCTCCACCGAGTCTAGATATGCGCCTCCCGATGTTAGCCCTGAAAATGCTCCCAACGAGTCTTCGCCGCCGCCACCGCTCAGAAAGCCAGGCTGCCCACCGGAGACGAGCCGGATCTAGAATCAATTGCTCCCAGAAGAGCCCCCGCTCCGACCGAGACTTGTTCCTCGCCGACCGAGACTTGTTCCTCGCCGACCGAGCCCCGCTCCAACCGAGCCTCGCCACCACTGACGGAGACGAGCCGGATCTGGAATCAAATGCAAATCCGCAGGGCTTTGCACAGAACCTTGCTCAGCACCGAGCCCTCCCCACCCGCTCTGCACCGAGCCTTCCGACGACTTGCTAGCAGACCTAGACCCACCTCGGCCTTTACTGCGTCCTACGAGCAACCCTCAACCCTTGTTTTGAAAAAATAGTTCCTAGTTGCTTTGTGTTTCCCTCTTTGCTGTTGCAGGTTTTCCTTTAGATTTGATTGAAGATTGTTGTTTCGGTTCAAGATAAGATAGTGATCGTGTGATCCCTGGTGGTTTCTTTTGACGATATGCCTCCAGATTGTGTATTGTTTCTTCTTTTCGACTGCTTCAAACGCCTTGTTGGTGTTTTCCAACCCATGTTTGAAGCCTTTCTCGTAGATTTAGCCTTGTTGGTTTGCTTGTTCGATTGTGTCTGTTTTCTTGTTACTTTTGTTGTGTCTGTTGTCTTTTATTTTTGTTTTGTTTTTCTGTTTGTTGTTGTTATGTTGGTTGCTTGCTCTTGTCGGGTGTTCCGATGCCATTTGTTCGGTCTCTCGAGTTTTCAGGTTTGGTTGTTCTGGATTCTTAAATTCTTACTGTATCAAAAAAAAAAAAAAGTTAATGAGCAATCGAGCACCACTAATTCTGGCTATCCCCATCATAGCAACTGTATACATTAGTTGTCAATCTTTCCACTAGTTGTTATTAACATCACAATTCAACCAAAAATGTATTAGCAATCAGGGTTTGTTTGGAAAAGTATAGATCAATACTATTTTACTTACAAATACATATTTTCCTTCCTTCACATTTAGTAATAAAGGCTTTATAAATAGTTTTGAGAAACCGAGCCTTAACCAAATTTTGTTAAACTCATTGACATGACAAGATGGATAGCCGATATGTATAAATTTTTGAAATCAGGCAAAGTTCTGCAACGGCCAACGTTTGCCTTTTATCAATGAAAAGGAAGCAAGAGATCTCCAAATACAAAGAAAGAACAAGCCAAGAACTCCTGGCGGAGTCAATCACAATAATCTAAATTCACACCAAATGCAACTGCAAAAGAGTTTTACATCATGGGACTTGGGTCCTGAAAGATCAAACCAGCAAGCAGTTTACATTTCAATGAAGTTCACAAACAAGATCCGCCAAGTAGTCTGGAATGAATGATGTCTGTAGAGCAAACAACAGTACTGACCACTCGGCACGGTCATGTATCACCTACTCGTAATTACACCTATACTCGGTATAGGAGGTGATATAGTGATATTCTACTGATAGCCACTGACAATCAATGCATGATAAAAACATATAGTATCTGTTACTAAGGAGGGAAATCAAAGTACTTGAGATGGTTAGAGGATCACATAGGAGAAGATATTCATGCCTTCCATTGGAAAGTCACTCTACACCACCCAGAATTGATCAATTCACTGCATAACAAGTTAGAGAAATCTCAGTTTATGTTTCACTGCATAAGAAATCTCAATTTATGAAATTATCAAATGCAGCAGGAATTACAACACCACCGATAGCATCATATGCCAAATAGCTCAGTCAAAACACTGATTTGGAGAATGAGATTGCAAAGCCAAACAGCTGAAGTTCTCTATGGAATACACGTAAATAAATTAGTTAAATAACATCACACCGTCTCTTGCTCCCCACTTCTATCAACCAATGCTTTCGGTGTTATGTCAACATTTTCATGATAACAAATTCGTTAACCCTATCAATAGGCCATACCACCCCAATTCAACTGAAATTGTATCAAGCACATTAGCTCACCTACAATCCCTACGTAAAAATGTATAATGATATGAATGAAAACAAAAGCAGACATGAAATTTGAGGTATAGACTCTAGACTAACATGTGAAGATTTAGATCAAACAAAGCACTATAAATTTGAAACCTTGCTAAAAAAAGGCTAGTAGATGCTGTAAGAAAAAACTATGGAAGTGCAGATTTGGAAGCAAGCTTGCAACAGCAGGTAATTGATCGTATAAGAATAATAAAAGTACACTGTTACACACGAGATCTCTTGTAATGCAATGTATTCGGATGTGATAATCCACATTCTTTTTCCTTATAAACATAATTTTTCATCAATATATTACCCCATATCAAAGAGGTCTCTAAGAAACTACTTGATACATGAAGGTTCAGTGAACCTACATAAATATGCATTAGAATTATTGAAAATAGAAACAATTACAAAACTAATGCAAATGCCTATGACATGACTTTTAAAAACTTATGACAAAGGCTTCTAGGCGCTTTATTATCAAGCATCCATAATTTATTGCTTGTATTCGTTTCATTATTAAGACCACATCTAGCCGCAGAACAAACCATAGAGACTACACATTCGAAATTCAAATGCAATCATAAACTAAAGTGACTTTCTGAAAATCCCTTTGCAGAAGACGGACTTTTGAAACAATGACTGGAAAAGAAGAGGGAAGAACTCTCCACATACTTCATCCATTATTGCAATATATGTCTCTAGAAAGAATTGTATGAACTTTCACTTCAAAGTTCAAACTACAGAGAATTAGGCACGGACAGATCTTAACTAGAACATCCTTACATCAGTAATAACCGGGTCCATAAGATTATAGTTCCAATGAGTAATATGACCAGAAAGAACGAGAAACCCATCATGAGAAACTTAAGCAACTATCACCTTAACTTTCAGATTTATACAAATCTTAACCATTTAAAGCAGACTAAACAAAACCAAACAATTAGGCAGGGAATATAACGAACCTTATGCTCATCTGGGGCATCGTGGTATTCCTCCTCTGGCACTCCTTCATTTTCTGCTTCAGTCACTGTGACCATAGAATCATCACCAGCATTCCCATCCTTGTCAAAAGGATAACGGACAACCACCACAGGGCAAACACAATGGCGGACACAATAATCACTGACACTCCCAAGCCTGCCATCACTTCCTCTCCTAATTGCTCCAAAACCACGACTTCCCATAATGACAGCATTAAAGCCCAGCCTCTCCACTTCTAGACACAATCTTTCCCTCATGTCATGATCCTTAACAATGTGTATCTTGTAGGGAACCTGACAGATATAATAAAAAACAAACCCATTAAGCTTTTGCTCAATTGAAAAAACAACCTGATCACTTATAATTAGTGTCATTGAAATCACATAATGTGCATCAACAATATGATGAATAACGAGCAGAGAAGATTTTCAGGTTTGCATGAGAAAAAGAGAGTCACAGAATTATAGGGGAGGCTGATTTTTTTTAGAACCTAGGTAGCTCCTTATAGGAAATTAGGAATCCTGGATATGTTGGAGGAATAGGTATTCTTAGATTAGACTCCGTCGGATTTATTTGAGCTCTAGCCATGAAAATGAAGTGGGTAGAATTGTTGACCTGGGTTGCTACTTGAACTCGAGAGGAGTTCTAATTGCGTATAAAATGGACCATAGGTATATACTCAATACTCAAGGTGGTATCTAGAATCATAATGCAGATTCTTTTGGTGGATACTTCCAAATTTCTAACAAATCTTGTTTGATTGAATTTGTCACTAACTGGCAGGGAAATCACTGTCTACTATTAGAAGCAGTCTGGCTGTCTTATCATCCACCAAATGGCATGTGATATGTCTTGTCTCTGGATTATAAAGTTAATTCAACTTGAATAAATAAACCCTTCTGGTCTAGTAAAAGGGGGGAAACACTCTTTTTAATTCTTTTAATTGTTTTTCTACCTTCAAATCCGCTATGCAGTGGGCATTGACACCAAACAACCATTTTTTTAAGCAAAATAAATAAATATCTAAAACAGTTATTTGAACAATCAGAACCCATGTTGACCGAAATGGCGTAATAAGGAAGGTTCAGAAGGATAAGTTCCAGCCTTCCAGGTCATGTCTGGATCATTTATTGGTGCCTAAAAGAATTCAATCCCACAAAGTAGAAAGCAACAAGGCAACAATATTGTTAACGCTGGGATCAGAAGCAATTCCCCTCCGTCATCTCTTCTTTACCCATACCAAATTGCATTGCCTGCACGCAATCAAAATTCTAATATGCCGAACATGGAATCCTTCGGATCAACTCCAATTTATATCCAGTTTTAACCAATTATAGAACATCAACTTCTCATTGAACTACTTCCAGTGGTCAATAAGAAGACGACTTATACCTAAAATTACAATGTCAATTAATTCGGTAAATATCTGATCATCTATACAAAAACCCTAAGTTCTCATCGAAAAGCAGAGAGAGAACACACCTGAGCATCAATAAGAGGCTGAGCAAGGTCAGCAGCTTTAGAGGAAGTAAAAGCATCAAAATCATCCTCAAGCTTCTGTTGACTTTCGTTGGAGCCTCCGCTTCCTCCCTCAGCAGACAAATCGACGCAGCCCCAGTCGGCACCATAGAGGACAGAGGTAGGGCGGACGTGGAGGAGCACCACCGCGTCGCCGGGCCTCAAATAGTGGTCGACGGCCCACTTGACAGCGTAGGCACTCTCATCGCTCAGATCCACAGCGATTGCGATCTTCCGCGCAGCCCCCGACGTCGGAGTTTCGGCGGCGACGGGTGTGGCAGTGGCGGAGGAGACCCGAGGGGAGGAGGTGGCCCGGACCTTTATGGGCGGGACCTCAGGGTACAGTTCAGCGGTTGCGGGGTCTTGCTGATGGCTCATCACCGGAGAATTTCCCTTGTATAGTCAAGTAGAGAGAGAGAGAGTTTTGAGTTTCAACAAATGTCAATCAATGGCGTTTGGAGGTTTCCAGTTTCCTCTTCCGGGTTTATCGTGGGAAACAGGGTTGGGATGGGTGGTTTAATGGGCCTCTTGATACAACCGTATTTGAGTTTTGTTTGGGCTTTTCAGCCCAATATAAATCCAAGTGTTAGAAAAATTGTGGATTTTACATCACTTATGTTATAAAGTAATAAGTAATTAAGGCAAGATCACTTAATTTTTTATAAAAAATATTTATAGCAACTTTAAGTATTAGAAAAGAGGGAGAGAGATTAAAAACTTTAGAGATATACTAGCATGTGTCCACGTGCCTTGCACGGGTGTGACCATATATTTTAAAAAAGAATTTAAATTATTTATAGTATGTAAAATATAAAATAGAGTTATATTGGAAAATTAACATGATGTATCGGAAATATAATTTCTTAATTGGAATAATTTATAAGGTGTATTATATGATAAAAATTGGAGATAGGTGTGTGAATTTATATTAATACAATAAAATATAAATTAGGAATTTTATATAATTATTAAAAATAAAATTGCACTAAAATAAAACTGCATATTGTATTCTTTATAGAGTGAGGATCAAATGAGCACAGCCTTTAAGGTAAACAATGATCACTTTTTGTAGCTGTCCACGTGTCACTATTCAACGGCTGGGAGTGTTCCATCATTTAACAACAAAACCCTACACGGAGGGGCATTTTCATCCTTTCAGATTTTATTTGTTCTCCCGCTCCGCTCGCTGTCTCTCTTCGCAAACTTTCTCTAGCCGGAATCGCCATTGAAGGATTTCTTCTTTCTCACTCGTTTCAGTTGTTTTCTTCATCGATTTCGCCTTTTTGAATCTATTCACGCTATTGGATTGATTCACATAGACGTCTATATGGATTCTTGTACGTTAATTTTGTTTATTTATGTTCTACGGTTTCAGAATTTGTTTGCAGTTTATTCAACTTAGATTCGTCTTTCATTTTGACAATACTGATAATCATTCTATTCAATTGATTCGTTGTGGCGTTTCTATTGTCTTCTTTGATAGATTCTTCTTCACCTTTTCATAATTAGGTTTTGCTCTCTTCAATTTACGGTTTTTCATATTTTGTGATTTGCTTGTTTGCAGTCGTCTTTTCTGATGCTTTTCCATTGTTTGCTCGTTTGAACTCGATTATTTGGTTTGCTGTGTTGTGCTTTGTCTTACTGTTTATCTCCATTGTTGTCTTTAATTTTGCACGATTATTTTGAACCTCCAGCTAATACAATTGAACCTCAATTGTTGTATGTCCTTTATGTTATAGTGCTTGGAAGTGTGTATGTTTGGTACTAGTGGTAGTTTATCACTTGGTCATAGCTCCCCTAGTTCATATCCAAGTGATTTTGACACTGAGGTGTAGGGATATTCAAATCTCGATCAGACCGGACCGGTGAAAATACGGTCCGGTCTCCGGTCCAGATAATTTCCTTAATCCGGTTCCGGTCCGGTCCAAACCCGAAAAAAAAAACGGTCTGGACCGGTGGACCGGATTTTTTTAAATTTTTTTTTTTTTAATTTATATGTTTTTTTGGAGATTTATATGTATTTTTTATAGATATTTTTCTTAATTTAATAAGTTAGGAGTATATATGTTTTTTAGATATTTTTTTTAGATTTTAAATAAGAATTTAAATATTTTTTTTAAAAATAAAATCTTGTCTAAACCGGTCCGGATCGAATAAACACCCCTACTGAGATGTCTTCCGACAAATCTGTTGCCCGTCTATCTTAAGGTGGTTCTGTCTACCACATTCCAACATGTGTTGATGCTTTGAAACCAGTTATTGGTATGCTGTTTGGGACATTGGAGGAAGCTGTTGAATTTTACAAGGCATATGCATTGGAATGTGGCTTTGTTGTTAGGCGTGGTGGATCACGCATGGCAGGAAATGTGGTTGCATTGAAATACTTGCATTGCACCAGACAAGGTTTTAAAACTGGCCAGAACAACACAAAACGCATCCGACGACGTCCTTCAAACAAAGTTGGTTGTAAGGCGAAACTCACCCTTACTTTTGTCGGTAATCAGGGCTACAAAGTAACAGCTTTTAAAGATCGCCATACACATGAAATGGTTGTTGGTAAGGATAAACAGTTTATGAAGTCTATGAGGAAGTTGGACTTTGGATATAAGAAGTTTGTCATGGATTGTGAGAAAGCGCACATCGGTCCAGTCAGGTCTCATAGAATATTCAAGGAACTTGTTGGTGGCTACTCACAAGTCGGTGCTTCTGCTGTTGACTTCAAGAACTACCGACGAGATATGTTGGCTTATATTGGTGGTTCTGATGCTCAGATGACTATCAACCATTTTTTCAACAAAAAAGAACTTTGCCATGCCTTCTTTTTTTAGTACGACGTTGATTTTTGTGATCGTTTGACGCGTTTATTTTGGGATGATCCTGTGTCTAGCAAGAACTTCTCTCTCTTTGGTGATGTGGTATCGTTTGATGCTACATACCGAACCAATAGGTTATTCGCTTTTCTTCTTCATTGTATTTCCCCCTTTTTCTTTTACAATGTAACTATTCTTGTATGTACTACTCTATTTTTTGTTCTTTTTTTGTTAGTTTTATTGGATGAACCTGTTAGTTAGATTGTATGAACCTCTCTGTTAAAACTGATGAACCTATTTTGCAAACGTGATGAACCTAGTTTGAAATCTGATGAACTAGCTATCAAACTATTCTAATCTCTTTGTTGAGGTTCCAAATGCACCTTCTAGTTGTAACTGATGCCTTTATAGACCATCTATGCAGCCTTTCATTTTAAACTGCATAATCCTATTACAACCTTGACGAAACATGTTCCTCATACTTGGTGAACATGTTAGTTATACATGATGAACCTGTTTGTTATAGTCGATGAACCCAATTACTTAGATGAACATAGTTAATGTTATATGTTGCACCTAGCTATTTTCTTTTAATGTTCATAGTTATTGACCTTCTTTTTACAACCATGAACTTGTTTTTGTATTCTATTGAACCTACTCTAACTTTTCTCCCTTGCAGTTGTATATTCATTCTAATGAACCTGCTTGTCTACTTATGAATCCTCCTTTCATTGCTCTTTTGCAGTGTCCAAGGCAATGTCAAAGTGCCTTGGACAGTCTAACTTTTCTCGCCTTTTGACATTGCCTTGGACACTCAGAGACACAAGCAGGCAAAGCTGAACTTTGATTCTTCGACTATGCGTCCAGATTTTAAGACACATTTAAGCTTGGAGAAGCATGCGTCTGAGGTGTACACGCTCTCAATTTTCAAACTTGTTTAGGATCAGATTATGGAATCTTGTTTATCATGCTTTATGGTAAGCATGTCTGATGTCAATGGTATGAAATTCTATGGTGTCAAGGATTGCTTCTCCAAGACGTTCACAGTCGAGCATTCAATTGCAGGTGGGGATTTTTTATGCAGCTGTCATATGTTTCAAAGGATTGGTCTCCCTTGTTGTCACCTCATGTTTGTGTTCAGGAACCTCGAGTTTGATAGGATTCTGGAAAGGTATGTCCTTGCCCGTTGGACCAAGGATGCCACTATCACACCTGTGTTCACTATCGATGACACCATTGTCACTCAGTGTGCGGACCAACCCTTGAAGAGCGTGAGGCGGTCATGAATGAGTTGATTTCTGACTTTTATAGTTGTGTCGGGCTATTGGATGACAAGCCGGACCTCATGAAACAGTTTTCTCTTCTGCTTAAGGAGAAAAAGGCGGCTTTGTTGTCTGCTAGTGGTGCTTCGTCTAGTTCTGGTCCGTTGAACCTTGAGCAGCTACAGTCTTATGCGGGAGTTGAAGTCCCTTCAGTTGTTCATGTCCTGCCACCAGAGCAAGCTAAGAACAAAGGAAGCGGCTTGCGTATCCGGGGTGGAAGAGAAATTTATATTGCTTCTAGCCGTGCAGGCCAAAGGCGTTGTGGCAGATGCAACAAGTATGTCACTCACAATAGTCGCACTTGCACTGAAGTGCTTGATTCTTAGTACTCTTTAGTATTTTTCCCTTTCATCTTTATTTTCCTTTGGATTAGTTATTTTTATTACGTTTGCAGATTTTTTTTGCTCTGCTAAACATCATTAAGAGTTCAATATTGCACATGCTACTTCTAGTTCATAAATCATTTCCTTCTATTTTTCCTCATGAATCTACTGTATACATCTAATGAACCTCTTATGAAACTAGTTCATTATGGTCTTTCATTGGTGCACTTATTCTTTGAGTTCTAATCGATGAACCTGTTAGTTTCATTGTATGAACCTATCCGTTCAAACCGATGAACCTAGTTTGAAAACCTGATGAACCTCCTATCAAAATATTCCAATCTCTTTGTTGAGATTCCAGATGCACCTTGTAGTTGTAATCAATGACTTTATAGACCATCCTATGCAGTCTTTTATTTTAAATTGCATAATCGTATTACAACTCTGATGAACTTGTTCCTCATACTTGATGAACTTGTTAGTTATACATGATAAACCTGTTTGTTATAGTCGATGAACCTACTAACTTAGATGAACATACTTTCTAGCTTCTATGAACCCTATTCACTTTTCATTTTTATGCTACTTGAATGACAAAAGTTATTGAACTTTGAATATTGCTTTTCCATTCAATGAGTTTTGTCACAATTTTTTTTTTAACAAAAAAATGAGTACCCGCTTGATTTTGAAGTGTATAACCTATTCTATATCTGGTGAACCTATTACTTATACTCGATGAACCTTTAAGTTGTAAATGATGAACCTAATTGTTATAATTCATGAACCCAATTAATAAGATGAACATTTTGTCGCTCGTTACTTTTAATGGAGTATCATGTTCATTTTAAATTTCGAGTGCATTATTTTCAGCATAATAGTGTTCATCCTTATGACTAAATGTACCTGCAAGACAAAATCAATGAACATGCAAGACAAAATCCATGAACCTGCTAATATATTGAAGTCTACATCTTATTCATCCTAATTAGTCAATCGCCTGATTAGTCCTTCCTGCTAGTAAACAATATTTTCCTTTGCCTACAAAATACTATCAAATCTGAAATCTTTAATTTTCACAATCCACACAAGCAAACTAGTATCATTCTAACCAAAATACTAACAATCATTCAGTGTTCATTCAATTGGTCCTTCGGGGTTTTCTCTAATGGTCTGAAGTGCTTTATCCTTCGTTTCATTAGTTTCCGAGGTGATGATGGTATGGACATACTTGATCCTTAGTTCTTCAATGGTCTTCTTCTTGTTTTTGTTGTTCATCTGGTCCTCCCAGTTGTCATTCGGCACCCCCATGTACTTCTCCATATGTCGCATGGCATACACCCCAGAGCTTTGCTCTTGTGCACTCTCAGCTTGGCATGGAAGAGGAATCAATTGCGCCTTAGCCTGTACAGCTTCGAGGTCGTTTGCTCTTTTGATCAAGTGATTCACGCGGAGGTAAACTGCAATCAACTCTACATGCACACAACACATGGATATATTTCATCTTATATGTGTGTTCACGTGCATTTTTCACCAAACAAAAAATAATAATTCAAAACAGCACAGTTTTAGACACTCTTGTACACTTACCATCTTCTCAATAGTTGGTTCATAGATGCCCATATTACCGTTGTTTGGCGTATTGTCCAGCACATGTATGCATTTACTCTTAATGTTCATGGCAATGACAAAAGTAACGGTCATTGTTGACTAGGACATGTACAACAACCTATAATAATGCCTTCATTTATTGACCTTTGAATTTTACTCCAAAAGAATAATCAACAAAAAAAAAACAGACAAGCTCAGACTAGTAATAATTTTACCATGTCTACGTCCTTCATTTTTCGTCCATGCACCTCATCCACGGCAAAGTCGAAGTTCGTCATGAACTCTCCTAACCTATGAAGCACGAACACGGCTACACAGAGCTTGTTCCCGTGTCGGACACCGGGAAGCGCCAGGACACGGCTCGGAAGCGCCAAGACACGTCGAGACACGGTCAAGACACGATCAACATTTCAGACACATCTTTGACACGATCAAGACACACGATCAACATTTCGGACACGTCTTAGACACGGTCAAGACACACTAGGACATCAAAACGTAGTGTTTTGATAAGTGAAAAATAAAAATAAAAATTCCTCTTTTTAATTTTAACCCTAGCTAACAGCAGCCAACCGCTCTTCTCTTCAATCTTTACTCCCTTCGCTCCTCACCACCCACCAGTAGTCGCTCCTCACCACCACCAATCGTCTCTCCTCCCCGGTGCCACCGTCGTCTAGCTTGTGCCCACCTCTTTATTGTTAAGAATACTAACCATTTTTATGCCATTGGATATTAATTATATATGTATCTCTTATTAATGTCAATATATTCCTCTTTACAATAGCTTTAAAATGATATATAATTCAATTTATATTCTCGTGTCCCGCCGTGTCCATTTTTTCTATTTTTTGGGTTTGTCGCTTCCCCATGTCCTGCCGTTTCCGTGTCCCGTGTCCGTGTTCGTGCTTCACAGCCTAACTGATCTTTCAAGTTGACATTCTGTTTTCAACATTTCATAATTTTTTGTTACCATAAACCAATTATATATACAAGCTAAAAACTGCACAGAGAAACTGTTGAACCTTGTTGTACAATTCTATGAACCTTATTCAATAATCCATGAACCTCTTTTTTATAAATGAGCCTTTGTTACTCTATTTTGTTAAGTAGATGTAGAACAAATTAAACTTTCAATACTGCATGAAAATACGTATACATGAACCTTATAGAAGAACTTCACTTTTTATATGATGGACCTCATTTTGTTAACTTTTGAACCTTATAGTATATACCGATGAACCTTATAGTATATATCCATGAATCTTATTTTGTTAACTTTTAAACAGTTTACGTACCATTTGGTAGACATACCAGAATGCTTTGCTCGGTTTGTTACTGCTCTTCACTTTCTCGTTATTGTTCAAAATTGTTGTCCAAGCATCAATAGCTTTGTAGTGGATGTCCATGTCCATAGACAACTCCATTTCGGTTACTTTGAGCAACTTGTGTTGGAATATAGGCTCACTATTCAATTGTATAAAAATATAAATTTTATCCATTAGTAAATCTTTATCTCTAACATTTACCATAATAATAAAATAAAATATGTCATAACGTATCTAGATCTTACCCTCTGAAGCTGCACTTGAGACAGTAGTTGTACACCACCATTGCTTCCTCAATTCTCTTGGCGAAGATGTCCACACTTCGGATTTTGTAGGGGCTTCTGAGCTTTTCGCCAAGTTTCTTGTGCCTTGGCCATGAACCACATCAACATGAGCCTGCAGTTGCTTCCACTTCCCCTTGTCCTTTTCTCTTGCTTTTTCAGTTTTAGCCACCTCCTTGTCCTTCTGTGCATCAGCCACTTCATGTTCTCCATCCATGTCTTTCTCAACATCAAAGTTCTCTAACTCCTCTGAGCTGATAAGCTTGAAGGATGGCATTGTCAAATCTGGTGACTTTGTGGCCTTCTTCCTTGTTTTTGGTGTTGCGGGTGTTGGTTCCTTGTCCTTACTTCCAACCACTATCTCTTGCTCAACGCCCTATGCCCCATGCACTGATTTCTCTGTGTTCTCCATCACAGAAGCTGACCCTTGTCCCTTTTCTCCCATGCCTCCTTCCTTTACAGTTTTTAGTTGCTCACTCTCATTACGTAACCCATCCACCTTCTCGTTCTCCACCTCTGCCACTTGTTCTCTTACCTCTACTTTGTCTCCCAGCACATCAGTGTACTGATTCATAATGTTGTTGACATCCTCCCAATTTTGTGTGGCATCCATGCCCTGGTTTGCTTTAGAAGTTGAAGCTCCAGCTTGTGAGAAATTCATATTGTCTTTAGAAGCATCAGCCTTCTCAACTTGTCTCATACATTCAATAAGTTGTGGATCCCTCCAGAATGGGTGGTCAGCATCATTCCATATCTTGTTGAAGGCACCTTGTTCCTCTTCCTCTCTTTTTTCTTCCCAATCAGCGTCTGCGCTGTCTTAATCATGCTTTTGACCTTGGGCTCCTCGTTGAACTCAATAGGCAAATTTTCTACCATGTCTGTCAGTTTCAACATTTCTGTTGCTACTATAATTTGTTGGTCTGTAAAAATTTTCAACCACTCCTGCATACAAGAAAACAATTTTAAGTGTTAAATAGATGAAATAAAAAAAATAACATACAATTCCATGACACATGAAGGAAATCAACATAAACCACTTATATTTTTGCTTCTTGATATAATTAGTAAGAAAAAAAGGTCAAATATGAAGCTCATGAACCTCTTTGCCCAACTCCATTAACCAGAGATTGATTTTACATTTACCATGAAACAAATTCACATTAACATACTACCCTACATATATTATATCACCGACATCATACATTATTATTCAGTTTAATGAACCTTATACTATTTATTCATGCACCTCTTGATCATTTAAGTCTATACATGGATGAACCTTAATGTGTAAACTCGTGAACCTTGATGTTTAAACTAATAAACCCACTATACTATTTTTTGAACTTTAAGTCTCATTTTTTTGCTTGGCTTTTACATTGAACCTCACTATGTTGATGCATGAACTACAATGTATAAAGTCATGAACCTAATTGTGTAAGCATATGAACCCTCAATACTATTTTAAACCTTAATGTATATATAAATGAACCTTAATGTGTAAATTAATGAACCTTAATATTTAAACTGATGAACCTACTATACTATTTTTTGAACTTGAAGTTTCATTTTTTTTGCTTGGTTTTTACATTAAACCTCACTATGTGTGATGCATGAACTACAAAAAGTCATGAACCTAATTGTGTAACCAGATGAACCCTCAATACTATTTTGAACCTTGATGTATATATAAATGAACCTCAATGTGTAAACTAATGAACCTTAATTTTTAAACTGATAATTGTGTAAACAGATGAACCCTCAATACTATTTTGAACCTTGATGTATATATAAATGAACTTCAATCTGTAAACTAATGAACCTTGATGTTTAAACTGATGAACCCACTATACTATTTTTTGAACTTGAACCTTGATGTTTACCTGTAGCTTGTTATTCATAAATCCATTTTCTTTCCTCTCCTTTGCTTCTCTTGGTTGTTGCAGTGTTCCTCGTCCAAAGCCACCAAACTTCATCTCCCTGCTCTCCCTTTCCTCCAAACTGTCGTCATTCCATCCTAGGAAGACTGGTGAATTGTTTGGGTTTGTGTTTCCAAAGACAGATACCCTGTCTAAATACAACAAATGTATAGAAGAACAGAAATATATTACTACACACATGTCAACATAATACATAGTAGAAGATATTTTTTTGTAATTAAATCAGAGTTGTTTACCACAAGGAAGATGATGGGCCCTTTGTAGAACCTCTTTTTCTTCCCCTACCATTCCTTTGTTGTTTGAGGCAAGACACTCATTACAAGCTCACACCAGTTGTAGCTCTTTATATCTTCAACGTCACTGATCATCACGTGCTGAGGAATTGTGCCATTTTGGTTGCTTTCCACAAGCACCGATATGAACATCATGATGAACAGTCTT
The DNA here is from genome assembly GCA_027886185.1 of Rheum nobile. Classification (NCBI taxonomy): domain Eukaryota; kingdom Viridiplantae; phylum Streptophyta; class Magnoliopsida; order Caryophyllales; family Polygonaceae; genus Rheum; species Rheum nobile. Next base: position 6,805,944 of record WOAB01000506.1, on the reverse strand, counting down.
TTGAACCATACTTTTGATGTGCACCCTTTGAGCTTCGCTGCCACATGATTTGGCCTGATTTTCTTGATATTGTCAAAATATTGTTTCCATTCACTTATAATGGCGTTGTCAGCGGCCTCTTTCCCTCACCTTTCTACCTTCCTCTGTCCTCTAGGAATCTCTAGCACTCTCTACACTTCCTCCTATGTCACTTTTATGGTGCTTCCATCCACCATCTTTATCTCACATTTGATTTGATCGTAGTTTTCGAGGATCCAGAATGCCAAGCAATGAGGCACCCCTTTAATCTTTAAATGAAGCATGCTTTCAAACCTCACCCCTTTCCTTGTTCCTTCCTTTCTTCAGAGATACTGTCCAGTGCGTTAACAAACGCTTTCGGCACATTTCTTATGTTCAACCACTTGTACTCTGATCCGTCCTCTTCTGTTTTGATTTTTATGTTTGCAGGCACTATTGCTTGCTTGTTGTTCTTCTTTGTTTTTTCCTTCTTCTCTTTTTTTTATTTGTAATTACTTGCTTCCTTTCCCATCTTTCCTTGATTATGATCCACTTTGCTTTCTTCTTTTTCTTTCCAGTGTCTTCCTCCTCAACCTCCATGATTCCTTTCCCCTTGTCTTTCTGACCTTTCACCTCTTTGGTCTTTGCTTTTTTCCTCAAATTCTCTTCAAACTCCTTTTCACTCAAACTTTCTATTTCATCTTCTGCATTTGGTTGAGTTGCAGCCCTGGATCGAGTGTTTGGTCTCCTTGGTTGACTTTCATCACAATCGTATGATGATGTAGTCTCTTTGTTCTCTTCAGAACCTGTTGTGTCGTCCCCTAAACCTTGTTGAGCTGCAACCGTTGACCTAGTGTTTGGTCTTCTTGTTGGTGTTTCTTCACAACTTTCTGATGCAGTGCTCTTGTTCTTTTCTTGTGAACTCACTCTTTCTCTCGTTATTCCCCTTGTTTTTGTCCTCTTTGACACTGTCATTTTCATGCTTTCCTCGCTGTCTTTGGATGTTGTACTCAGCCATTGCCCTTGTGTTCGGCCTTGTTTGCACTGGTGTTGTCACATTTTCTTCACCGTCTTGTAATTCTTTACTCTTCCCCTTCTCTGCAGAACCCAATATTTCTCTCGTTGTTGGCCTACTGTTCGGAGTCGTTGGCACTGTTTGTTGACAAACGTCAGTTGCCTTGTCCTTTTCAATTGCTTCAGAAGCCTCTTCATCTTCAGTTGTTGTTCTTGTGTTTTGCTTCTTTGCTGCTGGTTCTTGTTTTTGCGAACTTTGCACCTTTGAAGTCTTCCACACTGCCTCTATTACCCTTTTCTATCTAGGCTGTTGTGTTTTCTTTGGAGGTTGTTGTGTTCTCTTTGGAGGTTGTTGTGTCTTTCTCTTTACAACCACATATTTCTTAGCAGACACTCTCACTGTTGTTGCAAGTTCCTCTTCTGCAGATTGTTGGCTCTCAACATTGCCACCACTCTCACTACTTGACGTCTCCTCACTATTTTGTTTCTCGATCTCTATGTCCTTCAGTGTTGGCCTTTTCTTTTTGATGGATCGTCGTGATCGATTGGTATCGTCTGCTAAGAGAATCAGCACAATTGTAAGATCAACCTCAGACTATGAAATAAAGTTTAAAAAAATCAAATGAACCTCATACACAACAAATGAACCTAAGTATCCAAATCCCTAACTTCAAGATCTGTTCAATCCAAATGCTTGAACAATAGTATAAAGCTTTTTATAACACAAACATGAACTCTAGAAAAAGCAAATGAACCTCCAACACAGAAAATGAACCTCATGAAATGAATTCCAACTCAGGTAAGGAAAGCATAATGAACCTAAGTTTGCTTTAATATGAACCTGATGTCATGATATTCAACAAAACTGCTAAATTCTGCACCAGTACTAGAAATCTAAGTCTTCTTTTGATATGCACCTAAGTATGCAAATCCCTAATTTCCGTGTCTGTTCAATCCAAATGCTTCAACAACAGTATAAACCTTTTATAACACATGAATGAACGTTAGAAAAAGCAAACAAACCTCCAACACGGAAAATTAACATCAGGAAATGAATAACTCAAGCAAGGAAATCAAACTCACTAGAGCATTTAACAAACCCTAACTTCTAGATTTGTTTTTCAAATTGTTCAACAACATTTAACAAACTCATGAAACCTTTAATTTTGAGTAAATGTAACTTATAATTGAAAAATCTAGGTGTTTTTGTGAAATCAAAACCCTAAATTTGATATCCGTACCTCCACTGTCGTCGTCGGTGTAGTCTGTAGCGCTCATCATCTCGTCTGAAGACATCGTGGCTTGTAAGATTGTTGTTCTTCACAAAATTTGATAGATTTGCTCGTTCGATTGATTGGTAGTTTTGCGATTCGTAGTTTGCAGTTCGCCTCTTCGACTTCTCTCTTGAGAGGAGAGTTTTTTACTGAAAGAGTGCAAATGAGACGCGCTTGCTTTTTTGGGCGTTTTAAAGGGGAGGGGCATATCCGTCAAAATGTGTTAATTTTATCCGGAATTTCAAAAATGCCACCGCGTCCCCTCTGTATAGCGCGCTTGTTTTTGTTTTTGTTTTCCTTGTCCCTTAATCTCGACTGTCTACAGCATCCATCCTACGGTGGATATGTGTTCTTAGTGTTTATCTTAAGGGATTATTTCATCCGATCGGGCCTCATTCTTTATAATATAGTTTAAGAACAATCTATTCATCCTTATTAAATCATGAACACTAATTAAGTATGATAATAATGTTTTTGGTAAGTTCATAATTATATGTATGTTGGTGGATGAATCGTATAACGTTAACTATTTACGGACCATCTATCTATATACATATCTTTATAATGGAGTTTACGGACCATTAACGTACATATTATATTATAGACACTAATTAAGTATGATAATAATGTTTTTTGTAAGTGCAGAATTATTATGTGCAATGAAAAATATTTTGGGGTGGTAATTTAGGAAATTTGTATAAATAAAAGATAAAATAAATTGTAAATAGAATAATGATGAATAGGTAAATGTACATAATTATTTGATGACGTGGCATATTTAGATGAACGACACGTAGGAGAGATAATTACGGTTTTAGTAATAGATAAGGGTTCTCATACATTTGACTCTTAAAGTAAGAAGTAAGAAGCATTATGGGCCTTAGGATTAATGAAATAGAGGGCTGAGATTAAAAGGGAGAAAAGAGTGAATAGTGATGCGGTGGCATAACCATAAATACGGCGATTTTTTTTTTCCCGGTCAACAATTTTTTTTATTTTTTTTCCCGTCTCTGGTCGTTCTGGAATAGACAGTTATTGACGTTCACATATAATTACTACATGTTCATTTTATGTGTCGTAAAGTTCACATATAACATGCTCATGTTCAAACACATGTCTTTGAACATTTAGTGCTTATTTGTGAACGTGAATGTACAAATAAATGAACATTTAGTGCTTATTTGTGAACCTTCTATATAGCCTATTCCAGAATGATCAGGGGACGAAAACGAAAAAAGAAGAAGTTGTTGACCGGAAAAAAAAATCGACGACCGAGATCACTTCGTATATCGCACCCTAAGACCACTTCTCACCTGACCCCACTTCTAGATAGATATAGATAGATTCTTGCTCTTTATTGGTGCATATTTCACAATGGTTAAGACCTCTATTTATAGGTCAATTGTAGCATACAATTCTTGACTAATATAAATATAAAGAAGGTGAATAATTCACCATTACTATTTACCTCTAATAATCTACCTAAGTTGTCAAACTTATACAATATTTGTGTTTATACTTAATTAAACATGTGTTACATAACATGTTCATAACTTCTAGATGTATATGTATAACTTGTTCATAACAACTTCTAAGTAAAAAGATTTACGAATATTTCATAAGATAACCCTGAGGTTTGATGTATCATACTGTGTATTAAAATTTGACATATTTCTCGTGATAATCCTGAGATTTGTATAAAATTTACCAAATATCAAAGATATTAAATTTAATGTTTTATCGGTTAGAAAAAAATAAAAAAAAGGCGAGGATATTGATTTTATTGGTAGAATAAATTAAGATTTGAGAATATGAAAAATTCCTAATCGGGTCGGAAAAGATTGGCAAATTAAGAATTGCTATATGTAAACATTGCTTTGTTCTAAATTGTATTATGTAATTTGATTTTGCTAATTTAATTTTCCAAGTACTTTTATTATCAAATAGTATTTTTTGAATTCTTTATCAATGAATTTTCGTTTACAAAATTTGAACTTGTTTGATTCATATTTTTCTCTTGTTAGCTTACATGTTTTAAAATCCAATTATATTATACTAGTTTATACATACATATCCTTCAAACTAATTAAAATTGAAAAAATTATAAACAATATAAATATATTGTCAGTTTTGAAGAGAAAAATACTAAGCTATCCAAAATACTACTAGTGTAACTCAATAAATATTTTATTCCATCGCTTTAGTTTATAACAATTTACTTAGTATTTTCTTTTACTTTTCTCCCGTTTCTTCTAAAACAACCAAACAATATTTTAAGATCCAACCCTTTTCTTGGCCAAATAATAATTATGTAAAATTCTACATTTTCTTTTCTTATCCTTTCTGTTCACTCTTTTCTATCATTTCCCTTTTCTTTATTAATAAGTAGTCAAACAAGGGATTGGAGGAGAATGGAGAGAGGAGACTGGATGTGATTTGTGAGGACCGACAATTGTCGGTCGTCTGGTTCATAAGAACGAAGGACAAAGATTGTCCATTCTTTAGGGAGGTGCTAGCTATACTCATTTTTTTTATTAAATAAGCTCAACTACTCACGCGGACAGAAAGCGAGAGCGCGAGTACACTCACGCCTACGCGAAGCGAGAGCGAGACCCATTGAACGGGTATCCGTATCAAAGAGTCTCGCTCACGCAAAATATTAAAAAAATTAATTAATTAATATTTTATTTATAAATTATTTTGTATTAATTTTTTTAAAAAAAATAATATTCAAGATATGATATTTAAGGTCTCTAAGACTCCGAAAATAAGACAAGACATGTTATGGACACTCTATGAGTTTCAAGATTATAGAGTATGAAAATAATGAGTTGAGTATAATGTAATCTTAACTTCATTATCATATTATCCAAATTTTGGTTATATTAAGTATAATGTAATCAAAACTTCATTATCGTATTGTTTAATTATCGGTTACACTAAGTATAATGTAATCACAACTTTATTATTGTATTGTTCGAATATCGCTTATACTAAGTATTGTGTAATTATTACTCAATTATCTTATTATTCAAATATTGGCTATACTATATATAATGTAATATTAAGTTCATTATCGGTCGTATTATTCGAATTTCGGACCATAAATCCCATATCCTAGAAAATCCTAGGGTAAGTAGGCTTTCAGATTTAGCATTTTTAAAATGATGTTATTTTCATACCTTATCATGCTGTTGTAGCACATAGAGAGTTCATACCACTTTTTGTCTTGTTTCAGGGTCTTAGGACACCCTAAATCCCATACCCTAGAAAACCCTAGGATAAGTAGGATTTCAGATTTAGGGTTTTCAAACCGATTTTATTTTCATACCCTATCATGCTTGTAGCACATAGGAATTTGATACCAATTTTCGTCTTGTTTCAGGGATACCTTAAATCTCATACCCTAGAAACCCTAGGGTAAGCAAGGTTTTAGATTTAGGACTTTCAAAACCATATTATTTTCATACCCTATCATGCTTGTAGCACATACGAAGTTGATACATTTTTTGTCTTGTTTCAGGATTCCGGGATACCCTAAATCTCATACCCTAGAAACTCTAGGGTAAATAAGGTTTCAGATTTAGGACTTTCAAAATAATATTATTTTCATACCTTATCATGCTTGTAGCACATAGGGAGTTAATACTTTTTTGTCTTGTTTCGGGATCCCGGGACACCCTAAATTCCATACCCTATAAACCCTAGGGTAAGTAGGGTTTCAGAATTAAGGTATCAAAACCATGTTATTTTTATACCCTATCATTCTTGTAGCACAATGGGAGTTCATGCCTATTTTTTAAATCTTTTTTCGGGGTTCCGGGATACCCTAAATCTCATACCCTAGAAAACCCTAGGGTAAGTAGGGTTTTAGATTTAGGGTTTTCAAAACCATGTTATTTTCATACTGTATCATGCTTGTAGCACATAGGGAGTTCATACCATTTTTTGTCTTGTTTTAGGGTTTCGGGATATCCTAAATCCCATACCCTAGAAACCCTAGGGTAAGCAGGGTTTCAGATTTAGGGTTTTCAAAACCATGTTATTTTCATACCCTATCATGCTTGTAGTACATAGGGAGTTCATACTATTTTTTTTCTTGTTTTGGGGTTTCGGGATATCCTAAATCCCATACCCTAGAAATCTTATGATAAGTAGGGTTTCGAATTTAGGGTTTTCAAAATCATGTTATTTTCATACCCTATCATTCTTGTAGCACTTAGGGAGTTCATACCATTTTTGTCTTGTTTTGGGATTCTGGGATACCCTAAATCCCATACCCTAGAAACCCTAGGGTAACCAATATTTGAATAATACGATTGGTAATGAACTTGAGATTAATTATACGTAGTATAACCAATATTTTAATATACTATAATGAAGTTAAAATCACACAATACTTAGTATAACCGATATTCAAACATTACTATAATGAAGTTGTGATTACATTATACTTCGTATAATTGAGATTTGAACAATACGACAATGAATTTTCGATTATATTATATTTAGTATAACCGATATTCGAATAATACGATAATGAAGTCAAAATTACACTATACTTAACTTATTATTTTCATACTCTTAATATTAAAACCCATAGAGCGTCCATAACATGTCTTTTATTGTTTTCGGGGTGCCAAAGACCCTAAATCTCATATCTTGAATATAGAATAATTTAAAAAAAAAATTAAAACAAAATAATTAATAAGTAAAAAAATTAATAATAATAAACAATTATAATTTTTTTAATTTTAATTTTATTATTTATTTATTTTTAATATGAAAATAGTCACGCCCACGCAATGTGTAGGCGTCACTCTTTTTTTAAAAAAAAATATTTTTTTTTTAAAAATATTTTTTATTAAAAATATATATTTTTAATATTAAAATAGTCACGCAATGCGTGACCGTGACCCTTTTGTTCTCGTCCTCGCGTTGCGTACACGTGACCTTTTTTAGCGTAAAAAACAAAAAAAAATGAGTGTATCTAACGATCGCATTCTTTTATTTTACTTGCTTTTCTTAAATGACTTAACGTTAAACGATAAGTTTAACATTTTTAGATATTTCGTGAATTTTATACAAACTTTGAAATTATCACACGAAATATGTCAAGTTCTGTACACGGAGGGTATTACGTAAAAAAAAAAAAAAAAAGTGTTTGATTCCCACTATCACTTTGCCATAGATAGGCTTATCAAGTGTTTGATTCCCGGATGCTAAAAAAAAAGTGTTTGATTCCCCTTCTCCTATTATAACGATGTAAGGTGAAATAAAAAAAATTAGAGAGGCATAATATGAATAAATATTCTCTAACATATCTTACATATTTTAACTCTATTCCCATCGACATCCACCACAAGATAAATCACGGTCTCTCAGCAACTTGACATATAAAGTTTCTCTATCACACCTACGTACGGTCCAACCAATTTGGAGAGAATTCATTTCACATTTATTTGTTAAACTGTGTATGTTGTGCTCTGTGTGTCATGCTAGTGGATGTCTACTAAGCTTGTGAAAACTTCCATAAACGCACAACTTGCATCCGTTGAATACATTTAACACATTTTAAAGGCTTTAATTTCCTTTGACCAAATCTGTTATGATATTAAGCTACATATAAAAAAGCTAAAAGAAACTGTCAAAGCAATAAAAGAAATTGCAGTTTGCAATAGCACTCTGCCTCTGCTTAATTCTGAATTGCTCAAACTCCTGCAAATTAATCTAGACTTTCAGAAGCAATTTAGCTGCAACTGCATCCACTTGCTTCCATTTCCAAGTTAGTATTCCTACTACCTACTTAATTCATTTTTCAATTAGTTGCCTGAGCTTTTCTATTTATATGATATTGCAAATATAAGCCACTAGTTTCACGTAGATTAGGGTTTTAAAAATGGGGTTTCATCTGCAATCTCCTAGTAACTATTATACTACATTAAGAATCATTTCCCCGTGCAACTTAAATCAAGTTGTACTGGGGTTGAGTTGTTCAGATTTTGATCTAGGCTTTGTTCGGTACATTCAATTAAAATGGGAGTTTGAGCTGAATAAGTAGTTGAAACCGAATGACTAGTTGGAGCTGGAGTTGAATTTATTAGTTTAATTATTTAAAAATTATAATTGGTGTTCGGTATTACAAGCTGAAATGAGATAAATGTAAAATTCAGCTTGTTAATCTTTAACAATCTAGGAGGGTCACATTAAAAAAATGGATAAATTAAACTACATTAATCTACTATAAACTTTCTAAGCTAGATTGACATTTTTTTATCGAACACTTATTAACTAGATTAAAAAGAAAATTAAGCTCCGTTAATCTCAAAAAAGCTTTGTCGAACGGAGTCCTATTATACTAAAAAAATGAAGTTTCTGATTACAGGATGTAACATGTTATTAATGTTTTATATATCTTAAGATAAACAAGACATTTATGAGTTATGACAATCCTAAATATAGGGTATTTGGTGGGATCCCTTTTCTTTTCTTCTAGAATTTAGGTTGAATTTGTAAGCCAAAACCAACATTCTTACTTCACAGTGAGTCAAGTTTTCATATTGGGTCACATTTTTAAGGTGTAAGTGCATATATGAACCAAGTAGGTTGAACATTCCACAAGTATTGGGTGATCATGTAGTATGAATGATGATGATGAATTAGGTTAGTCACATCTACTACTCATGTTACAAACACAAAAATGGGCCATACAATTACGTTGCACGATTGAGTAATCTTGATCCACTAGGCCTAGGCAACTGATCGATATATACACTTGCAGATTAACTCGGAGATTTTAACAGACTAAGTACGCTTGTGATGAAGTCCAATGGAGCCGTCTTCATCATTCTGTTGATGACATTCGCGTTTTGTACAAGCCCAGGTAGATCCACTTGTGACATACTAATACTGGTATGTAACGTTAGGCAACCTCGTATCAATGGGATAAAAAAAAAAGAATGGGTAACGTAACAACATATCAATTAGTTGATTTTGTTAGTAGAAACTAAGTGTGGTATTGAATTGAACAGGTGAAGGTTATCGGTGGATGCAGATATGCAAAGACGAGAAGCTAACGAGGCATCCATTTCGTTGCATAGAAGAGCTTTGTGACATCTTCTGTTCGCGGAGGCACTCGCATGGCTGGGGAAAGTGCAAGCCTGACGACCTCTACACTTGCCAGTGCTTCTACATCTGCTACAACGACTCATCCATCACTAATTGATCCCCTAAATTTGCTGCACCAAACGGCTTACCTTGCGTGTTTTCTTCTATGTTTTTTCATAAGTTGCATGCATCCAATTCCACCCTTTATTTTGTTGAATGTTGTCTTTGTTTCAACCCCAAAAGAATCTTCATGACATCGTTATTTTACAATGCAGAGATTTGAAATAGAAAGATCCATTTTGTTGCTAAACACCTGTTAGCTACAACTAATCAAGAGATACAAAAGGAAAACGCAAGTTCTTTAACAAGAAGAGGAATGGTTTCCGAGGTTCAAATCATTATTATCATAATGTCTTTTGGATACATATGTTTAAAATTTAATACATAATTTTAGTAAGAAAAAACAGCTTTTTTCTCAGTTTTCATTCATACGCCAGTATACCACGTAGAAATCATGGATGCAGCTTGCCCATCGTCTTAAGCACCGCCTCTAATCTGAACAGGGCAGCCCTTTCCCACCGGTCCAGGGGGTCGCACCTCCGAACAAACCCTGGGGCCAGGCTTGATCCCGCGAGTAGTAGTCTTTCCAACAACTGTCGAAGCTGTGCATGCAAACAAGACATGTAACACTTAGCACGTCTACGTAGAAGAGTAGGTAGGCTGTTGATACAAATCTTACATTGGATGGTCCTTCCTGGGGGGCGGTACTTGGGCGGTGGTTGTCTGGCAGCAGCCACTTTAGAGGATTTGTCACTCTTGTTTGCATTCTGACCATCCAATTCGAGCTTGCGTTGCACCCCTGTACTACTTATTGCAGTGCTTGATTTTGCGTTCCAAGGCTTTGAGTGTGAAAGAGTACCAGAGACGGGGTATTTTTTTGCAGGCTTTTGATCCATTAATCCCCTTGACCCGGTTGATGGAGGTGTTCTGCTAATTGCAGTTTTAGCGCGGAGGGAGGGTGGAACATACAGACAGTTCTGCATCAATATCAGGGAAAGAAACTCGGTTATTGATGATCAGAAAAATAGCAAAGTGATGACTCAAACTCCTCCGGATCAAGGAAATCATTTTACCTGGAAGAACGGATGTTGAAGGACCTCAGAAGCAGAAGGCCTCTTACAAGGATCCCACGAACAGAGTGCCTGCAGAGAAATTATATCATTTTGAATTAGATCCACATATCTAAAATCTGTTTCCCCTCACAAGTATGGAAGAAAAATTGATCTTTACCCTCATGAGGCTGATTGCATCTTCACTTGCTGATGGTATCAACATAGAAAGCTTAACTCCAGGAAGCTGAATAGTAAAATAGGCAATCGGTTTAAGTGCCGGAAGCATAAAAAAATAAAGCTCATGGGTGAGATTAGCACATTGTTGTATTTGATATTTGTTAGTAGAGATGTGTCATCAGAAGTTGCACATAGATTCACTCGCCAATTAGAAGTTGCACATAGAGTCACTCGACAATTACTATATGCACTCCAAGTCCTCACCATGAAATCAGTAGACTAAATAAATCAATAGATGATAAAGCTTTTGATAGACACTAAAAAACAATAGATATCTCTTGCATTATAATAAATTCACACAATGATGCAAAAAGAGCACACAAAGCATCAACTTAATCTTCAAAATATAAGCTGTCAAAGCTAGAAATAGGCTAAGAGATAAATACAAACCAGAGGGAACTGATAGTTCATTGATCTTGCAAGTTGAATTCCATGAACCCAAGATTCTTCTGTTGGAGTGCCTATAACACTGCAAATTTTGGAAATCTCATCCGCTTCACTGCAATAATGAGAAACTATTAAGTTAACAATGTACAAGGATGAGTGAAGGGAAACTTCAAAAAATAACCCGATAATAACTTAGGACCATGGGTTTATTCATTTAAGCTTCCCTGGGAAAGCTCAACTATTTCAATTAAGTAAAAGAAATACTAAGAGCAACACAAGTACCTTGAACCAGGAAAAAGTGGTCGAAGAGAAAACAACTCAGCCATTATAGCCCCCATTGCCCACATATCTGAAAGTACATTACAAAAACCTTTTAATTCCAAGAACCAAAAGATGGTCAAGTCAATTCTATTAACTTCTTTTCTTGTGTGTCACTCACCAACAGCTGGAGTATAGGTTGGAGATTGCAAAAGAACCTCAGGAGCCCGATACCTGCCGCAGCATTTAAAAAACAAAAAGCACATCATTCATCATAAGAATCATCAACTCGTTGCAAGCACTATATAGGCTATAATGCACAAGAGAAAAGACATGAAAAGCTGGAAACTTACCAGCGTGTAGAGACATATTCCGTGTATGGTGCCATAGAATTAATTTCCCGAGCAAGCCCAAAATCAGCTATTTTAATTACATCCTTAGAAACCAGAATATTCTCTGCAGATGTGATCATGCACATAATTAAATTCAGAATCATGCAATATACTGCACATAAAAATTATTAACCAAAACATGAAATATTAAAATAGATCCAGTTTACCTATATTTTGGCTAAATCAAGAAGCGATAAAAATCATCCTAAATAAAGTAAAAAATTACAAATTTATAGCGTCAACTGATTAGAACATGTACCTGGCTTGAGATCACGGTGAAAATATCCACGATGGTGCATGTACGAGAGGCCTTGAAAAACTTGAAAGCACCAATTTCTGATTTCAGCTTCTGTAAATGGCTTACCCCTATCTTTCATAAGCTGGTATAAGTTGTACTCCTAATGTTAACAGCAAAAGAAAACACAAAAACATTACATATCTCCACTGAAAGAGGTACAACATGAAGCATAGACCTTAGGAAACGTTTATGCAGAACTCACCATATATTCAAAAACAAAGTGTAGGATGTCATGCTCCCTAATTACTTCCTTCAGCTTCACAATATTAGGGTGGTTCATCCTCCTTAAAGACTGCAAAATGTTTAAGAGTTACATGACAAGAATACATAAAAGAGGGCCTCGTGGGATTTCATGTAAACAAGAAAACTACCTTCACTTCTCTAAGGCTTGTGCATTCATCCCATGAGTAATATTTTTTCTTCATCTTCTTTACTGCAACCTGTTACAGTTGAGAAAATCAATTCCTCAGAAATCAATGTTCCTTTTAATGCAAAATAGAACATAATATCTTCATGCTGGGAAAAAGAGGGCAATTGAATTGGTAAATAGGGAAAAATAACATACGACTTCTCCATTTTGTTTATTTATGGCACGCCATACACTCCCAAATGTTCCATCTCCAACTTCTTTAATAATTTTGTACCTGTAGTGGCACACGATGTCAGCGACTAACATGTGAAAAACAATGTCAGACAAGGACAACGGATAACAGACAAACCTCTCCATTATTGCCCAGTAAACCACAAAATCCTATAATCCTATAGCAGGTGACTTCCTCCTTTATTCCACAAATTGGCAAACCAGAAACGCGAAAAAACCATATACTATCAGACTTCGGTCGATGGTATAGAGCAGCACGATCACGCTAAAATGAAAAGATATTTCCTGGCTGATGAACTGAAACCCCACGTCAACTTTCTACCACAGCACACTTCAACAGCGTAACGGAACCAGACTTCACAGCCTTATTTATCAGACATGTCAGCCCAAAAACACTTGGAAAGCAACACAATTGGTATACTTTACTAGCATCATATAACATGATTTGTAGGAAAGATGTCGAGCTATAGATGTGAATGAAAAAAAAACTGCCAAGAGACCACAGCTATCTGCCACTATGTCTTGAACGAGTAGCCATCAGGAGCCAAAAGAAAGAAGTAACTATTATGTCAAAGAGAGTTTAAACCAGATATCATTATCTAAGATGATTACTAGAGCTGCCTTTCAAAATCCAGAAGCAGATTGCATCTCAAATCCTGAAAAAACAAACACTCACATATCAGTCTTACAAAAAGGACAAAACATTACACTAGAAAGTAAAATCTAATTGGCAATTACATAATATATTGTATATTACCTTAGAAGATAAATTTCTAATAATCTTGACTGGATGTTCTGCAAAGAGCTAACCAAGAGGAAACAGGTTCAGAAGAAGAATAAGTAGAGAAATCTAAATCAACAGTTACACTATACTTACTCATAGGCTAGTCATAGCAGTGTAGCAAAAATTGTAAAACTCTCTCAGAAGAAAACAGCATTAGTTCTCCTATAGTGATTATCAACAGAAGCTCCAGCACTAAGTGCAGTTGACAAAGGAAACAAGAAGGAAATCTCCAAGGATGAAAAACCGCCAGTCAAGGACTTCTTGCATTGGAGAAACCCCAAAGTGGAAGCAATTTGACAAGAAGTGAGCATGCTCCATCTCTCTATAAACAAGCAGGTAACCTTCGGATCAAAGTCCAGAGCCTGTCAACAAAATTTGTCAGAGAAGCTTCTGAACATTAGATTCAATACAATAAATCAACCCCAGGTTTCAAACATATGCATACTATGAGGTATAACACGAATCCAGATGTAGATTCAGCTCTGAGCAAAAACATTCCAAACACAGCCAATAAGGAAAGACAGAAGTAATATCATAAAAGTTTATCCAACCATGGTAGAGTTTCAGCATACATAGACAACTAAACAAGGCAAATCATCCAGCTATTCAAAATTCCAGAGGTGAATTAACATGAAAATATTTGGGACAAAGATAAAAACTCAAGCCCTCCAAAAGATCCGAAAGTCCAAAACAGATCGAATTATTCAGAAATCCAATCCCAAAATCAATTGGCCAATCCAACGCAAATGACCATGTCAGAACTCGGAATGTAACTTGAAAAATTCCAATTTCCAATCATATTCGCACCAAACTCGTCATAAATTAAAACACCCCTAATATCCCGCAATGAAAATCGCAAAAGCACGTATCTTACCTTACCTAACCTAACCTCAAACCAAAACAGACAAACAAACCCTAAAACAAACAAAAAACTAAATCATAAATTCAGCTAATCAATTATTCAATCCCAAACCCTAATTAAAACCGAACAGATCGACATTGCAACCCTCCCCCAAATCAAACAACAGGAGCTCCAAAAACAAATTGATCAATCATCAATAGATAAAAGGAACAATCGGATCAAATACACACCACAACACGACATATTGAACCTAATCGACGAGAAACGAAGTCCGGATCTGAAATACACCAAAAATAGAAAAGGAAGGGTGAAAATAAAAACCTGCAAGCCAACCGGCATAACCTCGCTTGCAAAGGAAGAACAAGGTCGACTCCAGAGCGGTCGCCTAACCCTTTCTCAATCGTTTCTTTCGCTTTCTCTCTTCTTCAATCTTGTACCTCTGTATTTGTTGCGCGCGAAGGCAGCGTCGCAAAAGATCTTTTCCTCTCTCTCACCTATATAAGAATTAGAGAGACACCCTAGCCTTGAAAGCTACGAAAGTGGGATGCATCGTTTGGTACTCTTTATATAACAGCAAGGAAATCATTGCCAAGTAATGAAAGTGAAAGAATATCTTTTTCATTTATTTATTTGTTTAATCAATTACTTTGATTTGACAGCCAGACATAACTATGACACCGTTGCCAACACAAAATCTACCTTGTAGTCTTATCCCAAACTGAAGATTTTACTACGGCCTCTGTCCCAATTTATAAACCCTATTTAATTCAGGTATACGAGTTTTGTATCGTTAATATCTCTAATTATATAATTCTAAAAATTATAATTTTTTGATATTATCAAAGTACTCGTTAAGACGAATCAAACAAGACTCCACATGATTATGTTTTTTCTTATATATTGGAAGAAATCTTGATGATTCCCTTTAATCGTGAACAGTAACAAAAACGCAAATGAGAATTATAAAATGGGACGGAGGGAGTAGCATATACCATTACCAACTTTGATGTGTTATTTTCTAATTACAAATATGCACTTTTTAGTGATTTAATAGATAGTTTCTCTAAATATAAAATTTTAGTTTTTTTTTAAATTAATTAATATATTTAAATAAGGAATATCTAGTAAATCTTTTCATTATAAGTATATTTATCCTATGCCTATAGGTTAGTAAATTATCTTTTAGAAGAGTGTACAATACGATCTTCTTTTCGATCAATAGAATAAGGAAACTTAGTAAGGTGTGTCAAACTCTTGTTTTTGGAATGTGCGGAATTTTCTTATCTTACCAATTTGTGATGGGATTAAGAACATCTTTAATGGGGTTCTATAGATGGGTCTTATAGAATTTTTTTAATATAATATTCAAATTGGGCTATAAGACTCATCAAGAGTCCCAAATTTGGGGTAAAATATAGGACAGTCTCATACACAATTTTTTGGCATCAAAGTGCCACGTGGCACTCTCTGATTGGCGCGCGTTGTTGTACGCCACATGGCAATCAACGGACGGTCATGATTTATTCTTGGCCGTTCATTTTTTTTTTTAAATTCATATATTTAAAAATTGGTTGCTTAAAAAAAATAAAAAAAAATACCATAATTCTAATTACATTTTTATCTATCCATAGACATCCATTTTGTATATATTTGGTTGTTAAGATGCAATTGATGAAAGAATTCGCCTCTTAAGTGTTATCCATGTAGATGTGAATATGTCTTTGTAGTTTCTCGCTTTGCATGTTTTTTTTTCCGAATGCATGTTTCAATCTTGGTATGTATCTTTTAATCTTGTGCTGCCCGCGAGGCGTGACGTGTCCACCGCGGGGCGTCAGTCTTCTAGTTGCCTTCTCTGAGATCCACCGCCGGGTCGCGGTGGCTTTTGGCGCGGGGCGTCAAGTTACACCGCGGGGCGGTGAGTTCCACCGCGGGGTGGCGGTGCCTTTTTCAGCTTCTGTGACACTTTAGTAGAAACACCATAACTTTTGATTCTCAATTCGGATTGCGCTCATATTTTGAGGACTTGCAGTAGACTTCAAGATCTAACTCCTCGAATTGGAATCACTTCATTTGGACATCTGAGTAGAGAGAACGAACCATTTGAATTCAGCACATTGTTCTACTCTTCAATACACTTCAAACCTCTATAAATCCCATGATTTCTTCACTTCTCTCCACAACTTCTGGATTACAGTCGTGTATCGTGTGATGTTTGTCGTTAAATTTCGTCATTTGGTTTAGTTCATATTGTTTTCGCATGTTGTTTTATTTTCATAAATTTATGTATCACTTTTGTTGATTTGCCTATCAATGTATGTTTGTCTGTCTTAATTTTAAATAAATAATATAATTAAATATTTAAAATAAAATAGCATTAATAAATTTAATGTATGATTTTTTTTATTATATTAATATATAATAAGGGGTAATAATATAATAAATGGTATATTAGTAATTTAATATTAACCTAAGGATATAATTGTAATTTAAACTAAATCTAAAAGACTCATCTAAAAGACTCCAATAAAAGCCCTCAATACACCATAGGTCAAATAGCAAATAATTCTCTCAAAAATCCTCTATAAGACCCATCCTATAAGACCCCATTAAAGATGCCCTAATATCATCAATATTCACCCATCAATTCAAAGAATATAAAGCAAACTCTTGTTTGCTTCTTCTCATATCAATATCATATCATGGAGAAGCTTCAGATTTTCAACGGTGATATCTAGGGTTGAAAATCACCCGTGGCCCGTGGATGACCGACTCATCCGAAAAACCCGACCCAAATATATGGATGATTACCCGAAGTAAATCGGGTGACGGATGGTTGGTGGGTCGGGTGAAGTGGGTGACGGGTGGATGATGGATGATGTAAATCTCACTCATCACCCGATGCATCACCCGCACTTTACCCATCCATCCATTCACTCGTTGACAAATGTAGCTCTAATCATGTATTATTAAAATGTAACTTCAATTTTAGTTTTTCTATGTTTAAAAGTTGAATATTTTAAGAACATTTTCTATAATCACCGATCAAATCCTATATTCGAACAACTATTTTCACATATTGAAGTAAAATAATTATTTTTGCGCTCAATCATGTATTTTATTACATTTAAATAATTATAAAATATTAATAAAAATGTTATGCGAATGACCCGACTCACCTGAATCACTCGTTGGGTGATGGATGGACGGATGTGGGTGAAACGTTTCGCGGGTGATGGGTAGGTCGGGTGGAGGATTTAACTTCACGGATCGAGTGATAAAATACCTCATCCATCTATCACCCGATCCATTTCCACCCCTAGTGATATCGTCTTGATTGTAAAACCCCCAAAACTTAACCCTTTTGGAAAGGTATTATCGCCAGTGACCCCAGTGTTCCTTACCGAGATCACCCAAGGCTTTACCGTTTAAATACAATTTATGAAATACAAATGATACATAATGATCAAAGCATTCAATTCCAAAACATAACATTGTCAAGGAAACAAGAGTTACGGGATTACAACCCAATCCCGAATAGGCTAACACAGAGTTTAAACCAAATACAGCGGAAGTCTTAGAAAGTACATTACAACCAAAGTCATTGTCCAAAAGATCTCAACCTGATTAACGAAATAACTCAAACATTCGAAAACCACCGTCGACTCCATAGTCCTTTTATTCTTCTGAGCTACTTTCTATCTGATGTGCCGAATCGAACGGATGACACCAGCCCACATGCAGAGAACAAAGTTTGTGGGTTAGTCTACTTGAATAGACTAGCAAGGGTACAAAGCAGAATGGTTTGAAGCAGTCGTATTAGGTTAGACTCATCGCTTCTCGAATAACAACCGATGACGATAGTCAACCATCATACTCCTACTGGAATAAACAAGAGGTATGCACAAGAGAAGATTCTGGAAGACTGAATCTTCACAGAAATCGACTCGAAAGAAGACTCTAACGGAAATGAGTCTTTAAGGAATTATGGCAAATCTGGAATGTTTACAGAATCATAACAACAATGATTTAAAAGTTGACTGAGATGCTTCGGTTCACGACCAACCTCACCGCATACAGCGAGTCCAGATTGGAAAGAGAACGTACTATGATCAAAGTCGAGACGAGTTTTCCTAGCTACACTATAACTTAGTTGTACTACTCGCCGAAGGTTTATTAATTATGTGCGTCAGAGTAGCACTTATCTTATTTATATTACAAATCACACATCACATTATTAGACTTTTACATGTGTACCCCACCATTGGGACGACACATCTTAGTATACGTTTCGTCGAGAGTGACGTACACCGGAAGGTTTGTGATACCAGCTAAGTGTCCTGTCTCTATACACTTGTGAAAGAGACCGATCATGATCTTAGAATAGTACCAGATGGAGACGAGCCACCCCGATACCAAATTATAAAGAAACGACCGGACGAAGTCCGAGTACATTCCTAACTAACAGTGCTAACCACACAGATACAGCACACTCACAGTTACAAAATAAATCCACATAAAGGCCCGAAAGGCGATCACAGATAATAGCGTTGTTCTAACAGATATACAACCTATTATATGATTTTCAAAACAGTTTATAAATCACTTCCAGAAGAACACAGTAATAATCGTTCCAAATAAATTACTCAGATAAACAACTGATAATCAATGTAAATATGGAAACGATGAGCAAGAGCGAACCGCCACTTGCCTTAATCCGTAGAATAGAAACAAGCCTAACGACAACGACGAGATTCCGGGCTCGACACGGGTATAGCTCCGACAGCATAACGACCTTCGAGTCGACCCATAAAAGGAACCCTAAGTTAGATCCGACATAACAACAGTACGAATCTAAAAACGGTGAAAGAAATCGAAAGGAAAGACGCCACGACGACAACCAACCAAGCCAAAGCCACGAAGGCATTCTGGGCACTGGCGGCGGTCGCCGTTCTTGGCGGCGGTCACCGCATTCATCATGGCAGGCGCCGTAAAGAACACGGCGGTCGCCGTGAAGAACTCCGACGACAGAACGAGAGAAAAACTCACCCAAATGATGCGCGTTTCGACCCCTTTTTGCCTTGCCTGGGTTCCAACCTCCAAAGGCAACCAAAAGGCTTCACAAGGGCTTCTGGAAACACCACCAACCGACACCAACGAAGCTTCCGAAATCCGGCGAAACTAACACTCCGACGAGGCGAAAATTTGGCAGAGATTCAGTGCTGTGATGGCTCAAAATCTTTCCCCCAACACCTCCTTTTATAGCCAAAGCAATGGGAGCATCATCATCACCCTAGACGAGGCCGAGAAGGGCTAGATCGGCGCGGCCAGAGCTCGCTGGCGACCAACGGTTAATAACTGCTGGGTAATCACGGCGGGCGCCGCAATTTTGCCTACGGCGGGGCCGCGGCGGGTGCCGTAATTACGGCGGTCGCCGTTCCTAGCCCTGGCGAGCCCAGAGTAGGAGACGACGGCCTGACACTTCGGGCCTAGCGACGGCGGGCGCCGTTACTGTACGGCGGTCGCCGTTTTTGCCTTTTCCCGCCCATTCAGCTCTTGAACGAGCAAGACATTAACCCGGGATAAAAATTATCGTACGCGAATGCGTATAAACATCTGAAGCACGTCGTCTGTATTTTATTTCACTGAGAAAACTATTACAGATACAGAGCACATTACAGAATGTCTCAAGCTACCTGAATTAAATCCGACGTACTAAACGGGTACTCGGGAAAATTCCAAAATTCCCAAAATAACCTTACAAAAATACGGGGTATCATATCTCCCCCCCTTAAAAGAAGTTTCGACCCCGAAACTTAGGCCAAAAATAACTCGGGAAAACGCCTGAGCATATCTGACTCGGGAAAGCTGTGGTCCAAGCTTGGACCACAGCACTCGTACCAACGGCACGATCTTGTTGCGCAAACGCTTCTCCCGACGCTCCAAAATGCGCACGGGCAACTCTTCATAAGTACCATTAGCTTGAATCTCGATGTCCTCATAGCTAAGCACATGAGACTCATCTGACACATACTTTCTGAGTAAAGATACGTGGAACACATTATGCACCGGGTGAGCCGATGGCGGCAACGCCAAGCGGTACGCTAAGGTTCCCACCCTATCCAAAATCTCGAACGGTCCCACGTAGCGAGGGTGAAGCTTCCCACGCTTACCAAACCTAAAAACTCCTTTGGAAGGCGACACCTTGACGAAGAACTTGTCGCCAACATCGAACTCGACATTCCTATGCTTCTTATCTGCGTAAGATTTCGGTCGACTCTGAGCAGTCAACATTCTCTGCCTGATCAAAGCAATATCTGCAACTGTCCTCTCGACCAACTCTGGTCCAAGCAGAATCTTGTCGGCGTTATCGTCCCAACAAATCGGAGATCTGCATCTGCGACCGTACAAAGCTTCAAACGGAGCCATCTTGATTGTAGCATGCCAGCTATTGTTGTATGTGAACTCAATCAGACTCAAGCTGTCCTCCCAGCTAGTCGGACGATCGAGCACACAAGCTCTAAGCATATCCTCCAGAGTCTGGATGGTCCTTTCAGACTGACCATCTGTCTGAGGATGAAAAGTTGTACTGAACCTTAACTCGGTCCCCATAGCCTTATGAAGCTCCTTCCAGAACCTCGACATGAAACGGCCATCTCGATCAGATACAATGGTCTTAGGGATACCATGCAAACGGACAATCTCCTTCTGATAGACCTCTGCTAACTTCTGGACTTCCCACGTGGTCTTAATGGCTATGAAATGAGCACTCTTCGTAAGCCGATCCACGATCACCCAGATAGCATTTTTCTGACCTCGAGTCTTGGGTAGCCATGTGACGAAATACATGGCAATGCCTTCCCACTTCCACTCTGGCACAGGGAGAGGTAGCAACTCACCACCTGGTCTGCGATGCTCAATCTTGACCTTCTGACAAGTCAAGCACCTAGCCACGAAGTCCGCTACATCCCACTTCATGTTTGGCCACCAAAACTTCTTCCTCGGATCCTTATACATCTTGTTGGAGCCTGGATGCACAGAATAGGCTGAAGAATGAGCTTCCTTCATCGTCAACTGACGAAGACCTTTCGTGTCTGGCACACAGATTCTGTCCTGAAACCACATCGATCCATCATCCTGAATCACGAAACTGGGAGCTTTCCCGTCCATCACCTCACTGCTTAACTTCACCAAGATGATGTCATCGACTTGCTTTTCCTTGATCTGATCCAGCAGTGTAGCCTGAATTTTCAGCATACTCAGGAAACATCTATGTTGATCATACAGGACTTCAATGTCGCACGACTATTGGTTTAGCTTGGTCTGAGCAGTAAGTAGAGCAATTACAGTCTCGTGAGTTGTCTTCCGGCTCAGTGCATCAGCTACTACATTAGCCTTGCCCGGATGATACAACAACTCCATGTCGTAGTCCTTGAGCAACTCTAGCCAGCGGCGTTGTCTCATATTCAGCTCCTTTTGAGTAAATATATACTTGAGACTTTTGTGGTCAGTGAAGACTTGGCATCTTATACCGTAGAGTTAATGCCTCCAAATCTTCAGCGCAAAGACAATCGCTGCTAGCTCAAGATCATGTGTCGGATAGTTTTCTTCGTAAGTCTTGAGTTGCCTGGATGCATACGCAATGACTTTGCCCCTCTGCATCAAAACACAACCAAGACCACACTTTGAAGCATCACTATAGACCACATAATCGTCATTCCCCTCTGGGAGTGCTAACACGGGTGTCGAGGTCAGCCGTCGTTTCAACTCCTAGAAACTGGCCTCGCACTTGTCATTCCAGACAAACTTCTTGTGGACCTTGCGGAGTAGATTGGTCATAGGTAGAGCGATCTTTGAAAATCCTTCTACGAACCTTCTATAATACCCGGCAAGCCCAAGAAAACTGCGCACCTCCTTCACGTTCTGGGGCTGTGTCCAATTAGCTACCGCTTCAATCTTTTGGGGATCAACCATAACCTCATTCTCATTGATCACGTGGCCTAAGAAAGCCACCTCTTTCATCCAGAATTCACACTTGGACAGTTTAGCATAAAGCTGATGTTGTCTAAGGATTGACAAAGCAATCCGCAGATGTTCCTCGTGGACTTCTTCACCCGGAGAGTAGATCAGAATGTCGTCTATGAAGACCACTATGAACTTGTCCAAGTACTGGTGAAAACATCGATTCATCAGGTCCATAAAGACAGCTGGAGCATTTATAAGTCCAAAAGGCATCACTACGAACTCGTAATGACCATATCTGGTCCTGAATGCAGTTCTAGGAATGTCCTGCTCACGAATTCTGAGCTGGTGATAACCCGATCTCAGGTCGATCTTGGAGAAAACATTTGCTTCCTGCAACTGGTCCAACAAGTCATCAATCATAGGCAGAGGATACTTGTTCTTGATCGTCACCTTGTTCAACTCTCGGTAGTCGATACAAAGTCGGAACGATCCGTCCTTCTTTTTGACGAACAATACCGGAGCACCCCACGGCGATGCACTCGGCCTGACATAGCCTTTGTCAAGAAGATCTTCAAGTTGATTCTTCAACTCTTGCATCTCAGCTGGAGCCATCCGATACGGTGATTTGGAAATCGGCGCCGTACCAGGCTCAAGATCAATTGAAAATTCCACATCACGGTTCGAGGGTAATCCAGGAATTTCTTTCGGAAAGATATCCGAAAACTCCCTAACCACAGGAATATCAAGAACCTCAGGTCCATCCTTTGCGGGCGAATCCAAGTTCAAAGGTACCCGACACATCCTTGTCGTAGTAGCTTAAACGCAGCCATCGCATTGATCAGCTCGCCGTTATCAGCGTCATTCCGACCTTTGAACTTGCACACGAACTGGCCCCCAGATGACACTGTCACCGTTCTTGAACTGAAGTTGATCACCGCCTTGTGACGCATCAGCCAATCCATACCAAGAATGATGTCGTATGGAGCCATGGCTATACAGATCAGATCTGCCTCAAACTCCTTACCCTGAATGGTAATCGGAAAGTCGGACAGATGTTTGGTTCCCACCAAACGTTCCCCATTAGGAAGACTAACGACGAAAGGGTCGCACGAATCGTTGCACACTAAGTCTAACTTGCTAACACAACTATCCGAAATAAAGGAATGCGTAGCACTAGAATCAAATAGAATGCACACTGAAGTAGAGTGAAGGTATAAAGTACCTTGAGCAATTGGAGCATTTGGTCCATCTGCTTCACGCATCTCGTACAAGCGTTGGCCTTGACTTCCAGAAACAGCTGGGGCCTTTCCCCTGTTCTGAGCAATCGTCTGAACTGACGGGCTAGGAGTCTCGGCAGGCTTGAACCTAGGTCGGTTGCTCTGATGAACTGACCCTTGCTGCGACTCTACTCCCTTCTGCTTCCCCTGCTTGCAGAACTTCTTCAGATGACCATCACGTCCACACCCAAAACACGATCTCTTCTCCTTCTGACACTCGTTGCTCTTGTGGCCAGCAAAGCCACAGTTATAACACTGAACTGAACTCCTGGTCTGCCCTGACTGCTGAGTCGATCCTCCATGCGTCATCTCCGTCTTAGCTTGGCCGGACTTGGCAAAGTTAGACGGTGGCGCAGGGCGCTTAAAGCCACCTCCCTGGTTCTGCATCGACTTCTGTCGGTTGCGCCTCTTGGTCGACTCCTCTAGAGTTACCTCCAGCCTATAGGCACAATCCACATACTGCTCCAAGGTAGAGCATGTGTGGTGCACCATTAACGGCTTGATATCCGGGCTCATCCACTCGTGGAAGTACCAGATCTTTTGGGCATCGCTGGTAATCTCGGCAAGGGCGTACTATAAAAGATAATTGAACTTAGATGCCAACTCGGTCACTTTCAGACCATCCGTCTTTGGGTACAAGAACTCTTTATGCTTCTCCTCTCTCATAGCACGAGAGAAAAAGCGATCAACCATCTTGGTCTTGAACATCGACCAAGTCAACACTGGGCTCTCTGCCAAACTTGTGTTCTCCCACCACTCGCTAGCCTCCTCCTTCAGCTGAAGAGAAGCGATATGGACCTTCTCGGCCTCAGTACACTCCACGTTCCGAAATAGCCTCTTCATATGGGAGAACCAATGAGTCACTGCTATTGGCTCCCATTTCCCGTTATAGCAATCGGGCCTCATGGAAGTTATGGTCTTAAGAGCGCGACCATAGCTGTCTCTAGCCCTGACGGCATTCTCCTGAACCACAGGGTTTCCGGGCTCCACAACATCAGGAACCGCTGGGTGAGTAGGCACTTCTTGCGCTTGAGGCGCAATGGGTCTTAATACATCTGCAATTGCATGCATCACAATCCCGCGAATCGCCTCAACAGCTGTGGCATCAAACAGCGCCGGCGCTTGGGTCTGATCCTGACCTTTACGCCTATGCTAGACGCGAGACTCTGACTCGTGCTCATCCTGAACACCTCTTCTTGTTGGCTTGGGATCTTGGCTAGTCCCAGCACCGGCTCGAGTCGAGTTCCTCGTGCTTCTTGGGTTCACCATCTGTTTACCGATCCAATTCCAAGCATTCAATACATTAATATTATGCAATATACTTATGCAATATACCAACGTAAATAAATTACTCAGAATAGATCAACTTGGCATTTTATAGATGAACCTTCGAACTTTTACACAAGCAACACATGAGTCAAATCTTCGAGCATCAAAACAGAACTTGCTCGGAAATCTAGAAAATCCACAGACACTAGCCGAAACACTGAAACAAAATACAAACACAACTGAAATACTAGCAAAAGAAGCTACGACACTAGGCAATGTCAAACCACACTAAGGCGTTCCAAGACGTCTCCTGTAAGACCGGCTATCCATGCAAGGTCTCTTCGGGCTTGGCTCACCATCCTGCTCTGGTGATGAGCTTCGCACCCTGCTTGGTCCTAGGTCACACGACTCTGGTGACTCAGTTCCAATCTCAGCTGCAGAAAAGAAAGGATCGTCCATAAGAGGTCCTCCAATTCCAGCTCTCCTCTGAGCGCTAGCGATCACCTGATCCATCTGCTGCTGCTGCTGCTCCATATGAGAGTTCATTTCGCTCTGGCGAAGGATCTCTCTCAACTCAGCCTCTAATCTCCTCCTAATACCGTGCTCAGTGAACAGTGCCTCCCAATCAGCATCAGTCATGCGTGCATAAGCCGACACTGGTGATAGTTCTGGACTGGGGGGAATAAACTGCACCCCCGACTCCTGACTGTCCATTAGCAAGTGCCTCAAGTTGTCTGGCTCCTGGCTCTGTTCTTCTAGGTTCATCTCGGTGTCCTCCTCTGGATCATCCTCTATGGGATCCTCATCCTCGGGATCATCCTCAATCATATTCTCGTCCTCGACAGGATCTATCTCAAGCATCTCCTCTTCCTCCTCCTCGTACTCGGTCTCCTCTATAATTGGTCCCAGCAGAAAGTCGTCTTGGTAAACCCCTTGTTCATACCTTGACAACTCATCTCCCTGCTCCTCTTCATGGAACTTCCTCCACCCTTGGTGGCGGCACAGGTGCAAGCTCAGGGACCATAGCATCCCTAGCTACAAGGACAACCGACTCGGGGAGAACGTGCTTGACGTCTTCGGGCGGGCTACTCGGGCCTCCCACCTCGAAACATCGCTGAGGCAACGGAAAATCTAGCCTCGACTGATCCGACTTGGCGTCTTCCGACCCCCTACCAACAGAAAGGCAGACACCCATCCTACCGAACAATAAGGAAGGAATTAGTCTTTCTAGACATAGAAGCAAGCTTACTATATCAGACTATAAAGAAGACACGACTATGAACGGTGTTTTGAAATTCTTTTCACTTTGAAAATTCAGAGCCCTTTAAAAGCATTTTCAAAAACGGATAAATGATATAAAAATTCCAAATCCGTTTTAAAATCGTTGGCTCTGATACCACAACTGTAACACCCCCAAAACTTAATCCTTTTGGAAAGGTATTACCGCCAGTGACCCCAGTATTCCTTACCGAGATCACCCAAGGCTTTACCGTTTAAATACAATTTATGAAATACAAATAATACATAATGATCAAAGCATTCAATTCCAAAACATAACATTGTCAAGGAAACAAGAGTTACGGGATTACAACCCAATCCCGAATAGGCTAACACAGAGTTTAAACCAAATATAGCGGAAGTCTTAGAAAGTACATTACAACCAAAGTCATTGTCCAAAAGATCTCAACCTGATTAACGAAATAACTCAAACATTCGAAAACCACCGTCGACTCCATAGTCCTTTTATTCTTCTGAGCTACTTTCTATCTGATGTGCCGAATCGAACGGATGACACCAGCCCACATGCAGAGAACAAAGTTCGTGGGTTAGTCTACTTGAATAGACTAGCAAGGGTACAAAGCAGAATGGTTCGAAGCAGTCATATTAGGTTAGACTCATCGCTTCTCGAATAACAACCGATGACAATAGTCAACCATCATACTCCTACTGGAATAAACAAGAGGTATGCACAAGAGAAGATTCTGGAAGACTGAATCTTCACAGAAATCGACTCGAAAGAAGACTCCAACGGAAATGAGTCTTTAAGGAATTATGACAAATCTGGAATGTTTACAGAATCATAACAACAATGATTTAAAAGTTGACTGAGATACTTCGGTTCACGACCAACCTCACCGCATACAGCGAGTCCAGATTGAAAAGAGAACGTACTATGATCAAAGTTGAGACGAGTTTTCCTAGCTGCACTATAACTTAGCTGCACTACTCGCCGAAGGTTTATTAATTATGTGCGTTAGAGTAGCACTTATCTTATTTATATTACAAACCACACATCACATTATTAGACTTTTACATGTGTACCCCACCATTGGGACGACACATCTTAGTATACGTTTCGTCGAGAGTGACGTACACCGGAAGGTTTGTGACACCAGCTAAGTGTCATGTCTCTACACACTTGTGAAAGAGACCGATCATGATCTTAGAATAGTACCAGATGGAGACGAGCCACCCCGATACCAGATTATAAAGAAACGACCGGACGAAGTCCGAGTACATTCCTAACTAACAGTGCTAACCACACAGATATAGCACAATCATAGTTACAAAATAAATCCACATAAAGGCCCGAAAGGCAATCACAGATAATAGCGTTGTTCTAACAGATATACAACCTATTATATGATTTTCAAAACAGTTTATAAATCACTTCCAGAAGAACACAGTAATAATCGTTCCAAATTAATTACTCAGATAAACAACTGATAATCAAGGTAAATATGGAAACGATGAGCAAGAGCGAACCGCCACTTGCCTTAATCCGCAGAATAGAAACAAGCCTAACGACAACGATGAGATTCCGGGCTCGACACGGGTATAGCTCCGACAGCACAACGACCTTCGAGTCGACCCATAAAAGGAACCCTAAGTTAGATCTGACATAACAACAGTACGAATCTAAAAACGGCGAAAGAAATCGAAAGGAAAGACGCCACGACGACAACCAACCAAGCCAAAGCCACGAAGGCATTATGGGCACTGGCGGCGGTCGCCGTTCTTGGCGGCGGTCGCCGCATTCATCACGGCGGGCGCCGTAAAGAACACGGCGGTCGCCGTGAAGAACTCCGACGACAGAACGAGAGAAAAACTCACCCAAATGATGCGCGTTTCGATCCCGTTTTGCCTTGCCTGGGTTCCAACCTCCAAAGGCAACCAAAAGGCTTCACAAGGGCTTCTGGAAACACCACCAACCGACACCAACGAAGCTTCCGAAATCCGGCGAAACTAACACTCCGACGAGGCGAAAATTTGGCAGAGATTCAGTGCTGGGATGGCTCAAAATCTTTCCCCCAACACCTCCTTTTATAGCCAAAGCAATGGGAGCATCATCATCACCCTAGACGAGGCCGAGCAAGGCTAGATCGGCGCGGCCAGAGCTCGACGGCGACCAACGGTTAATGACTGCTGGGTAATCACGGCGGGCGTCACAATTTTGCCTACGGCGGGGCCGCGGCGGACGCCGTAATTACGGCGGTCGCCGTTCCTAGCCCTGGCGAGCCCAGAGTAGGAGACGACGGCCTGACACTTCGGGCCCAGCGACGGCGGGCGCCGTTACTGTACGGCGGTCGCCGTTTTTGCCTTTTCCCGCCCATTTAGCTCTTGAACGAGCAAGACATTAACCCGGGATAAAAATTATCGTACGCGAACGCGTATAAACATCCGAAGCACGTCGTCTGTATTTTATTTCACTGAGAAAAATATTACAGATACAGAGTACATTACAGAATGTCTCAAGCTACCTGAATTAAATCCGACGTACTAAACGGGTACTCGAGAAAATTCCAAAATTTCCAAAATAACCTTACAAAAATACGGGATATCACATTGATCAAGGTACTAGATTGGACATCTTTTATTCCGACAACCAAAAAAACGTTACAGTACTTTCTAATACAACGTACAAGTCCAAAAAGAAATTCCTAAAGTTTTGGAGAATCACTGATCTCTAATATTAGTATTTAACTTTTGGCATAAAGTAAATATTGAGTTTGTAACAAAAAAGAAAAATCACATAATCGTTTTTTGTCTAATTCAATCTTGACCTTTTGTTTAAAACCAGAAAAAACTTTAAGATTGAAAGTGATGTGTGCAATTTTGTTTTTGTGTTAGATTTATGAATTGGTGGTCAGGTGAAAGTGATTGCTTAAGTTTTCATGGAATTGGGATTTCAGTATATATTTTTTTTATAAGGTAAGAATTCGAAGATCAAATTCACACTTGACAAAGATTTTCGAGAGGCCGTAAAAAACGGCAATCGAAACAAATCGGTTAAGAAAAACAAAGTAACAACATACATTCGAAGAGAAAACAAACAAAACCAAAATGAGCAAGAGAAAAGGCAGACGGAAGAGATGGGCTCAAACAAGGGTTGGAAGAAACCAACACAGCGAAGCAGCAGCCGGAAAACAGATTAGAAGACACACTCTGAAAGTGCAACTGTAACACCTGAAACACGCTCCGTTTCTAGAAGCCATCAGGAATCACACAACCTCGTCCTCGATCTCTTGCCGAAACAACAATCTCAAACCAACCTATCATCAGCAACACATCAGCAGAGAATGTTTCTCAAGATGTTAAAGTTTCACATTTCTAGACTTAGTCATACAATTATCAGTATCTCAAGGATCGAGCAGCAAGGATCAGACTGGTTTCTTTTTCGTATTTGCTTGAAAAACAAGCAGCAAGTTCAACAAATAAAAGAAAAAAATGTATCTGAAAAAAGTATTGAGGCGAAGAGATTGTATAAGAGTCCAGATGTTCTAAACACACTATGGGTTCAGTGAATCATGTCTCCAAGAGAGAGAACTCCCAGAATTATTGTTCAGACTTCAGATGGTAATGGTTCACTTGTTTGTTTTGTTTCAAAAGAACTAGATGTTCTCCCAGCTTCTGGCTGTGATCTTTTCCAATAGTCCTACATCGCTTAAATGAAGATGCCTAAAAGCAAACCTCATTGCATTCGGTGATCTGTTTTGTATTCTATTGAAATTTCTCAAACTCATAGAAAGACTCAGGAGAAAAAAGAGCTTCCAGCAAGGGAAATTTTCATGCAATTGTCCACAAAGTCAACCCATAACCATAGATCAAAGTTAAAATTGTTCAGGGGCCAATTTTTCCTCCGCAGTACATATAGCAAAACTGTATGACTGCTAGGACGATTGTTCAAAGAATATTTGTTCAGTATGCTTTTTCAGTTTTTCACTGGTATATGTTTGCTCATATGCCAATGTGATCCATTGTTCCTCGAGATTGTACTCTGTATTTCTGGATTCGATTGGTTCCTAAAAGTCCATCAAGGATGAACAATCAATTAGTATCGGGTTCATTACACGAAAGACAAAAAAGGATTTGAGATATACCTCATGGATGTGTACCCAGTTGTTAATACATAACTTGTTCCTCTTGTCCTCACTTCATCTCGGATTACAGATTCAGGATCTAGATAGTCCAAGTTGTGTCTTTGTTGAGCTTGAGATTCTCGATTGCGTCCGACTCGTGAACTCTTGAGGACTGACAATCCCCCCAAACTTTGGATACAAGGACAAAGTTCAAGGAAGGACCCAAGCTTGGCTTGTTACTAATTTGTTGGTTCGATTTTGTAAAGGTTGCAACTCCCTTTTCTTTTCTTTTTTATCTGAGCTCAAAGAACGGTTTCAGATCTAGGTTTTCGAAAGTAAAAGGAAGCGGTGGCGAGGTCGAATTTTCGAGATCAAAGAAACGATCTTGGACTGAGATTTGACTGATGAAGAGGAATTGGAGCAAGATTCATGAATGGAGAAAGAAGTTGTAAGATCTGATTTTGTGAGAGAGATGGAGAAGAGATGCAGTAAGAGAAAACCATTTAGGTTTTGAGCTTGAGGTGCTTTTTCGGGGTCAAGGTTGGGAGCGTTGTCGGCGTCGTCTGTTGTCGGCCAGATCCACCAGGTGGAAGTGGGCTCTCGCCGGCCATATCACTGATTTCCTCTTCCTTCCGGGGTGCGAGGCATCAGAGGCATTGCGAGGAGGATGTGAGTGGGATCTCATCGGAGAGGTCACTGGCACCGCACCGACGCCACCCTCTCGATCTCGTCTTCTACGGATCTGCTGGTGAAAGCTTTCAACATTTTTTGTTTTCTCTTAGTTCTGTCTCGCTCACCCCAGGACACATCGATGGAGGTTGCTTCGGTGATCGCGAGAGCGAGCACGCCCGGATCCCACACCGGTGCCAGGAAGCGGGCTCTCGCCGGCCACACACGCCCAGATTTGAGCAGACGCTGTTGGAAGAGCTTTGTCCGATTTTCGTCTTTTCCGGTGTTGTTAGGGAGGAGTTGTTGATGAAGATTAGAGTCTCAGTGGGGATTTCACTATATCTGATTGTGTTACTACTCCGTCATTATGGTTATAAATATGTGATTAGGTAGGTTGTTGAAGAGAGATTGATAACATAGGAAGCTTCGTATATAGTACGTCACTCTTTCAGTCTTTCTCAAGGGAAAAAAAAACATTTTATTATTTTCTGTTTGTATAATATTTTGATGCGCTGATCTCAACTATGCATAGTTGAAAGTGGTAAATATTGAACTTGGTATTAGTAAGCAATATTAATTTGTTAACCAAATAATATTAGAATAAAATTCTAATCTATGCTTATCTTTTGCTTGATTGATCTGTTATTACAATATATTATAATATGTTATAACGTATTTGGGGTGAATTATAAATTAATCATTTTTGTTTTGTTTTAATCCAAAAGTACTCTTTTACTTTCTTCTAGTAATATGTATAATTCATTTTCAAAAGTAATTATATATGGACGCGGTTCGGGTGCGAAAGGCTGTTAAAATACAAAATACGAAAGATTTTCAGCCGTCCACCGTGACCAAATCTACGGCTGGGGAGAATAGGAAAAATACGTTTTATTTATTCACACGCGCTTTATTAATTTCAAAAAAAAGGCAATCAAACCGTATTATTCGCTCACTGTGTTATTCGCTCGCCTTCAAATGCACCTTATGTTTATAAGCTTGCATTTTACGTTTATTTTCTTGCACTTTATTTTTGTTCGCTTGCACTTAGTGTTTATTTGCTTGCACTTTATGTTTTTTTGCTTGCACTTTTCTTATATGCTTGCACTTTATGTTTTCCTGCTTGCACTTTTGTTTATCTGGTTGCACATTGTGTATATTCGCATGCACATTTTGTTTGCTTGCATTTTATTCTTATATGCTTGTCAACAATGTTTTCCTTCTTGCACATTGTGTATATTCGAATGCATTTTATGTTTATTTGCTTGCACTTTATGTTTATTTCCTTGCACATTATGATAGGTTCAAGTGATTAAACAACAGAAAGTACAAGCCAATAAGAAGAAAGTGCATGGAAATACAGAATAAAGTGCAAGCAAGTGAACAGAAAGTGTAAGCAAATATGAGATTAAAAAATATTTAAAATGCAAGCAAGCGAACAGAAAGTGCATCAGAATAATGAATAAGGTCAAACGAATAGAACGAAAGTGCAAGCTGTTAAACAGAAGTACAAGTGGTTAAAGAGGAAGTGCAAATGAATAAAAAAAAGTACAAGGGATTAAACAACAGAAAAGTGCAAGCCAATAGGAAGAAAGTGCATGAAAATACAGAGTAAAGTGCAAGCAAGTGAACAGAAAGTACAAGCAAATATGAGATTAAAAAATATTTAAAATGCAAGCAAGCGAACAGAAAGTGCATCAGAATAATGAATAAGTGCAAGCGAATAGAACGAAAGTGCAAGCTGTTAAACATAAGTGCAAGTGGTTAAAGAGAAAGTGCAAATAAATAAATAAAAAGTGCAAGGGATTAAACAACAATCAAATTACAGTGTGAAATTTAAGTAGTGTGTGAAATTCATCAAACAAACAAACAAAAAAGAATTAGAAAAGCTGGAGCGAAAAAAAAAGGCGGGAGCGAAAAAAAAAAGAATTAGAAAGCGCGTGTAACAATGCAAAAAGCTGGAACAAATCGGACGGTCAAAAAACTTTCGTATTTTGTATTATAACCATATTTCGCACCTGACACTTTTCCATTATATATAATATATTACAAATGGTTGCCGAACGAGCCCTAATCTTAGTGATCTCACAATGATCCGTCTCCGTCACATAATTAACAACAAAATGGGTAATCAATCCACGTTTCATGCACATAAAAATGAAAACAAAATACATTTTTATTTATATACTTTTTTATATATGCAGCCGTGACCAAAATGCTAAAACGTCATATTCCCAACTCCGATCCCGTCTCCTTCCTCGACTTAAAACGACGTCGTAGGCACCCAAACTCAGCCCACTCTATCAAAGCCGAGCCATGAACTTCCTGACGAACAAGGCTCTTTCGTCACTCGGGCGCCTTCCATTGCTAAAGCGTGACGTCAGAGGCAGCAAAACCAGCCAGACGATGGTGGCGAAGATGGCGCAAGCCTTGCCGGAGAGCACAAGCGCCGCTAGGCTGATTATAAGCATGAGGTGGTGCATCCCCACAAACCCGAACAACCTCTTTGTGGATGACGTGGCCATGGCCGGTTCCTCGTTTGGTTGGGGTGACGTCAACGTGGGGTTGTAGCTACGAAAAGGCGAGGAGAAAGAGGAATAATGGTGCGTTGAAGGCGAGGCTTTGGGTGGTTGGTATTGGTAAGTTTGATGTGAGGCGTCATCGTCATGGCAGTTTGGTTTATGAATTGTGGTTGTTGGTACATTGATTTTGTCGTCGTTGTTGCTCCTTTGCTTATGAGATTTTTTGTTCATCTTTAACTTCTTCACCTGTTGGAGAATGAAAAGTTAGTGCTTAATTTTACTATTACATGCATGTATGCAACTTGATTACATCTAGCTAGCATAAGTCACATATACAAACCAAATAGTGTTGGAACATTAAGTTCATTTCACATCGAAAGTGATTGAGTGAATTGTTTTAAAAAAGAAACCTCGTTGGGTTTATATATTAGGCTTTTTTGTACAAATACACTCGTGTATGTCGTATTAGTATATAAACTTAATGGATTACTTCTCTAGCTGTCAAATAAATATAAGTTCTGTATAACGATCAAAGGCTTTTTTCCTTTTTAAATTGGACATAATCTCTTCGCATAGCCTAAATCTTCCTAATAAAAATAACATATGGCTAGATCATTTATAGCCATATAGGTTATCTGGCTAGGTGGAAGGCAACAAATTATAATCACTTGCTAAATGAAATTTCCCTTCATTAAAGAAAAATCTAATTGCAGTAGTTAGCTGAAAGGTATCAAGTTTGAAACTTCTTTGTGATGGAAGATACCAAGTTGAACGTAGTAAGATGTGTTTTTTTTTTCAGACATTAGGTATTTAACATATGCATGGATTATGTAGTTTATCCTTTTTCTATTTATTGTTAATTCACAACTAAAATGAAGGCCATTTGTTTTATGCCCATTAATTAATTGCAACACAAACATGAATGATAAGCTATTTGCAACATATAAGAGAGAAGAGTTACATACAAAAGAAAATCCAGCAACGTATTTGATAATACGATTGATCTTCCTTCGCCTCTTCTTGATCTTCTTCGGGTGGCACTGTTCTTTACAATTGCACGAAGACGTGGTCGAATTCGCGTCTTCTGAATTCGACGAAGGATCTGATACCATGTTATTAGGGTCAACCATTTTCAGAGTTAATTAAATTTGACAGGTGATGAGTATCCTTCGTTGCCAAATGACCAACAAAAGATGAAGAATTTCTTCTCCTCCTCCTGCTGGGCAACGAACAATAAGGGCTGGTGTTCTTCTCTTAAGCATGCCCAAATTTGGCCGTCAGAATGTTACGCTGGACACTTGTTTGGTTTTTTGTGAATGTATTTATGCAATATTGTTTTTATTTAGAATTGAGAAGGTGAAATCTTGAAATTCGTAAATGGCGTTAATTAATTATATTATAGGATTTTAAATGGGGTTGATTAGGGACAAAATAGGAGTGATGGTGAGAATGACAGGTGATCAAGGAGAGGTTGTAAACAATAGAGCTAAGTTTTAGGGTAACTGTTGGAGATTATTTGAGCAATTTTCGCCTGACAAATTAGCCCCATAATCCGTCCATATGTAGAAAGGGGACAACAATTTTGTTTGCGTCTTTTTTGATAGAGAAGTGTTGGAACCGTATTGACACAGTGATTTTTGTTTATGAATTTATAAAGGTCAAGTTCGACAAGGAATTAGTAGTAAGATGGGTAACAGTATTACCAACCCTAGTCCCTAGGTATATGAGAAACCACGAATGTTACAAAAAATAAGTTCAACTCAAATTTCAATAGAACTCTACAAGAGCCTAATTAGTAGCTCCATCTTCTAATGCCTGAACAATACCATGTCATTTCCAAGTGCCACCCCTTTATAGCTTACTACCTTCTTTGCAGATTCACCATTTGACAGATTCCAGTGAAGCCTTTCTACACAATACTGCATCCAAACAAAGGGAATTCAAGAGTGTACTATCAAGTATCAACCCAAGACGAGTTATGGCAACAGAATGAACCGGTAACAAAACCTACAAGCGCAAAGAAAACTGTCCCAATTCAGCAACCGGGCTCTGCTGCAGATCGGTACTCATGAACATTAGTATTGGAATGCAGAAAAGTGTAGCAAAGAGTAACATGCTGTGTTTTGTATTTACACTAAAAGAATAACACTAGCATGGCAAAAATGGTGTCCGTTATAGTTTCCTGAACAAGAACCATTGTAAGAAAACAAAAAAGCAAGAACATCCATGATTTCTATCTCAGTTGCTTTGTAAGTATACGATCCAGCATTTCCCCCAAAGGAAGCAAGCAGCAGAGTTCAGATTTTCATTTTTACCTGAAATGGAGTTCCCTTTGCACTCCAAGAAAGCCAAAATCTCAAGCAACCCATTTCTGCATCTCTCCCGGTGTAGAACATCTCAACCCTGCTTGTTCAATTAAATACCCGACTGACCTAGCATTTCATACATCATGTGCATTACTAGAAGTGTTTTCCCTGATCCCAGCAGCAGAAGAGTTGGCGGAGTGCAATTCAGGGGCGATTTCCCAGCTCTCGCTTCTTCCCCGGCTAGAATGTGGATTATCTGAACCCAAAGCAGAATCCGCCTCTGAATTTTGAGGAACATTGCGTCCTCTTCTGTAGAGGTTCTCATCAAAACCCTCATTACGACGTTGGGAAATGCTCATTAGATCTCCACCGAGGCTAGACTCACCTTCTATCTTCATCCTCAAATCCACTGGACTTTGTACCTCGGTTGCCAGGAGCCGTCGAGGGGTAAAAGAACTTTGTTGGCTCTCTTCTGGAACAAAAGCTCTGAAGTTGTTTCTTGAAGGTTTTATCTTTGTGCAAAACACTTCAATAAAGTTATTCACGCATCCTCTATTGTGAATGTTAAGCCTGCTGTCAGTTCTGTATCGGAAGTTCTCATATGTAGTCTGAGAAAAGGACATATCTTAGCATTTGAAAATAGTTATAAGTTTCTGGATACATAGAAGGATTTTATGATCACATCAGAACAATAACGTCACAGAAAGATAAGAAGTACAATATCTTAGGACAGACCAATAAGTTCAGATCTCATATTTTCATGATAAACAGTGAGTAGTTCTCATTTGTAGAGACAACGAATTGAAAGACTACTCAAAGCAAAGCAAATGTCAAACACCAAATAATTATATGCTAAATGAGAACTACAAATCCAACTCTGAAATTTTATTTTTCTTGCGGGGGGGAGTTATAAGAGACAAAATGCTGGAAGTGAGAAAAAAATGATAGTTGGTAAAAGAAAAAGGAAAACAAAGGAAGTATACAAGATGGAAAAGATGGGGTGGTATTTACTATTTAGATTGCTCAGATGTACAGGTCATAATAGATGAAAATCATGTAACATGAGATCAAGATATATAGAGTAATAGCAAAGCCATGTTGGGATGCAAATTTCAATGCACTAAACTTTATCTTTACGGTTTCACAACTCAAAAGAACATCGATTATCTATTGAAAATAATGATTGCTAGACATAATGGATTATCCATGTAAAACCTACTACTACATAATGTGTCAAGACTCGCACAAAAAAGGCTTCACGAGGTGATGAAGGAGATATACTGAGAGGTGCATTATGCCTAAAACTTTGGGCAATGGAAGTCAACTGACCTGGTTTGTGCTAATAAGGTATAGATGGAAGGCAGTGAGTCCACCAACAAACCACAAAGATACAAAACAATAGGCCATAAGTATCACAGATGCTGGTGATTGCTTCATCGCCTTCCAAACAGTGTGATGGTTATCTTTCATCAAGACGTTGATATAGTAAGCAGACATCGAAAACACATAAATGCATAGAAGGGTTGAAGAAGAAATGAACACAAAGAAGTAACGGTAGTTACGCTGCAAGGAAGAAAAAAAAATAGATAAGCTAAATCCATATGCCAAAATAGAACAAACTAGCAGCAATTCAAATAAAATACCTGCCCGATACACTGGCCCACCCATGGGCAGTGGTGATCAAAACGCTCCACGCAATTGTTACATATGGAGCAATGAGAACAACGAGGGGGACGGTAGAGCATGCATGTTTCACAATATTTCACCCTCACTGAAATTCCGTTGAGAATAACTTCTTTAGTCCTTGGAAATTGACGGGTTGGTGTTTGTCTTACACCACCTTCAGTTATGGCGGAATCATAACGAAACTCTTCCTCTGGTGGATGTGTGTTACGTGGTACTATACCTGGATCTCGAGCTGAAGTAAGTAATAGAAGTGCCAAAACCTATTGAACCAACCATGAAAGTCACAAAATTAATTACCAAATGAAGACAATAAGTACCTGAAGATGATATCAAACTACTAAACTAAAAAGTTGTCTAGGCAAGCACTAAACTACAAGGTTTTCTTTCAGTTAGTTCTTATCTAAAAGTAGAACATTCATTTGGACTCGATTCCAAGTAACCAATGTCATGAAGATAAGCTAAACCAACTATATCAAACATTACTTTCAATGGAACAAGATAAACTACATAAAATCCTAGTTCATTTAGCAGATTGAGTACAACAACACTGTTTCAAGTCACTTATGTTGTGAGCTTAGCTAAATTGAAAAGAGACTGAAGTCGTGTTACTAACCCAAAGAATACCACATAGGTAGCGCTTGGCGCTTGGTTGAATTTTGATATGGATTTGGAATGACCAGGAACTTTGAAACTATCATGGGTGTTTGGTTTAAATTTAGGGATCGGTTTAGAATTGGTACAGCCACACTTGTGACACCCACACCAACATCCATCCTCAACTATGGGGAGCCAGTTGCCAAGGGGATGGGAAATCAATTTTAAATTTTCAAGATAGCAATGAAATGTGAGGCATCAGGTTCTCAATCTCAAGCCTAATACTTGATTCCTCATTCTCCCAACTTAATACTTGATCCACCATTCCCTCAAACCAAAAGCCACCATAGAGGTTTTCTGTGATATGTGAGATCATTTACAGAAGCTTAGGTACAGCCAAAACATTCTAAGGGAATAAAAAAAGACATAGGAAATCTTAATGCTCTTATGCTAATGCTACTAGCAGAACTACTAAAAAATACTAAATTCAAGTCACGTTTATGAGCTTAGAAAAATGAAAATAGAATGATATACCAAGTTGCTAATACTGTGTAAGGATACCATGCAGATTACTTTTAATAATCAACAAACAACCTATGCATTTATTATTGACCATATATGAATGTCTATAACAAATGAAAAGGGTACTCCCACTGTCCCTTTTTCTGTTTTAACATCTAACATATATTTATGCCTTCTTTTCAAAATTCTTAATTCATCTAACAATAACTCGTCATGAAGCAAAATACCTATGCTTAACAATGCATTAAAACTATTTTTCATAATAGTTAGTTGTACTAAATCATTTAGGACAATCAAACTGGGGCAAAAGTAGACAAATGTATAAAAACACACATCAGGATTGGCATTCTAAGCTGATAATAAAAATGACAATAAACTTCAACTATGACAAGCAGAATGACATGAGTAGTTGCATAGAAAACTATAGAGAAAAATACATCTAGAGTAATGGCTAGGTTACAAAGGTATAAGTAACTCACATATATCATAAACACAACAGCTACCACCATTACTCCATATCCAGCATTTTGTGTTGCAAAGTGATGGCGAAGGTGCCATGCCACAAATACGCAGAAGACAGCTACTGGAACACAAATCAACAATAATGTAACAAGAAGAGATCTAGCATCTGGACCAAATATCAATCGTCCGCAACAAAGAAAATTCTGCAAAATTTTGGTCAGTGTAATTAAATTTCTAGAATAACTCATTAGTGCAACACTTATAAAGAGAATATATAAATGTACGCGTATTACAAATATCACTACAACATGCATAAATTCCACTTAATTTAGCAGTGGTCAGTAAGTTAGAAATTGATAGTTCATGTGATTTCACATCTAAATGTCAATGAGTTGATAGCAGAAAATGCGTCTAGGTCATATGATATCTCTTAATGTATTTGATGAGATACGTAAGTGAGAAAATTCAGTCATTTACCAAGTGGATTGAATAATCAATTGCCAAATTGGCTAATTCCTACAGGATATTGCACCACATAATATATAAACAACATATTGTAGCACTATAAGGGGCCTGGAGGACACATGGAGCAGAGTAACAAAATAGAGCTTCTAATGTACATGTTAATGAAATATATATTGGCTTCAAGCTTGATCCTTCAACAGATGTTGTGAGCCATGCAACATAGATGTGCCAAGCACAAAGGTAAGTAGTGACCAACAGATGCACCTCCTCAGTCTCTCTAGTCTATAACCCTCACATATTTGTTTGCTTTCGGTGAAGCTTAAGATCCATGGACCAATTGAAATTTAATGAACATCACTGTTATCAGGATTATCAGATTCTATCTTGTATACTCAAAAGACAGAACACAGCACACCAACTCAATATACTAGATCGATAATGCAAGCTAGATGATGCTAGAGTGTAAAAATGCTATATGCAAATTGGGAGGCTCAAATATATGTGATTGCAAAAGCAGCTGCTATTTCGGTGTATCGTTCAGACACTACCATGATTTCACTTGATAGCTATATATCCACTTACATCTGCATGTGATAAAATGATTCTAGTCTAATAGTCATTATTCCACTAAATAGCTTTCAGCAAAGCGGATTACATGATTTTCAACCTCTGAGAAAAGCCCGTTTTACAGACACGGAAAAAATGTTTTTCCTCCTAAAATATGCTTCCCGTGGCAATGAAAGAAATCATATTAACCCATCTTCCCATCTCCAAAATATGAATCGAAGAAAAGTGGGTAACTTATCTAAACATACAACATTCAGTTGTTCAAGTGTTTAACAGCGTTATAGTTGAGGATGATGATAGATTTTGATGTTGACTTAAAACTGATACGACAGCAAGCACAAAAAAAAAAGAGAATCGGGCCTGAAGTAACAGCAGCAACAAGGACAAACATATGTCACATGTGAGGGAAAAGAAATGCATCAGTGCCAACTACATAACCATGCTGATTTCTTCATGCACCAGGTATGTTTTGGAAATTGGAACTGTTTCGTATGAACAGATACATGCTAATTGCTAGGTGCGTATAATCACATGTACATCAGCTTGTATGAGTTTGGAACCAAATAGCGAACACAGAAGAAGTTGTCAGCCAAATCATACAAACTAATCACGCCAATGTACTAAAATAGGACAGTACTTATACAAGTTAAAGTACAGAAGCCAAAGAAGAAACAAGAAGAATAAAAGCCAAGTCTGTGGTCTCACTAGCTCATAATAGAAATCTAGTTTACATACTGATAATGAGTCAAACAAAACACTGCCAAAGTAACCACATCCAGTAAAATAAAGCTATTCCATTCTTTTGATGAGGCATCTAAGATGCAGTATCTCATAGGTCTCAAGCTGTATAAAATTAGGGTCCATATGCAATTATCAACTAAGGATCCAAATATAAACCCCTATGGTTTTGGGACTTTCTAGGAACCCTGGCAAAATTACTGCAAAATTCTTATTCTCTCAGGAGTCTCTCAATCTAAAATAGCACTTAATGAAGAAAAAGAAGGATCAGGAACTGAAAACTATCCCCACCCACCTGTAAAAATCTTAAAATTTGACGAGTAATCATATTACAACTATCTTGTTAATCCTCAGTTAATGGAGGCACAAAACTAAGCATGAGAATCATGATCACCACCTGAAAGTTTCTCCATGCTCAACAGCAAACCCCCTCCACCTAAAAAAAAAAGAATCCAACAGCCTAGATTTGAGCATTGTCATCCATCAACATCCTAAAAGTGCAGCATGACCTCTCATATCCGAAATTCCAAAATTGACGCTTCAATGCATAATGTACAAAACTAATATCTACATAAACAAGAATGATAATCAAAATCCGCCAAAGTAGCAAACCTAGAAATTGAAGGATTTTCAGTACGTAGAAGCTGGCATTGTAAGTAGATAATTCGATAATTAAAGCATTGCATCGATGAATTCAGACATATATGAGAGCAGAAAGAGCTCATAAACACGAATTGCGAAGGATAAGCAATAATCTTACATTACTTCCTTTCCAAGCTTGATAAACACGCTGTCGTTGTGCCATGGGGGAGAAGAACAAACGAAATATCAGAAAAGCAAACCCTCAGTTGCGAATTCCACTGATGCAGTAAACTCGAAACGTATCATCTGTAAGCCCAGTTTCTCCCATTTCCCACCAAATCCTCTCCCTCACGGTGTCCCACTGCGTTTAAATTTCCGTCGCTTATCGGTCAAGAAAGACAGTAGGAAGTAGTTGTGCAGATCGACGACTTTTTCCAGAAGTTTGTGACAATCGGAATTGCAGTGTGAGCACAGAGAGAAAGGGAGATTGGATTGATCCAAGAAGACGGCGGTTTTCAGAGATTTGGAACTTTCGGAAAAACGGCGAATTTTCAATATTCGGGTGAAGAGCTGTTTTGGTCTTTTGGGAATGTTTATGCGGAAGTCGCGTCCGTTTCCGATTCCCTACCCACACCACAACAGCTTCGTCTTGTTGTACTCCGTCGTATTAATTGAAATCATAGAATTCCGTTTTTGTGTGACCCTTCGATTAGAAATTTCATTTTATTGGGCCGAAATTTCTAACCATATTGGCTAATTGCACCTCGTATCCGTGAGATAGTAATTTTACCCAATTTAGTTTGGTATCCTTGATATCATCCATATTCCGTCAAAATGTCGCATAGTCCATACTCCATAGTTTTTTTTACTAGGAAAGAATTAGACAAGCCTAGTCTTTACGACTCTACGCATAAGTTTGTCTAGAACATTTTGTCAGATGATAACGCAAAATTCTGAATCAAGACTAAAGTCAGTCACATGAGATAAAAAGTTTAATTTTACAATTCTATCAGTAAAACGATTCATCTCTCGAAAAATGTGTTTGATGTGAATTCCATAGTTATAAGTATTAGCACCAGACAATAATAAGTTTATATCTGATTTTAGCTTGGTTACAACAAATCACTCACATAATATGTCTATTTAAATAAAAATCTTATCTTATAACGGTTTAAATGTCTTATAAAATAAAAATAAATAACTTATCTTATTACTTTTAGAAAATCAAGCCAGTTTTTATCTTTGTTCTTTTTAGAAAACCAACTCAGTTTTTAACTTTTCTCAAAAAAAAAAATTTTTTTATCATTCTAATTAAAAAATCACCAATTATTTTACTAAAATTGCCCCCTTTTTTCTCTCCAAACAATACCTAAGCTTGTCAGTTTATAATTTGTCAAATGTTCGTCATGTATAGCTCAGTCGTGTTTTTATCAAAACTAGTACAGTTTTCATACCTAGTGGCTAGTACGGGTTTAACAAAAAAGTAATATCTAGTATATTTAAATATAAATTTATTGAAAATTAAACTATTTAAATAGAGCATATTTATAAAACAAATACAGTCAATGGAGCATTGTAAAATACAAACTTTGATAATTATATTAAAACTTGTAAATAAAAAATCTATTAAAATTATAAAATCAATATGAAAATATATACATGATTGAACTTTTTATATGAAGCCTAAAGCCTTATTTTGATTAAACTTATATAATAAACTTAACTTTATGTTTGTTATTCTAAAAAAATAAAAAATTTAACACTAGTAATAATAAACAACTCAAATAAATTGAAATTCTTAAAAATAGTGGGACAGTAGAGTAGGTGGTGGAGAAAAAACAATTTATCAAAAAATAATTTTTAAATAAAAGAAAATAATGATGGGTGGGGGTGGTTTCTTGATAGATCCTTCTATTTAATTTATAAAAAAAGACATATTAAATAGATATTTAGCCAAATATCAAATAAAAATTAAGCCAAGAGTAAAAAAAATTCTGAAAACTTATCTTCTACTTTAATGTATTAGATATCCCAAAGTTGATGGACGAAAGCTTCAAATCCAGATTTCATATTATGTAAAGTAATTTTTATGATTAAATATATCTTATGACATTATCTAACTTTCCTTATAAGATACTTTGTTTAAAACATCTCTTTTATTATTTACATATATTGACTCAAATCACTTATTTTTTAGATGTCAGAATAGTATTTCGATAGGAAACTACTTTATGTTCTAATTGTACTTTCTATTTGTCATGTCCTAGAGGCCGATTGAGCCTATATGTGAAGTGGGCT
Source organism: Rheum nobile (assembly GCA_027886185.1). Taxonomy (NCBI): domain Eukaryota; kingdom Viridiplantae; phylum Streptophyta; class Magnoliopsida; order Caryophyllales; family Polygonaceae; genus Rheum; species Rheum nobile. The sequence continues at coordinate 6,762,345 of WOAB01000506.1, read as the reverse complement.
TTGGGCCTGATATGTGAATAGTGGAAACAACAACCTTTAAAAGGTTGTTAAATCTGTTGTAACAAGATCATCGAATAACAGAATCAATCCTCTTTCATATCTCACACTATCTTTCTCTTCTTCTCCTTCTTTTCCCTTCTCTCTCTCTCTCTCTCTCTCTCTCTCTCTCGAGTCATCACAGTGGTATCAGAGCCGTGACGACCTTGCCTGTGGCAGACGAAACACACTTGAGGACGATGAAGGAGTATCTCAGGCGGAATGAGACACAAATTTTGGAATTCCATGAATTCGTAGCAGCCAACCGGGAATTCATGGATTCCACTCGAGTGTTCATGGAAGACACTCGAAAACAGCAAGAAGACATCCGCAAGCAGCAATTCGACAACAAGCAGCATGCGGACGATAAAAAATGGACGATGGAGAATTTGACAGAGATGGTAAGGATTCTTCTTCCAAAGGATCAAGGTGGATTGTCGGTTGACGCAGGGCAGAAAGCGACAATGCCGGGGACGTTGAGCGTGTTGGGAGCTCCAAATGCAGCAGATCAACTTTTGGGAGGATCGACGGTCGATGGAGTGCGGGACAATCGAATTCCGGACAGTAGACGACATAAATGCTCCAAGAATGAGGCGATCGGAATTTTTCAGGAGGAAACGAATTCCGATCCAATGCACACAGGTTCCCTAAGGTCAATTTTCCGACTTTCGATGGCACAAATCCTCGATCTTGGATCCGAAGGTGTGAGCGATTCTTTTCACTATTTGCAATTCAAGATTCATAGAAAATGGAGTTGGCCACCATGTATGTTAGCGGGAAGGCAGAAGTCCGGTTACATGGGATGATGTTGCAAAGCCAATGGAGTTCTTGGGAAGAACTGAGAGAAGCAGTGCTAGTCAAATTTGGTGATGTATCGGGGACATATGTGATTGAAGATTTCAATAAGCTTTAACAGAAGGAGGATTTGGAGGCCTATGCTGAGCAATTTGAAGAACTGTGCGCGCAAATGTTAATCCAGGATCCACACTTGCCCGAATCTTATTTCGTTGCAAGCTATATTAGTAGATTACGTAAAAAGATAAAGCCATTAGTCAAGATTGCAAGACTGACGTCTTTGGCAATGGTGTTCGACCTTGCTCGCTCACACAACAAAGCAGTACATGCCATTGTACAACTTAGCAAACCTTCTTGGATATCAAACACAGCTTCAGCATTTCCTCGTTTTATGACTTCGGATGGTAAGCAATCTGTTAGATCAACTTTACCGGCCTCAACAAGCAGTTCCAGTGGTTCAGTGAATAAACCGGCTATGCCATCATTAAGTGGTCAAGTTGCGGAGTCCAAGGAGCAACGTCGAGCCGCCGGATTGTGTTACCGCTGTGGTGAAAAGTATTTTGTGGGTCACCATTGTAAATCACAAACATTACACAGTATATGGGCCGAATCAAACATAGAGAATGGCGACACTGATTTGGGTTTTTGTTGCCAGAGGAGGATGAAAAAGGGAACCAGGATGAGGATGATGAGCCTCAGGTTTATGTTCACGCTCTCACAGGGAGCAACCCCTTGATGACAATCAAGATCCGAGGATTAGTGGTTGGCAAGGAAATCTTGATTTTGATAGACAATGGTGCGACACATAGCTTTGTGGATCCGTGTGTTATCAAGGAGGCTGGGTTAGTGATGCATCAAGCATCCATCATGGAAGTCGCAATAGCAAATGGATACAAACTGTATAGTCACCAGGTTTGCAAGCGATTTCACTAGGAGATGTAGGGTAACAAGTTCACATTCGATCTCAGGATTCTCAAGTTGGGCGGATGCGACCTTGTCTTAGGAGGTGATTGACTACGTGACTTTAGCCCTGTTTTATTTGATTTTAAGGCGCTCAAAATTTCCTTCCTTAAAGAAGGCAAAAGAGTTGAGATTAGTGGAGTCAGAGAGGAAGCATCTATTCAACTGATGACTGGTTTAAAGTTGCACAAACGCTTGAAGAAAAGGGTTTCTTTGATGCTTACGCATGTTGCACAACTATTTTCTATCAAGGGTGATACAGTGCCATTACTAGTGGAGATTCAGGAGTTATTGGCGCAGTTTAAAGATGTGTTTGCTGAGCCGCAGGGGTTGTCGCCTTGCCGGGGACATGAGCATTCCATTACATTGAAAGAGGGAACCCAACCGATCTGTACTCGTCCATATAAGTAACACCATTTGCAAAAAAATGAGATCGAGCAACAGGTTCAATAGATGTTGCAATCTGGAATCATTCACCACAGTCAAAGCCCATTTGTTGCGCCTACTTTGTTGGTCAAGAAGAAAGACAACACTAGGCGTTTTTGCGTGGACTATCGACAATTGAATGAAGCTACAATTAAAGATAAGTTTCCAATTCCTAATATAGAGGAACTCCTTGATGAATTGAAAGGAGTTGCGTGTTTCTCTAAATTGGATCTTAGAGCAGGATACCATCAAGTTCGTTTGGCAGATAATGATATACCTAAGACATCGTTTAGAACTCATCACGGGCATTACGAGTTCAAGGTCATGCCCTTTGGCTTGACCAATGCAACATCCACCTTTCAAGCACTGATGAATTCAGTGTTTGGTCCTCATTTGCGTAAGTTTGTGCTCGTGTTTTTCGATGACATTTTGGTTTATAGTCAATCTCTGACTAGTCATGTGGATCACTTACGAACTGTGATGGAGTTGCTACAGGCAAATCAGTTATTCGCTAAGCAATCGAAGTGTAGCTTTGCTCAACCGGTGGTAGAATATTTGGGCCATTTTATTTCTAAGGATGGATCGCCACTGATCCGGCAAAGATTGAGGCGATGTCGAATTGGCCTGTACCAACCTCGATCAAGTAGTTGCGCGGGTTTTTGGGTCTCACGGGGTATTATCAAAGATTTGTTAAGAACTACGGGGCCATTACTAAGCCACTTACTAAGCTTTTGAAGGCTGATAAGTTACGTTGGTCTCTGCTAGCAGAGGCAACCTTTCATCAATTGAAGAAGTTGATGTCCATTGCACCGGTTCTGCGCCTCCCTAACTTCACTTTACCTTTTGTGCTAGAAATTGATGCTTGCGAGACATGAATTGGTATCGTGTTGATGGAGGAGGGTCACCACATTGCCTATATCACTCAGGCCTTGAAGGGTACTAGCATTCACATGTCGACATACAAGAAGGAGCTCTTGGCCGTGTAACTCACAGTCGACAAGTAGAGACACTACTTGGAAGTTGCCCATTTTTTCATTCGAACAGATCATCAACCACTTCGTCATCTTCTCAATCAAAAGTTGACTACACATCTACAACGTAAGGCCACTAGAAAGTTGTTGGGCTTGTCCTACACAATTTCTTACAAGCAGGGAGTTGAAAATAAGGTGGCAGATGCCTTATCACGCAGAGATGTGTGTGATGTTGCTTCAGTGGCAGTGGTGTCGTCAATCGAACCACAATGGATGAAGGAGGTAATTCGCAGATATGAGGGTGATGCGGTAGCGCAGCAGTTGTTGGCTTCTACACTGATTCAGCCTATTGGGGATGACATTGTTGTTCAGGGGTTGCTTCGTTACAAAGGCCACATTTATGTGGGAACATGTTCAGACTTGCAGGCACAATTGATCAAGGCAATGCACGACTCCGCCGTTGGTGTACATTCAGGTATTCAAGCTACATATCAACGTCTTAAAGCAATGTTTTTTTAGACGCAATTGAAGAAAGCAGTTGAGTTGTTCATTCAGAGCTGTGATAATTGCCAACGCAATAAAGCAGAGCATGTCAAGAGCCCTGGATTGCTACAACCTCTACCTTTGCCTTCGGCAGCTTGGAGTTCCATTAGTATGGACTTTATTGAGAGTCTACCCAACTCTAGAGGTTATGACACCATTTTGGTAGTTGTGGATCGATTGAGTAAATATGCCCATTTCCTTCCACTTTGGCATCCATTTATTGCATCAATAGTGGCTCAAGTTTTCATGGATACGGTGTTCAAGTTACATGGGTTACCTACCGACATCGTGGCAAACCGCGGCAAATTTTTTACGAGTTTGTTTTGGAAGGAGCTATTCTCTACATTGGGAACTCGACTTAATCTGACCACAACATATCACCCTCAATCGGATGCTCAAATCAAAAGGGTAAATCAGTGCCTGGAGTCCTATCTTCGAGCGATGACTAGTGCTAAACCACAGCATTGGATGCGTTGGTTAGCCTTGGCGAAATGGTGGTATAACACCAACTTTCACTCCTCTCTGAAAATGACTCCCTTTCAAGCATTATATGGTTATTCTCCACCTCAACTGGGCATTGACACTTCATCTATTACGACTGCTTCTTTGGGAGATTGGATGTTGGATCGTGAATTAGCCTTTTCTCATTTACGCGAGAATTTGTCCAAGGCACATGCCCGAATGAAACAATTCGCAGATACTAAACGCTCGGAGCAGGAATTTCATGTGGGAGAGCAGGTATACTTAAAACTCCAGCCATATCGCCAGACTTTGTTAGCAATTCGCCTCTCTTTGAAGTTGAGCTCCAAATATTATGGGCCTTACACGATGACAGAGAGAATTGGGTCAGTAGCTTATCGTCTCGCCATTCCTGCAACAACCAAAATTCACAACGTGTTTCATGTTTCCCAATTGAAACGCAGCATCGGTGCTCATTCGGTGGCTACTGCGACTCCACCTGTAACAACTGCTGAGGGTGAATGTGTGGTGGAGCCAGCTGCAATTCTGGATACGCGTCACTTATTCTCCATTAGGTGAGCCAACAACCGAGTGGTTGATTCATTGGGTGAACTTGGATGTTTCGGAAGCAACATGAGAGGCCGCCGATCATATTCTCTGGCATTTCCTGCTTTTATTGCTAAGGATTGAGGAAAATCCTTCTTGATAGAGGAGGTATTTGTCATGTCCTAGAGGCTGATTGGGCCTATAGGTGAAGTGGGCTTTGGGCCTGATATGTGAATAGAGGAAACAACCTTTAAGAGGTTGTTCAATCTGTTATAACAAGATCATCGAATAACATAATCAATCATCTTTCCTATCTTTCTCTTCTTCTCCTTCTTTTCCCTTTTCTCTCTCGAGTCATCACACTATTCTATTTGTATTTTAGTTAGCAAGATAATATATTTTTCTTGGTCAGAATTTAAAAAAGTATCAATAATCCAAATGCTAATAACATGATAATAAAATAACATAAGTCGTAATTAGGAAGATGTAATAATTGATCTCTTTTAAAAAGTCAAAGCAATATACAATTGTATTACATAATGTTGAATTTATTTACAAGAAGATTTCCTTTATTATTATCGCGACAGAGAGGGTTGTAAAGAGAGGGCTGAGAATTGCATGTCTAAGTACTAGCATAGTAGCATTAATCCATAATTAACATATCATGTTACTATCTGTATTTGAGAAAGTCAATGTGTTTTTATCCCAATAAAAAAACCTTTTGTTTGATATTGTACATACTTAAATTCATTGAAATCGAAGGCAGTACGTGTAGACAAATTTGACATTATTGTAGGAAAAAGAAAATGAATCCCAAAAAGCTCTCTTTCCAGAAACCCCCCCTCACCCACCAAACCCTAGAGGAGCAGCGGCCGCCGCTCACCACCTCCCTGAACTTGACTATTCTCTGCAAAACCAGTACCCAGCTTGCCCAGATTCGTGATGATGATGGGCTACTGCTTAACACCTTGCCCTGTTCTGGCGTGCTCATCTTGGTCGAGGAGGAGGGCTTTTCGGAGCAGATCTGGAAGATCTTTGCTCCTTGGATCTCTCCTTTCTCTTTCGTCCTCTACCTACTCCCGACTACTCATTCCAATCTGTATTGTGTGAAACCCGCTTCGTCTCTTCCACGTAACCTCTGTCTTGGTGATGTGGGCTGGATCTCACAGAAAAGCGAGAATCGAGATGGGACTGGGGCTAGCTTGGTGTCCTCTGGTGAAGCCAATGTGGCGTGTTTAGAGCTCCCTGAAATCATGTGTCTGCTCTTCTTTCTCCAGTACAGAGACGTGGCTCTGGGTGATGGCCTCGACTACGCTTCTGCAGAAGAGAGGGTGGCTAGGAACAGTGCTTTGCCGGAGTGGAAGGGCATGGGCGACTTCCCTGATTACAAGGTGCTATCTTTCTTTCCCTACCAACTTTCCTTTACGTTTCTTCTGTTATGTGATTGTTATAAAAGGCTTATGTGAATGGTTGAATCTCAAATCTCATCCCCCAAATACTTATACCCCTATCTGTGATTGCTTCCTTGGGTGCTCTGTTTGTTGTTTGTTTTTTGAACTTGTGTTTTCACTGACTCTTCCCGTATCCAATTCGATGGGTAAGGGGAAGAAAACTATAAAGGATGTTTTATGTTCTTTACCTGGAAGTTCTAACCAATCTGTTGAGGCCGAAAACCCTATCCTTGAACCAATTGTGGCTGAAACCACTGAGGTGACCCCTCACCCTGTCTCTGTTACAGAAACTCAAACCACTTCTGAGACTCACAGTCTCCACTCCTCTGAAAAACTTGAGATTGACATGGCTCTTTACCTGTCTAAACGTGCTGGTGTTCGAAAAAATATTTTAAAGCTTAAGGAAACTTCACTACTGGGTTACATTATTGGTGACCCAGTGGATTTCTCCAAAATGCGATCTAAACTTAAAAATGATTGGCGTTTTGTTAAGGGCTCCTTTGAGATTCTGGAAAAACCCAACCTTTGGTTCGAAATCCGTTTTGCTAACCCTATTGACAAAAAAAAAGCCTGGGAAGGGCGCCCTTACCATGTGTTTGGCAAGTTGATGCTTTTGAAACCTTGGTGTGCAAATTTTGACCCTTTCACTGAATCCATTTCCACTGTGGATATGTGGATCAAAATCCCAAATCTACCAGTGGAATATATAAGTTTTGATGTGATTAACACGATCCTTGAAATAAACAAAATGGGCACTCTTATAAAGCTGGATCCTTTCACAGGAAAAAAAAAACAAAGGGTCAATTATGCCAGAGTGTGTGTGAATGTTAATGTTGAGGGTATTAGTTGTAAGAAACTGGTGATCCCAGATGAAGAAGGTAACTCTAAAATTTTTACTGTCTGGTTCGAGGAGAGCCCTGTTGGGTGTGGAAACTGTGGGGCTTGTGAGCACAACTTTGAAAAGTGTCCCTTGAGGAATGCAAAACCTCAGTCACTGCAACTAAATTTTCAGAGACTCCATGTGAGCACCTCTATTGAGAAGGGTAGCAATGCTGCTGATGAGGAACAAAATCAGTGGCAAGAGGTTTCTCGAAAGAGAAAAGGCACTTCAGTGGCTGCCACTTGCCAGAAGGAACCAGTGACAGGGGGAGCTGTTAATCATGTTGTTACTGACCCTTCTGAGGTTTCTACAGCTGCTAAGGTAGCTCCTAATGGTGAAAACGACACTCAACTCCCTGCTAATGCTCCTCCAACTACTGTGCACAACACTGAGGGGTGTGAGGGGATGAAAAACCTTCCTGCTAGCTTGACCCCCCTCCCCCCCCCTTTGTACTACAACACCCTAATGATGATTTTTCTGGGGTGTGCCTGGGGGCTCCTCAGGGACCAGCTCATGTGCTCGACATGAAGAATACCTCTTCTCTGAATGCGAAAGAGTTGGAGGATTTTCTGGAACAAGATGATCTTTTAGATGAATTTGTGGAATGTGCTGAAATTCCTCACAAAGAAAATGAGGATATGTAATAAGTAATAATCCTCAATTTTAGTAGGGTATTTCTATAATTTTCAAAATTTTATTTTTAAATAAAGGAAATTTTGTAATTACTTCATTATTCCTAAAATAGAAATAAAATAGAGATTTTGTTACATAAAGTTGTTACAAGGTATAAGAGTTACACAGTATAAGTTATTAAATTATTTAAGTGATTCTAAATATTATGTTAAGCTTAATTTAAATAAAACTTATTAATATTTAACCTAGAATATTTAAATCAATTTAACAAAGTGTTGTTAAAGATTTAAGTATGGTTAAAGTGATAAGGAAAAAATACATAAAATTATTTTAGCCTAACTTAAATTTGTTATAATTTAATTTTGGGGATTAAAATAAATATTATAAATTTTATATATTAATTTGGGAGGAAATTGTAATTTATTAATTTTGGTAGAGGGCAGATTTGCCACAAATCGAAAACTAGAGGGTCGCGCTTGTAATATCCCAAGAAGTCTTTCTTCTTCCTCCAGCCAATGCACAGTGGTCGCGCGCAAGCTTCTTTTCGAGCTTCAATGGCGGATTTCGATCCCGCCTTGGATCCGATTGCTGCAATTAAGGCATGGGAATTGAAGAAGGATTAATCCCGCATCAAATTCGACAGTCAAGTTGGATTAAAATCCAAAGTAATTGCGAGATTTTGCATTCAAAGAAAACGCGTCATCCGGATTAGGGCGAATTCAATTTCGCCAAATTGAATGATATCGGATTAAATGGGGACGAATCGAATGGGGGTTTATGCTGAGGATATTCCTTTCTTCTAAATCCCTATAAATACCTCCCCGGATTCGACCCCAAGACATCCAATTCGAGCTTCAAATCGAAGAACCCTAAAATACCTTCCCGAGCTGTTCGTGAGAGGAAATTCGAGTGTTGTGGGGCTTAGTTCGAGCAATTAGCCATATCCGTAGCTGAGCCCAAGAGCCCTATTCGAAAGACCCAAGGTTTAGACGCCTAATGACCACCGGTGCCGCCCCAATTTGCCCAAGTTCCGGCGAGGTGCTGTTCGGCCGCTTTTGGGTAATCTCAAACCCGATTTCGGGTGGATTTTTGGTTCGATTTTGATTTAATTCGGCTTAATATGGGTTAGATTAATTAATCTAAAATTATGGTAATGATTTTCAGAATATTTAGAATATATAAAAAATATATAAATTTAATTTTCTATTTTATTATAACTTTATCTTGTATTATGAATAGGTAATTATTGACTATTCATTTGGATAAAATTATGACCTAGAGAATTCTAGTATTATAAATAAATTATTTTATTAATTTATTTATGTCAATATTATTTAGAATATACGATTAATTGATTTTTAATCGTATAGATAATCGTCGTACTCATAAAGCCTTGAAATTGATTTATTTAAGGGTTAAATAAAATCAATTAGAAACCGAGATATGGTATCCTTCAAATTATGATATTGAATAAATGATCTAATATAGTTATTCATTGTGTATGAATTGGATATGTCTCGGATTGGCGTTTGGAACGGGGATAAAGCAGGGAGCCGATTTGCTTTTCGAAAGCAACCATCTCCGATACGTCGTTCATCATTTCCGTGATTCGAGACAAGTGGCGGTTCGCTCTTGCATTTTGTTCCATGTTTATCTTAATTGATAATGAATCGGTTATCTTAATTAAGTTGGGATAAAAAGTCTAAATTGATGTTTGGGAACATTGTGTGTATAAAATGTGAAAAATGAACCTTATTACTAGGTTGTATGTATGCTAGCTATAACCTTATCTATATATTATGATAGGTTGCTAGGTAACATTGTTGTGATAATTGTGAATTGTTGCTATTTAAATTGTTAGATAGCACGAGTATTCGTAGGAACGCTAATGCCTCGCGAGGGTTAGTTGTTTCTTTATAATTTCGGTGTTATGAGGATTACTGCCCTAATGCCTTTGGTCATGACTGTGCCCTTATGTTATATAAGTGGTGGTGCACTTAGCAAGTGTCAAACTTTCAGGATTTTGTCCCACTCTTCCTCGGGTATGAGGTTGGATAATAAGATAAAAGTCTTGAACGTGAATATACTTTTCGAACTAAATAAGATAAGTGCGTATTTGCACATAATTAATATACCCTCAGATGAGAAGTACAACGTGTAACCCGCCCGGACTCTTGTTAGAGTAAGTCCTCTTTCCAATCTGGATTCGCATTGCGCGATGAGGTTGGTCGTGGACCCAAATAATCAAGATCGTTTTTGTGAACTTGTGTGAAAACTTAAACATTCCCAAACAATTCATCAGATTTCCCCTAAAGGCTCAATTCCGTTGGAGTCTTCTTTTGGATGCATATCTTCTTCTATCATTCCGTGAAAGTTCTGTGTTATGTATCGTCCTTCGGTTAATTATTCGAGGGACAATGATAGTAACCGGATATGATCACTAGAATCACTCTGCTTGAGCCATTGCTTAGTCTTTCATTAGACTAACCAACCGGTTTTATTCCTTGCATGGTTGACTGGTGTCATCCGTCTCTTACGGCACATCAGGAATAGATTCCCAAGTGGAGAACGCGGGAAGACGACGTTGAAGGTGGCTGCGTTTGTTCAAGAGTTTCTTATTTGTTTTTACACTGAAGGTTAAGGATCCTGTGTTAGTTTCAAATAAAATCTTCCGCTGTACTTTGATATACGGTAAGGTTGCCTTGTTTTGCAACGTCGTCCATTTGTAAAACAATGTTTATATAAAATGTCCTTATTATTGTCTACTTTGACTCTTGCGTTCAATACTGTAATGCCTAGGGTGATTTCGGATATGCGTTCCGGGGTCACTGGCGGTAATATTTCTAAGGTAATTTAGAGGTGTTACAGGATAATAATGCGGCTTTAACTAGTCCTAATGGCAAGACCATGCCACCTGCTGCAGATGAATTTGTAGCTCTGCAGAAATCCTCCAACTCCGAGCCTGGAAAACGCAAGGAGCTGCTTCAAGAGGAAGACACCGCCACCTCGGGGCTGAAGGGTCCCAAAAAAATGAAGAAATAGTTTTTATGTTTATGTCATGTAATCTGGCTTAAGGTTCTGTGGTCATTGAAGAGTACAACCTAGCTAAAAGGGCTATCCCCTTGATCAACTTTTTGAAGTTTTATTTCTGTTGTAACAGAACCTACCTGATTACACCTTGTTATGGATGCCCCTGTTTGTCTCTGACTAGTCAAGGCTCCTTCTGGAGGAACTGTGACTCTTTTGATGTTTTTTGGCATTTCATAATTTATGGGAACTTGTTTAAGTACTTAATGTGTGTCTGGTTTACTCCATGATGTGCTAACTTTAATCCCCTTGTTCTTAATTTAATCCTTATCAAGAATTTGGATAACAACAATCTGAACTATAAGACTATGGTGGAAAGGTCTAGCTGCCTTGGTTGGTTGCATGCTAAATCTTGCTGCCTCTATGATGTGAGTCTTTCAATTATGTTTTTATTTACCTGGAATTCATATTACTTACTCTTGTCTTTGAATGCTGAGGATGCCAACATGTACACTGGATGGCTTGGTGCTGAGAGAGAGTTACACTCAGTAGGCATTGAAGCTGGACACACTTCCTATATAATCTCCCATAACAGCCTTTATAGGACTATGGTAAGCTCCTATATAACCTCGTCTGAAATTTACATCCTTAATCATATCTTTTCTGGTGGACTACATGTCTGGGAACTAAAACCCCATAAAACCTTTAACAGTCAGAAATGGCTATCTGGAATTGACTTTCGAGTCAAGAAACCAGCACCTTTGAAACCCTTGGAAACAAAAAATACTATGTCAACCAAACCAATGAAAAATCGGTTATAGACATCTAGCTCTATGTGCAAATATGACTATTGGATAAAAGTACAAGCCTTGATGTTATCTGCTGAACTTTGGGATGAAAATCCTCTTAATTTTGTGTTTAACCAGGTTTGGAAAAGGAACTCACAAGGTCAGAAATGGAATGCATATCTAAACTTCCTTCGGCTTCTTCAAGCTAGGGAGGAGAATCTTAGAGAGATGCCTCATGTGAATGAAGACAACACTACTTCATGTAGCTATTGGTTGTTAAGTCAGTTACAGATGAGCCATGATCCATGTACAATTGAGTGCATCAAATTAGAAACTGTCAAATGCTATATGTTGTGTAATAGTATTTCGGCATGTATGTCTCTACTAAATATCAATAAACTATTAGATTGGGAAAAGTTTCGATGTATTAAGTCCAAACTGAACAATTGTAACTTTGACACAAAGGAAAAAGTAAACAAACACTTATATCTTAGTATTGCAGAGAATAAATTATGGCAAGAAGGTATTTCACATTTTTTTCCATGTGTAAATGAATTCAATAAACTTCTTAACAAGACCCCCTAACTGTCTACGGATATGGGGCAACTATACAAATGGTTTTTTATGAAGATCTCATCTTGGAATTGTCGTGGAATCGAGAAAAAAAAATTATGGATGGATTTAGAATCCTTCTGTAAAATTGAAAGGATCCAATTACTTGCCTTATTTGAAACCAGAACAAACAAAATTCCTAGTGAAAAGTTGTGGAAAAAGGCAGGATTTGACCAATTCCAATGTATTCCGGCAACAGGGTTTTCAGGTGGAATTTGTGTTATGTGGAAAACATATCAACTCGTAAACGAATTACTTGAAATAAATAAGATTGAAAATAGATTTATGAGCTTGTTATACACTAATTTGTGTACCAATACTAAAGTTATGGTAATTCTTACATATGCTCCTCCGTATGAATCAGGGAAAAATGAATTCTGGGATTTAATAATCAACTTCATTAAAAACAGTGCATACTCGTGTATTGTTATGGGGGATTTAAATGAAATCCAAGACCCATCTGAAAAATTGGGTGGATCTATACCACCAGTATCAAAATTTACTAGGCTTCGACATTTTAAAAATGAATGTGAATTATTGGATATCCCCGTCGAAGGGAACGCATTCACATGGAGAAAAAACAAAACTGAAATAGACAATATCTATGAGAAATTAGATAGGATTTTAATCCATCACCAAGTACTTCAATTGTACCCAGATATCTGTACCAAACACTACGCGTTTTCTAGCTCGGACCATTGTCCTATTTCAGTGGATTTGACTTCTGCTAATGCATTTAAAAATCAACCGTTCAAATTTGAAAAGATTTGGATGACAAGAAATGATTTTAGAAATGTTGTAAAACAAGCTTGGATATCAAATTATCACGGATCAAGAATGTATGATCTAGTCTCTAAGACAAAATTACTAAAGAAACATGCCAAACTGTGGAATAAAACAACGTTTGGTAATGTATTTACTCAATTCAAAGAAATAGAGAAACAACTTGCTGAAATACAAATTAATATTTGTACAAATGCAAATAACAATGAAATTCAAAAACAAAATAGACTCATTGGAAAAAAAAAAAACTACTCAACTTGAATCAACGAGCCAAAGTTAAGCATATTAAACTAGCAGACACTAACTCGAGTTATTTTCATAAAATAGCAAGTGGAAGATGACAAAAAAAAATTATTAAGGAAATAAAGACACAAGAAAGAACTAGTATTATTGGAGAAGAAAATATCAGAAATGAAATCAGAAATGACTTCATCAAAAGATTTAGAAGTGAAGAAATGAATGATGCTTTACTACAAGAAAATCTGGAACTCATAAACCCTGAGATATCCAGTGAAGACAATGAAGAATTAATTAAAAATATCACTAATGATGAAATTAAGAAGGCAATTTTTGACATTGGTACGGATAAATCTCCAGGACCTGATGGCATGACAACAAAATTCTATCAAAAATACTGGGACATAGTGGGACCCTCTGTAATTCAAGCTGTAAAAAGCTTCTTCCTTTCAGAAAGATTACTCAAACAAGTCAATCATACATTCATATCTCTAATACCAAAATGTGATAATCCAAACTCAACAAACCATTATAGACAATAAGTCTTTGTTCGACAATCTATAAAATTATTTCCAAAATTCTAACAAGTAGACTTAAAAAAACTATGGAAAAATTAATACACACGCTTGAGGGTGCATTTGTAGCCAATAGAGCTATTCAAGATAATATCTTAATAGCTTATGAAATTTTCCATTCTTTCAAATCTAAAAAAGGAGCTGAAAGATTCATAGCTCTAAAGTTAGATATGGAGAAAGCGTATGACAGAATTGAATGGAATTTTATTCTCAAAATCATGGAGAAATTTGGATTCCACTCTAAATTCATAAACTGGATAACAGAATGCATCACGACAGTATCTTTTTCAATACTGGTTAATAATGGACCAACGGAAATATTTAAACCAACTAGAGGACTCAGACAGGGAGATCCACTTTCCCCTTTCCTATTTATCTTAGGATCTGAAATTCTAGCCAGGAAACTACAAAAAGCATCGAATAAACTAAGCAAACCTATTGGGTTTCAAATTTCTAGACTGGGAACTCGAATCTCGTTCTTGGCCTTTGTGGATGATATTATGATATTTTCCAAAGCAAAACAAGAAAATTGTAAGAAAATTAAGGAAATTTTGGATGATTACTGCAAAATATCCGGACAGAAAGTGAATTATCACAAATATGCTTTCCAGGTGAAAAAAAAAGTTCCAACTCTAAAAAACTAGCAATACAAGGAATTCTCACAATTACGAATATGACATCTCTAGATAAATATTTGGGTTGCCCAATCGTTAATGGAAGGGTGAATTCTAATACCTTTGCTGATCTTTTAATTAGCACACAAGAACAACTAATAAAATGGAAGGCTAACTCTCTATCTCGAGCAAGTAGAAAAACCCTCATCAAAGCAAATCTTGCATCAAGACCTAATTATCTAATGCAAAGTTTTATGCTTCCCACACAAACACATAATGAACTGGATAAACTAAATAGAGGCTTTTTCTGGAACAAAGAACCTTCGTATAAACCTCTGATAGGATGAGAAAAAATATGTAAACCAACTGAACAAGGAGGACTTGGCTTGAGAAAATCAAAGGATATGAATAAAGTCTTACAATTTAAATTAATATGGAAAATTTTAACTGAATCGGATAATTACTGGGTCAAAATTATTACTGAAAAGTATTTGAAAACATAATATATTCTACAATATCAGAAAAAAGGACAGTGCTCTTGGCAATGGTCCAAAATATTTGAAATCATTGACGAATTCAAATCAAGACTCATTTGGCAAGTGGGGAATGGTGAAACCATTAGATTTTGGATGGATAAATGACTTTCTACGTTACCTCTTTGCGGCATGATTAACATGCAACCAATACCAAACAAAAATGCGTTAGTAGCAGAATTTATGTTCCCAAACCGCACATGGAATAAAGAAATGATTGAACAATATCTACCAACGGACTTAGTTAAACATGTTATATCTACACCAATACCTGTAAACAATATACATGATAGAATGTACTGGGAATCAAACAAAAATGGTTGGTTCTCAACTCAATCTGCTATGGTTATGCTCATTAAAAAGAAAAGATACACATCATATGATACTTCATGGATTTGGAAATTGGACATGTTTCCTAAAGTGAAAAACTTCATATGGAAAATCATGAAAAATGGCTTACCAACAAAAACAAGACTAGCAGAAAAAGAAGTTGCAATCCCACCAGGATGCATCAGATGTAATACACAAACTAAAGATTTTAATAATCTTTTATTCCAGTGTAATCATACGCTGAAAACGATAGAAAAAATGAACAAACAAACGTACAGAATCATAAGAACCTTAAACATTGGAACAAAAAAAACCCATGAAATTATTGAGGAAATCCAAAATAAATTAGACCGATTACACTTTGTTGAACTGGCAGTATCTTGGTGGGGTATCTGGTTTTGTAGAAACCAACAAAGCTTTGGCAGGACTAACAACGACAATGACACAATAAATGATGTACCACTTTACATTAAGCATCAAATTGACAATTTGAATAAGACTAAAAAATGGAATCCAGACTGTTTGGCGGACGCTAAGCATAAGAATACAAATGTTACAAAAAATAAACGACAAATAAGAAAATGGAAAAAACCACCTGAAAACATCATTAAAATAAACATTGATGGATCTACAAAATCGAATGGTGAATCTAGTTACAGATTTATCTTTCGTAATAGTAATGGTGAACCAATTCTAATCTTTGGAGAAAAATGTGGAATCTCAACCCCCCCTTAAAACGGAAACCATAACGGTTATGAATGCTTTAATCAAAGCATATGAACTGGATATTACTAACATTCAAATGGAATGTGACAACCTCATTATTGTTAATGTAATAAATAAGATCTGGCACTGTCCCTGGGATATTGAAATTATAATTTCGGATATCCTTTGTCTGTTACAACTGTTTTCTTCAGTGCAGGTCTATCATGTCTTCCGAGAAACAAACACTGCGGCCGATTGTATCGCAAAGCTGGGTCAACAGAGTTCTTTGGAAGACATTCAAGCTAATTTAGAACTTTTAGTTCTCATCCGCAAAGATGCTATAGACTGAGAAACCGTTTCTTCTGTGGTTTCTGGTCTAATTTGTACTGTATCAAAAAAATGACATTATTGTTTGTTCGACTATTAAAAAAATGATATTGTTTGTTATCGACCATGATGAGGTGTCAAAGTTTTAAACATTATCGTTTAGTCTAATCTATAATTCTGTATTTCTTTTGTCAATCTTTTAAACTAATGTAATGTTACTAATGTTATAGGATGTGTTACTTCCACAACAAAGTGGATTGAAATAAAATTCACAATCTAAAAATTAGGGTTTTCAAATGTACAATTATAGCGATCTCAATCTACTACCTTCATTTTTGTTAAACACAAATGAATCATTCATATCCATGTTCCCTCTTTGATTTGGTCTCTAGTTCTCCGGTTTCTCCTTTCAGACTTCCCTTCCTAAACTAGATTTTGACTTGGGGGTTTTGTAACACACGAACAAAGTTCCGAGTTCCTGTTATGTGTTCCACTTGTTTGTTGTTGGGTTTGTGTTTTTTAGATGGAATCGGAAAGCTGCAAAAATATATGGATGAAAGGAAATCTAGCGGTGCTTGGATTAATGGATTCAGCTAATTGAATATTGACAAATTGAACCCCATCCGATAAAATAACCGACCCACCCGATCACCAGACAGGTTTCAGATGCTGTATGTTTCCGATGAGGGTCGGGTCTTGTGACCGGATTTGTATGTCGGGTCTGGTGCTGTTCATGTACCGTTTGGTAGGCAATCATGGGCATCGTCAATCCTTAACAACATGCAATATTGTTTTCAATATTGTATGTCCGATATATTAATTTATTGTTAAATTAATGTGTGAATCTACTATGTAATATAATTACATGTCATATTATAACTTGTTATATGCATCTTATGTAAGGTCTATGTTTTCTTCCAAAATGCCTTTATACATTCAGTTAAAGCTAGAAGGAAAAAAGAGAATAAAAACTAGAATATGCCTTGACTGTGTATCTAAAATTTGATTGAACTCAATAATGTTGATAATTTTGTGGAAAATGTATCTAAACTTTGATTGAACTCAATAATATTGATAATTTTGCGGAATTCCTTTTGTCTTCATATTATATATGGTATGCATATTAGTGAATTCAATAGGTGCTCATTTCTAAGGAGATGCGTTAGTATATAGGCAAGCAAAGTTTGTTGTGGCCTTTGTCTAGGTGTAATAAGATTATTTGTTAAAAGGCAATTAATTAATAATTGTTGTCTTTTTTTCGTAAGGTAAGATTTTTTTGGGTTAAATTGATGTTTTTGAGCTATGACAGGTTTGTGAGGATTCACACAAATGCAAGATATTATTTTTTTCTCGCGTTATTGGATCAAATGTATGTGCAATGGGCTGCATTTACATTCTTATGGGCATGTTTATCAGTACTCCATATGGGGCTCTCCAACATGCTTTTGTATTCTTTTTTTGCTAAGGTTATGGTGAGGTACAAATGATTTTCTCAATTATCATAAATTCTTCTTCAATTTTGTGTAGTTGTGTGAATAAATTGTCAAAAGTTTTCTTATTCCACTATTTTGCATGCCTCTTGAAAAGTTGTGTTTTTTTTGGCAAGGTTGTACATTCTAGATCAATGGTATCTTGTTTTTCATGCTTGTTTGACAACGTTTCTAAATTTTTTTGTATTACCTATACTTTTTCAAATTTAAATGGTTGGTTTTTAAACGGTGTGTTAGTGATTAATTCAATAGAGATTGAGTAGTGATCTGATGTAGTTAATGCATATAAATTTCTTGTTGTGAGTTATGGATACCATAATAAGCAGATTATAATAAATTGCAAAGCCAATTGAAAAGAAAATACAAAAGTATAACAATTTGTATGATTCAATAATTCCAAATGTCTAAATCTTGATGTTTACATAGATTCCCAAATTCTAGTATTTAATTTCCTAATTTTGTACAATAAATAATAATTTTCAATCTAATCCTTAAATTGTTTAAATGATTTTTCAAATCCCTATATTGATTGTTATGTAATCTAATCCTATGTTGTAACAAACACTAAGCTTTGTATTCAACTTAATATGCAAGCACTTAGGCTAGGTAGAAGCTAGGGGCGAGGGGAGCAGGGCTCGAGCCACCTTGAACCTGTACTTAGCCATGTGGGTGCCTTGTGGATAAGGCACATCTTTTGGGCCCATATGTACCCGGTGTTATTCTTGAGGTGATTTGGGCATGTTCTTCTGTGTTCAGCTTATTGGGCCGTCTTCTCCATTTAGGCCTGGACGTCTTCACTAAATGAAACATTGCGTTTCATCTCTCTAGAGCCTTCCCCACCTGACGACGACGATGACATTTTGAGGCATTTAGGGCTTGAGTATATAAACCCTCGAAGCTCTACAGTGCCATCACTCTCTTGCAATTCTCTCTGTGACGTTTTGGATTCTTCATAGTGTTTGCTCTCTGTGAGCGATGAACACTATGTTGCTTACATGGTGATTCCTTTGAGAGCTTGAGACCAAAAAGAGAAAGAGAGAAACAAAGACAAGAGAAAGAGAGGGATCGTGAGAGCTCGGTGGTAGTTCTATTTGCAAGGCTTTGCTAAAAGCCTTGCAGTGTCCTCCAGGGGACTTTCTTCCCTTCCCGTTTTGTTTTTTGTCTTGCTTTGTGTATTGTTTCTTCTCTGTCCTTTGCTTTTGCCGCTTGTGTGCTTGCATGTAATTGGAATTGGCTTGTGGTCTTTGTTGCTTAGTGGATTGAGTGAGTATCCCCTCTTGAGGCTCCGCAGACGTAGGACATTCGTCTGAACTACGTAAACAACCCCCGTTTTCACTTCGCTTTACGTTTTTGAGTTTTTTGTTCTTAAAACATTTTTCCCTCTACTTCGAGCAATTAAAAGCGGATAGAAATTGTGAACAACATTGATTTTATAATTGAATCCTTAATTCCTAAATTGGTTCAATAAGCTAAAAAATTACACACAATTTTGCACTCAACACCACACTCGCCTTCTTCAGTTGCGCCCAACATTTTTGTCTCCTTACGTCCAACACCACCGATGCCGCCGACATCCAAAACCATCGTCTGTGGCGGCGAGCATGTGAAGTATATACTTAGCTTAAGCTTGACATGTGTCAAGGCTGATGTCATAGCTTAAGTATAAATAAAGCTCTCATAGACATTCTGTTGTAACTAAGTGGTGAGAGAGAGTGTGAGGATTAGTGTGTAACAGAATTCCTCTTTTTGTTTCGTGAGTCTGTAATGAAGCTCTAATCATTGAAGTCTTCTTTCTCTTTGAGCTTTCTCAGATGGTATCAGAGCGTTGAGATGCTCAAAAAATTTCGTTGATTCTTTCTTCCGCGCTATTCAATTTTTGTTTTTGTTCTTGTGTTTTCGATTCCAATGGAGTCACCACAAGATTCTCCTCCAAGTTCTCCGTCAAATTCTCCGACTCGTCGAGGCCGTTCTCGCAATCGTGATGATTTCAATCATCACAATCGTGATGATTTCAGTCGTCGGCATTATGATCATAAGGATTACAATCATGGAGGAAGAAACTCTGATCCTTTAGGTTTGTCAAATTCAGATCATCCTGGCAACAAGTTAATTGCTATAAAGCTGGATGGAACGAACTTCTTCAACTGGAGCAAGAACGTCAAAATGGCCTTAGGTGTGAAGTTTAAGCTCGGTCTCATTGATGGAACTTGTAGGCGTCCAACTCCAGGTGCTCACGATGCTCCAGATTGGATTCGTGCAGACTACATGGTGCGATGTTGGATTCTGAACTCCATGGATGGTAAAATTTCTGAAACTTTTTCTTGCGTTGAATCTGCTTTTCAACTGTGGCAAGAATTAGTCGAGCATTTTGGTCAGACTAATGGACCATTATTGTACCAGTTAAAGAGATCCTTGCATTCTGTTGAACAAGGTTCTCGTTCAGTTGGTGAGTATTATTCTTTTTTTAGCCAAATGTTAAGAAATTTCATTGATCAAAAGAGCAAAAAGCCCTTAGAATTACAAGTAATCTCAATTAGACATAAGACACTCCCTACAGCCAGTACTTCCACAAGAGAAAATCTACTGCAATTACAAGACCAAAACAACCAATCAAAGACCAAGTCTTCTCCTCATAGCTCTACTTCTCATCTCAAGAAAATATGGGATGAAATTGACTGTTTGGAGGAATCTTCCCAATGTGAATGTGGTGCTTTTATGCAATGTGTATGTGATTTAGTCAAGAAAGTACATGCTAAGGATGCAAGAAACAAATTGCTTGAATTCTTGATGGGCTTGCGTGATGAATTTGACAATGTCACAAGTCATATCTTATCTACTGATCCTTTACCCTCAGTAAACAGAGCTTATTACTTAGTCCAGCAAAGAGAACGTCAGAAACAAGTCACAACCTCTTTAGCAAATTCCTCTTATGGCCTTGCTTGCTCAGTGAATAGTATAACAGGGAAGCAATATCAATATTATCAAAAGTATTTCCAAGGCAGGGATTCTGGGAAAGATGGCAGGAAACCGAGGGATACAAGAATTTGTGATCATTGTCACATGAAAGGTCATGTGAAGGAGAAGTGCTACAAGCTACATGGGTATCCAGAATCTTGGAAATTCAAGGATAAGAAAGCAAATGCTGTTGAATCTTGGGAAGATAATCCTCTTGAATCTAATGACAAATCTCTTGTGATGGACACTACACTTATTTCTACTGTTTGTCAGGAGGTTGTCAAAATGATTCGAGGTAATGAAGGAACCTCTAGATCAAAGTATTCTGCAAACTTTGCAGGTAAATTTCCTTCTTCTGCTATGCATGCTCACTCCTCTATTGATGTCAATGTTTGGATTGTGGACACGGGAGCCATAGATCATATGGTTTTTTATTCTGCAATGTTCTATTATCAAAGAGTTTTGGATAAGCCTGTGAGAGTAGCATTGCCTGATGGTAGTTTGAAGTTAGTTGATCAAGTTGGTTCAATTGTTGTCAGTGACAGTTTACAAGTTCATGATGTGATTTTGGTTCCAGAATTCAAGCACAATTTGCTATCTGTTACCAAGTTATTAGATGACAGTGGTCTGACTGGTGTTATGGATCCTAATGGCATCTATTTTCAGGACCCTATCACTAAGCAGAATGTAGTCAAAGGGCACAGAGTTGGAGGCTTGTATCTGTTGAAAGGAGATTCAAGCTTGGCCAATGCAAATAAAGCAGCTAAGGACAGTGATCCTCCTGCAGTTTCAAATAAGACAGCCAAGGACAATGATTCTGAAATTTCTTGTAGAACAATTCATGAAAGATTAGGTCATTGTTCCTTAGGCAAACTTCAGCATTTACATTTACCCATGGTTAAGTGTGATACTTTGTTTTGTGAAAGTTGTATTCTAGCTAAGCAATGTAAAGATCCTTTTCCAAGAAGTGAATATGTTGCTCAACATCCTTTTGATCTCATTCACCTTGATGTTTGGGGTCCTTATAAAACACCTACTTATGCTGGTGCTTCCTACTTCCTTACCATTCTGGATGACAACACTCGTTTTACTTGGGTTTATCTCTTCAAATTCAAAACTCAAGTAAAGGATATCATCAAGTCTTTTGTTGCATATGTTGCTACTCAGTTTCAGGCCAAAATCAAGATGATTAGAAGTGACAATGGTTCTGAGTTTCTTCAACGGCATTGTCAAATTTTCTTTACTGAACATGGCATAGTACATCAGAGGAGCATTCCAGGCAATCCACAGCAAAATGGAAGAGTTGAGAGGAAGCATCGCCATATACTTAAAACTCCTAGAGCAATGAGGTTACATGCTAATTTGCCTGTGAAATTTTAGGGTGATTGTGTGACTGCATCTGTTCATGTTATTAATCTTTTTCCCAGTTCAGTTTTGAAATGGAAAATCCCATTTGAGTTGATGTTTCAGAAGCATGCTTCTTTTTCTGAGTTGAGAGTATTAGGTTGTCTTTGCTATGGGAAGCCTAGCACAATGAAAAGAGACAAACTGGGACCACAGTCTAGGAAATGTGTATTTGTGGGTTGTCCTAGCGGTCAAAGAGACTACAAACTATATGATATTGAGGAACACTACACCTTTACTTGTCGAGATGTTGTTTTTAATGAACAACAGTTTCCTTACAAGTCTATTCCTAGTGTTGTACCACTAGACCCTACTTCTTCTACTTTATCTGATCTTCCTCTTGTCAATCATGCTCTTGATATGCCTAGACCTTACTCTTCTTTTGTTTCTCCTTCCTCCACTAGTCCTAATATTTCTACTGGTCACCATGCTCCTATTTCCCCAACTACAGAACCTCTTCACAGTCCTAGTGTCAGTATTCTTTCTCCCAGATATCCTTCTCCCATTTTATCTCCACCTTTGCCTCTTGTCCCTAGACGTTCTACACGTCTCAAAACTCAACCTCTTAAACTACGGGATTATGTTTGCCCTACACAATATTCTACCTCTTCCATCTCCAATTCTTTTCAGGCTTCTAAGGTCTTTGTTCTTAATGACCTTTCCCTTGATTTTACCACATCTTTTTGTCACACTTGTTCTGTTGTTGAACCAAAGACTTATAAGCAAGCTAAGGGTCAAGCTTGTTGGGAAGATGCTATGGCCAAGGAAATTGAAGCTCTTGAGGCTAATAATACATGGCATTTGACTTCTCTCCCTCCTGGCAAGACTGCAGTGGGTTCCAAGTGGGTGTTTAAGGTCAAGTTCAAGGTTGATGGTTCTATGGAAAGGTATAAAGCACGTCTTGTGGCTAAGGGCTATACTCAGATTGAGGGCAAATATTACAAGTATACTTTTTCTCCAGTAGTTAAGCTTGCTACTGTCCGAGTACTTTTAGCCATTTCTAATGTCAAGAGATGGGATGTTTATCAGTTAGATATTAATAATGCCTTCCTCCATGGTTACTTAGATAAGGAAGTGTATATGGTTCCTCCAGAAGGTTATGTCTCTGCTCAGCCAGGTCAAGTTTGCAAGCTTGAGAGATCTCTTTATGGTTTGAAACATGCCTCACGATAGTGGAATGTTGAACTAACAACTTTTTGTATTGAAGCTTGGTTATCAACAGTCTAGACAAGATTATTCTTTCTTCATCAGGAAGGTGGCAGGTCTTACCTCTATCGCCTTAGTTTATGTTGATGATTTGCTGTTGACAGGAGATGATGTGCAGTTTATTGCTCACACTAAATCTAGTCTTCATGCTACTTTTACCATCAAAGATCTTGGATTGGCTCGTTTCTTTCTGGGCATTGAGATTGCTAAGACAAGCCAAGGCACTATGATCAATCAGAGGAAGTACAGTCTTGACATTGTCATTGATGCTCATCTTCTGGATTGTAAGCCTGCTCTTTTTCCATTACCTAGAGGTCTTGCTCTGTCAACAGATGAAGGTGTTATTCTTGCTGACCTTGAGGTTTACAGACGTCTCATTGGCAGGCTCTTATATCTCAATATCACTCGTCCTGATCTTTCCTACTTTGTGCAACATCTAAGTCAATTTTTGAGCTACCATCGCGAGCCTCATCTACAAGCAGCTCTTCATGTTGTCAGGTACTTGAAAGGAACTCTATATAGAGGTCTCTTTTACTCAGCTAATTCAGATTTGTTGTTGTCGAGCTATTGTGATGTTGATTGGGGTGCTTGCAAATTTTATGCTCGCTCTTTGAGTGGTTACTGTATCTTCCTTGGACATAATTTGATTTCTTGGAAAACTAAGAAGCAAAAAACCGTTTCCAAGTCTTCTGTTGAGTCTGAATACCGGAGTATGTCATACATAGCGAGTGAAGTTGTATGGCTAGATGGGCTCCTTCATGATTTCTTCATCCATGTTCCTCTACCCATCACTCTCTATTGTGATAACAAGGCAGCTCAACACATAGCTGCCAATCCTGTTTTCCATGAACGCACCAACACATCAACATTGATTGTCATTATGTCCGTGACCTATGTCCGTGACCGCATTACTGAAGGTTTTCTCAAGACAACTTATGTCAAGTCTCAACTTTAACTTGCTGATCTCATGACAAAGCCTCTTGGTGAAGCTCATCATCATTTTTTGTCTTACAAGCTTAGTCTTGTCGATTCTACTCCAAGTCAAGCTTGAGGGGGGGGGGGGGGGGGATGTGAAGTATATACTTAGCTTAAGCTTGACATGTGTCAATGCTGATGTCATAGCTTAACTATAAATAAAGCTCTCATAGACATTATGTTGTAACTAAGTGGTGAGAGAGAGTGTGAGGATTAGTGTGTTGTGTGTAACAGAATTCCTCTTTCTATTTCGTGAGTCTGTAATGAAGCTCTAATCAATGAAGTCTTCTTTCTCTTTGAGCTTTCTCATAGAGCAGCAGCAGAAACAATGCACGACCTTCTTCAGTCAAGCCGACTTGCTCCGTCGCTTTCGTCCCTCGCCTTCTCGCTCACTTTCATGGTAATTCATTATCTTGAATTAAATTGATGATTTAATGCAATTTAATACAAAATAATACATTTTAATGCATTAAATCGGGAGATCCAAACAGACTCTAACTAACAGGGCGCATATATTCTACACTAATTAATACATGCATTACTTTAAGTGCATGCACATACTTTTCATTTGAGCTAGGTAGATAATAGTAATAGTATCGAATGAAATATTATGAGCAAAAAATCTGCATAAATGTTTATTATATGAATGATATAATGTATTAAGAGGTAGTTTTAACAAATTGGATGACCCTATGCTAAACAATTTTAAGTTGAAATCAATATTTTAAACAAAGTGCAACATAATATGATCCGACTGAGAAACAACGAATGTTTCAAGCGCGCCTAGGCGCAGACCTTGTGCTCTCAAGCGCGCCTAGGCGGTTGGAACCCCCATCGCCTAGAACTTTTTAAATCATTGCGTATAAGTGTATAACAATTGTTACAGTGTTATCATCTTCAAGATTGGTTAAAAGGAAATGTGCACATACACAATGACTCAACCCGAAATGTCAACAATTGAACGGGCCCAAAGACCCGATCCAAAATGTGCTAATAGAAGTGTACGGATCCCAAGTGTTAACAAAGTGTATGATCTGACACAAAATTGAATTATAGACAAAATATGAACTCAAACAATAATATCACTATGCAAATATCAAATTTATAAAACACACACACAAAAAGACAAACGGGTAAAAGGTTTCAAAATTAATATAAGAATTAGCACAGATTACGTGCCATGCACGATTATTATTAAAATAATTATATAATTTTTTTAAATAGCATTGACAAAATAATTACTTATAATAAAATAAAAAATATGAACAAATCTATTAATATTTTATGCATTTGAAAAATTAAAATATTGTGTGGTATGATTGTTTACAAAGTTGCTAAAATAAAGAAAAACACGAAATTTTGGACTTCAAATAGATGAACTTGAAAAAAAATCAAAATATTATAGGACATGTCAATAGAAAGGAATGACAAATGGTTCAATTTTTTATGATAAATTTTCTTTAACTTTAATAAATAGGAAAATTATATAATAATTCAGGATGAACGACTAAGTGTACCTCGAGTAATCGTGGATCCTAATCGCTTTTCTATATATAAAAATTATCATCTCGATTAGTCGTCGATTCTAATTATTACTTGTTTTATATAACAATACAAGAATTATATTAGCTTTATATAATATTTGGCGTTTGTCATGTGAAATAATTCCAAAGTAGAACAACTTTTAAACACTAAAAAGATGGTTTATACCATGATTCCGTGCTCGAGTAGAAGTCCTAGAATTCTTTTGCCTTTAGTTGGGGTAATTTCAAATCACGCTGAGAAGTACTCCCTAAGTTCATTTTTGATCTTTTCATTTGTTTTTTTACACTGTTCATAATTAAAGATAATTTTTAAGATTTCTTTCAATATATAAGAAAAAATATAGTCATGTGGAGTCTTGTTTGATTATAATTTTTATTAATATTAAAAAATTATAATTTTTATTAATATATAATTAGAGATATTAACGATACAAAATCCGCATCGATAAATGTGCCAACTTCAAATGAGAAGATCAGAAAGGAACGGAGAGTAGGTTTTACCAAACAGTATACTCTAAACTATGATTGTTTGTGGTTTGTCATGACTCATGACATGTGCTAGATGTGACAATTTAACAAATCATGTCCAATCTCAATTTGACTAATATCAAAATTGTTCATCATACTCAAGTATTTATTGAAGTGACTTCAATATGCATGTGAAATGATTTTGAGGGCGTTTATCGGGTTCGGTTTTTCGGTTTTTTGGACCGAACCGACCAAACCCGAACCGATTATATTCGGTTTTCGGTTCTTATAAAAATAATATTCGGTTTTCGGTTCGGTTTGATTCGGTCCAAAACCGATTATTTTTAAAATAATTTAAAAATCTAGATTTTTAGATAAATTAGTCCAAACTTATTCGGTTCGGTCTAGTTCGGTCCAAGTTCGGTTCAGTCTAATTCGATTTTGTACACTAAAACCTCTAAATCAGCATAATTTCAAAATATTCGGTTATTTCGGACCAAAACCGAACCGAGTATGTTCGGTTTGGTTTTCGGTGAACAATGTTCACCAAACTTTAAAAGAAAATATCTAATAAGTGGTGGTTTTCTCACAAACCAAAGATCTGATTGATTTACAAACACCAGCAAATAACAAGCAAAAGAACCGGGGAAAGAATCAAACAACTGAGATCCCCTGAGCATTTATCTTTCAAACTAGCTTAAGCTTCACAAACCATTTGCTGTGTCTGTACAATGCATTCTTCATAAGAACCCCACAGATAGAGCCCCATTTTCTCCCATTTATTCGGCTACAACAAACTATACGTATCTAGCTACGAGAATCGCCCACATCAAAACCCGGGTTCGTCTTCAGTGACCAAGGAGGGAGCCTCAGATGTTCCCAGGATGATAGGCTTCTTCAGCCAGTATTGCTGGATCCTCTGCCTTGCGTATTCCTTGTAATCGAACTCAATCTCGTTAACATACGCCTGCAAATGATGGCAGCCCCAGAAGCTTGTCTTTGTTAATTAACAGATGGTCTCATTCATAGAAATATTATGTCTAATTACAGCAAAACCGAGACGGGATGGAGTAGACGAAGTTTGCATACCGAGATGAGACCCCATAATCCCCAGAAGAGATGATTTGCAAGGGAGTACTTCTCTGCACTTTCAACTAGCTCATGTACTTCTGACTCACTGGGTTCTTCCCCTGTGCATTTACAATCATGGTAAAGAGAGTAAGGTTTTTGCAAGGTGAAACCAAGTAGAATACATCAAAAGATCCAGAGAAATTTAGACGCTATATCAATAAAAAAAATCCTGAATTTGTATGGCCAGTATAGCTTCCAAAACTATATAGTACAGCAAAGTATTGTACCTGAAGTGCTCAAATAGGCACGGGCAAATCTTCGACGCTCCTCCAAATCTGTCAGCAGAATTGAAAGACTCCAGTCAGATTTGTGCAGGCTAAAGTGAAAAGCAATACAAGGGAAAATACGGAAAGAATGAAGTGCGAATTTTGTCAAATGCTCAAAGGCAGTAGACGCTTAATTTACCTGGGTATTTGCTGTAGTCTAAGATGTGAGGTGTTTCAGAATGATAATCTGCTGCCATCTCACAGAAGTGGTTTGCAAGATCATAGGCAATAGGATTGTAACTTGCATACTCATAATCCTGCAGTGAAATTTAAGGTTTCTTTACTGATAGAAACTTAGTCAAGTAATTTTTGCAGACAATTATGGAAAACAACTTGTAAAATAGATACTTATGAGAGGGGGTGTGCAGTGATTGGCTATCATAGAAAATACTAAGAGTAGCTCTTTACAAATACCAATTTTTTTCCTGACAAATGTTCTCCTTTTATGGGTGGTTTGACTGGTTTCTCATAATTTCACCAAAACTTGTGCAGAATAGATCATTGCAAAAAATAGTGAAAAGAGTATTTATCCAGCTGAAAACAAATGCTCTTCTTTGACAAGCTAGAGAAATATTTCGTGTTTTTTCAACATCTAGCATATCAAGGCCAGATATGCAGACAGATCAGGATCTTTTCATGTTCCATGTTTTTTTTCTTCATGTGGATGCAATTGAAATGACAGATATCAATGGATACAAGATAGCTTACTATTAGAGTTATGGATCCTTTCTCTTCGTCTATCATGATGTTACCATACTGCAAGTCATTGTGGCAAAAGCCGACCACTGTACCATTTTTTGACAGCTCCTTCTTCAGCATCTGAATCTCGTCTTCCAAACGAGTCAGTCCAAACTCCTTCTCATCCTTGGAGGAGCACAGGTTTTTCGCCTTCTTGACCCAGTTCCTAGTCCAAACAGAACAGAATAACAAAATACCGAAAGGATTTAAAATCTTTTCAAAATCCCAGCTTTGGAGAATTCTCAAGTAAATTTTCATTATGTGTTTTTTATATGTGATACCTCATTCTGTTCCAAAGAACTGCTTCCTTTGATCCTGGCATCTCAAGATTGTGAAACTCCCACATCTTAGCTGCAATCCCAGCTGAAATTTCTGGGTCTCGGAGATCAGCTGCTGATAATGTCTGAAACCCAAAGATTTAGATGCTATTAGCACGATCCGATCTGATCCCAGTACACTTAACAATGATATTTTGAAGGCAGAAAGCTTAAATAAGGTATATCAATTATCAAGAGTAACCAATTTCTCTCTCTACCCTAAGTTTCTTGCATAAAACATAACAATAAAACATATAAATTAACATAAAATCAATCAACTTGTAAATTCAACATGAATTTTCACATACCCTAGCATGGATGAATTCCTCAACACGCCCCTCAGGGAACCTTCCAAGAAGGCAGGGGCCCTGTCCGTGCTTAGACAAGCACTCGAAAGTGCGGATCTCTTCGTCTCGGTCGAAGAACACGTCCACCCCTTTTCCATAAATCCTCACAAGAACCTTCCTGTGGTTATCAGCTTTCTCAGATGGCCACTTAATCTGGAAAACCTCATTCGTCATAGCCCCGGTCATGTGCTTAACTTGAATGTCATTTGGATCAGCCACATCTTCCCACATCTGAGCCAGCTTCACCAGAATTTGCATCAGTTCTTCAGGAAGAGAGCCTTCCACGAACCCGCTTGTCATTATGGCCATAACCGGGTTTTCGGAGATGATAGAGCTAATTTAGGAGTTGCACTACAAGCCCTTTTGACACAGAAAATCACAGGTTCAGGATATCAAGATATATAGATGGAAGAGATTCTCAAGTTGAGCAATTCAAGTCTTACTAAGCTAAAGAGAGGGGGACCATTGAGAGTGAACGGTAGGAATAAATTAAAACTAGACTTTGAATAGAAATGGAAGACTTTTCTGTTAAGATAATGAAGTATCATCACTAAAAGATTCTGACAACTTCTGTTTGTTTAATGTAAGACTAATAATCAGCAATTCAGCACCAACCATGGTGCTCAAATGATAGCAGAACAAAATAACACTTTTCACTCAAACCATTCACTGAAAATCAAGCCAGAATGAAAAGATCAATCAAAGAATTGATCCTTGTTTGTGGAGTGCACACCATGGAAGGCTTAAGACCATTCTTTAGAGGACAGAGAAAATTGATCCCAAAAGTATGATCCAAGATGTGATTAAAAAAATATCCTGAAAATCAAATTCTGTAAGAACAGGAAAAAGAGAGGAATAATTAAAAGCTCAGAAGAAGAATAAAGTGGAGAAGGGTACCAAATTAAGAAGAGGCAAAAGAGAAGATGCTAACGTCTATTGAACTCTGAACATGACAATGAACACTTGAAATACTTGAATTCTGAAAAGCTGGGTAAAGAGTTGTGAAGAGGAAAACTGGTTCTAAAAACCATGAAGAAATTGAAAAACCCATATGAGACCAATCAAAACCTTCAAAGTTTCGCTACCTACCACCAAAAGAATCCAGCTGAAACCCAATTTGATTTCTTTGTCGTTCTTTTTGTATTTTTGCCTGTTTTACCTACCAAATGGAAACACCACCTCATCAATTTGCTGACCCAAAACACCAGAATCTAACACCCAGATGGCAAACATCATGATACACTGATACTAATAAAACAAGATCCCTAAAAATGACAAGATACGAATCTATACCTAGATGAAGATTTCTCAAAAATTTTGGGATTGTGAGAAAAGAAATCAAAACAGAATCACCATTAGTTTTTCAATGACAGTTGACGAATGAACATTCACAATTGAATACCCGCCAAAAACCCCACGCATGACGCAACTGACTTCCGCTAAATCCCAATTCAAAATCGAAAATCCCGTAATTGATTATTGATTATACATTCTAAACAAGAACAATTATCATTTTTATCGAGACAAAGAAAAACCAAAATGGGGGTTTTCGTACATACCCACAAATACAAATCCACAAACAAACAGAACACTGAAGAATCACCACCAGCGCACAGAAGAAAAATCAGGCAAATTTCGGATTTTCTCTCCCTTCTTGAAATTGCAAAATCGAATAATAAGTCTGTATTGAGGCTAGATTTTGCAGATACTCCGCGTATATATATATATACTGTATATATACACGTCTTGAGGATGGATTGTTCGAGATAAGTGTTCTCACACAACGTGGAGGAGTTATCTTTTTTACTATTTTAAACTTATACCGACTTATTTATTTTCTTAATAGGGAAATTTGTAAAATATATCCTCAATTTTTAGTAGCTGCATAAAAGTCTAATTTTTAAAAATATACAAAATATGACCAATTTTCTGAGATAATTGACTCACCGATATGTTAAACACATGATAAGAATTTTCATTGATGATGAGTGATAGAAGATCAGTTGATCAAAAAATCAGTCTTGTCGATGATTGGGCACAAAGAGTAATTAATAAAAAAAACTGGTAATTTTAACAATAAATTGTAAAACTGGGATATTTTACAATTTATCCTTTTTATAATATTATAAGCTTAAATTGTGTGAATCTTTTAGCACTGAATAAATTGTTTGTTATCAACACGTTTACAACTGAATGAACGGCTGGAGAAAGTTAAGCAGGGAGAGCGGAGGAGAGTGGAAAAGTCAAAGTCAAGTGATAAGATCCAGAGTGGACCCCACAACCACCACACTTTGACTGCACCGTCCATTTGACCATTTCTGTGTGCCTTAATCACAAAGGCATGCAATTTCTTGGAAAGAGGGTGTGGGTAGTTAGTTGGATTAAGGATGGCCTTAATTAGGTACTTAACTGAAAATTCCCACGAATTCAGGGATGAGAATGCAGTATTTCAGACAGCCAACGGTGGCTGTTTGGATTCCTCCAATTAACAACTAATTTGCGTTTACGCAAGTGTCACTGTCTAGATTCATCACAAAATATGTGAATGTGAAGTTCAATCTCCAATTCATGCTGTTTTTGTGTGGCCTGAAATGGCTGATTAATTATTCGATAAAATATCTATTAAAAATGAATCTCACCATTACTAAGCTACCAAAAACAGCATGAATTGGAAATTTTATGCTAAAGCTACCAAAAACAACATTACTAAGCCCTTGTTTGGTTGAACGTGAGAAATCAAGTTTCTGATAATTTAGCTATTTTTTAGGAATTGTAAATTGTTGAAAATTATGAAATCATATTTAGTTTAAAATTGTTATTTTTATATTAAGTCTTGTTTGGTTTGGAAGCAAATTCATGCGAATTTAAATATCTCAGTAAGTGGAATCAAGTACATGTGTTTAATTACCATTTTTCTATCTAGAAAACTCATATTTAAATTCATGGGATTTCTAATTCCTCAATTATACAAGAAGTATACTTACCTACAAGGGGTAGGTAAGATTTTCTTTCCCCATTATTTTAATCCCTAAATCACCTAATTACCTTCTCTCAAAATATTACCCTCTTTCAAGATTTTCTCCCCCTATTATATTTATATGGTTATAGTAATAATTTATATAAATTCCTGCAAACTTCCCACATCCAACCAAACAAAATATAGTTTTCAATATCACATGATTAAAATGTTAACCAAACATAATTTCTTAATTCATAGGAATTGTAAATCCCAGGAACTTACTTCATGGGAAGTAAATTCCAGAGAATTGCACTTTCTCTCTTTAACCAAACGAGCACTAACATGGGAAATAATAATATTTTCACTTAAAAACGCAGTAAGTAGATCTTACCTACCTCTTCAAGGTAAGTGCAATTCTTTGATTTGGAGAAATTACAACTTCCTGCAAAGTAAATATCCACATTTTATTTTTGAACCGAACACAGAAAATAAATATACTTCTTGAGAAAGTTCAACTTCCTGAAAAGTGTAGCACGAACCAAACGAGGGGTAAGCTGTTATAAAAAAAATGCTAAAGCTAAAATAATACACACTTTGGTGCGTGAAGTCATGACGTACGCTATGACTTGACGTACCAAATTAAAACACGGATTTTTTTTATAAGGTGTACGACTATTTTGGACGTACGCCTCAGGAAGACGCACCAAATTACAAGAACATATATTTTGGGCGCCAGTATTTTTTTTGATGCGTTTGAGTAATCAAATTCATTAATGCGCTTCATAGCTTAGTAATGTTGGTAGTGTTTTTATGTTTTGGGTATACGAATACAACCACACTTTGTATACAACTGTAAAATTGTGTATATAGGATATCAAGATTAAGATTATGGAAGGTTGATTATTTTTTTGGTTATATTCTAAGATGTGATACACAAAATCCTACATTTTCTGAATGGTCAGCTTCAGACTTTGTATCAAAGCTAGCCAGCTATTCTACATTATTAGGATATTGTATTTTTCATTTGAACTCAAATAAATGATCATTATCAGTGCAATGAAATTTTTAAAATGGGGGTAAATTACAAACAAAACCTCAAGTTAGAGGAGCTTGCACAAACACTATTTGTCAGTTAAGACTTAAGAATGTTTATTTGCACAACTTGGCCTTCGCCATAAAGGATAGGGCAAACCCCATACGATATAGCTCTGCAATCGCCTCACCAATAGTGGGTACATGGAGATCGCCAGGCCTGGTGTATAGCAGACATCCTTGGGGACACCAGAACATCTGATTTTCCTGCATCAAACTCACATATCTATGGAAGCTTATCCATTTCCTTTTCCATTTTACTTAATTTAGTATCATATTTTCTGTCAAAGTTTGCTATGCAAGCTTATGATTGCTCTTTCATATATCCAATCAAATGACTCGTTGCATTACTTGCATTAGCTGATGTCCTTCATGATTCCATCTTCTGTGTCACAATTTCTCGTTGTAGTATAAGATTTCTGATTTCTCCTGTAATTTGGTGCAAGTCCTCATCTATAAGTATCATGTGTTGTATTCGTAATCTAAAATACCATGAAACATTGCAAACAACGCATTTTTGCAATATGTATGATTTCATTACACACTTAAAAGAGTCCTGTAATGTTGGAGGGTTGTTTTACTCTGAAACTCCACAAGCATCTATCTATCTATCTATCTATATATGTATATTTCTGAGAAATTTGGAAATCATTCCCTTAGGAAGGACGTAATACACACTGGAAAGAATGTTAACTGACATTTCAAATGGGAAAATTTGGGAGTGAAACCGTTATTTACAAATTGAACTACATCTTGATCCATAATAAATGGCAAACGTCAGTTAAATGAATACTAACAAATGGATAATACACATATAACATGGTCCTCTTAATTACAAAAGAATGAAGGCAGCGATACATGAATGTAGAAAGATTACGGGCAAGTTCTGTATAACTAGAATGAACCAACAATTACAGGATTGAATTTGTCAACTGGGTTCCATGAAGGATGCATCACTCGCATACTAGTGGAAATATGAACGTTACTCCGATCCTACTCCCACACTAGATTCATAATAGTTGTACCTCTAATCAACATACCTTCTGCGGCGTTAAGTAAAACTTGATTACCAATGTTGATTTGTAACCACTGTAGATGCTGCTTACAACCTGACATTTTCCTGTGACCTGTGGAATTGCATACTGAACTGAGCATCTGATAATCACCAAATATAAATCTGCACTTCATGAATGCCGGATAATCTATTGAGTCAAATGAAGAGAGTACGCTTATGAAAAATAAGTGTAGTGCAAACTTTCTGGAGGCCAATTCATCGTCAAATCATGAAATAGTAGCATCAATGGGGCATGGAATAAGATATGCAGTATCTTGAAAACTATTGTTCAAGTTGCTAATTCAAATTTCACTCTTTTGAACATTTATATCATATAACTAAGAAACACCATACGGTAGCCATTGGCTTTATCTCTCTTCTATGTCCTTTTAAACAAAGGTCTGTTTGGAGTCTAACGATTCTACAGTCTACGTTAACAACATAAAAATTATAGCTCAAGCTTTTGCTATCAGTTCAGGGCTTACAGATATATCTTGTTTAGGAACATGCTAACAGGGTTAATAATGTTTCATGAAGCACCTATTTCAGATTATCAATGTCGATAGCCAAGAAGTAATACAAGTGCCAAGTTTCACTCCCATATCATTATCACAAGTTCATGGATGGAGTACTCACATTAAGTATGAGACATCTTAGAAGGACAAATACCTCCTCCTGCTCTCATTTAGCTCAGTGAAGTACTGGTCCCCATGTCAGCTACTACTACTTATTGCTTTTCAATTTCCGCATCTGTAAATGTAAGAGCACGCTGTAATCTCCTAGGACAGACATCTTCCACCTCAACCGTAAAAGTAGCAGCCACTGGACGATGATCAGAGAGCTTAAGTTCAGCTCTTTTGTAATTCAGCAGTTCAATTCCATTTCCAAAGGAGAGAATACGGTCACACCTGAAAGATTAATTTAGTCAGATTACCCGAGTCTACATGGATATTTAGATCATGAAAGACTACAGAACTAGAAAACTTCATATACTATTGGTGAACTAGTAAACTTCATATACTATTGGTGAACTGGTCTTCATTTTTTCTGTACATGATTATCTTTTCTATCAGTTCAATGACAAAAATTCTGACTCCAAGGAAATGTTGTAAATCGCAAAAGGACTTTTATGATTATATATTAGAGGTCTTACATTGATGAGGGGTATTTACTCTGGGTATTGCTGCACTAAAGCTAATTTATAATTGCTTTTTTTATCAACTAATTTCTTCATCAAATGTTGCAAAATATTCCAAGTTTTCCAACAGGTCATGTCAAAATAAGTAAATCAAGTAGGTATTGAAAGAGATGAAAATCTTTGTGATGTGACTACCCAAGAAAAACTAAAATGGATTTCTAGAGGACATGTTCACACCTGTGGTTAGGTAGTCAATTGTTTATCATACTGGAATATAGATACATGTTGCTGTTAAATGATGCATATTTCGTGAGACCTCGGAAGTGCAGATAATCTCCTAGGAGAGACCTGAGAAAGAACTCTAACTTGGATCAAGTTTCCCCCAAGGTTTTCTTCATTTAAAGCAGTCAAATAGTTTTTTCTCTTGTGGTGATTATCAGTTTTTACTTTGTGATTATTAACTATACTGTGTCTTTGTTTTGATTGATTGCTCATATTTATCTTCTCATCACTTAAGAGACTCACAAGAGAGTCGGTCATTACAGTGTCAGTGACTCAGTGTTCACTGTCTCATGATATAAAGGAAAAAGTTATAATTTTAGAAACAAGTAATAATTAAGAATTCTCACAAAGAGATATAATCATGGTCATATGAAGAACCCCTGGAGAATAAAAGAAAGTAGGACTAACAAGGAAAATGAAATCATTTTTATATGAACCTGAGCTTACAGAAAGAGTTTAACAAAACATACCAAGCTGGGTTGCGCCTTCCTACTTTAGGATCATCTCCATAATATTTGTCTGAGTTTGGTTCATATTTATACGTTGGTGGAAAATTCAACATACCCTCATACCATCCCTCAAATGCACGGCCCTCCAGTAGCTGTTGTTTCAGCTGGCACAATAATCACCAATGAGTGCAATAGGAAAGAAATGAAATGAAAACACTAGCTTCCAAGTCCAAATGAAATACTATTATAAATCTTAATTATGGTAGGTTGTATCGTGTTCTACAGCAAATCGAGTTCATAACTGCAATAAGATTCAACAAACTTGAGGAGCTCTTTCAGAAACTCTCGTCATAATACAATCACAAAATTCAGTAAATTGCCAGTACAAGACTAGTTTGCTCAGCGAATACCTCACCATGATGACACCCGTTCCTTGGTAAGTACCAAGAATTTCTTTTTTGAAAAGCAGTAAAATACCATGATAAATTGATAATAATGAGAAAACAACTACATGAGATGGAAATGATGATTAATGAACATAGCACATGCATATAGATCGGTGAGTGGTGAATATGAACATATTACATGCCTTGTATTGAAATTTATATCAATATCAGTTGTAATCACTTATCACTCAGTACTTCTAACTATCTTGCCTTAAGGACACACCAAGCGAGTTTTATCCATGAGCAAAACCAACATAGGATATAGTCATTTCTAAAGCTAAGAATAATTTATTGAGTGTTTGCAGCTGCAGACTAATTATCAGCAAAATTTCTGCAACATAAGAGACATACCTGATCTCTTTCAACCAATTTGGTCCAGTCTTGTTTAGAAATTAACTCTCTGGTCTTCTGATATGGCAAGTTGATACGGTAATTCAAATCACCTAACCAAACTATTCTCCTGTAAGGGAAATCATATCATAAAAAAAAAGGGAGATAGGCTTCAATGTATTTATAAGGAAATGTATGCAGCCCGCATAATTTTAAGCAACATATAATTGAATTGAGAATGCTGATTGCTTTGAATAAAGTTTAACAGATAAGGAATGATAGCAGCTATAGATAGTCAAAACTGCAGATAACATTCAATTTCAATAATCTAACAGTTGGTTTAACCATAGAATAGTATGTGCAGCAATTAATAAGAATATTTATAAGACAAGATCTACCATTCATAATGGAATTGAAAGAGAAATTTATAACACTGAAAAGAAGGAAAAAGACAATATTGGAGATAATTCCATAGCAACATAAGTTAAGATGTTGATCCAAAGCGTTAAAACAAGTTTGAAGTTCATACTCATGGTCATGGATGTTTTTTGGGAGGCCATCACTGTGGTAAAAATGTGTCCTCCGTTGGATTTCATATACATCTGCAATTCTCTTTAGTTCATCTCCATCTTTTTCGCCTGATGAGAGATGCGTGCATATAAAGCAGAAAAGTGTCTGATATATAGACATGCTAACAGAAATAGAACCCTGTAAAATTAGAAAGTCTTGTCACAAGTTGTAGCACGAAGTATAGAGAAATTGGAAGGACAACTGTAGATCACATCAAAGCAATGACAACATAAAGGACAGTAGGAGACACAATTTTTTCTTTCTGTTTTTCATTATTAAAAAACTTAACAGCTGTACAAGAAGAAAAACAGAGTTCAAAAGTACAAAAACAATGTGGCTATCTCCTCCTATAATCCAAAAGGAGCAGCTGACCGCTTATTACTGCAAACTATACATCCTTAGAACTACAAATTTATTTGCAACTGACTATTTATACAAAGAAAACCAAATCTCAATCCATTGGCATGTATAACATCTTTATCAAAGAAAAACTCCATATTGGTCAATGATGCGTCTTGACCC
This sequence comes from Rheum nobile, assembly GCA_027886185.1. Classification (NCBI taxonomy): domain Eukaryota; kingdom Viridiplantae; phylum Streptophyta; class Magnoliopsida; order Caryophyllales; family Polygonaceae; genus Rheum; species Rheum nobile. Next base: position 6,724,431 of record WOAB01000506.1, on the reverse strand, counting down.
ATTTTACCCTGTAGTGATTGCTATGAACTTCCTCAAAAGTCAGAAAGTAGAGGAACAAGATATAGATAGTGAAACCAAAAAAAGAGAGCACTTAACTTCTCCTTTATGTAATGTTTGGTTATAAAAACTTGCAAGAGAAGAAATATTTCTTTTCAGCCAGCTTTTTTGTGGAATGAGAGAAGATATATCAAGAGTTTTATGGAAAGTTCAAAGATCATCAGAGACTGATAGTAAAATCCTGTCAATCTAGGAGGGAGCTAAGGCAGTACAAAATTAGACGTGTATAATAGAGTTATTTGGCTACTCCCAGAAACCAAAAGGGTATCCTAAATTGCTCCTTCAACTAATCGAATCTTTTCTAAAAGATTTCATAGCAGATGCCATTATAGAGCTATGTAATGTAAACATGATATAGTAATAGCAAATTATAGAGCAACTTTTAAATACTCTAGATATGTATTAATTGTGTACACGGTTAAGCTAAAAGTGAATATAATAGCAAATAAGACAAATAGGTTTTGCAAACTACAAAACTAATTGAAAAAGGCTAAGTTAAAACAGATGAGCATTGTAATGTAAACATGATATAGTAAACCTTGTTGCCAATGTAGCCCATAACACCAACACCAACTGTAGAGACCTTCAAGTTCTTAACATGTTTACGCAGTCCTCTGCGAACCCATATGGTAATAAAGATTCCAACCATTTGCTTGCTGACTATCCTCACATACTCTGGCCTCCTCGGATGAATGAGTTTTTCAAGATCAAGTTTTGCTATCCCAGAGATAACTGACAAGCTTCTCTGATCATCATTCATTATAGAGTTGAAAGATCTGTATGTTCTAATAGACTTTAGGGACTTAAAAGATTTTGCGTTTTGACCAAAAGAGAGTTTTCTGTTGAAAACATGCTGAGCCAGCAAGTTCAATGGTGGCTCTGGCCAGCTCAGATCCATTCTTTCAGTTCCACTAAATGTTTTAGACAATTTGACAGACAATAGTGGGACAGATTCTTCATCATCTTTCTCATAGTGACTTGATAGAGAACACCTTAATCTGTCTATTCCTTTAAGAGAAGAAAATTGCTTTTGTAGATGTTTTTCAATGTAAGTGGCAGATTCTTCCTCATTTTGAGCTACAGACTCTATCATTGTACCATCACCTGCAGCAGTATTACCATAACCTGCAGCCGTATTACCACCACCTTCACAGAAACCACAAGGATCTTCCTCCACAGGATGAACTTCCTCACTGTCACTATATTTTTCAAGTAACATTTCATCCTCTATATCTGGTGCATCATCAGATGGCTTGAACTTTGAAGGAGAAGGGGGATCGCTGAAGCTTTTATACTTCCTTTTAGTACGAACTCTATTCAATGCTTCCCGGATGATGTTTTCCCATTTTAAAGCTGGGCGATTATCTTCAGAGCCAAAAACATTTCCTGCATTAAGTGGTACAATTTCCTGCAGACTGATAAACTATGTGATCACTATATGATTCAAGAACATGAAAATGGAAAGCTACAGAAACGGAAAGATATAATAAATCCACGAAATGGACTGCAGGATGTCACTTTCTATCATTCAATGTGTATACATGAAGAAAACTAAGTAGACTAGAATCAAATTCAAGATATATGACAAATCCCAAGATCATCATTAAGGAAGTGAATCATAGGCTGAACTTCGTAGTGAATTAGCCGCAATGAGGGCATAAATATTGCAAACAATGGAAACACACAATAATATATTATATACTGCATAAAAAAATTCAAATAGCTGCAATACTTACCCTATCACGTACACATCGGCTGGGTTGCTGATATTTAGCCATTCATCAATGTCCAAGTCATTGGGTGGAACTCTTCCTCCAACATTCCATGTCCCAACACACATTCTGGAAGTAAACAGACAGATAAAAGGGAAGAGAATAAAGTTAGAAGGGAGAGCCTTTGTAGGATCCGTGATGGATAAGTCAATTACTATTGAAAGCACAAAAATCTGCTAGAATCTTATGTTTTAGATTTTGCAAGATACCTGATCTCCTTTCTGTTTATATATTGAGCCCTGAAAGTTTCTGAGTTTTGCCTTCTTAACCGTGGTATTTCTTCTGAAATGTGTACATGTGAAACAATAATAACATAAACAAAGGAACAATCAACACTCCAACAATGTAAAACATTAAAAGTTTGACAAGTTTACATGGAGTTGAAAGATATGACTAACACAAGCATATAGAGCCTTGATCAAACACTATACTCCAAATTTCATCACAATTATAATTCAAATATAAGTTCAAATCGACACCTATGGTCCTATGGATCAGCTTAAGTACTCCAAACTTCATCAATACTCCTCTCTTAAACAGGTGAGCATAATACCTCATTGTTCATTGCACTCTCCTGCTCCAGTTCTATTGGCCACTCACTAAGCCTCCAATAAACAAAAACTACTCCCAATTGGCGAAGCTAGACCAGAGATCCTAAGGAAATTTCAACAACTACGCCGAATGAACGAGAAACCATTTCAAACATACCTCAATCGGAGATCAGAATCAACAACAACAACACAAACAATTTTTGATACATAAAGTAGCAATTGCAGTAAGGAATGACAGGTTTACCAGGAAGGTCAAAGAAGGCGTCGTCTTCGCTGGGGTCGGCGCTGAAATCGGAGTCATTGACGGAGATATTGAGCCATTTGCGAAGAACCACTCTCGTCCAGAGCTGTACGCAGGTCGAACCCAAACAACAGAATTCAGGCCAACTCCTACACCTCTGCCCCAAATATCTACTATTTCAAGTAATATCCACCAAAATCCACATAGAAAACCACATTCGTAGGAAAAATCACAGGAAATTGAGCGCATCTGTCCAGAAAAGAAGAGAGAGATGACCTCTGATCGCATGCGAGAAGATTGCTTCATCCTCGAAGTGTAAAATCATCCAAAATTTGTTGCAATAGTTAAAATGTCTGTTAAGATTAGTCAGGATAAAGCACGAAAATTGTGTGTTCTAGAGATTTCTGTTGAATACTGATGAACGCCCGCGTGCGAAAGCAAGTTCATTGTGGTTGTGGTAGCGGTGGAGAAGGCTGGCCAGCTGTCATGTGGAGGGAAATACACAACGTGGTCCACCACGCTCTAACGCAAGTAGGCCAGGTTGAGTTGTTTCTAGTTATCCTTGTATATTGTATGTTTCCATTGTGTTATAATTTTAGTTGGACTTAGTGATAAGGATAAACAAGACTTATTTCGACCCAAAATAAAAGGATCAACAAGACTTTTCGGATAGGATTTATGTCAAAAAATTTCAGAAAGAGTGAATAAATTTATAAAAAATACTGTATTTTTAATTTAGGATTTGTTTGTCTATACATTTTATAAATATTTTTTCGATTGTAAATTTATTTTTTAAAATATATGTTTGGAGTATCATTTTATATTAAAAGTCCTCAAATATCCAAAAAAGAATCAAAATTTAAACTACCATACAAATCCCAAAATCTCACAACTACCTTTTTATCATAAAATCACATTATAAATTAAATTACCATTATAAAATAGTTTGTCAAACAAACCCTAAAATTATAAAGTAACAAACATTGTTTTATTGCCTAAGTGGAATATATCATGAAACAAATCAAAACCGTGATATTCTACATGTAATTTTAACGTGTACGGAGACATTAATATTTGGAGAGGTCTACCACTTCATATGTTAATAATATATCAATCTACATATAGAGGGACTCTAGCTGTTTGGTTGTTGGGGTTGAGGAATGGGGTTGGGAAGGATTGGGGAATCTCAACCCAAAATCAGTGTTTGGTGTTTAATATATTGGGATCAAATTCATTCCCCAAACCTAGTCAAATCCAAGTTATCAAATCCTTTAATTTCTTTGGGGTTAAAATTAAGGAATGAGGTATGGAAAAAGTTGAGAAAATGGGTTTTAAAATTTCATTCCAAAATATTAACCAAACATATAAATTCATCTATCACTTTTTAAATTCATACATTCTCAACCAGATACCTCATTCCAATTTGATACCTAATGTTTACCAAAATAATCAAACTAGAGCATCAAGACAAAAAATATAATTTTATACCGATATTCGATATTATAATATAAAAGTATCCATTTATGATTATATTTTAATTTTCATAATACAAATCCAATCACGACATATTCGGCAATATGCGGAATTGGAAGCAAAAGAGCATATGAGAGGATAAAAAATTAACAAGTGGGCTGGCTTAGAATTCAAAATTACAAATGATCATCCATAAGAATTATAAAAAGTAGACGACTAATCGATCCTCAAATTGTTTTTATTCTGGCAAAACGATCTTATAGTTGTTGTTACATCTCTAAAAAATTGATCCGATTTTATCTGATTTTTTTAATCGAGATCCGATCCGAAAGTCACTGGATTAAGAAGGATCCGAACAATCCGACCTAAACGTGAATTCAAGTTTGATGGATCTATTATTTTATTTATATTAAATATTTTAATATACTTTATTAAATAATTATATAATATGGGTTGAGATTTGGTGAGGATGAGAAGAGAGGAGAGGAATAAGGACGCAGAGAGTCGTCGGATGTGAAGCAAACGGAGTGTCCAGATCGCTTTTCAAAAACTCGGCAAAAAATCGACACGACCGAATCATTCGCGAAAAAGACGGATTCGCGTGCACGCGAAGTGCAGATTTGTGTGCATGCCAAATACACTACGGTGTGCACGTGAAATTCAGTTTTGTGTGCACGCATAAAACGCGTGTATTCATATGGAATGAACAAAACGTGTGCACATGAAAACACAAATGTGTGCATGCGAAGTATACTATCGTTTACATGCGAAGTATACTACTGTGTGCATATGAAAATGACATGTTTGTTCATACGAAATGCACTACGTGTTATGTGTGCATGTGAAACAACGTAGGTGTGCATGTGTGCACATGAAAATAACATATGTGTGCATGCGAAAATGACTCAAAGCACATGTGAAATAACATGTGTGCATATGTATGAAAACCAACGAAAATAAACTACGTGTACATACGGAAATGACGTGTGCGTGCATACAAAACAACGTATGTGTGCATACGGACTAAAATGCGTGTGCACGCAGGACGTGTTTTTTTCGCAAAAAAATCGGCCGTGCCGAATTATATCCGAATTTTTTCCTTGACTTATCTGGATGGTCTTTTTCTTGATCTGACGGTCTTAGAGTGTCCTCACTCCTCTTCTAAGCCGTCATCCTCACCTTATCTTTTCTCATATAATATTAATTATGTTATTATAATTATCTTATTAAAATTAAAAAATATTATAATAAGCATAAAAACAAACACTTCGAACAAACCGAAAATTTTAACGACTCTAATTTGACCCAAACCCGACTTGACTCGTCCGAACCCGAACCACTCGACCCAATTGATAGGTCTGGTTGTTGCTTGTCCTAATCTACTATTCTATATATACTAAAGCAAAATATGTTAATGTCATGTAGCACCCCACATTTAATTTGCCACATGTCATTTTTTCATTCTTTTCAAATAAATTTAATTATATATTAAAGATTTCTATTCTAAACCTATTACTAATCTTTTCTTATTTAAATACAAATTACAAGTTAATTAGGAATATTACAAATCAATTATGAACATTACAAATAATTACAAAAAATTATAAATAAATAAAATTTGGACTGAACGACATGGTCTTCTTCAACGAAATATAATTAGCATAACTCCATTTGACTTTTCTTCATATGGATACTCCATGAGTTATAGATCTTTATATATAGAAGTTGAAAATTAGGGTTAGCTTTGATATGGTACACAATATCCGATTATACAAATAAACTAAATCTATCGACCTATAGACTGCACATTCCTTTGGATGATTAAAAATATCCAATTTTATATTGATCAAAATGGACATTAAATCTGATTCCCAACATATCAAACACAAAAACAAAACGAATGAAACACACATTCAACAATAGAGCAAGTAGCACATTATTCTACTGAATTTCAAATTATGATTGAAGAACTATTTTTTCTCAAAATTATAAAATATTTGATCAGTCCATTCTCAAGTTATAATCTACTAACCGACTTGAATAGTAGGTTCATAAAAATTATTGAATTTGTATAAAATAAAACTAGCATAACAAAATTTATTCTTATAATGGGAATTGAGTTTAAACGAAAGACTGAAAAGAACTCAAGGTGTAAATGCAAACCTCTACTAAGGAGTCTCTGTTGTAGTTTCTCATACTCTGAATTTAGGATTTTTTTTTTTTAAATAAAACCGTTTGTATTTAACGATTTGGGTATTTCACGAAAAAAAATTAAAAATTAACGTTTTTTAAAGTGAAATGGATGGAGGGGTATCCAACGAAAATATTAAAAACTCAGGGTTACCACACGAAATTGTCAAAACTTGAGGGGATTTCGCGAAAAAGTCAAAAACTCAGGGTTATTAGGCGAAATATGTCAAAAACTCAGGGTTACCGGACGAAATTGTCAAAACCTTAGGGGATTTCGCGAAAAAGTCAAAAACTCAGGGTTACTAGGCGAAATTTTCAAAATATAAATTAACAAGATTTGCACCAACAAATACAATTATTACTTTTTTATATGAATACAAATTATTTTCTATCAAAAATAATTTTTTGAATATAAAACTGAAACCTCACAACATTTGAAGCAAAACCCATAGTTTTTCACTCATCATATCCAATTATTAATTTATAAAAATGAATTTACTTAACTCAAAAGTCTACTTTATTTTTTTGGCATCTTGGTTGTCGATTTAATAAAATTTTATTACTTGAATATATTTATAACAATGTAAATGAGTTACTTTAAAACTACTTTTTGGTAGAATAAAATATTAAATCAATGTACAAAGTAATTTAAATTTGTTAATAAGTTAATATACATTATATGTAACTTTATATATTATATGGATTGATTTGTACATATCCATAACAATTTATTTTTTTTCGGTATATTGTCACACAATATCTTATAGAACTGTTAACAAGTAATAAGTTATATTTGATAATTTTTCTTTTAGTCAAAAATAAAATTTGAGTTATTTTAATTTGTTGCATTTTATAATATTCTAAATAGTACAATTTAGATTTGGAGATTTTATAAATATTTATAAAAATAAAAATAAAACATATTATATCATTTATTTTACTTAAATTGTATATATTAAGAATAGAATTCGGTTAAATGTTTAAAAAGTAGAAAAACTTTGAAAAATATTGATATTGATTTTAACTCCACGTACCTAATACTAATTTATTAAAAATATATATATTTAAAAATTATACTTTATCCTATATATAATCTTAAATACATATAGACTAATAGACATTAGCAAACCCTTTAAAAAAATCTTCTGTTGTCATAGGTTGGATATGTAATAACTTGATTCTACTAATGCAATAAATATAGCTTCCATGTATTTCCATCATATTCCTCTGCTTTTGTCCAAAGATATTAACCTTCTAAATAGCTCTATTTTGTAGTGTATCTAGAAATAATAAATTTAAATACCATCTTAAAATTCTCAATTTTGTTTAAGTGTAAAGATTCAAATCATTAAAACATATGAATGTTAGATATGAAATTTGTACACCGTTATACGTCAATATTTTAATTTAACATCTTGATTTGTTAACCTTGTAGAAAGATTTACTATACTAAAAAACAAATATTTAAGTACCAAAAAAAAAATTTTAATAAGAAAACTTTATTTAGCCGAATGTTTTATCACCAATTATGTGGCCTTTTAATTTATTTGTTTTATGAAAATTTGTGAATTCGTAGTAGTATAAGGAAATATATACTTTTTTCTACCAAAAAACAGGAGATATACACTTCTCATTTTAGCCCAATGTTTCATCATTAATTGTATGCCCAATGAATTTTTTTCTAAGGTAGTAGTAATACAAGAAAATATATACTTCTCATTTTAGCCTAATATTTTATCACCATTTTTGTGGCCTTTGAATTTATTTATTTTATGAAAATTTGTTGAGTTCGTAGTAATACAAGGAAATATATACTTTTTATTTTCAAGAGAAAACATAAAAATGCAAAACAAAGAAATAGTTGAAATCATATTAAAAATATGTCAAAATCAATTATAAATTTACAAACAATGTTGAGTTTTAAAATTACAATTCGTGAATGATTTTATATATAGCCTTCAAGATATCATTTTTATTTTATTAAAATATTGTTATAATACGTCTAAATAATATTTTTATCTATTATTCTTTTTCACTAATATGAAATAGACACATAATTTGAATATCTTTTGTGATATGATATATAGGTTTATTAGAAATACATGAGGAATTAAATGAATATTATACTATTTTTTTTTTATAAATATATACCATACATGGCACGGGCAAACTAGAACCTAACTACACCACATGATCGGCTAAAAAAAAAGTACACCACATGACACCACCTCATAAAAACTGCCACATGTAAATCATATAAAAAAATTCACGCGTTTTTTTAAATTACTATTTTTTGTTCGTACAATATCTAATTCAAAATTCATTTTTGTTGTTTTGAATTTTTTTTCTATTTAAAATTCAATCTAATCATCTCATCTAAAAAATATTTTATATATATTAGGATGATCCTAATTAATAGTATTCAAATATCTCAAAAATTTTAAGTAGTTATTTATTGTTCGTGGAAAAACATTATTTCAAAATTAATTTAAATAGTACTAAGAGACTATGTGTTACCATATCTTTTAACTAATTTGTCATACATTTATATTTTTGAATTTACAAGGTTACTCATTTATATGATTGTTTTGAAGCTTTCTACTATATAATACTAAAGTAAAACCTAGCTAAGACCACTTGTCGTTTTGACATTGTGCTACGTCATTTATTTTCACATGTCTAGTCCACATCGTGTCGCGTCATTATTTTTTTTGTCATATGTCTACTCCACACCGTGTCACATCACTAAATTATCCTTTTTGTATTTTATTATTATTATTATTATTAAATTAATTATATTATAGTTACAAAAAGTTAGTGGGGAGCCGAGATACAATCTGGGCCCCCACTCCTTTAGCAATGACAAAACTGATCCTAGTGAAAATATGTGCCGCAGTCCGTACCCCAATGTCTTGAGCTTGAGAAAATTTCGGTATCCTCTTGAGTAGGGCCATAGCATCCGGCTCAAGTTCCCCTAACGAAGAAAAAGAGAAGGGTAAGAAACCATAACCAATAGCCTTGCACTTAGCTTGATACTTGACCCGCTTACGATGCGCCGCCTCAATCACAACACGCCCTGGCACGAAGTCAGACATCCCAGATTGCGTCAGAGGTGATGACCCAGTCAAGTCAACACAAACATCAAACCCACCATCCTAGGAGTAAAGTAACATGTCTGCAGGTCGGAGAGGTTTCCCGTCTCCCCCACACAGTCCAATATCAACCTCTTTACCAGCTGAGATCCCGGAACGATAACAAACATTCACCAAAGTATCACGGACAACATTATGTCGATGTTTAATACCAACAATACCTGCACACGACACAGCATGATCTCCAAAAATGTCTCCCTCAAAGACCCTAGAGCAAGCAGAGCAAGGCTTCGAAATGGAAAACAGAGGGATGCCCAATCGATAGCACAACACACAACGATACGTCTTATTATTATTATTATATAAAATGTTTTAGATATGATCTTAATTTCCTTTTCAATATATAAATTATTCACACTTGATCATAATTTTCATATTAGATAGAATATATTAGGTATTTTTTTAATATTCTTTTTTAATTAGTCACATTTTATTCAAAATACTTTCAACTCATTTATTAATTAATGATTAGTAGATATTTCTTTATATTATCATACTTATCTTAGTGCTCGTTTGGTTGGTAAGTAAATTCCCATGAATTTAAATACCGCAGGAAGTGATATCAAATATATTTGTTTGGTTGGCTTTTTGTTTTTAAAAAACCCAGATATTCTAATTAATGTGATTTTCAATTCCTGCAAAATACAGGAACTTCAATCACATAGGGAGGGGTAAGTAAGATTTGCTTCCCCCATATTTCACATGATTTAGATTTTAACCAAACATGATTTACCAATTCCCATGATATAATTTCACATGAAATAATTTCCAAGGAATTACACGTCATGTATTCTACCAAACGGTCAATTTCATATATGTTGTAACTAATTAGACATATTTTTATTTATTTAATATTTTTCAAAATATAAAATAAATATATTTTTTAATAATTAAAATCAATATAAAATTTTGCCTAGTCCCGTTCGGTGGGTTGTTTGTGAGGCAGTTTGTGAGTGGAAGTACTCACTTCATCTCTCTCACAGCAAGTTGTGGCATATATGTTCGGTAAGTCGTTTGGGCAAAGTGGAAGGAAGAGGAAAGAAGTGGAAGGAAGGGGAAGGAGATGGTTATTTCATCTCCCTCATTGCCGATCCCTTACCCTACCCCCCCCCCCCCCCCCCCCCCACGGTGAGCGGCTCGCGACGTGGAAGTGGAAGCAAATGTTCGTTTTACCCCTGAATTCACTCCTCCTTCGATCCCCCAGTAGGTCCTCTCTCCCTTCCATATTCTGTTTTGCAACGAGCTGATTTTTGGGGAAGAAATTGCAGTTCGAAGCTCCGAAGTTTATTTTGGGGAAATTGCAGTTTCAAACCCTGAATTAAGGTAATGTTGCTTGAATCTTTGCTTGAAAATCCCAATTTTGGGAAACTTGAAGCCTTAATTTTATCCTCTATCCCTCGATTTTTTCATGTGTTGTAGGTAAACATCAACTTCAAACTGTAATTGTTTGTTGTTGTAGGTAAACTCCCTGATTTTTTTATATGAGCTTGAAATTCGGTAGTGGCATGTTACTAATTGCAGTAGGGATTTTGTTCCAGAATGATTGATTTCCCTTCCTTTGTGGGTATTCTGAAAATTAGGGTGTTTTGGTGAGGTTACGGGGAATTTGGTTTTATTAATTTGATGTGTTTAACTAACCCAATCGTTTATACATGAGTGTTTGTGCACTTTAGGTGTTTGATGAAATACTTGTATATGTTTGTCTTGTTTTGAAGTGGGAATCTGTCAAATGGTGGTCTTGAAAGCTTGCCATTTTTTGCTTGGTTGGTTGTGGTTTGTTGAAATGCTCATGTTTTATATCAAAATTGAACAAATAATTCTCGGTGATGCTAGAATTGTTAGTCATTTCTTTTTTACCATGAGCTTGCATGAATAAAAATGTGCTAATTCTCAGTTGATGTATGCTAGAATTTAGGAGCAACAAGATTGAAGTATTCACATTTGCTAACAATTTCATGGTTAATCATTTTGCTACTTCTCAGTTGATGAGCTTGCATGAATAAAAATGTTAGCCACTCTTGTCAACAAGATTGAACTTGCATGAAAAAATGTGCTAATTCTAAGTTGATGTGCTAATTCTGAGTTGATGTATGCTAGTAGAATTTTAATTTTCATAGAAGATGTGATACAAATCGAGGGGTCGACTCGTCTCGCGCACGGATCTAGATCGAGCAATTCACCGGGATCGCCAATGGGTTGTGTTTGGGATAGATTTGAGTAAGTAACAAGGTGACGTTGAAGGCTTAAGGGGGGAGATGATCTCAACTGAGGCTTAAGCTTTAATTTCAACGTGCTTAGAAATGAAGTACAAGGTGACTACTTATAGAAAAAGAGCTCAGCCAAAACCCTAATGGGCTTGGGCCTTATTCTAACTAATGGGTCGGCCCTCTTAAGCATAGGAGGAGCGCACACCCGAAATAGAAAATGCATAAAAGGGGAAACATACTAAAACAAGCAATCGCTAATAATAAGGAAATATATAATAAACTATGGTAAGTCCTACTCCAGGGAGGACGTCATGGTCTCGGTCCTCCCCGACTCTTAGCGGACCATCTAATGGCGGGACAGGACCGCATCACTCTCCCTCCCTTAGAATCGAAGCATCCCCGCTTCGAACATGTAGGCGCAAGGGTGAACAGTCGATCAACACATGTAAAAGACCATATACATCGGAATTGGTGATGCGTAATGTCCATTGAAGGAGCCAAAATGAAAGACTCACAAGTCGTGGGCACGAGAACGAGGGGATGCACATCCAACACCATGGGGACCATCAAAGTGGGTGCCGAGATGACCAGAGGGGGTGGTCTGGTGGATGTTGGCTCCGGAGGCACGACGGTTGGAGTTGGAGTGATCTCAGGATCAGGTGATGGTGCGGAAGCGGTTGGCGTCGTAGCAGGGACGAGCGCAACAGGGGGTACCAGAGCTGGGGGCAGGAGTACCGTGACACGCGCTGGGATGCGTTCAGGGAATCCCTCAGAAGAGCGCACTGGGATACGTGCAGAGACGCGCTCAAGGTACGGTCTGGTCTGTTGCTTTGAGCGGGCGGTGTAGGCTACTGGATCAACACTCGGAGCAAAGTGTCGGTCATAACATAAACAATTTGCTCCCAAGTGATGATGGGTTGCCAACCACGGGTCCGGCGATAATCCTCTACACGAAACCACCAGTCAAGGGCGTAGCCAGTGAGACAACTGATTGCGACGTCACACTGCTCGTCTTGGTCGTAGTCTCGTTGGCTAAAGTAGTAAGCCATGTGTCGGGACCACTCCAGGAACTCTCCTTCATATCCAGCAAAATGTCGACGACGCAAGTGGGTATCGGGCGGGTGTCAATCTGAGAGTCGACATGCCATGTCGAATTTTGGTTGATTTCTCTCTTTTTTTTTCTTTTTTTTTGTAATCAGCCCACAACTTTTTTTTTTTGTACCCTAGGGCAGCCACTCAACACAGATCCGTGCACAACAGGAGCAGTGGCGGCGGCGGCTGGGCGTGGCCGACGGTGGGTCTGACGCCGGGAAGCGAGCAGTGGCGGGGTGGAGACGAAGGACGAGCAGATCTAGTCGAGCGGGGGCGGAGTGAAGACGAAGGCTGCAAACCTAGATCTGTGCAGATTCAATCTTCTCTCGTCGGGCAAGGAGAATTCCTGGGCGCTTGTCCGACTTGTAAAAATTTGTTCTCCCTGATAAGGAATCCAAATGCGATGATTCCAACGCGAGGAGTTAGATCTACGAGTCTAGTTTGCCTCCTCAAAATTTCAGACCAAAATATTGAGTGAGAAGCAGGTTACGGCAATTCTCCTGAAGTGTCGCAGATGGAGGTGTAGAGACGAACTGGTTTGGTGTGGTAGATTAGGGTTTCGGAGTGGCGACTAGGGTGGCTCGATCGACTGGCGCTCTAATACCAGTTGATACAAATCGAGGGGTCGACTCGTCTCGTGCACGGATCTAGATCGAGCAATTCACCGGGATCGCCAATGGGTTGTGTTTGGGATAGATTTGAGTAATTAACAAGGTGACATTGAAGGCTTAAGAGAGAAGATGATCTCAACTGAGGCTTAAGCTTTAATTTCAACGTGCTTAGAAATGAAGTACAAGGTGGATACTTATAGCAAAAGAGCTCAGCCAAAACCCTAATGGGCTTGGGCCTTATTCTAACTAATAGGTCGGCCCTCTTAAGCATAGGAGGAGCGCACACCCGAAATAGAAAATGCATAAAAGAGAAAACATACTAAAACAAGCAATCGCTAATAATAAGGAAATATATAATAAACTATGGTAAGTCCTACTCCAGGGAGGACGCCATGGTCTCGGTCGTCCCCGGCTCTTAGTGGACCATCTGATGGCGGGACAGGACTACATCAAGATGCATTCTTGTTCAATTAAACATCTAATAAAAAAGTGCAAAACTTTGATAGGAGTAACAACATTCAAGTATTGTGGTTACTTTGCAACTTCTTATCTGAAATCCAACTTCTCCTATGTGCAGCAATGGCTTCTCACAATGGAGTTGATAATGTGGTTTATGAGGAGTATGTTGGGCTCCCAACAGAGGTGCTTGAAATAACGACTGATTACAACCCCAATAGCTCCACTGCCAGCATACCCGAGGAGCTTCAAAGGTGGCGGGTAAACCCTTTACCATGTGGCTTGATTGATCAAAAAATTAATCTCTAATCTATATGTGTAGTAGTAAAAGGTTAGTTTAGGGTTGTCTCTTTTCCTGAACTTATGCTTACTTCTCTTCAAAAATACCATCAAAACCATATCTATAGGAATATGATGTGTCAAGGTTTGATGACCTTATCAATGGAGTTGAAAACTCCCCGCGTGCACGCTTGATGCAACAAGCTCCCAGAGCACTCAGAGGACATGTGGCGGAGCTTCAATTGGATGTTAACCAAGCAAAAATCATACATGAACAACTTAGCAGTTAACTACAAGAAGAGCGTGTCCATGTGGCGCATCTGGATGATGAGAACCAAGAACTAGCTGAGCATGTATCTACACTAGCAACTTCAAACGTTCAACTAGTGTTACACCGTGACACCCTCCTCGTTGCAAACATGGAGCTCTCTGATGCTTCAAGGATGAGGTTATATAACGCTTGGGTGGTTACTATTTTCCTCGTAGTGGTTGTTATGTATGTTATCATCCGTTATGCCATTACATAATTGATCTAGGTTTAGGGGAAATGTTCGGGGAATCACCTTTGTTAACAATTTGGGTGATCATTTTGCTACACTAAACATCTCAAGGAATTTCCCTTAAAGCTTTTGTAGTGTTTATGTATGTTCGGGTCTATGTATTGTAATGTTTATGTATGTTTGGGGCTTTTATACTAATGGCTGAGACCTTATAAGTACGTTGGTTGCAATGACTTTGATGGTTCTTGTAATTTGTGTTTATGTGTAGTTTGTTGTGATATAAGATTGTTTTATAATATTGGTATAATAGTAAGCATATTTACATATAGTTTATACTTTATTTTGAATTTGACATGAAAAGATATATTCACAAAAAAAAAGCTTGTGTACAAAATGTCAGAAGCTCTCGGCCTCACCACTCTATATAAGGCCTTTCATCCATTTGTATTCCATCAAACCCACAAGTAAGGCAGTAAGACATCTCTACTTTACAACATACAAGCATAATAGTAGAAGAATGTCAGGTAAGATTTCTACCTCTAGTTTTTAGTAAAATATCACGTGTTTATCCATGATACCAAGTGCATATTTTGTATGTCTTGTACATGTACTAAATATTGTTGTTTGCACATAAGAGCAAGGATGACTGTTTTCCCATGGAATGATGAAGACATTCAAGCTTTGGTCGAGGTGTGCATACGACACAATGAACGATATGGGGCCTACGAGAGTTTCGCATGGAATATCATACATGATGAGTTTAAGGGTGCTACGGGCCAAGATGCTAATGTTAGAGTGTTGAGGAACAAGTTTGATGCTCTGAAGAAAAAATGGAATTTATGGAAGAGCCTTGAACGGTATGGCGATGTTGAGTGTGACAACGTAACTGGTGCTATAATACGAGATGACGATTGGTGGGACAATAAGTTGAGGGTGGGTAATTTCAATCTAGATCGGAGATTATTGTTGTGATCTTAACAAATGCATTTGGTAATATTTCTTAGTTGTGAATGCATTTCTTTTAGATGGAGGAAAGATTCCGCACGTTTCGTGTTAAGCCGATGACCCCCACCATGAAGGAGTTGTGTTCTCGGCTCTTCTACGTATAAGACATGATGAATCCCACCATGAAGGAGTTTTGGGCTCGGCTCTTCTACGCATAAGGAGTTGTTTGCTCGGCTCTTTTATGTTCTCTATCCAAATTATGTTGTTTAGCTTATGTTGATCACCCGTTTATCTTTATGTTGTTTAGCTTATGTTGATCACCCGTTTATCTTTGTGTTGTTTAGCTTATGTTGTGTAACTTTTGATTCGAATGGAAGATCCTTTGTTATGGAAGTAGCCGTATTGTGTAACATCTATGTTTTGTATAACTAACAAAGCTGGTAAATGCTCGTATTCATGAAACTTGGTTCGTTAACATCGAGAAGGTGCATCGAGAAGGTGTATTCGGATGGACGAACTCGTTACTAATCAAAAGTGCTCAAAATGTGTTTCAAACTTAATTAACCTAAATCTTAATAACAAAATATATATTAGACTATATTATTTTAATATATCCTTCGTATTGTATAAGTAACAAAGTTGGTAAATGATCGTATCGTATTCATTAGACTTGGTTTCTTAACATCGAGAAGGTGATTCTGGGAGCCTAAACTGAGTTGGTCTCAGTTCATGTGCACCTTATTCCATTGTAGACAATGCCAATTTATAAGCCAACAAAGTTGCATCATTCACATGTTTAAAATGTTGCATCATTCACATGTTAAGTATTAGGGTTTAAGGTTTAAATAAGGTAAATACTTGTATAAAACTATGTGTTTCAAACATAATAACCAAAAACTTAATAACAAATAAGGTAAATTGACTATATTCTTCGAATATAAGCTAAATAAGAAATGGAATATATGTTTTGCATGCTAAAATACAAACACATGACTTGATAGGTATGAATCACCAACATCATCCTCTTCCTTTTTAACTAGTTGCAGCCTACACTCTCTTCTTTTTTTACTAGTTGCATCTTCACGTGATTGCATGTTGAAAACACCTCACTAACACTTGATAACACAACTCACCAACACCAACATCATCCTCTTTCAAGAATATGCTTCTTCTTTTGTGCTTCATGAGACACCATGCCTATTCACTTCCAAGTAGGGTTGAGCAAAAACCGGGCTGGATCGGAATTTCGGACCGGACCGGACCGGTTCTAACCGGTCCGGTCTCCGGTCCAAAGATTTCTGGAAATCCGGGTCCGGTCTGGTCCGGTGTTTTTAAAAAACCCTAAAATTTTAAGGGGTTTGAGATTTTTTTTACATTTGAGGTTTAGGATTTAAGGTAAATTATATTTAAGAGTAAATTATTTATAGATTTGAGGGTTTTTTTCATGTTTAAAATTGATTAAATTATATTTAAATTTAACTAGAATATAAACCGGTCCAAACCCGGTCCAAATAGGACCGGTCCGGACCCGGTCCGGATATTTCCGGTCTGGGTTCCGGTCCATCATATTTGGACTTCCGGGTTCCGGTCCGGTCCAGGTCGGTCCGGTCCGGACCGGGTTTGGACCGATGATCAACCCTACTTTCAAGTGCAACCACTCCTTTTGTGTTTCACGTCAACTTTTGGTAAGCAAATGTCTTGTCTACACTTCCACTTTTCTGCACTATGGAAGCTAGTCTAGAGGTTTAGCAAATGTATTGTCTTCACCCATGCATAGGAGAAGTTACATAATGGAATAAATGCCTAGCTTGGCCGAGAGTATATAGTGTTGTGGTTGTGGACATTGCCATTTAAGTACAACCCATACACAATTTCATCCACTTGGGATAAGGATTGCTAAGCAAAGGGCCAAAAGGAGCCGACAAAGCTTCACAAACCCGGTAAGATAAGTAAGTTTTGTCACTATATATAACATTGTCTTATATACTTTTGTATGTTTTTAACATGTCTTATAATTGTATGTTTTTAGATTTCCAAAATGGCTAGACAATTTCATTTAGAGGAACGAGTTGAAGTCATTGGAGAAGAACATGGATTGCTCGATTCATATCACACCGCCACGATATCCTTAGTCTTACCACTGGTTGGATTCTACCGTGTCGAATACGAAACATTGATGACTAACGACCGCTCGAGTCCCCTTGTAGAACAAGTCCCATGGGGGTTGTTGTGCCCTATACCTCCTTATAGAACTCTAAGCTATTACGAGATAGGGCAACATGTAGACGTATGGAATCGTGACAGATGGTGGTATGGAACTGTTCTACGACACCTGGACTTTGGTATGTATGAAGTGAGTTTCGGGGAATTCAACTACGACAATATCATTGTCGGTTATGATCATCTCAGGCTCCACCTTCACTGGAATGGTCATGTTTGACTACGTCCGAGACCCGCTGTCATCCAACTAGATTAGTTTCCCTAAGGACCTTCACCAGTATGGTAATGGTAATGGTTGGATTGTTAACTATGAACTCAATGTGTGGTACTTGTCGCTATGTTGTTGTCGGTATGATTCTCTTTCTGCTTTCTTTTGTGGTACTCGTATCTTTGAAGTGTTTGTTTCTTTCCTTCGTAATGTACTTGATCATCTCGTTGTGCGTTTGTATGTTTGTTTCATAGTGAATGATCATCTAGTTTGTACGTTTTTAGCTATGTTTCGTAGTGAATGATCATCTCATTTTGTTTGAGCTTGTGTACGTTTTTAGCTATGGTCACAAACCATTGAAGTCGTCCTCAAACGTATCATCCATCATTAAGGGCCATTGAGTTCAATACTAATGTTTATAATACTAACGTTTTATTAGACTTCATCATTAAGGGCCATTGAGTTCAATACTAACGTTTTTAGCTATTTCTATGTTCATGTAGACTCCACCATTGAAGTCGTCCTCAAACGTTAGTATTGTTACAATACTAACATTTTATTAAATGCACTTAAAAGTTTATAAATGTTTTAGAAACAAAAGTACGTTTTTAGCTATGTTTCCATCATTATTGTCGGGTTGTTTGTTTTTGTGGTACCACAATCCTTCTTTAGAAGTGTTGAATGCACATATTGAAACTATGACAACGACGGACACATTATGATCACCCATCAAGTACTCACTACTTACCAACATGACCTCTAGACATGTGCAAAATCTACCCACCAAAATCACAAGCTAGCCACCTAAATCATCCATGATCAATATACATAAGACCCTAACCGCCATACAAAATGGAGAAGGACGTAGGTATCCCCTCATTAATTTAAGTAATGTTTTAAGATTAGACTTGTTTACAAAAAATTGGACTTCGTAATAGTCCTACGAATTACAGGCCAACCAAATATATATTCTTGTAATCCCAAATCTGTTTAGCAATGGCATCTCGGATGCCACTCATGTAGCCTTTGGGGTTGTTGTCTTCGCCTTTATCATCCATGGGGTCAAACTTGAATCCATCTTCATCATCATCATCATCATCATCCTCTTCTAGGATTGAATCATTAAGCTTGTGTTCTAGTATGAAGTTGTGCAGCGCAAAACACACACAAATGATGTCGATTTATGTAGAAATATCAAATGATGGCATGCCTTTTAATATCTTCCATCTCTTCTTCAAAATACCAAAGCACCGTTCGATTGTCGTCCTCAAAGAAGAATGAACTCGATTAAATCCTTCTCGAATATTTTTCGAAGCCTCTCGCATGAACTAAGATTGGTGATATTTTACCTTGGAGTAGGACACCATATAACCTTTTCTGTCTGGATATCCCTTGTCAACTAAGTAGTATCTACCTACAAACAATTAAACATAAAAAACTATATATTTTATATAGGAAAGAGATGCTAATAAAATGCAAACCCATTCATACATATATGTCATTATGTAAGGAAAATATGCATGATAACACATATATAAGTTATGTTAAAGTAAGGATAGATGACGATTGATCATGACCTAGGCTTTGTTTGGCCAATTTGTTTATTGTGTATAAACAATTTATTTTCAAAACCTACTTTTATATATTTCGATAAACGTATAGTATTTTTTTTTCACTACTCGCATTTTTCTTATAAACTACACACATATAAAAAAAAACACCTTTTTACCAAACATACTTTTTTACCCAACCCTATTTATCAACTATTTATAAACAAAAAACTCTTTATAAACTTCCACACCTAACAAACCCTTACCAGATGAAGGATGGGGAAAGTTCATATGAGGATAGATTAAAGCATGGTCCAACACCCGAGTGTCGTGGGCGCTTCCTTCCCACCCGACTGATACAAATGTGAAGTACATATCAAAGTCACACACCGCCATTACATTGAATGAAGTATACCCCTTACGACTTCTATAAGGAAGTTGTTCTTCCTCAGGCACACAACATTCAATGTGAACACCATCAATACATCCAATAGCACCCTAAATGAATTCAATAATAATATTAGACGACGTGATTGGTTCAACTTGGTAATAAATTGAAAATATAAGTAATAATCCATACCTTAAAAAGACTATATCGGGGCTCACTCATCACTTTTGCTGGAATGTTAGTGAAATTTGCATCACGGGGTTTCAGAAGGTTACGTACGAAGTCGTTAAAACCCCTATGTCTGCAAACCATTGTATCTAGAACCTGGTGAAACACACGACTAATGGTGTCGCCTGATCTCTGAAACCGCTCACATACATCTCTATTAACCAACCCCACAAAAATAGTGTAAAGGAAAATCTCAACCTTCTCCATAATGGACATACGGCGTGAAGGTAATAGCCCGTACTTGGTCTCTAGCTCATCGCAAAGATATTGGAGGACATGCCTCTCCATCCGAATTGCATTGATACATCTAACGTCTGAGGCAGAGTCCATCAGTTAGTGCATCCACATGTACCCCGTGAGATCTGAATCATAACAAGGAACCTTGTGAATAAACCTAACATGGTATGCAACAGAGAGACGCGCACACGTCTCTAACAACACTTGCCATCTAGGAAATCACTTATTTTGTATCTCGCGTCTAGACATCTTTCGTCTCGGACCAAGTGGCTAATCCATGTCTTCGGATTATACTCGATCAAGACATAAACTGAAAATTACAAACTTAAAATATAAGATATCTTCAATAACAAATATTAATAACGTAACTACATAACAACATATATAATAATAACAATGGTAATGAAACATTGCATTAGGAAAACACAAAGATAATAAGAGTCTTCAACACCAAGAACTAATAAAGTTTGAAATACATCAAACACCAAGCAATAAGTTCATACATAAATCCCATCATTATCGAAACACAACAAACACCAAACAATAGTGATATTCATAGAAGATAAAAATCTAAAATAAATTTCCCAAGTAGTACTTAGACACTCAAACTCATCACACTCCATCTACGATTGATATAACTAGTACGCGAGATCGTACTCATACTGTAGCCATGTAATCTTGTTACTATCTTTCGGGAGGGACATGAAGACCTCACGTCTTGGTTCTTGAGCAAGCTGACTGGTTGCAAAGCAATACAACTTGGAATTCTCTAGGAGAAGCCCATCAGTTACAAGGCATACCAGCACAACAACACATTTTGAATATCCATATATCTTCACTTCAATTGCATCATTGGTACTTCCAATATCACCCTCCATCAAAGAAAGCATTTTCTGACTAACATCACCCACAACAACCATGTGTTCGTTGAATGCCGTTGAAGCAGGACTTTGTCTTCTCCTTCTTTTTTTGATGGACTCAGTAGGTGTAACTGCAAGCCTGGTGCTCTTCTCCCTGCCATTTGATGGACCAGAATTCTATTTTAACATAAACACAACTTCATGTCACTCTTAGCCTTAATAGAATCATACACCAACTAATCAAGTAATGCAAATTTCCAATCCACATTCAACATTAACCACAGACACCAAGCATTCCACAATCTGTAATAGACATACACAACTTTTAAAAGTCTGCATAAACCATCAATGGAACCTTAAAGTCTACATAAACCTATTTATAAGCAAAAGTCTGCATAAACCTTAATGGAACTTTAAACTAGCTATATTAATGGAACCATAAACCTTAATGAAACCTTAAACTACCTATAATAGACATACACAACTTCTAAAAGTCTGCATAAACCATCAATGGAACCTTAATGGAATTTTCTTTTGTCAACTGATCATACAATTCAAGAGCATTACATGACTTCCATCATAAATACATCTCAATTGAGCACTGGGAATCTCATTTAAGCAATTGTAATTCATTTACCACCATAATACTTTCGGCGGCAAGATAATAAAAATTGAAGGTTGGAAACTGAATGAGAAACACCAATAGCTCACCCAGGGTCAAACACTTAGATATTTTTCATTTGTCAGCTGATCACAGACTTGTACAATTCAAGAGCATTAGACAACTTCCATCATGAATAGATCTCAATTGAACGTTTAGGACTTTCATTTAAGCATTTATAATTTGTTTGTCACCATAATACTTCGCGGCAAGATATCAAATCCAACAGGGGAATCGAAACAACAAGTTCTAAGCTTCAATTTACTTCCACAATTCATTCAACCCTAACCCTAAAAATTTGGTGCACTTTTTCAAAGGAAGGAAGACAATAAACGACCTCTAGCTAGGTGAAGAGATTGAAAAATGAGAGATTGGAAAAGGAGAATGCAGATGATACATGGGATTTGACTTCGGAATATCGCGACCACATACCCCCCAGTTTTGGGTAGAAATTGAATTGGGGAATTTGGGGATAATCGGGAGGGACCGAGGGAGCTAGAGGAAGGAGGCAATGTGATTACCTGCTCAAAAAAGTCCAAATTTTCAAAGCAAAGACGACGAGAGCTTCAAAGCGAGATGAAGAGATTGGAAACTTGAGAGATTGGAAATGAGGAAGAATGTTATTACCTAGGAGTTGCCTTCGAATTCGGGAGTGGAATCGCCAAACCAAGGCAAACCCTAAAAATTAAGAATTGGGGATATCGGGAGGAAGGAAGCACAACTCAGATGAAGCATCAGTGAAGGCATCACGTGTTGCTGCCTAATACTCACGTGCACATGTAAATTCACCAAATATTAATACCTTTTTTGGTAATTACACACCACAAATACCTAACTTCAACTCATCTAAATTACTATTTACTGAACACGCCATTTTCTAAATTCAACTCGTATTTTCACTTCAACTCGTACTTCCACTTCCACTCGATTTACTCCCTACTTACCGAACAAGCCCTTTCCATGATTTAGATTTTAACCAAACATGAATTACCAATTCTCATGAATTCAAATTCTCATGATATAATTTCACATGAAATAATTTCCTAGGAATTATTCTATGAAACGAGCACTTAATTTCATTTATGTTGTAACTAATTAGACACATTTTTTTTTTTAATATTTTTCAAAATATAAAATAAATATATTTTTAATAACTAAAATCAATATAAAATTTTACTAGTCTCGTGCATGACACGGAACTAATCTAATCTAGTATATAACTACTAAAGCAGAATACCAACTGTGCCACATGGCGCTCCGAAAATGAACCAAACCCATTTGTTGCCATGGGGCATCACGACATTGAATTTGCCACGTGTCAAACTCTCATTTTTTCGGTTATTTTTTCCGAAAATCTAATAAAATAAAATCACTACCCATAATAGTCGGATATGCATATAATATGAATATTTTTTATACTCTAACCTTTCCAAAAATGTAGCAAATAATATTCTCAGCCATATTTTGTGTACATAATCTATATCTATATACTATTACTAAAGATCTCATTTACTTAATAGATCTCATTTTATATTGTAAATGGAAATTTTGAAAATGATATCCATCTAGCAAATATCCTCCTTCCAAGTTAGCATAATATCTTTTCATCATAAACTTCTATTTATAACTCTTTATTTCAACTAATATATCAATACGATAAGCATATCTTCAAACTATATTACTAGAAATCCACCAAACCACTTTTTAATTATTAACCTAATAATTTGCACCAATATGGCAATATCATGATAAATGGATCAAAATGTTTTGATTAGAATAAATACTCCGTATTACCTAATACTATGGATAAATATGTAATAAGTTTGTGTAAACTTAGATATAATGATATGAGTTGCTAAATCCTCTCATCTTTCATTTTGAAATCCCTAGCATCAATCTACTATATATCTACTAAATCAGAATATCTACTGCGCTACGTGGCACCCCCAAAATGAACCATACCTTTCTACTACCACGTGGCATCACGCCATTGATTTTGCCACGTGGTAAGCTCTCCTTTTTTTCGTTGCTTTTTCAAAAATAAAATAAAATCTTTGTCCATATTAATAGTATATGCATACAATATGAATATTTTTGTACTCTATTCTTTTCAAAATGTAGCAAACAACATTATCAGCCATATATTTTTTTTGTACATAAATATATATGTAATCATAAATTATTAGCCATATATTTATTTTGTAATCTATTATTTCCAAAACGCTCCCAAAAATCTACTATATATCTACTAAACT
Organism: Rheum nobile; assembly: GCA_027886185.1. Taxonomy (NCBI): domain Eukaryota; kingdom Viridiplantae; phylum Streptophyta; class Magnoliopsida; order Caryophyllales; family Polygonaceae; genus Rheum; species Rheum nobile. Next base: position 6,700,298 of record WOAB01000506.1, on the reverse strand, counting down.
AGAACCTAATTACGCCACATGGCACTCCCTCATTAAAACTGCCACATGACACTCCCTCTTTAAAACCGGCACATGTCATTTAAAAAAAATCTAATTATAAATCAAATATTATTATCCTAAACCTATCACTCATTTTTTTCCTAATTTAAATACAAATCAAGCACAAAGATTACAAGTTAATCACAAAGATTACAAATCCAAAATTTCCTAATCTACTATATATCTACTAAACTAGAACCTAATTACGCCACATGACACTCCCTCATTAAAACCGCCACATGGCGTTCCCTCATTAAAACCGTCACATGTCATTTTCTTCTTTTTTCAATTTTTTAAAATAAATCTAAATTTAAATAAGATATTATTATCCTAAACCTATTACTCATTTTTTCCTAATTTAAATACAAATCAAGTACAAAGATTACAAGTCCAAAATTTCTTAATTATATACAAATCCAAACTTTTCTAATCATATACAAAGATTGAGGATCCTGTACAACATGCCCTTATCATACAACATGCGAAGCGATCTCGGCCGTCAAATTTTTTTTTTGGGTCAACATTTTTTTTTTCGTCCCCTGATCATTCTGGAATAACCTATATAGAAGGTTCACAAATAAGCTCTTAACGTTCATTTATTTGTGCACTGAAGTTCACAAATAAGCTCTAAATGTGCAAAGACATGCGTTTGAACATGAACGTGTTATATGTGAACCTTACGGCATAGAATAATGAACATTTAGTACTTATATGTAAACGTCAATACTTGTCTATTCCAGAACGATCAGAGACGATAAATAATAAAAAAACTCTTAACGTCCCCTGATCATTCTGGAATAACCTATATAGAAGGTTCACAAATAAGCTCTTCACGTTCATTTATTTGTGCACTGAAGTTCACAAATAAGCTCTAAATGCACAAAGACATGTGTTTGAACATGAACATGTTATATGTGAACCTTAATGTATAGCAAAATGAACATGTAGTACTTACATGTGAACGTCAATAATTGTCTATTCTAAAACGATCAGAGACGAAAAATATATAAAGAAAAAGTTGTTGACCGAAAAAAAAAGTTCACCGTATTTACTTTTATGCCACCGCGTCACTATTCACTCTTTTTCACCTCTTTTCTCAGCCCTCCATCTCCTTGATCCAATGGCCCATAATATTTCTCATGTTGTACAATAAGGACCAAATGTATGTGAAACTCCCTCCATATACAAATCCAAAATTTTCTAATCTACTATATATATACTAAACTAGAACCTAATTATGCCACATGACACTCCCTCATTAAAACCGCCACATGTCATTTTCTACGTTTTTCAATTTTTTAAAATAAATCTAATTATAAATCAAAGATTATTATCATAAATTTATCACTCATTTTTTTAAATCTAAATACAAATCAAGCAAAAAGATTACAAGTTAATCACAAAGATTACAAATCCAAAATTTCCTAATTATATACAAATCCAAAATTTTCTAATTATATACAAATCCAATATTTCTTAATTATATACAAATCTAAAATTTCCTAATTATGTAGATGATTGAGATACGAAATTATTGATCCGAAATTGACTTTAATATCAATATTATCTAAATCTATTTTTACTATATAGATAAATTTTAATAATTATTAATATTTTTAATTGAAGATATATGACGTAAAAACCCGTATTTGGCACGAGAATTACACTAGTTACTTCTTATCGATAAAAGAGAAAAGAAGTGTCAAACACGGAAAATGTTTGGTTTACCCCGTGGGTAGACTACTAGACTACCTTGTGAGCTGGCAATTATTTATTTAATTTTGTTTTGCATTGCATTGGAATTTGATAAAAATAATTGAGTATATTCTTTTTATGTTTGAAACTCGGTAATTGAAGTATTAATTAGCCAAACATCACTATATTTTTTTATCATCTCCATTAATACGTTTAGTGTCAGTTATATCCCTTCACTCTCCTCTACCTCTAATCCTTGTCAATTTTCATGGGGATTAATCTTCACATCGGTTTTTTTATCACCGAATTGCAGAAATACCCTAAATGGGTTTTGCATTTGCAAGAATACCGGGTTGACTTTTTTTTTGCATATATACACCATTTGGTGTATTTTTGCAAATATTAAATCTTTTTTTTTTAAAAAAAAAACAAATTAAATCAATAAAATTAGAGAAAAGAAAAGGGAAATAAAAAACAAAAAATATACAAATATCATTAATTATTATTTCTCTCCCAAATTTTTCCCTCCTAAATTTCCCTCTCAAATACATAACTTTTCCCTCCTAAATCCAAACGGACTCAAATTCATTTACTTGTTTGGGTTGGGATTTACAACAAATTATTAGTCGATGGTGGTTGGGGTTTACATCAAATTAACAGTAAATTAACTCAAAACCATCTTATTACAGCAAATTAACTGCAATGCCACCGACGTCGGCGAGATTCTCGTCACCGACCCCAGGTTCGACCGCCTCATCGCGGGGATCGTGAAGTACTACTCTATGAGGAGGGGGCTCTTCGACGGCGGGAAGAGGAGCTTGGAGGCGTGGAGCGCGGCGCACACATGGAAGCATTTCCACTACTCTTCAGGGATGCAGGCGGTGGCTATGGCGGTTGGGGTTTGTGAGAGGGTGAGCTTGTTTGGGTTCGGGAAGGCGGTGTATGCAAGGCATGATTCCTATACGAAACAAGAGGAGAGGGAGATGCAGTTCCATACTTCCATGATTACGAAGGAGGCGCCGGAGAGGATTCTGTTTTGTCGTCTGCAATTGGAGGCGTCGGAGAGGATTCTGTTTATGTCGTCTGTAATTGGGAAGTTTGAGTTCCCTCATGTTGCAATTCACCGCTAGAGTCTTGTGAGAAGAGCAGAAATTTTGCGAATTTGCTTGGTTCTGGAAATTTGCTTGTTGAAGAGATCATTTCTATCGTCTGCAATTGGAGGCGCCGAATTTGCTTGTTGAAGAGATCGACTGAAAGACTTTGTTTGATACTAGTTGAGAAGGCGAGTTTAGGGGTGAGTTCAACCACAGCATCACTAGTTGTGAAGAGGTATGGGAACCATCACAACAATTCGTTTGATACTCTCACACTACACGAAAACAAGATTAGTAAAGAGAGTATGGGAACCATCACAGCAAGCCTTGGAAAAGTAAAGAGAGTTCACCTGATGGCAGCAAAAAAACCAATTTCAAAGTAGTTAATGTAATTGTGTTATTGGAATTGGTTGAATTGATATTTAATCGAAAGTAGTTAATATAATTTTCTTCGTTAATGATATTTCACATATTTGTTTTCGGGCATTCATAGAATTTAATACAATCTTGTCATGATTTCATATATATCCTGACGAGTTTAATATGGACTAGTTTGGGTTAAATTGATATGACACAATCATGTCATGGTTCCATATATATCATGTCAGGTTCCATATATATCATGTCATGGTTTGAAATAATGGTACTGACCAACATGAGTGGCAATCCATATCACATAGGAAGAAGAAGAGAATGATTAAAATAGGATGAAGATATATAACCAATCATGTCATACTTACTGACTTGTCATATCGTCTTTAATATAGTTTAAAATTACGCGACATTATCATAAAATACTATATTATATAAAACAAAAATAAATAACATGCTTCATAAAATGGTGTACACCCTATGTTAAAATTATAAAGTTGACTAATGAACCACCAAATGTCTCTTACCTTTTCAGCCATCGACAACCAGTTTTCAGAAATGCCACCCTCGTAGAAATGGGTGGAGGCGCTTGCTATTTGTCCCCTCGTAGGGATGATTCACCGCAATATGGAATGTGGTGTACACCCTATGTTATCATTTATATGTTGATATAATACATAAGTTCTTTGATAATTAATTTGCTTAATAGTTCATGCTTAGATTTCAGTCTTTTGACATATGTTGTGCATAGGTAGAATGAATTTCATCAGCGACATTTATTTCATTAAAATCGACAATAAAATTTCTAATGGATGACAAGGGTTTAATGTTGATAGTATGAAAAATATAAACTTATCTGACATTGTAATTGTTCATTCCAACAATATAAATAAACCATGTGACAAAAATATAAACACCACAGACATGAAATATACATCCAATGATAATTCGTGCAATTGTACCATGTGACAAAATATAAAATTCTCTGACATTGTATTGTTCGTTCCGACAATAGAACTATACCATGTGACAAAATTATTCATTCCAACATTGTAATTGTTCAATCCGAGAAAAATCCGACATTGTAACCATGAGGAAACACAATGGTAAAGGATGATTATATAACTATCTTACATAAAACAAAATCAAATAATATGTTTCATAAAGTACTAGATATTACACATATTATCATAAAGTATTAAATATTACGTGATATTAGATAGTCACTACACTAGTGACAAGATAATTATATAACTATCTATGTATAACATGTTGTTCGGTGAAGGTAATAAATAATGACAGTATAATTATATAACAGAAACACAATGGTAAAGGATGATATTTGGTAGAGTTGAAATAAGTTGTACTTTTTATTTACGTTATGTATATATCATTCTAGTCACTTAGTGAGTATTTTTCCGTCATAAAAGAAATGCCATTAACGCTATTTTTTATACTTTGAAATTTTGGTATTACATTTGAAAATTATTTTAAATAAAATAAAAAGTAGGAAATTTGTTAACGAAAAGTCGCAAACGCTATAACTAGAACTTTCAACCTTAAGCCCTTGTCATAAACTAAAAATTATCCTGTCAACCAGGGTAATATTATTTAAAACCTTACATCTCTTGTCACCAAGTGATAACTTTTCTATCGACACAAGTAAAACAAGTTATTGTCACTGATTTTTTTCAATTCAATGAAATATTATGTTTCAAGTTTGTAATTATTTTAGCGGATGAGTATTGCTGATAGGATAGTTTTTAATATATGATAGGATAATTCTAACGTTTAATTACTTCATTAATGAGTGATTACAACATTGAGGCAAAATAAAATAATTCTTCTAACTGAATCAACTAATCTTGTTGGCTCATTCAAATGTCAAAAGTATGGTAAGTGACAACATTACCCTTAGGCACTATAAGCAATTGCGTTTACCCACATAAAACGATTACATTCCAAGCCAGATATGTGTCGTCAACACTACAAAAAATTGAATAGCTCAATTTTTACAAACAATTTTTTGTCACCTATTCTTTTTTCTTACTTTCCTTTCAACCAAATTATTATCAACAACAATCCTTGTCGATTTCTCCTATTGCATTTTCTCCCTTTGTGCTACACACCATAACTGCTTATACAAAGGTTGTAATTCGAGAAAAAGATTGTAAAATAAATTAGTGAAAACCTCTCTTGAGTATCCAGACACTCCAATAAGTTGCGAGTCACACACGTCTCTATATAACTCAACAGGGAGAATAGATTTATGCATACAAATGCAACAAAAGTTTGCCATTATCAAAAAATTAGTGGTTGAACTAATCAACTCAAACAAAAGCAAAAGCAAACTCTCATACAAGTAAATTTTACAATATGGGCATTCATATTATCATAAAATACTAAATATTACGCGACATTATCATAAAGTACTATATTGTTTATAGGTAGAATGAATTTCAATGATGACATTTATTTCGGTAAAGTCGACAATAAAATTTCTAATGGATGACAAGAATTTAAGGTTGATAGTATGAAAAATATAAACTTCTCTAATATTGTAATTATTCATTCCCACAATACAAATATACAATGTGACAAAAATATAAAGACCAGTGACATGAAGTATTAGTCCAAAGATAATTCGTGCAATTGTACCATGTGATAAAAAATCAGTGTAGCTTGAACATTGTGACATTTTTATTTGGTATACAACAGTCTTATTACTCTAAATAAGTGTAGCTTGAACATTGTACATCTAGTTTATATACACTTGACCATTGCAGTTTGTCACAATACTTCGCGACTGAATTACTTAAACCTTTTCAATCTTAAAATTCCTCTTTATAATGGAAAGTATAGAAAAATATTTTACATAAGAATATGTATCAAGTATGTAATGTATGTAGTACAAATGAGATGAGTATTGTTGTGTTGTGTTGGGCATAACTCTTATGATGTAATTATCCACCTATGATTTGGTTTCATGTATCATGCATGTTACCCTGTTAATAGTTTATCGTTGCTCGGTGAAGGTAAGAAATAATGACATAGTATAATTATATAACTATCTACGTAAGTACGTATAACAGAAACACTAACGCTATTTCTTATACTTTGAAATTTTGGTATTACATTTGAAAATTATTTTAAATAAAATAGGAAGCAGGAAATGTTTGACGAAAAGTCACAAACGCTATAACTAAAACTTTCAACCTTAAAGCCCCTGTCATAAACTAAAAATTATCCTGTCAACCTGGATAATATTATTTAAAACCTTACATCTCTTGTCACCAAGTGATAATTTGTCTATCGACATAAGTAAAACAAGTTATTGTCACTGATTTTTTTTTAATTCAATGAAATATTATGTTTCAAGTTTGTAATTATTTTAGCGGTAATTATTTTAACGGATGAGTATTGTTAACAGGATAGTTTTTAATATATGACAGGATAATTCTATACGTTTAATTACTTCATTAATGAGTGATTATAACATTGAAGCAAAACAAAATAATTATCATTGCAACTAAAATGCCTATACAACATTGAAGACCCTAGAGTACTATAGAAATAAGGCAGTATTATACTCTGCATAGTATCATGTCACCTATACAACATTAAAAAATAGACAGTTAGCCAGTAGCCAAAAGAACTAGCCTCTGTGTCAGCAGAAAAACCAAGGTCTTCTATGCCTCCCCCCTCCCCCCCCCCCCCCCCAAAGCCCAACCAGTAGCACCCTCCCTCCCGACAACCATGTTGCTTCCTTGCAAATCTTCATACATATCTTCCAAGTGTGCAACAAGCCGTTTATTTTCTTCAGCCAATACAAAGACAAAGTCATTCACCTGACATAAATAACGAGACAGATAAGATTAGATTCCCAAAAATTGAGATAGAAACTGATAACATAAGGAACTTTAGTAAATAACCACTATGCTGAATGCAGCAAGATATCATAGATAAGGACTTCTAATTAAATGACCTAATGCATTCCAAAGAACATAAAAAGAGACTTACAAAGATCTTAAATCCATTGCATAATCATTAGCATACAGATAATCACCAACAACAATCCTAGATGATGACACCCACTCTTGTAACAGATAACATTAGCATAATCATGAGCATACATATAATTTTTTTTCGTTTATGATAATTCACATATTCGTTTTTGCGCATTTATAGAATTTAACACAATCCTGTCATGATTCCATATATATCCTGACGGGTTCATATGTTTCAAGTTTGTAATTATTTTTAACTGATGAATATTGGTGACAGGATAATTTTCAATATATGATAGAATAACTTTATATATTTAATTACTTCATTAATGAGTCATTTCAACATTAAAACAAAACAAGATAATTCTTTTTGCAACTAAAGTGCATATACAACATTGAAAGACACTGGAGTACTAAGGAAATAAGGCAGCCTTGAACTTGCCTTAGTCGCACGGTTTGAATACCTTCTCAGTGACCACACTTTCATTAGCATTAGCAATCTTGGCAATCAGCTTTAGCGGGTAGCTCAACACTCTCTTCACAATGTCTGCTCCAACCTGCATTTTGAATTTCCATTAGACATCGGCACCCACTATTTCAACACTTAAGTGAACTCATAACACAAATCAATACACTTCACAGCTGCCATTGCAGAATACTAATAAAATGATCATATGTCATATACACTTGTATCAGACAAAAGTGTCTGAAAAGCTGCTTTAACGTTAAATGCAAGGTTCCTGAATGGTGACATGATAGTTTTCATTATATGACAAGATGGTTTTCACAGTGGCTTCTCAATCTGCGGTGGTAGGCCAGCTTCAGGAACTTGTTCAACCAAAAAGGATCCTGCTCCAGTTTCTTTTCCAAGTACTGCAACCACAACCCCTGCCACACGCATCACATTAGATAAAACTCAAAGATAAAAACTTCACTAAAAGAAAAAAAAGTGAGTGAGAAACTAACCTGTTACATAAGCAGAAGGCAAAAGTAGAGTCCCGCCAAGCTTAACTCTTCCACTTTCATCTTCCAATACCAAGCTATCATCTGGGTGCATAAAATTTTGAGGTTTAATGAGCACAGTTAACGATCTCTGTGAATAGCACACTGTTAAAACTTGAACTTTTGCAAATGGAAAACCCATTTAGATATTCCTGCAAATCGGTGTAGGCTGAACAGTGAACACCACCACACAAATTTGTGTAGGCTGAACGACACCATCTCCAAATCCGGTTATCTGGCCTTGATGTTGAGGCCAGAATGGACTCCTTACAACAGAGCCAAGGTATACACCGGCGCAACCACTTCCGAGGTTCAGATCCAACGGCGGAGAGGGGGAATTGACCATGGGAGGCTGAGGCGACCTCTCGTGGCTTGACGACTCGACGGTACTGCCTTCGTCTCCGACACTGGCGGCGGGAAAGGGAGGGAGGGACTCAGAGGGGAGAGCGAAATTAGTCTTGGCCTTGGAACCGCGAAACCGTCGGGCGGCGGCGTCGTAGGCGAGGGCGGCCTCCTCTGCGGTGTCGAAGGTGCCGAGCCAGACGCGGCTCTTCTTGGCGGGATCCCTGATCTCGGCGGCGTAGCGGCCCCATGGTCTCTTCCTCACCCCTCTGAAGTGGTGGGGTTTCAGCACTCCGGCGCCGGCGGCAGGGACACCGAATTGGAGGCCGTGGTTCGCGACACCATCTCCAGATTTTGAGAAGGGGGAGAAGTTTTAGGGTTCTAAGAACTAATTGGGTTTCTAAAGCAAATGGAGATTTTGAATAGAAGAATTTGAGACCCAAAGAAATAAAAAAGAAAAGTAAAAGAGAAATCAGGAAGAAAAAAAATGAAAATTTCTGATTTTGAATTTTCAAATTTTATTTAAGTTTAATTTTTTTTAAATTAAATTATTATTTTATTATTATTTTATTGTTATATCATATTAATATTTTCAAAAGAAAAAGAAAATTCAATTTTCAATTTACCTTTTTATTTGTGGGGTATATTTGCAAAAAACAAGGAAAAAAAAGTCTTTGGGGGTAGATTTGCAAAAAACAAAAAGGGTAGGGTAGTTTTGCAAGTGCATTAGTGATTTGGGGTATTGGGTGCTATTTCCCTTTTTTTATTCCCCGCATCGGTTTTTAATTAGCCAAAACAATAAAAATTTCCTTGGGCGCAACTAGTTGAAAAATGAATTTTCTTGATTATTGAACCGGTTGTTCATCTGAACTGGTTCACCAGATTTTTGGCGAAACTACGTTAGACCCGGCAAAACATGCCGACCCGCCTGATATTTTTAGGATTGAGACCCGATCCGAAAATCAATGGGTCAAGAAAGACCCGAACACGATGACCCGAAAAATTATGAGTTTGATATGACCCGACCCGTTGGGTTAACCAACCCGACCCAAGTATATCTATTACCTCATTGTAATGAATATTATGCTACTTTTTACTAAATTGTTATTATTTTATTACTAAAAATAATATTTTATTATTAAAATTATAACTTTTTTATAAAAGTTATTGTAAAAAATCATAAAAAAACTAACACTTTGCACCCGTTGGGTCGACCCGAACTTGAACCAAACTCGACATGACCCGACTCAACCAACTCGTACTTGTTAACGACCCGATTAACTAGAACCCGGTTTAACCGGGACCCGGGTGACCAAAACCCGAACCCGACCCGCCTGACTCAATTGCCAGGTCTACTTATGATACAAACGAATTTATTGACATGCAACCTAATTACTTGAAAACGTCTTTTACTATAGTCAAATTCAGATTTAAAAAAAATGAAACCATTTTTTAACAAACCGTTTTTTAACAACTAGTAGTTGTGTCCAAGGGAACCATTTTTTTTTTAAATTTATCATGAACCAAATTTTTTAACAAACCGGTTCATTCACTTAGGCACAACCTAATTGCACCCATTTTTTCATCTCAAGAACCTCACAAATTGGGCTTTTCAACTCAACCGGGTGTAGAGATCTACAAATTTATGCCGACCAATCAATTTGCCCGTTGTTTTGCATGTGTGACAACAATCTTGAAAGCTAAATCAAAGTCACGTTTTTTTTCCAATTTGCCCAATTCTTTCTATTTCCTTTTCGGATAAACTAGATGAGTAAAAGTAGAGAAAAAAAATAAGTACTCTCAAGTATAATGTAACAACGGAGATATTATGGTTATGGATGGCAACGGGGCGGGTTCGGGGCAGGGAGTACTCTCTCCGTCCCCGTCCCCGTTTTTGGCCCCAGTCCCCGTTTTTGGCCCCAGTCCCCGTCCCCGAACGGGGATCAAAGTCTTCCCCCATCCCCGCCGGGGCCCCGTTTTCCGTCGGGGATCCCCGTCCCCGTTTCACTAGACATAATTTTTTAAAATTTTGTCTAAATTTATATATTATTATGATTTAGGGTATAAATGATTTGAGATTTATGATTTAAAGTATAAAGGGTATACGATTTAGGGACTAAATAATATAAAATTTAGGATTTAAGGTTAAAAAAATCATAAAAATATTATATACGACGGGGATCCCCGCTGGGGACGGGGCGGAGAACGGGGTGGGGACCTCTATCCCCGCCCCGCTCCCCGTCTCCGCTCGAAGTTTAAATTCCCCCCGCCCCCATCCAGTGGCGTAGCCAGGAATTAACCCCAAGGGGGGCTAAAATCCCGTGCGAATTTTTTTGTGTGACTTAAATCTAACGTGGCTTAAATCCTATTTCGCAAAAATCAATTTTAATTTTTTTACAAAACTTAAGGTAATTTTCACGTGAGATGAAGAGAAAAAACTTAAGTAATTTTATTTTTTTGACTGAAATTGCATTTTCAGATGAGATAAGGGGGGGAAATTTAAGATAATTTCATTTTTATAACTTAAATTTATTAGGGCTAACTGAAATTACATTTTCAGATTCAATAAGGGTAAAAAATGCTTAAATTTTTTATTTCAGATTCATTTTTATAACTCAATAAGGCCTGAACTGGATCCGCCCCTGCCCCCATCCCCGTATAAATTTCCCGTCCCCGTAGCGGGGATTGCCATCCCTAATTATGGTCAGATATCATATATGTTCATGCTCCATCCAGACTAGGCTAGGCTAGGTACGTTGTATTTTACTGCTTTTTACAATTGCAATTTTGATAAAAAAAAAAAGAAACTAATTTTTTTCCTTTTAAATATTTAAATGACATGACAAGGGAGGTGGAGTGGAGGGTAAGAGTATCACTCCCCGTCAAACACCCGTGTTTTCTGGTTAGGTTCAGAAACTGAAAAATGGAAGTAATAAAAGAAGGGTCAGTCTATATGCAAACGAAATGTCGTCTATATGCAAACTGTTTTGTGCGTTAAGGCTAAACGTACAGGCTGGTGCGTTTAGGCTTAACGTACAAGGGACAAAATTGGAATAAAAGTGGAAAAAATATCCAGAATGACACTGTAGCTGTGCGTTAAGCCTTAACGTGTGGCACTGTAGCTGTGCGTTAAGGCTTAACGCACATACAAAAAAAAAAAAAAAAAAAATTTGCCCCATAATCATGTAGAGAATTTCAATACGAGTCCGTACATATAAAATTCGTTCAAAACGGACATCGTTTGCCCCTCCAAAAGCCCAAAAAACAAAGCCTTTCTACCCATTTTTTTTATAATTTGGTGCCCGGCATATAACGCATTATAGTGAATTTTTTTGGTTTTTTTTTTGCATTTTTCTACTATAATTTTGTATAAATTTTAGGTCAAACTATTGTATTTCATTAAATCTAGTATATACTTAGACTTATATACTATTGTATTTCATTAAATTTCATATAGTTACACTTATGTACTATAGTATTTCATTAAATTTCATATAGTTACACTTATGTACTATAGTATTTCATTATTTTTCATACAGTTACGCTTATGTACTATAGTATTCCATTAAATCTAGTATACCTAGACTTATATATTATAGTGTTTCATTAAATTTAGTATACTTAGACTTATATACTATAGTATTTCATTATATTTCATATAGTTACACTTATATACTATAGTATTTCATTAAATTTCATATAATTACACTTATGTACTATAATATTTCATTAAATTTCATAAAGTTACACTTATGTACTATAGTATTTCATTATATTTGATATAGTTACACTTATGTACTATAGTATTTCATTAAATCTAGTATACTTAGACTTATATATTATAGTGTTTCATTAAATCTAGTATACTTAGACTTATATACTATAGTATTTCATTATATTTCATATAGTCACACTTATGTACTATAGTATTTCGTATAGTTACGCTTATGTACTATAGTATTTCATATAGTTACACTTATGTATTATAGTATTTCATAAAATCTAGTATACTTAGACATATAAACTATAGTATTTTATTAAATTTCATATAATTACACTTATGTACTATAATATTTCATTAAATTTCATATAGTTATACTTATGTACTATAGTATTTCATTATATTTCATATAATTACACTTATGTACTATAGTATTTCATTAAGTCTAGTATACTTAGACTTATATACTATAGTATTTCTTTATATTTCATATAGTTACATTATATATTATAATATTTTATTATATTTCATATAGTTACACTTATGTACTGTAGTATTTCATTAAATTTCATATAGTTACACTTATGTATTATAGTATTTCATTATTTTTCATATAGTTACGCTTATGTACTATAGTATTCCATTAAATCTAGTATAGTTACGCTTATGTACTATAGTATTTCATTATATTTCATATAGTTACACTTATGTACTATAGTATTTCATGAAATCTAGTATACTTAGACTTATAAACTATAGTATTTCATTAAATTTCATATAATTACACTTATGTACTATAATATTTCATTAAATTTTATAAAGTTACACTTATGTACTATAGTATTTCATTATATTTGATATAGTTACACTTATGTACTATAGTATTTCATTAAATCTAGTATACTTAGACTTATATATTATAGTGTTTCATTAAATCTAGTATACTTAGACTTATATACTATAGTATTTCATTAAATTTCATATAGTTACACTTATGTATTATAGTATTTCATTAAATTTCATATAGTTACACATATGTACTATAGTATTTCATTATATTTCATATAGTTACACTTATGTACTATAGTATTTCATTAAATTTCATATAGTTACACTTATAAACTATAGTATTTCATTATATTTCATATAGTTACACTTATATACTATAGTATTTCATTATATTTCATATAGTTACACTTATGTACTATAGTATTTCATGAAATCTAGTATACTTAGACTTATAAACTATAGTATTTCATTATATTTCATATAGTTACACTTATATACTATAGTATTTCATTATATTTCATATAGTCACACTTATGTACTATAGTATTTCATTGTATTTCATATAGTTACGCTTATGTACTATAGTATTTCATTATATTTCATATAGTTATACTTATGTATTATAGTATTTCATGAAATCTAGTATACTTAGACTTATAAACTATAGTATTTTATTATATTTCATATAGTTACACTTTTATACTATAGTATTTCATTATCCTTCATATAGTCACACTTATATACTATAGTATTTCATGAAATCTAGTATACTTAGACTTATGTACTATAGTATTTCATTATATTTCATATAGTCACACTTATGTACTATAGTATTTCATTATATTCCATATAGTTACACTTATGTACTATAGTATTTCATTATTTTTCATACAATTACGCTTATGTACTATAGTATTCCATTAAATCTAGTATACCTAGACTTATATATTATAGTGTTTCATTAAATTTCATATAGTTATACTTATATACTATAGTATTTCATTATATTTCATATAGTTACACTTATGTACTATAGTATTTCATGAAATCTAGTATACTTAGACTTATAAACTATAGTATTTCATTATATTTCATATAGTTACACTTATATACTATAGTATTTCATTATATTTCATATAGTCACACTTATGTACTATAGTATTTCATTGTATTTCATATAGTTACGCTTATGTACTATAGTATTTCATTATATTTCATATAGTTACACTTATGTATTATAGTATTTCATGAAATCTAGTATACTTAGACTTATAAACTATAGTATTTTATTATATTTCATATAGTTACACTTTTATACTATAGTATTTCATTATCCTTCATATAGTCACACTTATGTACTATAGTATTTCATGAAATCTAGTATACTTAGACTTATGTACTATAGTATTTCATTATATTTCATATAGTCACACTTATGTACTATAGTATTTCATTATATTTCATATAGTTACGCTTATGTACTATAGTATGTAATTAAATCTAGTATACCTAGACTTATATATTATAGTGTTTCATTAAATTTAGTATACTTACCCCACTCTCCGTCCATTAGATCCGGGCCAATTCGATATCCATCTCCGTCCAACACGTACTACCCTACCCCACTCTCCGTCCATTAGATCGTTAACGTAATTACAGATTTAAGCCGAACTTTTTATTTTCATTCAATTTCTCCACAACTTCAAAACTTGGGTATTTATGGAAAGAAAAATTCGGTTTTTAGCTTTATGGAAATTGACCGATATCTGGGCCAATTCGATATCGTTTTAGGTCAAATTTTATACGATTTCGAAGCTATCCCCGAGACATTTCCAACCCCTATAAATAGGGCACCTTTCAATGAGTTTTCGGTATCCAATTTAATCCCAAAAGCTCAAGAACCCTAGCTCCGCGGCCGTGTCTGTTCATCGAAGAAATTCGTCGACCACCGTCCACCGTTGGAGTCGCCGCTACCACCAAAAGTTGCGTTTGGAAGTTAGCTTCCAAAGCCCCAAGCTCTCACCGCCGATTACCCACCTCCGGTCGCCGTATTAACCAGAATTTTATATGTCCGTTTTTTGGGCTTTTGGATGGGCAAACGATGTCCGTTTTGGACGAATTTTATATATACGGACTCGTATTGAAATTCTCTACATGATTATGGGGCAATTTTTTTTTTTTTTTTTTTTTTTGTATGTGCGTTAAGCCTTAACGCACAGCTACAGTGCCATACGTTAAGGCTTAACGCACAGATACAATGTCATTTTGGGCCTGTCTCCCTTGGCCCATTTCAACCTGTGCGTTATGCCTTAACGCACAGGTGGTACCCCCGAATTTTCCGAAAATGCCTATTCTGTCCCTTGTGCGTTAAGACATATCGCACCCCACCCGTACGTTAAGGCTTAACGCATATTTTGATTTGCATTTAAAATTTTTTTCGAGTGTATATATCTTTTTCCTAAAAGAAAACTGACGGGGCAATCTCACAGATCGGTGTGGTTAGCTTTCTCTGGAAGAATGGAGGCAGCAATGGGGTTGATGCGAAGAATCCATCCGAAGCAACAAGACACGGCTCTCTCTGCTCTCCTCAGCCTCATGCCTGATCATTCCTCCGATCTCCTCTCGCAAGTCGATCTCCCTCTCCAGGTCTCTCTATCTCTCTCCATCGCTCTCTGAATTTGGTACTCCACTTCCGAAATTCCGTTTTTGATCGCCAAATATACGTCCCGCTTCTTCGCCCTAGTTTCCGATTTCGTACTTTCTAGGTTTCTTTTTCGCTCGGCCGTTTCGGATTTTGATGTTTGTGTATGGAATGTGCATGTTTTACTCCTAAAATTGATTTCATTCGATTGATTTTCTTCCAATTTTGGGTTATCATAGATGCAGAAGTGAAGCTTGTACTGAATTCATGCACTTCTTTCCCCTTGGCCTTGAGAAGTATTCATATTTGTTTGTTATTCGGGGTTTTTAATGTGTAACCAACCTGTCTGCTCAGATGGTTTGATTTGATTAGGTTTCTTCTAGTTGGAAGTGAAAGCAAAAGTCAATGATGTACAATTAGTTTCTAGTTTCCTTTATAAATTGTCTATCTGATTAAGAATGTATATTGTTGAATTATGGTTAGCTTGTCCTAGTCATATGAGATCAGATCTACAATATAGCAGCTGTGTATTAATTAGTGAATCCTGAATAAGAAATAGATAGTATTTGTCGATTGAATAATAGCTTATTACATGTCCAATCTGACGAGCAAATTGTATTAGCAATTTATATAAAGATGTTTGAATATTATGTAAAATGATATAGGAGGGAAATAGTTGACGACTAGAGTATCTGGGACACTGCTTAGTCTGCTAAAAGCCTAAAGTACTATGCTTTGCCAAAAGTTGTTGCAGTTACTCTTTGCAAAACACCCCTAACACCTTTTTAAAAAATATTAATGCCTATAAAGAATCAAATCTGCAAGCTTTAATATCCCCTCCCCTTATTTTTTTATGAATTTCAATGGGCATGCTCATCCCTGTTGTCAGCTCCCCTAAGATACAACTGTGATATAATTTGTTATGCGATTATTCTTTTTTTTTTTGGAGCCATTAGATTTTTGCTTTTTAAAAGCTTAATTTTGGATATTCTCTTTCTACTTTTGCGAATAAGGTAAGATAATTTAACATGAATCACTATATTCAGTAGCAACAAAAAAAGGTAAGATTTAATTTGATGCTGATCATTAACAAAGTATATTCTACATAAGAGATGCATCCCTTATAGAGGAGCATTTTTGGTTCCATGGACCTGCACACATTAAGTACCTCATCACAAGCCTTGGTAGGTTTTTGGGAGAACCATATTTTAGCTCATTCCTCACTTCTTGTATATTTATTGAGTCGACTGTGATGCATTGATGCATGTTACTGCTAAATTGGCTGGTTTCATTGGCAATAGAATTATGTTGATCAAGTGCAAATTTGCTTCTCACCTGAAATCTCTTACACAATCATCCGCCCAAAATTTTGGGTCTTACAATTTTCAAAAATAAATACTTGTTTTTCTCTGACAATTTTGACAATGATTTTTTTGTGTGGAAACAGATTCTACATGATGATGACAGTGGTAAGGAGTTCATATTGTGTGAATACAATAGGGATGCTGATTCATATAGGTAACTTATGAAATTATATACTTCTTTTCTTTTCCTTGTTCTTCAACATGTTGTGTGGGGGTGAGTGGGGTGGGGAGATGTTATAAATCCCATTCTGTAACTTTAGATGTATGGAAAATGCTTGAAATTGAGATTTCATCTTTGCTTGAATTCACAGCACCAACTTGTCATTTGGTCTTTGGATACCCTATTCTTCTATGCCCTTGGACAATTGAGAAGCATTAATAGTTTTTTCTTACTTTGATCTGTAATAACCGTTTACTGATAACTTAACTCGACTTCATTCTTGTACCTTCATCTAACTGCAGATCACCCTGGTCAAATAAATACCATCCTCCATTGGACGAGGGCCTTTATCCGTCTCCAGAGCTCAGAAAACTTGAAATCGATGCAAATGATGTATTTTCCGTATACCGTGACCAGTGAGGTTCTTTACTTGCCTCTTCCTTGCTTTTGTCTTGGTATAATGGATTGTGGTCATATGGAATTTCACCTATTTCAGTTCTGAGATATTCAATATCTAAGAAAATGCAACATCTTGATTTATTGAGAAATTGACAGGTATTATGAAGGTGGGATTTCATCAGTATATATGTGGGAAGATGACAATGATGTATTTGTTGCATGCTTCTTGATAAAGAAAGGTATATTGATTTCTTAAAGTGTACTTATGAAACCAATATAAGGAAAATTAACTTCATAACTTTGATGCAATGCATTCAATTTCATTCTTACATCGAACTGTTGTTGTTGTTGAATATAAATGAAGATGGATCGAAGTATGCTCATGGAAGAAGGGGCTATTTGAATGAGGGGAAATGGGATGCTATCCATGTTATCGAGGTAACTTACAACTTCAAATGCGTATGAGAAAATTTGAAATTTGCTTACCATCCAATGCTTGCTTGTCTTGTATTTCTATTTTTTTCTCTATGATTTCTTTACATTACTTCGCAATAGGTTGGACCTGACGAAGATGGAAGTGCCCGTTACTGTTTGACCAGCACCATTATGCTATCTATGACTACGAATAACCAATCTGCTGGCAAGTTCAGTTTGTCTGGATCTATTAGAAGACAGGTATGCCTGATTATCTAAATGGTATCTTTGAGTCTTCGACAGATCTATATCTCCTTCATCTATGCTCAATCACTTGTGTGTGTGAATAATAGGGCGATAGCAAGTCATACATTAGTCTCTTGTGGGATGGCCCATGCAACCTGTTTATTATTTAATTCTTTTAACATAAATCCACAGTCATGATGAACACAATTTTCGGAAAATGGGGCTAGATCTGCTTGATGACAGTCAACTGATGGAATATAGTTTTTTAGATTAGGCAGTGTGCGTCACAAATTATTGCTTTGATAGTTTCAACAATTCAAATTTGGGGCTTGTCGAGCTAGTTAATGGAAATGGTTTTTTCCCCTTCATCTCCTTGCTGTCTTCATAACTGTCTTGGGGCTAGCTTTTCAAACTGTCAATAACTTGATCTCTCTTTCACCTTTTTTCTTCTGACCTCATTGGTCCAGATGAGTATGAACCTAGCTGTCGCTGAGGGCCACCTTTGTAACATGGGAAGAATGATAGAAGAGATGGAAAGCAAGCTGAGAAACTCACTGGATCAGGTTTCTTCAGTTGACATCTCAATGCCTATCTAAAATTTGATTCTTATAAATCAATGAATGGCTTATGTTCATCCAATCTCACCCGGATACGGTTTGAATTTCACTGCAGGTTTACTTTGGGAAAACAAGGGAAATGGTCTGCAATCTGCGTCCCCCAGCAGAGGTGGCACCAATGAGGCTGCCTGACAGCTGATCTTTCATGATATTTCCGGTATTAATGAAGTTAGATTGATTTCGAACAAATATTGCTAGCACAATCAAGTTCTATGAAGAAATTTACAATTGACATTTTTATTTTATGTGTTTGTCTTGCTGATCCTCAAGTACTGTTTTGTTGTTGTGTTTGACTGATTGGTGATTGTTTGTTGTGTGGTTTAAACCTTGGAGCGTCTGCCTCATTTCATTAGTCATGTTCTGTCAAGGAGTTGTTCTTTTCTTCCAGGGATTTTTTGTATGGTGAGCTTAGCGTTTATAAGGAGGGGAAACACAGGTTGTATGTGAAGATTCTTAAAACGTGTTATCACGCTCTATAAGTTCTCGTTAATCTACATATCAAGTGTCCCTGCTGAATGTAACATGGTCTTTGTATGTTTCGAGATTACACACTTTACTCTTGACTGATTTGGGTTACCTAAATGATTAATATATGATCAAGATGGTTCTTTTATCAACAATAAAACCAAAGGAAGTGAGGGGACGATTACTGAGACAGCTAGGAATTAAGTTGATGTCATCAGCTTCAATGATCAGATTGGAAACAATTGACGGAAAAAAGACCTTGTACTAACATCCCTTGTACAAATTAACATAGAGGCTCTGGTTCATATACATATCTTTTCAGATGAGAGCTTTAAAATCTTGACCTAACTGATCATTTTCCTCATCCTTCATTCTATCCTGTCATCCCCGGATTTTATAAAAGTTGAATATCTCTATGCTTGTTTTATCATGCAACATGTCGTCCATGTTTCTCTTCTGGATAAGCAAGTTGCTAATTCAAGGGAATTGGCACCAGACAAATATCAGTTGACAGTATGAAAGAATGTTTAGGAGTTGATCTGTTCAATGTACAAGGCTTGCCGGGTCTTGATCAAATCGCAGATGGAAGAGGGATTTCCAACCTGCACAACATTCCCATCCTCCATATACACAGCTCCATCTGCATATTCAAGTTCTTCTAGGCGATGAGTTACCCACAGTGCTGTTACATCTTTGGAGCTGCTCAACGTGTTCTTCACGGCCTTAACAACACCAATCTACAGCAAACCACACAAATCATTTAAAGTATAATATGATAAACCCTTGAGGGAGAAGGAATATCAGAAATGATAGTAAAAATTGATACCTGATCACTTTCATCTAGAAATGTAGTGAGCTCATCCAGTAAGAGAACTTTGCAAGTTTCAGCTAATGCACCTGCAATTGCTACCCTCTGTTTCTGACCTCCACTGAGAGTCTGAACTGGCCGCTGGTTAAGTATTGTACACATATTATTTGAGGCTCCAGGGATATGCTCACTACACTCGGAAAGTTACATGCTTAATAAAAACTTACTTGCAAGTAGGGCAACATGCCCACGGAATCCAAAGCTTTTCGAACCCTTGTTCTTACTTCTTCCTTTGTGATGTTGAGCTTTCCAAGACCAAATGCTACATCAGCTTCCACAGTAGGCATTACTACCTGTTTAGGGATTAAAGCGGATCAAGCACATATAAGGCTTCACAGCATAAATTTCATGATATGATTATTATGACAATCCAAATATAACCACTGCAGGGGAGCTCAAATCTCTACACGCAAGCAAAAGGGAATTGGACGCAAAGAAAAAGCATCAGGCAGATAGATTGTTCTTCAACATCATAAGAGCGTTATATTGCATCGTGTAGCGCCCTTTTCTGGAATGCATCTATCTCATATGTTCTATTTAATGATGTAGAAGAACAAAAATGAAAGCTTATAAAAAAAGAGACAGAATACAGCTTCTGAATTCTGATGCCTTGATTATATGCTTTAGGTATTTACTATTTAGAGCAATCTTTAGTATTGATTATTTAAAATTAGCACTTCTAAAATCTTTCTAGTTCTTGTAGGATATATCTTATGCCTTAAACAAGTTGTCTTCTTGGCTATGATTTCAGGTTCAGAAAATATGTGAAGCAGATGTATCCACCTTGAAGTCTTGAACTCTGAAGTTCAAAGCATTCTAACGATTCCCAGTAAACATAGATCAAAGCTAATTCCAAAATGGTTAAGTAGCAAGCAAAATGACCTGATGATCCGGATTTTGGAAGACAAAGCTTCTGGGATTCTCAACATACAAACTTCCACTTGTAGGAACTAAGAGCCCAGCCAATATCTGCAACAATTTTAAATCATTAGAGGAAGGAAAATGTATGTTCTAGAGAAGCATTCAACTGAGCTACGTGCCAAGAATGTCTAGCTTCACGAGCACCAAACAAAGAAATTCTAAAATTTCAACCTTCAAGAGGGTGGATTTGCCACATCCATTGGGCCCAAGCAGCATCCACAGCTGCCCTGAAGGGATCTGGATTGAACAATTTTTGAGAATTTGGAGGTTCACCCCTGGCCTTGAGGTAACGGAGAACCTCAAATTCCGGCCTTCAATGGCGTAATTCGTACTCGAAATGTTGCTGCAACAGGATAAAAAATAGCCCCAGACATATTACTTGTGCTGCAAATCCGCTAGCAAGGTAAATGCCCGTAACATCTAAAGCCAAGAAGGTGTTCGATAAAAAGCCTGAAAGAAGAGAAGAAAGAGACAGAGCACCTGGGAGACTTGTTGGACTGTAAAGGAGGAAGAATGGGCGCCGAAGCTCGCGCGAAGGTGAAGCAACTCATTACACTCGATCAATCTGTCGTCTGATTTTAAAAATTTCGAGACTCAACTGAATCAGCAGCCTTAAATATTATGAAACCAAATTGTTTGGGGTGACTGAATTGAACCCATTTGAGCCACGAGTACAGTAAAAGCTAAGAAGTGAGGTATACAGAACAGATCCCCTGTATTTGCCCAACGATTCAGCCAAAAACTCCCCGAAAATGTCTTCCAAAGAAACTCAGGAATTGAGAGAGTGAAATCTGGGGATTGAATCGGATATTTTCATGCCTCTCGAACGCGTTCTGGGGCAGAATATGAGCAGAAAGCACCAATACCCGATCCGACTTACAAACCGGATACCCGATATGAACACCCCTTGAAAAAATTATCCGGATCTTATCCGACTTACAAATTAGATGAGGATTAATAGCCACATAAGATAATTATAAACTTTTTACTCATAGCATTCATCAAAACATTGCTTATTGGGTTTTCTAATCAGAAGTATTGTTTCTCAAAGTATCCAATGATATCCGTGTCCTCATAAAGAAGTGAAGATGATGATCCGTCTATGCTCTGATTATGTTTTTCTTATAAGGATTCAACCACTATTTCTCAATGTATTCAATGAGACCGTTCTTCCACGATTTCCTCAGTTTTTGAAGCCTCTCTTCGTAACTTTTCTCTGTGGTTGAACACCAAAGTCTTCAACATTGGCCGCAAAAGTCGCGGACTCTTTTCGAACCCTTCAAGATTGGATTAGCATATGTCTTGATGTTGTGTTTGATATGCACCTAACACAAAAAGGTGTTTAACCCGATCTTTAAAAACTGTCTGAATTGCATTGATGAGTGTCTTCTCTCGATCAGTCATTATGGCTGTTGGCATTACTCTCGCCTCTTGAAACAAATGCATAAGCTTTTTCATTATGAATCCGCAATGCAACTCATCTTCCTCCTGTGTGAATGCATAAGGATGAATGTAAGAAAACAAAAGAGTATAAGCAATTTTAAATCATGGATATTACGACTATATTAAATTGTAATAAACAGAAAGTCATTATATACCTATTTGTCTTGTATGTGACGTCGATAACTACCACGTACGAGAACATCTTCAACAAGTTCAGTGAGTGAAGGTGAGCGAAAAAATAAGATATCGATAAAAGACGTAGACAACTTCCTGAGAGGATGCATTTTGTACCCGTGTTTTTGGAAAAAAAAAATAGAGTTCATTGGATAACCGTCATTTCTCCACGATCCTCGTAGTGCCTTTTTTTTTTATAGAAAGTTGGAAACTTGTTTCGGTGATGTTACATTTCCGAGGAAGAAGCTTCTCAACTCCGCAACAATAACACTCGGCGAATTGAACCTCTCGCTGAACCTCCTGACAATGCGCTGCTCATCCGGAGTCATTCGGTCCATGTATGCATGCCCAAGTAAGGTAGTCAGAAGCTTATGGTTGTGTTGTCCGCTCAACACATTCAAGATCCATTTCCGAGTCTCTACTCCCGACTTCTTCTTCATTTGAACACCGTACAACTCAAATGTGCACATGGACTTCTTCGATATAGTTTCACGAAGTACCACATCAGCCTCCTTCGAATCTTCTTCACTAACTTTCTTCCTCCCCAATCTATATTAACCACAATTCTCGTACGTCAAACTAACATGTCTTTCTTTACTTCAGAGAATGACTAGAACCATCATCAAATCTTTGCCCCTCTTCTGAGCCCAATCAACCAACTCCTCTCGGCTATTCCACTTTTGATTCGTATGAAATTCAAATCCATAATCTTTCCCCTATTAATGTAATCAATAATGTTATTTATTTGGATTTAATGACATAGCAATATCTCAATCTCCAAACTTAAAGAACTACTATTTCTAACTACACATGCAATATCTCCATACTGCTAAATATTTAATAAATGCTAACAAAACTACAATAGTAATACTAAAGTAAAACTATATGATTTATACGATAAAAACTTGAGTAAAACTATATATATTTTCATTCCTCTATACCTAAACTAATTCATACAATATCGCATACAATATTACCATAACTAATTCATACATATTTATATAACGCAACTATCAAGCCTTTTACGAACAATTATGGAATACTAACCGCGAAATTATTGGGGTTGAATTCTTCATCATTGCTCAAATATTCGTTTTCGCTATTCCAATAGTCGTTTTCGCTATTTTTCATTGTGGTAAGTTTGTATTTGTGTGTGAAAAAAATTGAATGAATGCGTTTGAGTATTTATAGAGGGATAATTCGACTGTTGGAATAATAATCGTTGGGCTACGCAAGAATATGGCATACGCAACATCTGTCCGTAGAAGCCAAAATTTCAAAACCCCCAATGGCTATCTCCAACGACCATATTTTATATTCTACGCATGTATCTTCCGTACGCAAGATACCTGCGTAGAGAAATTGTCTTCTCTACGCAGATATCTTGCATACACAAGATTTTTGCGTAAAAAAATGTAGTGTGAAACGACGTAAATTATAGTGTATATAGCGGCTTCGTTTTTTAACCCATGCTCTTCGATATATTGGTGTAATATTTAAAAGAAACAATGTTAAAAAATACCCATTTTGGTGCCCAATATTTCAAAATAGGTATTCTTTTAAAGGATATGAATGCAATATCCATTATTCTACCCAAATAAGGGTATTTTGGTAAAATCACATAATTTTACCCTTTAAAAGAAAAGATAAAATACAATTTCATTTTACCTTTTCTTTCTGTAAATTTAATTTAGGTGGTGGGGGAGGTTTAGGTTTGGCCAGAGATCGAGCCGGAGAGGAGGAAGATCGACGAGATGCAGAAAATCGAGCCGAGAGGAGGAAGATCGACGACGGGGTGGATCGGAAGATGTGCCGAGTTGACGGCGGGGGTGGATCGTCTTCTCCAAGAGGCGGGGGTTTGGGAGGCGAAAAGTGTTAGGGTTTGCGAAAATTTCAATTTTGGGATCTGAGAGGCGGGGGGAGAGAGATCTGGGATTGTGGGAGAGGGAGTCGAGAGGAGGAAGATGAGCCGCTAGAGATCGAGCGGAAATCGGGCCGCCTTAGGTCGGAGGTGGGGGAGGCGGTTGTCGCCGGGGGTGATCGAGGCGGAGAGCGGAGAGCCAGTTGCAGAAATCGAGAGCGGAGAGATCGAGAGCGGGCCGAAGTTGCAGAAATCGAAGTCGAAGCCGAGTTGCAGAAATCGAGTTGCAGAAATTGAAGCCGAGAGGAGGAAGATCGACGAGAGGATTGGTTTCGTTGGGTTAGGGTTCGTCGGGTTCTGGGGGGTTCGTCGTCTTCAATGGCGTTTTCAACAGCAAGGCCTAGCTCTTTCGCTGGGTTAGGGTTCGTCGTCTTCAATGCGTTTTCAACAGAGGTCGTCTTCAATGGAGGTCGGAATTTGGGAGACAGAGACGACCGAGTTCTGGGAGGTCGTCGGAGAGGGAGTTCGGGTCGGATAAGACGACCGGGTTCTGGGAGAGGTCGCCGACACCATGTTTTAATTTTATTTTCCCTTTAAATTAAGACAAAATAAATATGAAAATGAAAATTTGTCCCAAAATATAAAGACAAAAGAAAATCCAAAAAAGTAAAAAAAGGATATTGTTGTAATATCTAATAAAAAAATACCCACTTTGCAAATTTCATAATAAAAGTGATATACTTTTGCAAATGAGCCTATTTAAAATTAGGAATTGGTGAGTACGTACACAAGGAAGTTTTTTTTTCCCGCGAATCTACTTTGTGAAGTAAATCAATAATTTCAGCATCAATGACCGGCAATTAGCACATGGAATCTTAATTAGTTACAAACACGAGATTCATGAAACTGGTGATATGATAATTCTTGATTCTGTGATATGTTATTATATGTCATTTCCACCTAATTTATTAAGAATAAAATACTTTACAGGTTGTTAGAACTTAGAAGGGAGTAATATGTATTATTGTTGACCCAAAATAATTAGCAGTGTGTCTTGAAAAACTAGATCACTCATCTCTCTCTCTCGTCAAAATGCGGTCAAGCAAATTGACAAGTCAGAATGTGGCCGTCATCGGCGCCGGCGCATCCGGCGGCTAAGGAGCTGCGGCAGGAAGGGCACGTGGTGGTGGTGTTTGAGCGAGAATCACAGCTGGGTGGGACATGGGTTTGAACTTTATATTTGTTAAACTGAGTTGGAATGAATTTCTGATGATTCATTAAGCCACTCAAGGGCTGAATATATAGCTAATTACAAGATAGCGATAACCATAAATAAAGATACACAAGATATTTACTTGACATACAAGAGAGAATCTAAACTAGAAGATATGAATCCCTAATACTCCCCCTCAAGTTGGAGCATGCGGATCAAGGATGCCCAACTTGGACGAGAGATGCATAAACTGTGGACGAGCGAGCGCCTTGGTGAATATATCAGCTGGCTGCTGTGAAGTAGATATGTGAGACATAGTAAGAGTGCCAGACGTCACGAGATCGCGAACGAAATGACAATCAATCTCGATGTGCTTCGTCCGCTCATGAAAGACAGGGTTGGCTGAAATGTGAAGCGCAGCCTGACTGTCACAGAAAAGACTGATTGGTGTGGTATGGAGGACGCCGAGGCAGCGAAGGAGAGACCGCAACCAGATAAGCTCGCAACACGTGACCGCCATAGAGCGGTATTCGGCCTCTGCGGAAGAACGAGAGACGGTAGGCTGTTTCTTCGTTTTCCAAGAGATCGGAGATCGCCCGAGAGTAACAAAGTACCCAGACACCGAGCGTCGAGTGAGAGGGCAGGCGGCCCAGTCAGAATCGCAATAGGCGGTGAGACGCAAAGAGCTATTTTTGGAGAGAAAAATGCCTTGACCTGGGTGTCCTTTGATGAAACGCAGAACCCTCAACGCCGCTTGCCAGTGAGCCTCTTGCGGGTGCTTCATGAATTGTGACAAGGTGTGCACAGCAAAGCAGAGATCGGGGCGGGTGATTGTGAGATATACGAGGCGCCCAACGAGACGGCGATAACCCTCTGGGTCCGAATAGTCCGCCCCGGACGCCTTTGCAAGTTGATGATTGGCATCCATAGGAGAGTCACACGGTTTGCTTGCTAATAGCCCCGATTCAGCCAGAATTTCCAGAGCATACTTGCGCTGAGAGACGATAATGCCAGTGTGATTTCGAGCGATTTCAAGCCCGAGAAAGTACTTAAGGGAGCCCAGATCCTTCATGTGAAAACACCGACTAAGATATGATTTGAAGGACGAGATGGCAACAGAATTATTACCGGCAATGATGAGGTCGTCTACGTAAACAAGTACGTGTAGGGAGATGCCGTTTCTGGACATGGTGAAGAGAGAGTAATCGGCTTTGCTCTGCAGGAAGCCGTATTTCCGAAGGGCAGTGGCCAATTTAGAGAACCAATTCCTCGGAGCTTGACGGAGACCATATAGTGATTTTTGAAGCTTGCAAACTTGCCCAGAGGAGGCTTGAGAATAGCCAGGAGGAGGCAACATATAAACAGTCTCGTCAAGATCGCCATGTAAGAACGCATTATGAACGTCCATTTGATGAAGCTCCCAATCTCGGATAGCAGCAACCGAGAGAAAAACACGAACAGTCACCATTTTGGCAACGGGGGCAAAGGTTTCAGTGAAATCGATGCCTTCTACCTGACGGTTGCCGAGAACGACCAGACGCGCCTTGTGGCGTTCGATACTGCCATCAGACTTATGTTTGATGCGATAAACCCATTTGCAACCTATGGGCTTTTTGCCTGGTGGTAAAGCTGTGACTGTCCAAGTGTGATTACGCTCAAGAGCGTCTAACTCCGCGCGCATAGCAGTGCGCCAGTGGGAGTGCCGAGTGGCCTCAGAAAACGACCGAGGCTCCTCTCCGGAAGTAATGGCAGCTAAGAACCTGGAATGAGACACCGAAAAATTATCAGTGGAGACGTAAGCGGCAATAGGATAGTGGGTACCTGATCGCGTCGAGGACGGTGAAGGTGCTGATGGTGTGGGTAATGGGGAAGAAGCGGTGCCTTGAGTGGTGTGACAGACGTAGTCACGAAGGAGTACAGACTCACGGCGAGCGCGAGTGCTGTGTCTAGACGGAGTTGGCAGCACGGGCACTGTCGGAGGAGCGGGCGGCGGTGACGGTTCGGTAGATGGAACCGAGAGGGAAGTGCTCCCCCTGTCATCCGAGATTCCCAAAGGAGGATCATCAAAGACCGAAGGTGGCTGTAGCTGAGGCAAAGCAGGAGCCGGAGTGGACGGCTATGCAAACGGAAATACCCCTTCGTAGAAGATGACGTCTCTAGAGAAAAAAATCCGATCGGATTCAAGATCCAACACACGCCATGCTTTCTTGCCAGCCGGATAG
Source organism: Rheum nobile (assembly GCA_027886185.1). NCBI lineage: Eukaryota > Viridiplantae > Streptophyta > Magnoliopsida > Caryophyllales > Polygonaceae > Rheum > Rheum nobile. The sequence continues at coordinate 6,672,229 of WOAB01000506.1, read as the reverse complement.
CCGAGAAATATACACTTGGCTCCGCGAGCCTCGAATTTGTTGGAGGGACGAGGCACACGAGAAGCAAAGCATAGACAACCGAACACACGGAGATTGCTCAGAGACGGTGCGCGACCATAAAGAAGCTCGTAGGGCGAGTGGTTGGCGAGCATAGGTGAAGGTGTACGGTTGATCAAATGGCAAGCAGTTTGAACACATTCGCCCCAAAAACGTATTGGAAGGGAAGCTTGAAAATGCAAAGCACGAGCAACATTGAGGATATGCCGGTGTTTGCGCTCGACCCGGCCATTCTGCTGAGGCGTGTAGACGCAGGAAGTCTCAAACACGATACCAAGATCGGCAAATAGAGAGCGTAGAGCCACAAACTCGGCCCCATTGTCAGAGCGCACACATTTAACTTGAGATTGAAATTGTGTACGAACCATAGCCAGGAACTGCGGAAGAAGAGAGCCAACCTCGGCTTTGGACTGCATTAAGTAAACCCAAGTTGCGCGAGAAAAATCATCGACTATGGTCAGAAAATAAGAGGCACCAATAGTAGATTTAATGCTGTAAGGACCCCAAATGTCGCAATGAACCAAATCAAATAAAGAATCTGCTTTATCATAATTCAACGGAAAACTGCTTCGGGTTTGTTTTGCCTTAAAACAAATCTCACAAGGCTCACAATGAGTGGAAAGAGTAACAGAACTATCATGCTTAGCTATGCTAGATAAAACAGAGTGCGACGGGTGACCAAAACGCAGATGCCATAACACGGAAGAACCAGGAGCTGAAACAGTGCAGACACGCGATGGAGAAGAACTGAATGAGTGCAGCCAGTAGACGCCCCCACGTTGCTTACCCACACCAATCACCGTCCTCGAAGTGCGATCCTGAACAATACAAAGCACATCAGTAAGAGTGATGACACATTGAGAGTGTATAGCCAATTGAGCAGCCGAAATCAAGTTGCAATCCAACATAGGAATGTAAAGGACATGATTGATAACAGTAGATGAAAAATTGATGGAGCCCTCCTGAGTAGCAGTAATATAACGATCATCTGGCAACTTGATTGAGACAGGAGAAATAGACATAATGTCGTGCAACAATGCCTTATTTCCGGTCATGTGGAACGAGGCCCCGGTGTCAAAAATCCACGTGATCGGCTTACCTGACGCGGGATCGGTTACCCCGGGCTTGATGTTCATGGAATTATATAATTGAACAACAGTTTCCCATTGCTCGGGAGTAATAGACGCACCAACTGCGGCACGGTCACTCGTCGTGAGAGACCCGGGAGTAGATGATGATGGCAGGTGAGCAGCATTGACCATGCCCGAACCGCGACCACGCCCACGGCCGCCTCCCGGTGCAGAAGAAGATGACCCGGACTGAGATTGATTGCGGCTCGAGTTGCGAAAAATAAACCCTTCAGGAAAGCCGTGAACCCGATAGCATTTACTGATGTCGTGACCCGCCTTGCCACAGTGCGCACAAGGAGGCTTAGGTGAAGTGCGAGGTGAGGGCGGCTCAGCAGGACGATGAGCAGCGAGCGCCAAAGCATCGGTTTTGGAATCGCGATCCTTGACGATGGTCTTGTGACGTTTCTCCTGAACGGCGAGAGAGTAGACCCGAGAGAGAGGCGGCGGGGGTTCCTGAGCAAGAACATTGGAGCGAAGGGTACTGTAATCGCCGTCGTCCAACCCGATTAGAAATTGATGAAGACGCTCCTCCTCGCGATCTTTGAGTAAAGTGTCAGAAATTTTACACTTGCAGGCACCGCAAGTACAGGTACGAACCGGGACATAAGTACCAAGTTCATCCCAAAGTTGCTTGATGGAGCCGAAGAATGCCGCAACCGACTGCCCGTTTTGACGACTTTGAGCAATGTCGGTACGGAGTTGAAGGATTCGAGGCCCGTTGCCGACCGAGAATCTTTGCTTGAGATCAGCCCATAATAGACAAACGCTGTCTGTCATGGAGATAGAAGACCGAAGGGTGGGATCAATGGAACGGAAGATCCACCCCTTGAGCATGGAGTTGACGGCGCGCCAGTCGTCCAGATCGGCGGGATCCGTTGGCTTCGGAAACCGACCTTCGAGGAAGCCCATCTTCCTGCGAGCGCAGAAAGCATTCTCCATGGCGGCAGCCCATTCCATGTAATTCTCGCCCTTGAGGACGACAGAGGAGATGTCGAGACCGGTGTGGTCCGACGGGTGAAGGTAAAAAGGTGAGTCGAAAAAATTTGCTAGGTTAAAACCTGCTCCGATACCATGTTAAACTGAGTTGGAATGAATTTCTGATAATTCATTAAGCCACTCAAGGGCTGAATATATAGCTAATTACAAGATAGTGATAACCATAAATAAAGATACATAAGATATTTACTTGACATACAAGAGAGAATCTAAACTAGAAGATATGAATCCCTAATAATATTCCCCAAACCGAGTCCGACCCGATTGGGGTTGACCCGAATCGGAAAGTGGTACACTCCAGCCTCTATCAATCTCTCCGCACCAACTTACCCAGAGAAATCATGGGCTTTCTTGATTTCACTTCTATCGCCACCGGTATCATTTACATACTCCCTTCACTTTGTAGCTCATAATCTTGTTTGTGTTTGTTAGCTCTCAATTTGATTGCATGTGGCACCTGGTTTGGTTTATAAGTCTAATCAAATTTGATACCTGTAGATTCCTATTCCTAATTTGATTACATGATCAAACTCTGTTGAAATATCTATGGCACATCGGAAGTTGGACTTAATCAAGTGTAGTATATAAAATTGTCGATTGGTTTTAGGACTGGGCTTATGTATTGGGTTTTAGGACTGAGCTTAGTTAAGTCCCAACTTACTTTCATTTCAATAGACTATTGCCTTATAAATGTACATAATAAAGAAATTGCTGATAGATAACCCCTTCAATTTAGGAGGAGTTAATAACTGGACTGCATATACACAATTCTATAGAAAACATCAACTATTGCAGGTGATCCTGGCAGGGATTTCCTTGTCATGAAGAGGTGTTGAGATACTTGCAAGATTTCGCTCGTAAGTTCAAACTGAACAAGCTTGTTCGTTACGAAACTGATCGAAGTACAACATGTTGAGTTAGAGAATGGCAAGTTCAAGGTAAGATCAATAAGGCGAGGAGGAAACGAGAATGAAGTGAACGAGACATTTGATGCTGTAGTTGTTTGCAAAGGCCATTATACTCAGCCACATATTGCTAAAGTTCTTGGTAATTTCTTGTACAGTATGTCGTTGTTGCTCGTATTGCAATATATATGGTTTTATCTCAATGAAAACGATTTCATCAAAAAGTTTGATGCAGTGATTGAAAAATGGCATGGGAAACAAATTCACAGTCACAATTATCGAGTTCCTCAACCATGAGAAAAAGAAGGTTGTTAAAGAGGATTCACAGTCACAATTATCGAGTTCTTCAATTTCAAGTATGAAAATGATAGCCCCTGGTAGAACACAACTTATGCATTTATGTTTGACTTGACATACAAAAAAAACTGTTTGTTTTTTATGTTGCTCAATAACCTCAATTATTGTTGAGCACCCCACAAACCTTGCCGCGATGGAGTAGGTAATTTGCAGGTTATGAACCATAGCGCCACATTTCGAACCATGAGCACTTGTTCATCCTTTTCCATTGCACCATGTGCCTTGAAATGAGCTATCATGCCTTACAACTGTGAATTTTTTTGGGTATAATTTGCACTACTGCAATTTCTAGAAATTTACAGTATCCATGTTCAATAAGAGGGATCCTCAGCGCTATCATGGTTTTAGCATCTCCTTTGAATGGCCTCTAGTTCTCTATAGATATTGATTTTAAATACAATGTAAATTTTTAGTTTTAAAGGTTAAGTTGGGCCACTTGCAAGTTTTTCAATGCGTTTCAACTGCTTGTGGATATTTTTATCATCCTCAATGTGTTGCAAAATTGCTCCATCCAGCTGCTGAAGAACTTGCAAAGAATGTTTTCTGCTGCAGTGTTGTTTGCCTGTCCTAGTCACAACTGTTATGTCTGCAAACAATTGGAAAATCATATGGTTTGTGAGCTGCAGTTTGCTGTTTGCAAACAATGCCCAAAAGCATACCATCGCAAATGTCTACCGAGGTAACAACCGCATTTTGATATATTGTCTGTAAGTTTGGGCTAATTGGTTTGAAATGTGTATTTATCATTGAGTTAGAGATTTGTTTGTTATCATTAACTACTTGGCATAGTAATGTTAAATTAAACAAATATTTTTGTCTTTCTATCATAAAACACAAGATTGATGCGGACCTTGGGACTCCTATGAGAAACCACCTTAAGTTCCCCGGTGAGGATGCCAAAAGCAAAAACCATCTTCAGTAATATTGCTGAAAAAGAATAAGCTTGAATCTGAAAAGAAAAGTTTGATACCTGAGATGAAAAGGCATAAACATGTGGGACCTGATACGTCAATTGGGAAGTCTTCAAAGCTCGTGCAAGAGGGTCGAACCAATGAAAAGAATGCTCAAACATCATTGGTACCAAGTAAAAGAAAAGCTGATGGCATTGCTGTCAGCAAGCAACCTGTAAAAAAAAGCTTTTATGAAGAAACCAGTCGGGTCTTCACTTAATCCAGAAAATAAAGAAGCTCTTGGAAAACAATTATATGAAAAATGCTTCAAGCAATCTGAATCAGCTAGTCTAGTCAAAGCAAGCTTGTTAGTGAAGGTGAATCAGGTAAAGCAATCACGACAGTTCCAGAACAATTTGTCTGCTTGGAAGATGAATTAGATGCAGATTCAAAGAAAAGGTACAAGTATTACATCTGTCCCATTAATGTCTTTCTGAGTGTATTTTGATAGAATGGGAAATGTGTTAGATATAATTCATATTTGGGCCAAATTTAATGGGCTGAAGTTTTGGGCCAAATTTAATGGGCTTAAATCTAGAAGCAAGCACAAGAATATTGGAGAAGCTTCTAGCTAATACAAGTGGGAGAGCTATGAGGAAGAGTCTAGAATATAGTAAATTCTAGAATAAGTTGGAAACATGTGGTGTATTGTAAACCTAGAATATATTCTAGGAAAAAATGTGTTAATGTTATAAGCCTATAAATAGACATGTGTGGTAGCATTTTAGAGTATTGAGCAAGATAGCAAATTAGTGTGTGATCAAGTGTGAGGGGTGTGAAGTTGTGTAAAGGTGTCTCATATATAATAAAGAGTGTTGTGAGCTATCCGTAAAACACATCTTGTACATTTTCACTATATAATACAAAGTCACTTTTGTATATTGCGTCTTTGTTTCGGTGGGTGTCGGTGAGTGTATAAGGGTCTTAGGGAGGGCCGATTCCCTAACAGTGGTTTCAGAGCTGAGGTTGTCGGTGTTGGGTGCTATGGGTTTCGTTCACTGGTGGAAGGATCTCCTGTTGGCGTGATGCCAACCAATTTGTCGAGGACGTTCGAGATCCCACTCTTTGATGGGAAAATCAACTTCACGTTGTGGCAGAGTATGATTCAAGACATTTTGGTGCAACAAGGTCTTGATCAGGCTTTAAAAGAGGAGAAGCCTGACTCCTTGAATGAGAGGGAATGGAGCAAAATTCAGAGGAAGGCGGTGAGTACAATCCGATTGGCACTTGCTCCTGAGATCAAGTTCAGTTGTTGAAGGAGACCACACCGAAGGCATTGTGGGACAAGCTCGAGAGCATTTACACGTCGAAGTCGCTGACAAACCGGTTGTGTTTAAAGATGGAGTTGTACTCACTGAAGATGCAAGGAGGTAATCTTCACGACCACATTAACTCGTTTAATCAGCTAGTATGTCAATAGATGAATGCAGGCGATGATATTAAGGATGAGGAGTAGGTGTTTTTGTTATTAGCGCCATTGCCGACGTCCTACAAGTCCTTGGTGCAGACTTTACTTGTAGGAAGGTCGAGTCTCACTCTAGATGAGGTGATGGCCGCTTTGCGGGAGAGTGAGAGGATGATGAAGAATGACGCTATCAACACAAGAGGGGATAACATACTAGTTGCGGGGGAGCGTGAGTGAGGGAGGAGTCAAACGAGGGGGCAATGTGACCCAAGATGGAGAGTAAACTCACGTCAACATCAGGATTTGAGTGTCGTCGAGTGTTACTACTGCGGAGAGAAGGGTCACATGCAAGCGACGTGTCCTCGGATGAGGGAGGACTTGAAGCACATTCCTCTAGAACATTGAACTGCTCTCTACAATTCTCAAGCAAAGTTTGAGACAGACGAGCGAGCTTCAAAACAGCTTCACGACGCCCCTATGTTACATTAGCAACAAGAATCACCACATTAACCTTGTCTATTTCTTTCCCCAAATCCGCATGTGCATCAGTGAAGGTCGTAGTCTGTGGGTCATTGGCGTTGATAGAATTGTGAAATTCTTCTAACAGTGTGATCCCATTGTCTCTAAGCTCATCAAGTTGCGTTTTGACATCGTGTGAAATACCTATTACTTAGAAGATCACATTACAATGTTTTGAGTTATATTTATGAACATGATGACATATATAGAAAATGATTTGTTGGTGTGTACTTGTTCTGATGTCCAAGTTGCAATTTTATCCTTGAGCTGATTTAAGATACTCTCGTTATATTCATCCGTAATTGCATTATCATAAGCCTTGCAAAAGAAGAGTCAATTTATCATTTGAGGCAAACGAAGAGCACTTCATGATACTATGTGAACAGTTAGGTAGACAGTTGTTAAACATGCTATGCAATTTGAAATATAATGGACATCTCATAATCACAAAGAACATCATCACTCTGAAAACCTCAGCTAGGGTTCCTTTCAGATGCAGGAATCAGATGATGCATGACACAAGAAAAGAAGGCATTTGGTACAGTAAAATGTATGTCAAACTGCACATTCACTAGAACAAGCAACTGTTTTGTGAGTTGGAGATTTTCTTACCTTCTCTGCAGTTCTACAACCAAGTTTCACATGCTTTTGTATGTCACGGTGAAAGACTGCGAAATTGAGTTCCAGAGAAAGTCTATCAACATTACCGGCAGTCAGCTCTACAGTTGCTATCTCATGCAAAAGAAACATCCAAACTTATGAATTGAACAAGTTGAATTGACATGAAAGCAACGGCGGTTCAATGCTCTATCCCAAAATTAGGCAAATGTTTGACCTAATTCACTTCACATTTCAATTTCCTGATAACTTCTAGAATTAATTTTTTTAGTACGACTAATCAGATTACCAGATTCACTGAACTGATTTATGATCAAGAATACATGAAGATGTTGTTGGGTTATGGAGTCTGATGGACTGTACACCGAAAGTCCAGCTTTCAGCGATCCAACTATTGATCATTAGCTTAAATTTTGGGCCCGTCCGTACAAGGGTCTTTTGGGTCCGTCCGTACAATAGTGTAATGAGCTTAATTAGAATTTCGTTCATTAGCTTAAATTCCCTATTGATCATTGTAATCGTTATCACAATAGTAAGAAAAATCCTTGGGTTATGTTCAGTCCAAAAATGATTACTCTCTTTTCACTAAAAGAGAAGGTTCTCACATCACTATCATTGTTGTTTATGTGGATGATCTCCTTGTTACTGGTTCTAATGACAGTGAGATACAGCAACTCAAGTCATTCCTTGATTCTGAGTTCAACATCAAAGATCTTGACCCGCTCCATTATTTTTTAGGTCTTGAGGTGTCTTACTTGTCTTCAGGAATTGCTCTTACTCAGAGGAAATTCACTCAAGAGCTATTCACTTCTGTTGATCTTGGTTCTATGAAGTCAGTTTGCTCTCCCTTATAATTAACTGGAGAATAAGAGTATTTAAATTAAAAAACCATTAATTAAACACTTTTGATAAGATTGAGGACTAATTTGAAATATTTAGAAAATTGAGGACTATCATTGAACACTAAGGAAACGTGGAGGACCAAACACATAATTTACCCTTGTTATTCAAGCATACTTGATTAGTGTTTTTTTGGCGAACGAGTACATTAATTATATGTATACCTGGATTATCTGCGACGAATCTCAAGGTGTCGAGAATTGGAGGGTTGAATGAGTTGACATGGGAATCCGGCCAAGACGTTGGTCCCTTGGTAGATAATCTCGACGGTTTCGTTCAAGTCCAACACCTTCACCTTCGTTGCTAGCAAGGGAGTATATTTTATATTTTGTGCTATTTCTTGAGATTGTGTACTCCCAAACAAATTGCTTACCAATTAAACGAGGCTAGCTTAAAGTCCCTACCAACTATATATATCTACAAACTTAATAAAGTGTGTCATTAATCTAGTGGATTACATATGGTTGAAACAACAAAAAACATGTGGATTTTGACTAGTATATATAGAAGATTCTTGTAAGGAATCAAATTCTTCTTCTCGAGTCCTCATTGTAATGAGCGTAAAATTATATACGGTTTTTCTAGTGTGTGCCCATGGGCACATGCTAACAAGCTTAAATAGGAAATTTATCTTTAAAATATTCCCTAATAGAGAATTGATAAACTCTTAGCAAATAAGATTAAACTAGTGTCTAATCAAATAATTGTCAAAAAATGAGTTCTTAGAGTGTGCCCATGGACACACTCTAAGAAAAACCAATTATATAATATAGCAAGTGAAATGTTGATAGCAAAAACAAATCATATAGAAGTATTGTTCATGAATTCATCCCAAACTTGTGATATATCTAATCTAGTCTCCAACTAAAGCCCGAGATCTATGTTGGAGAGTAAACAAAGACATACCCGTCTGTGAAACAGCTCTAACAAACCCTTGATTCGCAGTCAAAGTAGGCGAACCCCAGAAATCCCCTGTCCCAAAAACGACCTTGTTCTTCGGATCCAGCTTCCGCGTGCTCCCGAGACTCGTCACCCGTGTTGAAGGACTATCAGCCACTACCCTTTATTTGTTACATCAGTGTCAAAACATTTAGCAATACAAACGAAAAAGAAACATCTGCAGATCTACACACATACGTATCCAAACTTGTTTAAATATATCAACATCACTTCAATGACTTTTAAGCACATCAGAATCAACACACAAGAAGAGCTTAGAGTGTATTCTTATTTTTATCTTTTTTTAGAGCAACCAGAAGAAAAGAAAAAAAAGCAAAATGAACAAGGCTGATTTTTCGGATTTCGTCAACTATGTGATATGGAAAGATGATTCCCCATAGTTGATTTCATACAATTTCTGCTTTTAATTTGACAAAAATATGACAAGAGAAAGCTGTTTGGTTCTGCCTAACAAACATGATCAATAGTCAAAAATTCAAGAGAAAAGACACCTAAAGGAAAAGAATTATCATTGAGAAATGTACCTGATGCAAGTCACGAGTAGATTGGCTCTTAGTTTCTCGTTAGGCCCTGCATACATTGATACGAGTTCCATGAATTCCAAATGCACCGTTTCACACATAATACCTCTTTTCCCAGCGATTACGCCATGGAATTCAGAATGAATTGGATTCTCCATTTCAGACATTGCCTGGATAGAGTTCAACATAACAAATATTATGGTTGAGAGGATGTTCTAGAAGAAATGTTAACTTAACATATGTACACATGTCGAATCACCCTTTGCGTAGAAAGATACCTGAGAGATGACAAACTCAGTGTTATTCTTAAACCGATCTCGTAACAGACTCTCGGGTGTATTCAGTAGCTGTTCTGCACAGCCGTTGCTGATGCCAGACACAATAGCAACCAATGCAGTTGTATCAAAGTTCAACAACTCATCTTCCTCATTTAAGCTACCTCCTTCCAACTGTGAAATGAGAGATTGAAACGAAAAACCCACGTTCAACTGCTCCTCGTTCGCAGCAGCAACCTCTCCTCCAAGAACACGACGTCTCTCTTCAAAGCAGCCACGCCCTAATGCCGATGCATACGGATATTGACCCACCTTGACACTCAGAACACATGCCTTTTTATATGATCTTGAGTAAACATTCACCCACTCACCTTCCAATTCCTCAGTGAAAACCAAATCAGTATCCAACTCCTCCATCTTCGGTTCAAATTCAGAAAAACCGAATTCCCTAATGAGCTTGTCCTGAACAGATCTCTCAATTCCAGAGGCAAAGAACACAATGATTGAGGAAGGCTGAAGTATTGGCGAAGATTCAGCTGCAGCAAGCACTTGACCAATTCTTGTTTTCAAGCCTCGGCTTCCATGAGCATCATCCCAGGAAACATACTTTGGATTGCGGTCAGATACAACGAACCACACCGGACGCTTGTTGAGTGTGCAAACTATATCAACATGGACATCTTTGGATTGACTAACATTATCAGTAGTGGCTGATGAAGGCACTGGCTTGCACACACGTGACACTCCGGTTATACATGGCTGTTCCAGTATGTGAACAATTGCTTCAATATGCCCAATGTTGCAGCTGCACATTTTATGAGAGACAGAAAACATAGTTTTTCAGCCAACGACCACTTCCATTTGGGTTCAATTGAGCACATGATAGAACCTCTAACATCAACATGACACTGAATTTAAGCATGCCCAATGTCAAACCACAATTAATTAGAAACGAAATCAGACTACTAGGTCACGGAATCACTAGAATTGCAGCAGAAGAATCCTAAATTAGACTACTAGGTCAGCACACACACAAATACCGTGGAAATTTAGCATTAAAAATTGTTCTGAAACCAAAGAAATCAACAAATGAACAGGAAGATTGGGATCCGAAGCGGAAGAAGAAGAAGAAAACCTGGGAGGTGAAGAATCGGGAGAAAGGCGAGATAAGAATTTGAGCTCGGAGATGACCAATCGAAGCAAGGTGCGTTTGCAGGAGTCGGTGATTTTAGAAAGAGGCAAGTTCTGGATTCTCTGCAGCGTCGTCTTGCATCTCTGTTTCGCCAATTCTTCCATTGCTCGACGTTAGTTCATCGTTCAGTGTGATCTCACGTTCTCCGTTGGAGTTGGAGGCTATTTAGATTAATTCAATTAAGCTCTATCTTGTACCAAGACCTAAATTACTAATGATTCAATGGTGTAACCTCTCTTTCCCCTAAAACTTTTGGTTTTGAGAATGAATCAAACATGTATTCAATTCTACATTTTTTCAATTCATTCATGAAAAATCTCAAATTAAATATTTGGATCATAATGAGACGAGAATCGAATGAAATGGGGTTTATGTACGCATAAGATTGTCCACTGAAATTATTCATATGTTGGTGTTTTGACTTTCAAGTTTTCTGTACTATCTATTAAAATGTAAAATATTTGGAAAAATCACATCCTCTTAAGAAGCGAAATAGGAAATAAAATTTTATGACAAACCAAATCAAGACTAAGGGTTCGTTCGGTATGCATTAACCGAGGGCTTATATGGGCTTATCAGGAAAGATAAGCCCTCAAGGCTGAAGCGGAGGCGATTGGTGTGTTCGGCGGCGACGAGGCTTATCGGGATTTATGGAGACTGAACTTGGCTGAAATCTGGGCAAAAAAATAAGCTTCATTTCGAAGCTTATGGGGCTTATCTTCCTTGACTTATCAGATTTTGGGCAGAATTACCCCGACCTCTCTTCTCGATGTTCTTCGTCCTCGCCCAACTCACAGGTATCCCCCCCCCCCCCCCCCCCCCTCCCTCCCTCCCTCCCTCCCTCCCTCCCTCCCTCCCTCCATCGTCTTCCCATCTTTTTCCACCATCTCGTTCTTCTTCATGTACTCCTCCATTTGCATCGATTCTCTACTAGGGTTTGTTTCTTTCACCGTCTCGCTCTTCTTCCTGTACCCCAAATCTAGGGTTCTTTGCTAATTTTCCAAATCTGGGTTAATTTTCTAGATGTGTACTTTTCGAATTTCCAAATTTGAAATGTTCATTGCTAACGTTCTAGCTTTCTTCCTTCGTGAACTGAAATGTGCAAGAATTTGGGGTTTTTGTGTATCAATTTAGGGTTCTCTGCTATCTTTGGGGTTCATGGCATATTCAATTATCCAGATTTGCATCTATTATGCCTCATAATTGATTGCTTTCCTCGTTTTTAATTGTTTCAATTTTTCAGGTTTGCATCTAATTTTGGGGTTCATGACAACTTCATTTGTGTTGACACAATTGTTTCAACTGATTGCTTTCCTCATATATAATTGATTATCCAAGGGGAGTAAATTGATTGATTCTTTGTATTATTCTGAAGGTTCTATTTGTTCGTAATGGATGTTATAGGAACTAGCCTCTTGACTTATTTGAGTTTGAGTATGATGCTTTCTATATGTATTTGACATAGTGATATTGCATTGGTTGATAGTGTTCAAATCATGATTTAGGATCCATCTGTGGTAAATAAGTGATCTGTAAGTTAGAAACTTTTGCCTTGGATAGAAATCTATATAGATATTATGATATTTTAGTAGAACATGAATTGTGATGTCTATTTTCATTCTACCAAACAAGTTGTGATTTGGTTCTTTTAGTTGGCTTCACCTTAGCTTTACAAACCATGTCTCAAATAGCTTGTTAGTGTTTGTAATCATGCTTTATTTGGTTACATAACATATGAAGATAACATGGTGTTTTTGTTTTCAACTCCAAGAGAACATACTATTTCTGGGTACTTTCATGTAATTGCACATAGTGATTAGCAACTTCTTAGAGCTCTAGTAAGGACAAAGAAAGTGAATTGAAGAGTTGGTTTTGAATTGTTTTCTAGGATGCTACAACTTTGTCTTTGTTCATGAGCATCTTCTAGTCATTTAATGAATACAAATTTGGTACGAAGATTGGTTTTTGTCTGTTTTTTAATTAATTAACTAATTCAGCAGAATGCATGAAATCTTGCAGAATGTGATTGCTTTCCATGTGATGTGATTAGGAGACTTGAAGACCACTATGTAGCCTAAGATTGTCTGCAAGTTTAAGTTTGATTTGCTTTGCTTTGTCAACTGACTAGGAATTGCTTGTTCATGAAGATTGAGAAGACAACAGTTAGAAATGCACACATGAATCCTGATAAGCTTGAGATGTCACTGTATTTAAGGAGAACGTTCTCAATGTGGATCTTAAAGAAATTGACAGTGGTTGCTCCAAATTCGACAGATCCATACTTGAAGCAAATACAACTTTGGTCAGGGTAATAAAGATTTAAGCACAGTTGTTTGGATGTGAGGAAAGGGTTGGATTTTGTATGTAAGGGAGAGGATGCAAATTATTGTTCTTATTTAGGTAATTTTAACCTAATGGGAAACATGAGGGAGGTGAGACAAATAGAGATAAAATACATAAGTTATCTTGTCTATGTTGAGATGGAAATTATTTGAATTAAATGGTAGTATTACCATCTATCATTTCTCTGGCTGTTGTAGTAAGAAATATTTGCATTATACCCTACTAGTAACTACTGAATAAGGATTTTATTTTGTATTTGTTAAAGGGTACATTAAGACATGATAAAGAAAGTCTCATACCATCGATCTTATAAGATAAATGAAAAAGATGACAGATTCGACAATAATGTTGCGTCGTGAAGGAGTCAAGGGGAGGCATCAGATAGGGAAAATAAATGAAGGAAGAGGTGGCCTTGCATCAAAGAAAGGAATCCTAAAAATTGCCCCCAAAATTTTAACCCTCAAAAAATAAAAATTAGGGGTATTCTTGTAATTGTTAGCAAAAAATTTAGTCTGTATAAGTCATCGATATCGAACAGACATTACTGCTTCAGTCCTTAGATTCAGCTTTAGTCTTAGCTCAATTCAGCTCCCAGCTTATATTCTCAACTTCAGCTTTAATCCAGTTCAGCCCATATTTCAGCTTCAGTCCCCATAAACCTCAGTCATACCAAACAGACCCTAAGTTTGACATAAACTAGTATGCAACTGATAATCTCAACCGGTGGAATATCATATTTGAGAATGTCATTTACCAATACAAAACTTGGTGAAGATGGAGGATAAAACCTCTTCAGATATATCCTCGCCACTGATCTGGGCAAGTGCCAACGCCGCCTCTCTCAAATCAATTGTCCAGAAATCCAGCGGCAACTCCTCACCCATTGAAGACTTCAACCTCACCAGCGCCTCCTTGGCACGCACCAGTTGTTCACATTGTCTCTGTAACAAATACACAGTCAAAAATGCATTCCATTGCCACGTCACAAAGCAATGTAGAATAATAATGATACAGAGGAGGAACATACAAGGGACAACTTCATTGATATAGCTTAGCTAGTGCCTTAATAAGCTACAAGCTATACTTTTTGGCTATCTAGCTTATTTCATGAGCTATCTTAAAAACTTGAGCTAATTTATCAGCTTGCTGTGCCAAAAACATCCAATGTGATGCTAGCAGAATAAGTTAAGACCCGGGGTAACAAGGGTACACAAAGAATCTAACAAGTAGGCACAAATATTGAGGATTCCTATACAATTTCATTCAACTTAAAAAGCAACTGCCTCTATTCTAATGTATACCTGGTTAACTGTCCATCTTCGGCCTCCAGCAGAAACCCTATTGAGGCCGACAATCTCTGAAACAGCCGCCTCAAGATCCTTTAATCCTTCCCCGGTTATGGCACATGTATAGACTTGCCTACTGAAAATGTTGTCCTCTGTGTCAAAACTTTTGGATTGAGCGGGACTCATACAGTCTACTTTATTGATAGCAAGGATAATTGGTGTAGGTGATCCGTTAGAGTTCTGCAGTTTGGAAACTTCAAGCACAAGTAAAACAACCGCAACTCCGGAATACTTTGGATAAACCCATACTAAGGAAGTAAAGAGTTAAAAAAGTCCGGAGTTTCCGAGAATTGTTTGCACCTTATCAGCTTGAATTCTACTAAGAAGTTTGCTGTCTTCAGATGTCCATCCATCAAGAGCACTCACCGCTAGTATAATGATATCAGCGCCTAAGGCAACTGCTTCAGACCTTTGGACACCTGCGAGTAACTTTACAAGTTCAACAAGCCAATCCAAAGCTGCTATAAATTGATTGACGGATGCAATAAAAGAAGCCCTTAGAAATTGGGATTCTCCTACTTCTGAATTGTAGCTATCAGAGATTCACAGATTTGCACATCAAGATTGGATTTTTTTTCTCACTTTAATATGAGAGCAAACTCAAGGAAGGGGTGTGCAGATCTGTTATCTCATACAAAAGAGGCCTTGAACTATTCGTTTATGGAAAAGACATCAAAAACTTACAACCTTGTCACATTACTCCACGCTAGTCTCCATTGTTTGGCTATTCACTAGACCTTAATTTCTCGAAACTTTCAGATCACAGATTGGCTTCAAAAGGAATATTACACGACAAAATATTCAATGCCTGGTTGACCACACTAACATGTATATAGAAACCCCCTTTGTAGCGAAATACGTGTAAAAAAAAGAAGCAAGAAGTATTGCACATGCAACTACAGGACTGTAAACAGGCAAAACCTAGGTTCAATATATTGAATAAGTTCTTTTTTTCTCAATTTACACAATGAAAGGTAGTAAAAAACTAACAAAAATATTGGAGAAACAAAGATGTGCCGAACGTAAGTAGATTAGTAACATTAATAGTCCACGGATTTAAGGATTTCAATATTTTAGTTTTCTAGGCTCCTATTTGACCAAAGAAGAGCATTGAAGCTGTGAAGCATATTAAAGAGTCTTACCAATTCTTTCAACAATGTCGTCGGTTTCACGAATTCCAGCTGTGTCCAGAAGTGTCACAGGGATACCTTCAACTGCTATGCTGGCCTCGACAACATCCCTAGTTGTTCCAGCAATCTCTGTAACTATCGCTCTCTCACTCTGTAAGCTACAAAGGAATAAGGTTTCTAACTCCAATCAGGTCAGGGTCCCAAGATGACCCAAAAGGAAACAGTTGTAGAAAATTTAAGCAAAGAAGATAATTTCAATTAAATAAATCTGAAGCAAGAATATATCAGTTGTTAAGAACCACAGTAGAGGTGACTACAATCATTTATGAGGAAGAGAGACTACAGACGGAAAAGGAAACTACAAGGATGTCAAGAAATAAGTGTTAAAACAGATCATAAATACAATGTGGATATTCAGTGATAAACAAACTATTCCATTCATATGGAAAGAAATAGAGATTAATATCATTGAACGATCACACTTATTAACGATTCCCAGTGTCTGGTTGAGTGATAAATAATGCACCCTCCTGGGCCTCCTCTTATTTCCATATGATGTACAAAGAAACAATAAATTGCACAGATTTCATAAAGTTGTTGGACCACAGAGCCACAGCAATCTAACACCAGCATTTATCAAGATAACTAAATGAATGAGTTCAGAATAGGAACAAAATTGTGCAATAGTCACATACTCTGCTCCATGCATTAAGAAGGCTCGACTTCCCAACATTTGGTCGACCAATGATTGCTATCTGCAAATTTAGTCCATGGATATTGAAATTCAATTCATGTACTGATGATAGATACAAACATTATGCTGAAGTATGACACTAATCTAGTAATCTCATTAACCAGCACCATAATTCACACAGAAACTTAAAGTACAAAGAAGAAGAAGTGGATCAAAATATCTATAAGATTGGAATTTCAGAATGTAAGTTCTGTGAAACAACTTCTCACTTGAATCTCAGCCAAGTTAGAGGAGCATACATACACTCGTTAAAAGGCAGGACTTTCACTAGAAAAGTTGCACATTATAAATTGGCAGTACATCCTTATTAAAGACATGATAATCTCTTGTGGACCTACCTAGTGAAGCTTTATTAGTTATCTCGTGAAACAGCTTACCTGTAATCCAGATTGAAGAAGCTTATCATAATTGGCAGTTTCTAGTTCCCTTTCCACATCATGCAACATGGCATGTATTGTAGCTCTAATGAAATTCATGTCTATCGGAGGCATTTCATCTTCAAAATCAAGACGAGCCTCAATCTCAGTGAGCAACTCAATGCATTGTTTTCTTAGTTTTTTTACTACTGCTGAAAAGCCACCCTGCCAAAAGAAAACATACTATATCAATGTGTATAAGAAAGGGATAACCATCAGCAAATGAGTCAGTCAATAAGAACATACCTGGATTCCAGCCAATGCTGCATCTGCAGCTGCCACAGATTTGGCTGTGATGAGTTTTCCTACATTTTCTGCCTGGGTGAGATCTAGGCGGCCATTCAAAAATGCACGAAGAGTGAACTCTCCTGTAAAAGCAACAGGGTATATATACATCATGACTCATGAGGCAAAATTTTCAAACCACAGAAACTCCCTTAGAAATCTTGTGTTCACTACACAAATCACACGCTATTAAAGCATGCTTATTACCATCTGAAGACAATTAAAGTGATTAACCAAATGGGTTACCCCTCCCCAATCTAGAATTACAAATTCGGTTGTTCAAGAGCCTGAGCAAAATCAGAGTATCATTGGAAAACCATTTTTTGCAGACTCTTGACAAACCATAAAAAAACTCTAATATGCCTATTTCCTAGCACAGATCTCTACAGCTTCCCAGAATTTGAGAGAGATCTTGTAAGGAATGGATGAGACTTGAGAGGATATATATTCAACCTGTTGTTGATATCTTCGAGTTGATGATAAGAGGTGTTCTATTTTCTGAGTGAAAACTGTAGCCATCAGATCTTATGGGTACCAGCAAAGCAAAAGCATCAGTAGGGTCTCAGGTTCAACACTAGCAGTCACTCAGAGAGAGGAGGAGGAAGAAACAAGGGGCACAGCAAGAACAGTCTCAAAGGGGAAACCAGGTTAGCCAATTTCTGATGTGCTTAAGGTTGCTAGATGGAACATTAAAATATGAATGAGCCCATCAAACAAGGAGCTGCAAAGGAACTTGTTAGTAGCTATAAAATGAACCTAATTGCTATTTTGGAGATGAAAGTAAGGAGCTTAAGGGTCTGACAATGAGTTGTAGCATGTACCGTGTAATGGAGATTTTGCAAAGAATAGAAGAGTTCAGCCTAATGAAGAGCTTAGGGGTGGCTCAGTCAAGTTTGATTAACAGTTATGTTTAAATATGAATAGATTGCACAAATCTGATAGAGGCCACACTAAGGTAGAAGCAAACAGCTAGCACTTTTCACACTGTAACACAAGAAATCATCACTTCCAGATAATTGAAACATTTTTTATTCCTTTCCTAATGCACTAATTTATAGAAAACCACATAACATGCAAGTTTACTGGAATATTCAGTAGCTCTTCAAGAGTTACTAACTATAACTTCTCTCATTCCTTATTGCAAACTTAAATACAACAAGCATTCTTAGTATACAACAAGCCACCATGGCACACACCTACAACAGGCCCTTTTTATATGAAATCTCAGATACCTCTCAGTTCTCTCTCTCTCAACATAGAGCAACATTCACAGATTTCAAAAACCAAGATCAATTATGAACACAACTTTAGTATATCAGTTCAAAAGATTCACCCATGTAAATACTAGAAATTTTCACCTGGTTCAGCAAGCCTAGCCCCAGCCTCCAAACATGCTCTAAGCACACGACGCATACACACTTCACTACCATGACACTGGAGTTCGATGACATCTTCACGGGTGTATGATCTTGGGGCCAGCATTGGAACAACCAGAACCTACCAAAAAGGTATATTTAACACATTTATGCACCAAAACTCCCCCTCCTTCAACAATTCATCACCAAGGCAACCACATAGAGAAGAGATTGACATATTTATGACAGTTTTCATCCAAGGCAATCAAACTCTTAGCTCGAAAGTCAGTGTTTTCAAAACTACAAATCTCAAAATCCATGATTCACTGCAAGAAAGTATCATGTCCCCAAGTTCAAACTACATAGAACTCAAGAAACTCCATTATGAGGTCATTTGTCACAGAATCCAGTTTCTTGTTTAAAGCTCAGTAATTTTGTAAATTTGATTAATTTACAAGTGTTGAGAGTTCAGTACAAAAACTTCTTTTTGTGGTGTTCTGAGCTGGCAATTTTGAAACACTAATCTAACTATATAAATTGAATGCTTTTCACAATTAAATTACTACATAGTGACAATGTTGAGCTAAATTTGTTTACCTCATCAATAACACCGTCATTGAAATCATGGACTAAGCCATACTCAATTACATGACTGTTGGGGAGCCACAAAGATGAACTGGGGACCTCCTGCTTCTCCCTCTTTCTCCTCGCCGGCCGGAAAATCCGACCCACGATATCCACGGCGGCTGGACCGGACAACCTGACGATACCCACCGCGCCAGGTGGGCTTCCCAGTGACGTCACTATGGCTGCAATGGTGGAGTTGGGATTCCGGGTCGGATCGACCGAGCCCAAAACCGCCCGCTCATCTTGCTTCAAAACCGGCCTTTTCTCTGTTAAGAAAGAAAAAGGGTCAAAAGGGGGATTGAACACCATCAAAATTTCCCCTCGTAAAGCGGTAAATTATAAAAAATTCGAACCTTTGTGGCAGGCGAAAGGTTGAAGATGGGTTGGCGTTGTGATGAGTGCGGAGAAGGAGCGGGATAATCCGATAAGAGGCGAAGTGGACATGGCTAATTTAGGGAGGCTTCTTCGAACCAAGTAGAGGTGGGTGAAGAATGAGCGAAATGCGGGAAGAGTCGCCATGCTTGGCTGCTCGGAGCTCGTTGCTGAGCTGCAAATTATAAGCCAACCCCCAAATTGTGAATTCTCGGATAATTTTACATTTCAAATTAATCCTCGTAATTTTTGGGCTTTTGTCCTATACATTTTAATAAGGGTGCCTATCCGGTGAAATAAATATTACGGTCATAATTCATAGTTTTTAAATTTTTTAAATTTAAAAATTAGAATTAGACTATTATTTAAGTGGTTATGTACAACTTAAGTGGATAATTAATCAGTCAAATTGGTCACCAGTCTGTCAACGCCGTCGATCAACGACGGAGCTCCGGTGGTCAATGTCGGAGCTCCGACGTTGATCGGTCTCTTTTTTCGGACCAGTTTTTTTTTGTCACTTTTTTAACTTAAGATGGTATGTGTATACATTTTGGCTTGTGTGTGCATCTATATTGTCCTATATGTGCAACAAAATTTTATAAGGCGTTGTCCAACCTAAGTTTTTTTTTCGGAATTTCCGTGTGGTACCTTTGAGTTTTTGCAATTTTCGCAAAATACCCGAAAGGTTTGTTATATTTCGCGTGGTACTCCTGAGGTTTTGACAAATTTCGCCAAATACCCTTGACGTCAAAAAGCGTTAAATTTTGGCCGTTAACTCCTAAAAAAAAAAAAAAAAAAATATTAAATTACAATATGAAAAATCAAGGTCTATTTGGATCGTATTTTATTTATAATTATAACATGGAATTTAGTATAAATTTATTTAATCTTGCATTATAATATAATAAAATATATCAAAAAAAACGTAATTTAGACAAGTCGAGAAGTGTTATTTTTTTTTTATTTTTTTTTTGTTCTAAATTTTCTTATTTAGTTTGTGGTACTCTAAACTATAATTCACATCCCCATACGATGTCAATTTTATAATATATATATATATATAAGTAAAAGATTATTTATCTTTACATATAAATGAAGCATAAGACCACCAACTTTGATATTATTCTTTGAAAAAATAAAAGCACACGACCCTTCCATTGTTTAGATTTATATAAAATAAAATACATAGTTTACTTGTAGTTAGGATGATTTTTCGTTCATATTTATTCTTAGATATTTTGATTTCTGAATGGTTTTGTACACTTTCATCTCGTCTTAATTATTTGTAATACATTTATATTTGAAAAGGAGAGGATATAAGTGATTTAGGATTTGTTTAAATTGCGTATTTCAATATATTTATTATATTATAATGCAAGATTAAATAAATTTATACTAAATTCCATGTTATAATTATAAATGAAATACGATCCAATTTTTTATATTGTAATTTAATATTTTTTTCTTTTTTTAGGAGTTAACGACCAAAATGTAACGTTTTTGTACGTCAAGGGTATTTGGCAAAATTTGTCAAAACCTCAGGGGTACCACACGAAATATAACAAACCTTCGGGTATTTTGCAAAAATTGCAAAAACTCAAGGATACCACACGAAAATTCCATATTTTTTTTCGGTCCATTTTTTCCGGGTCCACTTTTTGTTTGCGTTGGCATGTGCACCATTTTGTTACTTGTGTGTGCATCAATATTGACTTGTATGTGCATTAAAATTTTATAAGGTGTTGTCCGACCATTTTTTTCCATTAAATTTTTCGCAGCCCAACTTTTCCAGGACTAATTTTTTGTTTGAGATGGCATGTGCATATATTTTGGCTTGTATGTGCATCTAAAGATTGTAAAAGTTATGCATTGTTTTCTAGAGAAAATGTGCATGAGTTGTACACTGTATGTGTATAAGTTTTGATCAAGCAAAAAGACGTGTGTTTCAACTTTCAAATGGTATGCACATACAAGTCAAAAAGTCATGCACATATCAAGCCAAAAAAACGATGCATATAAGTAAAATTTAGATGCACAGACAATTCAAAATTCATGCACTTATAAGACAAAATATATACACATTATGTAAAGTGTTTAAGATTTTACATGTGTGTACATAAGTTTCCACTTACAAAAAATCACACATATAGTCAAACCCTATGCACATCTAGTTCAATTTACATGCACATGCAAGCAAAAAGACATGCACTTCAACGTGTATGCACATACAAGAAAAAACTCATGCATATTTTAACCCAAGAAAATAACGCACACAAGTAGAATTTAGATACACATACATATCAAAATTTATGCACATACATGCCAAAACATATGCATATTCTCTGAAATGCATGCATAAGTTTTTGCATGTATGTGCATGACTTTTTATATACACAAAGTCACACATATAATCAAAATCTTATGCAAAATTTATGTAATTTAGGTGCACATACAAGACAAAATTCATGCACAATATTTCAACCCAAGAAAATAATACACACAAGTAGAATTTAGATGCACTTCAACGTGTATGCACATACAAGAAAAAAACTCATGCATATTTTAACCCAAGAAAACAACGCACACAAGTAGAATTTAGATACACATACATATCAAAATTTATGCACATACATGCCAAAACATATGCATATTCTCTGAAATGCATGCATAAGTTTTTGCATGTATGTGCATGACTTTTTATATACACAAAGTCACACATATAATCAAAATCTTATGCAAAATTTATGTAATTTAGGTGCACATACAAGACAAAATTCATGCACAATATTTCACCCCAAGAAAATAATACACACAAGTAGAATTTAGATGCAAATATATGTCAAAATCTATGCACACACAAGCTAAAACATATGCACATGCTGAGAAGTGCATGAGTTTTCACATACACAAAGTCACACATATAGTAAAAAGTCATATACAGATTTTATGAAATATCAATGCACATACAAGTCAATATCGATGCACATACAAGCAAAAATCAATGCACATACAGTCGCAAGCCAAAAATTGTGCCTGAAAAAAAAATTGGCCGAGAAAAAAAAAAACTTTGACCGGTCAACGCCGAAGCTCCGGCGTTGACCGTCGGTGACTGGTTTGACTAGTCATGTTGTCGATCAAACTCTAAAAATGAGGTCATGTGCATGACACATGACCTTTTAATGAAGTTTAATCTTAACATTTGATTTATTTATAATTCAAAGACTATGATTATTCTCATTTCTCACCCTAATATATATTCTCACATGACACTTGAAATTGACATATGATTATATCATTTATATGAAATTGCCATATGATTACATCATAAACTAAACGAGAAAAACGAGAAAACTTGTGATGAAAAAAATAAGATATCTCTGACTTGGCTGTAGAATGTAGTTTAAGCAATATTTGGGGAACCATGAGATACGTACAAAAGAAAACTAAACATTGAGGCAAAATTCCTACTAAGACAATATCCCGTTATGTATAATAGTCCCAAAATAGAATATTGTAGGGAGAGTAGTCTCAACCCAAATCCATCATATTGTCATTCTTATTCGAATTTGAAGTTACCCAACTTACACTTGACCTAATTTTAGTGACCCTACGACTGAAAACCTACCATCAATATCGATTCAAGAAGATTTCTACTTCAAATCCACATGGTTTATGGTGGAGATGGATTAAGGTATTGGTATCAATGTTTGCACATATCAAAAGAGAAGCGACAAATTCAAAGGTGGTGAACTAGTGAACTGGTTAAAGTTAAGGTCTCTAATCAAACAAATACACTAAATGTCTCTAGAGGAATGCTCCGGTAAAATGAGAGTTATGGTAAAACGGATGTATGAATCTGGGGTGTTGGATGGATGGTGATGGATGAATGGATGATTGGGCCTTACAAAGATATGGTGTGGGTGTAACCACCAAATCTATTCTAATAAGGCAATTAATTAATTTATTTGATTAAGAAAATATAATTAGAGAGGTTGTTATATGAGAGAGAAAACACAATATTCTTTACAAAACCGCTCCCAGCTTCTTCTCTACGATAGGAAAATCAACGCACCGGTGGAAGCTCTCTCCATTGACGATCTTCTTCTACATATTCGTCTACATCAAGCCAAAGAATTTCTCGAAGCCTTCGAATATCCAAGTTCACGTTTTGAACGAATAACCATAAAGCAGGCTACGTTGGGGCTTAATCAACTCGAATCAATATGAATAGAGGTATGGATTTCGAGGTTTGTAAATTGATTTTTCAGCAAAATCCTAATTCTATTTCATGATATGTTGATCTTATGTTTATTCTAATTGATTTTCGATCATAACACAGGGTTTAAATTCTGATTTCTTATTATGGTTTTCGCAATTTATGGTTTTCGATCATAACATGCGGATATTCGAGACCTAATCACTGATATTCATTGTCTGTTTGTAAATATTCAGTTCAAATTATGATTTTCGCAATTTGGAAGATACTTGTGCAAGAATATTGTTTGTTTATTCATGAATATCGTTAAATTTATTCATGAATATCAATAAACAGTACATGAATATAAAACAACTCATATTCATGAACGCAATTACGCATTATTCATACATATTGTATTGATATTTGTGTGTTAAAATCTACTTTTTGAAATTGAATCATGATCTTATGCTTTTGTTTTGTATATGATGAATATCGATTAACGGATTTTGAACATCTTATTTGATGTTAAACTGATTATGGTGAAATGATATTCATGTATTGTTTATTGATATTCATGAATAAATTTTTCGATATTCATAAAGTGTGTAATGATATTCGTTTACTGTGTACGACATATTCTTGTTGCCAATTGTGTGATATTCATAGTAATTACGGATGTTCGTGTGTTAGTATCAAAAGCTTTTTGATCTCAATATTTTCGAATTGAATCACATTCTTTCAAGCTTTTTTTTATACATGATGAATATAGCGTACCCAATCGAAACATAAATTGAATCAGTTACAACCTCCATTTTTGAAGCAATCATTTTCGTGTACATGGAACAAGGTGAGTTCGTTCAATCTCGATGAATCGTCTTGTTCTGATATTCATACTCATTTGTTAGATATTTGTGCTGTCTGTGTAGATATTCATCTTTAAATTTCATCTTTTCACGAGTATCATCGAATGATGCAATATGCTTGTGTAATGATATTACGAATGTTTTGTTTGATATTCACATATAGTACATCGATATTCATTGCTGCTATTGGATTTTATAATGAATATCGATCATGCAAATTTGAATATCAAGTCATATACAACAACTTAGTATTGATATTATCGTACGTGAATATCATTCACGAAATTATGAATAATGTGATATGCTTGGGTATGGTGTTTTGAACGAAGTTTGTGCGTGTTCACTGATATTCATGAGTTGTAGATGATATTCATGTATTTGTGTGTAGATATTCATATCCCAATTACTTCGTCCAGTGTTGATGCAATGCAATTGTCTAATGATATTCATATCCTTTTACTTAGGGGTGTTCATTCGGTCCGGACCGGATTTTTTCAAAAGTCTTTAGACCGGACTTTATTTTTTTTTTAAATAATTTAAATTCTTATTTAAAATCTATAAGAAAATATCTAAAAACATATATGGTCCTAACTTATTAAATTTAAAAAATATCTATAAAAATTACATATAAATCTCTCAAAAAACATATAAATTAAAAAAAAAATCCAGTCCACCGGTCCGGACCGAACCGGATTAAGGAAATTATCTAGACTCGAGACCGGACCGTATTTTCACCAGTCCGGTCATTTCCGGTCCAATTTTTAACACCCCTACTTTTACTAGATATTCATTATAGTACTTAGATATGCGTTGTTGTATGTGTATTTTGTCATGCATATGATGATACCAATTTAAATATTCGTGCTTTTTAATGATATTCAACATGTTGTGAACGATATTCATGTATTAAATTTGATAATGATATTCATGTATTATGTATTGATATTCAAAATTTATTACACGTGTCAGGGTCGTGTACAAATAGTGTTTCAAGCGAAAATATGATATCCGAAAGCTCAGAGAAAGACATTGATGTATCGGAGAATGAAATATGAGAAGAAGATGATATAAAATCAAAGTTTGGCACGAATTGCGTTTTTGGCACAATGTGTGTTTTTGATGAGGATGATACAAAATCAAAGTTTTGCAAAGAAGAATTATAATTTCGTTATTCATATTCAGTTCATAGATATTCATGTTTTTCAAGTCGATTTTCATGCGTTTAGCATTAACAACATTTAGCTTGGTTTGGATATAAGTGATTTTTTTATATTTGAATTCGACTTCTAGATATTCATGTTCTTCGACCAGTTATTCATGCTATGCGTTACATAATTCATAATTTTTATAAGGATATGAAGGGATTTGTGTACTACTTCTAATCTTTTTACAAGTCATATTTGTTCTGTCTGTGTGCAATGGGAGCAAGTTGTAGCTTGTAACTAATTTATTGTATCTAGAAACATGAATATCACTACATTTTACCACGAATATCATAACATAAATGTCTGCATCAAAACATGAATGTCACATAATACAAAATGGATATCAATGATCAACAAATCATACAACACCATCAAAAAACGAAATCTCATCCAACATGAATATTAACATTGTTACCATGAATATCACATAAACCCTATACAATAAACCCTAAACCATGAACTCTGAACCTTAAACCCTAAACTCCTAAACACTAAACCTTACACCCTAAACCCAAAACTCTAACCCTTGAACCCTAAACTCATCAACCCTAAACCAATAAATCCTATACCCTAAACCAATAAACCCAAAACCCTAAATCCTAAACCCAATATGATAAAACCTAAACTCAAAACGAATAAACCCTAAATGATAAACCCTAAACCAATAAACCTTATACCCTAAATCCTACAACAATAAACCCTAGACCTTAAACCTCTACACCATGAACCTTAAATGCATGCACACTAAACCCTTAACATAAACTACAAAACCAATCGAACATGAATATCAAGAGCATGAAACATACATCCTACATGAATATCAAATAAATTTGTATGAATATCATATCAAACAATTTGAATACCAATTGCAAACAGTAGAAACAACACTAGTAAAACACCAAAACGAACAACATGAATATCAACACCATTATAGTGAATATCACACCATAAAATTTGAATATAAACTACTCATAGCATGAAACGTACATCCCATATGAATATAAAAGGAGTTTGTATGAATATCACATCAAACAATCTGAATATCAATTGCAAACAGTACAAACAACACAAACAAAATACCAAAATTGGTCCAACATGAATATCAACGAAATTATAGTGAATATCAAATCGTAAAATTTGAATATCAACTACTTAGAGCATGAGACCCTAATCAAACATGAAGGGCTTCATCGTGCTCTAAGAAGGGCTTCAAATCATGTAATAAGGAGTATAAAATACAAGAAAGATCATATCAAAAGATTCAAGGGCCGAGTCCAATGCTAGCTATCACAATTCTCAGCAAACTTTTAGCTTTTGGTCTCAAAAGTTCACCTTCTTTATAAATATCATTACATCCATGCCATTTATAAAGAAGAATCACTAAAAGAAATCCAATATAGCATTGGGATTAAATCCAATGCAACAATAGTAATAAAATGTGCATTGGGATTTTTTTTATCACTAAATCTGCATTGGATTTAATGTCTTTTCTTAGTTTTCATGTGATATATATAATCCACATATGACTGAAAGAAATCTAATGCAACAATAGTGGTATATAAAATAGTTCACCTCCTGAGATATATATAGTTTTGGATATGATATTCTGTCAGGTATATTCCCCACCTTGTGAGCTTATACTATAGTTTTTGACCCATTTCTTCAACTATTAGGTCTAGTTTGAGTCCATTTTGCTTTTTTCGTATTTTTGTCCAATTTCATGAATAGTCCTTACTATTGGGCCTAGTTTTGACCAATTTTGTTTTGTTTTTTGCCATTTCTTCGATAATCCTTACTATTTGGCCGAATTTGTAGTTTTTGACCCATTTCTTCAATAATATATACTATTGGGCCTAGTTTGGACCAATTTTGCTTTTTTCGTGTTTTTGTCCAATTTCATGAATAATCCTTACTATTGGGCTTGGTTTGGGTCAGTTTTGCCTTTTTTGCCACTATTGGGCTAATTTGTACGTTTTGAGTTTTTGACCCATTTCTTCAATAATATATACTATTGGGCCTAGTTTGGGCTCATTTTGTTTTTTTTTTGTATTTTTGTCCCATTTCATGAATAATCCTTACTATTGGGCCTAGTTTGGGCCAATTTTGCGTTTTTTATATTTTTTTGTCATTTCTCCGATAATCCTTACTATTAGGACTTACTGGGTCTAATTTGTAGTTTTTGGGTAATTTCTTCAATAATATATACTATTGGGTCTAGTTTGGACCCATTTTATTTTTTTGTGTGTTTTTGTCCCATTTCATGAATAGTCCTTACTATTGGGCTTAGTTTGGGCCAATTTTGCATTTTTTTGCAATTTCTCCGATAATCTTTACTATTGAGCATAATTTGTAGTTTTTGACCTATTTTCTTCAATAAAATATACTATTTGGCCTAGTTTGGACCCATTTTACTTTTTTCGTATTTTTGTCCCATTTCATGAATAATCCTTATTATTGAACCTAATTTTGCATTTTTTACTATTTCTCCCATAATTCTTATTATTGGGCCTTAATTCTATAAATTGATCAATACATGGTGATAGGATTGTATTGTGAATACTAAAAATATAATCTAAGTGCAGGTCACATTACGTCACACGGAAGGAAAATTTTTATTTAATTGGAAAGTTCCGTATTCAATTTTTCGTTAGTAAAAATTTTTTAGACCATAAGAGCCTTAAACAAATTGGCAAGGTGAATAGATTGACAACCGCATACCGCGAATAAAATTAAATGTACTTGAACCACTTAAAATATATAACCACTAGTAGATTGCCCGTGCGGGTTCTTATAAAAAACATAGGGCTTTTCGGAGAAAATCACCCGTTATATGTCATTATTTGCACGAAATCACTCGTTATATCGATATTTATTTTAAATCACTCAATTATCTATCTCCGTTAACGCAAAACCATCCAGAACCAGCTTTCGTCCAACTATCCGTTAAAATGTGTGAAATGATCATAATGTCCTCACTTTTTTAAAAAAACTCAGGGGCAAAATTGTTTTTACACAAACCGCCGGTTTTCTCATTTTTCTAAACCGGTTTGGTATTTAATTTATTATCAAACCGGTTCATCTAAAACCCAAAATCTTCTTCTTCAACCTCTCCCACCTCTCCCTCCACCTTCTCTGCCATTAAAGCCCTCCCCGAGCTCCAAACCGATTCCGACACCATCCTTTCCTCCGACCCCAACCTCTCCCGCCTCTCCCTCCACCTCTCCTCCCTCAAATCCCTCGTCGACAACCTCCAGAGCTATCCCCTGCCTCGCGGCGGCGGAATCCGCTCCTTCCTCCGCCGCTGCACCTCCACTCACCAGCTCTCCCGCGTCGCCGGCCATATTGAGTCAAAATAAGAACCATCAGTTGAGGATCGATGTACTGAGCATGTTGGATTTGATTAGCCAAGAGATTGTTTCCCAAATCGAATTCAAACAAGAACCCTAATTTTTTTTCCCAAATCAATTTTTTTTCCCAAAACAAGAACCCTAATTTACAAATTCGAAATGAAATCGAAATATGTTCTTGCAGTCCGACTGTTTTATAATTCCTCTTTGCTTGTGTTTTGCTGCTTTCAGTTGCCGCCTCCACAGCTTGAGAGTGCTTTGAACAACGAGGCCACTATTCGCACTACGTTTTTCGACGTTTCGCACTACAAACAGCTACGCCAACATCTGGCGTACACCAGATACAAGCGTAGTAGACCAAAAATGTATAAATACGTGTGAATTTTAAATAAATAAAAAAGAATAAAGGAGCTACGCCAGATTCTAGCGTATGCCAGAATCTGGCATAGCTCCTTTATGGGGACTTGGGGGAATTTTTGAAATTGGCCTTCCGCGCCAGAATCTGGCATACGCAAGATTCTGGCACAGCAAAAAAAAAATTGCCCCATAATCATGTAGAGAATTTCAATACGAGTCCGTACATATAAAATTCGTCCAAAACGGACATCGTTTGCCCCTCCAAAAGTCTAAAATACGATGGCTGCCCCCATGGTCCTATTTTGGCCCAATTTCTCGTATTTCAGTTTTTCACTTGTTTCTTCTATAATCATTCCTATTGGGCCTATTGGAAGGATTATAGAAGAAACGGGTGAAAAACTGAAATACGAGAAATTGGACCCAAATAGGCCCAGTAGGAAGGATTGTAGAAGAAACGGGTGAAAAACTGAAAAAATAAAAAATTGGGCCCAAATAGGCCCAATAGAAAAGATTATAGAAGAAACGGGTGAAAAACTAAAATACAAGAAATTGGGCCCAAATAGGCCCAGTATGAAGGATTGTAGAAGAAACGGATGAAAAACTGAAAAAACGAAAAATTTGGCCCAAATAGGCCCAATAGGAAGGATTATTGAAGAAACGGATGAAATACGAGAAATTGGGCTCAAATATGCTCAGTTTTTCATTATATTTCATATAGTTACACTTAGATGCTATAGTATTTCATTATATTTCATATAGTTATACTTATATCCTATAGTATTTCATTATATTTCATATAGTTACACTCATGTACTATAGTATTTCATTAAATCTAGTATACTTAGACTTATATACTATAGTATTTTATTAAATTTCATATAGTTACACTTATATACTATATTATTTCATTATATTTCATATAGTTACACTTATATACTATAGTATTTTATTAAACCTAGTATACTTAGACTTATATACTATAGTATTTCATTATATTTCCTATAGTTACACTTATATACTATAGTATTTCATAAAATCTAGTATACTTAGACTTATATACTATAGTATTTTATTAAATTTCATATAGTTACACTTCTGTAATATAGTATTTCATTAAATTTCATATAGTTACACTTATATACTATAGTATTTCATTAAATCTAGTATACTTAGACTTATATACTATAGTATTTCATTATATTTCCTATAGTTACACTTATATACTATAGTATTTCATTAAATCTAGTATACTTAGACTTATATACTATAGTATTTCATTATATTTCCTATAGTTACACTTATATACTATAGTATTTCATTAAATCTAGTATACTTAGACTTATATACTATAGTATTTTATTAAATTTCATATAGTTACACTACTGTACTATAGTATTTCATTATATTTCATGTAGTTACACTTATATACTATAGTATTTCATTATATTTCATATAGTTACACTTATGTACTATAGTATTTCATTAAATCTAGTATACTTAGACTTATATACTATAGTATTTTATTAAGTTTCATATAGTTACACTTATATACTATAGTATTTCATTAAATTTCATACTATAGTATATAAGTCTAAGTATACTAGATTTTATGAAATACTATAGTATATAAGTGTAACTATATGAGATTTAATAAAATACTATAGTATATAAGTCTAAGTGTACTAGATTTAATGAAATATTATAGTACATAAGTGTAACTATATGAAATTTAATGAAAAACTGGGCATATTTGAGCCCAATTTTTCGTATTTCACCCGTTTCTTCAATAATTCTTCTTATTGGCCTATTTGGGCCCAATTTTTCATTTTTTCATCCGTTTCTTCTACAATCCTTCCTACTGTGCCTATTTGGGCTCAATTTCTTATATTTTAGTTTTTCACCCGTTTCTTCTATAATCTTTCCTATTGGGCCTATTTGGGCCCAATTTTTCGTTTTTTCAGTTTTTCATCCGTTTCTTCTACAATCCTTCCTACTGGGCCTATTTGGACCCAATTTCTCGTATTTCGGTTTTTCACCCGTTTCTTCTATAATTCTTCCTATTGGAAGGATTATAGAAGAAACATGTAAAAATTGAAATACGAGAAATTGGGCCCAAATAGGACCATGGGGGCAGCCATCGTATTTTGGGCTTTTGGAGGGGCAAACGATGTCCGTTTTGGAAGAATTTTATATGTACGGAATCGTATTGAAATTCTCTACATGATTATGGGGCAAATTTTTTTTTTGCTGCGCCAGAATCTTGCGTACGCCAGATTCTGGCGCAAAAGGCCAATTTCAAAAATTCCCCCAAGTCCCCATAAAGGAGCTACGCCAGATTCTGGCGTACGCTAGAATCTGGCGTAGCTCCTTTATTCTTTTTTTTTTAATTTAAAATTCACACGTATTTATACGTTTTTGGTCTACTACGCTTGTATCTGGTGTACGCCAGATGTTGGCGTAGCTGTTTGTAGTGCGAAACGTCGAAAAACGTAGTGCGAATAGTAATAGCCTTGAACAAGCATCCAAACCTTAGACGTTCCCTCGCTGCTTATGCAAACCAACCAAGTCTCGGAGTATCATTGCCTTAGCTCTAGAGGTTGTCGACGAGGGATTTGAGGGAGTAGAGGTGGAGGGAGAGGCGGGAGAGGTTGAAGAAGAAGATTTTGGGTTTTAGATGAACCGGTTTGGTAATAAATTAAATGCCAAACCGGTCCAGAAAAATGAGAAAACCGACGGTTTGTGTAAAGACAATTTTGCCCCTGAGTTTTTAAAAAAAGTGAGGGCATTATGGTCATTTCACACATTTTAACGGATAGTTAGACGGAAGCTGGCTCTGGGTGGTTTTGCGTTAACGGAGATAGATAATTGGGTGGTTTAAAATAAATATCGATATAACAGGTGGTTTCGTGCAAATAGTGACATATAACGGGTGATTTCCTCCAAAAAGCCCAAAAATATATGTAATAAAATTAATTAAATAAATAATAATAATTAGTTATTATATAATAAAACCAATAAATAATAATGGCATATAATAATAATGA
Source organism: Rheum nobile (assembly GCA_027886185.1). Taxonomy (NCBI): domain Eukaryota; kingdom Viridiplantae; phylum Streptophyta; class Magnoliopsida; order Caryophyllales; family Polygonaceae; genus Rheum; species Rheum nobile. The sequence goes on along the minus strand of WOAB01000506.1, from coordinate 6,639,802 downwards.
TAAATATCAAATAAATCTCCAAAAATAAGGAAAAATGTATGATAATAATGTTAATAAAATATAAATTATAGAATAGGTCTTATTTAATAACTAATAACTTGTATGTCATATGCAACTCACTTAGTCATTCTTTAACAATTCCTTGGTATGTAAAGTAAAAAGTTGGTCTTATGTACCATCTTTTTCATTATCATCTTCAATTAATAGTGTGTTACTGGAGCACTTGGAAGAAGTAAGCATTTGATTGCATGACATATTGGAGTGTACGGACTCACATAACAATGATTCGACATTGTTCCGAAATATTCAATATAAGTATATAAGTAATTAGTTGTGTGATATATAATGTTATGTTATATGTGTTATATATGAACAAAATAGTAAATACTTGAGTTTCTGAAATCAACTTTTTAAGTTCAACAATCAAAGTTGGATCGTCAGTCAAAAAAAAATTTAACACATTCATTGTAAACACATTAAAAAAAAGGGGCAAATCATGATATGCACGTGTAGTAGTGTGAAAATATATACTGATTCTAATTTAAATTCAAATGATGATACACAATTTTCATGAACACAACTAAACACCACTTGAGCTGCAGCTCAAGTGGTGTTCTCTCCTTGTGTGGGGAGGACAAAGGGTGAGAGGTCGCAGATTCGACTCTCATCAACAACCCACAGCGACTGGTGTCTCTCCTTGTGTGGAGGAGCCCAGAGCTGAGAGGGGTTGGAGTGCATGGTCTGCAGGCCTGTGGGCGTGGGCCATGTTCCCTTACATGTGTAGCATCACTTTTATGGAGCCCCTTATCCTTGTATTATTGAGTAATTAATTGGATATACGACATGATTATATGAATTCTTTTCTAGTTGTTCCATTGCCGTATCAGACTTGCTGATCTTTCTACTATTTGTATTCAGTGAAACATGCTTCAATTGTGTTTTTGTAACTAGAAAATGTCTCCCAGTGCAATTTCATGGGTGAGCAATGAATCTTCAGTTTGTTAGTGCTTGAGTAATGTCAGAAGCGTACTTAGATGATAGCCACCAGCAAGGAGAGTCAATTAAGACTAGCTTATAACTGGTGGTTAATGTGCAACTTACAGTGTTTAGATGAATAGATGATATATAGCTAGCAATAAGCCAATAATAGACAACCAGGACTATCACAAAACTGGTTAGACCCGCTTGAACCACATCATGGTTCGCGGCTCTCTTATGCTCGCGTGGGCGAGGATGGGACGAGAGTGAAGATGGTGTTTGTGAACCGTGACGTGGTTCAAACGGGTCTAATCAGTTTTGTGACGTCGAAGCTTAAGGAGAGGAGATGATCTCAACTGCAAGGCTTAAGCTTTAATTTCAACGTAGGGAATAATGAATACAACGAAGCCTATTTAAAGGCAAAGGGCTCGGCCAAACCCTAATGGGCTTGGGCCACGAAATAGACTAATGGGCTAGCCCACTCTACAAGAGTGGAGCACACGCCCGAAATAGAAATGACTGAAATGAAAATGTTAAAACAGGAAACATGCTAAAAGGGGAAAGAACATAAATATTGCCTAAATATGACTACATCTTGAACCAAGGGGGACGCCACGGTCTTGGTCGTCTTGGGTTCGTCGTTGCCCGGCTTGAGTCGAGCCTGTGACGCATCACAAGCCTATTAGTTCAATGGTAGAGCAATGTGTTTTATGTACGTGGATGTGGGTTCGAGTCCCACATAGGCTAATCTATATTTCAATATTATTATGATCATGGTTAAATTGGATTAGTGAAGCTTTATGTACGTGGATGTGGGTTCGAAACCTAAATAATCGGCCTTATACCAGCTTTGAGGAAGAAACAATTAAAATTTGGGAATAAAATATCAATGCACATGATACCCTCACAAAATTAAATTAAGGGTATTTTTATAATTTTCATCTAAAATTAAGTCGAGATAAGTCATCGATACCGAACGCGTCCTAAGAAATAAAATATCAATGCACACGAACGCTTATTTCTATGGAGTGAGACTTGAATTTTTTTTAGGTAGAGCTAAAGACTTCTAATTGCAAACAGGTACAATTATGAAAGTTTGAAGCATTATTTATCTGCATCTGATCTTTGCAAAAATGTTACACATTCTAACAAATTTACAAAAATTAGATTCAAGTGTAATTCTTCTTTTGGCAACGTTTAGAAAAAGGGGTGATTTGACCATAGGGTGAAGCCACGTATTATCATAACCCTCGAGTTCACTCAAGAAGCAAAACAAAAACAATCGTTAGGATGTGAATTTTCAGGAACTCCAGTTCCTTTACAAGTCCCATCCTTTAATTTTTCTAGTTTTAACGATGATAAATACTTTGCTATTAATATTTTCATATGTGTAGCTGAACAGGGAACTCAAGAATATGAAATACAAAGACAGAGACCAAGTCGCGCTAAACTGGAAATAGACTTGAAGAGCGGCGGCTGGTAGTTTAGGGTAGATCTTATCTTAGAGAGAGAAGATTAAGATATCCGTGTTTCCATATATCTTTAGGGATTATTTGTATATCTTTTATGGAAACAAAAGTATAAAATCGTAAAGGATTATATTTGATAACAAATGTTATCTTTTTCGATTTCTTTTTGGTTATTATATTTGTGCATATCAATTAGCTTTAGATCTTGATTCTATACGGTTGTTATGTATAAATAAAGTAATCAAACTCTCTCAACGCTTACGCATTCACTCATTGATGAAGATGAAGAAAACAGAGCTTGTTCTTGTGAGAAGAACTGTGTAAGTCGCTTGCTTTATAAAGAGAGGTATAGAGTCTTAAGTGTGTCTTAAGTCTTAATATGTGTGTTCTATTCTAGTTGTAATCGAAGCTTAATAAAAAAAGTAGACTTTGAAATCCTCTTATAAAGAGAGGTAATAGATTTTATCACGGATAACTAGTTGGTTATCAAATGTTCTCACTCTAAGGAACTGGTCTTGAATCTGTGTTATTACATATTCCGCTGCTAAGGAACTGAACTCTCAGTTTCCTTTGATTTCTAACACGTATGATCCTACAATTGGTATCAGAGCAGGCGCTCTAGATTTGTGTTAGTTTACAGATTTCAAAATGACTAGCTCAAGTGAATTCGATTTGGGAATCTCGATCAACAAGCCTCACATCCGAAAGAAGGGAGAAGAAGAATGGTAGGAGAAATGCATAACAAACCAAGCTATTTGTCTTAGGGATGGACATCGGTTTAAACTTGAACCGGATCGGACCGAAAACCGTATTCGAAAAAATGTGGACTGAAGATCGGACCCGGTCTCGGTCCTCATTTGGAATCGGTTTTGAACCGATTTCATATTTTTTTTAAAAGGTCATAAAAGAACTTTTGGACATTTATATATTCAAATTTTATTTAAGGTATATAGTTATATATTAATATAAAAGATTGTGAATTACATTAAAATATATTTATAACATGCATATAATTTACATTTTATATATATTTTATAAAAAAGTATATTTTCTAAAATAAAATCAATCTAAACCGGACTGGACCAGTTTTTTGGATCAATGGGAATCAAAATCTAAAAAAACTTGGAACAAAAATCATACCGATTTTTGTTCATTCCTAATTTGTCTGTTATCTACATCTTAATTCTTTAATAGGTCCAAATTAGTAGATAAGCCCGTACCTTGTACGAGATCTTAAAAATAAAACTTTATTATTTATAAATAATTATTTATAATAATGTTAAAATAATAATCAATAACTTTAAAATAAAATTAAAACTCTTAATACTAATTTTGTCATATATAATACCAGAAATATTAAATAGAGACTAATAATAAAAATATGTCTGACAATAATTTTATCAAATATGAAATCCTAGTATTCAATAACTAACCATTATGTGAATCCAAAATGTACCATAAAATAAAACCAATATGTGAAGATTGAAGAATATGTCTTATAAATATTGAACATAAGCTAACCAAAATGTACCATAAATAAATATAAATCATATAGTATGCTGTCATAATTTGAGTAAGGAAATATATATATGTGAAAGAAATAGATATGGAATCTTGCTAGAAAATTAGTAGAGAGCTATAACATAATTAAGAATATAACTTATGTCAAAATTTAGCTACAAAAATATATATGAAAACTATATATGTAATCTTGCTAGAAAAAGATGGAGCAATTAGGAGAAAATTAGAAGAGTGGATATGTAATTGTATAAATTAAATTAATGATTTGACATAGCTAGATGCATGACAAATAGGAGAGAGACTTATGACTTTAGTAATAGTATATAGATATATATATAGATGCCAAGATGGCCCGACCGAATAAATACACGGTTTTGATATCTAATTTTCACCCCCAAAATTATATAATCTCCATTACCCACAAATTAGTAGGTTTGGTTGGTTGGTTGTGACTTGTGAGTCCACGGATCAATCATAATAAATAAATAAATAAGTACTTATATAAAAAAAAATCATTGTCGAAAACAAAATGGTGTGTCTAAGTCTCGCTAAGATGAGAAGTAGGGTTAAAATCTACACCAAAAAAATATAAGAAAACAAAATGGTGTTATATTCCAAAAGTTGCACCCTGTCTTTAATAAAATGATATGTACAATTGAGTCAGTTCATAAATAAAACTAGGTATGACAATGAGGTCAAAAACACATTATACATATAATGTTGAACTTATTTTTATTTTGGGTTCAAGTACAAATAATATTACTCGCAGTGAGTAAATTTTACATATGAGGAATTGAATATGTGACGTCTCGCTAAATAGAACGCTTCTCTTCCGTATGAACGTAATATAGATGTTGAACTTATATATGATTGATATATATTTGATGGGTGCAGATCAGATGAAAATAAATATTATGATGAGAAATAAAAATAGCTCATAGTCTTTGGATTTTTCAAATCCAAAAGCTAGCATTAGACTATCATTTAAGTGGTCATGTGTATGGCATATGATCACTTAAGTGGATAATTAACCGGTCACCAGTTGGAGCTCCGACATTGATCGGTCAATTTATTTTTATTTTTTATTTTCGGACCATTTTTTTTTCCAATGTCACTTTTTTTACTTAAGATGGCATGTGCATACATTTTGGTTTGTGTGTGCATCTATATTGTCTTATATGTGCAACAAAATTTTATAAGGCGTTGTCCGACCTAAGTTTTTTTTTTCCAGCCCATTTTTTTTCGGGTCCACTTTTTGCTTGCGCTGACATGTGCACCATTTGTTACTTGTGTGTGCATCAATATTGACTTGTATGTGCATTAAAACTTTATAAGGTGTTGTCCGACCATTTTTTTCCATTAAATTTTTCACAGCCCAACTTTTTTCCATGACTACTTTTTTGCTTGAGATGACATGTGCATACATTTTGGCTTGTATGTGCAAAAATTTGGCTTATATGTGCATCAATATTGACATGTATGTGCATCTAAAGATTGTAAAAAATATGCATTGTTTTCTAGAAAAAATGTGCATGAGTTGTACATTGTATGTGCATAAGTTTTGACATGTGCACATTCAAGCAAAAAGACGTGTTTCAACTTTCAAATGGTATGCACATATTAATCCAAGAAAACGATGCATACAAGTAAAATTTAGATGCACAGACAATTCAAAATTCATGCACTTACAAGACAAAATCTATACACATTCTGTAAAGTGTTTAAGATTTTACATGTGTGTGCGTAAGTTTTCACTTACAAAAAGTCACACATATAGTCAAATCCTATGCACATCTAGTTCAATTTACATGCATATGCAAGCAAAAAGACATGCACTTCAATGGGTATGCACATACAAGCAAAAACTCATGCACATTTTAACGAGGGTTTTGGGCCCATTGGCCCTTTAAGAGTTTTAAATTAACAAAACTACACTCTACTAGTTTTTATGTATTTTTCTACCCCTACTAGTTCATTTTATTATTTTTCCCCCTCCGTCTTCTTTGTTTTTTTTCTCTCTCTAAAATATTGCTTTTTGTGATTTAGGCTTTAGGATTTAGGCTTTAGGGTGTAGGGTTTAGGGGGAGGGGGTTAGTTTCCTAGGGGGTTAGTTTCTTAATAAAAACGTCGCACATAAGTCATTTACCCAACTCATCCCATTTTAACCCAAGAAAATAACGCACACAAGTAGAATTTATATGTACATACAGGTCAAAATTTATGCACATACATGCCAAAACATATACACATTCTCTGAAATGCATGCATAAGTTTTTGCATGTATGTGCATGAGTTTTCACATACACAAAGTCACACATATAATCAAAATCTTATGCAAAATTTATGTAATTTAGGTTATCATACAAGACAAAACTCATGCACAATATTTCAACCCAAGAAAATAATACACACAAGTAGAATTTATATGCAAATATATGTCAAAATATATGCACACACAAGCTAAAACATATGCACATGTTGAGAAGTGCATGAGTTTTCACATACACAAAGTCACACATATAGTAAAAAATCATATACAGATTTTATGCAGTATCAATGCACATACAAGTCAATATCGATGCACATACAGTCGCAAGCCAAAAATTGTGCCTGGAAAAAAAACTGACAGAAATAAAAATAAAAATTGACTGTCGGTGACTGGTTTGACCAGTCATATTGTCGGTCAAACTCTAAAAAATGAGATCATGTGTATGACACATGACTTTTAATGAAAATTTAATCATAACTTTTGATTTATTTGTAATCCAAAGACTATGATTTATTCTCATTTCTCACCCTAATATATATTCTCACATAATACTTATCCTTTTAATAAAATAAAATTAGAATGAAACAAACATACACAAAAATTGACAAATTTATACAAAGAAGTGTCAAGAAGGTGTTTTGGGTTGGAAGAGGATCAATTTCTTTTGGATATCTCAAATTTAGTTCGTTATTTTATTTTGTTAGAGAGCAGATTGCTTATTTCGGTTTATATAAAATTATTTATACAATCTATTTTATTTCAAAATCAATTATGTTATGATCTAACTTATACCGAATTTGAGTTATTTCAATTATCTAATTTTATAAAATTTATCCGTAAATATTAATAACAAGAAAATGCAACAAAAAACACTTAAAATTTTAATATAATCAGGGACATTGATGAAATCTGATGCGATGAGAATCACTTCCCGAGCTCTCCCTCTATTTTATGACTTGATTTGTGTGCAATATCATGTTCATGATTTGATCTGAAGGGATTAGACAAGGATGTTGATCAAATGTGATGAGAGTTTAAATTTTTAATGTATGATTTAGGAAAAAGAAATACACAGTGACATTCTCATTCTCACCTACATAAGGTAACAGTTTTAAATTTTATATTACCAATGTTATAGACTTTATTTGGCATATATATTTATTATTTATAAACACTTTATTTCAAAAATCTACTTTTATACATTTCGGTAAACTTATAATGAAATTATTATACTTTTTTTCACTACTACACTTTTTTAATAAACCACACATATCAATAAAAATCATTTTTTTACCAAACATACTTTTTTATACCACCCTATTTATCAACTACTTATAAACAAAAAAACTCTTTATAAACTCTCTAGCCTAACAAACCCATAATTAATAATGTCCTTAAGCCATTCTTCCTTTTTTTTTTTTGAATGATCACTTGGTGCAATTGAATATTCATATAAGCAATTTCTAAAGAGGTGCATTTAGTTGATGTCCTAAGACCATCCACAATGGTGATTTTTTAACATTAAAATATAATAATTTTTTTAGCTAGAGTGTACTTTTGCTAAAAAACATACTCTATGGTTTCTTGCTAAAAACCCATTTAAGTTGAACAGTTGGGTTTTAGAGTTATTTTAGTCCATTTTAGCTCGAGTTTAGTTTTGTTTGTTTTAAAAAATATATTCAAAATTCATAATTCATTTTTATCTATCCATAGACACTCATTTATATATGTTTTTTTATAAAATTTATAGAGTGGAAAAATTTGGGTTGAAAAATCCTAACTATATAAAAAAAAGATGATATGGCGGTGAGAAAAAGTTAAAAAATTGACTAAAAAACTTTGTTAAAAAACCAACTATTGTGCAGTCTATTAACCACTTTCAAACTGCAAAGTTTGAGCTTAACATTTCTCTACAACTAGCATCCATGATTACTCACTAGTCCATACTCCATACACAAGTGACATCCTAAAATCAAAAATCAACAATAGGATTTTGTTTAGGATAATTTTGTATCACGTTATTTGGTGTTCCATTTATTTTAATTGGTCTATAGTTATTTTTTGATTTTTTTTATCAAACAAGTAAATGTATATTTTAATAATTATTTATTATTTTTCCACGAATCAAAGCGAATGAAATACCATTAAAACACTAAAATGGAACAAAGAATCAAAGTTAATGAGACACTATTAAGACATAAAAATAGGACAAAGGATTTGGACAGCGTTATAGGAGCTTCTTCTTTTGTGGTCCATGGTAGGAGTTTGTTTAGGTCTCCATGTAGATTATATGTTTGCTAATATGAGTTGCAGTTAAATTGAACCAAGCTCAAGTCCTACGAATATGTGAAAGAAGTGAAAGCATAAATATGCACACAAGTACAACCAAGATCTGTTATTTTGATGATATACTTCAGTTTGGCAGGTTGATCACATATGTGATTGATCAAAAGCTGTTGCCCAATACCCAATACCCAATACCTAATAGTAGAAGTGCAAATTCCTACATCAAGAATGGTTATTACTTAGAAAGGGGATCCATGAACATTCCAGATAAAATCTCCAACGAATAAAACACACGAGCTGGTGGGATTCAACGATACAAGCATAGTCCTATTTTGGCCATTAACCTAGAAACTTGCTTTCTTGAGGACCTTGTATGTCAACTTCAAATGTGAAACAACACATTCAAAACATGATGACACGAGCAAAACTCTAATGACTCACAGGTAACTTGAGAAATTTGTAATCCCAAGTAACTGTATGAGAAAATTCATTGGGCAAACCCGCGATCAGGAAGGTTCCCCCTTGTGCTATCACCTCTGCCTTTGGTCTGGACTTCCTGGGGATTTACTTGATGTAGCTCCTTAGAGCATTTTCATCTCTGGGAGTTGTAAGTTGTGTGTATCCTCTAGCCTCTCATCAAATACATATTTATCCATTTCCACAAAACCTTCACGAGAGACTCTGTAGTAGACACAGTGACCTCTGTATTTCTGCAGAGGTACAAGTCATCAATCGTAACTAAATGCGTAAAAAAAACATCAGCTACATGTCATGAATTGTAACTAAAAGCGGAAAAACATTTACTACATGCCATCAATTGTAACTAAAGCTAGTCAAAGACAACTCCCCTTTGTGTTCTCTTCTTGCTTGTAATGTATAAAGGCACACTCACTCTATGTATCAGATTTTCGGGGCAAAATTATCTTTAACCAAGGGTACAAGTCATATTTGGGAGAGAAAATTGTTTTTAAGTAGCTTTATTCACAATTGACCCTCACATAATGCTTTTATACATTTACAAGACAAAGCTGGCATTAAGGTTCTTGAGAAGACATGGTCTAATACAGGTCCATATCAAGGGAGGATTCTCAGAATGGCCAAATAAGAACAGGAATATCTGAATCAACAAGCATAAATGAGATCTTTGAAGCACAGTTCTTACCAAAAACAACAGAGGCTAAGAACCTGAAGCAGACTTCTGGACCCAAACTTGTTTCTGCACATCCTTCAAAGAGTTCATAAATTACCTATTTATACAATATTAAACAGGAAGGAAGGAAGGAAGAATGAAGACTCGTAGAGATACTAGATGCAAACCTCATGGAGACCATGGACAGATACGCCTCCTCTCTTTGATGATTTCCCTTCACTCGCCAAACTTTCATCTTTGTTATGAGATGAACGACGACCATAACGCCTTTGTGGATCTTACAGCAGAAAAAACTGGGTTAACAACAGTTCAAAATAAACCTAGCCGGAACTGACCCTAGAGAGCAACAAAGAGCCCTAACTGGAACTATTCAATTTGCCTACTTATTACAGGATTTACAGCTTCTTCAATATTCATGGCATGGTTGGAAAAAAACAGTTCAACATTTTTTTCTTAAAATAGTCCATACCTTCGCAAGATTCTGAACGAAGCTGACTATGTTCATTGGAACTATGCATTGAATCACGGCGGGGAGCCCATATGCCAGATTCATGTCTCTCTTTTCTAGTACGTCTCTCATGCTTCTCACGAATAGTAACTATAGCGTGTGAATCATTTCCAACGGATTTTTCATCTCCAGACCTTTTCACAATTGAAGAGGAAGTGCCTGGAGACTGGTCACTGGCAGAGGCATAACTAGCAATAGACTTCACACTGACAGGTCGAGGTGGCCGTTTTCCCTTCTCTGAGCTCAGAATTTGCACTTGCTGCTCTGGCTGAACTGATGAAGAGGATTTACCATTAAGAAGTATACTTCTGATAATCCTTCCACTCGGATCATGCCTTTGATTCTGTTTTGAAGCAGTCGATAAGTTGGCATTTTCAACAGGTGATGCAGCAATTTCATTTAATATTAGTGTATCTGACACCTGCAATGGGAATGGAATCAGAGATTAGTGACTAATCCATTTGAAGACACAAAGTATTTAACTATTTACACAAAAGTGCAAGGAATTCGTGTTACCCAAAATTCAACACAGATTACTACAATCACTTTAATTGAACTGAAAAGACTTTGAGGAACAGATGATAGTATACTAAACAAAAAAGAAGGAAAGTGAGAGCATATAAAATTCAATCACACGTTTTACCAGAAAGAATGCAGATATAGGGGGTAATTATAAGAAAACAAAGCAATCAACGGAAAGGAGAGGAATGCAAAACAAAACCCTTACATGCGAAATTTCTTCCTCTTTTCCTCTTAAAAGCAAAATCTTTTTCTTTCCAGTATCATGATACAAATTACCTGAGACATGCATCATGTTAGCAATACTGTTTCCAAATTAAACAGCATCAAGAAACAACAAATCAAATAACAGAAGGCTTATGACATATATTCTTTCATCTGTCGGATAGAGTGGCTGTGGGACCCAACTTATGTCATACTCAATAACTAGAACCCTGCAGCCCCATGGCTATAGTCCCTGCTTTAAGAGTATAATGCAAGAACCCAAGTACCTGGTACATTGTTTTGTATCCTTTGTCAAATCATTCTGTAGCGAATTAGGTACCTCTGTACTTTACTCATTACAATTCGCTTTACATATAGCGTTACATATTTACATCTACTCTGTACTAGTTTTCTCTTTTCTCAGCCATGCTATCGAGTATTAAAGAAGAAACGAAGTACCTAGTACATTTTTTTTGTGTCCAATAATTTTTTAAATTAAAAGCAGACTCCTCAGTCCCTTGGTTTTTCCATGTTTTTTTTTGGTTCACAAGTACAAACATGGTGATCGTCCTTTAAAACAAATCAGTTTCAGATTTTAACATCACCCAGCCACAAATAAGAAGACATGCTAACTAACTTATTGTTTATAAATCAAACACAAATTTTGTCTATTCCCTTCCCCCTTTATCCCTCTCACCAAAGAGTTCCTTAACATACTGTATATTTCACAGCTGAAGGGAGCAGGCAGTACCACTTCGATTCTCTAACACTTTTGTTCGACTTGAAGCCTCTGATTGATCACCTCTCTGAGGTATCAGAATGCGAGTTGGTTTTTCTTTTCCACTTGTATTCTTTCCACTGGCCTTCAAAATATACTGTTGCACAAAAATTAAGAGATGCCATCATATTACCAAATGAAGAAAAAAAAACATAGACACTAAAAGCAAACCCTTCATTATATACAGCACACTAGGCATTGCAAATTATAACCCGTCAAAGCAACTTTTAAAATTGTAACTGAATTGCATATATGTGGATAGCAGACCATTACAAATGGTAACAAAGAACCAAGAGTAAGCGGTGCATAATCTTACATGCTCAATCAGAAGCATTTTGAAACATTTTTAAATACATGGGTGAACCGTCAAAATGCACTGATATAAGTTGCAAAAGGGGCAACGTAACTGCTTCAGCGTTGAATAAAGAATTTTAAAGACTAACGAAAGTCAGAAGCACGAAGCATAGCTTTAGACACAGGATATGAACAGAAGAAGAGTATGCTCCTTCCCAAAATACTCATTCCAATACTACTGGGGATTAGCAACAAATTAGAAAATATTCTCCGACAAAAGAATAATCCAATCAAGAGATCCCACAAGGAAAAATCGCTAGATAGCCACAAAATGTTTGACAAAACCCCAAACTCATGAACTGAATGAAACTTGAAACCACTAAAATAAACAAGAAAGGATGAAATCTTATCTCCAATTAAGTCCAAAAAATTCCTTGTTTCATCTGTGGTTCTCATTGTTATCTAAGCATGGAACAAATGGAAAATCAAAATCAGATGTGAGGGCGTCGAAATCCTTGCAAGTACAACTGATGCCCCAATTTTTTTTGTCGGTGTGAATAATGTCTCAAGTTCTGCTCATGCTGTTTACATGCAATGACGTATTATTCCCCAAGGTAGTAGGTGAAAAGACCAGATCTTCAAGGTATCAGTATGGAAGTTTCACAAAGACACAAATACGTACATCCTGAGCGCCTCAGCTGACATTTTAATTACCCATGACTTGAGCAAAGTACCCAGATACACAACAAAAAAAGCAACAAAGATTGCAGGATAGGTATGAACAAATACGGGAAATACCGGTTGGTACACCCATGATCTAGGTTATTCTGTTTGGTGTCCCAATCTTTTTTAGTTTCTGGATGGTGCCCCTGAATTTTAGCCCCATTCCGCTCGTGCCCTAACTCATTATTCCTTAACGCTGTTAACCAATCATTAGAAAAAATTGTTTTCTTACCAATGTTAGAGAAAGTGGTCAGAAGACGATCGGAGTCCCAATGACGGAGGGCTAGAAGAGAAGACGATCGGCCTGGTGCGACAACAACGATGCTGGTGATGCTAGAGCATAGGGCAAGGAGACGACAACTGGTGACGAAACCTGATTTCTGTATCCAGGTCCGATTCAAGTTTTGTGGGTACTACTCCCAAATTTGGTCTTGTTTGTGTTGCCAAAATCAACACAAACGCAAATGTTTTACAATTTACTAATCTCCCAACCATTAATTATTCCACTATTGATTCTCATTCATAATCTGTCTTCGTTAGAAACAATTTTAAAATCTTAGTTTTACCAAAATTCACAAATCATCATCTCAGTTATCAATCATCCACAAATCCAACGATTCGAAGTGTTAGCTGCTAATAAATGAAGGAATCTCACCAAAATAACCTCCTATAATCTAGGTGACAAGCCCCTCTAACCTAGGTTACAGTGCAACACAATTATGCAGAGTTTCCAGTCCTGAACAACCCCGAAACAGCACCTACACAACTCCAAATCGAACAACCTCCATTGCCGCGCCGGTCGATCGTCCCCTGCTGCTCCCACCGGCGCCGCCGTGCCGGGCTGGTCCTCTTCTATCCTATTATTTGTTGAGGGTGGTCTTCAGTCCGTTTTTAGAAGGATTTGTTTTTTCTTTAACCAAAATTTAACAGAGCTAACGACTTACAAGGTACAACAGTGAAGGGTACGGACCAGCAATTGTTTAAAGTACAAGGGCACCATTCGAAATTTGAAAAAGCTTGGGACACCAACTGGAATTGTCCAAACCATGGTGTCATCAACCGAAATCTCCCAATAAATAAACATATGTAACTACAAACTATAACTAAAATAATGTTACTAATTCATTATTATATGCAAGAATAATACCATTTCAACAAAAAAATACTATTTTTATAGGAACTCATTACCTTTTTCTTCTCAGAAACTTGTTTTGTTGAGCGAGATTTACCCCGCGATGCAGTCCTAACTCTTCCACCAGGTTTGCCATCACAGGATGCCTAGTAAACAATGAATAGATTTAGAAAATAACATTATTTAAGCCACATGTATATATAGTAACATGATCCATGTGTGTCATCTTTATAAAGTAATAAACCTATTGCGCAAAGCACATGCAGACCCTACCCAGCACACACACCCACAGGTGCGCACACACTCAAAAAATAAAGCAAAACTAAAATCAAATGCATCTTTATACATACATGACTCCCACTCTTTGCAGCTCTCTTTTTGCGAATAAATTCCATGAGGGGAGTGACAATAATAGGTTCTTGAATCCCTAGAAGATAAACAAACAACGAGTGAATTAAATAACCCAAATCAAAGCCGATCGTCCAATCTACTCCTCACTCAATTTTATTAATGACAACCAACCTGCTCGCTCAGCCTCTCTTCTCTCCAATTGTACATCTGCACTGGGAAGATTCTCTGGGGGTTTAGAGATGCATTCAAGGAAGTCCAAATACTCGGGATCTGTTTGATTTCCAGGTATAGATTTTAAATATTAACAAACACAAAATGAGAGCAGCCATCACAAGCTCACAGGCCAAAAACTGTAATTCGAACTATTTCCAAAACTGTCCTACTTGACACACTAACAGAATATTCAATATTTTAAACATTTGAACCTTTAAAGATAGTCCCTTCCCGGCCATCCTTCTTGATGCTTTGCTTAGGAATACGCTGTGAGGGAGAATACTCCACTATAGCCTTGAATTGTGCCCCTAAAATACAACAGAAAAAGCGTTTCAGCAAGTCACATAGTCACATAGTCACATCACTCCAACTACAAAACCTGAATTGACTAGAACGGGACTAATGTTTCCAAATGATAACACATTTAACACTGAAGATAATATTCAGCTATATGAAACAATGTCCAAACAATACCTTTTTCATTGACAAAAACGTGTCCATTGAAGAATTCTGCAAATTCAAACACATCCTCGGGCCTGTTAAGGTTTATGTAGGCTCGTGCAAACTTCTGATCTCTAATGCTGCAATTAGTTCCAAGATATACAGATTGGCATTCAAACTAAACAGAAGAATAAAGAAAGAAAACTAATCCGCAACATCGTATAAGAAATTCAACACTTTCCTAAGCTTTCAGGTTCATCTCCCAAAACCAATATGATACACCTAATTATAAGACAGATATGGAAAAATCCAAGTGCTTAGAATCACCGATGAGCTTCGAATAACACCGCCAAATACAATAGTGTTGAATTGGGGAAAACGACATTTTGTGTACCTCTTCTTGCCAGGGCGGAAAGAGAACCAATTGTAGCGACCAACGAACCGAAAATTGATCTGCTCGAACAGCGAAGTCTGAGAAAGAGTAGGAGGCAAGTGCCGAATCACAATTTTTGTTCGAATCGAAGGGTCCTTCATCATCATCCCGATTGTAACGTATTGTTCCCTCCCTCCCTATAAATCAAAGTTCCTGGAAAAATAAACCCTAGAAAATTTGGGGAGATTCTTGAGAAAATCGAAGACATAATGCCACCTGGATCCGGTTCAGTGAACCGGAGGACCGGGATAAAACCTGAATTTCCGTTTCACGGTTTCACCCGGATTTTATCACATTTCGAATTGGTTCGACGTAGAGGTGTCGAACGGGTCAAACAGGTCGGGTTCTGCTTTATGTGTGTCGGATCGGGTCATTTATGGGTCGGATTGATTACGGGTCAAAAATTGTGGGTCGGGTCGTTGCGGGTCAGATATGGGTTCGGATCGAGAGCACTTTGTTAAAATTTTATAAAATAAATATTAAAATAATATTTTAATAAAAAAATCAAAAATCAAAAAATTATTGTTATATAATATTTAATAATAAAATATATTATAATATTTAATATATACACATTTGTATTAACCCAACCCATAAATTTTTGGGTCGAACGGGTCGGTCACTTTTGATCAAATACTTTTCGGGTCGGGTCTCAACCCAGAAAACGCGGGTCGAGTCGGGTCGGCTTTGCTGGTCGGGTCAAATTTTGACAACTCTAGTTCGACGGCATGTTCTCTGTTAAGAATAGAAGTAAAACTAAAACGATTTTTCTAAGCACTTAAGGCATATGTGTTAAGGCATAGGTTAAAGATCTTGTTTTAGATTTTTCTAGCGATTTTTCTAGTCTATGCCCTTAAGACATATGTATTAAGTAGACCTGAGCAAACGCGGGCCGACCCGCCCGCCCGGTCTACCCGACATAAATGGGCGGATATGGTTATTATATTTAGTCCATTTTGCCCGGATAGCTCGGCCCGTCCGTTTATATGGGCGGGATACGGTCACTGATAATATCCCATTTAGCCCGGATAGCCCGCCCGGAAGCCCGAATTAATTTTTTAAAATAAATAAAATAAATAAATTCATATATATAATAAAATTCATATAAAATAAATATTTATTTATACCGTAAGTGTTTTGGGGCAAAAAGATCAATAAACCTAAATCGTCTTAGACAAGGTAACAAGTCGATCGAGTAGAACACAATAAATCCAAACCAAATGAACAATCAACTACGTACGAAATAGGAACAAGATTATATGATGATATATTGATTAAGTGATGACAAGAATGAGACAAGATACAAGTTATCCTCTAGGTGCAGAAGATCAGTTCTTGTCCGACCAGCCACTCTAGTGTTCGATCGTTGGTGGTCGAATGTTATTGCCAAAAGAGCTAAACGAGAACCAGTAGGTTATCAAGTTTTGCGAGAGTTGAGTTGATGAGTATTGCTGTGTCCGTAATCGTAGCCCTTTCATGCCTTGTTTATCGGATCCTTCTCTTCGTCGGTATTGTTACCGTTACCATGAGATCTTTCACTTAATTCCTCTGCCTAATCTTCGGGATCTTGTATTTAATGAGGCTTCTAATTCGTGTTTGAACCAGCTACCGTTTGCTGAAGGATCGAGCCGTTTATAGCTTGGGCGAAATTTTTGGGATTAGTCGAGCTTATGCATTGATGAGCATCCAACGCTCTTCTTCAAACTCCTTGGCCCATTTCTTAGGTGAGATGGCCCAATCTGATAGGCAATTCATTCTGGGCCCAACAATAGCCCCAAGTCATTTTGGACTCAAGGCAGCTATGGGCGGGAGCCAAGACGACTTCCACTATGCACGATCTCCACCATCCGTTTGGGCACGACAGGCGAGGGCTAAGGTGGCGACGATCGCGCGGCGTGATGGGACGTCCTGCTCTTTCAGCCTTCCCTCCATAAATTTGAAGCAGGCTTGATGATTTCCTTTCATCTTCTTTCTTCGACTTTCTATGTTCTTTACTTCGGTAGGTTTTCAAGATTTCCCAAAAATTGCTTTCTGATTTCCCCCCTTCTCTATACTGGACATGGTTTCTAGTAGTTCTGCCGAATCATCCGCCACTCGCTCGAACTCGAGCAAGAACGAAACCCCCCCTTTTCCTGCTAAAGGAGGGTGACTCTCTGACAGGGACGCTAACAGAGGCAGAACTGGAACAAATCCTTCAAGTCAGAGGCTTTCCTCCTAAGACGGTTGCGAGGTTGTCGTACCCGGATGAGAGGGCCGATGCTCGATATGAGGGGAGGATCTGCTTTTATGCCTATCTGTTTCGGATAGGGCATAAGTTCCCGTTCACTCCCCTTGTTCGAGACTTCTTGGCGACTTTGGCGCTTGCGCCGTGTCAGGTTATGCCACAAGCGTGGCGGATCCTTAGAGTTTTGGATCTGTTGAACTTACAGTCTACGGCTGTTTTCAATTTGGACGCTTTGTGGTATAACTACTTCTTGGGGGTCAAAAAGCTCTTCTCGGGTTCAACTACGCATTCGTCAGGGTCGGAAGCCATTGGTGGCCAATCTTGATGTGAACGACCGCGGATGGGGGTCGAAGTTTTTCTTCGTCGAGCGATCGTCTCTGGAAAAGGGGGGTGATTGTTCGTTTTTGCTGACGGAGTGGGGGGTCAAGAGTATGTATCTTTCTCTGATTTCCGCTTGTCAGACATGTTTTAACTTTTTGCTTTCCTCTTCTTTTTTGTAGTCCCTGAAGCTGAAGATTTGGAAGTGGATGCTAAATCGGAGGGCCTGACTAACATCATTCTTGGGATCCCGTTGTAGGAACGAAAGTTTGTGAACGCCAACCTGCTGTCCGTTGCTCCCACAACTCAAGACGTTATGTCGACTACATCGTCATCTCGTGTTAAGTGTACGTTTTTTGTTTGAATCATGTGTTTTCTGTCACGCGTCATATTTGTAACTTACGTTTGTCTGGTATGACAGCGTCTCCTGTTGGTCGGTCGAGTGCTCGCTTAAGGGGAGTATCTGGGAAGGGTTTAATTGAGCAGAGGTTGGCGGCGGCCAGGGCCTCATCGAGCAAATCGACACCGGCCGAGTCGTCTCCCCTAGCTAAAGTCGGTACGAAGAGGAAGGTGGTCGTCTCTTCTGATGCTGAAAAGGTTGTCGTGGACACCTCGAAGAAGAGATCGGTGGTCCCTCCCGGTATTGAGAAGATTGATCTGGTCGGGCGGTCGATTGCTGACTTGTTCCATGCTCAAGATCCAGCTTTGAAGTCTGAGGTTGACGGTGTTTCTCCTTTGGACTGTATTGGCGAGGCGTGCTGTTCTGCATGGAAGGTATAATGTCTTGTCGAGTCTTATGTATATATGTTTTCTTTTTTGAAAATTGGCGGACTGTGTTTTTATTTCTTCTTTTTTGCTTCATGTTTTCCAGACTTTTCAGTTTCTCTTGGGTGCTTATTCCGGCGTGAAGGAGATGGTCGCTAAAGCCGATGACAAAGCTGATATGTCAGAGTCCGACTTGGCATCTTTGAAGACCAAGGTGGAAGGGGCTGAAAGTCACTTGAAGGACGCTGAGCGCCGCTTTGCTAGGGAGTTGAAAACTTGCCAAGATAAGTTGGAGAATTGTTGGAAGGAGCTTAGCGAGAGTCAGAGCAGTGTTGAAGAGAGGGTCAAACAGGCCATAATCGATGTTGGTCGGGTTGCAGGCGACGTGGGTGCCTTTTATGCGTTGAAGTCGCGTGTTGAAATGATTGAGGAGTTCGAGGAGGGTAAATATGAGGCCTGAGATCTAAAGACAGAGAGGGAGAACATGGATACCTTGTTTCCTAAGGGGAATCCAGGTTCGGAGTTGTTCCAGCTGGCTGGTGTCGAAAAGGAGTCTCCGAACGAGAGTGTCGGTGAAGACGAGATTCGTTCCAGCGACGCCATTCCTAACATACCGATCGAGCCCCAGCCTTCCTCCGACCCGACTCCTAATGAAGATAATGATGTGACTCCTGACCCTTGACTTTTTCTCTTCGTGAATGATTTGTGGTCCCACCTGTGTGTGGGTGAAATATTTTCTGGTTTGGCGACCCGTCTACCATCGCGGATCGCATATTATGTTTTTAGGAATGTTTGAAGTCCTACATGTGTGTAGGAAGACAATATGTTTTGGCGACCGTCCACCATCGCGGGTCGCATGAATATAAAAAGAATTAGACTCTCTTTATTATTGGCGTAATCTGTTTTACAAAGAATTGACCTTGTTCTACGTTTGAATGTTTATCGGACTCTTTTTAGAAAAGATAGTCGCGACGCCTTTGACTTGTTTCGGATTTGCTTGTATGCTCCGTCGAGTAGGGCTTTTCGTGTCATGTAAGAAAAGGGAGGCCTGCAAGTGTATACGTTTATGTTTAATCATGACTTGTATTATGCCGAGGAGGGGAGCAATATGTTTTATTGCGTAAATGTAATAAGGTGTTGACCTTATGTATTGTATAAGGCAGGCGGTGTGCCGACATGCCTTTGGTATTCATCTCCTCGTGTTCTGATCGATCGTGTAAATGTAGTGTAAGCGCTTTTTGTGTGTGACTGGATCCAGCTTGTCTTCGTGTTTTCCAGATGAGGTTAGAAGTGATATAGCTTTCGATGTGTGGTGTTCCAGCTTCTCGGGATTGGTTGTCCGTTTTTATCTTCTAGTCGATATGCTCCTTGTCCGACTACTTCTTTGATGAGGTAGGGACCTTCCCACTGGGGTGCGGGCTTGCCGTCGGCCGGATCATTGGTGTTCTGGAATGTCTTTCTGAGGACCCAATCGCCAATTTTGAAGACTTTGGCCCGAACGTTCTTGTTGTAACTTCTCGCGACTTGCTGTTGAAACCTGACCATCCTAATTCTAGCTTTTTCCCTAGCTCGTTGATCGTGTCTAAGTTGTGTGCCAGTTCGATGTCGTTTTGTTCATGCGTATGGAGACCATAACGAGCTGTCGGGACTAGCAATTCGGCGGGAATGACCGCTTCGCTTCCGTAGACGAGTGAGAACGGTGATTGTCCGATTGCGTTCTTTGGAGTGGTCCTGTCGGACCACTAGATGAGGGAAAGTTCATCCGCCCATTTCCCTTAGCCCCTGTGAGGCATTTCCTGAGGTTGTTGATGATGATTTTGTTACTAGACTCGGCTTGTTTGTTGTATTGCGGGTATCGAGGAGTGGACGTGACCAGCTTGATGTTCCACTGGTCGCAGAAGGCTCGAGTCTTATGATTGATGAATTGGGAGCCATTGTCGCACACAATCTCTGATGGGACGCCAAATCTGCACATGATGTTGCGTTTTATAAATGAAATGACATGTTGATCTTTTACCTCTCGATATGCTTCTGCTTCGACTCATTTGGAAAAATAATCTATCATGGCGAGGAAGAAGACCCATTGGCTCGACGCCGGTGGGAGTTTTCCAACGATGTCCATTCCCTACCTCATGAAGGGCCATGGTGCTAGAGTCGGATGGAGGAGCTCTGAGGGTTGATGTGGAACTGGTGTGTGTCGTTGACAGGCATCACATTTCTTGGTGTACTCCATCGCGTCTCTATTCATTGTGGGCCAGTAGTATCCCGTTCGTAGGGATTTCCCCGAGAGGCTTCGTTCTCCAGTGTGGTTGCCACACTCTCCTTCATGTAATGATTGCAGGATACGTTCGACCTCTGGAGTCTTGAGACATCGTAGGAGTATCCATGTGGCAGATCTTTTGAACAAGACACCACTTATAATGTCAAAGGAGAGAGCTCGTACCTTTAGCCTTTTTGCTTCTGTTTTGTCATTGGGCAGGATGCCGTCTTTTAGCCATTTGACGTAAGGTAGTGTCCAGTCGTCATGACTGTTGACGATGTCTTCTTTTGGCCGGTCGCCTACCTCCAATGCGACAAGCTCTTCCAACGATGTGCTCTGATCCTTGGGTGTTCTTGGGACAGTCGGTGTCGTGATGTGTGTCAATGTGACGTTTGGGAATTCCTTCGGATCCAAGGCGGACCCTAGGTTGGCTAGTGCGTCGGCCTGAGCGTTAAGATCTATGGGGACGTGTCTGATGTCGAATTTTCAAAATTGGTTGACTAGTTTCTTGACCACGTCCAGATAGGCTATCATTTTATCGTCTTTGGCGCTGTATGACCCTTGAATTTGATTTACGACCAGGAGGGAGTCGCAAATGACTTCGATTTTTTGGACTCCTAGGTCACGTGCCAGGATGAGCCCAAATACGAGTGCTTTGTACTCAACTTCATTATTAGTCGTGTCTCATTCGCATCTTACGGTTTGGGCTATCGTGTCTCCCTGCGGCGATTTTAGCACGACCCCCAATCTTGATCCCCTAGCGTTCGCCGCTCCGTCTGTATGGAGTTCCCATTTACCTGTTTCCTCTGTTGCGAGCAGTTGTGTTGCTTCTTTGACGGCTTCCTGTTCTAGGGTCGGACTAAAATATGCCACAAAATCAGCCAATGTCTGGGACTTGATCGCCGTCCTGGGCTCATACTCAATCTCGTAACCACTGAGGTGTATGGCCCACTTTGCCATTCGTCATGTGAATTCTGGTTTCCTCACGATTGCTCTCATGGGATGATTAGTGCGAACAATTATAGTATGTGATTCGAAATAGGGTTTAAGTTTGTTCGATGCCATTACCAGTGGTAGGACGAGTTTTTCCAGTGACGAGTACCTTGTTTCCGCTGGGAGTAGTGTTCGACTGACGTAATAGATTGGCGACTGCTTGCTGTCTTCTTCTCTGACCAGCACTACGCTCACTGCAGATTCCGACACTGCTAGGTACAATAGTAGTGGCTTGTCGTCTTTAGGTTTTGCTAACAGTAGGGGGTTGGCCAGGTACTTCTTCAGATCTTGAAATGCGGCTTCATGTTCTTCTGTCCACTGGAATGATTTGTTCTTTCTGAGAGCGTCGTGGAAAGGTTTGCATTTGTCCGACGACTTTGAGATGAACCTGTTTAGAGCTGCTATTCGACCTGTCAGCTTTTGTACGTCCTTGACATATCGAGGAGATCGAAGGTTGATGATGGCCTTGACCTGTTTCGGACTTGCCTCTATCCTCTTTGGGTCACCATGTACCCCAAGAATTTCTCTGACGAGACTCCAAAAGAGCATTTCATAGGATTTAGTTTCATGTTATATCTTTTCAGTACCTCGAAGCCGTTGCGGAGGTGATTGATGTGGTCCCTCTTCTTTTTTGACTTGACCAGCATGTCATCTATGTAGACTTTCATTGTATCCCCAATCTGATCTTTGAACATCTTATTGACTAGTCGTTGATACGTAGCCCATGCATTTTTTAGTCTGAAGGGCATCACTTTATAACAATAAATACCTTGATTTGTGACGAGTTCCGTTTTCTCTTGGTCTTCTGGTTCCATGAGGATCTGATTGTAACCACTGAACGCATCCATGAAGGATAGCATTTCGTGTCCCGCTATTACGTCGACCATGTCGTCGATGTGAGGAAGTGGGAAGGAGTCCTTGGGACATGCTTTGTTAAGGTCAGTGAAGTCGATGCAGACTCTCCACTTGTCATTTTTCTTTTGGACCACAACCACATTGACTAGCTAATCGGGGTAGTCGACTTCTTTTATCTTTCCCATTTCTAGCAAGCTCTTGACTTCGTCGTCGATGATCTTATTTCGCTCGGGGGCGAATTTTCTGCGCTTTTGCTTCACAGGAGGGTGAGATGGATCTACATTTAATTTATGAGTAATAATGTTTGGAGATATCCCGACCATGTCTTCATGTGACCACGCGAAGCAGTCAGCATTAGACCGAAGGAAATCCAATATGTGTTGTCTGGTCGAGTCGTCCAGAGCCGACCCGAACCTTACCGTCTGGTTTGGCTGCGACGGATCTAGTGCAATCTCATCGAGCTTTTCCATCTCTGGTTCGATGTATCGACTAGATCCTTCGTCGAACTGTAATTGCCATGTGACCTTTGGTTTGAACGCGCTCTTCATGGAGGCGACATAGCATTCTTTGGCCATCCTTTGGTCGCCTTTCATCTCTTGAACCCCTCACTTGGTAGGGAACTTGATGGTCTGATGGTACGTTGAGGGTACCACCTTCATTGCGTGTATCCAAGGCCTGCCAAGAATGCAGTTGTAGGGAGATAGACAGTCTAGGACTAGGAATTTTACCTGTTGGTTTACTCCTCCGGCGTATGTCATAAGGACGATTTCACCGATAGTGTGCTTGGCTGCGCCGCTGAACCCAACTAGTGGAGTCGATTTCTTGAGAAGATCATCTTCACCCAAACCCATCCCTTTGAGGGCGTCGAAGGTCAAGAGGTTGGTCAAACTTCTTGTATCGATTAGTACTCTACGTATCAAATAGTTTCCAATGGACAAAGAGATTACCAGACCGTCATGATGATCTCCCGACTCGTCGGATTCGTCGAAGGTGACCGTTGGGAGGTTAGAGATCTTGGGTTGTCTAAACTCTAGTATCTCGGGCATGTTGCCTTTGCTCTCTCTTGCATGCCTTTTTGTCGCGGAGTACGTTTTTTCACATACGTCTGAGCCTCATGAAATAGTATTGATGATTTTTGTATGGACAGGAGATGGGGGTTTATCGTGCTTTACCTGGTCTCGTCGTTCCATGGTGGCTTTGGCCCGTTCCGAGATCACGTCGCGCAAGAGACCTTGCGCAAGTAACCTAGCGACCTCTTTGCGATGCGCGATGCATTCATCTGTTGAGTGACTGTGTTCGCTGTAACACCCCCGACTTACGTCGGTAGTGCCACGCGCCAGTGACCTCAGACGTTACTGTTCAATGTCACCCTAGGCTTTAATCGGAACAGTTAATCTTAAATAAACATATTAAATAACAAAAGATTAAACAACGGAAGACATATTTAAATAAAACTCGACCTTTTATTAACAGTCAGACTTCTCATAAAATGAGAAGTGATGATTTTACAACAAAGTGAAATTTCAGCGGAAGACTTTAAATTACAGAGCGGAAGACTTTAGGAATAACCTATTACATGACTAGGTTATAAATATATATATTAAAGTAATACTTAACAACTTAAAAACACTAACACTTAAATCTTCATCTGCAAGCCTCTTCTTCAACTGGTTACTTCAAGACTTCGGGAATCAACCACTGATGTGCCGTATAGGACGGATGACACCTACCAACCATACAAGGAATAAAACCCGGTTGGTTAGTCTAATGAAAGACTATGCAAGGGTGAAAACAGAATGATTCTAGTGATCGTAACCGTTTACTATCATTGTCCCTCGAATAACAACCGAAGGAACGATACATAACCCGAAACTTTCACGGAATAATTAAAGTTTAGACATGTACTGTAAAGAAGACTCCAAAGGAATTGAGTCTTATGGGAAGGTATGACAAATGTTTGGGAACGTTTATAGTTTTCACACAAGCGTTTAAAAACGACTTGATCATTTAGGTCAACGACCAACCTCACCGCATAATGCGAATTCAGATTTGGAAGGAAGACTTACTCTAACCGAAGTCCGAGCGGTTTCCACGTTGTACTCCTCGCCCGAGGGTATATTAATTACGTGCATAACCGCACTTATCTTATTTAATTACAAAATGTATATTCACGTTAAGCTTTTAATATGATCTCGAGTGACAACGAGAAGGTTAACACATGGTGACAATACATCCATCCCAAATTGCACTAGCAAGGTGCTTAACACCTCCTAACCTTAACGAGTGGATATGAAGCAATGGTCATGACCGTTAAAAGTATTAGAGAATTATCCGACTAATACCAAGTTATAAAGAAACGACTAATCCTCACCAGGAATTAGCGTTCCTACGAATACTCGTGCTAATCTAGCATTAAGTTTACATTTAAAATCCACAACAAAGCCATTACGGTAATTAACAAGTATAAAAGCGTTGTTTCTAGCAATATATACAACCTATTATAATATCATATTTTAATCACATCATTTATAAAAAATCTGTTCCCAAACGAAAACAACATTTCATTCTAATTTAATTAACAATTAAAAACAATTAATAATTAACGGAAACATGGAATGATAAGCAAGAGCGAACCACCACTTGCCTGAATTAGACGAACAAGATGTTGGGTTCCTAGGATCTGGAAACTGGAATCTGAATACGGATTCCTACGACGATGACGGAACAACGACGAAACCCTAAGTTAGATTTGATACGAATAATAATACGAATCTAAAGAACGAAAGGAAACGAAGGTCCCATCCGTGACCGGCTCGTCAAAAGCCACGATCGCGTTTGCTAAAGCAAACCGCGGTCGCGGTTTTGGATTCCGCGGTTGCGGATTTCAGGGCACCATCAGCGGTCACCGTGTTCATATCCGCGATCGCGGATCCCTCTCAGACAAACTCTAGAACCGATTCGAGCTCACCGGCGACGACGAACGAGGGCTCTCCTGGCTTCGACCGAGGTTGCTATCACTCCAGACCACCAAAAGCACCACCACACGAACCACGAAGGACTCCGGCGCTGCTCCGGCGAGACACGAACTCCGGCGAGAGCAAAACAAGAGAAAGTGTGAGAGAGAGATCTGAAATCTGAGGATGAAGAATCCGGGAACTTGAGGCCTCCTTTTATAGAGCCATAGGAGCCCCAACGCCTGGCCAGACGAAGCGATCGGCCTCCCCCCGGCATAATGGCAACAACCGAAACGACGAACTTCTGGAAGAAGACGACGAACAGGTTTCCGCGATCGCGGAAAATCTTCTGCGGTCGCGGAAATGCCACTCGCACATCCGTGACCCCTGGGAAAGGCTTTACATGTGGATTCAACCCCTCAGATGAATACTTGTATCCAAACAAATATTCTAAGCCTCAAAAATATATCGAATGTATATTATAATGCTCAAATAATTATTACAGAGATTATACGAGTTATAGAAATTCTGAATTTCGCCTAACACGTCCCGAATAATTGACGAGGGTTTGGGAAATTACCAAATTACCCTTACTAAAAATGAGGGGTATTACATCACTACCCCCTTAAGAGAAGTTTCGACCCCGAAACTTGGCTGATAACAACCCGGAGATGCGACCTAATACTAAGTTACACAACCGTATAAGTTTAACCATGTCTAACCCATTTCACACTTTGTAAAATTGGTGCAGACATTTCTAAGTTAAAATTTATAAGTTGGTTCAAATTACAATTAACGTAAGGTTAGCCATAATTTAGACCCTTCACAACCTAAGAGAATTCTATAACTTGCTTTCACCAGACATACATTCTATCCTATTACCTCTATGATAACATGAGGATTATTACATTACTACCCCCTTAAAAGAGTTTCAACCCCGAAACTAGCATCGCTAATCTAGATGGACCTGTTTCACCATAATCTCACTACCTGATGTTAATATCCTTAATCATCTCATCCTTGTACTTGCTCCTAGGAAAACGATCTGTTTCCTCATTCATATCACTAACTCGCATATCCTATCTCCATGTGCTACACTCGTATTAACTCGTGACTATATCCACAAATTCATAATTATCTTAGGATAATTGTCTCCAAAAATCATCGCACTAATCTCGCTATACCTTAAGCATGAGAACACACATTTCTCTTTCACCTTTCTCTTTATAAACCTCTCTCAGAGTACACACCTTATCTTCCTTAAGTTGATATCATTAAACAAATTTGGTCTTTGTAACTTATATCACCAAAATCGAACTACTTATTCGATCATGATTCCACTTACAACATACTGCCTACATTCCTTACTCTTGCTAGAACAGATGTGATCATCCACAAGATTACCATTGCCTTAATCAGAGTATCCATTATAATCTCCACTATAACCTCGCTGTTATGCCCTATTCCTCCTAAAGACCTTGACGTCCTCAAAACAGAAGAATACAATATTTTTCTACTAACTTTCTTTCGACAATCCGATCCTCAAATACATACATAGAATTCAACTATACCTCAACTTAGTACCCCCACTTGTCATATAGGCCTTACCCTTACCTACTCAGCTCACCTATTTCATTTGTGACCTTAATTACATCTGGCCCTTGTGCCAAATCTTAATCTCAAAATCTTTACGCACATGATTCCACAATTAATCACACCACAACCTATGTCCGATTATCTCAACATGATTTAATAATCCATTCCACAAGATTATAACCTCGTTTTACACAAACGTGTCGTATGATCACCTCAATAGACGTAGGTCTCCTTTTCATCCAATCCCGTAGACAAAATTCCATCCACTTAAGTTATCACGTACTCTAAATCCTTATAATTTAAAACAACCTTTACCAACTGAGTTGTTTAATCACCATAAATCCTTAAACACGTAATCGTCCTCATACGATTCCTTATCCCAAATCAAGCGACCCTTTTGCTTTATCGAAACTCACTATTTACCCAAGACGTAATCGTCTTAATACTCTGTATGTCCTTATATTGTTTCTCTTTAAGAAAACCCCATAACGAAACCTCAGATAAATCTCTCCAAAATAATACTTATGATCTCACACCCCTAGCCTTTCCGAAAGCTTAAACCACTGGGCCCACAAATGGGCACACTCCTTTATAAACCTCATCAACATAACTCTTGGGTTCTAAAGTTTTACTCAAGATCGTATTAGGGTACGATCATCTTAGAGAAAACGACTTCTTATGAAATATCTCACTTATACCTTTATTCGCCTATATATATAATTTATACAACTCACCCCTTCTAATGCTCAGAGTATACACGTGAGGAATAGCCTCGAACTCCACAGAGCATTACTACACACGCCAAACCTTCTAGCAAGGAATCCTTACCGCATTATTCACTCGAGTCAGTACTCATGACTTTGAGCAAAGGGAACAGATAATGTCGTTGTCCAACCTGACATTGTTCAAGAAAATAGAGGTGTTCTTACGAATAGTTTCGACCTCGAAACTGACACTAACAGGGTAGGGAACAATCACACATGTCCCAATCAACACTGTCCTTTATGAGTCCAAACAGTCTTTGTTAACACATGACCTGTACTACTTATGGCACTCAAGGATCCTCGTATGATTGAACAACTTGCAATAGTAACGAATCTAGTAATATCCGAAACACGGAAACACTTCTTTATTATTCGAACATTACATTAAACAACTGACAGAAAGTCAAACAGACAGATTACTAACTATGGAGACTATCGACACAAGTCGTCGCTCCTTATTCTTAAAGAAAGGCTTAACAGAAATACAACTACTTGTTCAGAGTCTCATTCCCGTCGGTTTGACGCAACATGAAGAGTCGTTGCCCCTGACCCGAAGACTCCATAGGCGCCTTGCCTTTATTACGAGCAATAGATTGCTCCGGAGCGGACATCCCTGGCCTCGGGTGTAATACCCCTCATTTTTAGTAAGGGTATTTGGGTAATTTTCCCAACCCTCGTTCTGTAATCGTTTTGCGTTTGGCGAAGTTCGGAATTTCTGTAATGCGTATAATCTCTGTAATAATTCCCTGAGCATTATAATATACATTCGATGTATTTTCGAGGCTTAAAATATTTGTTTGTGTACAAATATTAATTATTGCAAGGTTTTAGCACGTGTTCAATCGTTTCCCGGGCAAAAGGACGCGAACAGGCCTTTTCCGCGACCACGGAAAATGATGCGTTGTCAGCCTCGCGAACAGGCATTTTTCCGCGACCGTGGAAAACGCTTCGATCATCGTCTTCAATGGTTCGCCGGTTGGTTGGTCGTCGATTCGCCGGGGTTGGAAGGCGAGGCGGTTCGTTTGGCCGGGAGTTGGGGTGCTCGGTGGCTATAAAAGGAGGGCTCGGATGGAGGGTTGGAGCATCCGAAATCCAATCTCTCTCTCTCGCTCGTGTCGCTGGAGTTTCTCGTGTCGTCGGAGCTCTCGCCGGTGGTTTTAGTGGTCGAGTGGTGATACAGTAGAGGCGTCGTGGTGCCAGGAGACGAAGCCCTCTCGTTCAGAGCCTCGTCGTGTCGTCGTCGGTGAGGATTTTTCCGATTAGGGTTGTCGGGTTCATGGCTGCGACCACGGACATGAACAGCCGCGACCGCAGACGATGTCCAGACATCTGCGACCGCGGAATCCAAGCCGCGACCGCGGTTTGCCTTAGAAAATGCGATCGTGGCCTTGGACGATCCGGTCACGGATGGGACCCTCGTTTCTTTCATTTCCGTTCGTTTCCTTAGATTTGTATTATTATTTATCGAATCTAACCTAGGGTTTCGTGGTGGGTTCGTTGTCATAGGAATCTGTAATCCGATTTCCGTTCCCGTTTTCGGACCCAGAAACCCGTCATCGTTCGTTCGTCTCGATTAAGGCAAGTGGCGGTTCGCTCTTGCTTATCATTCCATATTTCTGTTAATTA
This sequence comes from Rheum nobile, assembly GCA_027886185.1. Classification (NCBI taxonomy): domain Eukaryota; kingdom Viridiplantae; phylum Streptophyta; class Magnoliopsida; order Caryophyllales; family Polygonaceae; genus Rheum; species Rheum nobile. The sequence goes on along the minus strand of WOAB01000506.1, from coordinate 6,610,178 downwards.
TCAATTACTTTTAATTGTTAATTAAATTGGGATGAATGTTGTTTTCGTTTGGGAACAATTTTTTTATATAAACGTATGTGACTAAAAATGTAATATTATAATAGGTTGTATATACTGCTACAAATAACGCTATTATATCTGTTATTACCATGATGGTATTGGTGTGGATTATTGTGTGGTTTTAACTGTTTAGTTAGAACGAGTATTCGTAGGAACGCTATGTACCTCGCGAGGTCTAGTCGTTTCTTTATAACTGGTATTAGGAGGATTTTGCCCTAGTACTTTCTCTGGTCATGACTGTACCCTTACTCAGGGTAGGTGCACACAGTTGGTGCCGACATTCGGAATTTATTCCCTCCAATATCTCTCGTGATGAGATGATATATCTTAAAAGCTTATATGTAAAATGTGTGTTTTGGAATTAAATAAGATAAGTGCGATTATGTACATAATTAATATACCCTCGGGTGAGGAGTACAACGTGGAAACCATCCGGACTTCGATTAGAGTAAGTCCTCCTTCCAAATCTGAATTCGCATTGCGCGGTGAGGTTGGTCGTGGACCCAAATGGTCAAGTCTTTTTAAACTCTTCTGTGAAACTATAACGTTCCCAAACACTTGTCATACTTTCCGATAAGACTAAATCTTTTGGAGTCTTCTCTTCATACGTTTCCCATAAGACTCAATCTTTTGGAGTCTTCTCTTGATCATTCTGTTTTGTATATTCCTGTAGAAGTATCAAGGTTTACTATCGTCATCGACTTTCATTCGAGAAACGATGGGTCTAACCTAATACGACTACTTAGAACCTTTCTGTTTTACCCTTGCATAGTCTTTCATTAGACTAACCAACCGGTTATTTCCTTTGCATGTTTGGCTGGTGTCATCCGTCTCATACAACACATTAGGTAAACTTCCCTTCCGTGAAGGCTAGTACGCGACGATGAAGGCAGATGGAGTTTTTAAGAGTTTTATCAAGGTTAAAGATCCTAGGCGTATGATCGCTCCGATCAAGACCCTTATGTTATTTAAAAGACTTCCGCTGTATTAAAACATATTCTGTATTTCTGATGTATTTGGGATTTACATATGTAATTCTGAGACTTGGTTTAAATAAAGATTATGATATTTCATATTATCAGTGTTGTTTTTGTGGTTTGAATAATTAGTTAAGCCTTGGGTGGCTTCGGATGTGAAATTTAAGGTCACTGACGGTAATACTTTCAAGGTAATATTTGAGGGTGTTACATCGGGTTCTGGCCATTGCCAACATTCGAGGCTTGGTAAGATTGCGTTGTTCTTTGACCCTTCTGCCTACAATATGTTTTCATGTGGCCTTCTTTCCCACAGTTATAACATACCCTCTTTTCCTTTTGGCAGTTAAGACTTTTATGTCCAACCTCACCACAGTTGTGACACTGAATCACTCCGCTACTCCAACCTGAGCCTCTGGCGGAGTCAGACTGAGTCATCTCGGTCTTAGCGCGACCAGACTTCTCAAACTTGGTGGACGATGTCGGTCGCTTGAATGTACCAACCTGACGATCTTGTTGCCCACCCCTTCCCTTAACCTGCTTCTCCCGCTTTTGGGCGGATTCTTCCAATGTGACCTCTATCTTGTAGGCCGCATCCACATATTGCTCTAATGTAGAACAACCGTGACGCACCATAAGAGGTTTGATTTCTGGATTCATCCATCCATGGAAGTACCCGATCTTTTGCTCTTCACTCGACACTTCTGGTCCAGCATACTGCAACAGATGATTGAACTTAGCTGCAAGCTCAGTCACCTTCAACCCATCGGTCTTAGGGTAAAGGAACTCCTTATGCTTCTCCTCTCTCATAGCATGGGAAAAGAAACGGTCAGTCATCTTAGTTTTGAACATACCCCAGTTCAACCCGGGATGATCAGCTAAATCAGTGTTCTCCCACCATTCGCTAGCCACATCCTTGAGTTGAAGGGAGGCAATGTGCACTTTCTCCGTCTCAGTGCAATCCACGTTCCTGAACAGTTGTTCCATATGCGAGAACCAATACGCCACTCTGACTGGTTCTCCGATACCGTCATAACTGTCAGGCCTCATTGAGCTCACGGCCTTCAAGGCTCAACCGTAATCCCCTCTGTTCTTGACAACAACGACCTGAGGTACCAGATCCACTAGCTCCTCAAATTCAGGAATAACCTGAGGAACTGGACCACCTTGTGCTTGCGGTGCAATTAACCGAATTACATCGGTGACCGTCTGTATAACAAACCCACGAATGGCCTCTTTGGTTGCGACATCCAACACTACCAGAGGATTAGCCTGAACTTGGCCAACGCCTACAGGGTTATTATGAGAGACAGACTCGCTCTCCTCCCCTTGATTAGCGGCGCTCCTCAGATTCAGCCTTGGGTTATTACTCGGTCTTGCACCAGCACGTATTCACTATCTGTTGATGAACCATAACGTTAGTTTAGAACTTTTTCAACTTGAATATGACACTTAGTCAAATACGTTATGATACGATGTAATACCCCTCATTTTTAGTAAAGTTATTTGGGTAATTTTCCAAACCCTCGTCATTTATTCGGGACACATTAGGCGAATTTTGGAATTTCTGTAACTCGTATAATCTCTATAATATTTCCCTGAGCCTTAGAATATACATTCGATGTATTTTAGAAGCTTAGAATATTTGTTTGGGTATAAATATTTATTTTTCGGGGTTGAAACCCGTGCTAGAGCCTTTCCCGGGCAAACAGACACGTTAAAGGCAATTCCGCGACCGCGGCAGTACCCACCGCGATCGCGGAAAAATGCCCAGTGGTGTCCTTTGTCTTCTTCCGCGTGGTGTCGTTTCAATGGAGGAGGAGGGAGGTGCACCGGCCGGATTGTCCGTTGGAGGAGCCTTCTTTCCCTATATAAGGAGGGGAGGGGAGGTGAGCCTCCATCTTCACTCACATCCCAATCTCTCTCTCCCTCTCGATTCTCTTGCTCGTCGGAAGTTCAAGCCTCGTCGGATTTTCGAGGAGTCACCGGAGCTTCCGCTAGTGGTTGTAGCAGCCCCAGAGTTATGCTTGTGAGGTGCAAGGCAGCCCTCGTCTGAGTTGTCATCGCCGTCGTCGTGGGGAGTCGAAGCCTTCGCCTTTGGGGCCTCGTCGTGACGTCGCCGGAGTTTGCGAGCCTCGCCGGAGTTCTTGGTCGCCGTTGTGTGCAGCCAGGAGGGGTGTGGTGCTGCGTAGGTGTCCGGGAGTGAGAACCCGAGCTCGTCGTCGCCGTCTCCGGTCTCCGCCATTGGGGTCGAGCTCGGTGTCGCTCGCGGTTGTGAGTTGCTGTTCGTGGGAGGAAGAAGGAGGGCCCCCCCCCCCTAGCCAGCTCTCATGTTGGGCCGAGAAGCCCAATTTCATATCTGTCCAGATTTAACCCCGAGTTCGATCGAGCGGTATAATTTCGACCCACTTTTATCCGTATCTGTCTTTAGGAAAATTCAATCAACATTTTTATGATTTATAAATCATAAAAATTTATTGAATTTAAATACTTGAGTTTGTCAAAATAAATTAATTGATATTAATTATTTTGTCAGTTTATACCGTTATTTGTCGGATCGCGTGTGGACTCGTAGCCTTGCTAGAGTTATCGTGTAGCAGCGGTCATACTCCCGGAAAGGATATCAACAGTAGTCGTCTCGTCTAGATTCATCGTCGAATCTACCTAAGGCAAGTGGCGGTTCGCTCTTGCTTATCATTCCATGTTTCAATTAATTATCAATTGTTAATTAAGTTGGGATGAACTATTGTTTCGTTTGGGAACAGATTTTATAAATAATACGATTAAAATGTGATATTATAATAGGTTGTATATACTGCTAGAAACAACGCTATTATATATATATATATATATATATATATATATATATTGTTACCTTGATGGTACTGGTGTGGATTTTATGTGTGAACTTATACATTGTAGTTAGAACGAGTATTCGTAGGAACGCTATGTACCTTGCGAGGTCTAGCCGTTTCTTTATAACCGTGGTGGATAGGATGCCCAAGCCCTAACACCCTTCCTTGGTCATGACCGGCCCCTATCCGAATATAGGGGTGGTGCACTAAGCTGGTGCCAACCAATCGGGATTTATTCCCAAGATATCTCTCGTATCGAGATGATATATTTATATGATAAAAGCTTATAACGTGAATATGCGTTTTGGAGTTAAACAAGATAAGTGTGATTATGCACATAATTAATATACCATCGGGTGAGGAGTACAACGTGGAACCGCTCGGACTTCGATTAAAGTAAGTCCTCCTTCCAAATCTGAATTCGCATTACGCGGTGAGGTTGGTCGTGGACCCAAATGGTCAAGTCTTTTTAAACGCTTGTGTGAAATTATTATTATGTTCCCAAACATTTGTCATACTTTCCCGTAAGACTCAATCTTTTGGAGTCTTCTCTTCATACGCTTTCCGATAAGACTCAATCTCTTGGAGTCTTCTCTTTATACGTTCCCGATAAGACTCGATCTTTAGGAGTCTTCTCTTGATCATTCAAACTTTAATCATTCCGTGAAAGTTCCGGGTTATATATCGTTCTTTCGGTTGTTATTCGAGGGACAATGATAGTAAACGGTTACGATCACTAGGACCATTCTGTTTTCACCCTTGCATAGTCTTTCATTAGACTAACCAACCAGGTTTTATTCCTTGCATGGTTGGCTGGTGTCATCCGTCCTATACGGCACATCAGTGGTTGGTTCCCGAAGACTCGAAGTAACCATTGAAGAAGAGACTTGCAGTTGCAGATTTAAGTGCCGGTATTTCAAAGTTGTTAAGTATTACTTCAATATGTATTTTTATAACCTAGTCATGTACTAGGTTTATTCTTGAAGTCTTCCGCTGTGTAATTTATGAGTTTTCCGCTGTAATTTCACCCTGTTGTAAAAATGCTACTCTCGTTTGATGAGAGATCTTTTAATATAAAAGGATTGAGTTTCATATTCAAATGTCTTCCGCTGTTTAACCTTTCGTTATTTATTATGTCTATTTAAGATTAATTGTTCCGATTAAAGCCTTGGGTGACATCTGACAACAACGTCTGAGGTCACTGGCGTGTGGCATTTCCGACAATAAGTTGGGGGTGTTACAATTATGGTATCAGAGTAACGGTTTTAAAATTCTTGGCCTATTGTTAGGTTTGAGAATTTTCGGAAATTAATTTTGAAACTATTTTCAACCTATTTTCTATTAAGAAGGAATTTTGAGAATTCAAATGTTAAATTTAAAAGTTTTAATTATTTCTTGGAATTTAAAATAATGATTTAGCTAGTTGAACTTCAAAAATTCTTGAACTTCAAAAGTTATTTATTTGAACTTCAATGTTGAATTTAAAAAGTTATAAGTAACTCTGGTAATTTAATTTAAACTAATGATTTAGCTATTTGTGAACTTCAAGTTATTTATCGTTGGTTATAAAAGGCGTGTTATACGCAATCAAAATAAGTTTATGATTGTAACTTTAAAAGTGCGATTTTGGTCTTGGTACAAGTTTTGTGATAATCGTATCACTAGTTTGAGAAACTAACTTTATAGATAATTATTTTTATATAAGGTTTAAAGGTATAAAGTATAAAGTTTGAAGTTATCTGGTTTTATAATAAGTGGTTTTCAAACTTCTGCAAGATTCAAGTTGTTACTTATTCCTTAGATCCATTCTTAGGAATATCGTTTCTCCTTAGGATTAATGTCATTTAAAGGTTGACGTTTCTCCTAGAGTTCCCACTTTCGAGTAAGTCAGAAGAAGGTCGTTTCTGCGGTTAATGGTGGTGGGCCAGTCAGACTGATATAGAGTTATTAGTTTGGACCCTTATAAATCGTATCATAACGTAATCGACTCAGTGTCATGTACAAGTTGGAAAAGTTCTAGACTAACGTTATGGTTCATGAACAGGTGATGGAAACTCGATCCACCAACCAAGCAGCTAACGAAAGTCCTAGCAACGATTCTCGAATTCGGCTGAGAAGTGCTACTCCACAAGGGGAAGATGCGGGATCTGGCTCACGTAGTAGTGACCCAACCCTGCGACAGGATGTTTATCAGGGACAAGCAGACCCCCAAGCTGCAAGGGGAGTTCCACCTCCTGCCCCGATTGTGCTAAATGCGACGATCATTAGACAGATAGTAGGGCTAATGGTCGAAGTATTAACGGCCCAGATGATACCGCAAGCCCAAGCGGCTCCCATACCTCAAGTCGCAGCTAGTGTGGAGGCATATATTAAGGCAAAGAGTGGGCAACAGAATCGCAGGGCTGGCTCGTTCAAGCGGCCGTCGTCGCCCACCAAGTTCGAGAAATCTGGTCATACTAAGACCAAGGCGACTCAGTCTGGCTTCGCCAAAGGCTCAGGCTGGAGTAAGGGCATGATTCAATGCCACAACTGTGGTAAGGCTGGACACAAGAGCCCTGGTTGCCAAAATATGAAGCGGGTATGCTACAAATGTGGGAGGGAAGGCCACATGAAGGCATATTGTAGAAAGAAGGACCTTAGGCCAACTCAAGCAAATCAGGCCTCAAAGGTTGGTTGTGGACAGAACCCAAGGGCGGAAGTATCTATTCCGGGGCAGTCTGCTACTCGTGATAAAGGCAAGGCGCTTATGGAATCTTTGGGTCAAGAGCAACGACTCTTTGTGATACGTCACCCCGATGGGAGGGAAGCTTTGTACAAGTGGTAGTATTTTGTAAGGCTTTTTAGAATAAGGAGTGATGACTTGTGTCGATAGTCTCCATAGTTTAGTAATCTGTCTATTCGACTTTCTATCAGTTGTTTATGTATGTTTCGAATAATAGAGAAGTGTTTTCTTGTTCCGAAAATTACTAAATTCATTACTTTTGGCAAATTGTTCGATCATACGAGACTCCGTGAGTGCCGAAAACAGTTATGTCACGTGTGGATAGGGACTGTCAGGACTCACAAAGGAGGGGTAACGTATGGAACCGAGGTGTTCGTTCCCTACATGGTTAACACCAGGGTCGACTCCACTATGGAATTCTTAGATTCGTCCTTAGGAATCTCTCTTTATTCGTGGGGTAATGTCGCATCGGTATGACATTAGTTACTCCCTTCGTTGAACGGACGAGCGTTATCTCGTAAGTTGAGTTTTACCAAAATTCCTTAATGTAAAGGAAACAAATGTATGTGGTTAATGCTCTATGGGATGAATTTTTTTTCTCTCATATGTGTACCCTGAACAATTGTTTTGGTAGAAGTACGTATGAGTGAACTGCATGAAGCTCAGAATACCTCGTTGTGAGGTCATGCTGTAATCGTCTATATGGATAGACTGTTGAGAAGAGGAAATGTTTATAAGAAATACTTTGTAAGGGATTCGTTTCTCTAGAAAGACCGTACTCTATTACGATCCCGAGTAGAACTTTAGAAACCAAGGGATTATGGTTATGGAGTTTGTAAGTGAGCTTGTGGTCATTGTGGACCTAGAGGATTAAACGTTCGAAAAGGGCTAAGGGCGTGAAGTCATATGTATTGTCTTGGAAGATTTATCTGAGGTTCGTTATGAGGCTTCCTTAAGAGAAACAACGTAAGGATTGGCGTAGAGTGATCAATGTCTGTTAATGCGATTTGATGTCACGTTTTGGGGGAAAATAAAGTGATTGGCTGCAATTGTGCTAATTGATTTATCACGATCTTGTTTTGAGGAAACTAGAGGTTATGAGTTAGAAGTGAGTTTTAGGGCCAAATTTAATTGGGCCAAAGAACTGAGTCAGTGAATTGTACCTTCAAGACATATGGAGTTATGCTATTTGGAGATTTACAAGGGTTGATATGTGGATTTTCAGTGAGTGTGACGTTTATAAGGCCGAGGATATATAACTTTTTGGATATCTAAGTTGTGAAACGATTGATTTGGGAGATAGCTCACTTGAAATTGAAAGGTTGGCGTAAGGCCTAGTTATTCGGAGGATATCAATACCAAAGGGGTGTAGCATGGGAAATTGTTGTATGTGCGTTTAAGGAGTAAAGTAACAAAGGTTACTCGTATGTACTCATTGAAGGATTTAGGACGTGAAGTGATCGATTTTGATGGCAAGGCATCGTTCATCAGTATGGTATTTTGAGTAAACAGAATTGAGGAACCTTAAAGGTTTAAGTTTGGATAATGGAACGCGTTAAGTTAATCTTGGATAAATAGTATATATCAGTAAAGCAAAAGGATGCTTGATTTGGGATAATAAATCGTGAGAGAACAACTGGTCGTTTAAGGAATTATGGTGATTAGCAACTCAGATGATAAAGGTTGTGTTAGATTATAAGGATTTAGAGTACGGGATAACTTAAGAGGATGGAATTTTGTCTACGGACTAGACTTGAGGAAAGTTGACCACGTCTATTAAGGTGATCGTATGACACGTTTGAGTAAAACGGGAGTATAATCTTGTGGAATGGATTGTGAGATCATGCTGAGATAATCGGATATAGGTCATGGTGTGATTAAGTTTGGCATCACATGCGTAAAGATTTTGAGTTGAGAGATGGCACAAGGGCCAAATGTGATTAAGGTAAACCAATGAAATAGGTGAATCGTGTATGTAAAGTCTATATGACAAGTAGAGGTACTAAGTTGATGTATAGTTGAATTCTATGGATCTACTTGAGGATTGGATTGTCGAAAAGAAGTTAGTAGAAAAATGTTGTATTCTTCTGGTTGAGGACATCAAGGTCTTTATGAGGAATAGGGCAATATAGCGAAGTTATATTGGAGATTATAATGGATACTCTAATTAAGGAAATGGTAATCTTGTGGATGATCATATCTGCTCTAGCGAGAGTAAGGAATGTAGGTGGTATGATGTAAGTGGAATCACGATCGAAGAAATAGTTCGATTTTGATGATTTAGGTTACGAAGACCAAATTTATTTAAGGATATCAACTTAAGGAAAAATTACAGTTTAAGAATAGGTTATGTTGATGATTCCGATAAATTGATGGATTTAGTGGAGAGAATTGTCTATGTGCGCCTAAGGAGTAAGGTAGCAAGCGTTAACCGTATAAAGCTATTAAAGGATTCTGATAGAAATGACTGATGCAGTTGGAAATAGGAGTAATATCTCATGGGATTCGTTTTGAGGAACGTGGGAATAAAGGTGTTGTGATTATGTTTGGAGAAAGTTTGAGAATCTTAAAAGTTTGGGTCACAGAATGATTTAAGGGATGGGCTAAATCATTACCGAAAGGATACCAAGTTAGAATTGGCACAAGGGCCAAACCCAATTATGTTGAGTAATGGAATTGCGGGGTATACACTTAAAGGAATTAAGAAATACGATGTCTCAAGGACCACTAAGATCTGATAATGGAATATAAGGCAGATAAGGTACGTACTCTGAAAGAAGTTATAAATGGAAAAGTGGAAGGAGTAATGTGTATTCTCATGCTTAAGGTATAGCAAGTCGGTTGCAATGATTCTGAAGGATACTATCATAAGATAATTATGACCTCGTGGATGTAGTTATGAGTTGCTACATGTGTAATATACAGAGATGTGGGATAATGGTGTGATTGAGGAGACAAATCGATTTCCTGGGAACAATGTCAAGGATAAAGTGGTTAAGGATATTAAGTTCAGATAGTAAGGTTAGTAGTAAACCCGATTCCATTAGTTAGCGATGCTAGTTTCAGGGTCGAAACTATTTTAAGGGGGTAGTAATGTAATAACCCTCATATTACCATAGGGATAGTATGGTAGAATGGATGTTTATGTAAACAGATTATAGAATTTCCTTAAGCTGTGAAGGGTGATAGGTTTTAACTTAGAAATACTCGAGCCAACTTATGGATCTTAACCTAGAAATGCCTGAACCAATTTACAAAGTGTGAAGTGGGTTAGACATGGTTAAACTTATACGATTGGATAGCTTAGAGTATAGGTCGCTCTCTGAGCTGTTATCGGCCAAGTTTCGGGGTCGAAACTTTTCTTAAGGGGGTAGTGATATAATACCCCTCATTTTTAGTAAAGGTATTTGGGTAATTTTCCAAACCCTCGTCATTTATTCGGGACACATTAGGCGAATTTCGGAATTTCTGTAACTCGTATAATCTCTGTAATATTTCCCTGAGCCTTAGAATATACATTCGATGTATTTTAGAAGCTTAGAATATTTGTTTGGGTACAAATATTTATTTTTCGGGGTTGAAACCCGTGCTAGAGCCTTTCCTGGGCAAACAGACGCGTTAAAGGCAATTCCGCGACCGCGACAGTACCCACCGCGATCGCGGAAAAATGCTCAGTGGTGTCCTTCGTCTTCTTCCCCGTGGTGTCGTTTCAATGGAGGAGGAGGGAGGTGCACCGGCCGGATTGTCTGTTGGAGGAGCCTTCTTTCCCTATATAAGGAGGAGAGGTGAGCCTCCATCTTCACTCACATCCCAATCTCTCTCTCCCTCTCGATTCTCTTACTCACCGGAAGTTCAAGCCTCACCGGATTTTTGAGGAGTCACCGGAGCTTCCGCCAGTGGTTGTAGCAGCCCCGGAGTTGTGCTTGGGAGGTGCAAGGCAGCCCTCGTCCGAGTTGTCGTCGCCGTTGTCGTGGGGAGTCGAAGCCTTCGCCTTTGGGGCCTCGTCGTGACGTCGCCGGAGTTTGCGAGCCTCGCCGGAGTTCTTGGTCACCGCCGTGTGCAGCCAGGAGGGGTGTGGTGCTGCGTAGGTGTCCGGGAGCGAGAACCCGAGCTCGTCGCCACCGTCGCCGGTCTCCGCCATCGGGGTCTAGCTCGGTGCCGCTCGCGGTTGTGAGTTGCTGTTCGTGGGAGGAAGAAGGAGCCCCCCCCCCTTAGCCAGCTCTTATGTTGGGCCGAGAAGCCCAATTTCATATCTGTCCAGATTTAACCCGAGTTCGATCGAGCGGTACAATTTCGACCCACTTTTATCCGTATCTGTCTTTAGGAAAATTCAATCAACATTTTATGATTTATAAATCATAAAAATTTATTGAATTTAAATACTTGAGTTCGTCAAAATAAATTAATTGATATTAATTATTTTGTCAGTTTATACCGTTATTTGTCGGATCGCGTGTGGACGCGTAGCCTTGCTAGAGTTATCGTGTAGCAGAGGTCATACTCCCGAAAAGGATATCAATAGTAGTCATCTCGTCTAGATTCATCGTTGAATCTACCTAAGGCAAGTGGCGGTTCACTCTTGCTTATCATTCCATGTTTCAATTAATTATCAATTGTTAATTAAGTTGGGATGAACTATTGTTTCGTTTGGGAACAGATTTTATAAATAATACGATTAAAATGTGATATTATAATAGGTTGTATATACTGCTAGAAACAATGCTATTATATATATATATATATTGTTACCTTGATGGTACTGGTGTGGATTTTATGTGTGAACTTATACATTGTAGTTAGAACGAGTATTCGTAGGAACGCTATGTACCTTGCGAGGTCTAGCCATTTCTTTATAACCGTGGTAGATAGGATGTCCAAGCCCTAACACCCTTCCTTGGTCATGACCGGCCCCTATCCGAATATAGGGGTGGTGCACTAAGCTGGTGCCAACCAATCGGGATTTATTCCCAAGATATCTCTCGTATCGAGATGATATATTTATATGATAAAAGCTTATAACGTGAATATGCGTTTTGGAGTTAAACAAGATAAGTGCGATTATGCACATAATTAATATACCCTCGGGCGAGGAGTACAATGTGGAAACCGCTCGGACTTCGATTAAAGTAAGTCCTCCTTCCAAATCTGAATTCGCATTACGCGGTGAGGTTGGTCGTGGACCCAAATGGTCAAGTCTTTTTAAACGCTTGTGTGAAATTATTATTATGTTCTCAAACATTTGTCATACTTTCCCGTAAGACTCAATCTTTTGGAGTCTTCTCTTCATACGCTTTCCGATAAGACTCAATCTCTTGGAGTCTTCTCTTTATACGTTCCCGATAAGACTCGATCTTTAGGAGTCTTCTCTTGATCATTCAAACTTTAATCATTCCGTGAAAGTTCTGGGTTATATATCGTTCCTTCGGTTGTTATTCGAGGGACAATGATAGTAAACGGTTACGATCACTAGGACCATTCTGTTTTCACCCTTGTATAGTCTCTCATTAGACTAACCAATCGGGTTTTATTCCTTGCATGGTTGGCTGGTGTCATTCGTCCTATACGGTAGTAACCGTTGAAGAAGAGACTTGTAGTTGCAGATTTAAGTGCCAGTATTTCAAAGTTGTTAAGTATTACTACAATATGTATTTTTATAACCTATTCATGTACTAGGTTTATTCTTGAAGTCTTCCGCTGTGTAATTTATGAGTTTTCCGCTGTAATTTCACTCTTTGTAAAAACGCTACTCTCGTTTGATGAGAGATCTTTTAATATAAAAGGATTGAGTTTCATATTCAAATGTCTTCCGCTGTTTAACCTTTTGTTATGTATTATGTCTATTTAAGATTAATTGTTCTGATTAAAGCCTTGGGTGACATCGGACAGCAACGTCTGAGGTCACTGGCGTGTGGCATTTCCGACAATAAGTTGGGGGTGTTACATACGATTTGTAAGGGTCCAAACTAATAACTTTATATCAGTCTAACTAACCCTTCATCAATAATCGCAGAAACGATCTCCTTCTCTTTACTTTAGAATGGATATTCTAGGAGAAATGTCAACTTTTAAATGACATTAAACCTAAGAAGAGACACTATCCCTAAGAATGGATCTAAGGAATAAGTAACAACTCAAAGCTTGCAGAAGTTTGAAAACCACTTATTATTAAACATATACTTTTAAACTTTCTACTTTATACTTTTAAACCTTATATAAAAATAATTATTCACAAATTTAGTTTCTCAAACTAGTGATACGATTATCACAAAACTCTTACTAAGACCAAAATCATACTTTTAAAGTTACAATCATAAACTTATTTTAATTGCTTATAACACACCTTTTATAAGCCAACGATAAATAACTTTTGGAGTTCAATAGTTAAATCATTAGTTTAAATTAAATTGCAAGAAATAAGTAAGACTTTTAAATTTAACCGTGAAACTCTCGAAATTTCTTTTTAATAGAAAATAGGTTGAAAATAGTTTAGAAATTATTTTTCGAAAATTCTCAAACCTAACAATAGGCCAAGAATTTTAAAACCATTGCTCTGATACCATAAGTGTAACACCCCCGACTTACGTCGATAGTGCCACACGCCAGTGACCTCAGACGTTATTGTCCAATGTCACCCTAGGCTTTAATCGGAACAGTTAATCTTAAATAAACATATTAAATAACGAAAGATTAAACAGCGGAAGACATATTTAAATAAAACTCGACCTTTTATTAACAGACTTCTCATAAAATGAGAAGTGACGATTTTATAACATAGTGAAATTTCAGCGGAAGACTTTAAATTACAGAGCGGAAGACTTTAGGAATAACCTATTACATGACTAGGTTATAAATATATATATATATTAAAGTAATACTTAACAACTTAAAAACACTAACACTTAAATCTTCGTCTGCAAGCCTCTTCTTCAACTGGTTACTTCAAGACTTCGGGAATCAACCACTGATGTGCCGTATAGGACGGATGACACCAGCCAACCATACAAGGAATAAAACCTGGTTGGTTAGTCTAATGAAAGACTATACAAGGGTGAAAACAAAATGGTTCTAGTGATCGTAACCGTTTACTATCATTGTCCCTCGAATAACAACCGAAGGAACGATACATAACCCGAAACTTTCACGGAATGATTAAAGTTTAGACATGTACTGCAAAGAAGACTCCAAAGGAATTGAGTCTTATGGGAAGGTATGACAAATGTTTGGAAACGTTTATAGTTTTCACACAAGCGTTTAAAAACGACTTGATCATTTAGGTCAACGACCAACCTTACCGCGTAATGCGAATTCAGATTTGGAAGGAAGACTTACTCTAACCGAAGTCCGGGCGATTTCCACATTGTACTCCTCGCCCGAGGGTATATTAATTACGTGCATAACCGTACTTATCTTATTTAATTACAAAATGTATATTCACGTTAAGCTTTTAATATGATCTCGAGTGACAACGAGAAGGTTAACACAGGGTGACAATACGTCCATCCCAAATTGCACTAGTAAGGTGCTTAACACCTCCTAACCTTAACGAGTGGATATGAATCAATGGTCATGACCGTTAAAAGTATTAGAGAATTATCCGACTAATACCAAGTTATAAAGAAACGACTAATCCTCACTAGGAATTAGCGTTCCTACGAATACTCGTGCTAATCTAGCATTAAGTTTGCATTTAAAATCCACAACAAAGCCATTACGGTAATTAACAAATATAATAGCGTTGTTTCTAGCAATATATACAACCTATTATAATATCATATTTTAATCACATCATTTATAAAAAAATTGTTCCCAAACGAAAACAACATTTCATTCTAATTTAATTAACAATTAAAAACAATTGATAATTAACAGAAACATGGAATGATAAGCAAGAGCGAACCACCACTTGCCTGAATTAGACGAACAAGATGTTGGGTTCCTAGGATCTGGAAACTGGAATCTGAATACGGATTCCTACGACGATGACGGAACAACGACGGAACCCTAAGTTAGATTCGATACGAATCTAAAGAACGAAAGGAAACGAAAGAAACGAAGGTCCCATCCGTGACCGGCTCATCCAAAGCCACGATCGCGTTTGCTAAAGCAAACCGCGGTCACGGTTTTGGATTCCGCAGTCGCGAATTTCTGGGCACCATCCGCGGTTGCGGTGTTCATATCCACGATCACGGATCCCTCTCAGACGAACTCTAAAACCGATTCGAGCTCACCGACGACCATGAACGAGGGCTCTCCTGGCTTCGACCGGGGCTGCTATCACTCCAGACCACCAAAAGCACCACCACACGAACCACGAAGGACTCCGGCGCTGCTCCGGCGAGAGCAAAACGAGAGAAAGAGAGCGAGAGAGAGATCTAAAATCTGAGGATGAAGAATCCGGGAGCAGGAGGCCTCCTTTTATAGAGCCACATGAGCCCCAACGCCTGGCCAGACGAAGCGATCGGCCTCCCCCCGGCGTAATGGCGACAACCGAAACGACGAACTTTTGGAAGAAGACGACGAACAGGTTTCCGCAATCGCGGAAAATCTTCCGCGGTCGCAGAAATGCCACTCGCGCATCCGTGACCCCTGGGAAAGGCTTTACACGTGGATTCAACCCCTCAGATGAATACTTGTATCCAAACAAATATTCTAAGCCTCAAAAATATATCGAATGTATATTATAATGCTCAAATAATTATTACAGAGATTATACGAGTTACAGAAATTCTGAATTTTGCCTAACGCGTCCCGAATAATTGACGAGGGTTTGGGAAATTACCCAATTACTCTTACTGAAAATGAGGGGTATTACAGTCGCCATGGAATTCACACCACCTGCTCATGTCCTTCTTGGCGTCCGACCTGTCGTTCTTCTGGGGCCATCTTACTTCTTTTCCATATTTGTCGAAACTCTTGACGAGTTTTGGCATGGAAATGTTGAAGTTGTAAGATTGAATCCTGGGGGCAGCGTCGGACCGTCTTTCCAGTCTTGAGACCTGTCTTGGAAGGAATTTACCTGACTTTGCTCGTTCCGACCACGAGGGTATGGATGATGGCGTCTGTCTTGATGGTTGTCGGAGGAGGATTTGCGATCAGAATGGTCGGGTCCATGGGATGCCTTTCGTTATTCGCGATCTTCTTCCAAGCGCACCTCAGCCATGGTCTTGGCTTGGACGTCTTCGAAGCTTTTGCACGGGTACTTGGTGATCTCATTATAAAGATTGTTGTCTTTGATCAAACCTTGTCTGAAGGCTTCGATGGAGGTGGTGACGTCGTAATGGGGGATCACGACATTTTCCTTGTTGTACCGGTTAAGATAGCTTCAGAGAGGTTCATTATACCTTTGGATGATTCGATAGAGATCGCTTGACCGTCTTTCAAGTCTCCGACTGCTGGCGAATTGGACTTTAAAGGAATTGACCAGATCTGTGAACGAGGTGATCGTACCCTGAGGCAAACGCATAAACCAAGTTAGTGCGGGACCCGCGAGAGTAGTGCCAAAGCTTTTGCACATGACAGCTGTTGGGGTCGGAAAATCGACCATTCATCCAATGGGCATCAACTGTTTGACGCAATCGGTCGGACGCATCAGACCTGTCGGACGTATCAGACCCGTCAGACGTGAGCCATGCGACCGTCGCCTGATTCCTAGACGCAACGGACCAGCGAGAATTTCTCCTTTATTATTCCGAGATCTCCAACAACCACAACATTCAACACCGCCTTAATAACAACATTTAGCGGCGAAATCTTTGCAATTACTCCCAGCGTTGAGGATAAGGACGTGATCAAAGGTTAACGGTCAAATGGATTAAAGACTTACCATATAGAGATCAAGAGCATTTAAAGAGATATCAAGAGCATTTAAAGGAGAAATCCCATCAATTACTCTCGGAATTAAGTGGGAGATATTGTCATCAATAGGCAACGATCACAAGCTAAAGCTTACCATATATAGACCACGAAGAGGACATCTACACACAATGACACAAGACATCTGCTCACTTGCTCCGAGAAGAACCCAAGAACACGCCCACTCTAGCTTACTCCACTAGAAATATCACTCAAATCTCCACCGGTCGAACCCCCGAGTCACCGGTCAGACCAGATCCGATCTTTCATCCTCCAAGGATAAGTTGTACTTACATCCGACTCTATCGTCGACATATTAATAAAATTACTTTACTATTTTGCATCTCTTCTTTATTCGTTGATTGTCTACTTGTTTGGATTGATTTCTATTACTCGATCGACTCGTTACCCCGTCTAAGGCGATTTAGGTCGTCCGATCTTTTCGCCCCAAAACAATTTGGCGCCCACCGTGGGGCAACTTGCCGATCACCCTTCCGAAACTTTCCAACCATGACTATCAACCGAAAATCCTACTCCAACCCAGTTCCAAGAACTTTCCCAAAAAATGGCCACCCTTCAAGAGGAACTAGCCTAGCAACGCCAAAAGACCAAAGCCCTAGCCGTTTTGTCAACCCAATCCGAGGCCGAGATCACACAACTAACCCGTGAAAATGAGTCTCTTAAGTCGCAGGTACAATCGATGGCCTTTGGGTCCAGGAACATGCCCATCCATGGCAGCGTTCGAACACGCCTCGACATGGACAGTATGAACAGATCTAACGATCTGACCAGATCTAATGATCCGAACAGATCTAACGATCCGACAGATCTAACGATCCGACAGATCTAACGATTCGACCAGACCCCATTAGCTGTCCAACACCGACAAATGAAAACCGCTGAGGAAAACGTCTCTAGACTCGTAAACCAAAGGGTCACACATGATACCCTTTCACTCCAAAATATCTAAATGGTGACGACATTCAGACCATCGGAGGACGCATTCATCCATCTTGAAAGATAAGTCTCTTTCTATGCACCTTCAATTAATACTATTGTCTAGTCCTGCTTTATGATTACGCTCACTTGACTTGTTTGTACAATCATAATTCGTTTTTCTCGAATACGTTTACATACATGTCACTTCTATTATGCTTGATTATGCTACACTATTATTGTTCAAATCCGCGTATGTCGTATATACTGTCTAGTGCATGCATATATAACTTTTACATACGCCAATAATATAGTACTTATTCATGGAATTCATTTTTCCCGCAACTCTTAATGACACGACTATTATATTTGAGCATGTACATTCAGATTGTCGGGGCACCCACACGTTTTATATATCGTCAAATACATGCATACTAGTGCAAGATCATTATTCTATATCTCTTATTCATCATGTGTCCATATAGTGCTCTCCCACACCTATTATACGATATAAAAGCATATGTCATGTACTACTTCGTATTCTTGCATATATGTCATACCTATCCGCATGCATTACATCTAAGCTACTGGCACATGTGTGTCATGTCATACACTTTTTTGCGATACTTGCACCTTGATATGCCTAATCATGAAATTGACCGATCCAAGGCTCATCTAAGTAGTCTTTTTCAACCACGTCTGACATCTCATGCTCATCGTGTTATCCAATGCATTCATATGCCTTTCCTGAATCAAGAGAGTTAGCTACTGAGTCAGATGTTTATCACTTGCTAGAGAAACACTCTTTGATGGGCTTACATCTATTCTTTCATTTCATTCTTCGATCCTCAGTCACAGCTCATGTCACAACTTTCTGCATCTTGGACGACCTCTTCGTGTCAATACGACGGAACGAGCATGTCACGTCCATCTAGACAGACATACTGTAAAAGCAAACAAGGTACGCACTATTATAGAGTCATATAACTCGGACTAACAAATACGCCAGGGGCAATCTTCCAAAGACCCATGAACGAGACAACGGTCAAGACCTAAATGCATGATGGATGACGGAACCTCTCAGCATACGTGGCGACTCAAGGCAACACCAAGGTAAGCCTAGGTCAAGTCATAATGGTCATCATTCCAAGGTCACACAAATGCTTAGAAGACATCAACCACCGACGGGTCGGATGACAGTTACCAAACCACCAAGTAAGTGCATTACCCCTACCTACACACACTACGTAGTCCGTCACTTAGAATATCAAACATTGAAGGTATCCTCAATTAGATTGAGGTCACATCTTGAATCACATGCTATTATTTTGCGAACTAACCATCCCATGAAATCTATCATGAGGAAACCAAAATCTACAAATCAAGTGACAGGATAAGCATATCTTCAAACAAGTCTCACATCTAAAGCGTCACATCGCTTCGACATAGAAAAAGACCACGCAATCCAAACTTCACACATGAAAAATGGCAGATGAAGATCCAAGAGTCATAAAACAAGAAGACAAGATAGTTCAAGACATCCGTCATAGCTAAAAGCGACCAACGATAAATCAGGACTACAAGACTCTAATCTCTTGGCTTAAACTGCCCGAAGGTCATCCATACAAGGTATTAAAGCAATTACTACCTCACCATAATCCTCATTCCAATGCAAGAAACACACACCTCTAGAGACAAGAGGATAACAAACATAATCTTGAGTCGAAGACTCAAGCCAACGCATTAGTCAAACTAGATTCAAAAATCAATCCAGCAACAAGATCAACATTAAGAACATCAACAAATTCCTCCTTGGGGCAAGGGGTGAATGAGCAAGCAAACTCTATCCCATCACGAGCCTTATCTCTAGCAACCAGGTATGACTTACAAACTCAAAGGTACAATGGCGTCGACTAATCAATCTGGATCTATGAACCCCGGAAAAGGGTGAGATCAAGTGAGGTACGATACCAAAGGTAAGTAACCATATCTCGCAAACATATCAAAACGTTTACCATTTCTAAACTCTTCACCTCTATTCATTCATGTGTATCATCTCCTCCATACTTGCATCGTCTTCGATCTGAATATACTCTGACTAATGCATACTAACGTATACACGGAGAGACCGATAAGGAAGACGATAACCGGCTCCTCACAACCCTTTCTAGCTTCTACTCTTTTAGATGAAGCAGGTTCACAAATAATGATGCCCGAGCCATCCCCATCAAGCTAGTCGATGCAACACGATCTACGAAAGTCATCGTACTACACATCCAAGAACAAAGAGCAACACAGTTGCTCGCAACAAAAACATGCATATGGGAACTCCACACCGATGGTGCGTCAAACGCTAGAGGACCGGGGCTAAGGGTCGTGCTAAAATCGCCACAAGGGGACAAGATAACTCAGACCGTCAGCTGAGTTCGAGAGATCGAAGTCATTTGCGACTCCCTGCTAGTCATGAACCAAATACAAGGATCGTATAATGCAAAGGACATCATAATGATAGCCTACCTGGAGGTAGCCAAGAAACTGATTGGACAATTCCAGACATTCAACATCCGACAGGTGCCCAGGGATCTTAACTCCCAAGCTGACGCACTCGCCAATCTAGGATCTGTCCTAGACCCGAAAGAATTTCCACACATACCATTGGCCCACATCATGACGCCAGCCGTCCCAAGGACATCCGTCGAGTTGACAATACCACTTGAAGAACTCGTCGCCATGGAAGTAGGTGACCGACCAGAAGAAGACATCGTCGATACCAATGACAATTGGATGCTGCCTTACATCAGATGGTTAAAAGACGGCATCCTACCCGATGACAAAACAAAAGCAAAAAAGCTCAAGGTACAAGCACTCTCTTTCGATATCGTAGATAACATCTTGTACAAAAGATTTGTCACAGGGATACTCCCACAAGCCTTCTACGACCAATGGAACATCAAGTTGGTCACCTCCACACCTCGGTATCCACGATCCAACGGACAGGACGAATCCGGCAACAAGATCATCATCAACAACCTCACGAAATGCCTCACAGGGGCTAAAGGCAAATGGGCGGATGAACTCCCGTTCATTCTCTGATCCGACGGGACCACTCCAAAGAACGCAACACATATGAAATTATACCATTTATGAACCAACAAGGTAAGACACTAACATATCTTCATATGTCATACATTGCTTATCGTCGCATGCGCAACTACATATCTTCATATGTCATACACTGCTTATCGTCGCATTAGCAAATACATATATTCACATGTCATACTTTGCTTATTGTCGCATCGCATTTACATACATACGGGTGACGACCCTTAACATACACATTGGATCCAGTCATCCGCAAAAAGCGCTACATTACATTACACAATCGATCGGAACACGGGTAGAGATGAACAAACACAGGCACGTCGACACACCGTCTGCCTTACACATTACGTAAGGTTAATACACCTTATTACATTCACGCAATAAAACATAAGGAACAAACACCTTATTACATATTGCTTACCTCCCCGGCATAACGTCATGACTAAACATACATTACGGGTGACAAACCCTACATACGATACCTACAAATACACAAACCTGCGCAGTACACATCTACAAAGTTAACGCCTCACACGGCTACAACTTACAAACGATCCACCACCAAAAGCTTTTACGCAAACGGTGGTACAATACAATATACACCTTAGTCTTTCTTTACATACATACGGTAAGCCCTACTCGACGGAGCACACGGGCAAACCCGACATACATACGGTAAGCCCTACTCGACGGAGTACGCGGACAAACCCGACATACATACGGTAAGCCCTACTCGACGGAGCACACGGGCAAACCCGACATACATACGGTAAGCCCTACTCGACGGAGCACACAGGCAAACCCGACATACATACGGTAAGCCCTACTCGACGGAGTACGCGGGCAAACCCGATATACATACGGTAAGCCCTACTCGACGGAGCACACGGGCAAACCCGACATACATATGGTAAGCCCTACTCGATGGAGTACACGGGCAAACCCGACATACATACGGTAAGCCCTACTCGACGGAGTACACGGGCAAACCCGACACACAAATCAACTACGAACAAATCGACTTGACATGTCACATTACATTTGCATACATACTGGATCCAGTCATCCGCAAAAAGCGCTTACACTACACGATCGATTGGTACACGGGGAGATGACTTACGGTTCAGCGACACATTGCCCACCTTACACGAGGAAACCCACCTTTATTACGCAGCAAACGAACTGCTTTCCTCCTCGGTTTACACAAACGTCATGACTAAACACACATTACGGGTGACAAACCCTACATACGGTACCTACAAATACACAAACATGCGCAGTACACATTTACAAAGTTAAATGCCTCACACGGCTACAACTTACACACGACTCTACGCAAACGGTGGTACAATACAAATATACCTTTACGGAGTTAACGCCCGATGGCTGAAAATTTCAATTCAACGCTTTCAAAAGACAAAAGCTTTTACACAAGCAACGTCACATCACATCAAATCGTCGACTATCTATGTAGCAGGATGAGTTTGGACAAAACAAATTATGAAAAAAACAATCAAGCATCAGGGTTTACAAACGCCATCAGCAACAGGGGCTAAGTCGGGAGAAGACTGGGGCTCAAGCGGTACGATGTCACCAGAATAAACCTCGTCCTCACCGGCACTTTCGACCAGAGATTCCTCTCCGATGTTGGCCAGATGGGAAAGCTCCGAGCTTGGATTCCCCTTCTGAAACAAGACCTCCATGGTCTCCTTACCCGTCTTCAAATCTCAGGTTCCCTGCTTGCCCTCTTCAAACTCTTTTCATCATCTCGACACGAGACTTCAACACGTAAAAAGCGCCTATGACGCCTGCAACTCGACCAGCCGGAGACGCTGACAGATAATGCACAAAACACAATCGCACATAGCGCTTATACCTTACGCGATCGATCGGTACACAAGGAACAGAGGGACAAAAACACGATACATGTTTTCAAGACCTATCCCGCTTGAGGTATACGTCTTATACAAGTACTACAATGCTCTTCCTTGGAACTACACGACGTGTCACAAACAATTATAGATCTATACGACCAACAACAGGTCTACACGACCAACGTCGTACAACAATTATAGGTTTACACGACCAACATCACACGACTTGATCAGGAAGCGACTGGTGAGACCACCTGTAAAACAAAACAAACGACAAACAAGGAGCGGTCTCCTGACCCTTCGTCATCACAAGAAACGCTCTCAGTCGTCTTCACACGATTATTGGCTATATTGAGTTGATTCTCAGTTTGAGCAATACACATGACGGCCCCGTCGCCAGAACGCCTACAACAAAATCAAGATCATGCCAGAAGAAAGAGAAGTTATAAAATCAAACCGTCCCATCACTTGACGCTCTGGCCCAGTTTAATTTTGGGGCTATTGTTGGGGTCGGAAAATCGACCATTCGTCCAATGGGCATCAACTGTTTGACGCAATCGGTCGGACGCATCAGACCTGTCGGACGCATCAGACCCGTCAGACGTGAGCCATGCGACCGTCGCCTGATTCCTAGATGCAACGGACCAGCGAGAATTTCTCCTTTATTATTCCGAGATCTCCAACAACCACAACATTCAACATCGCCTTAATAACAACATTTAGCGGCGAAATCTTTGCAATTACTCCCAACATTGAGGATAAGGACGTGATCAAAGGTTAACGGTCAAATGGATTAAAGACTTACCATATAGAGATCAAGAGCATTTAAAGAGATATCAAGAGCATTTAAAGGAGAAATCCCAGCAATTACTCCCAGAATTAAGTGGGAGATATTGTCATCAATAGGCAACGATCACAAGCTAAAGCTTACCATATATAGACCACGAAGAGGACATCTAAACACAATGACACAAGACATCTGCTCACTTGCTCCGAGAAGAACCCAAGAACACGCCCACTCTAGCTTACTCCACTAGAAATATCACTCAAATCTCCACCGATCGAACCCCCGAGTCACCGGTCAGACCAGATCCGATCTTTCATCCTCCAAGGATAAGTTGTACTTACATCCGACTCTATCGTCGACATATTAATAAAATTACTTTACTATTTTGCATCTCTTCTTTATTCGTTGATTGTCTACTTGTTTGGATTGATTTCTATTACCCGATCGACTCGTTACCCCGTCTAATAAGGCGATTTAGGTCGTCCGATCTTTTCGCCCCAAAACAACAGCCTCTCGGCCCTCCCTCGGAACAGATACAGTCATTAATTTTTGTTTATAGAGAGAGATATGATCGTCTGGATCGCTGGTGCCGTCGAAAGTCGTCATGCTAGAAAGGTTGAACTTCTTAGGGATCTCGACTCTGGCGATTTCTTCGATGAACAGAGATTCTTCGTATCCGTCCGATGCTTCTTTCTCGATTGGATGCGGAACTCCTAGAATTCTAACGATGCGATCGTCGAGCGCCTTCATATGCTGACTGAGCGTCTGTTGGATGAGAGCCAGGATATCGGGGGAATTGGTAACCTGTGGTTCGTCGATTCGGATTCTTGCTGACCCGATTGGTGTAGAGAAAGTAACATTGTTAGTCGAAAATGGATTGACCAAAGGAGTCTGAGACGTACCATCAATATATCCGGTGCGTTGGACGCTTGGGGGAGTCAGCTTGACGCTATCCATGTTAAGACGTGTCTGGACGTTGCTATGGACGAACACTTGTTTGGATCTGGAGACCATCGACTGTACCTGCAATCTAAGAGACTCATTTTCACGAGTTAGTTGTGCGATCTCGGCTTCAGATTGGGTGGACAGGGCAGCCAGAGCTTCGGTCTTCTGACGTTGATGGGCGAGGTCATCTTGGAGGGTGGTCATTTTCCGGGCAAGCTCTTGGAGTTGGTTCAGAGTTGAATTTTCGGTTGTGTTTCCTTGAGTTTGGGAGTCGTCTTCGAGGTGTGGTTCCTCGACGTCGATAGGTAGGATGACAATCATAGTTGGAGGATTTTTGAGATGGTGATCGGCTAGTTGCCCCACGGTGGGCGCCAAATTGTTTTGGGGTGAAAAGATCAATCAACCTAAATCGCCTTAGACGGGGTAACAAGTCGATCGAGTACAACACAATAAATCCAAACCAAATGAACAATCAACTACGTACGAAATAAGAGCAAGATTATATGATGATATATTGATTAAGTGATGACAAGAATGAGACAAGATACAACTTATCCTCTAGGTGCAGTAGATCAGGTCTTGTCCGACCAGCCACTCTAGTGTTCGATCGTTGGTGGTTGAGTGTTATTGCCAAAAGAGCTAAACGAGAACCAGTAGGTTAGCAAGTTTTGCGAGAGTTGAGTTAATGAGTATTGTTGTGTCCGTAATCGTAGCCCTTTGATGCCTTATTTATCGGATCCTTCTCTTCGTCGGTCTTGTTATCGTTACCATGAGATCTTTCACTTAATTCCTCTGCCTAATCTTCGGGATCTTGTATTTAATGAGGCTTCTAATTCGTGTTTGAACCAGCTACCGTTTGCTGAAGGATCGAGCCGTTTATAGCTTGGGCAAAATTTCTGGGATCGGTCGAGCTTATGCATTGATGAGCATATGACGCTCTTCTTCAAACTCCTTGGCCCATTTCTTAGGTGAGATGGCCCAATCTGATAGGCAATGCATTCTGGGCCCAACAGTGAGCAACCTAATATTTATACCCACAAGACACTTAAAATTGGCGATGTTGGTTTGACGAGTTTGAGGACAAAGAAGATTCAACTAAGGTGTGATTGTGTGATGTATGCACTATGTTGGAGGCAAAAAAAAAAAGACAACGAACTCCATTTTCTTTTGAAATTTGCTTAATTGTGTAATGTTGTGTTATTTTGTGGGAAATTTGTTATGACAAGTTTGTAATAATAACTATGTTTACCATTTGTAATAAAAATACATTTTTTATGGGTATTGTGCGTAAAATTATATTTGCTATGTTTCATTTTATGACAGATTTGTCTTGTCTCGCGGGTTAAATGGGACCCGCGGGCTACCCGAGTCCGGATGTCCGGGCGGATCCGGGAAGCCTTCCCAACCCGTTTCTTTGGCTTGCCCGGATCCGGCCCGCCCATCCGGACATGATTTTTATCCAAAGTCCGGCCCGATTCCCACCCGGATCCGGTTTGATCAGGTCTAGTATTAAGGCATATGTTAAGATTTCTTATATAAAAAGTTTTGTTTATGTGTTAATTTTTTAGAATTTTCTAATTTTTTAAAATGGATTCACCCTTTCCTATATAGGGTTTATATTCCTTAATAAGACATAGGTTAGACAAACCGAAACTAAAAATGTCAGATAATATATCATCAAATCCCAATTACAAAAAAAACATCAGATTTTGACCATAACCTACTCCGAAAATGTAAAACAACTATACACAAGATGGTGTAATTTTGTTGTGTTTTCCGGCTAAAAAGGTTAGTAATAAATGTTTGGGTGGATTTTTTAAGGCTGCTGCTATATACACGACAAAAATTGCCTATACACACGACATTTTGCACGCCAACAAAAGGCGTACGCAATAAGAGGGCGTACAGGCAGAAAACATGTACGCAAAAATACAGCATACAAGTTTTCTATCTCGTTTTTCACCTGTACGCCGAAGTGTTGCGTATGCCAAAGTGTTGCATACAGAATGTCGTGTATTTAGGAGAAAAAAGTAGTGTATTTAGGAGGCTCGTTTTTTAAGGGCAAAAAACGTAATTCCGTCATGAAATATCGATATTGTTACTACAAAAGTACAAAGTACAAATGATTTGACTAAAAATTATTTGCAAGTCTCTAAAACCCTTGGTAAAAATATAATTAAAGAAAAATTATATGGAAAATCATCGGATACGTATTCCGTAACCATTATAGTGAGGTGGTCTTCTTGGACCACATGCAGATTCTATGCTCTTCACCTATTAAGGCTGAGGCTTTGGTCGCTCTTGAGAGCTTTCATAGGGCTATTTCACATCGTTTTAGGCGAATAGTTCTTGAAGGAGATAATCTTTCGGTCATTAATTTGATCCGTGGAATTTGGAAAATTCCATGGGAAATCTCTCCGCTAATTATGAAAATTAGATCTCTGTTATATGGTTTGACTTATTTTCAAGTTCATCATTGCTATCGAGAGTCTAATAAAGCAACTGACTTCCTGGTTTCTACTACCATCCCTTCCACTATTCTACACAATGCAATTAATGAGTTCCTTTCGAAGAGTCAAGACACGACTCAACATCTTCGTTCTCGACGAGACTACTTAGAGTTGAGATCCAACGTCCCGTTAGCTTGTAAATCCTTTGTAAAAATCATCCGTTGTGATGATTTAGATATGTCTTATGGTATGTAAGGATATCCTCTGTTTCCCTGTATAAAAAATATATACATATATAATTAAAGAAAGTACCAAAAAAAGAAAAGGAAAAAATAGGATTGCATAACTCATAAAGCATATATTTATCCTTCTCATTCTAGATTTCTAGGGTTTCAACTTTCAATACTTTTTCCCTCTCCAACCCTCATATTCCTTAGATCTCAGCCTTGTTCAATTGAGTCATATAGATCTACCCAGTTGCTACCCAAATCGATTTCATATTCAATATGCTACTAGAATCACGTATGTTTCAATCTCAAGATCCCATCTTTGCAATTTCTAACAACAACAAAATCTCATCTTTTGAGTGATTCCTCATCTATGGATTCCGGACCGAGAGATTTCTTACTTGCTTTCGGGTTTTATATAGTTTGAATCTCTAATTTTGATTTCCGTCGATTCGAGAAGAAAAACATGTTTGTGTGTGTTACCGGGATTTTATATGTAACGGTTCAGCGAACCGGTTTTGATTAAATAAGCCCCGGTTTCGAAGAGGATGAATTGGAGGATGAATCATTGACTCAAATAGAACCAGAGATGGAGGATCCTGTAGCCGACGAAATGGATCAACCTCAAATTTCAGTAAATGCTCTAAGTGGGTCAGCCACCTTCAATTGCATGCGGGTAGTGGGCCAGTGCAACAAACACAAGTTACATATCCTTATTGATCCAAGGAGTACACATAATTTGCTTTGAAGTAGTGAACGCTCTAGGATGTAAACTGGATGTTGTAAACCAATGCTTGTGGTTGTTGGTAATGGTAATAACATGTGCTCTAGTTTTAAATGTTGTAATTTCACTTGGCATATGCAAGGCTACGAATTCACGACTGATTTAAATGTTGTAATTTCACTTGAACATCCTGACAATATACATGAATTCTTTGTACCTTCACATTGAAGTATTAAATGATTATTATTCATTTTGAAAACCTCAAACTTAAGATAATGCATGCCTAGAAGTATATTAAATAATATAATTCATTAATAACTAACCATTAACCGTAATAGATAATGGTGTAGATTGGGTAAGTACAGAGTTGCTAATATTTCCAAGTACATTGCCTGCACAAAGTTTGGTAAAACAAAATTAACATTACTTATTAATTATTGACATCCATAAGTTTTTTTTTTTGCTAACCTGATTCGTTTAGTGATGTTCCATGTCGCTTATGTCGTATGATATTCATTCTCAACTTCCTCCTATGTCGAGCTATGTTGTGAATGAAAATAAATATGAATTATTATAAAAAAAGTCACTCATTTCATATAAATTTTACGAATAACATACCTTGTTCAACATATGCCAAATTAGTTTGTTTTGTAAGCATTGAATTGTCCAATTCAACTGTAAACATAAAGGTATAATATTATAATCAACTAATGAGTATAACCAAATATAAATTTTGACACTTCATAAAAACGATTATTACCATCACTTATATGTGGTAAATTATTTGAACTCCTGTCAATGCAGATGAATTTCTTGTACCTAAACACTAAAGTATTAAATATTGATACATAAAATATAACCTCAAACTTAAGACCATAAACTATAATACATAATGGTATAGCCTGGGTAAATATAGAGTTGCTACTATTTCCAAGTATATTGACTGCATTGATTTTGGTTAAGCAAGAGCTACATTAATTTAAATTTGTAATTAAATATGATATACTTGGTTCTAACCTGAGTCGATTAGCGATGTTCCATCCCGCTTATGGCTTATCACATTCATTCTCAATTTCCTCCTTTGTCGAGCTAATTTGTGCATGAAAATAAAATTCAAATATTATAAATACATAAATCACTTATTTCATACGAAATTTAAGAATACCATACCTTGTTCGACATTGTGCATATGATTTTGTTCTTTACGCATGACATTGTGCAATTGAACTACAAATAAATAGTTATATCATAATCTACTTATTATAGATAAAAAAAATTGATACTTAATTAAACAGATAGTAAGACCAAAAAAATTATACCGTAGTTTTCTTGTTCTGGAACACTTATAGATAAAAATGAATTATGAACGTTTTGATCACTTCAGGGTACATGCAAAGACGACGATGTAATATTCTGGTGTACTGCATAAATAAATGGATATGTGTTACAAATTGTAAGCATAAGCAAAAATTTATAAACAACAATTATATGTGCTCATACTTATAAAATAGTTAAATTTTGTTTCTTTGTTTTATAGAATCATTAAAATAAAGATATATTTTATTATAGAAAATCAAACACTTATTACAATATAGATGGTCGAATTGAATTAAATGAAGATTTTATCGAATAACATTACTAACCATTTGAAATGTCGGACATGAGGATACGACCACTGACGAATGAATTGGGACTAACTCCAGGAATACATTCTGCATAATGACTATTTATATTCAAGTTCATATTTCAATTTATCGGGAAAAATGTGAAAGAATTGAATGCAATTTATTTACCTGATCCATTTGAAATTGTCCGTTGTCGTTTATCTCTAATAATAGCCAATCTCAACGCTCTGTTATGTCGAGTTATTTCGTCCATAACAAAATCACCCTTCAAAATCATACATATATTGAAATTAAAACTTATATATTTATTCCAGCGTAATCACATGTAATACACAAATTGCATAAAATATATTTATAATTTTAAAAAAAAAAATTATGTAAATACTTAATGACATGTTTATTTGTTTTTGTTACATGGGCTTATAGGCCCAAAACAGAGATCGTTGCCTCGTTGGTAGGGTTTTGGATTATAGGCCTAATACATACCAAAATAGAGATTATGTACTTATTAAAAATATAATAAATAAACATAATATAATTTCTTTGTATTATTCAATTATAATACAAAATTATAAGTAATCAATGTACATATGGGCCCAAATTATATTTTTAACATGTTGTAACTTTTTCATGCAACATTAAATAGTTTTGTGGGCATATAGGCCCAAGTATAAAAAATGAGGAGGTCAATTACAGGGCCAATTCCAAAAGCTCGATTTATGTAACAATATATTATTTGTATTCAATTGAATTTGTTCGTTGTCGTTTATCTATAATAGCAACTAATCTCAACATTATATTATGTTGGGTTACAACCGACATAACACAATCACTTTCAAATTTTATATATTCCAAATAAGTTAACAAAATTATCAAAATAATTAATTAATTTAATTTTATAATCTACTATATAACACATGTTAATACTTATTAAAGTTTTTAAAAATTAAATTAATAAATGTACATATTAATTCTTTATTTTTCATAATCAAATAAAATGATGGGCCTAACATTTAAGCTGCTTTTAGTATGATATAACCCGAGAAACGACTAAAGGAGATGGGCCGTATCTGTGATTGGTACCAAACGGCCCAAATGAAGCCCAATCAGAACGAAGACAAATCTCCGACTTCGCTAACCCTACCACATTTCCACTTTGGGATCATTTTGCCGTTTCCATTCTCTCTCTCTTCATCTGTCTCTCTCGAAACCCTTCATCTCCAATTCTCTCATTTTCCAGATCTATGGCGTATTTGATTTCCTAATTCAAGCTTTGACACTCTGTTTCCTTTCCTATCTTAATCCAGACAAACCTTTGTAATTTTTTTTCCAAAATATGAGATCAATTTTTTTTCTTTCAAGATCTACTTTAGATCTATACCACCCACAACCTGTCTGTTTCAGATCCACAACAATAATCGCTTCTTTTCCAAAGTTTACATGCAAATCTGACACCACACTGTTTATGAGAAGATAATCGCAAAGAAATCGAAGGATCTGGAACACGGAGGTTCTGGAGAGCTCCATATTTCAGAAACGTAAGATATGTCTCTCTCTCTGACTCTCTCTGTCTTTCTTTATCTCTTTCTGTGGATTTTCCTTTCGATTGAAATGCTAGGTTGCCTTGATTTGAAAAAAACTTGTCTGTCAAACTCTAGCATGAATCTTGAAGAATTTGTTTCAATGCTTTATATACCTTCAACTATATGTTATGTGTGTGTCTCTCTTGATCTCTCTGGCTTACCTTGTATGTCTTTTTTTCTTTCTATCTTTCTCTGGAAATATCTTTATTTTCAAACCCTAAAATCCTCCGATTCAATAAAACGTATTATTAACCTGTACTACTAATCATTTTCTTGTTGTTCACTGCTTGGTTGGTTTGGAAAATAATCCAATTTCAGCTATAGCAAACCATAAGAACATTAGATAATCCAGATCTATTCGCTTCTTTGTTTTTTTGTGTGTTTAAGTGTGAAAAGTATTAAACATCTAGACACTTCTTGACGAAGAATCGTTGAATCTGGAAATGTTCTTCGTTTATTATATTATATATATATATATATATATTATAATGCGTTAAAATGTAAATAATATATTCATAGTATATAAAACTGGTTTGAATTTATGATAAAGATACAATCTTACAGTTAAGATTATGAAATAGGTTATTTATTTGACTTAGTAATTGAAATATTTTATTATTTAATAGCATTAATACTAAAATTCGTATAAAAACAACATCAGTTAGTGGGCTTTTTAATGAGTTTTTTTGTCATTATTACTTTATGTAATACACCGAACCCATTATCGATAGTTGTAAATATCGGCTTTTAATGGGCTTCATTTAGGCCCAAAAAAATGTAACTTGTTTTTTTGTACCAAGTAAATTAGTATCGACATCTATAAATGGGCTTCATTGGTTTAATCTGGCTTAATTGGTTTATTGGGCTTAATGGACTTCATTAAACTTATTAAGACTGAAATAGTTTAATGGGGTGATTTTGGGCTTTAAGTCCGAAATTCTAAATTAAAGGCCCAAATTCAAAATTTAATAAATCTGTATTTCCGGGATAATAAATTCGAATAATATTTTAAAATCCTATATGGACTGATGGGCCCATAAAATAATTCTAAAGCCCATACAATATTCTTGTACAAAGTATTTCCTTAATTGGCTTATGGGCCGAATATGAAAATTGCCCAAGTAGGGCTACAAGCCCGCTTTCTGTATTTAGGTTAGAGATTTCCAGATGAGCCTATGTATTTTAATTTAGTACTTTTGCCGACAACACCTTCTATCTGTTTCTATCTCTCCTTATCTGCGACGTTTGAAATTACTCAACATTTCCAGATTCTTCTTAAACCTTCGCCGATTGACTTTTTCTTTCTCTAAACACCGGCGAACAATTTATCTTCCCTTCTTCAACGTTCTAAAATAAATTAGTTTGAACACATGAGTTTACAGATGTAATTTTTTTGTTCAACTTCTTTGTCTTCAAGGGTTAAACCAAAATCGATTAAGTCCACCGCAAGAGGATCTAGATCCAACGACACACAGAAGAATATCTACAGCTGCGACTCTACATCTTCAATTAACATGCAAAGCCACAAACAATGTGTAAGTTCCTTCATCTCTCTCTCTCTCTCTCTCTCTCTCTCTCTCTCTCTCTCTCTCTCTCTCTCTCTCTCTCTCTCTCTCTCTCTCTCTCTCTCTCTCTCTCTCTCTCTCTCTGTGTGTGTGTGTGTGTGTGTGTGTGTGTGTGTGTGTGTGTGTGTGTGTGTGTGTGTGTGTGTGTGTGTGTGTGTGTGTGTGTGTGTGTGTGTGTGTGTGTGTGTGTGTGTGTGCGCATATACCTTAAGCTAAATATTCCGTGTGTCTCTCTCGCTCTATCTGGCTCACCATGGATCTGTATTTTTATGTCTTTCTCTCTTTCTCTGTAGATACCTTTAGTTTCAAACCTTTTATTTTTTTCGATTGAATAAACGTGTTATTAACCTCTTGTACTAATCGTTTTCTGTTGGTCACTGCTTGGTTGGTTTGGAAAATAATCCAATTTCAGCTATAGCAACACATAAGAACATAACATAATATCAGATCTTTTTTTTCTTTTTTTTTGGGTTTAAGTGCGAAAAGTATTACTCATCTAGACTCTTATTGACGAAGACTATTTTCATCTATTGTTTTTCGTCTATTATATGGTATATATATATTATAATGTGTTAAAATGTAAATAATAAATTGATATTATATGATAGCCCATTACAACTTACATATACGAATACTCTGATGGGCTTATTGGGCCAAAACAATTATAACACGTATTTATGAACTCGAAAAAGAATTATAATGGGCTTATTTATGATCATTTCTAGGGTTATTTATACACCTGATAACCTTGAATGTGCATTTAAGCCCATATCATTTTTATGAACTTGTATCATTTTTATATAGCTCCTACTCAGTCACTCACTCTCTCTTTTCCCACTCAATCCAATTTCAGCTATAGCAACACATAAGAACTCTCTCTCTCTCTCTCTCTCTCTCTCTCTCTCTCTCTCTCTCTCTCTCTCTCTCTCTCTCTCTCTCTCTCTCTCTCTCTCTCTCTCTCTCTCTCTCTCTCTCTCTCTCTCTCTCTCTCTCTCTCTCTCTCTCTGTGTGTGTGTGTGTGTGTGTGTGTGTGTGTGTGTGTGTGTGTGTGTGTGTGTGTGTGTGTGTGTGTGTGTGTGTGTGTGTGTGTGTGTGTGTGTGTGTGTGTGTGTGTGTGTGTGTGTGTGTGTGTGTGTGTGTGTGTGTGTGTGTTTATCTCTCTGTGTATATCTTTCTCTCACTCAGTCACTCACTCTCTCTTTCCCACTATATGTTTCTATCTATTTAAAATATTTTATGTAATCACTCTATCTTTCTAGAACTCTCTCTATTTATCTCAGTTTATCTCTCTTTGTATGAGATTTGCAGATATCTTAATTTTGTTAACTTTTTTCTCTGCCAGGTTTTAAACCAAATACACTTTCCACCAACGAAGGTCTTCAGATAACAAATACAATCTTGCCATCAATGATACAAAAAGAAAACCTTCAAGGAGGAAGTTATGCAGGTATCTCGCTAACCTAATCAACTGAAAAAAGTGATATAATATCTTTTTGTCTCGTTTTTTTATGCTAATTCTGTTTCATTAATTATACATAGATTATTTTACAAAGAAACTGCATGTTTGGTGTACATCTGTACATTTTTTGATTCGTTTTTGGGTCAATATGATATCTGTTTGAAATGTCTTAAATCAATCTTAGGTCACTTTAATAGATTTAATAATGCTATTTAGGGTTTATATTTGAAGTCAATTCGAAATGCTATAATCATATAATATATATAATATATACATTTTCAAACATAAATATTCAGAACAATATTACTAAATATAAAGGTACCTTCCTTGTAGAGATTAGTTCTGTTGTAATAGAATTGTCGACACTAAAATTGCAATTGTTTTCCACTGTCTAATTGAATGTGAGACCTTCACCAAGACCTGAAAAGAAAAATGACTACAATGCTTATTAGATAAACAGACTGTAAACTTTAATTTCATTCATACTGCTTGTAACATATAAATTTAGATATCTTTATATTTCATCTGGAATTATGTTTACTGAGTTAAAATAGGATTCTATAAATACATAATAGTATTTAATAGATTAGTTTGTAATGATATTTTGCATGTAGTATTTAGTATTGTCAAGTTGTATCACAATTCACAAACATTGAGTAACCCTAAATCAAAAAACTGAACACATATAGATCTAGTTGTAAATGAATATAATGACTACTATACTAATATTTTCCTATCTGGATATGTTCATTCAATATATACAATGAGGTCATGGTTTCATCACTGCAAATAATTCTACTTAACTGATTTAATTGTTTAGGGTGTACTTAACTAATTTTTTTATTCTATAGGAATCATTTGTGTAACACCCCTAAATCTCACCTTTGAAAGTATTACTGCCAGTGACCTCGGATATAACATCCCGAAGTCACCCTAGGCTTTTCCAAACGATATAACCATCAACAAACAACAATTATGATACAAAATATCATAATCTTCGATTAAAACCATAGTCGCGGAATTTCAACACAATTCCCAAATACGACCAAATACATCAGAAATACATAATCAGAATCATTACAGCGGAAGTCTTATTACAAAACATGTTTAACACAACAGAAGTCTTTACACAAAATCACCTTTTTAACACAGCGGAAGTCTTGCAAACAAAGCGACAAAATAACTTGTCAAAACACCGTTTATCTTCATAGTCGTTCTAGTCTTCACGGAACAACAACATACCTGATGTGCCGAATCGAACAGATGACACCAGCCAACCATGCAAGGGAATTATCGGTTGGTTAGTCTAATGAAAGACCATGCAAGGGTACAAAGCAGAGTGGTTCGAAGCAGTCGTATTAGGTTAGACTCATCGTCTCTCGAATAAAAGTCGATCACGATAGTCAACCACCATACTTCTACTGAATACATGAAAAGACATGATTAAGAGAAGATTCTGGAGACCAAGTCTCACAGCAATCAAACCCAAAAGAAGACTCCAAATGAAATGAGCCTTAAAGGAAGCATGACAAATGTTGGGAAACTTAATTTATATTATACACACAAGCGTTCAAAAACGACTTGATGTTTCGGCTCACAACCAACCTCACCGCCCCAGGGCGAATCCAGATTGGAAAGAGAACTTTACTCTGATCAAAGTCAAGATGAGATTTCCTAGCTGCAGTATTACCTAGCTGCACTACTCGCCCAAGGGTATATTAATTCTGTGCACTAAAGGCACTTATCTGATTTAATTCCAAAACACGCATCGCGTTATAAGCTTTTAAATCTTCCCACAAGAGATATCAGATCTCCTCACAAGAGATATCAGATCTCCTCACAAGAGATATCGGATCTCCTCACAAGAGATACCAAAGGGAATAAATCCCAAAAGATTTGACACTAACTAAGTGCACCACCCTGAGTAAGGGCATGGTCATGACCTTAGAGAGTACTGGGGAAAAATCCACCAAGTACTAGTTATAAAGAAACAGCTAAACCCTCACAAGGTACATAGCGTTCCTACGAATACTCGTGCTAACTAAACAGTTCAACACAGTAATAATCCACATCACAGCCATCATGGCCAACATCATAGATCTATCAATCTATATATATATATATATCAAAATAGCGTTGCTATTAACAATATATGCAACCCATTATAATCTTTCATATGGAATTCACCTTTAATATCCACAGCAAAACCATTATGAACATAATAGCGTTGTATCTAGCAATATACAACCTATTATAATAGCACTTCTTTTTATCAAATCATTTATCAAAACTGTTCCCAACATAAACAAGAAATCATCCCAAATTAATTAACAACAAAACAATTGGTAATTAATGGAAGTATGGAATGATGAGCAAGAGCGAACCGCCACTTGCCTTAGATCCGACGAAATCTTGACAAAGCTTAGAGACAACGGCTCCTGGATCTGAAACTGGGGCAAATCTGGATAATAAATCCTTAAGAAATGACCCAAACGAGATCCTAAGTTAGATTCAATATCCACAAATATGAATCTAAAAGAATACGAAAAGAATCGAAGGAACCAACCCTCGCCCAAGACCACAACATCCAAAACACACTCTCGGACAAGTCTCGCCGTGGGTGCGGTGGAGCGCTTGCCGCGGGGTGCGGTGATGTCACAGTGGCGAGAACACGCACTCGGACAAGGCTCGCCGCGGGTGCGGTGAGCTTGCCGCGGGTGCGGTGGACTGACAGTGGCAGAGGAAAGCTTGACAACGACCATGGAGAACTTACCTAAATCAATTCGTTCGACTTTGATTCGTTCTTGGTTTGATCTCCCAACACCTTAGGCCTTCAAACAACACTCAAGAGCACCCTTAACACTCAAAAGGGAACCCCGAACGCTCTCACACGAAGCTCAAAGCTCAGACAACAATGGAGAAAACAGAGGAAAAACAGAGGAAGAAGAAGATGAAGCTTGGACTTCGGATTCGATCCCTTTTATAGCCCCAAATCGAGCCTCCTCAGGGGGAACAAGCAAGGGGACAAGCCGGGAACAAGGGAACCAAGAGACAACAAGTGGAGCCACTTGCTCCTGCAGAGGGAAGACGATAACGTCGAAGAAAATATCCCACCGCGGGGTGCGGTGGTGTGGCCGCTGGGTGCGGTGACGACTCTGTTGCCGTCTCCAGATCTGGCCTTCGCCGCGGGTGCGGCCACTTGACCGCGGGGTGCGGTCAAGGCCATTCTTCACCCTTTTTGACCGTTTTGACTTTGGGTTAATCTTCTTAACCCCGTGTTAAATATATTCGTACTCGAATGACTACTTAACCTTGAACATACGTCAACTGTATTTTATATCACTCAGAAAAAATATTACAGAGATCAAACATATTACCGAATGTCTGAACTTCTCTGAATTTAATCCGACTTGTAATACGGGAGTTGGAAAAATTCCAAATTATCCTTATAAAATATCTGGGATATTACAATTTGGGACCTCGGATTGAACTAAAAGACAAATTGGATTATAAATATATACAAAATAAGACCTTAAAGTATATCTTATATACTAACTTTTAGCATTGTAAGCTAAATCCTTTGGAATATAAGTACATGATGCAATTCTAAACTAAATCATATATAATGACTCTAAAGCATATTACAGAAGGTCGAAGTTATTTAGATCCTTTAGTATTGTAAACTAAATCCTTTGGTTTATAAGTACATGATGCAATTCTAAACTAAATCATATATTGTCCTTCTTTAATAACATGCAAATACACAACATGGTTTAAGATCCATGGCAGATGATGGGATGACATCCAAAGCACATAAATGTAAAAAGTCTATCTCTCTTTCTCCCTCCCTCCCTATCTATGACTCTCTATATATATTTCAATCTCTATTTCAACAAAATATTTCTATGTCTATTAGTTTACAGATCTGATTGTTTTATTTTGGGGTTGTTTTCGAGGGTTCAACCAAATGCAATTTCCACAACGAAATAGTTATAGATACAAAAAGTTGACCTTCAAGGAAGAAGTTATGCAGGTATCTCCCTAACATAATCAACTGAAAAAAGTGATATAAAAACTTTCTGTCTCTGTGTTTTATTCTGCTAATTCTGTTTCATTAATTATATTTAGGTTATTTTAGAAAGATACTTCATATTTGGTGTACATCTGTTAATTTGTTTGATTCGTTTTTGGGTGATATGATATCTGTTTTTTTATCAAATGCAATATTGATTTTTAATTTGAAATGTCTTAAATCAATCTTAGGTCACTTGAATATATTTAATACTGCTATTTAGGGTTTATATTTGAATTAAATTCGAAATGCTATAATCATATAATATATATATAATATCTAAATCTTCAAACATAAATATTCAGAACAATATTAAATATAAAGGTACCTTCCTTGTAGAGATTAGCTCTGTTGTAATAGAACTTTGGAGACTAAAATTGAAAACAAATTCCATTGTCTGATTGCATATGAACCCTTCACCAAGACCTGAAAAGAAAAATGACTACAATGCTTATTAGATACACAGAATGTTAGTTAATAAATTTCATTCATACTGCATAGTAACTGCTTGTAACATATAAATTTAGATATCTTTATATTTCATCTGGAATTATGTTTACCGAGTTAAAATAGTTTTCAATTACAGGATTTAAGATAAGAAATCCAAGTTACATCTCTTATTCTGATTGAAATTCACTGATACTGAATGGTAAGTACTTGATTTCATAAACTTTGCAAAACAGTTTACACATTTGTGTATAGTTTTTTTTTGTTTTTAACTGGAATTATGTTTACTGATTTCAAAAACATTGAAATTACATGCATCAACCCTAAACCTACGACATACATCTGTCGTCCCTGCATTAACATTTACAGTAAGGTCAGGCGCAATCTATTTCATTTAATTAACATGAGTACTTTTAATTTATTATAATATATTCAGTACTAATATAGATTTGTATATTCTTCTTATAGGATAGCTCGGATTGGATTCATAATAAACATTGGGGACAAACTTTATATCATTTAAAATGAGAGACATACAGGTACGCCCAATATCTTTAGATTTAGGTATATTTCGAGTTTCTA
This sequence comes from Rheum nobile, assembly GCA_027886185.1. Classification (NCBI taxonomy): domain Eukaryota; kingdom Viridiplantae; phylum Streptophyta; class Magnoliopsida; order Caryophyllales; family Polygonaceae; genus Rheum; species Rheum nobile. The sequence continues at coordinate 6,571,337 of WOAB01000506.1, read as the reverse complement.
ATGATGTTTTGCATGTAGTTTTTATTATTATAGTTATATCACAAACATCGACTAACCCTAAATCAAATAAATGAACACTTCTAGATCTAGTTCTAAATGAATATAATGAAACATAATCAATTGAACATTATTCATTGCAAATACATTACATGTTTCTTTAGGTTAGTTTAAAACTGACTTTTCTCGATTGCTTTGTCTCACTTGTTAAAACATATGTCCTTCACAACATCGATTCTATAAATACATGATAGTATTAAACACATTAGTTTGTAATGATATTTTGCATATAGTATTTAGTATTATAGTTGTATCCCAAACATCGAGTAGCCCTAAATCAAAAAACTGAACACATCTAGATCTAGTTCTAAATGAATATAATGAAACATAATAAATTGAACATTATTCATTGCAAATACATTACCTGTTACTTTGGATGAGTTGAAACTGCTTTGTCTAAAGCTTTGTCTCACAAGTTAAAACTCTTATTCCTTCACAACAACCGATTCTTGCAATACATAATAGAATTTAAAAGATCACTTTTTCTCTGCAAACCACGTACAGGAATCCTTATGTCATCCGCTAGGTTATATAGATGTGATAATTATTTTTATAATATTAAGTTTAAATACATTAATAAATGATCTTCAAAATATATTTGCATATACCCGTACTTAACATAATTTACAATATAACTATCCATATATATATATATTTTGAATTCCTAAATAATATTTTTTAATGTACAATCTTATAAACTTACAAATATATGAAACTGTTTATGTCTTTATAGGTTTATGCAGAGATAAATATATTTCTTCATTAGGCATATTACATTAAAGTACATTAATAAATGATCTATAAAATATAATAATATACCCGATATGCTATATTCTTTTCAAACTTAACATATAAAATAATATATGGAACATATATATTGCCTTATTTGTTTAGACTTAGATCCTTAAATACTATTTCGCAGTTTACCAACATAAATAAACTAATCATTAAAAATATTGTTTTCCTTTACATGGTTTTGAAAGCAAGTTGATGTCTACTTTATCAAATAATACATGTCTTTGCAAACAATTAGTAATATTATTCAACTTATGGACATATTATGTTAAAAAATACATTCACTTCACACTAAAATATTTTATAATCAAATAGATCATTCATAATTAATTAAATATCAATACAAAAATGTTAATCGGATTAAATAAAATGTATTTCATAAATAACTTATAACTGACAATCACTTTTAATAAAACCGAAATAGCATAGAAAATTCTAAATTACTTGAAATTGAAAAACATAAAAAACATGCAAAAATCTCTATTTTATTCTTCATCTTCTTCTTCAACAGGTTCCTCTTCCTCTTCCTCTTCTACTTCTTCTTGTACTTCTTCTTCTCCATCTGACAAATTAATCAAAACCTGCCTCCCAATCAAGTGTTTCCAAGGTAGACGATTAATCTTTGCAAATTCATCCAATAGACTCCAAAGTTTAAGTCCGGATATTTCATCTCCCATATCGTAAATACACTGTAGTTGCCACGATAACACACATTTACTACTAAATTTCAAAATATACTCTATGCCTTCACCTTTAATCCATATATTTACATCACTATTGCGCCATGTAATGTAATTATGTTCTTCATTGGACAATGAATCGATACGTAAATAACGATCATGCCCATATTGTAGAAACATTTCTTCCAGCCGAGTTTCATTCAATTCAGCCTGTGTAAGAACAATAATCGTAGGATTATAGGATGCAAAAGTCAAATGAAAACCTTCCTCTTGAGTTGGACCAAAATATCCTGCGACATTCATCACTGCACAGTTCAGCTGTTTGTTTGGGAACAAAATAGGATCTCTCTCGTATATGAAGGGATAATATCAATTATTAACTTCGTCTAAATCATGTTTAAACCTGTAAAAAAATATATAAATAAATAACAGTATTATATATTAACAAAACTGTGTTGTAAAAGAACGAATTTTGAGACGAATAATCTTTTCATAATATATTAAAACATTGTCTTACATTTACCATGATTCAAAAAAACTGTAACAACAAACCATCTAAACTGTATAATATAAAAACCATCTTACATTTACCTTTCTGTTGCATTAGCAAGACCAATTGGCATAGAAATTGAACATTTGATGTACTTCACATCGTCTGATAGATCGATCGGTAACAAAAGTCGCATGTTAAAGTTATTAGCAATAGGTGGAAATCTGAAAAAATGGCTTTCGGGTAGAAGATCTGAAAGAAAAATCAAATCAGTATGAAGTGAGATATCATGAGCAATAGGATGAACCATGATGGCTTATTAGAGAGAATATGCAAACAAAATATGTGATTCTGAAGGTGATGTGTAAAATAAAATAAGGAACTATGTTTATTGAAATACCCCAAAGGTTATAAAAATGGCAAAATGGTAAATAAAATTTTTGGACTTCTAAAAATCAGAATTTGGGAACAAAAATCAGAAATCTGAAATTGAGGATTTTAGAAAAAATCGGGAAATGGAGCAAAGGAGGAGCCCAAGTCGGTCTTGAGTCTTCCTCGTCTCCTTCGTGAAGCCTTCCGCTGAGAACCTCTTCCGTGTTCAGCCATTCACCCCGCCGGCGAGCTCGACCCAGACCGGACCGCCGTCGCCTCGTCATTCCTCTGCTGTCCGCTGCTGTATTGTTGTCCCACTTGCGACACTTCAGGAGAATTGTAATAACGTTTTGCTCACTTATTATTTTGGTCTGAAATTTTGAGGAGACAAACTAGACTCGTAGATCTAACTCCTCGAGTTGGAATCATCGCATTCGGAGTCCTGAGCAGGGAGAACGAAGTTGTACGAGTCGGAGCCGCTGTTGTTGTTGTGCTGCGTTCTGTTGCTGCTGCTGTGCTGCCGGAGTTGTTGCGGCTGGGGTTGATAATTCCGGCGACGAAGAACCCAAAACCGAGGGTGAGATTCAGCAAACAACAAGGTAATTAAGGGGATGAGTTTCTCCTCGATCTGAAATTTTTTTTAGGGCTTTGATTCTGCTGAAATTGGTGGACAGATTTAATGAATTCAGGGGCATGGACAGCAAGTTGTAATTGCTTGACTGATTTTTGTTTAATCTGTGCAGCCAATTTGTTGTTGGAGTTAGTTGATTTGTGTGTGGTTTGCTAATTAAGTGAGGTATAAGTTTGGGGTTTAGAAATTTGGCTGAATTCCATCCGAATTGAGAGTATCAACCAACCAAGACCAATCACACACGAATTGAGAGTATCAACCAGCCAAATTTCTGCCAAATTTCAGCCAAATTCGGATGGAATTCAGCCAAATTTCTAAACCCCAAACTTATACCTCACTTAATTAGCAAACCACACACAAATCAACTAACTCCAACAACAAATTGGCTGCACAGATTAAACAAAAATCAGTCAAGCAATTACAACTTGCTGTCCATGCCCCTGAATTCATTAAATCTGTCCACCAATTTCAGCAGAATCAAAGCCCTAAAAAAAATTCCAGATCGAGGAGAAACTCATCCCCTTAATTACCTTGTTGTTTGCTGAATCTCACCCTCGGTTCTGGGTTCTTCGTCGCCGGAATTATCAACCCCAGCCGCAACAACTCTGGCAGCACAGCAGCAGCAACAGAACGCAGCACAACAACAACAACAGCGGCTCCGACTCGTAAAACTTCGTTCTCCCTGCTCAGGACTCCGAATGCGATGATTCCAACTCGAGGAGTTAGATCTACGAGTCTAGTTTGTCTCCTCAAAATTTCAGACCAAAATAATAAGTGAGAAAAACGTTATTACAATTCTCCTGAAGTGTCGCAAGTGGGACAACAACACAGCAGCAGACAGCAGAGGAATGACGAGGCGACGGCGGTCCGGTCTGGGTCGAGCTCGCCGGCGGGGTGAATGGCTGAACACGGAAGAGGTTCTCAGCGGAAGGCTTCACGAAGGAGACGATGAAGACTCAAGACCGACTTCGGCTCCTCCTTTGCTCCCTTTCCCGATTTTTTCTAAAATCCCCAATTTCAGATTTCAGATTTTTGTTCCCAAATTCTGATTTTTAGAAGTCCAAAAATTTTATTTACCATTTTGCCATTTTTATAACCTTTGGGGTATTTCATTCTCCCTTCCTTATAAGAGTTTCGTCCTCGAAACTAAGATCAAACAGGTTCGGATAACTGCCTCGCATGACTGACCCAGAATGTACAGGACTTGCCGAAGAATGACCTTCCTTGAGAATCCATTCTCTAATCTCTTTATCAGCTGGCACACATAACCGATCTGAAATCACAATGCTCCATCTTCCTGAACAAAAATCTGAACACTCTTCCCTGAGCAATCTCATTGATATCTTACTCAACATCCCATCACATTCAGCTGCGTCCGTTCCTTCTCGAACCAATTTCACTTTCACCCTTCACCAACTCTTGTTGTAATCCCGACTGAACTGTCAAGCAAGCAATCATATGCTCGGAAGTCGACTTCCTACCCAAAACATCAGCAAGCTCGATAGCCCTTTTCTGATTGATAAACAGTATCTATATCGAAATCCTTAATCAATTCTAACCACCATCTTTGTCTCATGTACAACTCTCTCTCATACAGTCTGAGCTGACGAAAAAACATATGCAATAACCTTCCCATTCTGCATTAGAATGCAACCCAGATCCTGCTTAGACACATCACTGTAGATGACAACCTTTCTGTACCCTGCGATAAAGGTAACGCTGGTGCACTAATCAAACACTTCCTGAGTTCTTCGAAACTTTCTCCTGACATTTCCCGTCCCATCCAAAATTCTTAGCCTTACGCAACCTTAGAAAATTCATCCACAATCGCCTGCAGTAATCTGTCAGTCTGAGAAAACTCCCAATTTCCTTAACAGTAACAGCAACACACAACAACTTCATACCGAATCATCAACTACCAGACTAGCTGCCTCAACCTCTTGACGATAAGCCCAACGACTTCATCCTCTACCACACCCACACTTACCTTATTAATCTCCAACACGTCCCACTTACCAGGGAACACATCATAAAATTACTCAACAACACTAAACATCACATATAAAATATATCAAATACAAACTTACCTATACGTAACAACAAGGGTCTTCTGATCACACGATTGCTTCACAGTTTTAGCGAATAATCTTTTTCCACATCAAACTTTTGAAAACATTTTCGAACGTAAATGCTCTGATACCAATTCCTGTAACACCCCGGGCCAGAGGTGCTACAGTGCCATAGTCCCGAATGACTATAAGGCGGTTTCTAAAAGAAAAGAAATCCAAACTCTTCCAAATACAACAAAAGTTATCAACATTAAAATCTCTACTCAAGATTTAAAACAACACTTAAACCTGTCATCAGTTTAATGCATCAATTTAACCAAAACAACGGAAGCGAATACAATATTTTCAAATCTGATGCAATTCTAAATCTTTCATTGTGAAGACACATCTGTGATCCAGAACCCGCTTGTTGCTGCAAACCTGCAAGCCTGATTGACTGGGGGACCCGATACCCCAGCCAACTTCGGTTTACGTGCCACGGTTGGCTGGGGTATCGGGTCCCCCAGTCAATCAGGCTTGCAGGTTTACAGCAACAAGCGGGTTCTGGATCACAGATGTGTCTTCACAGTGAAAGATTTAGAATTGCATCAGATTTGAAAATATTGTATTCGCTTCCGTTGTTTTGGTTAAATTGATGCATTAAACTGATGACAGGTTTAAGTGTTGTTTTAAATCTTGAGCAGGGATTTTAATGTTGATAACTTTTGTTGTATTTGGAAGAGTTTGGATTTCTTTTCTTTTAGAAACCGCCTTATAGTCCTTCAGGACTATGGCACTGTAGTACCTCTAGCCCGGGGTGTTACATTTATAGTGTAGTTGTGAATTTTTTTAGACTATTACCAATTTATTACATACAACATATTTATTTAGAGAACGAATTTGATTATATCACATTAAAAGATATATTATAATAATTATATACAGTTTGTAAACTTTTTTGGGATGAAATAAAATATAATGTGACATATTGGGAAAATGTGTATATATGACAAAAATAATATTTCCATATAATTACCTGACTTAAAAACATTATTACAAATCAGATGACATTAAAACTTGTATTCATTACAAATGATTAACATGCATCATAAAATTCATGCCCTAACGAAAATAACACAGTGAAATTTAATAGTAAACCGTAAACCCTAAACCACTAAATTTCATATCTCATTCATTATAAAAGTTGTGTTTTTCAAATTTAATTTACTGAATCCGTGTTATTATAGTGTAGTAAATTTCATAACTCTTTGGTAATAATTAAATTGTAAAAAAATCATAACTGATTGTTAAAGAATCAAATTAAAGATATGATACATAAGAACCATAACATAAATAAAGTGTCCATACTGTAATAATTGTATACGGTTTGTTAATCAGATGACTTGAAAACCTTGTAGTCATTATATAACTTGTTCAAACAACCTTATGTTATATTAATGTATTATCGAACTAAATATCTAAACACTAAACACCAAACCTAAAACCTAAATCCTAAACCCTAAGCCCTAACCCCTATAACCCTAAGCCCTAAATTCTAAACCCTCAACCCTAATACACAAACCCTAGATACTAAGTATAAACCCTAATATTAAACCCTATATATTAAGTATAAAACTTAATATTTACCCTAAACCCTAAATACTAAAAAACAAACCTAATATATTAATTTAAACAATAAACCCTATAACCTAAGCCCTAAACTCTAAACCCTAAAACCTAAACCCTAAACCATATTAAATATAAAACTTAATCTTAAACATAAGCCCTAAGCTCACTGCTTATTACCCTATACCATAAACCCTAAGCATCTAAGCCCTAAATCCTAAACCTTAAACCCTAAACCCTATAACACAACCCCTCAATACTTAGTATAAAACCTAATAATAAACCATATATATTAAGTATAAAACTTAATATATAAATTTAAAACCTAAACCCTATACTCTAAACTCTAAGCAATAAGCCTTAAACCCTAACCCCTAAATCCTAAACCCTTAACCTTAAAACCCTAAACCTTTGAGTCTAGTTTAGGGTGTAAGTATAAAAACTATTCACATGAATGTTCATAATTAAGATTGTTCGTTTGTTGATTCTTTTATCCCGCTTCATTACTTTATGTAATATTACCATGATTTTTTTGTATATCAGGATATATGCACTTGGCCTTTGGAATGTACCTTGAAGAAGGAAGTTTCGGTGTTCTCCCTGAAATCTTAAAGGTAATGTTATTAGTATATGAATCATACATAAACAGACATATCATTGAGAGGGTATTAGTTAGTGCAGAGTATGCTTGGAGATGTTATTAGTTTTATCGCCAAAATGAATAAACTGTAATCTCTCTAAGCATATTCTGCACTGACTTTGAAGTAATCATGCCTACTCGTGAAAAACTGAAAATAGCAAGAAATGAAACACTTATGTATTTTTCTGGTATGAGGGAAAGTAAAATAAGGATCAAAGACTAACATATTTCTGAATCTCTCTAAAGGGTTGGTTTGTTGATTCTTTTTTCATGCTTCATTAATTTATGAAATGTTTACATCAAATTTTTTGGATATGAGGATATCTGCACTTCACCATTGGATTGTGCCTTGAAGAAGGAGTTTCTGGTGCTCTCCCTGAAATCATCAAGGTAACCAAAAAAATTTGAATACTTATAATTTAAATATAATTGTAGTTTATTTGTTTACTATTTCAGAATGCTAAACACATCTGTATCCCACCATCTCTTTCAGGCATTCTTGTCCCGTTGGATAACATGGAAAACAAATACCAGGGTTGATGAGGAGATCTGGAAGAATAAGATGGTTCTGCAATCCACATTGGACAAAAGTAAGTTATCTCTGTCCCTCTCTCATTTATTCAATCTCTCTTTCTTCCTCTTTGTTAATTCTTTCTCTCATTATCTGGAGATCCCTTCAGATCTCTCCACCTCTAAACATAATAACCATACATATAATCTTTTCCCTCTAAATTCTTATAATACTCAAACTTCTTCTAGGATCAACATAAAATCATTCGGACTATATTTCATTGATGAATACAAAAACAGAATAACCACACAAAAGTAAAAACTGATGACGAAAATCAACCAAAACAAAACATTTCATTCAATGGTTTAGAAATATGAAACAAAACTTAAAATTCACTCGAAACAATTATGCAATAGCAGAATTCTTAAATAGTCTAATAAAGACGAAAACATATATAGAACAGTCCTCTCATTTAGTCAATCTTCTCCTTCTTCACTTTCTTAAGAGTAACCCTCTTCTTGGTACTTGAGTGATCACCACAATTGGTAATAGGAACATCTTCACATTTAGTACTCCCCTCTTCATCATATTCATTATTTTCCTCTACATCAATGTTTATATAGTCACGTTTATGAGGCGTCGTCATTTCATTTGATGAAACTTTTGACACCACATCATTCTCTAGGTTGCATGATTCAGGGTTATCCTATATGCAAAAGAAATTACAAACTGTGTAAGTGACAATAATTTGAAAAGTAAAAAAATTTAATAATCCAGATATTGTGGAATGCATACCTCAGATTCTAAAGTGGATTGTTCAAACTTTTCAATCAAACTGGAATCATCGGTCATATTCGTCACTGTATATGCTGAAGGAGATGGAAGTCTACTAATGTTGTATTGTGAAATTAGAACCCTAAACAACATTTTTTTGTTTAACAAAACATTTAAATCATTTGGGATGGTAGTAATGTCCTGATCCTGAAAAAAATGAATGAAAACATGAACAATTAAATCAGGAAGTTTGTGGTAAATTATTTTTTTAATTATATATACAGAATGTAAAAAAATAAATTACCTTTTTTGTCGACTCAATTATATTTGTAACAAATTTCTTCAAATATTGGCTAACTTCCCTATCAAATATAGTAAATTGAGCAGTTCTTGTTCCATCAATGACATTTACTTGCACACAGAATCTGCACAAATATTAATATTTACTCACCTCATTCAATTTTTAAATCATTTCACTTCAGTAATTACAATTACCTTGGGATAGCAAAGTTCACCAATGTATCACATTTCTTGCACCAAAACTGCCCTTCTTGTGGTTGTACTTTGCTTTTACACCTTTTGCAAGAATTGTAGTACCAACCAAAAGAATCTTCTATATGATCAATTGTTGCAAGTGTAACAGCTTGGAGAACCTTTAAAAGTTTTAAAAATTTGAATATTAACATACTAATATGAAAACAAAACAATATCCAATTTGTAAATTAAAACCTTACCGTTTTATGATCTTGAAGATGTTCATAAAGATCGTCCAATGTTTTTCTAGAATTCACATCTAAAAAAATTTCTTGTTGATTGTATGACGGCTCACTTGATAGTTGTACAAAACTATGCCCACTTTTTGAAATCTCATTTTTTGATATGCTGTAATTTCAGAAAAATTAGGAAGAAGACTACTCTAAATTAATATAAACTGCAATATTACTAACATGTTAATAATATACCTTTGCTTGAAATCATAAATGTCAATAATGCTCTCATCATCAAAATAAACCCTTGTGCCATAATAACCATTTGAGATATTTGGTGCATTGTTCCATTTCCCAAGCTTGGCAAACTGAACTATCACAACCACCATCTTCTGAGTTGGAGTGCCAATAAAAGGACGACATATTTCAGCGTAGTCATCCCATAGGGTACACTTGATTACATTATCCCTAAAATAATTAGACAATATTAAATAGAACAATTATACATAAGTTTTAATAAATAGTAAATCTACTATATACTTATATAAAACTTTGAGAAAAAGGTCAAAAATTAATACCTGGCATCCATTAATTGAAGATTAATCATTTTACCATCTTTCCCGTTGCGATTAGTAAAAGAGACAATTTTATCTCATATTCCAATCAATTGACCAATAAAATCTACACAAACAAATACAATGTTTGAAAAAAAATTAATATACATATGCAACCAATAATAATAGTTAACAGAATTGTATATGAAAAAACAAAAACATTAACTAACCGTAAAGATACCCTTGATCCAATGACTCGTCAAGGACTTTTTCAAATTCAGTAAATTTGAATCCATGAATTGGAACAGAAATGGACGAACATGGCTTAATTGTAGTGTTGCGATAGAATATGACCTTGTACTTATGATTAGTGAATTTGAAAGGTATATCATAAAGGGCAACACCAAAATTTGACATAAAATATGCACCTCCTTCCTTTAAATTTGATAAGTTAACCATAAAGCCTTCTTTAATCACTGCATGTATTTTATCTCCCTGAACACAATATTAAACAACTGAAATCAATACATTTAATTTGACTGGAAATATTAAGCACAACATATTGTAAATACTAAAACAAAAAGTTGCATAAAATAAAAATTCAATACCTTTTCATCCATTAATATTAGTTCAGTGGTACTGAATTGGGTAGGGTCATCTTTCTTTGGAACTTTAAATAATCGAATTACTCGAATCTTAAGCTCATAATTTCCTCGGACACCTGTAATGTTGTTTATTTCTTGTCTAGCTTTTGACATAACTACAAAACAGAATATTAAAGTTAGAAAACTGTAGAAAATATAAGAGCATTCTCATATCAATGAGAGGCCATTAGTAGGTGCAGAGTATGCTCAGATAGGTTGTTAGAATGACCGACAAACTCTTCTAATACCATCTCCGAGCATATTCTGCACCGACTTGTTTAGCCTACTCGTTTTGTGGGAATACATATGTAAAGTAACATTAAAATTCATATCTCATATAGGGGTGTTTACATATTGGATTGGACTTGGCAAAAAATATGAATTACCCTAGCAATTAATTATATATAGGACGATCTTTGTCTTTGTATGTCTATCTCTTTCTCTCTCCTGGTTCATATAATTCAAAAACTAATGAAATACTTTATTTCATATGAGCAGATCTGGAGGTTGGTGAAGAGATATGGAAGGGGAGGATGTTTTGGCAAGCTCCAAACACAATAAATGTAAGCATGATCTCTCTCTATCTTTGGAGATCCTAGCTTTGATTTATTTTCCTGGTTCACTACAATCTAATATTAATTAAATATTTTGTTCTGGTGTCGAGATCTGGAGTTTGGTGAGGATTGCACATTGAAGACGATTATGGCAATATCCATACCCTCATCAAGGAATCAAAACGTAAGCTCTCTCTGTCTATATATCTCTTTGTCTACATCTCTAGCAACCCATTCATTTAGAAATACTTGATTGATAGGTGTTCATCTATTGATTTATTTCCTTATCTGTCAATTTCTCTTTGTGAAGTATGATATTGAATTTGAAATTCTATAATCATATACTAATGAAAATTTTCAATATTGAAATATATGTTGCAATGTATGTATGAAAGACATCTTTTTCAAAGTATATAGAAATATGTATATAGACAGAAGCATTTTATAAATGACAGTGTTGTAAATAGAGAGGTTATTATTAGTTTGTGCAGAATATGCTCCGAGGCGTTATTAGTTTCATCGGTAAAGGACTAATCTAATAGCCTCTCGGAGCATCTTCTGTACAAACTTAGGTAAACATGCCTCCTCATTAAAGAACGAAAACAGTAATATATTGGCTAGTTATGCAGGATCTCTCTGTCTCTCTCTAAAGATCCTTTTTGTTTCATTTTTTTTCCTTGATGAGGATGTCTGGAGGTTGGGAACAGATATGGAAGGAGGATGTCCTGCCCAGATCCAAAGTGATAAATGTAAGCACGATCTATGTCTTTCTCTGTCTATCTCTTTCTATCTTTATCCCTTTCTCTGCAGATGCTTTGTTTGATTTATGTCCTGGTGCATTACTCTCTAAATATACTGAAACAATTTCTTTCATATGAGCAGATCTGGAGTTTGGTGAAGAGATATGGAAGGGGAGGATGTTCTGACAAGCTCCCAAGTTGATAAATGTAAACCTCAAACAACTCATGGGGTTCCAAGATCTAAAAATGAAAACCTCAAGGTACGGATACTATACTAACATCAAGATGAACATGACAAATAGATATTCAATGTCCTCCTAATGTCCTTTTAATGTTGGTATATTATGGACTTCAGCTTCCAGGGATTTGGATGAAGAGGGTTGGTTATTTGGACATGAGGCGGCGTTTGCACGAGGATTGCTGCCTCTTCCACGGCCAAAGCCATCTCTATTTTTGTTGGATTGTCCCTTGCCTGCACTGCCGCCATCCTCACGACGCCGATCACCCCACCATTCTGGGTACCCGATTAATCGGAAACAACCTGAAACTTCGTGCCCCCTTTGATTGCAATTGTTGCAAATCATGTTTTGATTGTTTCGTTCCCCTCTTCCTTTGCCACGCGACTCCACTTGTCCGGCAAGAGCCACGGTCTCCGATCTCTCTGATTTATCTTCGCTAACTCTGTTCATTGTGCGAACCCGTTCCTCTTGAACGAGAGTGGAATAAATCTTATTTAGGGAAGGAAGCGGGTCCATAGCAAGCAGCGTGGATCATACTGTGCCATAGATTGCGTCGTCCAATCCCATTAGAAGCATATGAACTTTTTCTTCTTCACGTCTGATCATGCTTCTTCCGCCGATGTCACATGTGCATTTGCCACATACACATATGTAGGAATTGGGTCGTAGTGAGACAATTCCTCCCAGATCTTCTTTATTTTCCCATAGTAGGCGACAATGGATTGTCCACTTTGCTTGGCTTCAGCCAGTTCGCGCCGTAATTGTTGAATTCTTGGTCCGTTCACAACCGAGAATCTCTCAGCGATGTCGTCCCATAATTCCTTAACATCCTCCATGTAAGTTAAGGACGATCTGAGTGTTGGCTCAATGGTGTTTAGAATCCAAGCAACTAGCATTGAATTCACTGTCCACCAATCCTCCAGGGTAGTTGACCCTGTTTTTGGTTTTGGGATTGTTCCGTCTACAAACCCCCATTTTCGCCGTGCTCGGAGTGAAGTGCGTATTGCTCGCGCCCACTCATCATAATTTTCTCCCTTCAACTGAACTTGGGTAATAACATTACCCGAATTGTCATTGGAATTTAGGTCGTATGGTGATGGTGCTTTCTTCACTTCGTCTGTCTTCTTTGCGCCATCGCCGGAGTGATTTCCTTCATCGTCTGTCTTCGTCATATTATCACGGCTCTGATACCATGAAACTTTTCAGTGAACAAAGTAATTTTGAGGACTAAAATCTCTTGTTTATTGGCACACAAAGTGCTGAGTTATATAGTACAATTATAGAGAAGTTATATAACTGTCATAACCAAATAACTACAAATAACTAACATAACTACTGCTAGTTAGTTACTGAAATTCTAATGTCTAACTGTTGCTAATCAGTTGCCGAGTGCCTTTAACTGGTGTTGTAACATAGCTTGGTCTTCAACACCCCTCCTCAAGATGGAGCATGGAGATCCCGAATGCCCAGCTTGGATAGAAAAGCATGAAAATGAGCTCGCCCCAAAGCCTTAGTAAATATATATGCTAACTGTGCAGTTGTGGGAACAAAGATAGGAGAGATAAACCCATTCGAGATCTCATCACGAATAAAATGACAATCGACTTCTATATGTTTCGTTCTCTCGTGAAACACCGGATTACAGGCAATATGAATTGCGGATTGGCTATCACAATGAAGAGGGATGGTTTATGAATGAGGTACTTGAAGGTCATGCAAGAGTCCTCTCAACCATTTGAGTTCACAAGTTATCATAGCCATAGATCGATATTCAGCCTCCGCTGATGACTTAGACACGACAAGCTATTTTTTCGTCTTCCATGAAATATGAGAATCTCCGAGGAATATAAGCCAACCAGATAAGGATCGCCTCGTCAAAGGACAACTCGCCCAGTCGGAATCACACCAACCTGAGAGATGCAAAGAGCAATCGCTGCGCAATAGAATTCCCTGGCCAGGACTTCCTTTTAAATAACGGACAACTCGTAAACCGGCCTCCCAATGCTCAGTGGTTGGATTTTGCATAAATTGGGACAAAATATGCACCGAATAGGCTAAGTCTGGTCTAGAGAAGCAAAGATAAATCAATCGACCGATGAGCCGTCGGTATTTTTCCGGATCTTGCAAGGCTGCTGCAGTAGACAGAGCAAGCCGATGATGTGTATCCATTGGAAACTCAACTGGTTTTGCTCCCATGAGCCCAACATCAGAAATTATATCAAGAGCATATTTTCGCTGACTCAAATATATTCCATCAGAGGATCGCGCAACTTCAACCCCAAGAAAATACTTCAAGGGCCCAAGGTCTTTCATCTTGAAGCAGCTCCCCAAATAATTCTTAACTTTGGCAATGGCAGTTGAATTATTACCAGAGATAATTAAGTCGTCCACATAAACGAGTATGTAAAGTTGCACACCTCCAACCATATATGTGAAGAGAGAATAATCATGGTAGGATTGTCGAAAGCCATACCGTCGGAGTTCGGTTGAGAGTTTGGCAAACCAGCAGCGAGGAGATTGGCGCAACCCATACAAGGATTTTTGCAACTTGCATACCAATCGAGAATCAGTGGGCTGAAATCCGGCCGGTGGCTTCATATAAAGTTCTTCATTCAAATCACCATGGAGGAATGCATTGTGCACATCCATCTGGTGAAACTCCCAGTTTCGGATAGCAACAACAACCATGAAGGTTCTCACTGTCACCATTTTGGCTACGGGAGCGAAAGTTTCAGAATAATCGATGCCTGCAACTTGATGATTGCTGAGTATCACAAGTCTCACCTTGAACCGTTCAATGGACCCGTCTGATTTATATTTAACTCGATATACCCATTTACACCCAAGTGCCTTCTTTCCGGGAGGCAAACGAGTGAGAGACCAAGTCTGATTTTCCTTAAGTGCTTGGATCTCTAATTGCATAGCTTCTCTCCATCGAACATCCTTCACTGCTTCAGCAAAAGAATTTGGTTCTTTGTTGTCTGAGATTGCTCCCAAGAGGCTCCTGTTTGAATTAGAAAACCTATCATAACTCACATATTTATTTAGAGGGTATCGTGTTCCTGATTGTTTGCTTGGTGCCTTCAACAATTGAGTAGTATGGGTGACATAATCTCGCAGCTGAGTTGAAGGAAACTGAATTCTACATCCTCTCCCTTCTTGTGGATGGTCTTGTATTTCAGGATCAACACCTGATGAGTCCATAGATTCCCTTCTAACTCATGTGGCAGGTTCTGTATCGTCTACAATATCAACAATATTGGGACTGTTGCTAGCATCTCCTTCCTTTGGTACTGAAGCCAAGTGATCATTATGATCATCATCATCTGAATCAAATACCGAATTATCTCCATTAGCGACCTCCCTTATAGGCGATCTATCATCCGTATGAGACTCAGCGAAAGGGAACTGCGTCTCATAGAACGTCACGTCCCTTGATATCAAAAATTCCTTAGTTACTAGATCATACAACCGCCAACCCTTCTTGCCCAATGGATAACCAACAAATATACAACGCCACCCTCTTGCATCGAATTTGTCACCGCCCCTGTTCTGGTTATGAACATAACAAAGAGAGCCTAACACACGGATATGTCCATAGTCAAGACGTTTCTCATATAACAACTCATAAGGACTCTTTCCATGTAAAAGAGGTGATGACAAACGGTTAATCAAATAAGCAGCCCCGAGTGCGCATTCTCCCCAGAACTCAATAGGGAAGTGCCCATGGAACTTCAATGCACGAGCCACATTTAATATATGTCGATGTTTCCGCTCTACTCGTCCGTTTTGCTGTGGAGTCCCTGCACAAGAGGTTTGAAACATAATCCCTTGTTCTTCAAAGTAAGACTTCATGCAAGTGAATTCTGTGCCGTTATCACTGCGAAATATCTGTACTTTAGCATTGAACTGTCTTTCAACTAAGGCAAAGAACTTCATCAATTGTTGCTTCACCTCCCTTTTATCTACAAGCAAAAATAACCATATTGCTCGTGTATAATCATCCATGATGGTTAGAAAATAATGTGCTCCACATGAAGAAGCCTCTCGATAAGGCCCCCATAAGTCACAATGGATCAATTGAAATGCAGCAGATGCCTTAGATTCACAAACATTGGATAATTTTAACACTGCATTAGACGGATGCCCCATCCTGGCGTGCCAAAAATTTTCTTGCTCTGAGGTAGTTACTGCCATAGCGAACTTCTGTTGTATTGGGGTAAAATAAAACAAATCACCATAGCGCCTACCCATACCAATCAGCCTCTTCGTACTGCGGTCCTGAACCACACAGATATTCTCAAAAAATAAAACAAAGGAATTTGATGTATCCATTAATTGTGCTATTGAGATTAGTTCACACGTCAAATTTGGAACGTATAACGCATCCTCAAGTAACAATTTGTCATCCAAGGCAATTTTTCCAGCCTTGTTTGCATGAGCAAAACTTCCATCAGGTAATCGTATATCACAGCCCGGTATATTTACCATTTCTCTGAATTTCAGTCTTTGCCCTGTCATATGATTAGTGGCCCCGGAATCAATAATCCATTGAGAAGATTTATTCATACCTGTCATCTTTTCAACTGAGTTTTGAGACTGCAGTATCTCGAGTATTTGTTGAATCTGTTGTCCTCCTAATGTTGGTATATTATGGACTTCAGCTTCCAGGGATTTGGATGAAGAGGGTTGGTTATTTGGACATGAGGCGGCGTTTGCGCGAGGATTGCTGCCTCTTCCACGGCCAAAGCCACCTCTATTTTTGTTGGATTGTCCCTTGCCTGCACTGCCGCCATCCTCACGACGCCGATCACCCCACCATTCTGGGTACCCGATTAATCGGAAACAACCTGAAACTTCGTGCCCCCTTCGATTGCAATTGCTGCAAATCATGTTTCGATTGTTTCGTTCCCCTCTTCCTTTGCCATGCGACTCCATTTGTCTGGCAAGAGCCACGGTCTCTGATCTCTCTGATTTCTCTGATTTCTCTTCGCTAACTCTGTTCATTATGCGAACCCGTTCCTCTTGAACGAGAGTGGAATAAATCTTATTTAGGGAAGGAAACGGGTCCATAGCAAGCAGCGTGGATCGTATTGTGCCATAGATTGCGTCGTCCAATCCCATTAGAAGCATATGAACTTTTTCTTCTTCACGTCTGATCATGCTTCTTCCGCCGATGTCACATGTGCATTTGCCACATACACATGTAGGAATTGGGTCGTAGTGAGACAATTCCTCCCAGATCTTCTTTATTTTCCCATAGTAGGCGACAATGGATTGTCCACTTTGCTTGGCTTCAGCCAGTTCGCGCCGTAATTGTTGAATTCTTGGTCCGTTCACAACCGAGAATCTCTCAGCGATGTCGTCCCATAATTCCTTAACATCCTCCATGTAAGTTAAGGATGTTGAAACCCGGTTCAACCCTTCGTGAAGATGTCGAGGGTCAATACACCCTCGACCCGGTTTTGTTGAGGATTTGTTTGTTTGGGGGACGTCCTCAGCAACTTCCTGGCCACTTGCTTCGCGTAGGGTGGGATCTCCGGCTCCACGGTTCAGTTCTAATGTTGATATTATTCCTTCACTCCTCTCCATATTGCGTGTAGTTGTTCCCGAGCTCTAGTGACCTTCTCATACGCGAGATTCACCTGAAAACACCCCGGAGATGGCTTTCCCCGGGGCGGGCTCTCCGACGCTCAAGTCAGTTTCTACACGAAGGGCATACATATATGTAGAAAGGTTAGGGTTGAGAGATTTGCAAACCTGTCAAGTTACCTTCACAAAGGACTAGGCAAGCTTTTCATAACCTCGACTATTGCACCCGATAGGGTTAGAGTATCCATGAGCGTATCGGGCTTTGCACGCGGAGAGTGAGATTACGTCGCTCGTGAACGAGGTCGCCGGTGGCGATACGAGGAACGCCGAAGAGAGGAGAAGGTCAGCTAGCGTAAATGACATTCCCTCATTGGAGACATTCCACGCGCACGAGGTTGGTCGTCAACCTGCGGATGTACAAGGGCATGAGGGGACTTCGCGGAGGAAGCCATATGAGATACACGGAGAGGGCTTCGTGAAGCGGCTCCGTGAGGAAGGCTTCGTGGAGCAAGCTTCCGTGAAGCAAGCTGCACCATGGCGTGGATAGCTGTGGCCGGCGGGAAGAGCTCCGCGATGCCGAGTTTCACTGAGGGGAGAATGGTAGCAGTCACAAAAGAGAGCCCCACGATGGTGTCTTCCTCGTGAGGGACATTCCACGCGCACGAGGTTGGTCGTCAACCTGCGGATGTACAAGGGCATGAGGGGACTTCGCGGAGGAAGCCATATGAGATACACGGAGAGGGATTCGTGAAGCGGCTCCGTGAGGAAGGCTTCGTGGAGCAAGCTTCCGTGAAGCAAGCTCGTGAAGCAAGCTGCACCATGGCGTGGATAGCTGTGGCCGGCAGGAAGAGCTCCGCGATGCCGAGTTTCACTGGGGGGAGAATGGTAGCAGTCACAAAAGAGAGCCCCACGATGGTGTCTTCCTCATGAGGGACATTCTACGCATACGAGACCGGTCATCAACTGGCGGATGGGCACGGGCATGAGGAGACTCCGCGGAGATGCTAAGAGGGACGAAGGGCGAGAGAGGAGGGATCGGAGATGGTGTCGGGTCATGTCGGAGAGATGCATGCTAGATAAGAGAAGGGCGGTTTTGGGGTGAGTTTCACCGACGACACTCCTCAATCGCCCTTTGTTGCCGGAAGGCGTGAGGTGCCAGCTACTCTCAACGAAATCTCGTTTTCATCCCTTTTCCGGTCATCTTCTTTGGAGCCTCCGAGAGCTCGTCTCCTCCATTTGTACCAAATCGCATATCCTTTCTGCTGTAATCTCCTCGTTGCTCATCGTGGCCTTCTCCCGAGAGCTCTCGATCCTGGCTCCCTTGAATCGCTCCTCCGCCCTTTTGCCCGATTGCGGCTCCCTTGCCTTGCCTTCCAATTGCCGGAGCCATCATTCTCCCATGGAGCTTTTAGAGAACCTTGCCTCTCCCTTCAGCCGCCCTTTGTCTTTGTGGAATTCAAGGGTATATATAGGCATTGTCGTCCACTACCGTGCTGCCAAGTGTCGCCTGCTGGTTGATGGACTGACTCCAGTCCTGTCCATAACCGAATTCTGGTGGACGTGAGGCCCTATGCGTAGGCTTATCCACGCGAGCGAAATCTGACTCCCACAAAGGACGATCTGAGTGTTGGCTCAATGGTGTTTAGAATCCAAGCAACTAGCTTTGAATTCACTGTCCACCAATCCTCCAGGGTAGTTGACCCTGTTTTTGGTTTTGGGATTGTTCCGTCTACAAACCCCCATTTTCGCCGTGCTCGGAGTGAAGTGCGTATTGCTCGTGCCCACTCATCATAATTTTCTCCCTTCAACTGAACTTGGGTAATAACATTACCCGGATTGTCATTGGAATTTAGGTCGTATAGTGATGGTGCTTTCTTCACTTCGTCTGTCTTCTTTGTGCCATCGCCGGAGTGATTTCCTTCATCGTCTGTCTTCGTCATATTATCACGGCTCTGATACCATGAAACTTTTCAGTGAACAAAGTAATTTTGAGGACTAAAATCTCTTGTTTATTGGCACACAAAGTGCTGAGTTATATAGTACAATTACAGAGAAGTTATATAACTGTCATAACCAAATAACTACAAATAACTAACATAACTACTGCTAGTTAGTTACTGAAATTCTAATGTCTAACTGTTGTTAATCAGTTGCAGAGTGCCTTTAACTGGTGCTGTTACATAGCCTGGTCTTCAACAACTTTCTATATAAAGCTTATTTTTATGTTATTTAGTAGTGCCATCTCTTTACCAACATTAGATTTCTGAGGGAATTGTCTCCTAGAATCATCTGTAGTTTTCACAAATGCTCGGTGTTGTGTAATTTCCATCCGTGTTTCCTTGACATCACTGACAATCTTGGCAGTCCTTTTCGAAAAAAGTAAAAAACATTAATGGGGCATATTGTTGTATTTTACTGCAAAGACTTTCCTAACTAGCATGCTTTGGTTGAGCATGAATATTAAAATGACTACTATATTTTGGAACTTGATGTTGCATAACAAGATTTGGAGCTGAACTGGAGCAGGGACCTCTTGCAATTAGGAGAACCAGGACGTTTTTACATATGATGATATCTGGAGCACTCATAATGCTGGTACCTATACATCATTCATTTCTAGTTGTTTCTTAAACATTAGGTTCGCGATAGACATTTCAACAAAATGGTATCTAGACTTGTAGTTGAAGGCCTTGTGACAATAACTATTAATATGGATCTGCAGAGCACAGAGGACTTCCTAGAAAAGAAATATATGGACAAAAGAGAACACTTATTGTTCTAAATTCATAAACAGCTATATTGATTCAGGATACTATAATTTGACTGACTTTGCTTGCTTTTCATGTATGCATATATATAGCCATATAGGTGTTGTCATCCATCCCTGGTGTTGAAAACCCGTTCCTTAACATCTCGCTCGTCTCCATGCTTCTTTGTGTCTGGAGCAGGGGATATTACGATGTTCAGATCCTATATATCTTTGTGATTATAAAGGTATGTTGCTAATGTCTCATGTCTTGACAGTTTATATTGATCCTCTTGTAGGTATATACTAATGGCATCACAACTTTACCCTTGCAGGCAGTTTTGTGGCCATTCATTGCGCTTGGTTTTGACATACTAAACGGGTATTCTGCCATTCCAAACCTTGTAGGACTAGTTACTGGGCATTTATATTTGTACTTGGCTGTGCGGCTTCCTGTTCAGTCTAGGTAACCTTCAAGCTAGGATTCAACTCCCTGCTCAATTTGTTTCGTGAGAGATGTCCTTTAACTCAGCTTTCTAATTTGAACTGCTTTGGTTGAAATGAAGGCGGTGAATTGGAGTAGCTCCTGTACCTGGTGAATCAACCGCGGGTTATGCAGAAATAAGTGTAGTTTTTGCAACAACAAAAAGGAATGTTTCCTTGTGGCTTGCAGTCTCTATCCAGTACTTTGATCGAATTAACCTCTGTTTTAGGAGTGATTCTGATACTGTGGATCTAGACATTTTTTTGATGTCCGTGTAGAGTGTTAGAATAATGCTACCAAATCAATGCCTCTAAAACGACAGACTCCAATTACTTCTACCATCCCATATTCCCATACTAACTAACATGGCCCACAACTCTTGTTTTTGTTGCTCAATCAGGTTAATTAACCTTAACCACCAATCTATCACACTCCTCCTTCAATCCCCTCCTTATAATAAACCCCAAAGTAATAATTATATCAAGCTAATATCTTCTACATGTTTATTATTTCTTTATACTAGCGGGCTCACCCGTGCTACACACGGAACATATCTTATAATTTCAATCAACATCTTTACGATATTTTCATTGAAGGTGGTTCGCAAAACCGATAAAAAATTGCAAGGCAAATATATATGACCTTAAGCATTTTTAAAACGCATAGAGGTCAAAATACCATGCATAGACATGAAACCGTGTAGAAGAACTTAAAAGGAATCAAATTCACTACATATTGAGTAAATTCGAAATTTTGAATTATTATGAGACGTTGAGTTAAATGTTGAACTAATCTTGATTTCATGACCTTTATAAAATTTTCATAAAAATTACAAACAAAAACAAAGATTACAAATCCATCACAAAATATTACAAATCCAAAACTTTTACAACACTAATTGAATTGGATCGATCATCTCTTGCCCAGCATAGTAAATTTTCCAATGATGTTCCACAACACTACTTATATGTAGGAAGATGATCTTACATAGAAGAATTACTACATCGCTCGGGGTCAATGGTGCGACTTAAATGGATAGCTCACATAATATAATTTTAACATTTAGGCCTTGCTTGGCCTTGTATATATAAAGTTTTTATTTATAATTTTTTTATATAAAGTAATTAAACCTTTTAAAGTATTGTAACACAATAGATAATCATATATTTGCAACAACAACAACAAAATCAGATGTGATATGTGTTTTTATTCTTCTGGTTTTCAAATTAATTATTATTACATTTTTTAGTTAAATATTACAAAAAACAAATTAGTATGTATATATATAATGAAATTATTATTTTGATTGGTTATTTTTCTTTGTAGCCTATAAAATAAGCTCATGAACTGTAGATATACTGGAAAAAAAACATGGATAACTCGCCAAATAAGTAAACGATTTATATAGTAGTCGATCATATATATATAATTTTCAGTCCACTATGAGTCATTTTTGTTGTATAAGGGTGTAACGTTGATCAAACATCGATTCGACTTGGATATAGATTGAATCGTGCCAAAGCACTTTCCAAAACCAATATTTCGACCCTTACTCTTGTAGCCTTAGGGTTGCACGAAATCCGATTCGGAATTAGACAATCAAACATCTATTGAACAAGGCAATATCAATAGAAAGCATTTGGTGTTTTTGTGTTTGTTCGATACAAGAGATTGTTCTCTTTTCGGATATTCCAATACTTGCCCCAACCTCACCCTTACATAGGGCATAAGTAATTAGGCGGTTACATGACGGTTGCATGGCGGTTGAGCGGTTGCATGGTGGTTGAAAATTGGTTAAAAAACCGCCAAAAGTTGGTTAAAAAACCGCCAACCTACTCTTATTTAAACCAACAAGCGCCACAACCCCGAGTCCGAATCCACACACACGAGTGTGCACTCCGCACCCCCGAAACTCGTTATGCGTCGAACGAACTCCATAAGTCTTGAGTGAATCCCGACTACACCAAATGATCGATGACACTAAAATCACCAACATTCCTCCTCCATTTTAGTGTAATCCTTGATTCACTTAAAACACATATCAAACACAAACTTATGCATAAATGAAAATGTCCTTAGGATTGAGTTTCTACATTAGTGTAGTACACATTTCAAATAATCGAGAATCAGGGTGTCATATGGATTGAACTCTTCAACTCATCTGAATACTTGAAGATACAACACACAAAAGTTTCTACACTACTCCAAGTGCTAACTTGACACTATTCTAGCCATGTGTCCTCATCCATAAACGAACGTATACAAAGCCAAGCCCGGGCTAGTTGAAGCGGCACCACTTCACGCTCGTATAGGTGGATTTTTTTAATCATGCACCTGCAAATGAATTTTTTCAAAAGATCTATTAAAGAGATAAACTTTAACCTAACTTTACTTGCAGGTCCGAGAACATACCTAGGGATGAAATTGAACATGTGCTCCAAACTCTAAGTGTAGGCTTTCCACATTGAATTCAACCTCTAATGTCATACTAGAGGGGAATTGGGTATCCTACCATTATAGATTTTAAACGGGCTTTAAACCCATCCTGATAGACGACTTGATCACCAAGTCCCTGGCTAACCCTTTGTCAAGTGGTCTGCCAAATTTTGTTGAGACCGAACAAACTCAATAGTAATCACCCCATGAGTGATCAACTCACGTACCACGCTATGTCTAACGCCCAAGTGTCGCGACTTACCATGCCTTAGCCAAAGTAGCTTGACTATCACAATGGATAGATATGGGTGACACCGGTTTCGGCCACAAAGGAATCTAGTAGACTAAGTTCCTTAGCCATTCCGCCTCTCTATCGGCAGCGGCCAATGCTACGAATTCCGATTCCATAGTCAAACTTGTAATGCAAGTTTGCTTCTTAGAAGCCCATGAAATGGCACCTCCCCTAAGCAAGAATACCCAACCACTAGTAGAAGAATGATATTCTACGATAGTGATCCAACTCGCATCCGAATACCCTTCTAGAACCGAAGGAAATCCGACATATGGCAAACCATAATTTATGGTTCCCTTTAAGTATTTGAGTACCCGCCTTATTGCTTGTCAATGGTGAGTACTAGGATTACTAGTGTATCTACTCAACCTGCTTATCGTATAAGCAATATCCGGCCTTGTGCTCGTCATGGCATACATTAAGCAACCAATCACTTGTGAGTACTCGAGTTGTGATACCGTTTTATCCGTATTGGGCATAAACTTCACACTCGGATCCATAGGAGTGCTAACCGGAGAACAAGTCTCACAATTGAACTTCTTAAGCACTTTCTCAATGTAATGAGATTGTGACAAAGAGAGTGCCTTATTCTCACGTTTGATCCTAATACCGAGGATCACATCTGCCTCCCCCATGTCTTTCATGGCAAACCTTGATGACAAAAAGGCCTTTGTAAGGTCCACTTGTTTTTGATCTGTACCAAAGATCAACATGTCATCAACATACAAGCAAATGATTACTCCATTACCGAATTTATCAAATTTGCTGTATACACACTTGTCCAACTGATTTAACTCATATCCGCTCGACAAGACAACCTCATCAAACTTTTGATACCACTGCTTAGGTGCTTGCTTTAGCCCATATAATGACTTCACTAACTTACACACCTTGTGCTCATTACCAAGCATAATGAACCCTTCAGGTTGCTTCATATATACCTCCTCCTCCAAATCACCATTCAAAAATGTTGTTTTGACATCCATTTGGTAAAACACAAGATTGTTAATAGCCGCCAAGGCAATCAACAACCTAATGGTGAAGATTCAAGCAACCGGAGCATAGGTATCGAAATAATCAATACATTCCCTTTGTCCAAAGCCTTGGATAACCAATCGGGCCTTAAACTTATCGATAGTACCATCGACTTTTATCTTCTTCTTGAAGATCCACTTGCAGCCCAAAGGCTTGCAACCCGATGGGAGATCCAATAAGACCCACGTATTATTTCCCATGATGGAATCCATCTCATCATTTATTGCTTCTTTCCAGAAAGCAACATCTTGAGACCTCATTGCCTCACCAAAAGTCCTAGGATCCTCATCAATATGAATATTGGAACCCAACTTCATCTCTAGATCCTTCAACTTCATCTCTGGACCGAAATACTTTTCAATCCTCCCTCGCTTGCTCTTATGAAGCACGGGTGACTCATTAGAAGGTACGACCGAACCGTCTCCTTCTCTTGTTCCACTAGTACTTGGAACCAAATTCTTTGGTCTAGGTATGGACGAGAAACGATTCTCATCAAATATCGCATCTCTTTACTCAATCACGGTGTTAACCGAAATAGAATCATTAGGCTCTATCACATAGAACTTATAAGCCTTGGAATGTTCAGCATATCCAATAAAGATGCAATCAATACCTCTTTCCCCCAAGGTTTTAATCTTGGGCTAGGGTAGTCTAACGACCGCCCTACATCCCCAAACTCGAAGATAATTCAAGCTTGGTTTCTTTTTGTACCAAAGTTCATAAGGGGTAATCTTGTTCCTTTTGTTAGGAACCCTAATTAATAAATAACAAGCCGTTAGCATGGCTTCACCCTAAAATCCGTCACTCAATCCCGAGTAGGATAACATGGAATTAACCATCTCTTTTAGGACTCGATTCTTCCTCTCCGACACACCATTTTGTTGTGGCGTGTAGGGAGTCGTAGTCTCATGTATAATGCATACGGACTGGAAATATACAGGATCATAAAATTCTCCACCTCTATCGGTGCGTAGTTTCTTAATCAAGTCATTTTGTTGCAATTCAACCTCGGTTTTAAAAACCTTAAATTTATCTAGGGCCTCGTCTTTAGCATGCAATAAATACACATAACAATAACGAGAATAATCATCAATGAAAGTGATGAAATATTTCTTGTTTCCTAAAGACGGAGTAGCATGCAAATCACATAGATCACTATGTACAAGTCCAAGCACCGCAGAATTTCTTTCAATGCCTTTGAATGGTTGTCTAATTATTTAGTCAACATGCAAGTTCTACACTTCTCTAAATTCATGTCAAATGTAGGTATTAATCATTCCTTAGACATATCCGTCATTTGCTTATAATGCACATGACCTAATCTTGCATGCCATAGAGAAGATTCATTCGTACTAGAACATGCCATATAAATAGAATTGACCATATTAATATTAAGCATAAACATGTCATTACAAAAGTATCCAAGTCCTACAAACACACCACACTTTGATAAGATATACTTATCGGATTCAAAGACTTGCTTAAAACCACATTTATTTAAAACACTACCGGAGACTAAGTTTTTCCTAATTCTGGGTACATGTAAGACATCCTTGAGTTCAAGGGTCTTCCCGAAACTAAATTCTAACACCACTTTCCCACGGCCTAGGATAGGGGCGATTGACTCGTTGCCCATATGAAGAACGGACCCATCTTTAACCGGTTCGTATGTCTTAAACCAGCCACGGTCCTTGCAAACATGTTTTGTTGCACCTGAGTCAATCCACCAAGCCACTTCATCATCCTGCAAATAAAATGCCTCAGAAATTAATGGTACATAATTCACAACCGAACTTGAACCAAAATCTGAATACCGACCTTGATGAGTGATGGGCCTTGGTCCTTAGACCCTTGCCCCGAACGGTTTTGCCCTGCTCCATTCCTATCCTTTGCAGCCCGGCAATCACGCTTGAAGTGACCCGGTTTGCCACATATCCAACAAGCGCCCTTAGACTTCTTGTTAGATCCACTGTTGGTGTTATGAGAAGATTGCTTCTTCCTCTTGTTGTTCTTATTAGAATTCCCACCCTCCTCGATCATGTTCACGGAGGAAGATCCGGGAGTCTCCTTCGGTTTACTGCCCTCTTGCGCCCTTAGAGATTCCTTTATGCGCAGATGGCTTCCATGTTGCACAAGAGACAACTCTTTCTTCTTGTGTTTCAACATGTGTTTAAAGTCCTTCCATGAAGGTGACAACTTGTCGATAATGCTCGACACCGAGATGGATTCATCCATCTTCATGTTGTGCTGGGCGAATTGCCCTAGGATACGAAGCACTTTATTGAATTGCTCCATAACCGGCCTGGAATCACATATCTTGTAATTGTTGAAATTACTTACAAGGAACTTCTTACTAGAAGCATCCTCCGCCATGTATTTGGATTCCAGCGCACCCCACAACTCCTTTGAGGACTCGACATTCTGGTAGACATCAAAGAGCGAATCCGACATACCGTTTAGAATATGGCCACAACATATGTAGTCGTCATTCTCCCACTTGTTGCGCTTCCTTGTCTCCTCCAAGGGCTCATTCTCCGGATCCTCCGGCGCGGGTGGCATTGGCATACTCAGAACGTACACCACCTTGAGCGTCGTGAGGAGGAAGTGCATCTTCTTTTGCCATCTCCGGAAGTCCACGCCTTCAAACTTCTCCAACTTTCCGAACTTGGATGTCATCTCACGAACCGATGCAGCCTCCATTGATCAAACACGGAAAATATTGGTTTTGAATGTTGTATAAGGGTGTAACATTGATCAAACTTTGGTTCGACTTGGATATAGATTGAATCATGCCAAAGCACTTTCCAAAACCAATATTTCGACCCTTACTCTTGTAGCCTTAGGGTTGCACGGAATTCGATTCGGGATTAGACAATCAAACCTCTATTGAACAAGGCAATATCAATAGAGAGCATTTGGTATTTTTGTGTTTGTTCGATACAAGAGATTGTTCTCTTTTCGGATATTCCAAGACTTGCCCCAACCTCACCCTTATATAGGGCATAAGTAGTTAGGCGGTTACATGGCGGTTGCATGACGGTTGAGCGGTTGCATGGTGGTTGAAAATTGGTTAAAAAACCGCCAAAAGTTGGTTAAAAAACCGCCAATCTACTCTTATTTAAACCAACAAGCGCCATAACCCCGAGTCCGAATCCACACACACGAGTGTGCACTCCGCACCCCCGAAACTCGTTATGCGCCGAACGAACTCCATAAGTCTTGAGTGAATCCCGACTACACCAAATGACCGATGACACTAAAATCACCAACAATTTTGTAGTAACAATTACGAATTTTTGTAGTCTTGATGCATTTACTCTATTGGTTAACATATAAGAGATATGCAATAAGATAGTGGGAGTATACCCTTACCGTCCTTAGATTGAGGATCACCAACATAAGAGGGACTTGCTTGATAAATTCCTTTTATTTTCTCTTTAACATCTCGTTCTTCTACTTCATTAAAAGAATCAGAGCTCTTGAAAGACCGAGTCACCCCAATTTTCCATCTCCCAATTGTTTTTATATAATATAAAGAGAATATGAGCAATTTAAATGAATTAAATTATCCAAATTAATGCACTGATTTTAGCTTTCAACCATGGCAGATTTCTATAACTCTCAATTCTTTCAACAAAAATGTGAAAATGTAATTCCAAGCGATTGTCTAATTAGAAAGGTGATTAATGCTAAAAAAAATTTGGGTGCAAAGGTGGGACCTAGCCCGTTTTATTAGTCAAACTGAAATTAAAGTACAACAGAAGCTAAAACATCAACATTAATAATTAATTGCAGGTCAGGAGGAGGCTGCTCAAGGTGTTGGACGAAGACTTGTGATAGGTGTCATTTCATGCACCTTAACTAGTGATTATTGACATATTTTAGATGGAGTTTTGGAATAGATTTAGGCTAAGTCTGTAATCCAGAAGAGTAGTTGAGAAGTGAAGATATCCAAGGTTTTACGGCTTAGATGGAGATGATGAGGATCTGCTGGAGTTTATTGGAGAAGACTACCAATACTTGGTAGTAAAGAAGAGCAGAAGAGGTGACTCCTAGAGAAATGCAGCCCCGCGCCAGAGCCACCGCGACCCGGCGATGGGTCTCAGAGAAGAATGCCGCCCCACGGTGGAAAGCACCGCCCCGCGGTGGAAATCACCGCCCCGCGGTGGAAATCACCGCCCCGCGGTGATGCTGGCGCCCCGCGTCCAACCACGTGAATTGAAGCAATTAATTAAGAGGACGCCGCGCGCTGGTTGCTGGAATTTGAGAAGATAGGTCCAAGTTGAATTAGGCCCAAAAGATGAAAGGCCCATGAAGAAGCTGAAGCCACGCGAGCTGAAGAATTGAAGCGAGGCATGAATTGAAGAAGCGGAGTGATGACGTCGTGATGAAGTCAGCGAGCTGATGAAGAAAGGAGGTGGGCCGCTGCATTGATGTTGGGCCGAGCGGGAGAGATTGGGCCGTGCTGGGACGAGATGCTTCACGAGAGAGAAGCCGAGAATTCGGGGATTGTTCCGCCAGTTTCGGTTGATTATATTTGGTTATTATTTTATTGTTATTTCATTTTATTATTTTTATCTCTTTTAGAATTAGGTTAAATACTCTTTGTTTTCCTAGTTTTCAGAAGGAAGTTCCGAAGTTTTACAAGTTCGTCTGTCTCCAGGGTTTCCAACCCATGGAGAGCTAAACACCTTTATTTCGCTAGACAATTGAAGCATTGCAATGGATTGGTTGTGAGATTTCTATTCCTTGTTCTATATCTTATAAAGTGTTGGTTTGATTCTCTTGGTTATATTGTCTATTGATTTATGTTGATTCTTCTAGCGTAGCTAACTAGGTTTTTCGACATCTATCATAGTGCTAGGATTGCATATAGGGGTTCCGAGTGCATATCTAGTGGCAAACACAATTGTGCGTATAGGGGTTCCGAGCGTACAATTGTGAGTGAGAATCAGTTGCATGTTAAGTAGGGGAGTGAGTACTTGTACGTCTTTCTACTTGCATGTATCCTATATCCTTGTGTGCATTGCTATTGCTTTGTTGGTGGTAATGTACCCCGGTCTAGTACCGCGTGACAGGCGTGACTGGTGGTATTTTACCATTGGCATAGTAATAAGTCTATTGACAACTGTGAGAATCAGTAGTACTTAAGATCAGGATGGGAACAACTATAAGATTGTGAAAAGAACTTGGATTTAATAGATTTCAGTGATCAACCTGTTTCCTTTGCAGTGTGGATATTTGTCTAGTGGAATACTCACACCCATCATTCTTATTCTTTCTCTAAAGCTTGCATCTTTGTTACTTTGCTTGATAATCAAAACCCCCCTTCCTTTGTTACTTTGCATGCTCATAAACACATGAATTGATCACTTCCTCAATGTGGATTCGACCCTTGCTTGTCTCTACTACTTGTTTAGGTTTGTTTAGGATTTTATTTGTTTAGGTGTCACGACGACAATGCCTATCAACTTGCAAAGTGTTGGAGGCTTTAACAAGCCAGTCATCAGCTTTGTTTTGTTCCCTAGAGATATGCTTCACATGAACTTCCCAACCCTGTTGTTTTATCATATTCCTGCACCTACAGAGCATACCAAACCAATTATTCACCGGCGGGTTTGTGTCCTTGAGTGCAGTAACCACCTCTTTGGCGTCACATTCAACAATCAAATTTGTGCGGCCCAAGTCCCTGGCCATTTGAAGCCCTTGCAACACCCCTAGCGATTCCGCAGCACATTCCATGGAAGAGCCTATGTGACGTCTTACTCTATTGGCGTTCCATAGAATGCAATCATGAGCAGTCGGCCAAAGAAAGTTCTTGACCCAACTTTCATATATAACTACTCATGTCATTTATCAATAAGAGGATTTGGAAGGGGCGGTTACAAAAGTACGTATATGGTGACGAAGCCAACTTTCATTTCATGGAACATCATTGCAAATTAAGCTTCATTCCACTATTAACTTAAAAACATGTTTCATATTCGTGTTTGCACCAGATTATTTTAATTGGTGAAGCTCGAGTGATAGTGGGTTGAAATTAATAAGGATAAAATGAAATGTTTATTGTGTTAGTAGAAACCAGATAAAGACCAAAACAAAAGCTTATTTGAATAGATAAAAAACCGCTTTGAAAACGTTGTTGTGGCGTGGTTTGGTATCCATTGCCTTAGAAGCGATTTTGTCCTGACCCGTGGTGCAAAGTCAGACAAGGCGTCGCCCTTCCAAGAATCACACAACACCCACCGATCGCGTGCATCGCCAAAGGAGAGTTAGAATCATCGGATATGCTTAGAGGAAAAAACACATTTTTTTAGGGGGCTGAAATTTTCTATTCGTTCCAAAGGCCGAAAAGCTTATGTTTTTTGGGGTAGAAATTCAGTTTAGGGATAGCAAACCTTGGGACTCAAGTAATTGTAAAGATAAGATTTTTCAAAATCAAATCAACAAAGATAACGAACGGATAGATATCAGAAGTTACAGATAAAAGATAAAATTACAAATCCTAAATCTTAAACCCCAAAAATTAATTATTCCACTTTTTGAAATGTTCCAGCAAACCCAACAATCCCCCACATTGCGGGAATAGTTTCAAAATAGTAAAAACAAGTTCTGAGCATATGAAATGTTTGAAGCTTAAGTATAGGTATCGATCTTACGATTTGAACCAACACGTAGTGAAGTCAAGTAATCCTTTCTGTCTAAAAATTGAACGAGTCTTGAACTCGATCTAAAAACTTCAGGATAAGTCTCAACAACATGCCTCTCCCCTAAGGTCCTTGTGATTCCGCAATAACACCTGCAATAAGGTAGCCAATTTTGCCTTGGGATGCTAAAGAGTGCTCTAGAAAGATCACCCGAGTTCTTTCATAGAAGGAGGCTATCCCTTTACACTTTAGTAGGTGACTTCATCAAGTCCGTCTTGTAGGGATTTTAGATGCGTAAAGCGGAATTTCAGGAAACGTTTTCCTAACATCTAACCAATGATCTCATGCATAAACCAAATAGATCATAGATAGGAAGAATCAAATACCTCTTAATGTGTGTTTCAATCTGCTAGAATGGAGAGAATAGAGCCTCACGTGTGACTCCTCTATTTGGTCCACCCGAGCTTGGATCTGGATCGCCTAGGACTCGGTTGCTAGAGCGAGGATCGAAGGCGAACGAAGAGAGCTCCAGGGAGAAGGAGGCAACCGTATTTCTTGGTGTAAATTAGGGTTACGGGCTTTTCCTAAAAGCCCTCCTTTTATATTGCCATGTGTAGATATCTTATTTCCTAAATAAGTATTTCTTTTATTATTAATAATAACAATTTATTATTAACAAGTCTTATCTCCCAAGTTATATCTTATATAACTTTATATTATATACTTTATATAATATGTCTCCCAACAACCTGATCCAGTCTAAACTCTAAGGGTGTGACCTCGTAGGACCCGGTAACAATAGCAATAGACTTTATGACATACTCTATAACATATAGTCTATAAATCATAGTTGGCTTCTAGCAAAGCACTATGACTACCTAAAATCACCGGATTAAATATCTCCATAAATGGTCTCACTTCATAATCAGTAATTGCACCTTTGATTAAAGGACACAATTCCTTCAATCTCCCACTTGTCCTTAAAACAAGTGTGCAATGTTAAAATTCCTTTGTCACTTAGTGTCTTATTTGACTATATGATGAAACTCATCTTTACCTCCAAATACGTTTCTTGAACTCTTGAGATCAAACTGTCAGTGCAGATGATTACTAATAATCCATCTGAGCATAGCCATGCGTTTTCACAGTTCTCACTCTTCAAGTGGCCGAGACACCAATCCTTTTCAAATGTATCATGGTATACATGGAATAGGAGGACATATTCAATCTTGTAAGACTACAGCTCCCACTCAACTTTTGGCAATCCCAATCACTGCCTTTATAACTGCCTGTTACGGTCAGCGTTTGACATTGTCAAAGACATACCAGCAGTCAAATGATAACTATATCATACTCATGTC
This sequence comes from Rheum nobile, assembly GCA_027886185.1. Classification (NCBI taxonomy): domain Eukaryota; kingdom Viridiplantae; phylum Streptophyta; class Magnoliopsida; order Caryophyllales; family Polygonaceae; genus Rheum; species Rheum nobile. Next base: position 6,538,682 of record WOAB01000506.1, on the reverse strand, counting down.
TAAGGAACTCACTAATCATGAATAATCCTAGAACTCCGCAGTAAAGTCCCGAGAAATCCTAAGATCGGTCTGTCCGATGTGTATCAGTATACACATCTATGTAATCGATTAGACATCTCCATGTCCCTATAACACATGAAACCCGGTGTTATCAATCAGTCTCACATATGGTCTTTTGATTAAGTCATTTGTATCCAAGTTAACAACTTAGACCATGGACTTCTAACAATTTTATAATTTCAGTTCACTTAATGGGGTTTCATTCACCAAAACAGTTTTGATGAGCCCATTTGATAACTATTAAATTGTTTGGATACTTTATCTAATCCCAAGCAATGATTAAATAATAATATGAAACTCATATATAAATCAAGCATAACTGTCTGTAATAACAATAAACAAGGTTTATCATAAAACAAACAATGTCTCAAAAGAACTCTCTGATGTGTTTGAGTCCCTTGGCCCGAGTGTGACTGTCATGCTTGGGCCTGGACATGGGCTTGGTCAAAGGGTCTGCAATGTTGTCGTCTGTGTGCACCTTGCACATCCCCACATCTCCACTATCAACATAGTGTCTGATCATGTGGTAATTCCGTAGAACATGTCTGGATTTGGAACTCTTCCAGCTAACGGCTCCTCCATTCAGAATGAAGACATATCCAAACTGAGATTCAAAATCATTTACGTATGTCTGAAAACTTGCATCAATATAGCCATTGACGACCAGCTCGTCATCACCTCCAAATATCAAGAGATCATCCTTAGTCCTTCGTAAGTACTCCAGGATGTTCTTGGCTGCACACCAATGTGCATCACCCGGGTTTGATTGGTACCTTCTACACATGCTCAAAGCATATGCAACATCTGGGCGAGTATAAGTCATTGCATACATGATGGATCCTATGGCTGAGGCATAGGGAATCCTGCTCATCCTTTCAGCCTCACCAGGTGTCTTAGAACACTGGCTCTTACTGAGATATAAGCCATGCTGCATAGGCAGAAACATTTTCTTAGAGTTCATCATATTGAATCTATCAAGGACCTTATCTACATAAGTTCCCTGACTTAGACCAATGTCTCTTAGATCTATCTCTATAGATCTTAATGCCTAGTATGTACTCAGCCTCTCCCAAGTCCTTTATTGAGAAATACTTCTTAAGTCACTCCTTAACTGTCTCCAGCATAGGAATGTCATTCACAAAGAGTAATATGTCATCCACATATAGAACTAGGAAGGCCACTTTGCTCCCATTAAACTTCTTGTAGACACAGGGCTCTTCTTCGCATCTGATGAAGTCAAACTTTTTGACCACTTCATCAAAACGAAGATTCCAACTCCTGGATGCTTGCTTAAGTCCATAAATGGACTTCTTAAGCTTGCATATTCTCCTAGGGTTTTCTGGATCCTCAAAACCTTCTGGCTGCATCATGTATACATCCTCTTCTAAATACTCATTTAGAAAAGCGGTCTTGACATCCATTTGCCAAATCTCATAATCATGATAAGCGGCAATCGCTAGGAGTATCCTAATGGACTTGATCATAACGACCGGTGCGAACGTTTCATCATAGTCAGTACCATGAACCTGTCTAAATCCTTTGGCAACTAGTCTTGCCTTATAGACAGAAACGTTTCCATCCTTGTCTGTCTTGATCTTAAAGACCCATTTGCATTCAATGAGTTTTATCCCATCAGGCAAATCTATCAAGTCCCATACTTGATTTTCAGACATGGATTCCATTTCAGATTTCATGGCTTCCAGCCATTTTTCAGAGTCGGGGTCCGCCATCGCTTGCTTATAGGTCGTAGGCTCACCGTTCTCTAAAAGTAGAACGTCAATGCTAGCAGTCAAGACGTAATCCTCATAACGCCTAGGCAGCTGCCTTAGCCTATCTGATCTCCAATGTGGTCCAACAATAGGAGAGATTTTAGCTGCTGGGTTGACCATATCTGTATGCGGGACCTCAGGTGCTTCATCAACTTGAGGAATTGCATCTTGGATCTGGGCAGTTTCCCTTTGAGAAGGTACGCCCCCAAAGTCAAGTTCCTCAGTGACATCGTCTATGTCCTCACTTTGTTGGGTTTGTTGCTCAGCTTGAATCTCATCAAGCTGAACATTTCTCCCACTTGGCTTCTTGGAAAAGAAGTCCTTTTCCAAAAAGACACTATCCCGAGCAACAAACACTTTATTCTCAGCGGGATTGTAGAAATAATATCCCCTTGTTTCTCTGGGATAACCTATAAAGAAGCATTTGTCTGATTTTTGTGCTAGCTTGTCAGATAGTAAACACTTTACATAAGCTTCGCATCCCCAGACCTTCAGAAATGACAAGCTAGGAACCTTTCCATACCATATTTCATGTGGTGTCTTGTCAACTGATCATGACGAAGTCCTGTTTAGTGTGAACGCAGCAGTGGTGAGGGCATATCCCCAAAAGGATGTAGGAAGATCAGCAAAACTCATCATTGAGCGGACTATGTCTAACAATGTCATGTTCCTCCTTTCAGATACGTCATTCAATTGTGGCGTGCCTGGTGGAGTCAGTTGTGTCAAAATGCCACAGCTCCTCAAGTGATGGTCGAATTCTTGGCTCAGATATTCGCCCCCTCGATCTGATCGGAGTGCCTTTATCTTCTTGCCAGTCTGTGTCTCAACTTCATTCTGGAATTCTTTGAACTTTTCAAAGGACTCAGATTTATGCTTCATTAAGTAGATATACTCATATCTACTAAAATCATCAGTAAATGTAATGAAGTATCGATAGCCTCTCCTAACTTTTGTGCTCATAGGTCCACATACATCGGTATGTATGAGAGCTAAGAGCTCAGTAGTCCTCTCACTCATACCAGTGAAAGGTGACCTTGTCATCTTGTCCATCAGACATGACTCACATGTTTCAAATGATTCTAAATCAAATGACTTTAGGCTACCAACTGTTTGGAATTTCTTCATGTGTTTGATGCTAATGTGACCCAAGCGATAGTGCCATAGATTGGCTTCACTTATATTTGACTTTTGCCTCTTTGTATCAACGTTATAAATTTCAGATTTGAGGTCCAACATGTATAGTCCACTACTACTCACATGGGCTCGAGCATAGAAAGTGTCATTCTTATAAATGGAAAAACAATCCTTAATGACAAATTCATAACCCTCAAGGTTCAAAACTGAAATTGAAATTGAAATCAAATTCTTAGTAATAGATGGAACAAAATAACAATTATAAAGTTCTAAAACTAAGCCAGAAGGTAGATGTAGACTATAATCTCCAATGACAAGTGCAGCAACTCTTGCTCCATTTCCAACACGGAGATCTATCTCACCCTTCTGCAACCGTCTCCTATTTCTTAGTCCTTGCACATTCGAAATAATGTGAGAACCACATCCTGAATCTAATATCCAAGAATGAGACTTGGTTGATAGGATTTCAGTAACGTAAATACCTGAAGTGGAGACTGTTCCCCTCTTCTTTTCTTCCAGGTTTTTGTGACTTGCCTTCTCCTCATCAGATGAGGTGGCAGTCAACTATGGGATGGGGGTTTCAAGGACATCCTCTTGTCCCTCAGACCTGAGACTGATTCTCATATGTCTTTCCCAATCAAGAAAATTTGTGTCGTTCAAACGGTTTTTCTCAACTATTGAGCGGAGAGTGAATTTTAGGTGTTCAGAAGACATAGTAACTACAAAACGGAATAAAAACATGCAGATAAATTATGCTTGACATGCAAGAACTTAAAATTTAGACAAACTATAAACAATAAGTTATTGCACATTCTACTCAATTAAATTATCCCTTGTGAGTAAAATGATTCCAAGATCCTATCTTAGATGAAACTCGAGCGTACTAGGGCACTTCCCCAAGTATCATGTAATCAAGGTAAGTAAACTCCTTTACTAATTATAACACCTTATAACTCTTGGTTGATGGTCACATCTTATGTAAGACTCATCCTTATGCCTCAAGATCCAAAACTGAGCCTTTTGGTCTCTTATTGAGTGTAACCATACCAAGGCAGCATGCCCCTATTAGACATACCCGCACTATCCCAAGGTCAAGGAAGGACACCTCGCTAGGGCGAAAACTATCCAACGAATCCCAAGGGCCTCATGGTTATGATATGGAAAGGCACGATCTCAATATTCTATTAAGGGACTTAAGCATGCAATGATTGTTTATTTACTAGTGAACAAAATAGCATAAACAAACAAACAAGCATGCAAAGTGGGAAATAAAGCATTCAATTAATGCAGTAATAAATGTGATCCTAGTATGGTCCCTAAAAATCAAAATTAAAGATCTAATCTTCATGGGTCTTGTTACTCCTGGATCTCCATCCTTAGTACCCTCCATGGATCTCCATCCTTTGGTCTTCTTAGGATCTTCTTCTTCTTGTCTTACATATAATTGGAATAAACTCTTTTGCAGAAATTTAAATTACAAAAATACATAACGATACGCATATCGTGTACAAGAAAAACATAACGGTACGCAGACCGTATTTATGTATCCTATTGTGGGCCATACTAGTCACCTCATGCAAGCAATAATATCATAATATCATAAAACATGCATGCAATAATAATATCAAATATTATAAATAATATTAATCTAATTAATAGTAATAACCGATTTAACTAATTTAAATAAAACTATATCAAATTAAATAAATCATCTCATGATATAAATAATTTAATATCAAATTCTTAATTCAAATTAAAATCAATATATAGCATTAATCATGATTAATCATTAAAATGCATTATTGGATAAGATATGCATGAATAAGATAAGATATCAAATATCCTTATCTTAATCTAGTGGGAATCTATCCTAACAACTTTTAGGAAATTATATAATTTAGATAATATCAAATATTATCCAATTAAGTAAATAAGATCTCATCTTATAGTTTAGGAAATTATCCTAAAACGCCAAATCTATCCAATCGGACCGAGTCGCGTCCGAGTCAAACCCGGACCAACCCGCTCCCACCAAACCGCACAGCCCCTGCGGGCCGACTCGGGTTCGACCCGCACCAGCCACCGCAGGACCATGAGCCGAACAATTCTTTAAAGCCGAACAATTTAACAATTTAATTAAGCCGAACGATTCTTTAAAGCCGAACAACTTAACAATTTAAATTCAAACAATATTGCAACTTATGAACATGCAATTTCATAAAAATTTACCGCATGTCCAAACGATTCTTTAAAGCCGTTGATAGATTAAGTCTGGGACAATTTATGAACAATTTCATTAGAATTTACCGAACGATTCGGAAATAGGCCCCAGTCAACAATTTTCTTAAAATTCAGAATTTAACCAAAAACCAGAATTTTGGATAGTTGATTCATCTTATGAAAATCAAAATCTTCATGTTATGATTTATACATGTCAAAAAATCATATCTCTTGCATAATTAAATCATATGAATCAAGTATGGGTAGATCAATTTTACATGCATATATGTTCATAAAGTTCTTCAACCTTACTAATCCAATCAATTAAAATCAGAATTTTAATCATGCAAATTAACCTATATATCAATTTTCCACTTAATTTGAATCAAGACAATTATGAACATGCATCAAAATTTAAAACTTTGAACTTGATCTAATCAATTTATGCAAGAGGCAACTGATACCACTGTAGGGATTTTAGATGCATAAAGCGGAATTTCAGGAAACGTTTTCCTAACATCTAACCAAGGATCTCATGCATAAACCAAATAGATCATAGATAGGAAGAATCAAATACCTCTTAATGCGTGTTTCAATCTACTGGAATGGAGAGAATAGAGTCTCACGTGTGACTCCTCTATTTGGTCCACCCGAGCTTGGATCTGGATCGCCTAGGACTCGGTTGCTAGAGCGAGGATCGAAGGCGAACGAAGAGAGCTCCAGGGAGAAGGAGGCAACCGTATTTCTTGGTGTAAATTAGGGTTACGGGCTTTTCCTAAAAGCCCTCCTTTTATATTGCCATGTGTAGATATCTTATTTCCTAAATAAGTATTTCTTTTATTATTAATAATAACAATTTATTATTAACAAGTCTTATCTCCCAAGTTATATCTTATATAACTTTATATTATATACTTTATATAATATGTCTCCCAACAACCTGATCCAGTCTAAACTCTAAGGGTGTGACCTCGTAGGACCCGGTAACAATAGCAATAGACTTTATGACATACTCTATAACATATAGTCTATAAATCATAGTTGGCTTCTAGCAAAGCACTATGACTACCTAAAATCACCGGATTACATATCTCCATAAATGGTCCCACTTCATAATCAGTAATTGCACCTTTGATTAAAGAACACAATTCCTTCACGTCTCAACTAGGACCACTCATGTCAGGGCTATGAAGTCATTAAGAGTTTTAACAACTTAACCTCTCATTATTATAACGGTGAATCCATCAAGTCCGTCTCAATAGGACCACCGATATCCTGGGCTATGAATTCATTAAGAGCAAATGCTCACCCTCTACATGTACACAATGTCATAGAAATGAGAAGTAGTGTACCATCTCATGAGTCTTTCCATGGCTTTGTTTGACCACAAAGGGGATCCACCACGAATTCCTCATCTCACGGGTTTGAGTCTCATTCCCCTCGACGTATCAAGGACTAATCTCCGGTTTAGTCCTTTAGTCAAAGGATCTACAATGTTCTTCTATGTCCTCACATACTCCAAACTAAGTACACCATTCGTAATTAGTTGTCTCACACTTTCATGTCTAATTCGAATGTGTCTCTTCTTGCCATTATAAGCATTGCTATTAGCTACACAAATAGCAGATTGTGAGTCATAATGTAGAGAAATAGGGGGAACAGGACGCCCCCATAATGATAAATTAGCCAGTAAGCTTCTTAACTACTCAGTCTCTTGACTTGCTAAGTCTAAAGCTAGGAACTTAGATTTCATAGTAGATCTAGCAATACAAGTCTGTTTACAAGACTTCCAAGAAATAGCACCACCACATAATGTAAAAACATATCCACTAGTGGAGCTAACTTCATCATTATCAGTAACCCAATTTGCATTACAATATCCCTGTAACACTTGAGGATAACCAACAAAATACAAACCCCAATCAATAGTGTCTTTCAGATATCTCAATAATCTATTAAGTGCACTCCAATGATCCTTACTAGGGTTATGAGTATACCGACTAAGTCTCCTTTGATTATGGTTTGCGAATCGCCTACTTCATTGCAATGTTCCTTTACCTCTCATTGGTTAGTGTTTCATTTCGATCATCTTAGCTGCCTTCCATCTAAACATGTATTTCCTTCTTAATTAGCTAACGAAGAGTCAATATATGCAGGCTGTGCGGGTGAATTTCTTTCGAGGATTCAAGTAAGTCTGAGTACGCTACCTCTTGCACTACTTGCACGTACTACTGATCGAATCCATAATAATACAGTATTTTGTAAGATTTAAGCATGTGATTTGATGTATGTAAATGTAATATATAGGTTCTCGTTGACATGGTGGGCGTACACATTTCTGATGACGGGAGCGGCCATCGCAACCATCCGGTACTCGAACGAGGTGAGGGGATGGTTCTCGCTGTCCGTGACTGTGCGTGGTGTCGGTGCTCATCGTCACCGCTCTCCTGGTCTCGACCATCATCCACGCCTTTGTGTTGCGCGACCTCTACCCCAACGACATTGCCATTGCCATCACCGAGACGCCTCCCAAAAAGAGGTGGTTCCATGATGAAAACGCTAGCCCCCACCACGATGATATCCAGAATCTCTTCAAGTGCTTAGCTTCTAACGACATCGACGTCGAAGCACCTAAGATTCGAGACTAGATGAGCGCGTATCGGACTAAGTTTACTCTTAGGCTTATTGTAAGTTGTTCTTTTTGTTGTTGTTTTTATTTGTTTTTCGCTTGTCGGTTGTTCTGACTGCCTTTTTTTGGCCTCTCGAGAATCCAGGTTTGAGATTTCCTTAAACCTCGAATTCTTACTGTATTAAAAAAAATCCTAGTTCTCGTCCTCTCGGCTTGTGGGCCCACATACGTGTACATACAATCTGGATTTGTGTACCCAAGGTGGATTTGCAGGAAAATGGTATGCTTAATCATGGACGCTTTTTGCACTTCTGATATCGATTTGTCTAATATGTGCCCATGAGTACATATTAAGAGTCCAAATTTGAAAAAAAAATTTAAAATATTTCCTAAAGTAGAAGGTGTGAACCCCTAAGAAAAAAACTAAATTAATAACTAAAATGAATTATTACTAAATATAGAATTTTTATTATGTGCCCTTAGAAAAATCCTTTTGATATATACAAGCATTTTCACTATGAATACTACAAGTTTATTTTTGCTCTGTCAAAAAAGGGAATGATTATTTTGGTGGAGTGAAATAATATATTTCGTTACTTGTTAACGATAGATTTAAGGACTCGTTTGGTATATACATGAAATGGGTTGGAGTAGGAATTATAATTCTCATTCATGTAGTTTGTCGTTCGATAGGTTGTGAAAATGAGTTATTCTTAGACATATTATTTATCAACATGAGATTACGTAGACCTGACAACTGGGTCGGACATGTTAAGTTCGGGTCAAATGTAGTTTGGGTCGATCAAGTTATCTAATTAATCCATAACAGGTTTGGCTCGGATTCGAATTGATCCCACGGGTTCAAATCGATCCAACCCGTTCGAAAATTTCAAGGTTGAGACTTGATTCGAAAATTAGATGGCTTGAAAAGATCCGAACCTGATGGACCCTAATCCAACCTGAACTCGAACTCAAACTCGAGTACTTGGCATACTTGTTATTTTATTAAGTAGTTATATAATATTAATTATTTTATTTTATTATTATAACTATTATAATACTCATAAAAAACGTATACTTTTGAATTTGAACTAAATTCTTTATGACATGACTTGATCAACTAAAAAAATTTTATAACCCGTTTGACCGGAACATAATTTAATCTGAGCCCACCCGACCTGAACACGACCAACCCAACTCTAATGACAAGTCTAGATTTCCGTTTGGTTTAAGAGGATAATCGATTTTCATCTTGTGAACACGCGTTCGACGGCAAGGATGAAAGTAGTTGGATGAAAATGGAGATGTGACGATATCAGCTAGATTCAAATCTAGATATTTTGAGGAAATATATAACAATCTCTAACTTATTAGATCTAAATAATATAAAAATACAAAATAGGAAAAATGAATATTGAGTAATTATTTTATATAAGTACACGGCTGATACATTGTAAAATAGATTTTATAATTTTTGTACAAGTGAGTGGTGAAACGAAAATAAATCGAATCAGATATATAAAAGCGAAAACATTTTGTTCTTCTTTAACAATTGAACTCTTGTGTGGTGCCTCTAGAGCGTGATGACGAGCTTGCCGTCGCATCCACTGCTCCGCTTCAAACCCTATCCGTCCGTCGCCGGGATCCCACCCTTACGTTCTCCGGTGACTCGCTTCGCCGTGAAGGCCTTCCAGCGGGGCGACTTCGACAGATTCGCCAAGCGAGTCACCTCCGGAGACGCCTGGAGGGACGTTTGGCGCGGCGCCAACGACGGCTTCGAGCAGCTTCTCTTCGACGCCAGGAAGGCCGCCGAGCGCCTCGACCGCCGCTACTCTCTCTCCCGTCGCTTATCCTCCGTCGCCCGCTCCGCTACTGACCGCGCTCGGTTAATCGACCGTGATTTCGAAATCAGTAACCGATGGAGAACCTTATCTCTCGACTTTTCCCGCAACTGGCCTGGGGTTAGTATAACTCAATCCTGTGTCTTCACTTTTGGATTTTGAATTTTCTTTTGTTTGCAAGGCCATCGGAATTGAAGAACGTTGCTGGTTTGTATTTAGCTCGGTGGCTTCAGGATCAGATTATGGCTTTAAAAAATGACTAATGAGTTTAAAATCTTGTTGATAAGCTATGGGTTGGTTACAAAATCCATATTAGAGGACAATTGGTTAAGTAGACTCATCATCGACCTAGTCTGATTTAGTTGTTTTTCTGAAGGCATAGTCTTTGAGATGGGTTGTTGTTGTTGCAGTACAGGAAGCAGCTGAGTGATTTCTTGGATACTCCTCTGGGAAGAAGTTGTTTGGTTAGTATATATTCATGTATCTTCCATTATACAAAGATTACCTTTAGTAGATTTTGATCCTATGCTCAATAAACTTAGTATATTAATTATACATTGGGGTTTCCTTTTCATATGGAAGACGTAATATGAAGGATGTTTTTATGTCACTTTAGTCATTGACTATCGACAAAAAACTGCAACAAAAGTGATTCTCCTTCTCATTACAGAAGATGAAATAGGCTTCATTGTTAAGTTTCATCATGTACATTCTGTCAGAATGAAAGTGCTCATAGGCCTTCATTTTCATGGAACTTTTGGATCTTTGGAAATACAAAATAAGAAGATATATATAATTATTGGCTACTATTTTTATAGTAAAAACATTCTATTTTAAATCATTTCTATTCGTAGATGATGGTTATAATCATGTGATCTTTCCAAATCACATTCTCATACCCCGTGTTTGTAATTTCCTTATTATGATCTTCTGTCTTACCTACTGGATTTCTGCTCTAAATCTTCGTTTATTTCGGTGTATTACCTTGGGTACAGAATAATTGGAAAAATCTAGAACCTCTTGTACTTAATTTTCATTACTGAAGATATATATGCATGAGGATTTTCTTATAGATAGTGTAAAGATGTTTCCGTGTCTAATATTTTGACAATATGTTGATAATTATTGAGTGATTTGTTATTTCTTTGTCCTAAGTATCTTGAGTGTTGCAAGCAAATGAAGCATTTCGGTTTAAGTTTGTGAAATGACCAAACAGTTGTAGGCAATGCCATCTAGCCTCTTTATAGTGTTTTGTGGATGCAGATAAAAGACTTTTTAGTACAATCTTTCTCTTTCTTTTTTTGCAACAATGAAAAATTGGACAAGGGAGTAGTAGTTCTTTCCCTTACCTCTCTGCTGGTGATTTTTCCATTTTTTCCCTTCTATTGTTGTTTCTTTTAATTATTGAGGAGCTTGGCAGTCTTTTCTGTTGTTTATTAAGCTATATTCTCCACTTATAATTGTGTCTGTTTGTTTGTTTGAATGCAGACAATCGGCTTCCTTTGGTTTGCTTTATCTGGATGGTTGTTTCGTATTTTTATATTTTCCATTTGGGTATTGCCATTTGCTGGTCCACTTCTTATTGGCACTGTTGCTAACAACTTTGTTGTCCAGGTAATAATAACTTCTCTAGTGCATCTCATTATCTGTTATGATCAATGTGAAGTAATTCTGCTCATGTGTATAGGACAAAGGAGGTGCTTTAGTATCTGATTTACTATTCTATTTGATTTTTCTACATAAACTTATTTATACTTAGGGCTAACTCATTGGGTTATCAATTATCTTTCTCTATTTATTACAATTGTTACTCCTCACAAAATGGCATCATTACATGTAAGATAAGGTTGTTTATCTAGCCTCCCAATGAGATCTTATTGTTATATGCTTTAAGGTAGGTTTCTTTGTTTCAAATTGAAGGATTTGATGGCTGTAGCTCTTTTGTCTGTCATTATCTTATTTCTTAGCTTTGTATTATTTGGAAGGACCTCATGAAATCAGAGCTTTGTTCAGCATAAAATTTGTTTCAATGTTGTTTGTGTGTAAGTGAGATGAATGCCCTGTAGATTTCTGAAACTATTGTTCTTAAAACCCTTTTGGATCAAAGCATAGGTAGGTAGATGAAAGCAGGAAAGGTGGAAAGAAGGACGAGGAAATTCTTCAGTTGTGCTGACAAATATTTTAAATGATAAAAGAGGAACCAATGGCATCGGAAATGTGTACTTATCCTATTATAGTGTTAGAAGCTAGTTTAGGTAATGACATAGAGTAGTTGGTTGATTTATCTAATAAGTAGTTGGTCTAGGAAGACCTTGATTCTTTTTATATAATCTTCAAACTCGAAGAGTCTCTACAATATACGGTGGAGTTTGGAGGTGTGATGGTTTATCAGTTACTACTTTGTTATCGTATTCTGCCTTATAAATTTGTCTCAAATGAATGCTTGTTAAAGATTGGCTGACCACTTTTCCTCAACATATATATGTCCTTGAAGGACTGAAAAATATGATGTTGAGGAAATCTCATACTCAAGTTTTGATGAATATCTTATTCCAGTTTGATAGTTGAATCATTCAACTATTAATCTTTAACATGGTTTCAACGTGGATGGAAAGGCGTGCGCCTAGGCGTCTAGGAGTCCCATAACCTAAAGTCGCCTTTCGTCTTTTTTAATCACTGGTTGAATGTAAGCATGTCTTATGGAAGTTGCAGTCAAGCTTAGTGTCTTTGTCCGTTCTTATAATGGCAACTGATGCATGCTTGAATCCTGAATTTAGCAAGAAACGAAATTTGTTGGATGCATGTTTCATGATCCCAGGAGGCTAATGCCTACCACTTCTCTTTCTTGACATTTCTTTGTTCGACTTTCTCACGATCAATTGGTTGCATCTTTTAGTTTCTCACTACAATTCTCCAATTCGTGTCTTGAATTACGTGTCCAATCATCATATCTCAGTTCTAAGTTGTTCTTGTACAGGGTTCCTGTCCGGCATGTAAGAGACAGTTTGTGGGTTACAAGAATCAAACGGTAAGGTGTGCTGGGTGTAGTAACATTGTGTGGCAACCGAAGGGGGATTTCTTCTCTAAAGGTCCCAAGTCTACAAAGTCAAAATCAGACCCAGACATAATAGATGTTGAATACGAGGAGAAATGATTGTCAGCTTGTCACCAACATGTTTATGTGCTACAACCTCGTCATTTGTCGTGTACAAGTGCTAAGTTGGGTAATTACTAATGAAGCTATCTACCTTATGTGTTGCTCAATTTGACATGTATACTAGCTTTTCAGCACACTCAAATAGGACATGTACATCATATGTCACCTCTTGTATAATTCTTCATATTTCTTAGAAAGTACTTCTGTTGCAAGTTGCAACAATATAAAAACTTTATACTCTTGTTTTCTATTTAGCTAATCGTGTGGGTAAGATCTAATTGCATAAATTTTATGTTTTTGTATGAACGGTTATTATACTGAGCTTGTAGTTGTAGGCACTAGGAATCTAAGATAAAAACAAATCGAATGTGAAAAAAATATTGTTAAATGTCGACAGTTGACACCATCAAGTATATGTTCGCTATAATATTGTTAGCTTTTGGGATTTCTTTTTTTATAAATCACACTTATTCCACCCATATGAACTATAGATCATTATATCCCTTTCTAGTCTCTATGGCTTCCTGCCACAGGACACCAACCACCTCCCAAGGCGAAGAGGTTTTGGCGGGAAACCCGTAAACCGGTGATCTGCTTCTCAAAGCCTTAACAAAGCTTCACATGTATCTGTTTAGTATACATGTATAAATGAGCTGAGAGAAGAGAATATGTTTGGTTGTTCAGTCACAACCATAGCTCATGGCTGTAAAGTAGTTGCTGGTAGCCACCGATAGAAAGAATTCAGTTTGTAGAGAGACCGAATAGGCAGACCAAACACATTCTTTTGACAACAATATCTTAAAACATGTTGTGAAGATTCCCCAAAACCACATTAGTATATGGTACAAAGCAACTAGGCAATTTGTGCATGATTTCATATGTCTCCCATCCTAGTACATTGAGCTCATGAACATTAAACTTGTGGATTTGACCCAGTAGAAATGCACATACATAACTAAACATGCCTCCTATCAAATTCGAAAATATAAAGGCACAGAAAATATAGTCTGACCACTCACCAAGCTCTCTAAGATGCATGTCCCTCTTCTGCAGCTGCTTCAAAGGTCTCGCCAGGGACTAGATCTGGGACCTCGTCGTCTTCATCATCCTTTGCATCGGTACCACTGGCATTGGCGTTTGCACCAGCTGCTTGCTTCTGGAACTGCTCTGCAAGTTTCCTCAGGTTGTCCAAGTTAACTGGGCCTGCAACAGAAGAAGTGTTCAAGCATAAGGTTTAGTGAGATCAATGAGCATAAGTTTTGTAGATTAATGGTCCAAAAACATACCCAATTGGTCGATTATCCCTGGCAAGATGTCTTCTAACTCTGGAAAAGGGCAAAACAGGGGGTGCTTGAGTTTAGAGTACTAGTTAGAGAGCATTTTAAGGGCTCAACCAATTTCATTTGTCAGAAATCACAGCAAAGGAAGAACCACTTTTGGATGCTTGAAAAGCAAACAAACAGAGATGAGATACGTAGTGTTATAAAAAGATTAATGGGAGCATACTCTTGATTTGTGGAGAACCGCTGACAACCCAAGTGTTTGCAGCAACTGATGCTTGAACTGGGAGAAAAACGGAAGTGTCAATACTTATGAGTTAAGACTAAAGAAGCAGATTTAAAACATCAACAAACTGTCATTTTCAAGAGGAACACATTTAGTGACTGGTTACTATTTAATACATGATACAGATGTAAATTATTCCCTTTCTCATGACGATAGTAGGAAGGCAAAGAAAATAGAAAAATCAAACTTATGCGTTCACATTAACGAAATGCTGCTTTAAAAGAAGAAACTGACCTTTCGGATTTGTGAACTGAATAACTGCATCGTCCTTGAATATGTTCACTTCCTCAATTGCAGGGATGGTGTTCACTCCTATTCTCTTCAATGTGCTCTGCAGTCTTTTGTCATCTGTGGTGGTAGTTTTATGCACAGCCTTCTTCTTTCTACAATTATAACGAACCTTTTGACGCTAGTGATTGGGAAACCATACATAAATATAAACAAAAGGGGCATCCCCACAAGAAGACATAATCAAACAATGCTTACACATACTCGTACAGGCTTAGCTACATACCCACTTATCCCTTGTTAAAGTGCATAACATACAAGAAATACAGAAATTCGATATCATATTTACTTTTTTTTCTGAACTAAGAAGCCTGAGCAAATACTTGCATCCCTGCAGCTCAGGAATGAATACTAGAATCAAGACTATATTTTTCCCTTCATGACAAACAAAAAAGACAGCATTGCGAGAAGATAAAGACTATAAATATGAGATGATTAACCTAGTGTCCATTTTATAACTGTACCATGGTCAAATTTGTGTAATCAAAATTTCCTGAAAACAAGAGAAGCATCTGATCCTATAGCACTTCCGTGACATTTTTTTTAATAAAGTTAAAAATGTCTCAGAATAAGATTTCTTGGTTTTTCACCATACGCTTTCATAAATTAACTATTGCACATACCTTCTCACGCTACCCTTTCCACCAGTGCGAACCGCACCGGCCATCTTCATGAGCTTATCCCTGTTCATCTGCATAGAGAGAAGCATGAGTGTTAAGAATATTATCCAATAATATCCACTTACTGAATGCCAACTGCATATAAGTAGTAAGTACATAACCAGACCACATAATAAAGGAGGTCCAACAATACAATCCAATGAATGCCAAAAGCTGAAGTAACCCATAAGAACACGACTTGGATGCATACTCTTGCAACCACTGAACCACAGACAAATATTATCAGCCATAATTTATCAAAACGGTTAATAACTTCATCAGTGTGCAAATAATTTATCCACACATATATATAGCTCAAACATTTGGCTAGTTAATTAAGTTCTCTACCTAAATGATTCATTTCTGAAAAAGAATTAGCCCCAAATATGCCAAATTGCACACCATACTGAGGTTTCTATTGAAAGAGACTTATGTAATATAATACATGATAATTAAGAACTATCATTCGGCCCCAATCGCAAACCTTACAAGTCTGTAACCTCAAACACCCCATCCAACACAATACACTAGCTGTAGAAAATTACACTACTCATGAACAAGAAACAACTAAGAAGACCTAAATCAAAAGCAATAAAAGAGTGCATACATAAATTTCATTCAAACAGAACTGCAAGTCATAAATTTTATAAAGAAAATAACAACATAAAGTGGTGCGCACCCTCATAAAGCTACCTCAAATTAGCTAAACCCAGCTCCCAATATTCCAATTCCCTGATATTACGGTGCTTAAATAGAAATCTGGAAATGGATTAAGACATGAGCTAAAACCAAATCGATGTTGCTCATCCAGAGACAAGGAGTATCACATTACACGTCAAACAAAGCCGGGAAAAAGAGAAAGGCAAAGTCAGAAAAAAAAACCTAATTGAATCGTGAAATTACGAATACAGAAAAAGTGAAATAAGATACGTCATTGGAATCGCATTCTGAGCATACCTTGGATGAAGAAGGAAGGGAGAGGATAGAGAGAGGAGATGGCAAGGTGACCGCCGCTGCCGCCAAGGATAGGGAGCAATCAGCTATGGAGTGAGAAAGTACAGCAAGATAAATAAGAAGCGGAAAAATAAAAATAATCAAATTGTTATATAAATGGGGTCGGATAGTGATCCGACGGTCAGAAATAGCAGCTGATTTTCTCAAATGAAATATTCTCGAGAGAATAAATCCTGCCAACCAGATCTAGCATAAATCCAAGGCCCAAGGGAAAATTTCATTCAAAGTACCAGAATATTTTTAATTAATATAAAAATATAATAAAAATATATATTAAAAAAAATCCTAATATAAAATTACTTATCATTTTATTATTAATAGTGTCAAATAATTAATTTGGAAAATAAAAAAAATTTAAAAAAAAATATTCTTAAAAATGACTAAATAGGCCGCTCATGGACCGGGCCAGACTTCTGGACGGATTTAATTAAGGATTGTGATCCGAATAACGATTCGAATCTAACCCAGATCCTGCCCACTTAAACGGTGAAAAAATGGTAACCGGCCCGACTTGTACATGTGTTTGATCAAGTCTAGGCCAGCTCCACCTAAGCTTATGATGATGTAAACAAAATTTCGCGGGTGTTATCAGATTTTAAAACATCTGAAAGAAAACCGGATTCATGATCTTAGTTACTTACTATATACTATACAACTCCAAAAATGGGTCAATACATCACCATTCTATTATTGTTTCATATCATGCACTCGCACGCACACTTGTTAATGCAAGTTAAAGCCTCATCGTGGGCCTTTAAATTTCTTAAGTTTGATATAAAAGACTAAAAAAAGAGTAAGTTTCACTGGTTGAGGTATGAATCTACACATTAGATGAAGATTGAGGAACCACCCTTACTTACAAAAAAAAAAAATGTATATTCTACTAGTGGTGGATTCAGGATTACTCAAAAGGAGAATGGACGAAAATGTAACTCGTCTAGACCCTTTGTTTCATTTGATATCTAATTTACCGATATTATTGTTATTAATATTTTGACTCGTTAAAATTATTTAAAGATATTTTGACCTGTTAAAATTATTTAAAGGCCAAGTCTTCATAATTAGTGGTATTTTTAAATAATAAATTTGCCCATAAATTAAACATAAAAAATAATTTAACTAATATCTAATTAATATGATTAAATAATTAAGAAATAAATCATAACTAAAATTGGGTAAATTAAAAAAAGCTTTATTTGAATTTATAACGGGTGGAAAGTGTTTTTTCCCTTAAAAAACGATGTCTATAGTGTTGAAAAGAGAGGAAGAACAACGCTTATTTAAGAAAAAGTGTTGTCTATATATTTTACAAGGGTTTTGGGACAACGTTTTTTTAAAAAGGCGTTGTTCATTGTATTTTTTTTTTTATTATTAGGTAAAAATTAGACTGAAAATTACAGAAGAGCCGGTTTATCAATCTATAGCATCCTTACGGATGAGAATTATAAATTCTAGACTATCTCTAAAATCTTCAAAGGAACTATGCTGGACCTTCTTCGCGATGAAATCGGCCACGACGTTTGTTTCTCGGAAGACGTGAGAAATCCGCACTGAAGAAAACAGTTGTAAAACACACAGGATATCAGAAATTAACATTTCAATATCCCATGGACAGTGCCAGATTTGATTAAGAACATTCACAATGGTAAGGTTGTCGCATTCAAGTTGAATGTTGGTAATGCCTAATTCATAGGCCTTTACCAAGACATTTCTTACTGCCAATGTTTCTGTTTTTAGCGGGGTTGAGATACCACATTTATCCCCAAAGAGGAAGATTGGTTTACCCGTATTGTTCCTGAAAATGTAACCAAAACTAGATTCACCATTGGTGGTGGATCCATCTGTGTTGATTTTAATAATATTATCCGGTGGTTTTTTCCATTTCTTTGTTGGTCGTCTAACAATGTTCGTTCTATGAGTTTTTTGTTTGTCTTCTGCTAAACAGTCAGGGTTACAGCTCTTCGTCTTATTCTAGTTCTCAATTTGTTTCTTAATGTAAATTGATACATCCTTTATGGAGTCGGCATCATCGTTTGTTCTTTCAAAGCTTTGTTGGTTTCTATAAAACAAAATGCCCCATCAAGAGACCATTAATTCTATGAATTGTGATCTATCAGCTTTTTGTCAAATTTCTTCAATGATTTCATTGATTTTTTTATTTCCTATGTTTAGGGATCTGATGTAGACTTGTACAAGTCCGGGCTAGCCCGACCGGCCCGGACCGCCCGGTTAAAAAACCGGGCTCGTATAGTAATATTGGCCCGGTCGGGCCGGGCCAGCCCGGAACAGTACCGGGCCGGGCATGGATAGCCCTACCGGCCCGACCGCGGCCCGGTACTATTTATATAATTAATATTTTTTATAATTATATATATATTTATAATTTTATATAAATATATTTATAATTAATGTTTATAATTTTATATATATATTTTTATAATTATATATATATATTTATATATATATATATTTAAAATTATATATTTATTTATAATTTTACCGGGCCGGACCAGCCCGCCGGGTAACCCGGCCCGGTTGACCAGACGGGCCCGGACAGGTAACCCGGAGCCCGGCCCGGTCAACCGGGCAAAAAAAATAGAAAATACCCGGCCCGAACCCGGATATGTACAAGTCTAATCTGATGATGCCATAGGTATCATAATTCATTTTTTTGATTGTTTTTATGGTATGGTTACTGTACCACCCCTAAATAACATCTTGAAAGTATTACCGCCAGTGACCTCAGACGTATTGTCTGATGTCACCCAAGGCTTTTTCAGTTGATATAAATCATTAAACCACAGTTATAATACAACATATCATAACTTTCATTAAAACCAAGTCTCGGAATTTCAGCATAATTCCAAATACATCAAAATACATAATCTGAATCATTACAGCGGAAGTCTTTGAAATAACAACAAAAGGGGTCTTGATCGCTATGATCACCCACCAAGGATCTTAACCTGAATAAACTTGTCAAAACACCGTTCGCCTCTATAGTCGTTCTAGCCTTCACGGGATGGCAACTTATCTGATGTGCCGAATCGAATGGATGACACCAGCCAACCATGCAGAGAACAATTACGGTTGGTTAGTCTAATGAAAGACTAAGCAAGGGTACAAAGTAGAGTGGTTCGAAGTAGTCGTATTAGGTTAGACTCATCGCTTCTCAAATCAAAACCGATGACGATAGTCAACCACCATACTCTACTGAAACACATGAAAAGACATGATCAAGAGAAGATTCTGGAGACCGAGTCTCACAACAATCAATCCCAAAAGAAGACTCCAACGAAATGAGCCTTATCGGAAACATGACAAATGTTGGGGAACATAAATATGACACACAAGCGTTCAAAACGACTTGATGTTTCGGTTCACGACCAACCTCACCGCTCAAAGCGAATCCAGATTGGAAAGAGAACGTTACTCTGATCAAAGTCAAGACGAGATTTCCTAGCTGCACTATTGCCTAGCTGCACTACTCGCCCAAGGGTATATTAATTATGTGCGACAACGGCACTTATCTCATTTAATTCCAAAACGATCATCACGTTATAAGCTTTTAAAATCTCATCCACACGGGATAAAGAGATACCGTCGGGAACTAAATCCCTAAGGCGGAGTTGACTCGGGAACTAAATCCCTAAAGTCGAATCGGGAACTAAATCCCTCGGGAACTAAATCCCAAACAACGGAGTCGGGAACTAAATTCCTACAAGCGGCACCAGCTGTGTGCACAAACCCTGAGTAAGGGTATGGTCAAGACCAGAGAAGGATGGTAGGAACTAAATCCTAACCACCAGGTTATCAAGAAACGACTAGCACTCGCAATGAGATACACAGTAGCATTCCTACGAATACTCGTGTTAACTAAACAGTTCAACACAGTAATAATCTACATCAAAGCCAACATGGCCAACATCATAAACATATATTTATACTAGCGTTGTTCTAGCAGATATACAACCTAGTATAATATCATCTTTTAATCAATTATTAACAAAGCTGTTCCCAACGAACAATAAATCAGTAAATCATCCCAAATTAATTAACAACTAAACAATTGATAATTAATTGAAATATGGAATGATGAGCAAGAGCAAACCGCCACTTGCCTTAGATTATACGAAAGCTTGAACAAGCTTAGAAACGTCGGGTTCCTGGGTCTGAAACTGGAACAGATCTCGGATTATAAATCCCTAAGAAACGATCCATAACGAGACCCTAAGTTAGATTCAATATCCACAAATATGAATCTAAAAGAATACGGAAAGAATCGAAGGAGCCAAGCCTCGCTCAAGACCACACACCCACGAGCCACAACACGAACCCAACTCACCGCGGGTGCGGTGGGGTCCTTTCCGCGGGTGCGGCGAGCTAACAGAGGCAGAGGGGCTTCAACGAAAATTCAGAAAACTCACCCAAATCGAGTTGTTTGCTTTCGATTCGATTATGGTTCACTCTCCAAACACCTTAAACCTTCCAACACCACTTGGGAGTACTTTCTCCACTCAAGGGAAACTCCGGCGAAAGCTTGGAAGCTCAGGCGACAATGGAGAAAACAGAGGAGGAGGAAGACAGAGGAGGAAGAAGACGTTCAGCTGGGCTAATCCTCCTCTCCAGCTCCTCCCTTTTATATCCCCAACCCACATCCACTTGCAAGGGAACATATGGGACGGCTAGGGGCGAATTCAGGCGGCCTAGGCCTGACAACCGGCGCCACTTGCAGGGGAAGAGGATAACGCTGCAGAAGAAAATATATCCCACCGCGGGGTGCGGCAGGATGCGGCAGGGTGCGGTGGTCTCCTCTGACCTTCTCACCTGTTTGGCCTTCACCGCGGGTGCGGCAACTCCACCGCGGGGTGCGGTCAAGGCCAAATTTTACCCCTTTTGTTCGTTTTAAACTTGGGTTAATTATATTTAACCCCGGGTTAAATATATTCGTACACGAACGACTGTTTAACCTTGAACACAAGTCAACTGTATTTTATATTACTCGGAAAAAATATTACAGAGATCAAACATGATACAGAATGTCCGAACTTCTCTGAATTTAATCCGACTTGTAATACGGGAGTTGGAAAAATTCCAAAATATCCTTATAAAATGAGGGATATTACAGTTACATTGAAAAATGAGATGATTCAAATCCTCCAAATGAGCATTGCAACGTATACAACCCGGGGGAGGGGGGTTGCTACACTGTATCTTTTTCTGCTAATCTAGCTTTTGTTGGGAGTCCGTTTTTCATTATTTTCCAAACAAAGTTTTTAACTTTGGGATATGTGTCCATCTTCCAGATCCATGAAGAATCATAGGCATTATAGCTCTTGTTTTTGTTAATTAGTTTCATAGCAGAATTTGTAGAAAACCAACCATTTTTGATAGTTTTCCAGTACATTCTATCATGGATCTCATTTAAGGGTATTGGGATCGAGGTTGTTTTTTTGGCTAAATCATATGGTAAACATTGTTCTAGTAAATCCTTATTCCAGGTTTTATTTGGCAACATAAATTCAGTTACCAGGGCATCCTTATTCATGATTGATTGTGTGTTTATGGTATCGCATAAAGGGGTGTTCAAAACCCAGTTATCCGTCCATAATTTGATTGTTTTGCCATTACCAACTTGCCAAATTAGTCCAGATTTGAACTCAGCCATGAGTTCAATCATTTTGGACCATTGCCAAGAGCATTTCCCTTTTTCTCGTAATGAAATATATGGTTTGTTTTCAAGTATTTTTCAGTAACAACTCTAACCCAATAGTTATTCGGTTCTGCTAAGATTTTCCATAGTAATTTGAATTGTAGGGCTTTATTCATGTCTTTAGCTTTTCTCAATCCAAGACCTCCTTGATGAGTTGGTTTACATATTTTTTTCCAGCCTATAAGAGGTGTTGAATTCCTTAGGTTTTGATGGTAACAAACATTCAACTAATATGGATACTAAGTGTTTCAGGAACAAAGACAGTTGTTATAGGGAACCATTGCAGCAAAGGATCGCAGAGGGAACAAAGCTATGTTCATGTGCTTTGTTACCTCTCAAGGAACATCAGTGACGAACAAGATCAATCTGCGAATGGAAGGAAGATATCCAGCGTGAAGATTATGAAAACTTTCCTAGAAGAATCACGCGGTCAAAGGATAGGATTTCGGCTGGAAGGATCTCGCCGAAAAGAAGATTTGGAGAGAGAATCCGAATGTGTTATCTTAGGAAAACTTTCCTAAGATAATATATTTGGAGAGAAAAGAATCTTATCTTAATCCGTTAATGTTATCTTAGGAATTATTTCCTTAGATAATATCGGTTGTTAAGATAATATTCTTCAAATCAATTAATATCATCTTGTTACCAAGTTTAGGAAGATAGGATTATCTTGTTATGATTAGGGTTTGGTCGAGTTGTATTTATATGGGAATGTGAGATTCATTTCTATGTAACCACGACGACGAAGAACGAAGAACTGAGAGCATTCAGTTAAGAAGAAAAAGAGAGTGAAGAGTTTGTGAGTCTTTGAGGGTTGAGTTCGATTCATCGTTGTAGAAGAGGTTTCAAATCTAGGTGGGAAATCTAGGGTTTGGAGTCCAGGATACAAGTGTAATCGAACAAGAAATCAATAAGACAAGTAGACGCTTCAAAATCCTCTCAAGCGGAAGCTTGAAGGTAGTGGTTTTTCCTTGATTAGCTAGTTTTGCTAATTGGGGTTTCCACTATACATCGTGAGTTTGTTCGTTATCTTTCTTGCTATATTATTCCGTTGTGCCTTCTGTGGGAACAAAGCCTTTGTTCCCTCAGACGTAACTCTAACGATCCAACAATTGGTATCAGAGCCTGGTGCTCTAGATTGTTTTCGTTACAGAATTTGCAGGAAAGATGTCATCGTCAAGCAATGCAATCGGTGATTCATTCTGGAAGCCACCAATTCTGAAGGCCGGTGAATATGACTGGTGGGTGGAGCAAATTGAGTCCCACATCTGTTCCCTTGATGGACAGATCTGGAGAGTCATTGAAGTTGGACCTTTGGCTATCAAAAATGAGAAGGATGAGACGAAGCCAAAACCAAAGGTCGACTACACCGATGATGACTGGAAGAAGTTGGAGAAAAACAACAGGGCCAAGAAGATCCTTCACATGGCTCTTCTTTCCTCTGATCTCAAGAAAATCATGAGCTATAAGACTGCCAAGGAGATCTGGGATGCCTTGAAACGCCTTCATCAAGGAACTGAAGATGCCAAGAAGAACATGATTCTCTCTCTGATAAAGGAGTACGACCAAGTCTCTCAGGGAAAAGATGAACACATTTAGGAGTACTACTCCAGATTCCAGGGGCTAATTGGTCAGCTTCAGTTCCTTGGTGAAGCAATGCCAGACTGGAAGCTGACTCACCACTTCATGCAAGGCCTCAACTCTCAGTGGGATGCCATTGCTCTTGCTCTCTACTCTCAGACAGATGTCAAGACTCTTACCATGGAAGACGTTGTTGCTAAGCTGGAAAGCAACGCCTCTGTCTATAATCACAAGCTGAACAAGAAGGGAGAGGAGAAGGCGAAGAGCATTGCCTTAAAGGCGGAAAGGGCATTTGACTTGTCCCAAGTCGAAGATGAAGATGAAGATGGTGATAAAGATGTTGCGCTCATCACAAGAGCCATGAGGAAGATATGGTCTCGAAACAAGGATTCGTCGAGTTCCTCCGAAGGGAACAGAGACCTAAGAGATGTGGTGTGCTACCACTGTCAGAACAAGGGACATATGGCCAGAAACTGCTTCAAGAAAAAGGCAGGAATGCCTCCAGCAAATGAAGGAAAGCAGGCAATGGTTGCCACCTGGAGAGACTCAGACTCAGATGACGAAGATTCGTCACACTCCAGGGATGTCTGCTTGATGGCCATTGAAGAGCCAAATGAATCAAAGGGAGAGGTACTCAACGATGAGGTAACTGAATCTGATCTAGTATCAAGCTTAAAAAACAAATATAAAGAGAGCTTGATATCTCTCATTAAGAAACTTGTTCATGAGAACAGTCTTTTTAGTGGGCAAATTGAAGAGAAAGATGAATCGATCTCAAGTTTGATCGAAGAAAATCAGGGTTGGGCTGACAAAGTGCTCAATCTTGAGAAAGGTTCATCCTCCCCTTCAAACTCTTGCACTGAGTGTCCTAAACTCACTGAAAAGATTACGTCTCTGAAGTCCTCTGTTTCCTCACTCGAGGCCGAGTCATTTATGTTGAAACTAGGAAATGCAAAATTTTCTAGTGATCTAACCAAACTCAGTGAGGAACAGAAGGACAAGCCAAAAGGTATTATCTTTGTTGCAGCCAAGAATGAAAAGAAGACTGAGTCAAAGGAAGTGTCTCGCTTTGGGATTGGCTATCAACCCAAACTTCCTGTTGATGGAACCAAGCAAAAAGGCTCTAAAGTCGAAGGAAAACAGTCTGTAAAAGAAAAGGGGGATAGTTCCTCCGGAGGGAACAAAGGCAAAGACTGTTCAAACTCGACTGAGGAGGGCAAGGCTTGGTATCATGGACAGAAGGCTCACGTTATCTAGTTGAAGCAATCTCAAAGCAGTAAGTCCAATAATATTGATTTTCATTCAAGGATTGCTAACAAAACAATTTGGCCTGGAAAGAGCAAGTATGCAGATCTGAAGTGCCATAGGGTCTGTTGGTATTGCGGACACTCTGGTCACTACAAGCAAGAGTGCCTTCTGAAGCAGCACAATGAGGAGATTGCTCGCACTACTAGAGAGCAAATGAATGCTGAACCTCCTAAGATTAGATATGTTGCTCCTGTGCCCAGAAAGCATAAGCTTATCTGGGTTCGCAAGAACTAACTCTTTCTGTGCAGAATAAAGTGAGGAAAGTTCCCGGTATTTCATTCGTACAAGGGTCAGTTACTTGATAGGGAACGAATCGAATCTCACCTCACTCCTGCAGGAATGGTTGAGACTCAAAGGCCTGGTAACAAAGGTAAAGAAAATGGAGATGTGGATAAGGACTTAATGTCTAAATTGTTCCTTGTTTGAATACTCAGGTACCTTGTACATCTAGGAAAGACATCACTGTGTCGAGAAAGATTGGCATACAGGGAAACTTATGGATCAAAGGATCAAACGCCAGTTTTCTCATTAGAACACATGTTGGGGAACTCTACATTCAATTCCATATGAAGCCTGGTTTGTTCCCCTAACCACATGTCTATTTGTTGTGTTCTCTCGGTGATTGGCTAAATTACATGGTAAAGTGTGAAAGGTTAATCATCATGTCTTGGTCTGCATTTCTTCTCTTGATCATTTGTTGAACGCCTTGCTTAGACTCATGCTAATACTTCACTTATGTGCAAAATCTCATGCATGTTTTTCTATGCTATCTTGTTAATACATGGTTCAGCTTTCTTTCGGCCCAAAAGAGTCAACTTGATGCATTGATCCCTCATTATAAGCCCAAATGATTGTTGACTCTACAGCTTACCTTAGTCATCATGCTTGATGCTTCCTGAGCCCCTCTAATCATCCACATCTGGGAGCCTCTCATTCATGATTAAACATTATTAAAAATTCTCGTATACGTTTATGTGTGATGTTCTTTGTACCCTCTCTGGTAACATTACCCCCGCATCACACTCCTCTACTTTTTCAGAAAGTCGAGAATACGAATTGTCGCCTCTGTGGTCTGTGGCTGGGATTTGACAGGTATGATGTGTAATGATGGCTTACAACTGCTTGAGAAGTGTTCGTGCATAAAAGTTGATGTGGTGGTTGCGTGATGGTTGTTGCGCTTGAGATTTTGTGGGCTTTGATGGATTTGGACAGAATCTTTTACAAGATCTATTTTTGGAAGATATCTTATTGGCTGTGATCCTGGAAAAAGAAGGAAAAAGGAGGATTTGGAGTAATACCCTTTGCACTTGAAAAGACATGGAGAATGATTCTCGTGGTTACTCCCCTCCTACCTATATGGCGACTTCAGCAAAGTTACCTTATCGCTCCCTTGTACTGTTCCAAAAATAAAAAATAAAAAATTGGAACACTCTAAGGTACACAAAGAGGCGACCAATGGATCCTTCTTCTACTGGTGGCTGGAGGCTTGTAACCTACACAAGGAGTAGTTTGTGTTACAAGAAGGTGTTGGTTGGATCAAGGTTAGACGTGAGATGGAAGCTGGTGTGGAGGAAGAAGAGTCTGAAGGTGCAGACTCTGAGGGGGAACAAAAGGTGGAATCTGATTTGAGGAAGGACCGTGAGAAGTTTGTCTCGCGCAATATCTCTGTTGGCAGAACAACAAAGGCGTCTTACGGAGTAAGTGAATGCCTAAATTGCTATTCATATTTCAGCTCCCTCTACAGGCACCAGTGGTGCTTGATTCATCTTTCTCTGGCTAACCAATCCCTCTTTTGTTCCCAGCACATCTTCCCCTACTACTTTGCTTTTCTTTGCTTCTGTTTCATGTGTTTGCAATGATTGGCATGTTAATCATATGTGTTACATGTGCTCATTTTGTTGTTGTCTTTACATGCAGTCTATGTTTGTGCGTTTCAATCTAATGCAAAAGGGGTTATTTTGCTTATCCTGCTGTGGTCTTTTTCTCTCTATCTCTTTACTTATGTTTTTGATGATGCCAAAAGGGGGAAAATGACAGGTAGCTTTGGTTGAGGGGGAACAGAACATGGTTTCTTATGTTGCTGAGTTGAGGGGGAACTATTATCGCTTGCGTGCAGAACTTTTCTCCATACAACTGTCTTTATCTCTTATGTGAATGTTTTATTGTCAAGGATGTTTGTCACCATCAAAAAGGGGGAATTGTTGAATTCCTTAGGTTTTGATGGTAACAAACATTCAACTAATAGGGGTACTAAGTGTTTCAGGAACAAAGACAGTTGTTATAGGGAACCATTGCAGCAAAGGACCGCAGAGGAAACAAAGCTCTATTCATGTGCTTTGTTACCTCTCAAGGAACATCAGTGACGAACGAGATCAAGCTGCGAATGGAAGGAAGATATCCAGCGTGAAGATTATGGAAACTTTCCTAGAAGAATCACGCGGTCAAAGGATAGGATTTCGGCTGGAAGGATCTCGCCGAAAAGAAGATTTGGAGAGAGAATCCGAATGTGTTATCTTAGGAAAACTTTCCTAAGATAATATATTTGGAGAGAAAAGAATCTTATCTTAATCCGTTAATGTTATCTTAGGAATTATTTCCTTAGATAATATCGGTTGTTAAGATAATATTCTTCAAATCAATTAATATCATCTTGTTACCAAGTTTAGGAAGATAGGATTATCTTGTTATGATTAGGGTTTGGTCGAGTTGTATTTATATGGGAATGTGGGATTCATTTCTATGTAACCACGACGACGAAGAACGAAGAACTGAGAGCATTCAGTTAAGAAGAAAAAGAGAGTGAAGAGTTTGTGAGTCTTTGAGGGTTGAGTTCGATTTATCGTTGTAGAAGAGATTTCAAATCTAGGTGGGAAGTCTAGGGTTTGGAGTCCAGGATACAAGTGTAATCGAACAAGAAATCAATAAGACAAGTAGACGCTTCAAAATCCTCTCAAGCGGAAGCTTGAAGGTAGTGGTTTTTCCTTGATTAGCTAGTTTTGCTAATTGGGGTTTCCACTATACATCGTGAGTTTGTTCGTTATCTTTCTTGCTATATTATTCCGTTGTGCCTTTTATGGGAACAAAGCCTTTGTTCCCTCAGATGTAACTCTAACGATCCAATAAGAGGTTTATAGGAGTTGTCTTTGTTCCAAAAAAGGATCTATTTAACTCGTCAAGTTCATTGTGCGTGTGTGTAGGTAGCATACAACTTTGCATAAGATAGTTTGGTCTTGATGTCAGATTGGTTTTTATTAGTGTTGTTCTTTCTGCTTGAGAAAGAGAGTTTGTTTTCCATTTAGATAATTGATGTTGGGTGCTAACTAAGAGGTCATCAAAGGTGTTCGAGTTAACTCTACCATTAATGATAGGGCAACCAAGATATTTTTTGAGAGATATCATATTTGTGATTGTGAGAGTATCTTGTAATGCTAATTTCTTTTGGTTGGTAACCTTTTTTGTAACTTGAAAAGCCGATTTATGAAAATTTACTTTTTGTTCTGAGATTTTGTAGTACTCATCAATAATATCCTTGATTTCTTTGCATTTTTCCGGTTTAGCTTTTGAGAAGATCACAATGTCATCCACAAATGCCAGAAACGGAATTCGTGTTCCTTGTTTGATTGATTTGAAATCCGAGAGGATTTTGAGTTCTTTCTGAAGCTTTTTGGAGTTTTCTAGCAAGGATTTTAGATCCTAAAATAAACAAGAAGGGCGAAAGGGGATCTCCCTGTCGAAGTCCTCTTGATGGTTTAAATATTTCTGTGGGTTCGTTGTTTACAAGTACCGAGAAATATACCGTTATAATGCATTCTTTTATCCAGTTGATAAATTTTTCATGGAATCCATACTTTTCCATAATTTTAATAATGAAGTCACATTCGATTCTATCATAAGTTTTTTCCATGTCTAGTTTTAGTGCAATAAAGCCTTCATTTCCTTTTTTCGATTTAAAAGAGTGAAAGATTTCATGGGCAATCAAGATATTATCTTGGATGGCTCTGTTAGCAACAAAGGCACCCTGAAGGGGGTGTATTAATTTTTCCATGGTTCCTTTAAGTCTAGTTATTATGATCTTCGAGATAATCTTATAAATTGTAGACCACAGACTTATGGGTCTATAGTGATCAGTAGAGTTCAGATTATCACATTTTGGGATTAAGGAGATGAATGTGTGATTTATTTGTTTAAGCAGTTTCCCAGAAAGAAAAAAGCTTTTAACTGTTTGGATAACAGAAGGACCTACAATGCCCCAATATTTTTGATAAATTCTGTTGTCATGCCATCCGGCCCTGGTGATTTATCTGAGCCAATGTTAAAGACCGCCTTCTTAATTTCTTCATTGGATACGTTTCTTATTAATTTCAGATTGTCCTGTGTAGAGATTTCAGGCTGGATTAATTCGAGATTTTTCTGGAATAGTCTCTGGTTTATATCCTCACTTCTGAATCTTTTAATGAAGTCATTTCTGATTTCATTCCTAATGTTTTCTTCTCCAGTGATGCTTGTTCCTTCTTGTGTTTTGATTTCTTTTATAACTTTTCTATTTCTGCTTCCACTTGCTATTTTGTGAAAATAGCTAGCATTCGTGTCATTATATTTGATGTGTTTTACTTTAGCTCTTTGGTTCCAGTAAATTTTCTGGAAACACATAAGTTTTTTTTTTCTCTATGATTCTTGTTTGTTTTTTAATGAGATCATTTGTTGGGTGAGTACAAATCTCAGTTTGGATTTCAGAAAGCTGTTTTTCTATAGTTTGTAATTGTGTGAAAACATTTCCAAATGTACTTTTATTCCAGATCTTAGCATGTTTCTTGAGTAATTTTGTTTTGGATACAAGATTATACAGTCTAGACCCATGATAGTTAGTTCTCCAAGCTTATTTAATAACGTTTCTAAAATCCTTTTTAGTCATCCAAATTTTTTCAAATTTAAACGGCTGATTTTTTAAAGGTACTGCTGATTCCAACTCGATAGAGATGGGACAATGGTCTGAACTGGAAAAAGCAAAATACTTAGTACATGTATAAGGATACCATTGAAGAATCTGGTGATGAATAAGCACCCTATCCAGTTTTTCATATATGTTATCTCTTTCTGTGTTGTTCTTTCGTCAGGTATAGATGTTTCCCTGAATAGGGGTATCTAATAGTTCACATTCATTCTTAAAATGACGTACTCTTTCAAATTTTGTCAAAGGTGGTAATATCCCGCCTAATTTTTCAAAAGTGTCTTGTATTTCGTTCAGATCTCTCATAATAATGCACGGAAGAGAGCAATTTTTAATATAGGAGATAAATTCGTTCCAGAACACATTCTTTGCAGAATCATTTGGTGGGGGCATAAGTTAGGATTAGCATAAGTTTTTTGTTCGTGAGCAAGTTTGTATACTTAATACTAATGAATCTTGTTTCAATTTGTTCAATTTCAAGGATTTCATTTGTAAGTTGGTAGGTTTTCCACATTACGCAAATGCCCCCCGCGAAACCCGTAGCTGGGACACAGTAGAATTGGTCAAAACCCGCTTTTTTCCACACTTTTTCATTTGATTCTTTGTTTGTTCTTGTTTCAAAGAGTGCAAGTAGTTGTATTCGTTCAATTTTACAGAAAGATTCAACATCCATCCAAAAAGTTTTTTTCCCGATTCCGCAGCAATTCCAGGTTGTGATCTTCATAAAAACCCATTTGTGTTTTTGCCCCATATCCTAGGACATTTAGGGGGCTTATTGTTGTTTCTATTTGTTATATTTTCGGTAGGCATGAGAGATTTAAAAGACATAAGAAATTTATTCCTTCTAGAGAGGATATGTTTTCTATTGTTCTTGATTGGGAATTTCCATTGGTGTAAGGCAAGCCTAGCAACTTGGAAACCAGTATAACGAGATATATGTACACAGGTTTTTGGCATTCTGGCATACACAATTTTTTCCTTTATTCGGACTAGTTTAGTATTATGCATAACTTCGCTTTCATATTTGGGGTTTTCAGGATTCCGGGGAATGCATAATTTGCAAGAGATCATTCATTTCCTGGAAAAGGTATCAATTTTAGAACTATCCCAGTGCTTTGAATTCAAGTTAAAAGACTTGAGATACAAATAATGAGATATATATTTTTTTAATCCTTTTCTATATTTCATACAATTGTAGGGGCCCTTCATTAGGGAGTAAGTGCACATATACAATATGAGCAACAAACCTAATTGTTTGTGTAACAAGGATATAGCTGTGTAGTAAATTTTGTTCAGATTGTGATTGTTCAAAACTTTTTTTCTCAGTTTATAATCTGCCCATTTCTGGGTATGTTTTTCTAGTTGTTGGTGTATCCAAAAAGGACTCCAGATGTAAGAGGCCAGTATATGGCAAGTTTTGTTCCAATAAGCATCATACATAGTTGAAGAATTGTGTAAAACACACATAGGGTTCAGAGAATTTTTTTCGTGGAGCTAAAACTCCATAAAAGCTTGTAGACAAGCTGAAGATATTCTCCATTGTCTGAATTCTTGGTTTGTGAAATGAGGTAGCACAGGAAATCCTGGAAGCAGATCAGAAAAAACAAGTAATAATGAGCAAATTTAGGAAGATTAGTGTTCAGAGCAGAATGCGACCCAAAGCTAAGCTTAAGGAAGCAAAAAACTAAATCTTTGTAGACAAGCTGGCAGATCATAGAGTCATTTTGAAATTTGTCATGGTAAAGCAGCAGGTGACACATACATAACCAATCAAAATCATGTATGTCAATATTCAAAGAAAACTTACTATACGAGGTTGAATTATTATAGTCACAAGAGTTCTGATTCAACGACACAACATTGCTCAAGTATGCATAATCATAATTGAAAGACTCAGCACACATCAGGTAACAAAGCAAGTGCAGATTGGTCATATTCAAGTGTAAACAAGAATAGTTATGGTTCCTCGGTAAGGCATAAAAAACCTTGAGGGGTGTTGGATCGTTAGAGTTACGTCTGAGGGAACAAAAACTTTGTTCCCACAGAAGGCACAGCGGATTAAAATAGCAGGAAAGATAACAGAACGAACTCACGATATATAGTGGAAACCCTGATTAGCAAAACTAGCTTCTCAAGGAAAAACCACTACCTTCAAGCTTCCGCTTGAGAGGATTTTGAAGTGTGTACTTGTCTTATTGATTTTTTGTTCGATTACACTTGTAGCATGGACTCCAAAACACTAGACTTCCCACCTAGATTCGAAGATCACTCCTATAATGATGAATCCGAACTCAACCCTCAAAGACTCACAAACACTTCACTCTCTTTTTCTTCTTAACTGAACGCTCTTTGTTCTACTTTTTCTTCTGCGTCGTTACATAGAAAAGAATCCATGCTTCTCTTAAATACAACTCGGCTAAAACCCTAATTGACACAAAATTAGGAAATACTAGAATCGGATTACAAAGATATGATTTTGTTTTAAAGATAAGATATCACAATCGGTTATATTAATTAAGGAAGGAGTTCCTTAATTAATCCAACCGATTGGATAACGTTCTTCTCTCTCCAATCGCCTTATCTTAGGAAAGATTCCTAGGATCAACACGATCGGGTTTTCTCTCTCTCCATATCTTCGCGCAATCCGGCTTGATCCTTGGAGCCGAAGTCTTCATCCTCTACCGCGTGGCTTCTTGGTTTGTTTCCTTAACACAGCACGCTGGATGACTTATTTCCTTTTGCAGCCTTGATCTGGTCCGTCACTTCAGTTCCTTGAGAGGTAACAAAGCGCTAAGCAAGCCTTTGTTCACTCTGAGATCCTGTGCTGCAAAGCTCCATGAGATAACTCTTCTTGTCCCTGAAACACTTGGTACACATATTAGTTGAGTATTTGTTACCATCAAAACCTAAGGAATTCAACAAATTCCCCCTTTTTGATGGTGACAAACATCCTTGACAATAAAGCATATACACATGAGATAAAGACAGTTATGGAGAGAAGGGTTTCCCACTTAGGCAATATCAGTTCCCCCTTAGTTCAGCAACATATGAAACCATGTTCTGTTCCCCCTCAACCAAAGCTACCTGTCATTTTCCCCATTTTGGCATCATCAAAAACATAAGTAAAGAGATAGAGAGAAAAAGACCACAGCTAGATAAGCAACATTCCCTTTTGCATTAGATTGAAACGCACAAACATAGACTGCACGGAAATACAACATCAATGTAAGCAAGTAAAACATACATGATCAACATGCCAGTCAATGCAAGCACATGAAGCAGGATCAAAGAAGTTCGAAGAGTAAGGGATAGATGTGTTAGGGAAGAAAAGAGTGATTGGTTAGCCAGAGAAAGACGAATTGAGCACCACTGGTGCCTGCAGAGGGAGCTGAAATATGAATAGCAATTTAGGCATTCACTTACTCCGTAAGATGCCTTTGTTGTTCGGCCAACAGAGATATTGCTCGAGACAAACTTCTCACGATCCTTCGCAGATCAAGTTCATCTTTTTGTTCCCCCTCAGAGTCTGCTCTTTCTCATCCGCATTAGCTTCCATTTCAGGCTCAACCTTGACCAGGCCAACACCTTCTTGTAACACAAACTACTTCTTGTGTAGGTTACTAGCATCCAACCGCCGGTAGAAGAAAGAATCATTTGTCCCCTCTTTGTGTTCCATGTGGTGTTCCATTTTTTTATATTTTTTAATAGGAACAACACACGGGAGCAACATGACAACTTTGCAGAGAACGCCATAGATAGGATGGGAGAAAACACAAGAATCCTTTTTCATATCTTTTCAAGTATTAAGGATAATGATCCCAATCTTCTTCTTTCCTTCTTTTACCAAAGATCACAGCCAAGAGGATATTTTCCAGAAATAAATCTTGTAAAAGATTCTGTCCAAACCCATCAAAGCCCACAAAATATCAAGCACAACAACCATCACGCAACCACCACATCAACTTTTATGCACGAACACTTCTCAAGCAGTTGCAAGCCATCATTACACATCATACCTGTCAAATCCCAGCCACAGACCACAGAGGCGACAATTCGTATTCTCGACTTTCCGAAAAAGTAGAAGAGTGTGATGCAGGGGTAATGTTACCAAAGAGGGTACAAAGAACATCACACAAAAAAATACGAGAATTTTTAATAATGTTTAATCATGAATGAGAGGCTCCCAGATGTGGATGATTAGATGGGCTCATAGGAAGCATCAAGCATGATGGCTAAGGTAAGCTGTAGAGTCAACAATCATTTGGGCTTATAATGAGGGATCAATGCATCAAGTTGACTCTTTTGGGCTGAAAGAAAGTTGAATCATGTATTATCAAGATAGCATAGATGATCATGCATGAAATTTTGCACATACGTGAAGTATTAGCACGAGTTTGAGCAAGTTGTTCAACTAATGATCAAGAGAATGGATGCAGATCAAGACATGATAATTAACCTTTTACACTTTACCATGTAATTTAGCCAATCACCGAGGGAACACAACAAATAGACATGTAGTTAGAGAAACAGACCAGGCTTCGTATGAAACTGAATGAAGAGTTCCCCAACAGGTATCCTAATGAGAAAATTGGCGTTTGATTCTTTGTTCCACGAATTTCCTTGTATGCCACTCTTTCTCCACACAGTGATGTCTTATCTCGATGTGCATGGTACCTGAGTGTAGAACTGGGAACAAATTAGACATTAAGTGCTTATACATATACCCTTTTCCCTTACCTTTGGTCACCATGCTGTTGAGTCTCAAGAAGGCCTGCAGAAGTGAGGTGAGACTCGCTTTGTTCCTTGTCAGGTAACTGAACTTAATACGAGTGAAATATCGGGAACTTTCCTCACTTTATCCTGCACAGAAAGAGTTAGTTCTTGTGAACCCAGACAAGCTTATACTTTCTGGGTTTGGGAGCAACATATCTAATCTTAGGAGGTTCAACTTCTATATGCTCCCTAGTGGTGCGAGCAATCTCCTCGTTGTGTTGCATCAGCAGGCACTCTTGCTTGTAATGGCCAGAATGCCCGCAATATCAACAGACCCTTTGGCACTTCAGATCTACATACTTGCTCTGTCCTGGCCAAGTTGTTTTGTTAGCAATCCTTGACTGAAAATCAATATTATTGGACTTACTGCTTTGGGATTGCTTTAGCCAAATTGCATGAGCCTTCTGTCCATGATACCAAGCCTTGCCTTCCTCAGTCGAGTTTGAACAGTTTTTGCCTTTGTTCCCTCCGGAGGAACTTTCCCCTTTTTCTTTTACAGAATGCTTTCCTTCGACTTTAGAGCCTTTTTGCTTGGTGCCATCAACAGAAAGTTTTGGTTGATAGCCAATCCCAAAGCGAGGTACTTCCTTTGACTCAGTCTTCTTTTCATTCTTGGTTACAACAAAGACAATACCTTTTGGCTTGTCCTTCTGTTCCTCACTGAGTTTGGTTAGATCACTAGACAGTTTTGCATTTCCAAGTTTTAACATTAAAGACTCGGACTCAAGTGAGGAGACAGAGGACTCAAGAGACGTAATCTTCTCAGCGAGCTTAGGACATTCGACACATGAACTTGAAGGAAAAGATGAACCTTTCTCAAGCTCGAGCACTTTGTCTGCCCAACCCTGATTTTCTTCGATCAAACTTGAGATCGATTCATCCTTTTCTTCAATTTGCTCACTGAAAAGACTATTCTCATGAACAAGTTTCTTAATAAAAGATATCAAGATTTCTTTTGATTTACTTTTCAAGCTTGAGATGAGTTCAGATTCACTTACCTCAGTTCCCTGTATGCCGCCTTTTGATTTGTCATGGTCTTCTATGGCCATCAAGCAGAGATCCCTAGAGCGTGACGAATCTTCATCATCTGAGTCGGAATCACCCCACGTTACGACCATTGCTTGCTTCCCTTCACGAACCTGCGGGTGACCAGCCTTTTTCTTGAAGCTTTATTGGCAAAATGTCCCTTGTGTTGGCAGTGGTAACAAACGACATCCTTCATGTCTCTGTTCCCTTCGGAGGAACTCTGTGTGCCCTTGTTTTGAGACCATATTTTCTTCATAGCTCTAGTGATGAGAGTCACATCTTCATCACCGTCCTCATCTTCGTCTTCAACTTGAGATAGGTCAAAGGCACGTTCAACCTTCAAGGCAATGCTTTGAGCCTTCTCTTCTCCCTTTTTGTTCATCTTGTGGTTGTATACAGAGGCGTTGCTTTCAAGCTTGGCAACAACCTCTTCCATGGTGAGAGACTTGACGTCAGTTTGGGAGTACCGAGCGGGAGCAATTGCGTCCCACTGAGAGTTGAGGCCTTGCATAAAGTGATGAGTGAGCTTCCAGTCTGGCATCTCTTCATCAAGGAACTCCAATTGACCTACGATCCCCTGGAACCTGGAGTAGAACTCTTGAATGTGCTCATCCTCTCCTTGAGAAATTTGATCGTACTCCTTCATCAAGGAAAGAATTCTGTTTTTCTTGACATCTTCATTTCCGTGATGGAGACGTCTTAGAGCTTCCCAAATCTCCTTGGCGGTTTTGTAGCCGATGATTTTCTTGAGATCCGTGGGGAGAAGGGCCATGTGAAGGATCTTCTTGGCTCTGCAATTCTTCTCCAGCTTCTTCCAGTCTCCATCGGTGTAGTCGATCTTTGGCTTAGGCTTTGTAGCGTCCTTTTCATTTGGGATATCCATGGGGCCAACCTCGATGATTCTCCATATCTGTCCATCGAGGGAACAAATATGGGATTCGATTTGCTCAACCCACTAGTCATACTCACCGGCCTTCAGAATTGGTGGCTTCCAGAATGAATCACCGATTGCATTGCTTGACGACGACATCTTTCCTGCAAATTCTGTAACGAAAACAATCTAGAGCACCAGGCTCTGATACCAATTGTTGGATCGTTAGAGTTACGTCTGAGGGAACAAAAGCTTTGTTCCCACAGAAGGCACAGCGGATTAAAATAGCATGAAAGATAACAGAACGAACTCACGATATATAGTGGAAACCCTGATTAGCAAAACTAGCTTCTCAAGGAAAAACCACTACCTTCAAGCTTCCGCTTGAGAGGATTTTGAAGTGTGTACTTGTCTTATTGATTTCTTGTTCGATTACACTTGTAGCATGGACTCCAAAACACTAGACTTCCCACCTAGATTCGAAGATCACTCCTACAACGATGAATCCGAACTCAACCCTCAAAGACTCACAAACACTTCACTCTCTTTTTCTTCTTAACTGAACGCTCTTTGTTCTACTTTTTCTTCTGCGTCGTTACATAGAAAAGAATCCATGCTTCTCTTAAATACAACTCGGCTAAAACCCTAATTGACACAAAATTAGGAAATACTAGAATCGGATTACAAAGATATGATTTTGTTTTAAAGATAAGATATCACAACCGGTTATATTAATTAAGGAAGGAGTTCCTTAATTAATCCAACCGATTGGATAACGTTCTTCTCTCTCCAATCGCCTTATCTTAGGAAAGATTCCTAGGATCAACACGATCGGGTTTTCTCTCTCTCCATATCTTCGCGCAGTCCGGCTTGATCCTTGGAGTCGAAGTCTTCATCCTCTACCGCGTGGCTTCTTGGTTTGTTTCCTTAACACAGCACGCTGGATGACTTATTTCCTTTTGCAGCCTTGATCTGGTCCGTCACTTCAGTTCCTTGAGAGGTAACAAAGCGCTAAGCAAGCCTTTGTTCACTCTGAGATCCTGTGCTGCAAAGCTCCATGAGATAACTCTTCTTGTCCCTGAAACACTTGGTACACATATTAGTTGAGTATTTGTTACCATCAAAACCTAAAGAATTCAACAAATTCCCCATTTTTGATGGTGACAAACATCCTTGACAATAAAGCATATACACATGAGATAAAGACAGTTATGGAGAGAAGGGTTTCCCACTTAGGCAATTTCAGTTCCCCCTTAGTTCAGCAACATATGAAACCATGTTCTGTTCCCCCTCAACCAAAGCTACCTGTCATTTTCCCCCTTTTGGCATCATCAAAAACATAAGTAAAGAGATAGAGAGAAAAAGACCACAGCTAGATAAGCAACATTCCCTTTTGCATTAGATTGAAACGCACAAACATAGACTGCACGGAAATACAACATCAATGTAAGCAAGTAAAACATACATGATCAACATGCCAGTCAATGCAAGCACATGAAGCAGGATCAAAGAAGTTCGAAGAGTAAGGGATAGATGTGCTAGGGAAGAAAAGAGTGATTGGTTAGCCAGAGAAAGACGAATTGAGCACCACTGGTGCCTGCAGAGGGAGCTGAAATATGAATAGCAATTTAGGCATTCACTTACTCCGTAAGATGCCTTTGTTGTTCGGCCAACAGAGATATTGCTCGAGACAAACTTCTCACGGTCCTTCGCAGATCAAGTTCATCTTTTTGTTCCCCCTCAGAGTCTGCTCTTTCTCATCCGCATTAGCTTCCATTTCAGGCTCAACCTTGACCAGGCCAACACCTTCTTGTAACACAAACTACTTCTTGTGTAGGTTACTAGCATCCAACCGCCGGTAGAAGAAAGAATCATTTGTCCCCTCTTTGTGTTCCATGTGGTGTTCCATTTTTTTTATTTTTTAATAGGAACAACACACGGGAGCAACATGACAACTTTGCAGAGAACGCCATAGATAGGATGGGAGAAAACACAAGAATCCTTTTTCATATCTTTTCAAGTATTAAGGATAATGATCCCAATCTTCTTCTTTCCTTCTTTTACCAAAGATCACAGCCAAGAGGATATTTTCCAGAAATAAATCTTGTAAAAGATTCTGTCCAAACCCATCAAAGCCCACAAAATATCAAGCACAACAACCATCACGCAACCACCACATCAACTTTTATGCTCGAACACTTCTCAAGCAGTTGCAAGCCATCATTACACATCATACCTGTCAAATCCCAGCCACAGACCACAGAGGCGACAATTCGTATTCTCGACTTTCCGAAAAAGTAGAAGAGTGTGATGCAGGGGTAATGTTACC
Source organism: Rheum nobile (assembly GCA_027886185.1). Lineage (NCBI taxonomy): Eukaryota > Viridiplantae > Streptophyta > Magnoliopsida > Caryophyllales > Polygonaceae > Rheum > Rheum nobile. The sequence continues at coordinate 6,499,796 of WOAB01000506.1, read as the reverse complement.
AAAGAGGGTACAAAGAACATCACACAAAAATACGAGAATTTTTAATAATATTTAATCATGAATGAGAGGCTCCCAGATGTGGATGATTAGATGGGCTCATAGGAAGCATCAAGCATGATGGCTAAGGTAAGCTGTAGAGTCAACAATCATTTGGGCTTATAATGAGGGATCAATGCATCAAGTTGACTCTTTTGGGCTGAAAGAAAGCTGAATCATGTATTATCAAGATAGCATAGATGATCATGCATGAAATTTTGCACATACGTGAAGTATTAGCACGAGTTTGAGCAAGTTGTTCAACTAATGATCAAGAGAATGGATGCAGATCAAGACATGATAATTAACCTTTTACACTTTACCATGTAATTTAGCCAATCACCGAGGGAACACAACAAATAGACATGTAGTTAGAGAAACAGACCAGGCTTCATATGAAACTGAATGAAGAGTTCCCCAACAGGTATCCTAATGAGAAAATTGGCGTTTGATTCTTTGTTCCACGAATTTCCTTGTATGTCACTCTTTCTCCACACAGTGATGTCTTATCTCGATGTGCATGGTACCTAAGTGTAGAACTGGGAACAAATTAGACATTAAGTGCTTATACATATACCATTTTCCCTTACCTTTGGTCACCAGGTTGTTGAGTCTCAAGAAGGCCTGCAGAAGTGAGGTGAGACTCGTTTTGTTCCCTGTCAGGTAACTGAACTTAATACGAGTGAAATACCAAGAACTTTCCTCACTTTATCCTGCACAGAAAGAGTTAGTTCTTACGAACCCAGACAAGCTTATACTTTCTGGGTTTGGGAGCAACATATCTAATCTTAGGAGGTTCAACTTCTATATGCTCCCTAGTGGTGCGAGCAATCTCCTCATTGTGTTGCTTCAGCAGACACTCTTGCTTGTAATGGCCAGAATGCCCGCAATACCAACAGACCCTTTGGCACTTCAGATCTACATACTTGCTCTGTCCTGGCCAAGTTGTTTTGTTAGCAATCCTTGACTGAAAATCAATATTATTGGACTTACTGCTTTGGGATTGCTTCAGCCAAATTGCATGAGCCTTCTGTCCATGATACCAAGCCTTGCCTTCCTCAGTCGAGTTTGAACAGTTTTTGCCTTTGTTCCCTCCGGAGGAACTTTCCCCTTTTTCTTTTACAGAATGCTTTCCTTCGACTTTAGAGCCTTTTTGCTTGGTGCCATCAACAGAAAGTTTTGGTTGATAGCCAATCCCAAAGCGAGGTACTTCCTTTGACTCAGTCTTCTTTTCATTCTTGGTTGCAACAAAGACAATACCTTTTGGCTTGTCCTTCTGTTCCTCACTGAGTTTGGTTAGATCACTAGACAGTTTTGCATTTCCAAGTTTTAACATTAAAGACTCGGACTCAAGTGAGGAGACAGAGGACTCAAGAGACGTAATCTTCTCAGCGAGCTTAGGACATTCGACACATGAACTTGAAGGAAAAGATGAACCTTTCTCAAGCTCGAGCACTTTGTCTGCCCAACCCTGATTTTCTTCGATCAAACTTGAGATCGATTCATCCTTTTCTTCAATTTGCTCACTGAAAAGACTATTCTCATGAACAAGTTTCTTAATAAAAGATATCAAGCTTTCTTTTGATTTACTTTTCAAGCTTGAGATGAGTTCAGATTCACTTACCTCAGTTCCCTGTATGTCGCCTTTTGATTTGTCATGGTCTTCTATGGCCATCAAGCAGAGATCCCTAGAGCGCGACGAATCTTCATCATCTGAGTCGGAATTACCCCACGTTACGACCATTGCTTGCTTCCCTTCACGAACCTGCGGGTGACCAGCCTTTTTCTTGAAGCTTTATTGGCAAAATGTCCCTTGTGTTGGCAGTGGTAACAAACGACATCCTTCATGTCTCTGTTCCCTTCGGAGGAACTCTGTGTGCCCTTGTTTTGAGACCATATTTTCTTCATAGCTCTAGTGATGAGAGTCACATCTTCATCACCGTCCTCATCTTCGTCTTCAACTTGAGATAGGTCAAAGGCACGTTCAACCTTCAAGGCAATGCTTTGAGCCTTCTCTTCTCCCTTTTTGTTCATCTTGTGGTTGTATACAGAGGCGTTGCTTTCAAGCTTGGCAACAACCTCTTCCATGGTGAGAGACTTGATGTCAGTTTGGGAGTACAGAGCGAGAGCAATTGCGTCCCACTGAGAGTTGAGGCCTTGCATAAAGTGATGAGTGAGCTTTCAGTCTGGCATCTCTTCATCAAGGAACTCCAATTGACCTACGATCCCCTGGAACCTGGAGTAGAACTCTTGAATGTGCTCATCCTCTCCTTGAGAAATTTGATCGTACTCCTTCATCAAGGAAAGAATTCTGTTTTTCTTGACATCTTCATTTCCATGATGGAGACGTCTTAGAGCTTCCCAAATCTCCTTGACGGTTTTGTAGCCGATGATTTTCTTGAGATCCGTAGGGAGAAGGGCCATGTGAAGGATCTTCTTGGCTCTGCAATTCTTCTCCAGCTTCTTCCAGTCTCCATCGGTGTAGTCGATCTTTGGCTTAGGCTTTGTAGCGTCCTTTTCATTTGGGATAGCCATGGGGCCAACCTCGATGATTCTCCATATCTGTCCATCGAGGGAACAAATATGGGATTCGATTTGCTCAACCCACCAGTCATACTCACCGGCCATCAGAATTGGTGGCTTCCAGAATGAATCACTGATTGCATTGCTTGACGACGACATCTTTCCTGTAAATTCTGTAACGAAAACAATCTAGAGCACCAGGCTCTGATACCAATTGTTGGATCGTTAGAGTTACGTCTAAGGGAACAAAAGCTTTGTTCCCACAGAAGGCACAGCGGATTAAAATAGCATGAAAGATAACAGAACGAACTCACGATATATAGTGGAAACCCTGATTAGCAAAACTAGCTTCTCAAGGAAAAACCACTACCTTCAAGCTTCCGCTTGAGAGGATTTTGAAGTGTGTACTTGTCTTATTGATTTCTTGTTCGATTACACTTGTAGCATGGACTCCAAAATACTAGACTTCCCACCTAGATTCGAAGATCACTCCTACAACGATGAATCCGAACTCAACCCTCAAAGACTCACAAACACTTCACTCTCTTTTTCTTCTTAACTGAACGCTCTTTGTTCTACTTTTTCTTCTGCGTCGTTACATAGAAAAGAATCCATGCTTCTCTTAAATACAACTCGGCTAAAACCCTAATTGACACAAAATTAGGAAATACTAGAATCGGATTACAAAGATCTGATTTTGTTTTGAAGATAAGATATCACAACCGGTTATATTAATTAAGGAAGGAGTTCCTTAATTAATCCAACCGATTGGATAACGTTCTTCTCTCTCCAATCGCCTTATCTTAGGAAAGATTCCTAGGATCAACACGATCGGGTTTTCTCTCTCTCCATATCTTCGCGCAATCCGGCTTGATCCTTGGAGCCAAAGTCTTCATCATCTACCGCGTGGCTTCTTGGTTTGTTTCCTTAACACAGCACGCTGGATGACTTCTTTCCTTTTGCAGCTTTGATCTGGTCCGTCACTTCAGTTCCTTGAGAGGTAACAAAACGCTAAGCAAGCCTTTGTTCACTCTGAGATCTTGTGCTGCAAAGCTCCCTGGGATAACTCTTCTTGTCCCTGAAACACTTGGTACACATATTAGTTGAGTATTTGTTACCATCAAAACCTAAGGAATTCAACAAGGGGGAACGACAGATACTCTTGAACAAACATCCAAAGAGGAGGCACATAAGCTGCAGAAGGAGCACAGATAATGTTTAAAGCACTCAAAAGGTTCAGAGAAAGGTTGTTCTTGGAGTTACAACTCCAAACTAATTTGTTCAAGAGTTGGGGTTTCAGATTTAGAATAATATCTCTCCGCCTCCTTGTATCATTTTCCTGGCTATTACCATCAGTGTAGATGATCAAAAAGAGCCAAGAGATCCATTCCAAAATTTCCGGGGATAAAATTTCCTTCCAAATCAAGTTACAGGATCGGTTATCCTTCCCAATATCATAGGAAGGGCCAACAAAGGTGACACACTGAAGAGGTATGTCACAGATCCATATCAAAGAGCAAGGGTTCATGAAAGAAACAAAGACATCAGGATTCAGATAGAAGTTGGTCACATGGAAAGAGTAAGAGGTAATAGCCACAGAGTCTTGCATAAAGTAACAACAATACCAAGACACCAAACAGAGCAAAAAACTTGAAAAACATAAGTAAGAGAGAAGAAGCAGAGAGTTAGAGTAAGAACAAAAACACCTGTATCTTCTAGAATGACGGTTGTCGGTTTGAAACACCCGTAGATGAACAAGGTAGCGAAGAACACCATCAGCTACCCCACCGCATCGCCACCTGCTTTGTGAGCTGGGAACGGACACCCAGAGAAGGGATTCAGTCCCAAAGGCCAACACCCTCCTTGCAGCAACGGAGGGCATGTACATCATGGAGGGCTTGGAGTAATCTTTCTTCGCACTAGGGACGACATTGCCTTCACCATCTTCATACGAACTCTCCAGGGGACTCGGATCCCAAACCGGGACCAAGAAGCAACCTCCAAAGAGAATCGAATAGTGGAGAAGGGCCGAACCAAGCCACAGATTGAAAGTTAGGGCCAGGAAGCCACATATCTCGTTTCTATTGCAAACGTGGTGGGCATCAGGTTTTACAGGAGGGAAGGCCCGGCCTCCGGTAGCCCATTCACGACGGAGTCGCAGGCGTCGCGGTGGAGGATCGCCCACTCTCTCGTCTTGTCGTTGTCAATCGTGTGGTGGAAGCCAAGGATCTGCTCAGGAAGAAGATCTAGGCGTTGATTGGAGAGTTCATGGTGAGATTTAGATCTGATCGAGATCGAGATGAGGCTGAGCGGCTGATTTTCAATTTCTAGGGTTTGGGGTTGTAGAGTGAGAGTCATATTTGGGAGCGTTTTCATTTTTGTCTTTTGAACATTCTATATATCTCCAGCAGCTGTCGTTGTTCATTATATTTTAAAAATGTTGAAAAGGCATTGTTCATTGTATTTTTCACTCCTATTTTTCCGAAATATATAATGGCTCACCGGAGGGCGGGGTCGCGGGGGCGGCCTATTTTATGGTTTAACTTAATGGCATATTCGACTCATATGTGATGTCTAGTTATAGTTTAGAGCTTAACTTGCAAGAGTCCAAGAAGTTAATGGGCCGGCCTATTTTATGGTGGTGAATAAAAAAAATGTTTTTTATTCTCTTTGATAGCTTAATGGGCTTATTTTTGTTGTACAAAAAATAATCGGGCTCATTAAATACTTTATCTGGTTCTAAATTTCTAATATATGTTCTTAGAAAAATAAAGTTGGATTTCAATTATTTAAGATTATTTAATATGTTTTGTAAATTTTATTATTTTCTATTTAGGATTTAGTTTTTAATAATTATAATTTTTAAAAAGATCGGTTTTAAAAATTGGTACTTGTGTTTATTTTGAAGTTATAACTACACAAGAATGCAAGGAAATGAGCAACAAGAATCTTAGCCACCAAAGCGACAGGCTTTCAACTCCAAAGCCGCACCGGGTTTATTCCCTCACATGGTGAATTTCAAATAAAATAAGAAACGACCAATCTTACTCATAAAAATATTTATATACACTTGACGTTCTAGGCTTAAGTCTTTATTAAGTTTTAATTGTCATTTTAGACTTTTTTATCTATTTTTTTTTCAGATTTATCCTCATATTTAGTAATTCTTTTATTTTTATTTTTTTGGATTTTCAATTTTTTATTCATTATTTCCCTATTTTCTAGGATCTACTAATTACTTTTTTGATTACCCTTATGATTAGTAACTAATTTCTTTTGATTTTATTATTTTTCTTTTATTTTTTGTGAGATTTCATGAGCAGTAATAAAAAAATAATTAGTCACTAATCATAAGGGTAATCTGAGAAAATAATTGATTTCTTATTTTGTCTGAAATTTACTAGAACGTCAATTAAAACTTAACGGAAAGAGTATATGAAACGAGTGATATTTGATGCACAATATGTAGTTTTCGATCTAGCCCTTGTTTAAACAATCTATCTATATAAAAAAGGTAACATATTCGTCACAATTAATGACCTTTCTTTTCACAATTTTCTCTATATTATAATAAAGTCTTTTTACATAAAACTAATTCTCTCTAATCTTCTATCTTAATAAATACATTTAATGAAAATTTTTAACTCTTTTTCAACCCTTTTAAAATAAAATATCTATTTATTCATGCTTATATTTAAATATTATTTTTTTTTAAGATGAGTTGGAAACCAAGGATATATCCTTCGACATACATTCAAAAAGAAGAGAACATAAATCAAAATAAGCTAACACATTGGTTTTGTATTAGCTAAACGTATTTGCTTGAAATGTCACCTAAATAATGAATGTTTAAACTACTTTTATATAATAATTTAATATGAAATATACCTATACAAATTTTGTTATAAAGTTCACAAAGTGAATTTGTTTCATCTCATTTTATATTAATAACATAGTAACTTGTAAGGTATGATGAAATATCTTATATATACTATTTCGTTATTTAAAAATCAATTCTAAATTACAATAACTTTGATTGTAATTTTTTTATAAAGTACACTAATATGTTAAAAATATCAACTAACCAAATTATAATTAAATTAAACATGTGACGGATCCGTAACCGCGCATGTAACTAGTTCAGTTGTAAAAGTATCCTAATTAATTACCTACTCAGATTATTCAATGATTTGATATGGAAACCCATGATCAAATCCACTATTTCAGTCGTCGCTAGATATTTGGCTATATGATAGTCAAACATGTATCTGAGGTTCTCAATAAGTTAAAATAAAAGCTCTAAAGTAGAGTAAGGACAATTGGCTTGGGCAAAAAAGTTGAGATGGAAATAGTATAAAATTTAATGTATTAGATGAATCGTCGATCTGCATATATATACATATAAAGTCCATAGTTAATTAGGACATCGATGAACTTGGTTTTGGATTATACATAGCTACAAATTATGTTAAACCTAACCACCCAAAACCTGATATAATTATGATATATGTTTAAACACACTTTAAGAATTTATTTAAAAAAATGCTTATAATTCGTCAAATAAAATCAAAATTTCTAAAAATATAATTTTAATATAATCTTAAAAAAATAATATTATAAGTTAGAAAAATGGTAATAATATTTTCACTAATACGTAGGACTGTATAAAAGCTAGCAAGCACAAGAAAGTTGATTGAATAAAAGAGGATCGAAAGAAAAAAGATGGTCAATTGACTAGATTATTGTGACACTTTGATGTTAAGTGCATGATATCATAGTGAGTAATAAAGATGTAGGAACGAATTACATACCCACAGCTAGACACAGACAAAACCAAGCACAATCATATATCATCACCAGAACATTTAATCTTCCTTTCTAAAAAGCCATACATGATATATAATATGCATGCACATATCATATATCAATATAGCTAGTGTAGGTTAAAATTTGTCCGACACGGAATTACACCTTCACGAAACAGATAAGAAATGGTGGTCCCCACCAGCATTCCCATTTGACTCGCCGGCCTTCATCCCGCGCAGCTTCTTGGTGAGGGCCCCAGCTGACGTGGCGCTGGTGACGACATCGAGGTTGTAGAGCAGCGGCACGAGCGTGGCGGAGCAGAGGAAGACGAGCACGGGGCCGAAGATCCAGAGGAGCAGCGGCAGGGCCCCGTAGAAGAGGCGGTTGCCGACGGTGCTGAGGACGATCCCGCGCTCGAGGAGCTCGGCCACGTAGGGGGGCGACGTGGCGAGAGCGCAGGCCTCGGAGTCGTTTTGGTCGTCGACGTCACTGGTGGGGTCGTGGCGGGGGCTGTTGATGAGGAAGTTGACCTGGTTGAGGAAGCGGATGGAGAGGGAGTGGCAGAGGAAGGAGAAGAGGAAGATGAGGAGGAGGACCACGTATTTCAGGGCCATGATGAACTCCCCGTGGCCCCCGTAAACGGTGTCGTTTAGGGGCTTCTTGATGCTGTACGTGCTGCTTAAGATGGCTGCCATTCCGGAGCACAGTAGGATGGAGGTTGTTGCCATTAGGGTTGCTCCCATTATTGTGTTCCTTAGTGTTTGCACCGCTAATATGTTCTTCTTCTCATTGTCCTGCATGACAAACCACAAAAAACAATTCATTGCCCACATATATAATTTAATATTGAATTTCCTAACTTATTGATGAGTATGCTTGTTTGATATATCTAGTATGAGCTAAAACTCAATGATTAGTTGTATTTTGCGCTATACCCGATATTACAAGTTAAAATAAGAAAAAGTTAAATTCAACTTGTTAATGTTTAATAATCTTGGGGATATATTAAAAAATTTGGCAAAATTAAGTTATATTAATCTGTCAAGCTACTTAAATTATTAATTGACATTTTTTTATCGAAGACTCATCAATTAGATTAAAAATAATAAAACGAAGCTTAATTAGTTAATCTAAAAAGAGCTTTACGGAACGGAGTCATATATATCCCTAACAATTTACATAATTTTTCATAGGGGAGATAGGTAATTTCCTTAGTGTTTGTACGTACCTCATGAGTGAAATGAAACGTGTGTTAAAATATGGCCTATAATTAAAGGATATGTTAAGTGTGACATGTTTATACTAATCTGGCAATTTGGCCTACAAATATTATTTTAGAATTTATGTACCTTGGTGAACACTTTAAACTATAGAGGAGTATTTTCGAGACTATACTTTCTCTATTATAAACTCAAAATTTATTGAAAGCTATACCAAATTAAGTGCTTATTTCTAAAAATTAAGTAGATAATTAGATGTTGGATCGGACCGGGGTTTAATGGATAGATACGCAAGTAAGAATTTGGAACGGATTAATTACCGCGTTGAATCAAATGTATGTGTATATTCAATGGCGGAATCACACAATTTTGAATGAGGGGTATAACTTTTTTAATATTATATTAATATTAAATAATATTAATATCAATCTCACATGCATTCTCCTTCATACTTTTCTTTTTTTTAAATCAACATTAATCTTCATCAACGTTTTTAGATTTATTAGGAATAGTCGGAGATTAAAATACTTGAAATTGATAATCTCTTACTCGCACAATAAATTTGTCTATATTCATTTTTAGAATAATTCAATTTAATAAAAGTTTGTTAACACGTCAATCAAATTAAATTAAGTTTGAATTATAAATAAATTAATTCAAGCAAATCTATACCTAAATCGAAATACCCTAACCATCACGATTCGAATTTAGAAGATCGAAAATGAGTTATTGTTTCATAATTCAAAGTGAGATGATCCGGGTATGAATTTAAATGTTTTATTAGCAAATCCTCCTAATTTGAGTGCAAGAAATACGTGAAGTTGGACCGAAATACCCTTAAACTCAAAAATATTTACTGAAATTCCTAAAAAAAAAAAAAACTCGGGACGAATGGGGGGCATGGGACCCTCCTGTCCCCAGTTCCGCCCCTGTGTATATTTTGTATGATAATGGTGGATTTCAATTAAAGGGAGATGATTGGGTTATGGATGATGATGAGGACGGTATGAAATTGATGGTAGTGGTATATGAAGTGGCATACCAATAAGGTAACAATATTACTGCTACAAATGGTGGCATCTTGTTCAGAAAAACACTACCATAAGTAAATCTTCAATAAATCGAGCTAGGTTCAATATAAGATTGCTAAAAGCGTGATTCTAGGGGCGATAGTTACATATGCCAAAATAGTAAAAATAGCAGTGTCAATTGTTAAGTATATTATTAGATTTCAATCATTATTAAACGGTTTTTCTAGTGTGTGTCCATGGAAACGTGCTAACAAACTTAAATAGAAAATTTATCTTTAAAATATTTTCTAATAGAAAATTGATAAATCCTTAGCAAATAAGATTAAACTAATGACTAACAAAATAATTGCTAAAAAAAAAGTTATTAGAGTGTGCCCATGAACATATACTAGAAAAAAACCATTATTAAAAAAGAGAATATTTAAATGCTCTAAGCTGAAGTCTGAAGATTCAATATTTAGAAAACTCAATGAAAGCAGCAAGAATTTGCTAATTGTTTGCAAGTAATCAACTTAGTATATATTTGTCCCACCCCCATATCTTTGTTCAACTTAATAATAAAAAATGGAGACCCACTTGGGAAGTGATGTATACAACCTTAATTAATTGAATTCAGTTAAGGTTGTTTGTCCCAATTATGTAACAGATCGGAAACATTATTAGGCTAAATACCAAACAAATTGGTGTGTATGCACATGCATGTTAAAAGACTTGATTCCATATATATTTCCAATAATTGATTCATTAGTATTTTTATTTATGAGTTTAATTTACAGGATGATATCCACATCCTAGAGTGTTAAGAACTTTTTCCGGTAGAGGTGTATATATATAAAAAAATAATAGAGAAGTAGTGATTGCTTGGTGGAATCATGATAATGTTTGTTTGTTTCATGTGACGTACGGATGTGGCGTTACATAATGTGCTTCCGTAATACATGTTGCACAACGTAACACATGGCGTCAAACTATGATCGATCATGCAAATCGCACATCACTTTTCCTAGTAAATTAATCGTGTCCGTTTCAAAAACCCCGTAAAAACATGGGGGTTAAAAGTATGTTACCCTTTAATATAGATTTCTTGCACGATAACTTGCTCACAGCTTTCATCATTTTCCCCCTTTTAAATCATTAAAGATATATGGATTTTTACATAAAAATAATAAAAACAAAACAAGAAAGTAAGGAGGTTTGTTTTAATAAAAAAACTGATTAGATCAACAAATAGAACGCTTTTTATTTTTTTGTAAGGAAATTTAGTAATGAATGAATCAAAGAGGAATTGATGTATATGTATATAAGCTGGTGGAACAAAGTGAAAGCATTTAATTAATTAAAGCACTTGAATGATTATCAAATGGTCCCTAATGGCCATTTTTAATTCATTCCATAATCAGTCTTAAGAAATGAATTGATCAACCCATTTAATGCAGCCTCATGGCCTAATATGTTAAGTTAGTTTTTTTTCCTAGATGAGAAACCATTTTGATCTCGTGCCAAGACATTAAATTTGGTAAGTTTATTTTGTTATGTGCACATGAAAAATAAAAAAAAACGGAGTTGAAGGAACACATTACCCGCATCATGGAGGAGACCCAGAAGCGGCGGCCAGCGGCATTGATGCCGATGATGGTGGTAAGAGGGCGCGTACGAACCCTACGCCAGAGCCACGCGTGGTAGAATGCCACCAAGCCGAGCCCGGACGGGACCAAGAGCAGGTCCAGATAGCATGTTCTCCACTCCATCGTAGTCTCCTGCACCCGCGGCGCCGTGCACGACTCCACTCCACAGGCTGTTTAATTTGTGTGTTGGTTGGTGGTGCATGTAATTAAGTACGTAACATTGCCTTTGGTTCATACAGCAGCGCGCTGCTTCTATATATATAGAGAGGGGGGAAGCGAAGAAAGGAACGCCAACTAGATGCGCGCGAGCACTACACCTGTCAACACTTGATTTGACGCACTCATACGTAAAATAAGGGTTACACATTTTCCTTACAATGGCTATAAATTCCTTCTTAAAAGAAATAAGGGTTACAAATTCATGTGATATAAGACTAGAGATTTATTTCTGTATGATGATCTATGTGTTACATAATTATATATTTAGGATACAAAAAAATTGTTTTTTTTTGAAAAATTATTGTAGATAATCAATTTTGTATAATATATATTAAGCTTGTTACAATACTTGTGACGTGCATGGATAAACTTTTTCTAAAAGTATGTTTTTTTTAAGAAAGTTTAAAAATAAAGCAAAGATGATTTATAATAAAAATGGAAATTCTAAAAATGATGTTAATATATATTTATGTGCCATTGTAATAAATATTGAGCATTTTTCTTCTTCAATTTGTGTAGTAGTGATTGAAGAAACGTTCTACAGATCATTAGATTTGATAAAAATTTAACTGATAAAAGACAAACTGATACTTGAGATCAAATCCTCTATTTTTGTAATGCTTTTTTTAGGTTAAACTTGGTTATTTTATACTCTAAATTCTATAATATAAACCCTAAAACATAAATTTTAAATCCTAAACCCTAAATTCGATTTAACACTTAAATCTTATACTATAAATCCTAAATCTTAATTAATAATCATAATTTAAGGTTTAAAATATAAAATATAAAATAAGTAAATAAAATTTAAAAAGAACATAAAAAGATATAGGAAGTAGCAAATTTAATGTGTTGATACTTAGGATTGAACATATTTTACAACTCAATAATTTGGAGCTACAAAATGCAATTCTTACATAATTCAAGTCCACTTGACTCCAAAGTTTCAAAATATATATTAGTCCAACACCTTTAGATTTAATAAACTAATTCTACTGAAAAAATTGAACCCAATATAGCCCAAACCTAACTTATTACATGTACGATCCAATAACTCGGGGTGGGACCTAGATGCTGAATAAAAAAGGAAGAAAGCAACAAGATGAATGTAGACTTGTTTGAATGAAATGTGCAACACCAAAGTGTGTCGCTCTACTTTATATGAAGGCACCAGATAATAAGCAAAGGCAGTTCGACAAGGATTTTGTCCCGTCTGTCCACTAATTGCTCTTCATTTTTAATCATCAAATTCCACGTATATATATTATATACATATACACCTTCCTTAATTCAATATTTTTTATGAGAAAAGAATTAGACGCGACCTAGTATTAATGGTGTAAGGTCCGGTCTAGAATATCTGTTGAATCGTAGTGTATTGGACAGAGAACGGTATGACTGTTCCCTGGACAGCGAAAATAAACAAATATTCAAAGTAACAACAAAGTTCCATAACGTATACTTGTATCATTAAGAATTGTACAATCTCACAAGTCTTCTCTCCACATATACCCTAAGTTATAAGACTTTGCGTGCAATCAACTCTCAATGACACAAGAATACAACAAAACCCTAAGTTGTACAATCTCACAAGTCTTATCTCCACCTACTCACACACAGTTCCTAGGCTTCTAGACTTTGAGTGCAATCAACTAGTAACAACACAAGAACATAAGAAAACCCCAAACAATCAAGTACATACCCGTACCTTGTCTTGGATTTCCGATCTCAACTTTGCAATAAGCTCCTTGTAGTCTTCAATGGGATAGCTGAGATACCTTACCCTAAGGTATCCTCATCTATATATAGTGGTAGAAAAGATCTCTTACCAAATTACCAAATAGTTAGCAACCCCGCTATATAAGGTAACGGTGAAAGATTTTCTTTCCAACTAAACAATTCAGCTCATAGACACATAGTTTCCATCTATAACTTTCCTAAGACACGTTATCTTTCTCTTCTTTTCCAAGTAAAACTCAAAATCTCATTTCCTTGTATAATGGAGTCTATCTGGGAACATCTGGCAACTCTCTGCGTTCCACATCATTCCACAGACGCTGTTTCCATATATAGAATTTTCTCCTGTGAGCAACTGGCACTTCCTGCGTTCTGCATTGTTCCTTATATGCTGTTTCCATGTATAAAAGTTCCATTGTTTCACAACGTTCTGTTGCACTCCTCTGCTTTCTCTTCTTCACGTGATTTTCATTGTTCCCTAATTCTTTCATAAAACCTGAAACGCATAGGAATAACAAAAACCATAAAACCTAATGGTGTTTATCATCATCAAAACTAGAGGGAACGTCAAAGTTCCAACAAATTCCCCATTTTTGGTGATGACAAACCCATTAAAAAATTGTTTGATCAAAACAGAGTAATAAGCAAAGCAATATAAATCAACATGTATCTCAATTTAAATGTATAAGCAAAATTTTATGTCAAATGAATAATTGCAATTCATACATTCAAGTTACATCATCGTTTCCCCTCAGCACTAGCATCGTCCATAAATTCACAAAGAATTAGGAACAATTAAACTATTACCTCTCTTTACTGAGTTCTTCGCACAATTTTCCACACTTCCCCCTTTTGACATCATCAAAAGATCAAAAGCAAACAGTGGAACAACATATCTAAGCAGCAGTTACTAGCAAAGAAAAGTTCATTTAACTTGCATGGAATTGATTACAAAAAGCAAAAGACAACTAGACAAACAAGCACAAAAAGATCAAAATGCAAGCACTTAAACAAGATAATATATTAGAAAGCCAAGAGAAGAGGGTAAGACGGGCTGGATAAGAGAAGGTGTCCACTCAAGACTCAGAGTCTTCCTTCCGTTCCTTGTCCTTGCTGAGGAAGTGTTCAAGAAGCAACGACATAATATTCTTAATATCGCGCAGCTCAGCCAACATTTGGCCTTGCACATAGCTGTTCCTTGAAGTTCCCTCACCAGGTTCGCGTTTGGGCACTTCGGAAGGGGGAAACGTTCCCTTATCATCCCCTTGATACTGCATTTTGCTGATGTTCACCATGTCGAGCTCACGGACCATGGGAACCTCGTCTTCTTCTCCGTAGACCTTCTTTTTCTTTTCTTTCTTTCTTATATTCCTCCTTTTTTTAACTCTTTTTGCAGCAAAGTAGTTGTTCCTCTCTATAGTTCCATCATATCAAAATTTAATTTCTCCTTCTCAGCGAAGCACCGTTCTTTTGTAATTCTCAACGTTCCTCTTAACGTTCCCAGCACTGACGTTCCTGTTCACTGTTCCCCCTCAGGTCAAGTCTCATCTAGAAGATTCCAAGATACTTGAGTGGATGGAAATGCCGGTTTTGATATTTTATGGGGTTCACACAAAATATCAAAGATAATGATTCCCAGTAATATTTTATGGGGTTCACACAAAATACACAAAATATCCAAACAAAAATATAGGTAGGGAACAATGACGATCCAGATAATGATTCCCAGTAAAATTTGGCAAACAAAGAAATGTGCATAGGGAACGTTTACCTGGATCCAAGCTTGGGACGATAGTGCAACCAATTATCATTTTGGCTTGTAATGAGGGTGCAGATAATCAAATCGGTCGCTTTGGGCTTGAAAGAAGATGTTATCATGTAAAAATGAAGCACATATGATCAAGAATAGATGTTGCAAGAAGTTTTGAAAAATTGTAACACAAAGCACATAGCAAGAATAATAAACAAGTCATTTGCAAAGAACATGCCACATAGAAGATGTTCCCTAGTTTATAATTGATCGATCTAGCCAATCACTGAGGGAATAGTGAAAGTGGAGTTCCTTAATTTAAGGAGATCATCCCAAGGAGCATTCTCAAATACTCAAAGGGTTTTCTATCCAGTGCTTTGGTAAAGATATCTGCAACTTGATCTTCTGTCCTGCAATGATCCATTCTAATGAAAATTTTCTCAATATTATCACGAAGAAAATGGTGACGAATATCAATATGCTTAGTACGTGAGTGATGAACATGATTTTTGGAAATGTTGACAGCACTAGTATTATCACACATAATGGGAACGGTGCCAAGAGACATACCAAAATCCTCCAATTGTTGTTTAAGCCACAATACCTAGGCACAACATGATGCAACAACTACATACTCAGCTTCGACGGTTGAAAGGGCGACATAATTTTGCTTCTTTGATCCCCAAGAGACAAAGCATGGGCCAAGGAACTGTGCCGTCCCGGAAGTGCTTTTGCGATCCACTAGGTGACTGGCAAAATCAGCATCAATGAAACTCATTGTTCCTTGGATACCAAATGTAGAGATGATCATTCCCTTTCAAGTACCGCATGATCCATTTGACTTCAGTTAGGTGTGACTCAGGATTTGCATTGTAGCATCCACATTTTTTTTCATTCAAATCTGATTTATCTTGATTTTGAGTTCAACACAACTTCTCATGTTCCTACAATTTCTCAGCATCTCTTATCTCCAAGGGCAACGGTTCCCTTAGAGTGTTGTTGAAGTGAGGTGAGGTGATCTCTAGTTCCCGTCATATGGCATGAACATGCTCTATCAATGGACCACTTGTTGTTCCCCCTCACTTCATCCTGCATTTAGAAAGTTAGTGTTTCACTGTTTCGCGACCCATGCAAGTTTGGCTTTACCTGGTCGCTTAGAGACAAAGTGATATTCTCTAGGCTTAGCATGGAACAAATCAAGAGATGCATCAAAATCATTCAAATCAACATTGTTACTTGTTCCTTCGTTGTGTGTGCTCTTCAGTGAACTTTTGCTTCTTAGCACAGTTTTTCACAACATGGACGTTGTTCCCACAATGCCAGCAAATCTTATAATAGTCCCCCAATGTGTACTTACGGTTTGGGACATGCATTCTACGTTGCTTGGCTCTAATTGGGTCAGGTGTACTAGGCAAATTACCATGAGATTGGATGAGGTACATCTTATGGGCAGGTTGACCTTTGTACCATGATTGGCTTTCACTCAATCCACTCTTCAGAGTTTTCACACGCTCTTCTAGATAAGAGTTCCTATTCTTATTACTCTGAAGTTCCCTATCTTTTAGTTCTCTAAGCTCAGGTATGGTTAACTCATGTTCCTCACTCTCTTGTTTTTCTCCTTTGTACCCCAGACCATACTTGGGCTCAACAAAGGTAATTTCTTCTTCCTTAAGCTTTTGCTCAACTAAGATAGAGTGAATTTTATCAATCTGAGCTTTCATCTGAGACAGTTCCCTAACAGTGCTAAAGGAACTAGGTTCACTGTGAGTGACATCACTTCTAACACAAGGAACAACAGAGGAACTAGCAATTCTAGATAAAGATTCATTCAATTCAATGCATTTATCCTCAGCATTACTCAAGTCATTTTGAGTTTTAAGGTTCTCATTATACATGATTTTGATAAGTGAAATCAAGGACTTTTTATCAAAATTGACAAGAGATTCAAAGAAAGTTTCAAGATCTACCTCTTGTTCTTCGCTTGATGACTTCAGAGTCATTGCACACATTTTGTTGTTCCCCCATGCCTCTGGCTCGTCATCATCAGAGTTGGCACATTCATCACCCCAAACAGCAACGAAAGCCTTCTTTTTGTCATTCCCAGAATTTTCACCATTGTTGTCTGAGTTGTTCCCTTTGGGGCACTTGTTAGCATATTGACCTTTGTCCTTGCAGTTGTAGCATGTAACATCTTTGAAATCATGTTTCTCACCATTGTTCCCATCATTCCTGAATGATATGCCCTTTCGATAGAGGGAACGCATGGTCTTGGTGAGAATGGCAGTTTCTGGATCCATATCATCCAAGTTTTCATCTTTGTTGTCCTCTATCATCTGGATAACTTTTTCAACCATCAAGGCAATGCCTTTAGATTTAACATATTTGTCTTCTTCATCATACTTTTTAATTTTCCCAAATACTTCATGAAGTGTGAGTTTGAGAGTATTGGGATTCTCCTTGAGAATTGCTTTAGTCATCTTATGCCTTAGAGGAAGTCCATCAATAATGATGAAAATTTTCTCCTTGGGAAGAATTTCCTTTTCATCGACATCGTGAGCAGCAAGTCTAGTGGTGATTTCCTCAAATCTGGATTGATAAGAGGAAACAGTCTCCCCATCGATCATGGCAAAGTTATAGAAGTCTTTCTTTGCTTGGAAATGATCAAGCTCTCTAAGATCAGAACTTCCCATGTACATATGTTCCAAGGCTGCCCACATATCTTTGGCAGTTGCACAAGAGTGTAATTTGGATGCATCTTCAATGTTGATTGCGTTGTTGATAAACATTCGAGCCTTAGAGTTTTTCTCCATGATTCTGAAATCATCTTGGCTCCAAGGTGTTGTTCCTTTGATTACATCTTCAACAACTTTTTCTTCACCAACCTCAATGACTCTCCAGCATTGGTAGTCATTACTCTTCATCTAGTCCGTGAAGAGGTCTTTCCAGTGTTGGAACTTTCCACCGATAAGCAGGAACGGTGGTTTGTTGTTCCCAAGCCCAACTTCATGAGTGGAAGACATTGTTACTTGTGAATCTGAAAAGAACACACAATCTAGAGCAAACCTATTCTGATACCAATTGTTGATTCGTAGTGTGTTAGACATGGAACGGTGTGACTGTCCCTGAGCAGCGGAAATACAAAGATTCAAAGTAACAACAAAGTTCCATAACGTATACTTGTATCATTAAGAATTGTACAATCTCACAAGTCTTCTCTCCACCTATATCCTAGGTTACAAGACTTTGCGTGCAATCAACTCTCAATGACACAAGAATACAACAAAACCCTAAGTTGTACAATCTCACAAATCTTATCTCCACCTACTCACACACAGTTCCTAGGCTTCTAGACTTTGAGTGCAATCAACTAGTAACAATACAAGAACATAAGAAAACCCCAAGCAATCAAGTACATACTCGTACCTTGCCTTGAATTTCCGATCTCAACTTTGTAATAAGCTCCTTGTAGTCTTCAATGGGATAGCTGAGATACCTTACCCTAAGGTATCCTCATCTATATATAGTGGTAGAAAAGATCTCTTACCAAATTAACAAATAGTTAGCAACCCCGCTATATAAGATAACGATGAAAGATTTTTTTTCCAACTAAACAATTCAGCTCATAAACACATAGTTTCCATCTATAAACTTTCCTAAGACACGTTATCTTTCTCTTCTTTTTCAAGTAAAACTCAAAATCTCGTTTCCTTGTATAATGGAGTCTATCTGGGAACAACTGGCAACTCTCTGCGTTCCACAGACGTTGTTTCCATATATAGAATTTTCTCCTGGGAACAGCTTGCACTTCCTGCGTTCTGCATTGTTCCTTATATGTTTTTTCCATGTATAAAAGTTTCCTTGTTTCACAACGTTCCGTTGCACTCCCCTTCTTTATCTTCTTCACATGATTTTCATTGTTCCCTAATTCTTTCATAAAACCTGAAACGCATAGGAACAACAAAAACCATAAAACCTAATGGTGTTTATCATCATCAAAACCAGAGGGAACGTCAAGGTTCCAACAGTATCCTTACGGATGAGAACACAGAGTTCTGGATTGGAATTTAAGGCAAATCTCGAAGGTGAGAAGCTGAGTTTAGCAATTTGGTCAGCCGAACGGTTCACCTTCCGAAAAATGTGTCTAATAAGGACTTCTTGAAAATAACGAAGATCGATAAGAATATCAGCGATGACCATTTTAATTTCCCAATGGCAAGTCCAAATGCCTAGGATTGAGTTAATAAGGCATAAGTTATCTCCTTCAATTTCAATTTTGTTGAGGTTTAGTGAAATGGCTGATTTGATACTGTTTTTTAAAGCCATGGTTTCTGCCATGAGGATAGATTGGCATCCATACTGTTGATTGGCCATATGGATTATCTCAACATTTTCATTTCTGATAATAAATCTCGTTCTTGTTTTTCAATTTTGTATTTTAGTACCGTCAAAGTTTATTTTACAAAATTCTAATCGAGGTTTATCCCAATTGATATTTTTGGTTTTACGCCTTTGAGCTGGATTGGGTTTTAATTTTGTAGAGTATCAAATTCAATTTGTTTGGTTTTATTCCAGTTATGAATAAGGGTTTTGATGTAAAGGGTAAGATTTTTTATTTTGTCCGGGCTTGGTGTTTGGAATATTATTTGGTTTCTATTAATCCAGGTGCTCCACCAAGTAGTGGCAAGACAGACCCATTCACTTTTGGTAAGTAATGATTATAGTTCACATATTACTTCTATTGGTTTTTTATTATTAGTATTTAAACTTTTAATATAGATTTCAATAGGTGAACTTTGCCTTTTGATTTGTCTTAGTGTGTTCGGGCATTTGAATAGGAAGTGGTTTAGGTCTTCGTGAGGGTTATTGTAAGAATCACATGCAAGGGGAATCACAACATGTTTTTGGGCTAATCTAGCTTTAGTGGGTAGTCCGTCATGACATATTTTCCATAAGAAGTTTTTGACTTTCGGATAAGTATCCAGTTTCCACAACCATGAGAGATTGTTCGTTGTAGGGTTGGTTTGTTTGGTGATAAGTTCGAAAGCTATTTTGGTAGAGAACCAATCATTCTTATTGGGAGCCTAATATAGTCGGTCAGGTATATTATTTTGAGGTAAATGAATATTGGTAATAATATCAACAGCCTCATCATGAAGTATCCTTTTGAGCTTAGTAGAGTTCTATTCTTTGTTTGTGATAAACTCACTAACTTTGGTCTCTTGGTTGATGGTGGTATGTGGGAGGGTGTAGTCTTTGAGTTTAAAGTTAGGAGTCCAGTAAACCTCCTAGAAGTTGATAGAGCGGTCATCCCCAATGAGCCATTGCAGGCCAATTTTGAATTCATTACAGAGTTTAAGGATTTGTCCCCATTGCCAAGAGTGGTTAGTTTTTCTGGTATGGTTAAGAATATTAGAATTCTTTAGATATTTTTCATTTATGATTTTAACCCAGATGTCATTTGGTTCAGCAAAAAGTTTCCAGATAAGTTTCATTTGCAGAGCTTTATTCATATCTTATGTTTTACGGATACTGATCCCTCAATTTGATTTATTTTTACAAATTGTATCCCACCCGATTAAAAGTTTATACATATGTTCTTTATTCCATAAGAAATTTCTATTAACTTTATCAAGTGAGTTGTGTACAGAAGTTGGTAGCATAAAGCATTGCATAATGTAATTAGGTTTGGCAACCAGATTTGCTTTTATGAGGGTTGCTCTCCCTTCAAGGGAGAGAGAACTAGCTTTCCATTTTGATATGTAGAGGTTAACTTTCCCATTAATAATTGGACATCCTAGGTATTTATCCAAGGACACAGAGCTAGAAATGTTGAGGATTGACTAGATCAAAGTCTTTGTACTATTTGATGTATTTGGTGTTGTCTGAAAAGCATATTTATGATAGTTAACACATTGTCCTGATATGAAACAGTAGTCTTCAATTATAGATTTGACATGCTGTCATGCTATTTGGTTTGCTTTGGCAAAAATAAGGATGTCATCTGCAAAGGCTAGAAAGGGGATATTTGATCCCATTCGGTTGATTTTGAACCCTAGTTGTTTGGTATTGATGTTTGCTTCATGTTGTAGTTTTCTAGCCAGTACTTCAGCTCCAAGGATAAAAAGAAATGGCGATAGGGGGTCACCCTGACGAAGCCCTCTCTTTGGATAAAAGACATCGGTTGGGCCATTATTTACAAGTACTAAGAAGGAGACGGTTCCAATACACTCTTTGATCCAATCAATGAATTTTAGTGAGAAACCGAATTTGTTAAGGACATTAAGGATGAAGTCTCATTCAATTTTGTCATATGCTTTTTCCATATCTAGTTTGATAGCGATCTATCCTTCCTTGTCTTTCTTAGCATGAAAGGAGTGAAATATTTCATGAGCTATCAAGATATTATCTTGGATGGTGCGATCAACAATGAAAGCGCCTTGTAGGGGATGTATAAGTTTATTTAAGATGGGTTTTAGCCTTTCAGTTAAAATTTTGGAGATGACCTTATAGATGGTTGAGCAAAGACTAATTGGTTGATACTGGTTTGTCGAATTGGGATTGTCACATTTGGGTATTAGGGTAATAAAGGTGTGGTTGATTTGTTTGAGTAGTTTACCAGAATGAAATAAGTTTTTAACTACTTTCGTAACAAGTGGTCCCACAATGTGCCAATATTTTTTGATAAAAAAAAGTGCAAACATTTCATCAGGTCCTGGTGATTTGTCGCTACCAATGTTGAAGACAACAATCTTAACTTCATCATTAGTAACATTTATGGTTAGGTTGGTGTTATCTTGGTCTATGACCTCTTTTGTAATGTTGCATAGCAGGTTTTGTAGGTTGTTGTTATTAATAGTTCCTTTTTAAAGCGTTTTTCAAAATCTGATATAATTTTATTTCAGATGTTTTCTAGACCAATAATAATCGTTCCTTCTTATGTTCTAATTTCCCGTATGATTTTGCGGCTTCTTTTTCCATTCACAGTTATGTGGAAATAGTTTGTATTAAAATTAATAGATTTGATATGCTTGGTTTTGGCTCTCTAACTCTAATATTTTTTTATGAAAAGATAATAGGCAATCTTTTTTATTAATGAGTCTATTTTATTTGTTGATTAAGACTTGATTCGGGTTATGAGCCTGGTGAGGGAGAAGTTTGATTTTTGGTTACTTGCTGATCGGCGGCGTTTGGGAGGAGTGGTTGAGAGAGAGTGTTTGCTATTAGGGTTTGCCATGTTTCCTTTCCTTAATTCAATTGTTTCAATAGGACGTCTTTCTACCACTAAATTAAGAAAAATGTAAAATGATTATGAAATGTTATCCACGCAAGAATCCGTTGATAGAAACGCCCACCATATATTATTCCAATCCTTATAGGTTTGCACGTAGATGTCTGTATATTAACATTTGTGATATACTTGTTATTGGAGATTTGGAGTATAATAAAACCTTTGGTTTTGCATGGATAATATAAATTTTGGCACTCTAGAGCGCACTTTCGATCCATGTTTTTTAGAAAGGACCCGGTAGTTTTGTTAATGGTCAGATTCTATATTTTAAGAGCATACTTTCAAACAATTTTATATTTGTAGTACGTTTTTCATATTAAATATAAGCTAGTTGCAGTAATTTACTTCTAGAAAAGTTACACTTCTCCATCAGAAAGAAGTATGTGATCGTTCCGACCCAAAAAAAAAAGTTTCTGATCGAACCAAGCAAGCCCTCGTGTGCTAGATGTTTTTTTTTTACTGTTTTAACTAGGAGCATATTGAGTCCAATTTATTACGATCGATTTTAGAAATTTCTTAAGTTAATTTATTTCACATTTTCTAGGTCAATATGATTGAATACCGAATCATTTGTTAGATGGATGTTTGTGGCAAAATCTTGAGATATCTATGTGGATACAAGTTCAGTAGCAATAGAATGAGAAAAATAGAAAGATAGGATTTGGAACCATACACAGGGCCGTTCAATGTTGGTCCTGTGCTAAATATAATAACAATTATAATTTATTAAAAAATAAGAAGGATGAAATAAAGAAAAATAATTTTTTTAGGTGAAAAAATTATGGTATTTTAATTGAATATGAATTGATTGATTAAAATCACACATATAAGTTGTCTTCTTAACAATATAAGATACTAAAAATAAAATCTTTGACCAAAAAAATAGTTACTAAAATAAAATAGATATTAATAGTTATAATTTCTTAATATAAGAAAGACAAAATAAAAAATGATGTTGGTGAGATTTGAATTTGAGTTGATTACTTTAAAAAAAACATAAAACCTCTAGTACAAGTTGTATTCATTAAACATATAAGCTACTAAAATTTATAAGGGGTCCTAAAAATTTGAAGACCTTGTTCCACTGGGCCTAATGGAATACCATAATGGACGGGCCTGACCATATATATACTAAAATAAGATAAGTTAATGTCTATGACTTTCTCATATTTAATTTATCATATGTTATTTTATTTTTTAAAAAAATAAAATTTAATTATATATTAAAGATTTTTATCCTAAATTTATTATTAATTTTTTCTTATTTAAATTCAAATCAGTTGAAAATTATAAATAAATCAATTAAAAAGATTATGAATTAATTAACACGATTATAAATCAATTATAAATAATACGAATAAATTTTATTATAGATTATAGATTTCTATTCTAAACTGATTACTTTTTTTTTTGGAATTTCCCTAAACCTATTACTTGTATCCTCCTTAGGCCCATCAATAGCAACAACCTTGGCTCATTAACTAGAATCAACCGCAACAATGGGGTAATCCAGGTGCAGGAGTACTCGGATCTCGGCTTCAAACTCAGCAATCATACTATGCGGGTCAACAATTCAATGGCTACCCACATTGGGATCAGTCTGCTTTCATGCATGCCATGGACAACATGACTCTATGCTCAAAAAAAAAAAAAAAAAAAGAGAACCAGAATTCCAATGAAAATTTTTGGACAAGCCAACCTAAAGATCAACAATAGACAATTAAAATTACTAATTGTTCTTGTCACACCTCATCTCATCAAAAAGAATTGAAACATTATGGGTATATAGGTTTTTTAAGTGTTGTAAAGAGTGGGAAAACAATTATTTAAAAAAATATTTTCTTTATTCGAAATATGCTAATTAGGCTCGGTGGAGATCAACGGGAGCAGGTGACCACTCAAGCCTTCTGGATCCGACACAAAATGACAACCCAAGGGAATTGTCATTCTCACATTTAGCAACTGTGGAAACCATTTATCACGGGACTAATTTTCTAAGTAATTTATCATCACGTACATATCTTCCACAATCAAAATCACTAGTACAGAAAAGTCATTTCTCAGGAGTTTTTTATCAAAGCAGAAGGGGGTTTTTGTATTCCCGTAATTAGCTTCGCTGAGAAATATTTTTCGGGGATTTTATAAAACCCCCAAGAAACGATGCACACGGTCAGGGTTATTTTTCGGGGGTTTTGCAAAACCCCTGAGAAACGATGCACACAGTAATTTTTTTTTTTTAAATCCTGAGAGATATTTCTCAGGGGTTTTGTAGAACCCCTAAAAAAAGATGCACACTTTCAGGGAGTTATGGTCGCTTCATTCACGCCCTCAACCTGCATATTCATATTTTCCTTTCTGCATCCACAATCACAACTCATACATAGTACACAACTAATGAAGTAGAATAAATCCTTGCTAATTAAATGCATTGCACAATTGCAAGAGAGAAAAAATTGAACTCACACATATATTTGTCAAATGCTAAGGAAATCCTACAACTCTACTTTTTCTACAACCAATTCAAGGTGAAAAATGTCACTGTTTTGCATCTAATTTCTAACTTGTAAGTGGAATAGCTACTATACAACATGTATCTCCAAATATTCCAGCATTCCTCTCATATCCCATCAATGAAGAATGTCAAATAAGCTAGGTGAATCTTGAAAATACTGCAAAACATAAGCACATACATTGCATGTCAATATTATTTCTATTCATATGTGTATATGTATACTTGAACATCAAATTGTATAAGCTTTATACCACACACTTACATTGATGGATATGACGGTACACTTATGATCCATTATCTCTCGCATGTATTGCATATAAAATAACTGAAATCTAAAGTGTGTCTGATTCTTAGTCATGACACTTTAAAACCAAAGCAAAATAATACAAATCACCACATGTACTGAACAACTTACAAGCATATATATTGTGAAATATAAGATAGATGGGGAATGGAAACAATATTGATAGACTTACTGAAATATTCAGCCAATGTATATTCCTCCTATTGTTTCTGTTTTCATTCCAAGAACCAACTCTCTCCACTCCTTTCAAGTTAGTTAATACCATTCCAATTGTCACCTACAACGTACCTCTACGATTTATTTTACATGAAAACATAGCAGAAATTAAAATTTAATTGCTAACAATCTGGAATCAAAGCCAACAACCTCCTAGAATTACTTAAATAATGGGAAACACTGAGGGCCAAATATGAAAACAAAGATAGATTACATAATCATCCAATTTTGACTAGAAACTACAACTCATATAACATAAATAAAGGACATCATTAAACTTGAATTTTTATATTAAAAAATCTATCTACAACTCATATAACATAAATAAGGAGTATTGTCTCATAAAATAATGTATAAAATGTCCAAATAAGACATGATTTTCTTAAAAATCTAGCGCATTTTATATTGAAATGAAAGATTTAATAATATACAAAGAAGAGTGTGGTGAAGTTACTTGAGCTTGAAACTTGAGCAATTGAATTTACTTCACGACCTCATCCAACACATAAGTTGTGTTTCTCTGCAGAAGATAAAAATTACTTGACACTAATGTGTATATATATGTAACAGAAATGGAAATTAATAAAAATTAATGTTGAAAAAGAATGGTTGGATCAACCTTTTCGCCATCAGGAAGTATCTCTTGCAAGGTTTTTATATTCTCCATGAGGTGGATACGCACTGACTGGGTAAGTTGGTGGTGGAGCTTGGTGCAGATCGGGAGTTAGCGATCTTATAGGCTCAGCAGCAGGCCCAACACCTTGGCCATTACTCCCGCCACGGTGTTGAGGTGGTGCCCCACCTCGTGGATGTTAAGGTCTCCTGCCTTGGTACTCGTAGGGTCCAACATGTTGACCTTCTTGTGGAGCCATTCCACCACCACGTTGACCTTGTTGAGGTCTACAACCACGTTGACCTCTACGACGTCCACCACCCTGTTGACCTTGTGGGTGTTGACCTTGTAGAGCCCAAGCCCTTGGCTGACCACCAACAGTGTGTTGTGTAAGTTGCTGTTGACCACCTTGGCCTCTTCCACCACTAGCAGTGTGTTGTGCTGGTTGTTGCTGCCCACCTTGGCCTCTTCCATCACTACCACCATCATGTTAAGAGTAAGAGCTCTCTTCCTCTCCAGATTGATCGGTTCTCTTCTTCCGATCCATGTTAACAACTGCTTTACAAGTGATGAAATTAAGGAAAAAACAACAGAACACGTGTAAATGCTTCAGAAACCATTTTGAACGGAAAGTTATAGTGATATACAAGTTCAACTATTTATCCAAACAGACTAGGAAGAACAGAATCCAACATAACATGTAAACAAAAAGATATTCACCATCAAAACAGTAACTCACTAAACATGAAAAAAATAGAAGACGACCGAAAAGAAACTACACTGACTACTCATGCACTCAGCAATGGACAACACAAAGTAGATTTTCTATAGAATGACAAAGCTAAATCGAATAACATTTAAAGTCTAGCATATCAAAAACTTGGAAAATCATATACAAGAACGCCCAACCAGATACGATGATGGCAAGTAAGGCAAGCAGCAGTTGACAGAAGAGAAAATGTGCAGCAGTCGTACCCTATAAATGGGAGTCGGAAGTCAGCCAAACAATCATAGACAATTCAAGCACCGATTAGAGCAATAACACAGAGGAGGAACACAATATGAGTGAAAAGGCATTCGAAACCCTAAAAAGGACCGAATAGCCCCAATTTCAAAGTTAAAAAGGAATAAACCCTAAAACGAAGAAGCAAGAGCCTTCAATCGCTCCAAAACCACATAAAATCGAACAAAATTTGAGCGGAACTACCTCCAATTGTAGAGAATGGTTAAATTACGAAGACTTACGGTAATCAGATGAAAGGTTATAGTAAGATTCACGAGGACAAATAGAAAATCCACGAAATTGCAACAGACAACCGGATATTCACTATGAGGACAACGATGGAAGCAATGAGTTGAAGGACGAGCGAGGACATCGACGATAGTAGAGCTGAGCAACACGAACGGAAACCACAACAATGGTAGATTATGGAGATGAGAAAGATTGATATTGAATTTTTGCAGAGGCATGCGGAGTTGAAGGTCGACGAGCAGTAGAAAATGATTAGGTTAGAGTTTTCTCGGCTGTTTTAGGGATAAAGATAAAAATCCCGAATTCAATTCATTATTTTAAGTGGGTTAAATAAAAAACCCCGAGAGTCTCTAAAAACATAATATTAAAATTATTATTGTATGTTTTTTGGGAGTTAATTAGAAAATCCTTTTCCGTGTACTTTTTTTATGGGGGTTTAATTTAACCTTTGAGAATTAACTGCTAAGAAATACACTTTTTATACTAGTGAATGGAGGAAGTGTATGTAATCCAATTCATCCCATGTGTTTGGGTACATAAATTAAAATTGTGTCGGGTTGATAATAATGTACATGTTTCATACGAATATATAGTTAGGTACATTTTTTAATTAATTTGGTTATCTCAAAACCGAATATCGTTCATTTGTGGGCGCTTTGTTTTGAAGAGGTGAGTGATTTCGTGACGACCAATAGTATTAATTAGTTAGTCGGGCACGCCATTTTGAATACAATATTTTTATAAATAAGCCTAACAACCCAATACAAACAACATAATACTCCGTATAGTATATCAAGGTCGGTCACACACCCAATATAAACGATTTTACTTGAAAGATTTGTTTCAAAAGTGCGACCTATAGTCGTATATAGCACTAAATTAAGGCAAAGGTTCTGTACACTACAATTTTTTTTTGGATGTACTATAGTTTGAAACGCAGAAATCTTGTTTAAGCAAGATTTCTGCGTTTCAAGGCAAAATGTACCCAGAAAAAGCATTTCTGTATAAATTTGAAACGCAGGTATTTTGCTCAAAATACCTGCGTTTCAATTTTTTATTTTTTTTTAAACTGAAACGCAGGAATCTTGCTTAAGCAGGATTCCTGCGTTTCAAATATCTGAATTTTGAAAATATTACAGTTTTGAAACGCAAAAATCTTGCATTTCACTAAATTTTTTTTTTCCCAAAATTGCAATTTTTTTCCATAATCATGTAGAGAATTTCAATACGAGTCCGTACATATAAAATTCGTCCAAAACGGACATCGTTTGCCCCTCCAAAAGCCCAAAAAACAAAGTCTTCCTACACTTTTTTTTACAATTTGGTGCCCAGCATATAGGGCATTGTAGTGAATTTTTTTGGTATTTTTGGCATTTTTCTACTATAATTTTGTATGAGATTTTAATACGAGTATATAACTATACGTTAGAACCATAATATATAATTATAGTATATAACTATACAATATAACAATAGTATATAACTATACGATATAACAATAGCATATAGCTATAGTATATAACAATAGTATGAAATTATACGATATAACCATAATATATAACTATTCGTTAGAACCATAGTATATAATTATACGATATAACAATAGTATATAACTATACGATATAACAATAATATATAACTATACGATATAACAATAACATATAGTTATAGTATATAACAATACGATATAACAATAGTATATAACTATAGTATGAAACTATACGATATAACCATATTATATAACTATTCGTTAGAACCATAATATATAATTATAATATATAACCATATTATATAACTATACGATATAAAATTTGAATATAACCATAGTACGTTAGAACCATAATATATAATTATAGTATATAACTATACGATATAATCATGGTATATAACTATAGTATATAAATGAACGATATAGCAATAGTATATATATATAACTATACGATATAACCATAGTATATAATTATAGGATATAACGATACGATATAATCAAATTTGATATAACTATAAGATATAACCACAGTATATAACTATCACTGTTCGCGAACGCGTAAAAACATCTGAAGCACGTTGTCTGTATTTTATTTCACTGAGAAAAATATTACAGATACATAGCACATTACAGAATGTCTCAAGCTACCTGAATTAAATCCGACGTGCTAAACGGGCACTCGGGAAAATTCCAAAAATTTACAAAATAACCTTACAAAAATACGGGGTATCATAGTTATATCCAATTTAGTTATATCTTATGGCTGTATCCTATAGTTATATACTGTGGTTATATCTTATAGTTATATCCAATTTGGTTATATCGTATCGTTATATCCTATAATTATATGTTATGGTTATATCTTATAGTTATATCCAATTTGATTATATCATATCATTATATCATATAATTATATATTATGATTATATCTTATAGTTATATCCAAATTGGTTATATCTTATGGTTATATCCTATAGTTATATCTTATAGTTATATCAAATTTGGTTATATCATATTGTTATATCCTATAGTTATATACTATGGTTATATCTTATAGTTATATCCAATTTGGTTATATCATATCCTTATATACCATAGTATATAATTATAGGATATACCCATAAGATATAACCAAACTGGATATAACTATACAATATAACCATAACTATAATATATAACCATAGTATATAACTATAGGATATAACCATAAGATATAACCAAATTGGATATAAGTATAAGATATAATCATAATATATAATTATATGATATAACGATATGATATAATCAAATTGGATATAACTATAAGATATAACCATAGTATATAATTATAGGATATAACGATATGATATAATCAAATTTGATATATCTATAAGATATAACCATAGTATATAACTATAGGATATAACCATAGTATATAACTAAATGATATAACTATAATATATAACCATAGTATATAACTATAGGATATAACCATAGTATATAACTAAAGGATATAACCATAGGATATAACTATAGGATATAACCATAAGATATAACCAAATTGGATATAACTATAAGATATAATCATAGTATATAACTATAGGATATAACAATATGATATAACCAAATTGGATATACCTAAGAGATATAACCATATTATATAACTATATGATATAACCATAGTATATAACTAAAGGATATAACTATAATATATAACCATAGTATATAACTATAGGATATAACGATATGATATAACCAAATTGGATATAATTATAAGATATAACCATAGTATATAACTATAGGATATAACCATAAGATATAACCAAATTGGATATAATTATAAGATATAACCATAGTATATAACTATAGGATATAACCATAAGATATAACCAAATTGAATATAACTATAAGATATAATCATAATATATAACTATATACTATGGTTATATACTATAGTTATATCGTATAGTTATATATATACTATTTCTATATCGTTCATTTATATACTATAGTTATATACCATGTTTATATCGTATAGTTATATACTATAATTATATATTATGGTTCTAACCTACTATGGTTATATACAAATTTTATATCGTATAGTTATATACTATTGTTATATACTATAATTATATACTATAATTATATATTATGGTTCTAACGAATAGTTATATACTATGGTTATATCGTATAGTTTCATACTATAGTTATATACTATTGTTATATCGTACTGTTTTATACTATAGCTATATGCTATTGTTATATCGTATAGTTATATACTATTGTTATATTGTATAGTTATATACTATAATTATATATTATGGTTCTAACGTATAGTTATATACTCGTATTAAAATCTTATACAAAATTATAGTAGAAAAATGCCAAAAATACCACAAAAATTCACTACAATGCCTTATATGCTGGGCACCAAATTGTAAAAAAAAATGTAGGAAGACTTCGTTTTTTGGGCTTTTGGAGGGGCAAACGATGTCCGTTTTGGACGAATTTTATATGTACGGACTCGTATTGAAATTCTCTACATGATTATGAAAAAAATTGCAATTTTGGGAAAAAAAATTTTTTTAGTGAAACGCAAGATTTTTGCGTTTCAAAACTGTAATATTTTCAAAATTCAGATCTTTGAAACGCAGGAATCCTGCTTAAGCAAGATTCATGCGTTTCAGTTTAAAATAAAAATAAAAAATTGAAACGCAGGTATTTTGCTTAAGCAAAATACCTGCGTTTCAAATTTATACAGAAACGTTTTTTCTGGGTACATTTTGCCTTGAAACGCAGAAATCTTGCTTAAGCAAGATTTCTGCATTTCAAACTGTAGTATACCCAGAAAAAAAATGGAGTATACAGAATATTTCCGTAAATTAAATGTGATGTGAGAAGAATCAAACTTGAGGAATATGTTGGGAATCGGACTTTAATTTTGAAGTAATTATATTATATACATGGAACTCACTACTTTGTACCAACTATGTGACTATGAGCAACCAAGCTAAGCCACCATTCCCACCAACACATCTATTGTGGCCACTTGGTATCCCACTCTTCATTGGGGCCTTTGGACGTTTTCCATTTTCGGAACATGTGGACACGTACTTTGTATTCCACCAAATTCTCCGAATATAATAAAGTTCAAGTCTTCACAGCTTAACTGATAAATATGACATTCTTTAATTAAGATTTATGAGGTTACGAGTTCGATTCTTTTTCCCCTCCGATAAAGTGTCTATGAAACAATATAAACACAATAAGTCGGAATAATACGTATCAACATATTAAGTGCCAACATATTAAATATGTGTATAAGTGATATTAATGTATCGATTGATCGAATATAAACGTGTGAGTAATACATTCAGTACGTATTACTATCTCTTAGAACTACGAAAACATATATTACTTTGATAGATCAAGCGAACATCTATATCAATATATATATATATATATATATATATATATATATATATATACCACCTAATACGAATATGTTTATGCATGTATTAATTCCTATATATATCTAGTGTTCGTTTGGTTGGAAAGTAAATTTTTATAATTTTAAATATCTTGAAAAGTAATATCAAATATATGTGTTTGGTTGATGAAAAAATTGATAGAAGAGAATTTCTGATGATTGTATTAGGCCTCAAAGGGCTAGATTTATACAAGTTTACTTGAGCTAAAAGATAGGAAAGAGATACTAGAAGATAAATATATGGAAACGATATCTAACAATATCTTAATATTCCCCCTCAAGTTGAAGCATGAAGATCTAGAATGCCCAACTTAGAGGATAGATGTTGAAACTGTGGTTTAGCCAGGGCCTTGGTGAAGATGTCGGCAGGCTGATTAGACGTCGAGATGTGGGAGGTGATGACCTTGCCTGCAAGAATTAAATCTCGAACATAATGGCAGTCAATCTCTATGTGCTTGGTTCGCTCATGGAAGACAAGATTGGCAGAGATGTGAAGTGCTGCCTGACTGTCACAAAACAGACGAACCGAAGAGGAATGACGGATACCAAGAGATAATAGGAGAGAACGCAGCCACACAATCTCGCAGCAGGCAACGGCCATGGAGCGATACTCTGCTTTGGCCGAAGAGCGGGAAACCGTTGGTTGCTTCTTCGTGCGCTAGGAGATGGGTGATTGGCCGAGCATCACAAAGTAACTTGTGACTGAGCGACGGGTGAGAGGGCATGATGCCCAATCAGAGTCGCAATAGGCCGTGAGACGGAGGGAGCTGTGACGCGAGAGAAATAGGCCTTGGCCTGGGTGTGTCTTGATGTATCGAATGACTCGCAGTGCAGCAGACCATTGCTCCTCCTTTGGTTGCTGCATGAACTGAGACATAGTATGCACCGCAAAGCACAAGTCCTGCCGTGTGATGGTGAGGTAGATCAGCCGGCCCACAAGACGACGGTAAGCTTCAGGGTTGTCGTGGTCCCGTCCGGCAGCCGTGGCGAGGTGATGGTTGAGATCCATTGGTGAGTCACAAGGCTTGGATCCGAGAAGGCCTGAGTCTGCAATGAGCTCGAGGGAATACTTTCGTTGCGAGACGAAAAGACCGATGGAGTTGCGAGCTATTTCCAGACCAAGAAAGAACTTGAGTGTGCCAAGATCCTCCATGTGGAAGCACTGGCTCAAGTATTTCTTAAAGGCGGAGATCGCGACAGATTTGTTTCCAACAATAATGAGGTCATCAACATAGACAAGAACGTGGAGAACGTTACCGTTATGATGCAGGGAGAATAACGAGTAGTCTGCATAGCTTTCCTGAAATCCGAAAGCATTCAGTGTCGTGGCAAGTTTGGAGAACTAGTTTCGGGGAGCCTGACGCAGGCCATATAGCGACTTGCGTAGCTTGCAGACGCGACCATGCGGTATGTCGGGGCAGCCAGGAGGGGGTGTCATGTATACGACCTCATCTAGATCGCCATGGAGAAAGGCGTTGTGGACATCCAACTGATGAAGCTCCCAATCGCAGATAACAGCAACAGAGAGGAAGACGCGCATAGTGATGAGCTTGGCAACAGGGGCAAAAGTCTCGGTGAAGTCGACACCTTTAACTTGCCTATTGCCAAGGATAACGAGACGAGCCTTATACCGCTCAATTGACCCATCCGACTTGTACTTGATGCGATAGACCCATTTGCAACCAATTGGTCTTTTCCCTGTAGGCAACTCAGATATATACCAGGTTGAGTTTCTCTCTAAGGCGGCGAGCTCGGAACGCATCGCCTCGCGCCAGTGAGCATGTTGGACGGCCTCGTTGAAGGAGGAAGGCTCATGAGCAGCAGTTACAGCCGCAAGGAATCTGACATGAGTAGGAGAGAACTTATGACAGGAAACGTAGTTAGCAATAGAATATTGCGTACCTGAGGAGACTGACGATGTGGGTGAGGAGAGGGGGGGGGGGGGTCTTGACTTTGCAGAGTGTGACTGACATAGTCTCGTAGTAAGACGGATGTCTGCTTGGGCCGGGTGCTTCAGCGAGAATCAGTAGCCGGTGGTGCAGGAGCAGCCGACGGTGCCGTAGAAGACGGCAGGGATGGCGAAGACGTGGAAGAGGTGACGACGGTGTGTCATACACGGCGGGATGAACTAGTGTCGGATTCTCAGCTCCCCCTGATGGGAAAGGTGGCGGTGATGCATAGGGGAAGGTATCTTCATAGAAGACAACGTCCCGGGAGATGAAGATGCGTCCCGTGTCAATGTTGAATATGCGCCAACCCCGTTTGCCAGGAGGATAGCCAAGGAAGACGCCCTTGATGCTACGCGCCATGAATTTATCAATAGGTCGAGGTTGGCAAGCAGCGTAGCATAGACAGCCAAATACGCACAGGTGCGAGTAGATAGGAGGTCGGTTGAACAGAAGCTCGTATAGAGTGTGGTTGTTGAGGAGAGGTGTAGGAGTGCGGTTGATGAGGTAGCATGTTGTCATAATACATTCTCCCCAGAAGGAAACTAGGAGAGAAGCTTGAAAACGCAGAGCCCTGGCCACATTAAGGATATGGCGGTGTTTCCGTTCAACCCTGCCATTTTGTTGTGGCGTGTAGACGCATGAACTCTCAAAGATGATACCCTGACTGGAGAGAAACGGTTGCAGGGAGACAAATTCGGCGCCATTGTCTGAGCGAATGCGCTGAACTGGCTTGTGGAACTAAGTCTGTGTCATGGCGGTGAAGTTGCGAAGGAGCCCTGCAACTTCAGACTTGGATTTCATAAGAAAACCCCATGTGGAGCGCGAGTAGTCATCAACGATAGTTGAAAAATAGGAAGCACCACTAGTAGACGGAGTACTATAGGGACCCCAGATATCACAATGGATTAATTGAAACAAATCTACTGCTTTATTAGAACTCAACGGAAAGGAACTACGAGTTTGCTTTGCTTTGAAACATACATCGCAAGGACTAGATTTTGTAACTAAGCTAGACGTCTTTTCTAAATGAAGACTGGACAAAACTGATGCAGATGGATGACCCAATCGAAGATGCCAGGTAGACGCAGAGACGGAGGATGCAGAAAAACAAAATTGAGCCAGATGAGGTCCGAAGCTGCGCAGCTAGTAGACCCCCCCCCTGTTGTTCACCCACACCAATCAGCGTCCTCGAATAGCGTTCCTGAATAACACAAAGCTTGTCTGTTAGGGTCATCATGCATTAACAATCAGTAGCAAGTTGACAGAGAGATATAAGATTGCAATCCAAGTTTGGAGTAAGAACATGATCAAGTTTAGTGTTTGAGGAGAACACGACAGAGCCCTCCTGAACAACGGTGGTGAAACAATTATCCGGGAGTTTGATGGACACGGGAGAGATAGAAACAAGATCCTGTAAGAGATCTTTGTTGCCAGTCATGTGCAGGGAAGCGCCAGTATCAAGAATCCAAGAAGGAGACTTACCGGACGAGGAGTCTAGAGTGTTGGATTTGGTGTTAAGAGAATTAAACACCTGGAGAACCGTCTGCCATTGGTCCAAAGTGATGGTGGAACCGAGAGCGGCACGATCTGAGTTGGTAAGAGAGGTGCGGCCATAGGATGATGACGGTTGTTGGGCGGCGTTGGCGACTGCAGGACCGCGCCCACGTCCGCGGCCAATACCCGAGGAGGACGGTGTCGAGTTGGGACCAGACGAGGGTGTGTTACCACGGCCAGGATTCCTGGGTGACGGAGGGGTATACCCTTCTGGGTATCCGTGGAGGCGGAAGCACTTGGTGACATCGTGACCCATACGACTGCAATGGGTGCACTGAGGCCGAGTAGAGGGGCGTTGATCCGACGTGCGAGCAGCGAGGGCCATCAGATCGGGTTTGGTGTCGCGATCTTTAACAACCGCGCGTTGTCGCTCCTCCTGAACAGCGAGGGAGTAGACGCGGTTCAGAGGAGGAAGTGGCTCTTGCGCCATAATGTTGGACCGCAGGGTATGGAATTCAGCATCGTCGAGGCCGATGAGAAATTGATGCGTGCGCTCAGTCTCCTGATCGGTGGCGAGAAACGATGGAAGGCCACAGTTGCAACGACCACATGTGCACGTCCGAGGAGGGGCATAGATCATGAGCTCGTCCCATAATTTCTTCAGGGTGCCGAAATATGCAGCGACAAATTGACCCCGTTGAAGAGAGCGAGCAATATCAGCCCGTATCTGCAGGATTCTGGGTATGTTACCGACCGAGAATCGTTGTGTGAGATCGGCCCAAAGAGCTTGGACGTTGTCAGAATATGATATGGAAGAGCGTAAAGATGGATCAATAGATTGATGAATCCATCCAACGAGCATGGAGTGCACACGAAACCAATCGTCTTCGGCAGAGGCGTCAGTTGGTTTGGAAATTCGGCCATCCAAGAAGCCCATCTTCCCTTTAGCGCGAAAGGCGTTCTTCATGGAAGTTGACCATTCTTGAAAGTTGTCACCTTTTAGAATCACCGGGCAAATTGGAAGTCCCGGGTGATCCGAAGGGTGAAGATAGTAAGGCGAGTCGACGTCGTTGATGGGACGTTTGGGCCTAGGGGTGGTGATGACGTTGCCGGTGTCGGTGGTGGAGGTGTCATCCCCGGAATTCGTCATGAAGCCGGACGAGAGGCAGAGAATCGGAAAGAGAGGGCCGACGTGGTCGACGGCGGTGAAGGGGCCGAAGAGGGAAAAAAACGTCAGTGAAAAAAATAGGTTTTCGTAACCTGCTCCGATACCATGAAAGAATTGCTAGAAGAGAATTTCTGATGATTGTATTAGGCCTCAAAAGGGCTAGATTTATACAAGTTTACTAGAGCTAAAAGATAGGAAATAGATACTAGAAAATAAATATATGGAAACGATATCTAACAATATCTTAATAGTTCACTTTTTGTTTTTAAAAAATTCAAATATTTAAATTCATGAGATTTTCAATTCTTACAAAATATAGGAAGTGCAATTACCTAGGGAGGGGTGAGTAAGATTTTCTTCTCCCATATTTCTCATGATTTAGATTTTAAATCAAACATAATTTACCAATTCACATAAATTCAAATTCTCATATTTTAATTCCACATAAAAAATTCCCTAAGAATTACACTTTCCCTATTCAACCAAACGAACACCTAGTATCAATATCAAATGTATCTTAAAAGCTTTTATAAGATTAATTTAATAATTGAGATAGCTCGTGATTTACAAAGTGTGATACAAAGTAAAATATGCCATTAATTTCTTAGAGGGTCACCCAAACTGTGGGGAAATTTTCTTCTGCCTTTTCATCGAGCGAAAAGGTGTTACAATATATACGGATATGTACAATTATGAGAAAAATACGTAGAGTATACATGAATATTAGAATAACATATAATTAGAGCGGTAAAAAGTGACTGAACTCGTTTTACCGATCAGATCGACCCGTTTTTAGACTCGATCCGACCTGACCGAAATTTTTAATAACCCAAAGTTATCGAACCCGAATTTACCGAGACCGAACCCGACCCGATTAATGAATAAATGTGGAGTATTAATAAAATATAACATTATATATGAATGATATATGACATATAAATAATGATAATATGCTTAATATCCATAAAAAAAGAACATTGTTGTACTTATATAATTTTTTATAATGTAGAAATTCATAAATTAATATAATTAAAATAAAATATCATTTTAGTCTACTAATATCAATTATATTAAAATAATTGATAATATTATTATTATTTTAATTCATTTCAACTTATTTTGACATATTTAAATTAGTTTTTAACTATTTAATAATATTTAAATAATGACTAAAATATTTAAAAAATGACGCGCTTGACCCATTGGTTAACTCGAATCGCCGGTTGACCTATAATGACCCGACTGGCTTGACATGTTATCCGAAATGATCCGACACATTCTCAACTCAAACCCGAAATATCCGAACTGATTCCTACTTGACCGACCCGATTGACAGCTCTATATATAATCGATCGAAAAGTGTAGTGGTTCGTTGGTGGATGGCGGCAGTAACAGTTGTGGTAAGATGATGGGGTGTTTTGGTGAAAAACTGCGGGGGCGGAATTGTAGTGAATGAATAATTTTGATTTACCCGAACATTTTGTATATCTTATAATCAATGCCGCAATGTAAACCAACCAAAAAATTTATTTATTTGGAACTTAATTATAGGATGCGGTTCTGGTGAGAACCAATCCCTAGGAGAGAACATAGAATAACTAAGGAGCTGCCACGTACCAACCTAATTACAGCACCCGCGTACGCGCTTCCTCTTCTCCGTACGTCTTCCTCTTTCTCCTCCTTCCTTCACTCTTCTTCCCATGGCTTCCTCCTCCTCCTCCAGGTTCCTACCGAATCGAAACGCTGCCGCCGCCGCAAACAAGCTCTCCTCCACCTCTCTTTCAAGCCCCAATCCTCCAGAACCCTACCAAATCGAAACGCCGCCGTCAATTTCAAACCCTAATTCCACAATGAGGAACCAAACCACAACAAGACTTCTCACTCCTTTTCTCTTCCTCTTCACACCAGATCTGTCTTGTTTCTCTATTTTCCTCCTTCATAGATCTAGGTTTTCGATTCTCTTTCCCATATCTATTTTTCTAATTCCTAGATCTAGGTTTTTCGATCATCCGCATCTTCACCGCCAAATTCGAGCAAAACCTGTAAATGGAGGGGCAAATCGAGGAGCAAATCTTGTCAATGGATGCCATTGTTGCTGGATTTGAGAAATCAAGATTGAAAGGAAAAGAAAGACGAAATGAGATTTGACAATGAACGATTTTGATTCCATCAATGAACTGTTTCAGTCATGACCATGAACAATTCTTATCATTGCCATGAACTAGTATTTTCAAGGTCAAGAACTCTATGCTCAAATGAACCATGAACCTTTAGATTCAAGTCCATGAATGTTCCTGTTATATGCCATGAACGTCTCTGTTAAATGTCATGAATGTTCGTGTTAATCGTCATAAAAGTCTCTACTAATTACCTTGAACGTTTCGGTAACTTACCACGAACGTTAATGTTCATCGCCATGAACGTCCATGTTCATGGTCATGGCTTGAAACATCAGTGTTCATGGTCCTGTATGCAAGTGTTCAAGGCGTTGTTCAATGACAGCGAACAAAAAAAGTGTCCAGCAAAAAAATAAGCCAAAATCACAAGTGTTCAAGGCTTGAAACATCAGTGTTCATGGTCCTGGATGCAAGTGTTCAAGGCGTTGAACATAATTGTTCAATGCCAGCGAACAAAAAAAGTGTCCAGCAAAAAAAAAGCCAAAATCCGTATTATTCGTCAATAAAACGCGAATAATACTGTTTCCAGTCTTGTACATCCATATTCAAGGACATCAATAAAAACGTTCAAGGATACTTAGTTGACAGTTCATGGATTTTTTCTTTCAACTGTTTTCAGCCTTTTACATCCATGTTCAAGGACATCAGTACAAACGTTCATGGATACTTAAATTACTGTTCATGGATTTCTCTCAAATGTTTTCAGCCTTTTACATCCATGTTCAAGGACATCAATATAAACGTACATGTTCATGGTCATGGCTTGAAACATCAGTGTTCATGGTCCTGGATGCAAGTGTTTAAGGCGTTGTTCAATGACAGCGAATTAAAAAAGTGCCCAGCAAAAAAAAAGCCAAAATCACAAGTGTTCAAGGCTTGAAACATCAGTGTTCATGGTCCTGGATGCAAGTG
Source organism: Rheum nobile (assembly GCA_027886185.1). Taxonomy (NCBI): domain Eukaryota; kingdom Viridiplantae; phylum Streptophyta; class Magnoliopsida; order Caryophyllales; family Polygonaceae; genus Rheum; species Rheum nobile. Next base: position 6,460,003 of record WOAB01000506.1, on the reverse strand, counting down.
TTCAAGGCGTTGAACATAATTGTTCAATGCCAGCGAACAAAAAAAGTGCCCAGCAAAAAAACAAGCCAAAATCCGTATTATTCGCCAATAAAACGCGAATAATACGGTCGAAAAATTCGGTAAAAATTCGGCACGCCCGAATTATACGGCTTTTAATGAAAGTCTAATATGGGCCATTGATTCGCCTCCGATCCAACGGCCCCCTTTTATTCTCAATTCTCTCCTATTTTCCTATTCTCATTTGATGCTTTCCCCTTAATTATATATGACGAGGTTTGAGAAATCCAATTTGTGTGATAGATTAGAAATATCAATATCTATATCTATTTAAAAGTTGGCTTTCTTGACATTCAATGCTAGTTTTTAAATAGATAAGCAGAGAAAAACAATGGCAAAAGTCACCTTTATTTAGCAAAGTTTTTTTTGTAAGAATTTTTTAAATACTTATTAGATTAAAAACAAAATTTGAAATTTCTTTATCATAAAACATGCCCCCACTCTATAAAATATTTTAAACTAAGCAATGAGTGCCCTATAGAAAAATATGAAATATGTCCATAAAATTTTAAATGATCAATTGAATCCTCAATGTTATATTGATGTAAAAATTCAACTATGAAGTTTAAAAATTATTGGTCATATTATGGTATTTATTAAGGAAACTCTTTGGTAGAATTCAAAAACTTCATAACAAAAAAGTTATATGTCGATAAAAGTTAAATTAAAAAAATATATACATAGATATATAAAAAAGATAATCATGATTAAAAAATTCTTTTTTAACAATCAAGAATTCAAGATTTATTCAACTCTACCTCTTTTTTTTTTTTCAATTCTATTCAAAGTTCAAACTGAATCCTTTAACGACAAATCAACAAATATTATCAAGTTCTCTACACCGTGATCATGACAATCTAATAGGTTAGATTATAAGGATTTGTTTGATGTGACTATTTATAAAGACTTTTATAGAAATATGTATTTTCTTAATAAAAGTTTCTTGGATAAAATGTATTTATCAATTGAAAAATATATGTAGTACAATTAAGGGCTTGTTTGTTAAAACACATTTTTACTTATCAATACTTTATTTTAAAAACCTATTTTTATTAATTTCGATAAACGTGTAATAATTTTTTTTTTCTAATCACTCATACTTTTCAAATAAAATACACATATATCTATAAAAACTACTTTTTTACCAAACATTTTTCTTTTTACAAAACATACTTTTTAACTACTTATCAATAAAAATCTCTTTATAACCTATTTATCCATACTCTACCAAACAAACCCTAAGAGAAATGTGTAGAAAATTTTACTTTTACACAACTTTTAAAACGCTAAAAATATTTTTTCTTAACAAATACCTTTGTGAACTCCTCAATTTTTCAAAATTAAAAGCAACAAAATTTTGAATTCCTTACTTTCTCAAAACAAAGAACAAACTAGAACACACTTTAGATAATGTTATTATTTTTAATTTCATTTTAAAAATAATCCGATATACATTTTTTCTTCTATTGGGAATTCTTCTTTGATATTTATATCCCATATCTTTTCCGTCAATTGTTACCTTTTTAGGGTTTGTATCATTTCCTCCGAAGATTTTTTGTTCAATAGATCGTAGCAGATCAGAAAGCTCGATGGAGAAACATTCATGGTTGCTCCACCCGCTAGAAATATGTATTTTCTTAATAAAAGTTGCTTGGATAAAATGTATTTATCAATTGAAAAATATATGTAGTACAATTAAGAGAAATGTGTAGAAAATTTTACTTTTACACAACTTTTAAAACGCTGAAAATATTTTTTCTTAACAAATACCTTTGTGAACTCCTCAATTTTTCAAAATTAAAAGCAATAAAATTTTGAATTCCTTACTTTCTCAAAACAAAGAACATTTATATCTATTTAAAAGTTGGCTTTCTTGGCATTCAATGCTAGCTTTTAAGTAGATAAGTAGGGAAAAACAATGACAAAAGTCACCTTTGTTTAACAAAGTTTTTTTTGTAAGAATTTTTTAAATACTTATTAGATTAAAAACAAAATTTGAAATTTCTTTATCATAAAACATGCCCCCACTCTATAAAATATTTTAAACTAAGCAATGAGTGCCCTATAGAAAAATACGAAATATGTCTATAAAATTTTAAATAATCAATTGAATCCTCAATGTTATATTGATGTAAAAATTCAACTATGAAGTTTAAGAATTATTTGTCATATTATGGTATTTATTAAGGAAACTCTTTGGTAGAATTCAAAAACTTCATAACAAAAAAGTTATATGTCGATAAAAGTTAAATTAAAAAAAAATATAAATAGATATATAAAAAAGATAATCATGATTAAAAAATTCTTTTTTAACAATCAAGAATTCAAGATTTATTCAACTCTACCTCTCTTATTTATTTTTTTCAATTCTATTCAAAGTTCAAACTGAACCCTTTAACGACAAATCAACAAATATTATCAAGTTCTCTACACCGTGATCATGACAATCTAATAGGTTAGATTATAAGGATTTGTTTGATGTGACTATTTATAAAGACTTTTATAGAAATATGTATTTTCTTAATAAAAGATGCTTGGATAAACTGTATTTATCAATTAAATAATATATGTAGTACAATTAAGACAAATGTGTAGAAATTTTTACTTTTACACAACTTTTAAAACACGGAAAATATTTTTTTTAACAAATACCTTTGTGAACTCCTCAATTTTTCAAAATTAGAAGCAACAAAATTTTAAATTCCTTACTTTCTCAAGACAAAGAACAAACTAGAACACACTTTAGATAATGTTATTATTTTTAATTTCATTTTAAAAATAATTCGGTATACATTTTTTCTCCTATTGGGAGTTCTTCTTTGATATCTATATCCCTTGTCTTTTCCGTCAATTGTTACCTTTTTAGGGTTTGTATCATTTCTCCGAAGATTTTTTGTTCAATAGATTGTAGCAGATCAAAAAGCTCGATGGTGAAACATTCACGGTTGTTCCACCCGCTAGAGCCGTTTTAATACTTTCAAAACTGTATGGTATTGAATGAACACACTTAATGCACAAAAATGCAAACTTTATATTAGATATAGAATATTTCTAAAATATTCACAAAAACTTTCATCAAAATATAAACACGTCTCTACAAAAACAAACTTTCACTTTAATTCAAAATTAAAATTATACTTCTAACCAAAATTATAAAAAATAAAATAACACGTTTCTTATGTACAATCATAACATTTTATACCTAACATACTTAAATTTAAATAAATATCAAATAATATATTTATAACATAAAAACAGAACAATGATCCATGTATTATAAACTTATTTTGTATATCGTGACACTACATATACACACACGGGCTTCGATTTCTAATTTATTTAAAAGTTAGCTTTCTGCTGCATTAAAAATTAACTTTTTAAGCCCCTAAAATAAAAAAGTAAAAATATCTTAATATGAAAAGGATGTGATTGATAGAACGTTGAAGATGAAGAGGATGTGAAGAGTCTTTAAAAAACCTATCAATACCTATTTAAAAGTTAGCTTTCTGCTGCATTGAAAGCTAACTTTTAAGCCCCTAAAATAAAAAAGTAAAAATATCTTAATAAGAAAAGGATGTGATTGATAGAACGTTGAAGATGAAGAGGATGTGAAGAGTCTTTGAAAAACCTATAATGTTAAAAGTTAGCTTTCTGCTGCATTGAAAGCTAACTTTTAAGCCCCTAAAATAAAAAGGCTAAAATATCTTAATATGAAAAGGATGTGATTGATAGAACGTTGAAGATGAAGAGGATGTGAAGAGTCTTTGAAAAACCTATGATGTTAAAAGTTAGCTTTATGTTGTATTGAAAGCTAACTTTTAAGCCCCTAAAATAAAAAAGCTAAAATATCTTAATATGAAAATCATGTGATTGATAGAACGTTGAAGATGAAGAGGATGTGAAGAGTCTTTGAAAAACCTATAATGATGAAAATTAAAAGTTGTCCTTTCAGATACACAAGTGGGACGTTGATATGAATTTGAAGAGGATTTCACAATATATGAACCCTGCCGTCTGAAGCTTTCCACTCTCTCCCTCTCTTACTCTTGCCCACACCCACCTTATCACCATCTAACCCACACCGCGCCGGATCTGAGCCACCACGATCGAACCCACCGCAGACCCACTAGAGTCGCATCGAGCCTGGTCGCGCCCGCCCACCGCAGACCCACTCGAGTCGCACCGAGCCTGGTCGTGCCCGCCTCGTACAGATCTGCCCACTTGGACCCACCACTCGATCCACCACCAACTCGGCTCAACCCTAATCTGCCCATCTCGTACCACCCGCGACTAGCCTCGCGCCCAACCCACGTGCCCAGATTTCGCAGACCCCGAGTCGCACCGAGCCTGGTAGCGCCCGCCTCGCACAGACCTGCCCACTCAGACCCATCGCTCGAGGCAACACCAACTCGGCTCAACCCATATCTGCCCATCTCGCACCACCCGCGACTAGCCTCGCGCCCGGACCACGTGCCCAGATTTCGCAGACCTCGACTTCTGGTGTGGCTAAAACGTACCCGTAAGTGTACGGGATCAGTTGTAGTAGTCAAGAGTCGATCCCACAGAGACCAATGTAATATTAATTGAAATGCTATTAGTAAATTAGGCCAGGAAAATAAGGAAGATTGAGGAAGACTATAATTAAGATAACAAATAATAATAAAGAAAACAGATAAAAATCTATGAGATAAATGTGTCTAAGGTTAAGGATCACCACAACGATGCTTCGGTAAATAAAATTACACTTCATCTGAATCTAGTCCAAATTATTTGAAGGTAGGTTATCTAAGGTAATCTACCAACTCCTTTCAGACGATAGTAAACGTGCCTGGACTAAACTAACAATCGCTGTCGCGCAGAGCTAATCTCATCCAAACCCTTTAACGCACTTAGAGTCTAGGAATAAACTGAAATAACATTCGCTGTCGCGCTCCGCTAATCCAACTCAAACCTAGAACATCTATGATAGCCTATTAATCCTCAAGAGTAATTAAGTTGTTGTCGCACAAATAACACTCAGGTTCAATTCCTAGGATTCCAGTAGAAGTTACCACCTCTCAGTCTCAAACTCTACCTGACTACCTATTAAAGTTATCACCTCTCAGTCTCAAACCCTAATAGGATCCAATTCACATAAGCTATTATGGGCATAAAATATCTAGGAACGAATAAAATATTATTTCAATTCAGGCAAAGAAATAATTCTAATTACATACGCATCGTCTGGAATACTACAATCTTAGAATTAGGAATTTAGTCAAACATAATTGAAGACATATTCAATAGATTTAAACTAGCCAACAACATGTATGAATTATTCAATAAATAACGAAGACGTTAATCTCAATGTAAAAATAATCCAAATTGACAAAGGCTAGAACAATAATATCAAATCTTCAAATTGTGCAAAGGCCAAAAATCCCTTCTTTAATTTCAGGCCAGGTCTGCGGCAGAACAAAGCTAAATAACAAAGGCCAAACCTATTTGCACCGGGGGCACAGTGCCATGCAGGCACGTGCAGGCGCGCGACAGCGGCTTCCGCGCGGAAGCGGGTGCCGCGCGGCGGTGGCCTCCGGCGGTGGGTGCCCGACGGTGGCCGGTGGTGGCGGGTGGTGGGTGTCGGAGGTGGCCGGTGATGGATCGATCGACTCGTATAAATTTTTGGGTCGGGTTTAGGTCGAGTCGAGTTCTTCTTCGATATTTAAAAAATATTGAATTTTAAACCCTTAAAAATGACCCCTAATAGAGAATGGATAAACCTTAAAAAAAGTTTAAACTAGTGGCTAAGAAGATTAAACTAGTGGATAAAAATAATATTGAATTTTAAACCCTACAAAATATTCCATAATAGAGAATGGATAAATCCTTAAAACAAAAATTAAACTAGTAGCTAAAAAAATTAAACTAGTGGCTAAAAATAATATTGATTTTAAAACCCTTAAAAATATTCCCTAATAGAGAATGGATAAACCCTAAACCCAAAAAAATAAACTAGTGGCTAAAATGATTAAACTAGTGGTTAAAAATATCGAGTCAGGTTCGGGTCGAGTCGGGTAAACCCTAAACCCATTACCGACGTCCATTAACTCCCGGTACCACCACCGCGCGGCGGCGACAGATCGAACTCCCTCCACGTGACGCTCAGGGCACCCGTCGCTGGACCCACCGCCGACCAGCACCCATCACCGGACCCACCGTCGGACGACCGCCGACACCCACTGCCGGCGCCGACCGCCGACCGGCATTCACTGCCGCGCGACAGTGAGTGCCGTGCGGCACTCACCTGTCAAATCCCGGCTCAAATAGCTACTGTGGCCGGTGGAAAAAGCTTACCCGATAACAAAACTCAAAAGCCAAACTCGTCTGAAACCTAATCCTAAAGCTACGTAATAAAGCAAAGTCCGAAAGTCCCCCACCAAACTCTCTTGCCTTCTTCCCAAAATCCATGTAACATTCACTTGTATTGGGCCGGCCCACTGAAGTTGGACAACATGCTTATTTTGCAGCTCGTCCAGCAACGAGCGAGGTAATTCAACTACTTGTTCGACGTCTTCAATAATAGTCTCGTACTACCTCCAAATTACATCTAAAATACCTGAAATAATAAAAAATACGAGTGTAGACCCCGAATACAAAATAATGTGAAACTAACTATAAAATATATAAAATATGCATACAAATGACCTATTCTAATATGCAACTAGACTCCTAAAATATGTATAAAATTAATGTTATCAAATCCTCCAAGCTTAAACCTTGTTTGTCCCAAGCAAGTACATAACTAATGAGTCCACAAAATATGCAAAGGTTGTTTCAATCCAAGAGACAATTGAGCAATGACCATGAAAGTCCAAACAAATGACAAGTTCCTTCCTAGGATGCTTCTCAATCAATGATAAGAAAGTAATTAGTTCCTCTACTCTAGACCTCACCAAGATAAAAAATAAAGCTACTCACACTCATGTGTTTAGGCAATGTGTTTCGCTCAATTCTCTACTATGAATGCTAACTACCATAAGCTTGCAGAAGTATCTAGATCTCCACTGCTAAAGACAATGCAAAACACAATCATGAGAGATTCAATAGGATTGTAATGGGGCCAAGGTATATCAATAGGATATGGATGTATTTTGGCCATGTGGTGCTGAATCCAGGGAAAGAACTTCACAAAATAACACCAAACATAAACTGATTTTACAATAAGCTCAATAACAACAACCCAAAGTTTATCATTCTGTTTTATACACTTCTTTTCTTCTTCTTCATTTTTTTTTTCTCTTTTTTTTTTCGGATCTCTTTCTTTTCTTTTCTTTTTCAATGAAGAAGAAGGAAGCAAACTTAATGAACAGAATGGCACATATTATTGATCACCCACCATTTTATGCTCCTCCCCCAAGCTTAGTCCATGTCCACACTTAGCAAACTAAAATTCAATCCCCTGGATATGTAGGATATATAATAGGCTTGGATTGCTTTGTGGAGCTTCAAAAGAAAAAGGTTATAAGGCTCAGAGGGCGTCAATCAGAGGGAAATAATATTAGGGTGGTCAAGTAAGATATAGGCTCATAAAAAATAATGTCTCAATCAAAATGTAATGCATATTAGTCCTAAATGCAGTCTCGAAGAGGTATTGAAGCAAGTTCTAGAGATAGCAAGCAAAGAGAGATCACACAAGATAATAAGAGGACTTATGCAATTTGTAGTCCAAGAAAGGCTAACATGCTCATCGGGACATTTTGTCTAGAGTATCAGTCATAACACATCTCAATCAAAGTCCACATGCTCAGGTCATTGTCAAAAGTTTGATCAATCATATCATGCTCATAATGCAATTGTAATATTAACAGCCAAGGCATATTAAGAGGATTCACAATTTATGTACCATTATAAGAACCCACAAAGGAATAAACAGGGGAACAAATCCAACATCCAAATGCAAATATGCTATGCAATGCATGAAAAAAAATGAAAAACAAACACAGATAAATATGAAAACTAACACTAAAATGCAAACGAAGTCTACACATGGAATTATCGCTTCCCAAGCTTAAATTCTACATTGTCCCTAATGTAGAGATAAAAGAAAGAGGAAAAGAAACTCACCAAATAGGTCAGGCATTTAGGCTTAGGCTTCTTCACAATATACTCGAGAGTTGATTTGGAACAGCACCATCCCTTTTGCAAACCAAATGAATGTCCAGGAATTTCCAGCAGTATTTATCGTAATTGAACCTATCCAGACAAACCAAAGGAAAACAAAGAGCGAGAAACAAACACCAAAAAATGCGAATGCTGACCGACCAAATTAAGCATCGTACTAATCTCCATTCACATGTTAATTGTGCAATTCAAGCACAACCAGTATCACAGAAAACACATTCAAATACGGAGCCACATATTGAATACCAAGGACATCAGGTTGCTTAATAAAATTTAGCAACAAACGTGTGAACCTGCATATTATGCATCATTGAAACAACCTAATACAACAATCCAAATAACAATGTCCACCACCAGCAAACTTGAAAAATAGGCACATCAATGTAATATCCAAATAACAATGTAACACCCCCGATTTATGTACCGGTAATGCTACATGCCAGTGACCTCAGACTTAACCGTCCAAAGTCACTCCATGCTTTAATCAGAACAATTATGCTTAAATACATGCACATATTAAATGAAAGATTAAACAACGGAAGACTTGAATATATGAAACGCAACCCTTTTTATTAAAGACTTCTCATTAAACGAGGTATAGTTTGTACAATAAGATAAAATCCATTAAAAGACTTATAAATTACACAGCGGAAGACTTTTAAGAAACAGCTTAACAGATTTTAAAACACTGACACTTAAATCTTCGTCTGCAAGCTTCTTCTCCTTCAACTGGTTACTTTAACTTCGGGCATCAATCCCTGATGTGCCGAATCGAACGGATGACACCAGCCAACCATGCAGAGAACAAATCTGGTTGGTTAGTCTTTATTAAAAGACTATGCAAGGGTACAAAGCAGAGTGGTTCGAGTGATCGTAACCGTTTACTATCATTGTCCCTCGAATAATAACCAAAGGAATGATATATAACCCGGCACTTTTACAGAATGATTTAATATTTAGACATGCACTGAAGAGAAGAATCCAAAGGAATTGAGTCTTATGGAAAGATATGACAATGTTTGGGAACATTATAATTTCATACAAGCGTTTAAAAACTACTGACTTGATGTTTTGGTTCACGACCAACCTCACCGCTTAGCTCAAATCCAGATTGGAAAGAGAACTTTACTCTGATCAAGTCAAGACGAGTTTTCATAGCTGCACTATGGCCTAGCTGAACTACTCGTCTGAGGGTACATTAATTATGTGCACTAAAGCACTTATCTTGTTTAGTTCCAAAACGTATATTAATATTAAGGCTTTTAATTTTATCTCGAGTAACTACGAAAGTTTACAATATCGAGTGACTACGAAAGTTTACAATCTCGAGTAACTACGAAAGTTTAATACACAGGGTGAAATTATGTTTGCCCATATGGCACTAGCAAGGTGCTTAAAACTTCATATCCTTACAGATGAATAAGAAGCAATGGGTCATGACCTGAAGGGAATTATAAAGAAATGACTATCCTCATAAAGGATTAGCGTTCCTACGAATACTCGTGCTATTCTAGCATTAACGTTCACATTCAAATCTACAACGAAACCATTACGGTCATTAACAAATATAATAGCGTTGTATCTAGCAATATACAACCTATTATAATATCATATCTTTAAAAACACTTTATTTATAAAATCTATTCCCAAACAAAAACCACAGGTCACTCCAATTTAATTAACAATTAAAAGCAATTGATAATTAATAGGACATGGAATGATTAAGCAAGAGCGAACCACCACTTGTCTTAGATTCGACGAAAGCTTGAACGAAGTTTAGAGACGAAGAGTTCCCGGGTCCAAAACATGGACAGATCTGGGATCACAGATTCCTTCGGATTGACCCATAAGGAAACCCTAAGTTAGATTCGACAATAAATAGTATGAATCTTAAAGAAAAACGAAAGCAATCGAAAGGAACGAAACCCGATCAAAAGCCACAAAACTCAAGCCAAAAATTGGCCAAGAGATGTTCGGCCGCAGGCGCGGTTTTCAGGCCGCGGCCGCGATCGTGGCCAGATCGGGAAATCGAGAACGATTTCCTCATCGGCGATGACGAATACGAATCCCTTGATGAAAGCTTTGGTTTCTAGGCTTCCTTGGACCACCAAAGCATCACTTTGCAACCTTCAACGACACCAACGAAGCTCCGACGAGGCTCTTGAATTTTCCGGCGAAACTCGAATTTTCCGGCGAGGCTTTGGGAGGGAAGATGGAGCTCGACTTGTGGCTCTTTCTCCTCCAAATATCCTCCTTAAATAGGGCCAAGCATGAGGTGAAGCAAGGAGACACGTGGCTCATAAATATCGGCGTGGTCAGAAATTTCGGCGAACCAGAAGAGAGAATCTGACACCCGGATATTTGCCGCGGGCGCGGCCGTCGGCAACATGACGAGGATTATGATGATCTGTTCTCGGCCTTAAACCGCGGTCGCGGTTTAGGCCAATTTTGGCCCTTTTTCCCGGGAAAAGACAAATTTGAATAAAAAAGTTATCCGGGTTAAATATATTCATCACGAACGAATATTCTAAGCCCCGAAATACGTCGAATGTATTTTATTTCACTTAGAAAAATATTACAGAGATCAGGAACATTATAGAATGTCTGAACTTCTCTGAAATAAATTCGACGTGCCTTACGAATGTTCGGGAAATTTGCCAAATTGCCCTTACAAAAGTGAGGGGTATTACAACGGTACTCTTAGAGTTTCTGTTGAAACGCACGGGATGTGGCATGGGATTTCCCAACCCGTGCCGCATCCCAGAGAGTTCCCCTTTTTTTTTTTTTATAGAAAAGTAAAATAAAACTTACCTTGGGTTACCTCCCAAAAAGTGCTTGTTTTAGGTCGTCAGCCAGACCTTCACCAGTGTCAAGGACTCGGATCGGGCGGGTCGGTGACACCCAACTCAATCGGATCAGGCTCTTTGTATGGCTTTAGTCGAATCTTGCGCACTGTGAAATACCCCGAGTTCTTATGTCATAGCTCAACAAAATCATTTTAAAGAACTCGGTTCAGGTAGTATGGACCTGACCATCTTGTACTCTTGCTTCCCGGAAACATGCTCGACTTATTATGATAGAGAATCACATGATCCTCTGGCTTGAATTCAACTTGAGCACGGTCAGCAAAGCGTCTTCTTCTCTTCTTAAGTCTACTCCGAACCTCTAATTCTGAATTGGCTTCCACCCTTGGGTTCTGAATTTCCAATGCAGCTTGTGGTATCATAGCTACATCGGGCAATATATCAGGAAGCTTTTCTTGCACCTTACAGCAAGTAATGGTGCTAGAGGTCGGGGTAGAGCTTTGTAACACCTTAAGCTCATCAAGTATCGGGTCCTCCTTGATCTCTTGGGTGTAACACCCCCGATATTTATACCTGTAGTGTTACATGCCAGTGACCTCAGACGTTACCGTCCAAAGCCACCCCAGGCTTTAATCAGAACAATTAAACTTAAATACATGCACATATTAAATAAAAGAGTAAGCAACAGAAGACTTATAAGAACAACTTAACAAATTTAAAACACTGACACTTAAATCTTTGTCTGCAAGCTTCTTCTCCTTCAACTGGTTACTTTAACTTCGGGCATCAACCCCTGATGTGCTGAATCGAATGGATGACACCGGCCAACCATGCAGAGAACAAATCCGGTTGGTTAGTCTTTATTAAAAGACTATGCAAGGGTACAAAGCAGAGTGGTTCGAGTGATCGTATCCGTTTACTATCATTGTCCCTCGAATAACAACCGAAGGAACGATATATAATCCGGAACTTTCACAGAATGATTTAATATTTAGATATGCACTGAAGAGAAGACTCCAAACGAATTGAGTCTTATGGGAAGATATGACAATGTTTGGGAACGTTATAGTTTCATACAAGCGTTTAAAAGAAAACTGACTTGATGTTTCGGTTCACGACCAACCTCACCGCACAATGCCAATCCAGATTGGAAAGAGAACTTTACTCTGATCAATGTCAAGGCGAGTTTTCCTAGCTGCACTATTGCCTAGATGCACTACTCGCCTGGGGGTATATTAATTATGTGCGACAACGGCACTTATCTTATTTAATTCTAAAACGCGCATCACGTTATAAGCTTTTATGATCATCTCGTCCCGAGACGAGAGATCTTCTGGGAGCAACTCTCGAGATTTGTGACACTGGCTAAGTGCACCACCTCTATACCCGAGTATAGAGGAAGGTCATGACCAACAAAATGGTATTAGGGGTTTGGTCGCCCTCTCCACCATTAATTATAAAGAAACGATTGGACCTCGCAGAGTCCAAGCGTTCCTACGAATACTCGTTCTAACTAAACAGTTCACAACGGTATAAATCACATCAAAGCCATCAAGGCTAACATCATAGATTTATCAATATATATATATAAAATAGCGTTGCTACTAACAATATATGCAACCTATTATAATATTTGTTTTAAATTCACATGCAGTTATCAAAACTGTTCCCAGACAAAAACAATATTCATTCCAATTTAATTAATAATTAAATAATTGATAATTAATGGAAATATGGAATGACGAGCAAGAGCGAACCGCCACTTGCATTAGATTTGTCGAAAGCTTTGAGCGAAGCTTAGAGACGACGAGTTTCCGGGTCCAACACAGGGACAAATCTGGGATCACATATTCCTTCGGATTGACCCACAAGGAAACCCTAAATTAGATTCGACAATAAATAGTACGAATCTAAAGAAAAATGAAAGGAATAGAAAGGAACGAAGCCCGATCAAAAGCCATGAAGCTCAAGACAAAAAATGGCCAGGAGCTGTTCGGCCGCGGGCGCGGTTTTCAGGCCGTGGGCGCGGTTTTCAGGCCGCGGCCGCGGTCGTGGCCAAATCGGAAAATTCGAAAATGAATTCTCACCGGTGATGACGAATTCGACTTCCTTGATGAAAGCTTTGGTTTCTAGGCTTCCTTGGACCACCAAAGCTTTACTTTGCAACCACCAACAACAACAACGAAGCTCCGACAAGGCGATTGAATTTTCCGGCGAAACTCGAATTTTCCGGCGAGGCTTTGGGAGAGAAGATGGAGCTCGACTTATGCTTCTTCCTTCTCCAAATGCCTTCCTTTAAATAGGCCAAGCCCCCAGGTAACTCACCAAACACGTGGCTTCCAAAATATCGGGCGTCGTTAGAGCTCCGGCGAACCAGAAACTCTGACCTGACACCCCCGATCTTTGCCGCGGGCGCGGGTGTCGGCAGGGAACCGCGGTTTTGGCTTTTGGCCTAAACTGCGGGCACGGCCCTCAGAGCCACTTGGCGAAGGTGATGATGACGACGTCGGCACCTAAACTACGGGCGCGGTTTTCTGGCCGCGGGCGCGGTTTAGGCAAATTTTTGCCCTTTTTTCGAGAAAAGACAAGGCTTATTCATAAAAATTCCGGGTTAAAATTATTCATACATGAACGAATATTATAAGCCCTGAAATACGTCGAATGTATTTTATTTCACTTAGAAAAATATTACAGAGGTCAAGAACATTACAGAATGTCTGAACTTCTCTGAAATAAATTCGACGTGCATTACGAGTGTTTGGAAAATTCCCAAATTGCTCTACAAAAGTGAGGGGTATTACATCACTACCCCCTTAAGAAAGGTTTCGACCCCGAAACTTGGCTAAACCAATGAGAAATCTATCCCACTAACAACTCTTGCTACTAGAACTTAAAATCCCTAGTCATGACATCATCTCACAATCCTTATCTCCATATATTATACCATGTAATAATTCTTTCTATATCCATAAGATCGTGACTACCTCAGAGTAATGGTCTCCCAAGATTATCACGACGACATTAATGTACTTTCCACAGAAGAACACACGTTTCCTATTTCCTTATATAAACAATCCCAAGTTCGCACACTAATTTCTTATAATCCGAACATCATATCTTAGTAACCTCGAAACATTACACCTTTAATTTCCTTAAAGATACACAATCCCAAAGTTTGACCTTATGCTATTTCTAACCAAAAATCCTTACAAGAATAGTTTAACGTAGTCCTTTAAGCAATCTCTAACCTAAGTCCTTAAGGTTCCTCAATTCTATTTACTCGTACATATCATACTGATGAATGATATCTTGCCTTTAAAATTAATCACTTCACATCCTAATTCCTTCAATGTGTACATACAAGTAACACTATTACCTTACTCCTCGTACATACGGCCATTTCCCATGCTATATCCTTTTGGTTTATCGATATCCTCTGAATAACTAGGCCCTACACCATAACCTTTCAACTTTCAAATGGGCTTTCTTCCAATACAATCGTTCACAACTTAATTCTTCCAACATGGGTTATACCATAAGCTTCATAGACGACATACTCACTTAAAATCCAAATATCAACTCTAGAAAAATTCCCAAGTATCATATCTTCTTATTTCCTGAAAGGACAACTTCCCAAATTCAGTCATTTGGCCCACTTAAATTTGGCCTTAAAGCTCACTGCCAATTCAGACCTCTAGTTTCCTCGAAACAAAATTGCGATAAATAGCTTAGTACAGTTGTGCCTAATCATTTCATTTCCTTAACGTAACATCAAATCGTCGTAACAACCATCAATTACTCTCTGTCCAATCCTTATATCGCTTCATATCTAAAAAGCCTTACAAAACACTACCACTTGTACGAAGCTTCCCTCCCATCGGGGTGATGTATCACAAAGAGTCGCTGCTCTTGACTCAAAGATTCCATAGGCGCCTTGCCTTTATCATGAGCAACAGATTGCCCCGGGGCAGACATCTCTGCCTTTAGGTTCTGTCCACTGCCAACCTTGGAGGCCTGATATGCTTGTTTTGGTTTTAGGTCCTTCTTTCTACAGTATTCCTTCATGTGGCCTTCCCTTCCACAATGGTAGCATACTCGCTTCATCTTTTGGCAACCAGGGCTTTTGTGCCCAGCCTTACCACAGTTGTGGCATAGAATCCCGTCGTTATTCCTTCCTGAGCCCTTGGCGGAATTAGATGGAGTTGTTTTGATCTTAGTACGACCAAACTTCTCGACCTTGGTGGGCGACGCCGGGCGCTTGAACGAGCCAGCCCTGCGATTCGGTTGCCCATTCTTTACCTCCATATTAGCTGTGACTTGAGGTATGGGGGTCGTTTGAGCTTGTGGTATCATCTGACCTATTAATACTTCAACCACTGACACCACTATATGTCCAATGGTTGCCGCATTTAGCACGATTGGGGCAGAAGGTGGAACTCCCCTTGCAACTTGGGGGTCCGTTTGTCCCTGATGAACATCCTGACGTAGGGTTGGGTTACTGCTACGTGAGTCAGATCCTGCGTCCTCTCCTTGTGGAGTAGCACTTATCAGCCGAACTTGAGAACCGTTGCTGGGATTCCCATTAGCTACTTGGTTAGTGGATCGGGTGTCCATCACCTGTTGATGAACCATAGCGTCAGGCTAGAACTTTTTCCAACTTGTACTTGACACTGAGTCAATTGCGTTATAATATGATTTATAAGGGTCCAAACTAATAACTTTATATTAGTCTGACTGGCCCTTCACTATTGACCGCAAAACGACCTTCTTCACTTTTCTTTGGAAACGGAAACTCTAGGAGAAATGTCAACCTTTAAATGACATTAATCCTTAGAAGCGAATATTCCTAAGAATGGATCTAAGAAATAAGTAACACTTGAAGCTAGCAGAAGTTTGAAAACCACCTTATACCTTCAAACTTTAAATTTATTTTATAATTCCTTCTATACAAAGTTAGTTTCTAGTGATACTAATATCACAAAACTCTTTCCAAAAATCAAAATCACACTTTAAGAGTTACAACCATAAACTTGATTTAATTGCTCATAACACGACATCTTTTAAACCAATTATAAATAGCTTTTGAAGTTTAAATAGCTAAATCATTATTTTAAATTCCAAGGAGTAAAGAACACTTTTAAATTTAGGAGTTTAAATCCTCAAAATAGTAAATAGTTAAAAATAGTTTTGAAATTAATTCTCCAAAAATTCTCAAACCTAACAGTAGGCCAAATTTTTTAAAAACATTGCTTTGATACCATGTCTGTAACACCCCCGATATTTATACCTGTAGTGTTACATGCCAGTGACCTCAGACGTTATCGTCCAAAGTCACCCCAGGCTTTAATCAGAACAATTAAACTTAAATACATGCACATATTAAATAAAAGAGTAAACAGCGGAAGACTTATAATAAAGACTAACCAACCGGATTTGTTCTCTGCATGGTTGGCTAGTGTCATCCGTTCGATTCGGCACATCAGGGGTTGATGCCCGAAGTTAAAGTACCCAGTTGAAGGAGAAGAAGCTTGCAGACGAAGATTTAAGTGTCAGTGTTTTAAATTTGTTAAGTTGTTCTTATAAGTCTTCTGTTATTTACTCTTTTATTTAATATGTGCATGTATTTAAGTTTAATTGTTATGATTAAAGCCTGGGGTGGCTTTGGACGATAACGTCTGAGGTCACTAGCATGTAACACTACATGTATAAATATCGGGGGTGTTACATTGGGTAAATTTCTTCCTATCAAATTGTGGCTCATCCCACTGCTTCTTAACCCCAATCATGATAGAAGTGCATTGCTCAAAGTAGTGCAGTTCAGGTGGATTTGTAACCAAATTTGAGATAACCAACGCAGTAATTTGATCTTTCAACATCTGATTATATGTGGTTAAATCATCTACTTGAGTCTTCAAAGAGTCCACCGTACCTGAAAGAGAACAAATTTGGGTTGTTAAGGGCTTAAGCGCATCATGCATAGTTGTAAGAGTTGTAAGAATTTTCTCAACTTCCCTATCATGTCGTAGGATGAAGTCATCAAGCCTACTATCTTGCATGGATGGATAAGTCTCAGCTTGGCGCGGTATATGTGAGGTTGTCATCCAGCTAGGATTAGAAGATTGTGAACTCCACGCAATTATTTCTCCCAAACTAGCGTGACAATTAGTCTTGTCATGATCTTCAGCTCCACAATTCTCACAGAAGAGGTTAGAAGTTATTGGGTTTTGGTCATAACCCAAATTGTAATTTGAAGAATCATACCTCTGAGTACTTGTATTAGGCTGAGAAGGAAGAAAGGGGTAGGAATTTACCTTGTACTCACCTGAATACATTTGTTCGACTCTATCTAAAAAGCATGTCATAAAAACTAAAAGAAAATCAAAGCAAAAATAATGACCTAAGCTCACCAATAGAGGTTACAAATAATATTACAAATTGGTCCCCGACAACGGCGCCAAAAACTTGGTGTGGCTAAAACGTACCCGCAAGTGTACGGGATCAGTTGTAGTAGTCAAGTGTCGATCCCACAGAGACCAATGTAATATTAATTGAAATGCTACTAGTAAACTAGGCCAGGAAAATAAGGAAGATTGAGGAAAACTATAATTAAGATAACACATAATAATAAAGAAAATAGATAAAAATCTATGAGATAAATGTGTCTAAGGTTAAGGATCACCACAATTATTTGAAGGTAGGCTATCTAAGATAATCTACTAACTCCTTTCAGACGACAGTAAACGTGCATGGACTAAACTAACAATCGCTGTCGCGTAGAGCTAATCTCATCTAAACCCTTTAACGCACTTAGAGTCTAGGAATAAACTGAAATAACATTCGCTGTCGTGCTCCGCTAATCCAACTCAAACCTAGAACATCTATGATAGCCTATTAATCCTCAAGAGTAATTAAGTTGTTGTCGCACAAATAACACTCAGGTTCAATTCCTAGGGTTCCAGTAGAAGTTACCACCTCTCAGTCTCAAACTCTACCTGACTACCTATTAAAGTTATCACCTCTCAGTCTCAAACCCTCATAAGATCCAATTCGCATAAGCTACTATGGGCATAAAGTATCTAGGAACGAATAAAATATTATTTCAATTCAGACAAAGAAATAATTCTAATTACATATGCATCGTCTGGAATACCACAACCTTAGAACTAGGAATTTAGCCAAACATAATTGAAGACATATTCAATAGATTTAAACTAGCCAACAACATGTATGAATTATTCAATAAATACCGAAGACGTTAATCTCAATGTAAAAATAATCCAAATTGACAAAGGCTAGAACAATAATACCAAATCTTCAAATTGTGCAAAGGCCAAAAATCCCTTCTTTAATTTCAGGCCAAGTCTACGGCAGAACAAAGCTAAATAACAAAACTCAAAAGCCAAACTCGTCTGAAACCTAATCCTAAGGCTCCGTTCGGCTTGAGTACTTTTTTTTACTTTCCCTGCTTTTTCATACTCATTTCCATAAATAAGTATCCAGTGGTCTGTTCGGGTAAATATTATCACTGAAGCTTCAAAATACTTTATAATGCTTTCATCTACTCAAAAATGCCAAAAAAAAAGTTGGATCTCCCTACTTTTGATGCTTCTCTGCTACTTCTGGAGGATTTCTCCACTGGAAGGTCCCAAATTGCCCCCGACATTTCCCGAAAGCTGGACGATTTTCGCCATTGTTCTTGCCCGAGCTCATCTTCCTCTCCTCCTCGCTCTTCCTCTCTTCACCCCGCTCTTCAACTCGATGACTCGCTGGCCGTTGGAGGAGATGCAGATTGGATTTCGATTGGATTTGAATCCATTTTGGGTTCAATCGATTTTAGGGCTTTTAATTTTAGGGTTTTGTCCTGATGGAGGAGATGCAGATGTTCGACTATTAGGGCTATGGAGGAGATGCAGATGTTCGGCTATTAGGGCTATGGAGGAGATGCAGATTTTCAGTGGGAGGAGTCGAGTAAGATCGGCGAGGGAGGATTTGCAGTGGGAGGAGTCGAGGAAGATCGGCGAGTGAGGAGATGTGAGAGAGGGATGATAACGGGGTATGGGCGGCGCTGGAGGTGGTATTGGCGGTGGACTGGGCTTTGACACCGGAGTTGGCGGTGGTGGATTATGAGGAGGACAGCAGCACAGAATGGGCGGCACTGGCGGTGGACTGGGCTTTGACACCAGAGCTGGCGGTGGTGGACAAGGAGGAGGACAGCAGCAGCAGCAACAAAGGCGCAGCGGAGAAGACGACCAGGACATCTTCGGCATCAGAGACATGGGCGGCGCTGGGGGCAAGACTTCATCGACAGATTTTGAACTCCAATAATCCTTTCTAAAGCTTTGATTTTGCCACAATCATGAACATCTACTGAACTTCCTTCGTTGTCTCATCTCAACCACATGGAGAATCTAGGTTGAATTTGGGTGAAATTTGATTTTGACCTAATTTTATTAAATTTGGGAAACTTTGAATTTGAGGAACTTTAAAATGAAGATGAAGAAGTGCTACGAATTTTGGGAAATTTTATTAATTCCACTGATTTGTCTCTTAGGTAGTAATGACAGATTTTGAGGGGAATTTTTAAATTTGTTCTGAGAGGAAGATGAATTTCTGTAGCTAAAAAAATTATGACCCTTATGGTAATTTTAACCTTTTATTTTTGATATTTAAGTACCGAAAAGTATTATTTACCGAACATGCCAGTACAAATTTAAGTATTATCATCAGCATCTAATTAAGTACATAATTCAACATCAGCATAAGCATAAGCATAAGCATCAGCATAAGTATCAGCATTGTTTTACCGAACAGAGCCTAAAGCTACATAATAAAAGCAAAGTCCAAAAGTCCCCCATCAAACTCTCTTGCCTTCTTCCCAAAATCCATGTAACATTCACTTGTATTGGGCCGGCCCACTGAAGTTGGACAACATGCTTTATTTGCAGCTCGTCTAGCAACGACCGAGGTAATTCAACTACTTGTTTGACGTCTTCAATAATAGTCTCGTACTACCTCCAAATTACATCTAAAATACCTGAAATAATAAAAAATACGAGTATAGACTCCGAATACAAAATAATGTGAAACTAACTATAAAATATGCATGCAAATGACCTATTCTAATATGTAACTAGACTCCTAAAATATGTATAAAATTAATGTTATCAACTTCGCAGACCGGACCTACTTGGGTTTACTGGTAAAATCTTCGAGTATATCGTTAGAATCGGAATATGACCTACCATTTTGGCAGCGCCCTTGGTTTATCGTTGTGCTGTTTGTGATGATGATTGGTTTTTTCGGTGCGGCCATCCTTCTCTTTTTATCGTTGGATTCAAATTTCTACGCTTCCCCTGTCGTTGCTGCTACATAAGGTGTTGAGGTACGGCTGTTCGTTTTAGGCTATATTGATTTGAATTTCTCTGTTCATTTTACGGAAGAAGTTGTTGAGTACGACAACCGATCATTTTAGGTTATGTCGATTTGAATTTTTGCCTTAAATTTGAACTGTTTTTAACTTTGGAATCAAGTTCATAATCTACATGATAGTGATGGTTGGATTGGTTGCGGAGACTAATAGTGCTCGCATTCAATATTTACCAGATCAGTCAACTTGTTGCATTGTTCTAGGAATTGTTCTCTCATCAAACTGGAAGGAGGAAATTTGCTTCTTGTAATGAATTGTTGATTTCCAAAATTGGAATTTGTGTACATGTTTACGCCCTTGTTAGCTTCTGCTGATTCATCCGGTGTTTGTATGAAGTATGAACATGCATTACTTTTATACTATGATTAGGTTACATATGGGTCAGTGATAGAACTAATGCACGAGAAGACGAAATTCCGGTTGCATTCACATGATGTGTCGTACGATTCAGGCAGTGAGCAACAATCAGTCACTGGTTTTCCCAGTGGTGATGATGCAAACAACTATTGGGTAATTTTCATTCATTTTGATCTTGCATTTCTGTTCTGTGATGAATATGTTTGGTCTTCAATTTATCAAGTAGCTTATCTAATCCTTGCTTTTGCTGCTTTTTTTAGATTGTAAAACTTGTGCCTGATTCATCTGAAAAACAAGGCGATGCCATAAATATTGGAAATATCACCCGTTTACAACATATGAAAACCAGGAAGTGGCTACACAGCCATTTGCATGCATCCTCTATCCCTGGAAATATGGAGGTCTCTACTGTTTTCCTTTAATGCATTTGTGCTCTTCTTGTTCTTGACCTTTTGTACTCCTCTTAGAGATGTGACTTGAATGATAAAGTTTGATTCGATTAATTTGTCTTCTGTTGAATATTCCAATTTTTGCCTAGGTTCAACTCCTTCTACTGATCTGTTGTCCTGTAGAACAAAGTAATAAGAAATATGCATATGCTGGAAAAAAAACTAGCAATGATGACTGTTTGGTCAAACTATTAAAATTGTCAGTCTTTTTCCTTCTTTTCTTTTTTTGGAAAATAATCGTCACTGACTAACTATTGTGTGTTTCTAAACCTTTTTTATGATATTCAGTCTTAGTATGTAGCAAAGTATTAAGAAATAATTTAGTTTTGTTGAAAAGCTGGGAACTAGAAAAGAAATGTGCATATGCTGAAAAAAAAACTAGCAATGATGACTGTTTGGTCAAACTATTAAAATTGTCAGTCTTTTTCCTTCTTTTCTTTTTTTTGAAAATAATCGTCACTGACTAACTGTTGTGTGTTTCTAAACCTTTTTTATGATATCCAGTCTTAGTATGTAGCAAAGTATTAAGAAATAATTTAGTTTTGTTGACAAGCTGGGAACTGGAAAAGAAATGGACAATGTTTAGGCTAGGAATATATGATCATATACTGAGATATTCTTAAGGATTGATAGGGCCATGTGACAGTAGCTTTGATGATATTGTTCTTTTAAATACTTTGTTCAGAGTGAAAATGTCATGTGAATCTTTAAACTCGGTCATTTAGTTATTAATTTTTTGTCACCCTTATATCATATGTTATAAACTACTTAAACTAATTGACTATTGCTTTGAGAATGTATGATCATTGGCATAACATGATTCTTTGCATCTTTGTTGTTTGTTTAAGGTACCAGTTGCATATTACAGATTTTGATCTATCATGAGTCACTTCTGGGAGAATGGAGTAGATTGCCTTACATGATCATTCAGATTTTTCAAGTGGTTAAATGTTTTTTCCTCAGGTGACAGGTTGTTGTTGTGCAAACTGTCATATTGGGTGGCAGTTCGATTGACAAATTTGAGCATTCCAGTTACAAGTTTGATACTTGGTGAGCATTCCAATTGCCGATGATTACATCAACACAAAATTACAGGTATTGGTTGAAAAATCTGTTATCATAACGCCAATTGGCCTGTTTATGCTGATACGAGAATTTGTTTTCAAGTGTTTGCAGATTGTAAGTGGTTGGCCTTGAAGAACGCGAAACTTATTATGGTTTGGCCTTCTGTGCAACTGCTTATCATCTATCATTTCCTTTATGCCACACCTCTTCTACAAATGCTTAGACTAAGTTGTTTAATCAATAAAACTTCCTGGAACCTCCTCTACGTTTGCTCAAAATAGCTTCTTTGCTATTTGTATGTCACTGACAACTTCTATGCTCCAATTTGTACATCGCCTTATTGTGCCACCACAAGTAGCTGCCATTTGGACCACTTGCCCCGCCATGGATTGGTTGTGCTTTGGTCCTTCATCGCTGAAGAGCTCGTGGTTAGGTATTGAACTTTCACTCTATCTCATTTTCTTTTCCTGAACAGCTCTCAATTTTTTCGCATGTGGGTCTGCTTGAGGATTACAAAAACCTTTTTCTAAATTTGCAATCTATTCAGATCACCTTGCTTCAGTTTATTGCTATCATGTGCATTATCCTTAAACTAAATCATGTATCCAGATTAATATTGGTGTAGCTTACTATAAGTGCGTATTTGTCTTGTAGGAGGCATATATTCAGATACTTCTCTTTTGGTATTTTTCATAGCACCCCTTGATTTACAAATTTCATTTATCTTTATAACATAGCCATCGTAGGCTGCAATTTCTTTTGCTATATGCTCAATCTGTTGCTATTAGTTATTTTCTGATGATATTGCCAGTTATTCAAAAGTTTCTTTGAGAATAGGAAATTACAAATAGTCAAGTGTTAAAGAATGGCATACTATAAGAAAATGTTATGTATGTGTATGAAGGACTTGCAGATGGAATTAATAGGAAGAATCCGCTGATGAATAACTATTATGAATTTGTAGCTCAGTCTAAGATGTCAGCGGGAAGTACTTAGGAGAGACGACCACGCGTATGATATCATCCCATGAACAATGTCCAAACCAATAGAATTTAATAATGTTTTTTTTTGGAAATGAATTATATGATAGGATTATAATACAAATCATAATTGGCGGTATGATTTAAAATATTGATTGTGCTTGTACATTTGGCCGAACAAGAAACGGCTGAGAGAGGATATGTGCTTTGCAAATGGGTGTGGAGCAGTGAGTGTGACCAAGAGAGGAGACATTCTGGCACCCTTGACTGAAGAGGCTGTTCTTGAGCTCTTGAAACAATTTTCAGATTGATCCCATCAATCACTTCCTTTAGCTATACGCCTATACTGTATCATTCTAATTTTCAGATTGATCCCATCAATCACTTCCTTTAGCTATACTGTATCATTCTAAAGTGCACTGTTGTAGTTGCCTTTGTTGTTTTTCAAAAGCTGATGTGCTTTATAATTTATTGTTGGAGAATCTCCTAGGAATCTTAAAATTTCATCTAAATTTTTGGCATGTGTGAGGATAATATTTAGGTTATTGTTTTATTTTGTTAAAGCTCTCATATTTTTTCATGCTTTATATATGGGTTGTATTTTTTGAAAATTCTAGAAGGGACATCTGGATAACATGGGTGATAACTCCCATCTTTGTCAAACGGTGATCTGAGTAGTACCATAATCAACCAAGTTTGATGGAAAATAAAGTTCATATATGGTCTGATTTGGAATCAGTGAGATAGCAAGACAAATTCTCTCCAAAGGAGATGGTTTGGAGTAGGGGGGAATCTGATAGCTCTTTGGTTTACACATGCATTATAAGTTGATTAGATTTTTCATTAAATAACCATCTCTTAGTGGATGGTAATATCTATCTATATCTATTTAAATAACTTTTAAAATGCTGAAAATATTTTTTCTTAAGAAATACCTTTGTGAACTCCTCCATTTTTCAAAATAAAAAGCAACAAAATTTTGAATTCCTTACTTTATCAAAACAAAGAGTAAAAAACTATAACACAATTTAGATAATGTTATTATTTTTAATTTCATTTTAAAAATAATTCGATATAGATTTTTTCTTTCCTTTTTGAAGTTCTTCTTTGATATCTATATCTCATGTCTTGTTTTTAGCAAAGTTTTTTTTGTAAGGATTTTCAAAATACTTATCAAATTAAAAGCGGAATTTTAAATTTCTTTATCATAAAACATGCCCTTACTCTATAAAATATATTAAACTAAGCAATGAGTGCCCTATAGAAAAATACAAAAAATGTCCATAAAATTTTAAATGATCGATTGAATCCTCAATGTTACATTGATGTAAAAATTCAACTATGAAGTTTAAACATTATTTGTAATATCCCGTATATTTGTACGAATAAATTTCGAATTTTCTTAAGCCCGTATTGCAAGTCGGATTAAATTCAGGGAAGTACGAACATTCGGTGTAATGTTTGGTCTCTGTAATATTTTTCTGAGCAATATAAAATACAGTTAACGTATTTTTGGGTTAAGAGATCGTTCGTGTACAAATATATTTAATCCGGGGTTAAGTAAAATTTACCACTTAAGGTAAATAAGGGCAAAGAGGGAAATCGGCCTATGCCTTAGCCCACACCAGCACACCACTTCAGCAACTTGCAAGCCAACTTGACGCAGCTGGCAACTAGCTTGGATGACTCATCGGGGCTACTTGGCCTAGCTTGGACACCTCATGGGGTACGTGTCTTCAGGGTGGTCTTCGTGGTTTGCCTATAAAAGGAGAGGAGAAGTCGTGGGAGAAGCCAGAAGATAGCTCCTCACCATCTTTTGCTGTCAAAAACCCAGAAATCAGCTTCTGAGCTAAACTTTGAGCTTCGTTTAAGAACTATTTTGTCATTCGTTCGAGCAGATAGAAGTTGCATCTTGAAGGTGAGGTGTAGCTTAAAAGGGTGAGAAGATTAGCCAAGCCCGATTCGAAGTTTAAATCGATCGAAAGTTGGTAAGAAAACCCTTGAAGCTCACTGTTTTCACCTCTGAATTTCGTGACTTTTGCTGAACTTTGAACCCGATTTGTGTGGTCATCCCGACCTTGTTTCCATCCGTTTTCAGGAGATTCCTAGAGCTTGTTGGTAGCTTAAGAGGGTGGTAGACTCGAACCAAGAAGAATCGAAGCCTAAAGGGGTCGATTTGGGTGAGTTCTCCTCGTTGCCGCCCCTGTCTTCGCCCCTGCCTGTGCACCGCGCCCAGCGGCCGAGGGCCTGCCGCCCCAGCGGTAGCCTTGCCAAGGGTGTGTCATGGTGTTTTGGCATGGGTCGAGCCTCGTTCCTTGATTCGTTTTGTATTCCATTAGATTCGTATATATAGATATTGAATCTAATATTAGGGTCTTGTTATGGGTCATTCCATATGGATTTATTATCCAAGATCTGTTTCCATTCCAGACTCGGAAACCCTTTAATTCTAAGCGTGCGAAGCTTTCGTCGGATCTAAGGCAAGTGGCGGTTCGCTCTTGCTTATCATTCCATACTTCCATTGATTATCAATTGTTTAATTGTTAATTAATTTGGAATGAATATTGTTTATGTCTGGGATCAGTTTGATAACTGTTTTGGAAAAATAAAAGATTATATTATAATAGGTTGTATATCTGCTAGAACAACGCTATTATATATATACCTAGATTGAAATATATCTATGATGTTAGCCTTGATGGATTTAATATGATTATTTGACTATTCTGAACTGTTTAGTTAGAACGAGTATTCGTAGGAACGTTATTGAGGCCCTGGAGTCCAGTCGTTTCTTTATAATCAGGTAGAGAGGTGGCTCGTCCCCACCTAATACCAATTGGATGGTCATGACCTACCTCTTTACTCGGGTGAAGAGGTGGTGCACTTAAACAGTGTCATAAATCTTGGGAGTGTTCCCAAAAGATCTCTCATCTCGGGACGAACTGATCATAAAAGTTTATAACATAATGTGTGTTTTGGAATTAAACAAGATAAGTGCCGTAGGTTCGCACATGATTAATATACCCTCGACGAGTAGCGCAGCTAAGTAATAGTGCGGCTAGAAAAACTCGTTTAGACTTGATCAGAGTCCGTTCTCTTACCAATCTGGATTCGCGTTAAGCGGTGAGGTTGGTTGTGAACCGAAACATCTCGTCGGTTTTTAAACGTTATATATATATGTGAAACTATAATGTTCCAGACATTTGTCATGTTTCTGATAAGACTCGTTCTTTTGGAGTCTTCTCTTGGATTTTCCTACGAGACTCAGTTCATTTGGAGTCTTCTCTTGATCATATCTTTTGATAATTATCATTCCAGTAGAAGTATGAAGGTTGACTATCGTTGTCGGCTTTTATTTGAGAAACGATAAGTTTAAACCTAATACGACTACTCGAACCCTCTGCTTTGTACCCTTGCATAGTCTTTCATTAGACTAACCCACGAACATTGTTCTCTGCATGTGGGCTGGTGTCATCCGTGTCGATTCGGCACATCAGATAGAGCGCAGATATGAGGAGACTAGATTGACTATGAAGATGACAGTTGTTTTTGATATTTTAATAATTTTAATCAGGTTGAGATCCTTGGGCAAGTGATCATGGTGATCACAACCCCTTTTTGTAATATTTTAAGAAAGACTTCCGTTGTGTTTCATTTAACTCTGTATATTTGTCCTATTCGGGATTGTGATGTAATCACGGGATTCATGATTTAATTAAATATTACAATGATTTTATATCATTTGTATTTCATGATTTGTGTATTTCCGATAAAGCCTTGGGTGGCTTCGATAAGGAACACCGAGGTCACTGGCGGTAATACCTTTCCAAATGGGTTACGATTTGGGGGTGTTACATTATTGGTCATATTTTGGTATTTTTTTAAAGGAAACTCTTTGGTAGAATTCAAAAACTATATAACAAAAAAGTTATATGTCGATAAAAGTAAAAATTATAAATTATAAATAGATATATAAAAAAGATAATCATGGTCAAAATTTTTTTATTTAACAATCAAGAATTCAAGATTTATTCAACTCTACCTCTCTTATTTTTTTCAATTCTATTCAAACTGAACCCTTTAACGACAAATCAATAAATATTATCAAGTTCTCTACATCGTGATAATGACAATCTAATAGGTTAGATTAGAAGGATTTGTTTGATGTGTAGAAAAATTTACTTTTACACAACTTTTAAAACGCTGAAAATATTTTTTCTTAAGAAATACCTTTGTGAACTCAATTTTTCAAAATATAAAGCAACAAAATTCTGAATTCCTTACTTTCTCAAAACAAAGAACAAAAAATTAGAACACAATTTAGATAATGTTATTATTTTTGATTTCATTTTAAAAATAATCCAGTATAGATTTTTTTCTCCTTTTGGGAGTTCTTCTTTGATATCTATATTCCCTGTCTTTTCAGTCAAATGTTACCTTTTTAGGGTTCTTATCATTTCCTCCGTAGATTTTTTGTTCAATAGATCATAGAAGATAAAAAAGCTTAATGAGAAAACATTCATGGTTGCTCCACCCGCTAGAGCCAGAGCCGATTTAATACTTTCAAATTGTATGGTATTGAATGAACACACTTAATGCACAAAATACAAACTCTATATTAGATATAGAAGATTTCTAAAATATTCACAAAAACTTTCATCAAAATATAAACACACCCCTACAAAAACAAACTTCCACTTTATTTCAAAATTAAAAATATACTTCTAACCAAAATTATAAAAAATAAAATAACCCGCTTCTTATGTACAATCATAACATTTTATACCTAACATATTTATATTTAAATAAATAAAAAATAATATATGTCTAACATAAAAAAAACAAAACAACGATCCATGTATTACAAACTTATTTTGTATATCGTGACACTACATACACACAAATGGCTTGTGCGAAGCACGGACTTCGATTTCTAGTTATATTAAAGTTTCAACCAAAAAAAATCATTTATTTGGAATTATGAAACTCTTTGACTAATTAAGTTTCATGGGGATTGTAGTCCAAGAATCACCACTTAAATTTTGAGTGTCACGTTGAGGAGAGATTTGTTGAAGAAAATACTTTACTTTCATCATTTATAGCCTTCCTTTGGGCAAAACAAATTGAACTTCTTTGACATCTCTCTCCATAAATTACTTTAGTTGTTTGTTGATGCACTTAATTGAACTTTTTTATATTAAATAAAACTCGTACCGCAGTTTCCATATGTCAACCGGTGTAACTAAAAAACATGGACCACAGTTGCAATATAAACGCGGTATTATTACTAAATTTATTTTTAAATATATACTTACCACTTTAAGAATTAACCCTCGCGGTGAAAGCGAGGGAGAAGCACTGCGGCGTCGACAGCTAATGTTGCGGGTGAATGCGAGGGAGAAGCATTGTGGCATCGGCGACCAATGTTGCGGGGAGGCTGACACCGCCGTCATTGAGAAGCGTGCGTCTCAGAAGCCGAAGCGGTTTGAGGTTTTCGAGGGTTTCCGTCTCGATTCTTCACCTTGGTTGCTGAAGATTTGGTCCTGTAAACTGCATCTTCATCCCGAAGTGACCGGTCAATCGTCAAAGTTTCACTGGTCGTTCGTCTGAGGTACATAAATCCTAAACCTTTTCTTGCAATGTAATGGTTGGGAATATATAATTATATGGGGGTGATATGTATCTTAAGGATGGTGTTGATTGCAATATTCTGAAATGATTTGCAAATTGATTGATTCTTTGGTCCAATCCTAGGGTTTTACTCCCTCGAGGGTTTTTAAAAATGGAGAATGATGACTGGTCTAGCTCCGACGAGGGTCTAAGTGATTTTGGGCTCTGTTTTGAAGACACCCATGACAAAGATCTCTTTTGTTGGACATGCTCTACACCTAAATTGCAAATTAGGTATATGTGTTAGATTCTAACTATTTGCAATTTTATTGGGTATTTGAACCGGTTGTTTATTTGTGTCTAGTGTAGGAATGATGCTTCTAAGGCTCGTTGGGATGGTACCATGGCAATGGCTGAGGTTGTGGAGCAAAAGGGGCAAATGTTGATTTCAAGTGGGATTGTTCGTAATGGCAAGACTTATTGCTTGATTGAAGAGGCCTTGTAAGTGTTTTTACTTCTATATATTTAACATCTTACTTATATACTATTGAAAAGGATTTACTTCCATATTACTAAAAGGTAATTGTTTATTCTTGATTTCATGTTTATATGTTTGTTTGACATCTCATGTTCATCGGTAGTAATACAGAGATTTGTGATCGTATTTGATTCCTTTGTTGAATCACATGATTAGGAAAGAGTGGTAAGCGTATTTCAGTTATTTAATTTCCAAAAATTTGAAAACGGGACAACAGTTCTTTATATAATCACTGTCTATTTTTTGTTTGAAGTGAAACAGGGACTGCTGTTTTTTTTAAAACCGCTGTGCCACTTCAGAATTTTTTTTAAATAAAAATAAACATGGACCGCAACTTTTATAGAACAGCGGTCCAGTATTTGTTACCATGGCTTTAAATAACTGCGGTCCGACTTACCACGGTTTACGAAATACGTGGTCCGAGAGTCGGACCGCGCCAAAAACAACCACAGACGGTCAATCACGGTCCCATGGCTTAAAAAACCGCGATCCCGCTCTATATTTTATACTAGTGTATCCATATATTGGAATATCTTTTCAACTACATACTCAAGTTAAATATATATATTTGTCTATATATTACAAATTGTTTTGCTAATGGTGTTGTAAACCTGGGATTTTAGGTTTTCATGTTGTATTAGAGCTTCCCGATAATGTTAAGTCTATTCTTGTTGATGTTAGGATTTTGGCTATTTTTCGCTTGATTACTATATAATTTTTATAACGGTTTTTCTAGTGTGTGTCCATGGACACATACTAATAAACCTAAATAAGAAATTTATTTTTAAAATATTCCCTAATAGAGAATTGGTAAACCCTTAGCAAATAAGATTAAACTAATGGCTAAATAAATAATTGTCAAAAAAAGAGTTATTAGAGTGTGTCCATGGGTACACACTAAAAAAAACTTTTTTATAATATTAATAAATTTTGGAAAGTGTTATATCTTCTTTTTTTTACTATAAATGTCTATCATATTTATGTTGACTGTCCAGGTGAGAAGACGAGCAACGTAAGGAAAGTAATATTAATGTCTAACGCTTTAAAATAATCTATACTATATAAAAAGTACGATGGCTTCAAATGAACAGTGAACAACCATGTGCCACTCACGTGTTATCGTTCTAGCTAAACTTTTAGGGTTTGTAGTCTCCCCTTTCGATATGTTTCCCTTCTCCTTGCTTCATCTTCAAACCGAGATCCCTCACTCCCTCATCTCATCTTCGCTCTTCTCCATGGCTCTCCCAGACCCCCAATTGTTCAAATATGTCGTTGTCGTCGTCCCCGGAGAAGAAATCGCCGTCAACGGTCCCTACACCGGCGGCATAAGTGTGGCTTACTCCGGTGAGGGATGAAGATTCCGACGACGCGAGAAGCTTCTTGCCGGCGATAGCGAGTCTAGAGAGTACGGCGACCTGTGGAAGTTGAAGGCGGAAGGCGACGAAGACTCCAGGTATGCATCTCTCCTCTCGCCGCTTATGGCTATCGTTAACAATTCTAAGGATTTCGCTTCTCCTTCTTCCCTTCTGCAGACCAAATCTAAGGATTTCGTCCTTCAAATTGCCCTAAATTTTTTGGCATCAATTGGCCCTTTCTCTCTTTTTCACCAATCAATCGGAATCGACTGGCGGTGGATGCTCAGAAATGGGCCACCCGTCGGAACAGCAACCCCCGCCTCCAAACTGATGAGGAATCATCCCCGCCATTAGTGTCAACCTTTGATGGACCGATTACTAGGTCAAGATTGAATGAACTACGTCAAGAGCTGGAGACGTTTATGGCACATGATGTATCACATGACGAAGAGGACAAGTCCAAAGTCAAGGCGTTGACTTTATTGGTCAACGTTACCTATGTTTAGTCTTATTAATTTCTGCATTGGATATTTTTAGGACTATTATTTAATTGTTTTAAGCTTTCTATTTTCAGATATTTCGGGATTAAGTGTAACCCGTTTTTGGGAAGCTAGAGCCGGCCCTCTATGGGTATTTAAGGCTCCCTTGTCTTCTTCATTAGTTAGATTTCTCACATTGTTAAAACACAAAAACAGAGCTTGGTTTTTGCTTTGAAAACTCGGCTCCCCGTGAGAGTCTCAATCGATTGTTCTTTCCTGCTTAGTTGTTTTCGTCTTTGTCAAGTCCCTCTGGAGTTGGTGATTTCGTACTTCATAAGCAATCCTCTCCGTGCTCCAAGTTCGTCAGCGATTCTTGGTTGTGTGGCGTTGTAGAGATCGGGTTGGTAGATCGTTCGACAAGGTTCCTTGCTATCAAGCAAGCGGGTTTTCTCGTCGTTTCTATTGGTTCTATCTATTATCCTATCCATTAGTTTCACTTCCGCTATTGTTCTAATCTTGTGTTTTCTTTTGTTTTGAGATCTGTTGCCTAGATCCATCTTCTACACGGCTAACCCCGTATCAATTGGTATCAAGAGCTTTGCGGCTTCGGATCACCTTTGACGATTCCAGATTCATCATCAAAAATTGGATCTTCCTGTTTTCAATCGTCAATTGAATTTCTTTGTTTGAGTCACATTAGTGAATTGTTAGTCTGACTGATTGTTTGCTCTTGTTTGTCTTGGAAAGGAGTTCGTTGCGGTTGATTGTGACTACGAGGATCCACAAAAACATACCAAAACCGTCCAAAAATCAACAAAAAATTCGCCCCCCCCCCCTTCCACCATTGTTGTTCGAACCCTAGCTTGGCGAGCAAGACACGACGGCGTCTAGGTTCGTGCGCGCCAGAGATCCGGTTGTTCAATTTTGGTAATCTTCAAGATACTTGCTTGATTTTCTAGAGATTTTATTTTATCTTTATGGTGTAATATCCCAGGAAAAACAAGTTGCCTAAAAGAAAATTATATCAAAAAAAAAAAAAGCATTATCGAAATTCAAAAAAAAAAAAAGAGGAAAAGGCATCTGGGATTTTTGAGAATTTTTCAGAATTTTTTTTTTTCGAAATAAAAAAAAAAAAATATTAGGGTTCCGTTTCAGATTTTTTTTCGGACCTCTTTGTCGCCGCAACAGTACCCGGCCACAACCCGACCGGGTCCAGACCGGGTGAGCCTCAGTTAACCCAACCCTCACGTACCTGCCATCGACCCGGCCCCAACCCGACCGGGTCCCACCCCGGGTTGCGCTCAGTCGCCACCACCCGGCCACCACCCGACCGGGTCCTGCCCGGGTTCCGCTCAGTCGAGCCCCACCCGGCCTGTCCCCACCCGACCCCAACCCGACCGGGTCCCACCCCGGGTTGCCCTCAGTCCACCCCACCCGACCCCAACCCGACTGAGTCCCACCCCGGGTTGCTCTCAGCCTGTCCCCACCCGACCCCAACCCGACCGGGTCCCACCCCGGGTTGCTCTCAGTCCACCCTACCCGACCCCAACCCGACCGGGTCCCACCCCGGGTTGCTCTCAGTCCACCCCACCCGACCCCAACCCGACCGGGTCCCACCCCGGGTTGCCCTCAGTCGAGCACTACCCCCTCTTGCCCGAACCCCTTCTCCCTTCCGTTCCCTCGGGTCACTCTCGGCTCCAATTGGCTTCGTTCCGAGTCGACAAAGGTACGTCTTTCTGACTTGCAATTCGCATTTCTTGAGTTCGAAACACATATATAGCCCCATCTTTAGTTGCATTTCATTCTTGTGACTATAGTTGTGTCGCTTTCCTTGTTGAGTCATTCTCTAGTCTCACTTTTGTTTGAGTCATTTTCGTCGTACATCTACTTGTCTTGTCTACTACATCTCTGCTTGACCTTGATTTGCTGCGTATCTTGAGCACATAGAGAACTTGTCATTTACGAGCCTAACTTCGCAGGTTGTACAATCACCGAGTGCA
The DNA here is from genome assembly GCA_027886185.1 of Rheum nobile. NCBI lineage: Eukaryota > Viridiplantae > Streptophyta > Magnoliopsida > Caryophyllales > Polygonaceae > Rheum > Rheum nobile. The sequence continues at coordinate 6,426,722 of WOAB01000506.1, read as the reverse complement.
AACACTTGAGAGTTTTTTGGTTTTCCTAACCTTAACGTCTTTCTGTGTTCGTCTAAGTGGTGATCATGACAGGTTCTGGTGATGAACAAGTTACTGCAAATGGTTCTCATGTCGATATGCAGGCGATGCTACAACAGTTGGCTTCTACAGTCGCGCAATTGTCTGCGAAGTTTGACTTGTTGGAGACCCGCTCCAACCCACTCCCGGCTGCGCAGGAACACATTGGTCCATCGCATAGCGCACCGCTTCCCGCCACCGAGCCCTTGGTCGACCAAGCCACGGCCTACCAAGCGGCGATGGACGAGCATCGCCAACCGAGAGCCACTGGCACCGACCGCATACGCCCGATTTGGCATCCCGCACCTCGTGATAGGTCTGAGTCCCCTCCTATGTCGATACGTTCTAGTTTATGGGGTGATGATGATATGCAGGACTATGAGCGCGAGGAGCGTAATGAGTGGCGTCCTTACCGCCCCGGAATGACCGCGGACAGCCCCGCCGCCGTGAAGCCGAACAAGACGGCATTGGACGGATCAAAGTGAAGATCCCGGCTTTTGATGGAAAGTGTGATCCAGACGTCTACCTTGAATGGGAGACGAAGATTGAGCAGATTTGGGGTTGCCACAATTTCCCTGAACATAAAAAGGTACAACTCGCTGCTCTTGAATTTACTGGTTATGCTTTGGTTTGGTGGGATTCTGTTGTGAAGGCTCGAAGACAAGCCATGGACCCTCCGGTCAACACATGGAACCAGATGAGAGCTATGATGAGGGCCCGCTTCGTTCCCCACCACCACAATAGAGTTCTCCGCAACCGTTTGGAGACTATGAGGCAAGGCTCGTTAGGTGTTGAAGAGGTCTACAACAATATGCAGATAGCCATGACACGCGGCAACGTCGTCGAAGATGAAGAGGCCACTATGTCCAGGTATCTACGTATCTTGCATCCTCATTTAGCTGACACTATAGAATTGTATCCCTATTCTACCATGACAGATTTGCTACACCAAGCAATTAAAGTGGAGAGACAATTCAAGTCCAGCTATACCCAACAACACCGCACGGTGCCACAACGCCAAAGCTGGCGTCCCGACCAGCAACCGGGCCGCACCGGACACCAGAGATCCCGCCCAGCAACCGGTCCGCCTCACGGCAATGAGCAGAATTCCCGTGGTGCACACCCCTCTACCTCCACCGCACCACAGCAGCCCACACGGCCCGCCCCTGCAGTTACACGAGGTAACCCTGCTGACCCTCCTCCTAGAGCTAGAGATATCACTTGCTTTAAATGTCAAGGAAAGGGTCATTACATGAAGGATTGTCCTAATACTCGTGTTTTGATGATTAATCATTTGGGTGAGTTAGAGTCTGAGTCTGACACTGAGCATGAAAATTTAGTTGCTAGCCATGATATGAATGAGCATGCCAATGATGATGATTTGGATTTTATTGAATATGAGCATGGTGATTCATTGATTGTTAGGAGGACTTTGCATGTTAATCAGGCTCCTTGTGATGATAATCAGCGTGAGAATTTATTTCATACAAGATGTCTTGTTAAAGGGAAAGTTTGCAACATGATTATTGATGGTGGTAGCTGTTGTAATATTGCTAGTGTTGAATTAGTTCATAAACTGCAACTCCCTACTTTTTTGCATCCTAGACCTTATAGACTTCATTGGATGAATGACTGTGGTGAACTCAAGGTGAATAAGCAAGCTAAGATTACACTTAAACTAGGAACTTATGAGGATGAAATTTTATGTGATATTGTTCCTATGCAAGCTTGTCATATTTTGTTAGGTCGTCCTTGGCAATTTGATAGACATGTTATTCATGATGGACGTACTAACCAACATGCCTTTGAGTTTCGTGGTAGGAAAGTGGTGTTGAAACCGATGACACCGCTTCAAGTGGCTGAGGCTTATGATAAGAAAAGAGAGGCCGAGCATAAGGGTAAGTCCCCAGCCGAACCATCCACTGCCTCCACACGGACCGACCTCACCCTCGCCTCTACCCCTAGCCGAGTGCTCTTAGCATCCAGCAGAGACCACCTGGTAGATTACCTTCCCCCGGACGTCGCCCTCATGTCCCTTTGTCAGGCCTATACCCTGTTAGGTGACGAAGACCGAGCTACACTCCCAACTGCTGTCCAGACCCTTTTAGCTGAGTTCCTTGATGTTTTCCCGGATGAGATACCCCCTGGCCTACCCTCTATTAGAGGCATTGAGCACCAAATAGACCTGATTCCCGGTGCTACCCTACCCAACCGGCCTGCCTATAGGATGAACCCTACTGAGACCCAGGAAATCCAGAACCAAGTCCAGGACCTTCTAGATAAAGGGTATGTTAGAGAGAGCCGATCCCAGTGTGCTGTGCCTGTCTTACTCGTCCCCAAAAAGGACAATACTTGGCGTATGTGTGTTGATTGCAGGGCTATTAATAACATCACGATCAAGTACAGGCACCCGATCCCCAGGCTCGATGACATGTTGGATGAGCTCCATGGCGCCTCCACCTTCTCCAAGATCGATCTTCGCAGTGGATACCATCAAATCCGGATGAAGGAAGGAGACGAATGGAAGACAACATTCAAGACGAAGTTTGGTTTGTATGAGTGGTTGGTTATGCCTTTCGGTTTGACTAATGCCCCCTCTACTTTTATGCGTCTTATGAATCATGTCTTGAGATCTTTTATTGGTAGATTTGTTGTAGTTTACTTTGATGATATTCTGATCTACAGTAAATCTTTGGAAGCACATGCAGAGCACCTCAGGGAAATTTTATCCACTCTCAGAGTTGTACAGTTGTATGGAAATCTGAAGAAGTGTGATTTTTGCACTGACAGAGTTGTGTTTCTTGGTTTTGTAGTGAGTGCTCATGGACTGCAAGTGGATCAAGAGAAGGTGCAAGCCATCCGTGACTGGCCGACCCCGAGGAACCTAGGTGACGTGCGCAGTTTCCACGGCCTGGCTGGCTTCTACAGGAGGTTCGTTCGAGATTTTAGCACCATTGCAGCCCCGCTGACAGAGATCACAAAGAAGAATACTCCGTTCCGTTGGGGTGAAGCTCAAGAAAAGGCGTTCCAGACTCTCAAGGATCGTTTGACACACGCGCCATTGCTGGTTATGCCTGACTTCACTCGCCCCTTTGAAGTAGAGTGTGATGCCTCTGGCATTGGTATTGGAGGAGTCCTCATGCAGGAAGGTAAGCCTATTGCCTTCTTTTCTGAAAAGTTGAAAGGTGCATGCTTGAATTATTCTACTTATGATAGGGAATTATATGCCTTGTTTAGAGTGCTGAAAACTTTGCAACACTACCTTTGGCCTAGAGAATTTGTGCTTAAAACTGATCATGAGTCCTTAAAGCATTTTAGGAGTCAAGATAAGTTGGATAGGAGGCATGGTAGGTGGATGGAATTCATAGAAACATTTCCCTATGTGATTAAGTATAAGAAAGGAAAAGATAATGTTGTAGCGGAGGCCCTTTCTAGGAGACATACACTCTTGACTACTTTGGATGCTCGAGTCCTTGGATTCGTTTATATTAAGGAGTTGTATGATATGGATGCTGATTTTGGAGTGATTTATAAGCATTGTGTGGAAAAGGGTTCATTTGATAAGTTTTTCTTGTTTGATGGATTCTTGTTTCGAGTTGATAAGGTGTGCATTCCTGTTTGTTCTCTACGGTTGTTACTTGTTGATGAGTCCCATAGAGGTGGATTGATGGGTCATTTTGGTAGAGATAAGACTTATAACATGTTGCATACTCATTTCTATTGGCCACACATGCTTAGGGATGTAGAGAATTTTATCAAACGCTGTGTTGAGTGCTTACATGCTAAATCTAAGGCAAAACCGTATGGTCTTTATACTCCCTTGCCTATTCCTTGCTTTCCTTGGGTTGATATTAGTATGGATTTTATTGTTGGATTGCCTAGGACTAAGAAGGGGAGAGATTCTATATTTGTGGTTGTTGATAGGTTCTCTAAGATGGCTCACTTTATTGCATGCCATAAAACTGATGATGCTAGGAATGTTGCTGATTTGTTCTTTAGAGAGATTGTTCGGTTACATGGTGTACCTCGTACTATTGTGAGTGATAGGGATGTCAAATTTCTGAGTTACTTTTGGAAGACTTTGTGGGGTAAACTTGGTACTAAGTTGTTGTTCTCTACTGCTAGTCACCCCCAGACAGATGGACAAACTGAGGTCACTAACCGTACATTGGGTACTATCCTTAGGGCTGTTATTAAATCTAATCTGAAAAGTTGGAAAGATGCCTTACCACATGTTGAGTTTGCTTATAATAGGACTATTCATTCTTCTACCAATATGTCCCATTTTGAATGTGTGTATGGTTTGAATCCCCTAACCCCTTTGGATCTTAAGCCGTTGCCTTTACCGGAACGAGCAGACTTTGATGCTGATAGACAGGTTGAGTTCATGAAGGAGCTGCACGAGCGGACTAAGGCTCGTTTGGAAGCTACTGCAGCGAAGAACGCAGCCCGAGCTAATCACGGCCGGCGTCAAGTGTTGTTCGAGCCCGGCGACTTGGTGTGGCTACACCTGCGCAAGGAGCGGTTCCCGGAGCAGAGGAAGTCGAAGCTGTCTCCCAGAGGTGATGGACCGTTCAAGGTGCTGAAGAGAGTAGGCGACAATGCCTATGTGTTGGAGCTGCCCGATGACTATGGCGTGAGCCCGATATTCAATGTCGGTGATCTTACCCCTTATGCAGCCGCTGATGTTGATGACTCGAGGACGAGTCCTTCTCAAGAAGGGGAGAATGATGAGGAATCATCCCCGCCATTAGTGCCAACCTTTGATGGACCGATTACTAGGTCAAGATTGAAGGAACTACGTCAAGAGCTGGAGACGTTTATGGCACATGATGTATCACATGACGAAGAGGACAAGTCCAAAGTCAAGGCGTTGACTTTATTGGTCAACGTTACCTATGTTTAGTCTTATTAATTTCTGCATTGGATATTTTTAGGACTATTATTTAATTGTTTTAAGCTTTATATTTTCGGATATTTCGGGATTAAGTGTAACCCGTTTTTGGGAAGCTAGAGCCGGCCCTCTATGGGTATTTAAGGCTCCCTTGTCTTCTTCATTAGTTAGATTTCTCACATTGTTAAAACACAAAAACAGAGCTTGGTTTTTGCTTTGAAAACTCGGCTCCCCGTGAGAGTCTCAATCGATTGTTCTTTCCTGCTTAGTTGTTTTCGTCTTTGTCAAGTCCCTCTGGAGTTGGTGATTTCGTACTTCATAAGCAATCCTCTCCGTGCTCCAAGTTCGTCAGCGATTCTTGGTTGTGTGGCGTTGTAGAGATCGGGTTGGTAGATCGTTCGACAAGGTTCCTTGCTATCAAGCAAGCGGGTTTTCTCGTCGTTTCTATTGGTTCTATCTATTATCATATCCATTAGTTTCACTTCCGCTATTGTTCTAATCTTGTGTTTTCTTTTGTTTTGAGATCCGTTGCCTATATCCATCTTCTACACGGCTAACCCCGTATCACAAACCCTGATCTGGCTGCATCTTCTCCCGCTCGCTGAGCCGTCTCGACCCCAGAACCACCACATACTCTCCGCCTGCGCCCGCGCCCTAGATCCGACGACCTCGACTTCGAGCCTGTGTTCGAATCCTGTCCGGTAAAACGAGGTGCGTACTTCTCCTCCTATTGGATTGTTATTTGTTTTTTTGTTGGCAGAGTATTAGTTGGCCTGATTTGATTTGGAGTGTTGATTTTCATTGTTCACTTTGCCTGTGCTATCTTGATTTGAGTATGATTTGCCGATTTTGTGCTTCAAATTGCTTCTGCAACGTGGCTAGGTTGGTTTGTTTGGTCTAATTTGCTGCTGAGTATTTGGTGATATAGCTCTAAAATTGTAATGGTGGTTGAATTATCTCATGGTATTTGAATATTTTTGGTTTTGACAGGTGCGTTGTGCAGTAAATTGGTGTTATGCTTTGTATTGATTTCGTATTCAGATAATTATGTGATGGTTTTATGTTGAATTAGTGTTAGGTAGCTTAGTTGGCATTGAATAATTTTTAATAAACTTGTGCTTGGACTGATATATGTATTTTCGTGTGTTGATGATGAGTTTCATATTTGTCTGAGCATGTAATTACATTTTTATGCCTACTAGCTATTAGAATGTGTAGTTAAAGTGTTTATGGTAGTAATTTTGGTGAGTTTATCCCCCCCCCCCCCCCCCCCCCCCCCCCTGAACTGTAAACTTGTATAAGTCCTTTTTTTGGGGTGATTTGGTCAATGTCCTTAATCTTTTGTTGCTGACTGTTTTTCATCTTCACATTTTGACAGCTTAGGAAGTTGATAAAGAATTGAAATGTTGTATGCATAGTTAATTAGAACTGGGGTTCAGATGGTCTCCTTTGCTTCCTCTCAACATGGCCCTAATCGCCATTGCTTGATCCCTTCATTGAGCTCTCATCCTGCAATGGTACTTCTTGCAACTGGGTTTACCTGGAACTGGTAATTTCACATCTCCTTTTTTTTCTACGTTTTATTTTTATCTATCAGTCTTGTTATTGGGAGAAAAGGCTTGTTCTTTTGCTAGATCTCAGTTGTTAGATGAAATTGCACTTTGGATTTGCATCTGCTGCTTGTATGGATTTATGAACTAAAGCCTTAAAGGGCATTGTTTGGCAACTCTAGCTTAGTGATGAAAGATGGGATCTTCTGTACATTGGAATTTAGGGTTTTAAGTTTAAAGCAGTGCTTAGCTAGGTGATGTTTGGTTATATTGATTGAAATTCTGATGTGCTAGATTGAGTTCATTTGGATTTATATGATCCAAATTCTAATGTGCTTAGCTAAGCTTTATTCCTTGTGTTGGGAAAAGTTGAGTTGCGGATGCAGGGTTGTTTTTGGCTTTTGGATGCTGAATTTGGTGTCTGGAAACCATTCTTATGGTGTGATTCTGAAATTCTCTTGGGGAATGTTTGTTTGTTGTACTAAAAAAATAATGAGGAAATTCTCCCTTAGAACAACTAACAATCTTGGTTTTAAAACGGCTTAACTGATTTGTAATTTGTATTTTCTTTGTTGGTTCTCAATTGTTAGATAATATTGCATTTTGGGTTTTACTCCCTAAATTCTGCTAAGGGAGAATTCTAAGTTTCAACCAGTGCTTGACAAGGTACTCTTTGATTATGTTACCGTTTACTTTCTGTTACAGTTCTTCACCATGGTTGGTTTGCAACTTACAGGCGAAGGTCTGCAACTCCTGCTCTGATCGTCTTCTTCATATCTCTCTTTCTTCGGCTCTATCTCCGTGTTCAAGAAGGTACGCAACTAAAGATCCAGTTTCTTGAGACCTACTGGTACTGGTAAGACGCTTAACGCTTTTGGCTAAAGCAGTTGCCACTGAATGTGGAACTACGTTCTTCAATGTCTCCTCAGCAACATTGGCTTCAAAATGGCGTGGTGAGAGTGAGCGGATGGTTCGAGTCTTGTTTGACCTCGCTAGAGCTTATGCTCCCAGTACTATCTTTATTGATGAGATTGATTCCCTCTGCAATGCTAGAGGGTAAGATCTTTACATTTTCAATAGACTGGCTTTCCGTGTCAATGATTCCAGCAATTTGAATTCCCTTATGTATGTTGAGTAGTTTATTAAAGACATTAAGTTTATTTTATTTTTTCGAGACAAAAAAAAAACACTCGGATCAGTCTTCAACTAGATTTTGGAGTTTGTTTTATCTTTCCGGGACAAAAAATGCTGTATATTTTGATCTTCAACTCCTACAAAATCTTCAAGAAGATTTCAGTTTCCTATAGAGGGTGTTTCTTGTAATATCTTGATCCTCCCTTGCCTTTTGAAAAGCTTTCCTTAATTTTCCCAAAGACATCTTTGTACATTTCTTGTCTCCGAGTGTGCAAATTCAATTTGCAACCACTTGCCTAATTATCCTGGTCTTTCCTGTTTTGTAATTCCAGGGCTTCAGAAGAACATGAATCATCCCGTAGAGTGAAGTCTGAACTGCTTGTTCAGGTAGATGGTGTGAATGGCAGTTCTGCGGGCGAAGATCGGAAAATAGTGATGGTTCTGGCAGCTACTAATTTCCCTTGGGATATAGATGAGGCTCTCAAGTATCTCCTTAATGACCGTTGCAGTTGTGTGTTGTATTTTTTTTTGTACTTTTAATGTATCAAGCATGAAATTTTTGTGTCTGCTATAGTGTTCTTGCTCATTCTTGACAACTTTGGCTAATTATTTTTGTTGTCGGTACAATAGGAGACGCCTGGAGAAACGTATGTATATTCCTCTTCCCAATTTTGAGAGCAGAAAGGAGCTCATACGCATCAGTTTGAAATCTATCGAGGTTAATAATCCAACTCCTTTTTATTGTTGGATGACCTTATGTAGCTGCTACTATATTCTGTTGTATTGCTACTCTATTTCGTCTTGGTTTCCTGTCTTCCCACCATAGATTGGTTTTTAGTTGGCTGCTCCGCTGCTACTTATGTGAAGGGAATTGCTGAACTCGGTCTTTCCTTGTTTTTTGATGGGACAAAGTACTGAAAAAATGACTCACTAAGCTGAATTTTCCTCTGCTTCTTTTGCAAGTAGTAGACTATAAGTATTTTGCATCTAGATGTTCTTTGGAAATAACTTTTTTTTTCTTTTGAATATATGCATGTGAGGTGGCACATGCACGAGAGAAATAAGTTTCTTTCTTCTTAATACTTGATATGCATTTCTGAATAGCTCATTAGTGGTTTATCCTCTTTGCCTTGTAGTACTCCTATTGCCTTTGCTAGCTACAATTGGTTATTTCTGAATGTTCACTTTTTTCATGGTTTATGTTTTTTATGTTCCTTGAGCGTCTTTCCATGATGCCATGTCATTTCATATAGGATTCCCTGTTGTTAGCATCATTCATTAAAGATTATTATTTTTCCGAACCAAAACTTTTTCTGAAGTCAACCAGATGCAGTAATATCTTAAGTAGCCTGGTTGCAAGCATCTGACTGATTTCTAGACTCTAATCTGTTAAATTTGTTGAATGATTTGAGTTTTTAACTATGTGCTTTGCATCCAAACTTAGGTGTCTACTGATGTTAATATTGAGGAGGTGGCACGAAGAACCGAAGGATACAGTGGAGATGATCTAACAAATGTTTGCAGAGACGCTTCTCTCAATGGCATGAGGCGTAAAATTGCTGGAAAGACCAGAGACGAGATCAAGAACATGTCAAAGGAAGATATCTCCAACGACCCAATTGCCATGTGTGACTTTGAAGAGGCTATACGCAAAGTCCAGCCAAGTGTCTATGCTGCTGACATTGAACGCCACGAGAAGTGGTTTAATGAATTCGTGTCAGCATAAGCCTTAAATTTTCAGCTGATTTTGGACATAATGAGTTATATTTATATATTAAATACCTTATATTCCATCTGGTGAGAGCCTGAGAGGGTTGAACAATCTCTCAAAATGAAAGATATAAATTTTAGCTATATAGCAGATGTAGGGTTGAGGGTGTTCTCTCTTCTTTCTTGTTAGCCCATATTTGCTGATTGTAATCTGATAGCAAAAATGCCAACAATTACTCGGAAATATTATTCATCCTATCTTTTTTTGATAAATTTGATCATAGATGGATTTTTTTTTTAATATTAAGCAAATACTAGGATCTTTCCAAAAAAAAAAGACAGACCTGAATCCTCATAATTGATGATTTTTATAAACTTTGTACCAAAACTAGCAAAAGTAGAGTTTAGACTTATGAACTTATATCTAGTGGTAAGTAGGGTCTGAGCAACAGCTGCAGAAGTGGTAGGTGATAGAAGTCGTTGAAATTTCTGAAGGTGGTTGGCAGAATGACATGGGTAGCAAGAAAATCAGCAACACGGTTGGCTTCTCGGAAACAATGATGTACCGTAAATGTAACAAAAGAAGAGAGTAACGTAATAATGTCTTTGATAATAGAATGGATTTGTCATGTGACACTAGGCGGTGCAAGTGGATACAAGCAGTTTAAGAGAGGCTTTGGTTTGCTCAATTAGATTCTTCAAATTGAGCTCCATTTGTGTTGTGATGGGTGATGGTTGTTTCTTTGATGGGTGATGGTTGCTTACTTGCTTCTGCCTACTGCCTACTTTTGAGGATTGCATAGAGGAGTTTGATGAACTTATGGTTCTGGTGGTGTCATTTATTTTATTTTATTTTTGGTAGGCTTGGGGACAAGCCTTCTTTTTGTTTGGGGAGGAATTGTCATGTACCGAGGTTAAGGGCATTTGGGCTTATATGTGTATTGGGCCTATGGGCCGTGAATGGTGTGAGGCTTGTAATACCTATATGACTGCCATCCGAAGGAAGTAGCGCCATCCAAGAATAGAATGCATATTCGTCTTCCTCTCTTCGTCTATTTCCCTCTCTGAGTTTCTCCTCTCTATCCCTTTCTCCCTTCACCTTCTCCAAATCGTTACAGATCTCTTACTGAAAAATGGGTCTTGGATGTTATACATATCACCCACAACCACAAGCTTCATGCTAGCTTTCATGGGAATGCATTCATGGGTCGAATGACCCAGGAGGAGGAGGTCATGGCTAGGAGACGGGGTGATGGACGGAAGACTCCGAAAGAGATTGTTTCGGACTTGAGGAAAAACTTTCCAAAAAATGTTACATCAATGAAGCAGGTTGCGAACTTTTTGCAGAAGCTCCATTACGAGGATCATAGGGAATTGACGGTTACCCAGTGATCTCTTCATTATTTGAAATAGAACGGGTATCTTTTTTATCCTCTTAGGAATGTGAAGAAATGGCAAGAGGTGGAGATCCTATTTTTTGCTCACTCGGAGTCGCTACGCTTGTTGAAGAAGTTCCTGCACGTGGTAATCATTGACGCCACATACAAGACAAATAAGTATGTAAAATATTTTAATAATAGTTAGTTATTTTTCAATGTGCTAGGATTTAATTAGTTATATTGACAAGTACTTGTACGTTTATTTGTTTTGTGTATGAATAAGTATGATATGTCATTAGTGGAGATTGTTAGTTTTACATGCACTCACAAGACGTTCAACATTGTTTATGCATTCACCCGAGCGGAAAAGTTTTTCCATTACCGGTGGATAGTGAGTGCCCTTCGGAACTTGTTTGAGCAGTTAGGAATTATGCCAAAGGCTATAATGACCGATTGTAAAGGGCTCTCATCAAAGCTATTAAGGTAGTTTTCAAAGACCTCCCGCTTAGGCAACTCTTGTGTTGGGTCCATATTAGAAACAACATCAAGACACATGCCGACAAAGTTATAAAAGATAGTGCCAAGGTCGAATGTTTACAAACCAGTGTTGGGGACTATGTTGCTCGACCACGGAGGAAAGGTACGAGGAGAGGCTCAGAGCATTGAGGACGTCGTGGAAGAGCGGCCTTGTTGGATACATCAAGAGAGAATGGTTGACTCCTTACAAAGAAAGTATAAAAATCATAAAATAACTATTAACATTATCATATAGTTAGTTATATTAAGCAATACCTTATATAGTAATGTGATAAGACTAAGTGTTATGAAGTTATAGCATGAAAGGCATTGCTTAATATAACTAACTATATGATAATGTTAATTGTTATTTTATAATTTTTATACTTCATACTTAGAAAGTATTCATCAGTCATAGTTTAAGCTAATGTATTATAATGAATTCTTAAGCAAGCTAGCAATACTTGCACTATATAGTAATGTGATAAGACTAAGTGCTATGAAGTTATAACATGAACTTCATAGCATGAAGAAGTCGATAATTATACTTTATAATATTCTATTATTATAATGTCTTAAAAATTTATGACTTGTAGTATACATTAATGTGATAAGACTAAGTGTTATGAAGTTATAACATGAACTTCATACTAACGATATAGCATGAAGTATGAAGAAATCGTATTTATAGGTTATAATACTGTATTATTATAATTTCTTAAGAAGTTATCACTTGTATTATAAATTATTGGGATATGACAAAGTCTTATGAAGTTATAATGTGATAAGACTAAGTGTTATGAAGTTATAACATTAACTTTATACTTACGGTATAACATGAAGTATGAAGAAGTCATATTTATAGGTTAAAATACTGTATTATTATAATTTCTTAAGAAGTTATCACTTGTATTATACATTAATGAGATATGACAAAGTCTTATGAAGTCTTATGAAGAAGTCGATATGCATTTTGGGCCCATTATGCATTTTTGTGCTATTGGGCCTAGTTTGAGCCCATTATGCATTCTTTATACTATTGGACCTAGTTCGGGCCCATTATGTATTTTTTTACTATTGGGCCTAGTTTGGGCCCATTATGCATTTTTTGGTCCTATTGGGCCTAGTTTGGGCCCATTATGCATTTTTTGTATTATTGGGCCTAGTTCGAGCCCATTTTATGCATTTTTGTATTAATAGGACCAGTTTGGGACCATTATGCATTCTTATACTTTTGGGCCTAGTTTGGACCCATTATACATTGTTTGTACTATTGGACCTAGTTTGCGTCCATTATGCATTTTTGTACTTTTGGGCTTAGTTTGGGCCCGTTATGCATTTTTTGTACTTTTAGCCCTAGTTTGGGCCCGTTATGCATTTTTATACTATTGGGCCAAGTTTGCGTCCATTATGCATTTTTGTACTTTTGGGCCTAGTTTGGGCCCGTTATGCATTTTTTGTACTTTTAGCCCTAGTTTGGGCCCGTTATGCATTTTTGTACTATTGGGCCTAATTCTTGCCCATTTTATACATTTTTTTTTACCTATTGGACCTAGTTTGGTCCCATTATGCAAAACTTTGATTTAATGAATATAATATTAAATGCGTACTAGTACATGTCGTCCTCAAAAATATAATATCCCTAATCCCGAAATGCGTACTAGTACATATCTCATCTACGCTTTGAATATAGTAACTTCGTATATAACTTCGGGACGCCGACCTATTATTTTAAACACTAATGCATCGTTGATCTCCAATCCATGGTATTGAATAAAATCCCGTCAGTCGTTGCCAAATCTGTAACGATAAGTGTTAACGCACAACTGTGTTGGACTGAGCCTTACAAGGACCTGGCCCATCCCCATGTGCATTAACATTTAACGTACAGGGTTATGTACATTAAGTATTAAAGCACCATTATTTTTCCCACTTTCACTATTTAGACCCTTCCCTTTTTCACACAAATATTTGCAACAGCTAATCACCAATACCATTTTGTTGTCAAGTATGCCAAACTAACCAATCTTTGATCAAAGAGAAATTCAATCCAAATTTACCCTATAAACTTATGAGTGATAAATCACTTAGGATTTGACTAACTAAAGCCCAATGTCCGATGTTTTCAGAGAAAAGTCGTGGGTTGCTTGACGTGGTCTCAGATATGGTTGGATCTGGTGCGCAAGTGATGGCGGTGGTTGCGAGGGGAAGAGACGATTGAGTCGACGAACGAGAATAGATGGAATTTAATGGTATATCCATGAAAGAAACGATCGAGCTGAGGAAGACCGATTCGATAAAGATATGAGATTCGTTTAATGTCGGCGCGCTCTGTGCAACCGAGTTGATAGTTGAGAGAGGTCCCTTTGTCAAATGGTGATATTTACTAGGGATTTTTCAAGAGAAGAAAACACGTACATAATTAATACATGATCGATGGTGCTAATACATATATATGAGATGTTTGGCTATGGACAAGACAATTTAGCCAGATACTACCAAAATATAATCACCATTCATGATCGAGTTCAGTTATCCTCTTCTTGAAGAAGGTCGGGGCCGGCCTCTTGTAGTTGTGATACCAAACAAAGGATGCTATGATGACGAGAAGGCCAGAAAATCCCGAGGAGAAACCAACAAATTAAGAGTCCATCTAGAAATTGTTTCTTGCTGTCATGACTTGCGTTTTTGTCCATAGCTTTTGATGCTGGTGGAGGACTGGAACAAGGGTTTCCCACATAAGTCAGGATTGCCTTCAAATTCAGATTCTTCGATCAAAAGAACTGAATTGACCTCCAGGACCTCTTAGATCATTATAGGAGACATTAAAATGTGACAAGAAGCTAAGACTTGCTAGTGATGTCGTAATCTCTCCAGTAAGGTTGTTTCTAGAAAGATCTAAGATTTCTAGGTTGTGCAAATTGGATATACTAGTTGGAATGTACGTGACCGGCCAGAGAACTGGTTGTTGTTGTTGTTGAGATATGAAATGGAAAAGAATTGAAGCTTTGGAAATTCACCTAAACTGATGAAATTTCTGTGGAAGTTGGCCGGATGAAAGGAAGAGGGTGGTTAGGTTCTTACATTTTGCTAATACTAGCTCCAAGTGTCATCGTGAGATTATTTGCGGCTAGAGAAAGGAAAGATAAGGACTTGGATCAGTTCAACGATTTTGGGCGAGATTTGACCTCTTATGTACGTTGTTCTCACGTACCTACCTACTCTAAATGCAATGAGTGACTTGCATGATGAGTATATGCATTCTTTGTGGCAAAGTGCCACTCAAACTATTCTTATTGAGATCAAGCTTTTGGAGGCCGCCGGTGAGCAAGCTTTGAGAAATCTAATGATGAGATATCTCCATTAAGACTATATATTATCCCTTAGAATGATTTCCACTATATGCGTGCAATCCATTAAAGATGGCGGGATAGGACCACTAAGATTGTTTTCATCAAGTACGAGAGTTTCCCAATATTCATGAGGAATGGATCCAACAATGCTATTCAAAGATAAATCTATGACTCTGAGATTTGTGAGCCTAGTGATATCTTCTCCTAGCTAGGGATCCATGGAGATAGTTATTGGATAGATTAAGATGAGTAAGCATAACTAATAGAGGAAATGACCATTTTCCCTTTTAGGCTTCTAGAAGGCAGTTGCAAGTGGGTTACTCTGCCATTAATATCACATTCCACCCCTTCCCATTGACAACAACTTACATGAGAAAACCAATTTAACGGTAGCCAAGGAAGAGATGTTGAAATGTTTGCCGAGAAGGCGAGCGGATTGATCTTGGTGATTACAAACTTGATGGGAAGAGCAGACGTAAGAGTACAAGAGTAAAATATTGAAAGAGAGAATATGGGTAGGATGAGCAGATGAAAGTTGTTTTGGAAGCATGGCTTTCGAATATTCTAGGATAGTGGTAGAATATTTCAGGTGTGCTTGTTGATTTGAATTGTTTGTTAAAGGAATGATTGCATGCCGCTTTTTATAGTAATTGATACACAATAAATGGTTGTGTGTTTTTCCAATTCCAAAGACGGCTGGAACAAAGTTGCTTAGACTTGAAGTCGTCTTTTTGTCGTCTCTCGTATATAATATAAACAAAGACATTCTAATAATCAATTAAGAACCCTATCTATTTCTAGCATATTATTCACGGTGGTGTACAAAGAAATCTCTATCAATATATTTGTTTTTGTGTTAGGTAGTAACAGTGGAATTTCTTTTGACCAAAAAAAAAGTAACAGTGCAATTTCTTTTGACAAAAAAAAAAAAGTAACGGTAGAATTTCTGACCTTTGAACATTTTCTAACTTAATATACACGTCGAACAAGACAAACAACAACACTTGACAAGATTGATTTTTTAGGGATTGATTTTGGTATATTCTGAGCTAGTGTTTTATGTAATTTAAGCTTTTATAGTACGAAAAACAAAGGTGAAATAACTTGTCCAATCTATCAATAATTTCTAATTATATGTCTGCTTTTACTCAGTTATCAATTCAATTGTGTATTTTCCAACTGAAATATAGTAATTATAACATATTTTTAAGATTTCAAATATCTGGCTAATATAATACATGATCCAAATCAGATGCGTACGAAGCCTGCGGTGTAAAGTGCGGGAGAATCTGGTCGTTTGTTCATTCTCATTTCTCATCATGCCATTACTATTTAAAACACATAGAGCCTATCAGTTTCGAAGGAGGATACTCAACAACCTACGAACATCCTTGGATATACAATTCAAACATGTAAAATATAAATTAATTTTAAAAATTTTAAACAATTATATTTATATTGTAAATAAATGATAAATATTATATATTCCTAAGTTCTTAGTATCATGAAATTATTATTATTATCTATTTTGAATTAAAAATGTAAAACAAATATATTTTAGCTATTAAAAAATTTCAACAAAAAAATTTCGATACTAAAAACTTAGAAATATATACAATTATCATTTACAATGTATTTTAAAAAAAATGAACATATTCATATATGCTTGGATGGTATATCGAACGGTATATCATAGGTTGTAGAATGTCCTCACTCATTAGTTCCTTCTTTCCTTCCTTCCTTCCTTCCTTCCTTCCTTCCTTCCTTGGGTAGCATTGTAGCAATAAGTGAGGGAATTGGTCTCTATGTCTAATCTTTGCTTTATTTATAAAAATAATCCTAAATTTTACTAATAGAACAAAACTAATTCCAACTTTCAAGTCAACTAAAAATAATTTCAACTTTCAATTCATGAACCAAAAATAGCACAAATAAGTTTTTCGGTTAAAATTTCAGCTAATTCGATAACGTGTATTCTAGGTCACTTTGTAGTTGGATGTTGTAAATTATTTTCCTTTGTACAAGATCTCTTATTCAGTGTAATGTTGTCATCGAATTAGTCTGAATCTGAACCGAAAAAATCATTTGTATTATTTCTATTCATTGGTTAAAAGTTGGAATTATTGTTAATCTATATATATAGCAAAGAAAAAGAATTTAGAGCCACCATATTGATTCTGGTCCCACAAATTCTATGTGTCAATTTGTCATTAATTCTCTATAATAAATTATTTATTATTTATTTCTATAAATCCTATACAAATATAATTTTTACTATGTGGTTTGTTACCTAATTTTTAATATCTCAATTCAAATCTATTATTATCAATTTTGTTGTTGTTGTTTGTTATGTGATTTATGTAACAATATTAAAGGTTGATCTTAAGAATATATGCATATGAGTTTGTGGCTTTCTTATATCTACTTAATAGTTTAGACTATTTCGTTAAATCCTAGAAAAATATTATTTAATATTGTACACTTTTGTTTTTGTATTATGAAGGTCACATCCAAATTTTATTTAATTATATTTTTTTATTAAAGCATATTCCCTTTTAAATAATAACTCTCAATTGTATAAATTTTATTTGTGCTCATATCATAAAATTTGTAAACTTTCTACATATTTTCAAGTTTTTAAATGTTGATTTTATTTGTGCTCATATGCAGAATCTCAAAATTTGCCATTAACAACTTCTCAACTAGATATGGCTTTGAAAAAAATATTGTTTTACCTAACAAATATTGTTCTACCTAACAAATTTTCAACGGAAAGATTTCACATTTTAAAATAAGTATAAAGTAATTTGATATATGTTAAAAGAAAATATTTTAGTGTTGGATGATGTTATTGTTAGGTCATCAAGTTTTTTAAAACATTACACTTATTTTTTTTTAAATATCATCAAATATTGTGGGTCTCATTTTTACTTGAATGAATAATATACTTTAATTGTGTAACAAATTCCTCAAATCTAGAAGGTTTATCATATCAGAAATTGATTTCAATTTTTTTTGATAATAATCGTGTTATTTTGTGAGAAATTGAGATTAAAAAAATTAATAACTAATAATTATAATTAAGTTATTTTTGGAAATTGAATTACTGAACTCAGAACTTTACTTTAGTATTTTGGGTATCTCGGATGTTAATTTGCTAAGATTTTATTATTCTTAAATATGTTGAACTTTATACCAATATAAATGAGTGATTTAAAAATAAATTGGTAGAATAAAAACAAATCAAAATGATATTTAGAAACAAGTAAACAAATCTATATATATATTAAGGCTATTGCTTTTCGAGTCATCAAAACGATTTTGGCCCCACAAATCTTATGTGTCATTTTGTATTTTTATTTTTCTATATTATAATTTTGATAGTTTGATTCATAAATAAAACTAAATACTTTGAAGATTTATTTAACAAATTTAACATGTAGTTGTTATTAATTAGCTGGTTCTACCTATAAAGTAATCTATTTATTTGATTTTTTATATATTATAAACTTCTCGGTCCTAAAAATCTATATATATATATTAAAGCTATTGAATCCAATCCACCATAATGTTTATCGCCCCACAAATCCTATGTGTCATTTTATTTTTAATCCATTTTTTCATGAATATTATATTTCAATATAAATCACAATTTCTAATCACAACTAATGTTTCTAGACCTACAATTTTCAATTGTTATATCAAATCATTTTTTTCAAATATACGTAATCTCTAAATTGCCACTAACAACTTCTCAACTAGATATGAATTTGGAAAAAAATTACTAGACCTTGAAAATTTAATTATACATTTTTAAAAATATTGTTCTACCTAACAGATTTTCAACTGAGATATTTCACATTTTAAGATAAATATAAAGTAATTTGATAATTGTTAAAAGAAAATATTTTAACGTTGGATGATGTTATTGTTAAGTCATCAAGCTTTTTAAAACATTACACTTTTTTAAAAAAATATCATCAAATATTGTGGGTCTCATTTTTACTTTAATGAATAATGTACTTTAATTATGTAACAAATCCTTTAAATCTAGAAGGGTTTGTCATATCATAAATTGATTTCACATTTGTTGTTATAATAATCGTGTTATTTTGTGAGAAGTTGAGATTAAGAAAATTAATTACTTATAATTATAATTAAGCTTTTTTGGAAATGAAATTATTGAACTCAACACTTCACTTTGCTTCACTTTAGTATTTTGGTGTATCTCGGATGTTAATTTGATAAGATTTTATTGTTCACTAATATGTTGAACTTTATACCAATATAAATGAGTGATTTAAAAATAATTTAGTATAATAAAAAAATCAAAATCATATTTAGAAACAAGTAAACAAATCTATATATATATATTAAAGCTATTACTTTTTGAGTCACTAGAACGATTCTGGACCTACAAATCTTACGTGTTATTTTGTATTTTTTTTTCTATAATATAAATTTTGATAGTTTGTTTTATAAATAAAACTAAATAATTTGAAGATTTATTGAACAAACTTAACACGCTGTTGCTATTAATTAGTTGGTCTTACCTATAAAGTAATCCAATTTTAATTAACATACGTTAATATGTTTATCTATTTTATGATTGGACAAAGGCTAGTGAATTTTACCACTTGGCTTGATGACGGAGCTCCCCTTCGTGAGCTTTCTCCGTGAGCCACCTTCACGGAGTTCCCTTTCGTGAGCTCTCTCCGTGAACCTCCTTCACGAGCCTCTCTTTGCGGTCCTATCTTCGTGAACCTCACCTCCTTCGGAAGCCTCCTTCATGAACCTTCTTCACGAGTTCCCTTCGTGAACCTTCTTCACGGACTCGCTTCACGAAGCCTTCTCCACGGAGCCGCTTCACGGAAGCCTCCTTCACGGGGCCCTCTTCGTGTAGCTCACATAGCTTCCTTCGCGTAAGCCCTTCACGATACAATATTCAACACAAGTATACAACATATAGATGAAGAAACTCATAAGAAATCCACCTACGTGTCATAATTTATAACAAGTACACATGCATTATATGTAGTTTGACTACTTCTCATATTATATGTTATATGGAACCCGCTCCTCCGCGTAGCTTACTTCGCGAGGCTCCTTTATGAAGGTCCTCTACGAAGGCGTCGTTTCAGAGTACTTTTTTGGTGTGACTTTAGACTCTTAAAGAGAAATTTGGTTGGTTGGTTGATGAACGTGGTCATCGTAAGCTTCATACATGTGTCTTTGATAGAATAATCAATACTAGAAAGTTTGACTCATTGCTAATGAGATAAAGGGTGAGAATACTCGGTAAAGGTAATTTGACGGATAAGTAAACCCATTAACCCTATTTCTTCTATATATACATATATGCTTTCCGTATAGAAAACTGACTTGAGCGTCGGAGAACCCGCCCCCGGAGAAGCCATCTCCGGGGTATTTTCAGGTGAATATCGCGTAGAAAACTGATGGAGCTCGAGAACAACCATGCACGATCTGGAGAAGGCGCGAAGGAGTAATATCAACATCAGAACCGAACCGCGGAGTCGGAGGTCCCGCCCCACGTAAAGCCAGAGACTAGGAAGTTGCTGAGGACGTCCCCAAAACAAACAAATCCTCAATAAACCCGAGCTAAAGGTGTGTTGACCCTTAGCACCTTCACAAACCGTTGAATCGAGAATCAACAGTACTGATGTGGCATGATATCATTATCTGAAAGTTTAGGCAAAGGTTTTAAATGTCGAAGTGATATGTGACATTTTAAGAAATTGATTTACTATTATACATTGATACTTTTGGTATGGTATTATATATATTAGTAAATCGATATATATCACAACTTATATAATTGCCTCTAATTTCAATATGAGTGAATGATACTCAACATTTTTCAAATAAAATATTTTGTAGAAAATTTGGTAATTTTTTTATATCAACCTTAATTTTTCGTAATTTTGTTGACGTATGTATAAACTTTTTGTATTTGAATTATAATAAAAAAAACATATAAAATAATATATTTTGGAAATAATTAATTATAGAAAATAGTTGTAAATCGATAGAACATATAGAATAATAATAAGGTGGTACATTATTGTATTTTTAATATTATGTGGTCAATATTGGAAAGAAGATAATAAAATATTACAGATATATTTTAGTACTTAAGAAAGATATAATACGGAATATTTTGTTGTACATTTTAAAAAGATTTGATTGTAGGATGTTATTAGTATAAATTTTTTATTTTTAAAATAAATCTAAGGCTGATACGTGTCCAATTTAATACTGTGACGCCACGTTACAGTATAAAATTTGGGGCTCATTCTGAAAGTGTCACGTGGCGCAGAAGGTATTTGCTTTAGTATATATAGTAGATTAATCAAATTGATGTGTAAATAATGGATTGTGTTTTCGCATGCTTGTACAACTAGTTTATTACACAAAAAGAAAGCGCATGTGTATACAACATAAGGCATCAAACTGTAATTTGAACACCCCAAAAACCGAGGCTGGTTGCATTTTCACAGGTTATTCAAAGAGCCACCTCATCCAGATGAAAAGCAAAGGCAGGCCTAAGCAAAAGGCTAGGACTTCACCCTGGTCAAGTCAAGTTAAGCAAAAGGCTGTATTGCCCAATTTGAGTACGTTTGCTATCACTGCTCGGTTAGTTTATCAGTACTTATCAACTTAGTACCACCATTTAAATTATCAATTTATCATACTATTAATTTTATATGTTACGTAAAAATGCTTAAAGAAGTAGGCAGTTTTTCTTTAACAGAGCTTAAAGAAGCTGGCAATGTTTTCAGTAAGCTGTTTTCATATTTAAGGAAATAATGGTGCTCTATAAATGTACATAATCTCAATATACTGGCTTTGTTTGGGTTAAATCTGTGTGCCTCATCACGTGTAGGAATGTGTGTGGTTCAGATTGTTGGAACTCATTTTAATAAGTGGCGCCGGGTACTTTTCCGGGCACAATTCCGGTGGACTCCGGCCAATGTCAACACCGGAAAATGGAAGCATTGACTTCGTCTACACGAGCACACTCTCGTAATGTACTCATACGACATAAATGATTTCCGTTTAAATGAGAAATGGAGGCCTAAAGTTGGTTGCATGAAGTGCACAGACTTGGGAAATGTTGGGACAAATGTTTGTCCCACATTGAAAGTTGGGAAATGTTTGGAGATAAACTTGGAAAATGGAAGCATTGGATTCGTCTACACGAACGGGCGAGTCGGGCCGGGCTTGGGCTTGGGCTTGGGCTTGGGCTTGGGCTGAGCTGAGTTGAGTTGAGTTGAGTCTTCCTCCACGTTCAACAGCTCCCTGGTTTTTCTCTCCTCAACGTTCGAATCTGTTGATTCAACAGAGTCCCTCCACTATCTCCTCCACTACGTTAGTGGTTCCTCCGAAGCCTCTTTAAAAGAGCAGTGTTGTTCTCATTCGAAATACACCAGAACATCAATCTCCTCTTCCTCCCTTATCTGTTTTCTAAATCGAGAGTACTACGCAGAAAGTGTTCGTAGCCTTCTGATTTTTTTGGTTGCGCAAATCAGAAGTAGTTTTGCAGTTGTATCCTGGGATTCGGAACGCCGAAGAACCGTCGCAATACGGGGCGTGTTCAGAATTAAGGAGAGAGATCAAAGTCTCGCCTCTGCATCCGTTCATAGTTCGGTATAATTCATTCTAATTTCTGTGCGATTTCTAATTGCAGCTTACATTCCGAAATAACGTTCCTACACAGATGTGGTTCAACAGTCGAGCATTCTATACACTTATGCAAAGAAATGAAAGACGACACAACAACAATGAGACGCAATGACACCAGTCACGCAATAATTTCAATAATTTCAAATGATATTTGTATAAGGACGCGGTTCGGGTGTGAAAGGCTGTTAAAATACAAAATACGAAAGATCTTCAGCCGTCCACCGTGGCCAGCGCTATGGAGTGTGTCATTACACCCGCTTTATTATGTTTGCTTGCACTTTGTATTTATTTTCTTGCACTTTGTTTTGTTTTACTTGCACTTTTTCTTATATGCTTGCACTTTATGTTTTCATTACACATTTGTTTATTCTGCTTTCACATTGTGTATATTCGAATGCACCTTATGTTTACTTGCACTTTGTGTTTATTTTTTTGCACTTTATGTTTTCTTATTGTACTTTTATTTATTAGTTTGCACATTGTGTATATTCGAATGCACCTTGTGTTTATTCGCTTGCACTTTGTATTTTTTTGCTTGCACTTTTTTCTTATATGCTTGCACTTTATGTTTTCATTGAACATTTATTTATTCTGCTTGCACATTGTGTATATTCGAATGCACATTGTATTTGTTTGCACTTTGTGTTTATTTTATTGCACTTTGTGTTGATTTGCTTGCACTTTTTTCTTATATGCTTGCACTTTATGTTTTCTGATTGCATTTTTTTCTTATATGCTTGCACTTTAGGTTCAAGAGATTAAATAACAGAAAGTGCAAGCTAATAGGAAGAAAGTGCATGAGAATACGAAGTAAAGTACAAGTAAGTGAACAGAAAGTACATCAGAATAATGAATAAGTGCAAGTGAAATGACGAAAGTGCAAGCCAATAGGAAGAAAGTACATGGAAATACAGAGTAAAGTGCAAGTAAGTGAACAGAAAGCGCAAGCAAATATGATATTAAAAAATATTTAAAATACAAGTAAACGAACAAAAAGTGCATCAGAATAATGAATAAGTGCAAGCGAATAGAACGAAAGTGCAAGCTGTTAAACAGAAGTGCAAGTGGTTAAGGAGGAAGTGCAAATGAATAAAAAAAAGTGCAAGTTCGTGTAACAATGCAAAAAAAAATTTGAAAAAAAATAATTAGAAAAGCTGAAGCGAAAAAAAGAAGGCTGAAGCGAACAGATGGAGCGAAAATAAATAAATTGAAAGCGCGTGTAACAATGGAAAAAACTGAAGCAAATTGGACGGTTATAATTCTTTCGTATTTTGTACGTTAATAAACTTTCGCACATGATACTTTTCCTTTGTATAAAATGAAAATTGTATTTGTAATGACTTGCCTTAGACGACGAAGGCAATGTATCGACAACCACTTTCAGGCCACTGCAAGCAAAGGAGAAGACTTGGGATATAAAAGTGATGAGGAATGTTAGCAGAACGTATGTATATATAATACTATGAAGTCAGTTAGCCTATGAGAAAAAAAGAAGCAAATTGTTTAAACACTGCACGTGGCACAACATCAAAAAATATAACCAAAAAAATAAAAGAGTTGGGTTGACTAAGCACTTTAGAACACACTGTGTAATGACACACATAAAAACTGTGGATGTGGCAGTCCATTAAACAAACACTGAAAACCGATATCGCCAACAGATTCGCAAGATCACAGAACAAAATAGATCGAAGCTTTGAAAAAACCAAAGAGACGAAAGAACAAAGGACACGCGAAGATTGTTGATACAGTTCGGGTAAATCCCTACTCTGCGGAACCTCAGGAGGGGAGGTTCAGCCCAAGATGCACTAAGGAGTATAGAGTTTCTACAGCCGGTTACAAGCACAAGAATGGCTAAACCAAAACCAGAAAATAGAGATCTAAACAAGGCACAACAAAGAAGACAAGAGAAGCAGAAGAAGAAACGAGCGAGAGTCTTTGGCTTTTGAGCGAAGCCAAAGGACTACTCCAACACTTGGGAGATCGTCTGCAGAACCACGCGCCACCAAGAAGTCAGACGCGCCACCGGAACCCTCCTCTTCCTTTCTCTTCTCTCTTTCTCTCTGAAATCGCCTTGCTCCAAATTTCTGAATGAAACCCTAGCTTCTGATAAGAGGAGCTCTTATAGCATCGCAACTACATGGAATTGGGCTTCAGCTGTATTGGGCCACACTAGAGCTACAAGTGAAGGAGGTGGATCAGGCCCAGACTGGCTCATAAGAGACTCGGGGTTGCTTAACCCGGTTTAGAGGCCAAACCAACTCTAAACATTACATATCCAAGTGAACCCGGTTCACTGGAATGGTTAAAACACATTACAAGGCAAGATCTACCAAGACTATAGAATATACAATTAAACTTGGATTATAAAAGACATAACAAATTCCCCCTTAATTCAGAGTTTGGTTGTGCTCTCTAAAACCCCCTAAGTGCATCCAGGGATCGCCTCCTGTCCGTCGTCGGTCTCTGCCCACACCTCAGTGAACATCATATATGTGGAGTGAGTTCCTGCAGAATACGAATTTATTAGTAGGCACAATTTTGGTACCAAAATCAGCAGGATTCACATCACCTAAGATTTTCTTCACACTGATTTCATGCTTCTCAACTTTATCTCTTATAAAGTGGAACCTAACATCAATATGTTTAGTCCTTTCATGATATACAGGATCCTTACACAGGTATAGAGCACTCTGGCTATCCATATTGAGCACATGGAGATATGCCTTACCCTCAATCTCATGTAGGATACCTTTCAACCAGATAGCCTCTTTAGAGGCCTCAGTTGTTGCAATATATTCAGCTTCTGTTGAAGATAGTGCAACAATTGATTGCTGTTGGGACTTCCAGGAAATGCAATTGCCTGCCCAAGTATAGAAGTAGGCAGTAGTAGACTTTCTGTTGTCCTTATTACTGGCATAGTCAGAGTCAACAAAGCCTTGCAGCTCAGTCCTCGAACTATGCTCAGCATAAGTGAGTCCCATGTCTTTGGTGCCAACTAAGTACTTAAGCATGTACTTCATGGCTTGCCAGTGTTTGTCACCAGGGTTGGACATATACCTGCTAAGAACACTAATAGCAAAAGTAAGGTCTGGTCTAGTACATAACATAGCATACATAACTGACCCCACTGCTACATCATAAGAAATATTTTCCATTTTCTGTTTATCAATTTCAGAAACAGGACAATCATGCTTAGACAGTTCAAGATGCCCCCCTAAAGGGATAGGTGCAGGTCTAGCAGATTTCATAGCAAATCTATCAATTACTTTTGACATATAATCAGATTGGGATAGCTTAATAGTCTTAATTTTTCTGTCCCTGATTATATTAACACCCAGTATTTTCTGAGCAGGACCAAGGTCCTTCATGTCAAAGTATTTCTTTAAGTCATTTTTGACACCAGAAATGATAACCTTAGAACTGCTAATTAGAAGAATATCATCAACATACAGCAGAACATACAATGCATTCTTAATCTTCACAGATTTCAAGTAAAGACAGGTGTCATACTGACTTCTAACAAAGCCCAAGGACCTCATACAAGCATCAAATTTCTTGTTCCATTGCCTAGGAGACTGTTTAAGACCATAGATAGATCTTTTTAATAAGCATGCATGGTCAGGTTTAGTTTTGTCAACAAAGCCTTTAGGCTGCCTCATATAAATGGTCTCATCAAGGTCACCATGCAAGAAAGCAGTTTTAACATCCATTTGCTCTAGTTCCCAGTCATACACAGCAGTCATAGCAAGTAATAGTCTCATAGTTTTGTATTTAACAACCGGGGCAAAGATGTCATTGTAATCAACTCCTTCCTTTTGGGTAAAACCCTTAGCAACTAGTCTTGCTTTATGTCTAGGAGGTTCAGTACTATCATTGCCATCTTTCAGTTTATAAATCCACTTGCAATCAATGAGTCTAGCCTTAGCAGGTTTAGGAACAAGAGTCCAGGTGTTATTAACATGCATTGATTGTATTTCTTCATGCATAGCTTTTATCCATTCATTAGCATGGGAACATTTGATAGCTTGATCATAGGTTTCAGGGGTATAATTCTTCACAACATTAGAAACAATGAAGGCAAACTCGACAACTTTGTCATACTCATAACTCTCAACCATATTAGCATCAAATTGAAGCCTTCTATTAGGAATCCTAATTCTAGGTTCCCTATCTCTTACAAGTTGATAATCAGTCAAGTCATGCACAGCAGGAATATTCACTTCAGAATTATCATGCATAGACACATCAACATTGTCATGTAGTGCATCAGAAGACTCAACTTCTAATTGGTTAGAGTTACTTACTGCCCCACCAACTTGGTGAGTTTGTAGTTCATTATCTTCCATGTTGCCATTTGTGTGAGAATTTACGGGACTCCCTGAAGAGGTATCCTCAGTTTGTGGATGGCCAATGTCAAACTCTTTATCATTTTCTGCTTCCTCAGGAAGGTTGTCAAAGAATTGTCCAGTTTGTATTCCAACTCTTGGCTCAGAGGCTGTGGTACCTGTAGACTCAGAAGTAGGCATTAGTTTTGTTTTAAAATGGAAATCCTCCTCATTAAATGTGACTGACCTGGAGGTTATTACCTTGTATCCTTTAGGTTGTATAAGGAGTAGTTTATACCCCTTTACCCCTCAGGATAGCCTAGCATAACACACTTTTGAGCCCTAGGTTGTAGCTTGCCCTGAGAAATTTGGGCATATGCACTACAACCAAATGGCTTTAGGTGTGCTATGCTAGGTTTCTTACCAGTCCACATCTCTTGAGGAGTTTTAAATCCAATGACAGAAGAAGGAGATCTGTTTATGAGGTAAGCAGCTGTTGTCACAGCCTCACCCCATAAAGACCCCTTCATCCCTGCACTGATGAGCATACATCTTGCCTTTTCAAGCAAGGTTTTGTTCATCCTCTCAACAGTACCATTCTGCTGAGGGGTGCCAGGCACAGTAAGGTGTCTTTTAATGCCATGTTCTTTACAGTACTCATCAAAGATAGCATTGCAGAATTCAAGACCATTGTCAGTTTTAAGGCATTTTACTTTATGGTCAGATTGACTTTCAACCAAATTTTTCCAGTTCCTAAAGTTCTCAAAAGCCTCATCTTTGGTTCTTAACAAGTAGACCCATACTTTTCTAGAATAGTGGTCTATTAGAGATAGAAAATATTTCCTACCTCCAATGGTCTCTACTTGAGCTGGGCCCCACAAGTCAGAATGAATGTACTCAAGAGGCTTGCTAGCAACATAAGTTGATGTAGGAAAGCTATGAGCAGTTTTCTTTCCAAAGATGCAGGTTTCACAGAATTTCAAGTCATCAAGATGGTTATCAATCATGCCATTTTTATGCAGGTAATGCAACCCTTTATTGCCTATATGACCTAGTCTAGCATGCCAAGTTTTAGTGTGACTTAGATTATCACTATCATTCCTCACTGTGGAGACATTAAGCTCAGGAGAAGTCTGCACATAATACAGTCCTCCTTTCTTAATGCTCCTAATAAAGACTGTTCCATTTCTGATAACATCCCTTATCCCTTGGTGAGTAATAATGTGGCAACCTAAGTCATCAAACATGGATTCAGAAAGTAGGTTCCTTCTCAGATTAGGAACCCACCTGACATTCTGCAGAATTCTAACCTTTCTATCATGCATTTTTAATGTAACCCTCCCAATGCCTTTTATGGCTAATGAAGTGTGATCACCTAACATGACAGTGCCCCCATTCAAAGTATGCAAAGAATCAAACAAACCCCTATGAGGGGTAGCATGCATTGTGCAACCTGAATCTAGGATCCATGAAGAGTCATCATCATTATTGCAAGCAACCATCAAAAGCTCAGCAGAATATTGGGAACAACATTCACACACATTAGAGAAGCCATAATTATCCTTAGCCTTTTCTTTATTCTTTTCATCTCTAGCTTTTTTGTGACAATCTTTAATCCAGTGACCATCCTTATTGCAGTAATGGCATTTAGAGTTTTTCTTATCATCATTAGCCTTCTCAGAATTATCTTTCTTAGATTTCTTCTGAAATTTCTTTTTATTCTTGCCTTTAGTGAACATAACTTCAGCCTTAGTCTCAGTTTTAGGGCCACCTTTGGTCTTAAACACTTTCAGAGACTCATTCTTCTGAATTATAGACTCAGTTATTTTAGCCACAGTGAGCTCATCCCTACCATATTGTATAACATCTTTTAAGGTGTCAAATTGAGTAGGCAAGGCATTCAATAAAAGCACAGCTTGGTGTTCATTTTTAATGGCATCATCACATCTTTTTAAATCTTGTGTCATTTTCAAGAAGATGTCAAAGTTCTCATGCACAGTTAAACCCACATTCATTTTGAAGGTAAACAGCTTGCATAGCAGAGAGATACGACTAGGCAAGGACTTATACTCATAAATCAATTCAAGGGCTTGCCATAATTGCTTTGGTTGAGTATGACTTACAACCTGACGAGCTACGTCGTCAGCAAGATGTATCATTATCTCAGAGTGAGCCAAGTCTTGCATGTCCTTCCTCTCCTCATTGTTGATGCTCAGGGGCCAGTCCTCAGAGACTGCCTTATAGCACTTTCCCTTGATCAGGAGTGCCTTCATCTTAACCTTCCATATTGCAAAGTCAGAAACCCCATCATAGGGCTTCAACTTTACATTGTCTGCCATTTAATTGGTACCTGAAATTAAGAACAGATAGACAAGTTAGGACAGAAGTGGACAAGTATAAACAAGACAAAAATAATTTTAAAGAAACTAATCCTGTATTCTCTGGAAGTTTTCTCGAAGAGAGATCGAGAAACAAGATGATCCAGAGATGCGAGAACTTGCTCAAGATAAAAATGAGAAACAAGAACTCAGAATCAACCACAGAAGGATAAACACAAGAAAACCCTAAGGGCCAGACCTTGAGCTCGAATGCACTATTCAAGAAACACAAGTCTGGAAACCCTAATGGCGGGAAATCTCAGATCCTAAAGGTTGATCAAAAACACCATAAACTCTATCAAAGTAACAACGACATGCAGCGGAAGAAAGTGCATCAAGTCAGAGAACCTGGCTCTGATACCACATTGAAAACCGATATCGCCAACAGATTCGCAAGATCACAGAACAAAATAGATCGAAGCTTTGAAAAAACCAAAGAGACGAAAGAACAAAGGACACGCGGAGATTGTTGACGCAGTTCGGGTAAATCCCTACTCTGCGGAACCTCAGGAGGGGAGGTTCAGCCCAAGATGCACTAAGGAGTATAGAGTTTCTACATCCGGTTACAAGCACAAGAATGGCTAAACAAAAACCAGAAAACAGAGATCTAAACAAGGCACAACAAAGAAGACAAGAGAATCAGAAGAAGAAACGAGCGAGAGTCTTTGGCTTTTGAGCGAAGCCAAAGGACTACTCCAACACTTGGGAGATCGTCTGCAGAACCACGCGCCACCAAGAAGTCAGACGCGCCACTGGAACCCTCCTCTTCCTTTCTCTTCTCTCTTTCTCTCTGAAATCGCCTTGCTCCAAATTTCTGAATGAAACCCTAGCTTCTGATAAGAGGAGCTCTTATAGCATCGCAACTACATGGAATTGGGCTTCAGCTGTATTGGGCCACACTAGAGCTACAAGTGAAGGAGGTGGATCAGGCCCAGACTGGCTCATAAGAGACTCGGGGTTGCTTAACCCGGTTTAGAGGCCAAACCAACTCTAAACATTACATAGCCAAGTGAACCCGGTTCACTGGAATGGTTAAAACACATTACAAGGCATAATCTACCAAGACTATAGAATATATAATTAAACTTGGATTATATAAGACATAACAAACACGTACAATGATAACATGTAAAATAAGCATTTGTACAACTCCAGCTTTTAGGATGCTCGTAGCAGACACCTAAACTGTTATAATGGGAAAGATAAATCGAATTCGTGATCTCGAAGTTATAAAATATAACATTTATCAGTTATATTAGATATACGTTTGACATATAGAATTTTATAGTTATGTATAAAAAAAAATTACAATACTAACGCGATCCCAACTAAAAAACCTTAGGCTAACACGTTGGTATGGTCGGGCTCACTTGTACCACATTTTTACATGCAAATGGGGAATTTTTTGTTTGCAAGACGAAAGTGGGTGAAAAAAAAGGATAAGATAAATAAATATTTAAAATTTTGTTTGTTGTCTATCCTAATGCCAATATCAATTCGTGATTTTGGGAAGTTACAGCAGTAGAGATTACGTGATTTAAATTATAATGTTATTAGTCATATACTTAATTTTATCAAGTCGTTACTTGATAAAATTGCACTAGAGAATAAATTTTGGTATATGCATAATTATTATTAATGATAAATTTTATAAAATGATATCAATAAACAGGAAAAATGCTACCAAGGTAAAGTAAATATCTACAGTCGACGAGGAAATGATAGAGATATCAAACATACGAAATTTATCATATGAAGGAAGGAAAAATAATCTTATATACTTTTTGAGTATTTTAAAAGTATGTAACAAAGAATTTACCTTATCACATGGAGAAACTTAGCAATATAAAAAAAATGCAATGAAGTTACTTCAAGGATAAATAAAAATTAAATAAACAATAAGAAAATTCAAGGATATAAAATAAATAAATAAGGACGCGATCAGCGCGAATCGCCTAATCTGTTGGAGATAGAATAAAGCGTGAGAATCAGCAGGCCCTACCTTAAAGCCAAAAGACCCTAGCTAAAACGCATCGTATTGCCGAAAGTGGCGTACGAACGAGAAGCAGAAGCGCATTCATTCCAATTATGGGTTTGTTTGTTTAATTATTTATAAACCCTTTATTACAAATAAATCTTTTTTTTCACAATTCCCAATTCCCGATACCTCACAAATTTCAAAAACGAAAAAGCCATTATTTCAAATAATTCATTTATAAATGGTTAAACCAAACAAATCCTAAAATTATCGAAACGGCGTCGCTGGCACGGAGGGGCTCTCCGCTCGCCCAGTATATATAGTGGGTCTTGTGATATTGACGCAGAGCGACGGCAGAAAACAATCCGCCGGAAACTTCGGAATTCTGATTTTCTCTACTGATCATGATTCATCAGTATATTAGTTTCTAGGGTTTCTGCGTTCACTATTGTCGGTGATATTGTTTTCTGGCGTCGAGATTTCGCCGGAGACTTAATCGGTGAAGATGGCCGGCCTTGAGGATATCTTGAAGGAGAATATCGATTTGGTAACTCCGATCTCCTCTAGTTGCTTGCTAATTTGTACATTGATCGTAATTCGGACGTGATTTTGATCTGTTCTTCTATTTCTACACTGCTCGTCGATTTGCTTGTAATTAATGCCGTTTTAAATATGCATTAATTTCTATCGGTGCTTTTGATTTTTGCTTCGGTATATGACGTCGCCTTTTTTTTCCCTTCTTCGTATAAGCTTTTTCTTAATCTATACGGAGTATTATGCGTTCTAATCTGGAAAATAATCTATAAGCTCTTTTGCTGCTTCTTGTGACTTTTCAGTTAAAAAAAATATTAAGAATATAGTAGTATCGTTAATATTTTTCATCATGACCTAAATTAAGGTCGATCTTCAAACTTTAATAGCTAAGTTTAAACTTTAACAAATTCAAGATTAATATTGTTACAAAAGAAATTCAGTATGTTTATCTCATCTTGTTCAAAATAATATGACATGCAAATAACAACGTAAAATATAGTGGTAATTGTTCTTTTTCTTTTGAATTTTAATTTAGTTTAATTATGTGTATTGATTCAATTCAAGTTAAATTTAGGGGGTGATGTGACTTGTAGAAGTTTAGTTAAAATTCAAGGCTCATGTAAGTATTAGAATTGCTAAACTCTTTTAAGGACCAACTATGTATTTAGGCGGATGATTTCACCCAAAAAAAAAAAATGTATTTAGGCGGATGAAGAATAATATATGTGTGGGTATGTGTACTGCTAATCCTTTTATTTTATAAACCACTTTTAGCTGATGCTTAAATTATTACTGACCGAAAATTGAGAGATA
The DNA here is from genome assembly GCA_027886185.1 of Rheum nobile. Lineage (NCBI taxonomy): Eukaryota > Viridiplantae > Streptophyta > Magnoliopsida > Caryophyllales > Polygonaceae > Rheum > Rheum nobile. Next base: position 6,394,394 of record WOAB01000506.1, on the reverse strand, counting down.
GAGCCATGCATAAATTTGACACTTGAAATACTTTAGCGACTGGGTCAGACCTTAGTTGACTATTGACATGTTTTATCGACCTGGTCAAGTTAATTACCCGAGCAAGTATTCATAACCGGATTAAGTTAATTGTCACTAGTGAATATTTTAATGGTAAACGATATAGTATTTTTGTAAGAATGATAGTTTAATCCTGGTATATGATCCAGCTTGACATTTTAATCTTCTTTTTTTCCCTATAAACTAGAGGATCACTGGTAATTATTAAATGATATTCATAACGAATTAGCATTTTGTTAATGTTTTAAATGGAAGCTTTACTTTCACTAAAAGATCAAGTTTGGACAAATGGTTTCTAATTAATGAAATTTCACATGATTAATAAAAACTGATGTAACTTACTGTGGTTCTCAAGTGCTAAGTAAGCAAGTTTGTTATGAATCATAACTCTTAACTTATAACTGTGTCTTCTGATGTTTGTGTTGGCCTCCAGGAGAAAATCCCTGTTGAGGAAGTGTTTGCGCAGCTGAGATGTTCACCAGAAGGTCTCACCTCCGACGAAGGAGCCTCTCGGCTTCAAATTTTCGGCCTCAACAAACTAGAAGAGAAAAAGGTTACTTAATCCTTCAATAGTGATGAAAAGTGAAGTTGGAAGTTATAGAAACAAACTAATGACTTTTGTTCATGTACAGGAAAGCAAGCTTCTGAAGTTTCTGGGGTTTATGTGGAACCCATTATCATGGGTTATGGAGGCAGCAGCTATTATGGCAATTGCCTTAGCCAATGGTGACCACAGACCACCAGATTGGCAAGACTTTATCGGTATCATCACCCTACTAATCATCAACGCAACAATCAGTTATATTGAAGAGAACAATGCCGGAAATGCTGCTGCTGCGCTTATGGCTGGTCTTGCTCCTAAAACTAAAGTACGTCGTCACTATCTTGATTTCCTTCATAATCTCTGTACTTGTGTTTTAACATTTGGAACCAATTACAGGTTCTACGAGATGGAAGGTGGAGCGAGCAAGAAGCATCTATATTAGTTCCAGGGGATATCATAAGCATTAAGTTAGGAGACATAGTACCTGCAGACGCACGTCTTCTCGAAGGTGATCCTCTGAAAATTGATCAATCTGCACTTACTGGAGAATCTATGCCCGTTACCAAGAGTCCTGGAGATGAGGTCTTCTCTGGTTCAACTTGCAAACAAGGTGAAATAGAAGCAGTTGTTATCGCCACTGGTGTTCACACCTTCTTTGGGAAAGCTGCTCATCTTGTTGATAGCACGAACCAAGTTGGTCATTTCCAGAAAGTTCTCACAGCAATTGGAAACTTTTGCATCGGCTCAATTGCGATTGGAATGCTAGCTGAGGTATTAGTGATGTATCCTATACAGCGCAGGAGATACCGAGATGGTATTGACAACTTGCTGGTTCTCTTGATTGGCGGAATTCCTATAGCAATGCCGACGGTGTTGTCAGTCACAATGGCAATCGGGTCACATAGGCTTTCTCAGCAAGGTGCCATTACCAAGAGAATGACTGCCATTGAAGAAATGGCAGGAATGGATGTGCTTTGCAGCGACAAGACTGGAACACTGACTCTGAACAAGCTCACTGTTGATAAGAATCTGATTGAAGTCTTTGCAAAAGGTGTGGAGAAGGAGTATGTTGTATTGATGGCAGCTAGGGCTTCAAGAACTGAAAATCAGGATGCAATTGATGCTGCCATGGTTGGAATGCTTGCTGATCCAAAGGAGGTAAAAGCACTATATATATGATTTTTATGTGTATAGTAAGTGATTGGCAACTGGATTAACTTTTCCATTAAACTGTGGTAGGCACGAGCCGGGATAAGAGAGATTCATTTTCTTCCATTTAATCCTGTTGATAAGAGAACTGCCTTGACTTACATTGACCTTGCTGATGGAAACTGGTACCGAGTGAGCAAAGGCGCTCCTGAACAGGTAGGCATGTTTTCTTCTTCTATTTTCTTCATTTACACATGAAGAAGATGTTCTGACATATTGTTTTGTGCTGAAACACAGATTCTTAGCCTTTGTAACGCCAAGGAGGATCTCAAGAGGAAAGTTCATGGAGCCATTGAGAAGTACGCAGAGCGCGGGCTCAGATCATTGGCGGTTGCAAGACAGGTCTGCAATTGTCAACCATTTCTCTGAACCTCTTGGAACCCTTTTCCTCTTTTTTACAATCAATTTATCTGTTAATTTACCAATGCAGGATGTACCCGAGAAAACAAAAGAGAGCCCGGGAACACCCTGGCAATTTGTTGCTGTCTTGCCCTTGTTTGACCCCCCTAGACACGATAGTGCTGAAACCATTAGCAAAGCTCTTGATCTTGGTGTAAATGTGAAAATGATAACAGGTGCTTGACAATTTAGTACTGCTATACATATCATCCACCTAATCAACAACAACTACTCATATTTTGCATATTTTCACACTTTTATTTATCAGGAGATCAGCTTGCCATTGCCAAGGAAACTGGTAGGAGACTTGGAATGGGAACTAACATGTATCCATCATCTTCCTTGCTTGGGCAAAATAAGGACTCAAGTGTTGCAGCACTTCCTGTGGATGAGTTGATTGAGAAGGCTGATGGATTCGCTGGAGTCTTCCCTGGTACGTCACTTTTTTTTCATTCTTCTTCTTCTTCCGTTCTGTTTTATGAGAAGATAGTGTTCTAATTTCTTACACCTTGTTATCATATGGCAGAACACAAGTATGAGATAGTGAAGAGGCTGCAAGATAGGAAGCACATCTGTGGTATGACAGGTGATGGTGTGAACGATGCCCCTGCTTTGAAAAGGGCTGATATCGGAATTGCTGTGGCGGATGCTACTGATGCTGCAAGAAGTGCTTCCGACATTGTTCTTACTGAACCCGGTCTCAGTGTCATTATTAGTGCAGTTCTTACCAGCAGAGCTATATTCCAGAGGATGAAAAATTATACTGTTAGTTTCTTGCATCTCTTTCTTCATTTTTCCTACATTCAAGCCTATCCCAATATGTTTCAATTGTCTAATCTTTTACCACTCTCCGTGTTCAACAGATCTATGCAGTGTCCATTACTATCCGTATTGTGGTATGTTAAATTGAACCTATAGCCTTTTTGTTGGTTTACAGTAACCATTACCCTTTCATACTACAGCTTGGCTTTATGTTGATTGCTTTGATTTGGAAGTTCGACTTCTCTCCATTTATGGTTTTGATCATTGCAATTCTGAATGATGGTAAGACTCTATTAGGATCGAAAGAGAGTCAAATTATTTCATTCTCATGACCTTTATACTCAGTATCCTCTTACTTGAACTCTTTTTTATAATACTATTAGGAACTATTATGACCATTTCAAAGGATAGAGTTGTGCCATCTCCCACCCCAGACAGCTGGAAATTGAATGAGATTTTCGCCACTGGCGTTGTTCTTGGTGGATACCAAGCAGTGATGACAGTCGTGTTCTTCTGGGCCATGCAAGACACCGATTTCTTCTCGGTAACCAAGCCTTCTTTCCTTCATTATTGATCTATTTAACTACTAAGTGAAGCTATTCAAATCCTGATTTTGTCAATGCTGTCATCTATTTACAGAGGACTTTTCATGTAAAGTCATTAAGTGGTCACACAGATGAAATGATGTCAGCATTGTACCTACAAGTGAGTATCATCAGCCAAGCCCTGATCTTCGTCACAAGGTCCCGTGGATTTTCTTTTGTCGAACGCCCAGGCATGCTGTTGATGGGTGCTTTTCTTGCTGCTCAGCTGGTAAAACTCCTCCCTCCTCACACTTTCTCATATCCCATGCTCTTTTCAATCTCCAAATCTAAAGGAAAAAAAAAACTCTTTGTTATACAGATTGCGACTCTGATTGCGGTCTACTGCAACTGGACATTTGCAAAGATCTCAGGAATTGGATGGGGATGGGCTGGTGTTATCTGGATGTACACTTTGATCACTTACCTTCCCCTCGACATCCTCAAATTCGCCATCCGTTACTTCCTCAGTGGAAGGGCTTGGAACAACCTCCTAGAAAACAAGGTAAACACAACAGCATTCTACAAATCACAATATCAATAGACAAGTTTCATTGATTCTGACAAGAATGATTTTTTATACTACACAGACTGCCTTCACCACCAAGAAAGACTATGGCAAAGAAGAGAGAGAAGCACAATGGGCTGCTGCTCAGAGGACTTTACATGGTCTCCAACCTCCTGATATGTCCAGCTTCTTTGCTGAAAAGAACTACAGGGAGCTTTCTGAGATTGCTGAGCAAGCTAAACGACGTGCTGAGGTTGCTAGGTGAGCCTTTTTGTAAATATTGTGTAATCAACCCTTGTTTGTATATCTCTTGAGTTAGAACCATTGAGAAAAATTGGCCATTGATGCAGGCTTCGCGAGGTTCACACGTTTAAAGGCCACATGGAGTCGGTGGTGAAGCTGAAGGGGCTAGACATTGAGAGCATCCAGAAGAACTACACACTCTGAAACTCTACTTCATAGTAGTTATGAACAAGAAGTTTGTTCCATAAAGAGGCAGGCTTACATTTTGCATGTATATGCAGCACATCCTCTGCCTTGCTTATTAGCTAACATTTTTAGTCTGTTTAGTAACTCTTTAGGATTTTAAACCTTTTTCGTTGTCAAGTTAATTTTGAACAACGTCGCTACTATTACGAATCAAAGCCTTTCGCCTTTCTGCAGAAGGCCAAAATCATTTGGAAGTTGTTCTTTTCTTTTCCTTTTTATTATGCAAGTCTACTAATGCGAACAAGACTTCTCCCCCACAGGAGATTGTTTGTATATTCTGTTGTCATGGAGCTGGTGTGCATTTTCTAACAAGATAATGCAGATGGACTGCCAATGAAAATAATGTACTATCCAAACACACATCTCTTGTTATATTTTTCACATGATTATACTTGCTGATAATTTGCAATTGGATACTGCTGATTTAGCCTCAAATGTGAATTTTAGACTGGCCCCTTCATTTGGCATTGAACCATTCACATGGATTTATTTCCTGCTGCATCAAGAGAATTTGAAAATATAACATCTTTTGGTTCCTTTCTGAAGTTAAGATACTTAGAATTCTTGAATATTCTCTATACTCCAGAGTTTTGGGGTTGGGTCACATAGTTACATGTCTAAGATAACTAAAAGCCTGCATAAGTCTAAGAATCTTGACTCGGCAACTTGTCCTTTTACATTATTCTACAAATTTGACTCCACCATTTTGCGATGGATACAAGCTCAGTAATAAAACATTTACAGTACTGACTTTACAGTATTGCAGCTGAAAAGAACAGGTTTTTAAACAAGTGTCTACATCAGTTCAGGTTGCTACAAATGCTAGACCAATAAAATTGGCTTGGGAAGTTCATTTCCTTATGGCACTATACTTTTATATTATAACATGTTATGTCATTTATTCTCATTGTCTTGTTCTTATGATGAATAATACATCTTGTAATGAAATGTTTGCAAATGCTTGAAGATTCTTTGAATAGACAAAACTGACTAGCAATTTGTATTAAAATTTGATAACTACAAGTGTGCTAATTATAAAATCATAGGAGCTGATCTCCTTGATTAACAACAGCTTATAGGTTGCTGTTCATAATGTAAACTGGATGTTGAAAAATGGCAGTGAGATAAAGAAAGCAGCAGCGCTTCCTCCAGCTCTCTACCCACACGTTGTTGAATAACAGAGAGCGCGTATTCGAACAAAGTTGAGTGACATGGCAAAGTAATAGGTCCAGCACCAGCCAATCCGAACTCCTCTTGCGCCATTCTAAGCAATTCTGTGAGAATGTTGGATTGAAGATAGGCCAAGGGAAGTGCAAAGCGTCTCGCGTCAGCTGTGTAGACCACAAACTGACCCTTGTCCAGTGCTGCTGCTCTTGAAAAGGAAATCCTTTTCCTGCTTGCTGCAGCCAGCCTTTGCCACTTCTTGGCCATCTTGATTAGCTTCTTAGTGCTCATCATCCTTAACTTTTGTCAAAGATTTGATCTTGATTTTTGAGAAGGGATAGCTGATTGATTGTGTTGGTGTATTAGAATGGAAATGGATCTTGATTAAGTGATCTTATATAGTTGGAAGACGAGCTGCTTCGTCCTCTGTAGTGATGGATACTCTAGAAGCAAACCCATGTGGGTATTATTAGATAAGATGTGGCTCATTCATGAAAATTAACACAATCTATGCAGATAAGTTTTTTGGTTCTGTAGTTTTCACATGGTCTTGCTTCCTACTCAACACCTAATGAAATCAAACATTACTAATGTGAACTTGTGGATGTGGGCCTTCTTGTTTTTCTTGCAAATGGATGCAATTGATACTTTGGGCAGTTTGGGGTCAACCTTGTGCAGGATATAGTGTGAAGCAAAGCTATGTGATTCTTGATCATAAATCAAATCAGTGGGTGGATCAAAATGTCTAACTATGAATTCCCATGTATGATATGAAGACATACAAATATAATATAACACATAATGTAGTTGTTTCTTGGGCAATTACATTATGCTGAAACCATTATCAATTTGGCCTAGCTAGCTTATCTGTCTTGCCAAATTTGTGGCTGACAAGTGTGCTCCACCTTGTAAGTTAGTAGCAAATTGCAATCCGAGGAGGCCCCTCTACATTCAGCCATTCACATGGTTTTGCTTCCTCATGAGTCCTACACAAGAGAAGCATCAATCAAGATCATGTCTAATTAATAACTCTTTGATTTCTTATTTTTTCTCTCTAAGACTTAAGTACATAAGACACACTCTATCCCATTTGGCTTGACACTGAAACACAACCAACCACATGGTCTTGCTTCCAAACAACCACTAATTTATAAAATGAATCTACAGTATATGCTTGTCTCCTGTCAACTGCTATGTAAAAAATAGTTTGAACTTGATCCATTTCCATAACCTCACAACAACAAGTTCAAATCTTCTTTCATCAAGAAAAAATTAACACTTTTGAAGCCCAAAAAAATGATCAGCACAAAGAATCTTGTGAAATTGGCCAAGAAGTGGAGAAAGCTTGCAGCGACGAGCAGAAGGAGGATCTCACTTCCAAGAAGCAACAGCACCAAGAGCTCAGCAATGGCGGAGAAGGGTCAATTTGTCGTCTACACAACCGATGAGAGACGATTTGCGCTTCCGTTGGCATATCTTGAATCTCAAGTTGTAAGGGAACTCCTTAGAATGGCGGGCGAGGATGGACACATCACCTTGCCATGTGACTCGGCTTTCATGGAGTACGCCATCTCTATGATTCAGCAGAGTGTAGCCAGAGAGATGGAGGAGGCAGTGATTTTGTCTTTGTCTAACCTCTGCATCTCAACTTCAGCATCCTCATCGACACATATATGTCATGAACGATTACCAATTAGTTGTTGTTAATGGAGATCAATCATCTCAACCAATTTTTGTAAATCATGCTAGCTTGTAGCTACTTCAGTAGGTTTCTTGTTATCTATTGTTGTATCAAACACCACATTCATCCTAGAAGATCAAAATTTTTAAAAAATAATTCCCTGATATGTCCAATTAAGAATACCTTTAATGAACGAGATTGTGTTGAAGACAAATCTGTCTAATATGTAAAAAAGAGTTGGTTTCATTGTAGATTACACTGAATTCTTACAAGTTAACGGTAAAGAGTGGACAGTTTGTGTTGTAACCAAGCTGTGTTGGCAAATCAGAAGAAAGTGTTGTCACCTAGCTACTTGATCTAATAAACACTTCAAGAAAAGATAGCATAAAAAGGATAAGTTTCCATTCTATTAAAAGGAGAAGGAAAAAAGGATAAGTTTCTAAATTGTTCATTTTACTGTTTTGGGGTTGCCCCAATTTATCACTTACAAGTTACAACTGAGCAATCAATATTCCAACTATTTTTATGTTTTGCAATATCTAAGAACAAGATTTGGAGTTGGCCCTTATGAAATTATTTACTTCACCTGGAAAGCAACAAATGATGCCATCTTCCAATGTGAAAAATAGTTTGAATGCTATAAAACTGAGTACAAAAAAAAAGAAAGGTGAGTCTGTCAGACAGCCATGCGACCACCTCAGGCTCATATCTGAACCGAGGACGATCCTCTACAGCAGGGACCATGGCCGGAGCCTGGACAGCCGTTAATCACAATGAGATCGCAGGACCACGTGTCCATCAACCAGACGTGGTTTCCTGTCTCCTTAGAACTCAAGGATACAGAGGTACGAGCCTATAGAACAGATCCTGTTCAAGTAAGGTCGTGCTTCTAACACTCTTTCCCAGCCTATATAAACCCCTTCTTGCTTCTACTTTCCGTCGATGTGGGATAGCAATATAAAAGCTGTTGCCTTTCAAATTCCAATGATTATTTTAATACCATCCAAACTCCACACGCACTCCTTTTTTGTTGTTGATTTAATCATAAAAAAATGATCAATTTGCATGAATTGCAGAATTGTCAAGCAATCCTCCTTCAGAGATTTTGTTTTTTACAGTACAATTAATGAAAAAGGTATGATATAAAACGCTAATAGATACAAAACTGCTACTGCCACAAGGAAGGACACGTTACTTCTCAAGACATTATCTTGAATGATGCTATGTAAATTGGTAGCAAATTGCAAACCAAGGAGGCTCCTCTACATTCAACCATTCACATGGTTTTAATTGCTTCCTCATGAATGATCTGCACAAGAGAAGCATCAATCAAGATCATGTCTAATTAATAACACTTTGATTTCTTATCTCTCTCTAAGACTCTTAAAGTATATAAGACACTATCACATTGGCATCTCCAATTGAGAAAAGAAAACAATTCCCTTGAAAAGTAGAGTACTCAAATTAAACTTGCAAGTTACAAACCCAAGATGATCAGCTCAAAAATCTTGATCAAACTTGCTAGGAAGTGGCAAAAGATAGCCACACAGACCCTAAGATGATATATTTTAATGTATTATTTTTGGAATCCAAACAGACCCTAAGATAAAGAACATATTCTTTTCACAAGAAAAGAGGCTTTTCTCGTTACCGTGGATTGAGACCATTGCCAATCATCTTCTCAGCTACTGCATGATCATACAAAACACCAGCCTTCAATATGTAGTTTTTGACAAGTGCAGAAAATTCTTGCTTCTTTTTTGTCAATCTTCTTTGTTGAGTATAGCAAAATTAACCTATAGTTGAAGCATATGTGTAACACTTGATGTCCGATTGGAACTAACAGATTAATTTTCTCCACTAAAAGTCTCATTTTTTAACGTATTGTTTTGATGTTCTCGTCTGCTCCAATTTAAATGTTGGTGATTCATTCGGATTTTTTGTGTTGTGTTAATTTGTAGTTTCACAGTTGCAATCGGCAGTTCATGAACAGGTTGCAAGAATTTATGTGTATAACCTATACATGATTAGTTCAAGCATTACAAAAATATGCTATACATCTTAATTTGGTTCCCTAAGTGTAAATAATCCTTAATTAACTTAGAATGTGTCTAAACTGATCGTATGGACCAAAAGAAACTAGCTTACATAAAGTAAAATCTGTATATATGAGTGCCAAGACTATAAAATTTGCTTTACATCTTAATTTGGTTCCCAAAGTATAAACAATCTGTATATATGAGTGCCAAGACTATAAAATTTGCTTTACATCTTAATTTGGTTCCCAAAGTATAAACAATCCTTAACTAACTTAGAATTAATATGTCTACGCCTTTAAGTTGTAAGCATGACATTCGTTAGTTGTTCAAATTCTTCTCTCTTTTATAACGGCCTAAGTAACTCCTATGAAAAAACTAACTTACATAAAAGAAAATCAATATATGTGAAAATCCGTGGACCCAATGACTGAGATGTGCGGAGACGAGCACATAGGCGTAGATAGGCTCAATCATAAGTCTAATGAGTTTCATCCTAAAACCAATTGACAATAGGAGAAGTAGCCGATAAAACTTATATAATCATATACCCTAAATCTTAAAATCATATACTCTACCCTCTAAACCCTAAACCTTAGACTATAAACTATAAATCTTAAACTATAAATTATAAACCTTAATTATTAATTTTAATGTAAAATATAAAATAAATAAGTAAAAATTAAAAATTATATAAAAGAGTGCACAATTAGAATGTAGAAAATTTAATGGACTTGATTTGTGTCATCTTCTAAAACCATATACAGAACCGTAAAACAGCCAGAAGACACGATCACCACCAAAAATTTGCCCTTGCATCAAGGAAATTATGCACTCTAATTCTTCCATACATGATTCAAAGTTAGACTCAGTAAAACCCTATTGACTCAATAAGTCGCACAACAAGAAAACGGTGCTCCAAATGGAGCGAACGATATCACAATGAAGAAGCGGCGTTGGTCGGAAGAGAAAGTGTGGCGAGCGTGACCTCCTACTCCGGTCACGGTCGTCGATCTTTCGCCTCCTGTCGTGATCTCTCTCTCCCCTCCTCCTTCTCTTGGTCGCGAGGTCGGTCATCTCTCTGCAGATTCTCCAAAAATCCTAGACCTCGCTTTCCTCTTTCCTTTCCCTCATCAAAGAAAATAAGTTGCAAAGAAGGTGGAGTTAAGCGGTTTACGAACGTGGAGGTGCAAGTTTCAGCATAATACGGAGGTTAAATTGAGGAAGATACAGATGTTAGTCTGAGATGTTGTCAAATGTCAAATAAATAGGAAGATAAGTGGCTAAATTTTAACACAGAGATGCTTACAGCTTTAATTTATTAGGATAGATATATAAAATTTGATGTATAAAATTGAGAGTTACAAAAATTAAATAATACCACATAAGAACAACTCTTACATACAATATAATTACAAAATTATATCCATACCCATTTTCATCATTTTACATCTCACTTTAAATAACTTCAACTTTCATAAGTTTTGTTTACAGAACGCGTCATTTGGTACTTTAACTTCAACTTCTATTTCAACTCATACTTACACTTCAACTCCCATTACACTTCAACTCATACTTGTACTTTTTTCCATTTTTATTCAGTTTTACTCACTACTTACTGAATGAGCCCTAAATAAAATAAAATAAAATATATTATCTCTAGTTTAGTTAGCGTATGAATTTAATTTTTGGAAATTTGTATTTCCTATGAACTAATCTCATGTAAATTAAAATCCAAGAAAAGTAGAGAATCATAATTGGTTTAAAGTAATGTAATATTTAAAGTATTTATCATTTAAAACACATGAAATAGATCTTGCCCATCATAGACGATAAACTCAAGTTACTCAACTACTAAAATTTGGAGAAATTGTAAATTACATAGAAGTAGATTGATATATGTATGAATTTTTTAAACCAAACATATAATTTTACTTTCTAAAAGAGTTGTATATCCTGAAAAATAACACAAAATCAAACGAAGATAATAATTATCTTCATGTAATATACTCAAAACTCAGCCTAGCTAAAACCAAGGCAAAAATTCCAACCTTGGGCAACTCTAACTCAACTCAATCCAAATCGATTGACAAGTAAAACTTCACCCTATACGTACCTATATGTAGTAAACTTAACAAATTGATTTCACCTAAAAAAACGGACCTCCATGTCACCATCTCAATAAGTTAGACTGAATTAATCTAACGTATACCGATATTCACTTGATCTCATTATAAAGTGATCGACGCTAGCATAAAATATATGTGTACACATTAAAAAACATCATAATTAGTCTATCGTATACCGTTAACACAAAATTCAACAAACGCGTAAAAATCATGAATCAATGTATATTTTTTAAAGTTAAAATGTATTGTCAAATGTCTACAATTAAATAAATTGTGTTTCTCTTAAGGATGCATGTGTATACATTATAAACCCGAGCTCCTAACACGTACATCTAGTAAACACCGTATCAAGCATTAATATTTTTTGTAAGCTTAATCATGATTTATAATGACAAAACGTACTACAAATATAGATGGAAATATCAAGTAAATGAGAGCCGTATCATTCGGCGTCGTGGTATACTACAAAGCTGTATGTACAAAAAGGACTCGATAATTGGGCAACTGTGTACTTCTACTAACGTATCATTCGCGTTGACTAAAAACGAAATAAAGCCGTATCATTCGGCGTATGCAAACTCCACTTCTACCACTGCAATTGATTCAATTAACAGAAAGGAAGGGAAAAAAAGTGTATTATGTACAAATCTTCGTCCTCGTTTTACCACCGAAATTGCCCTAATCTCTCTGTTCAATACAATTTCAGTAATTGAGGAAGGAATTGGTGTCAATTAGGTCATGATCATCTGCCAAATGACCGCCGATATACCCTCCGCCGCCGCCGCCGCCGGGCCATGTATCCTCCGACGGTTCCTCTTTCAAGCTGGCAAGCAAGTCATTCCCGTCGCCGCTATCGTCGATCAGATGGTCCAAGATCGAGTTGTCGTTGTTACTGAAGGAGTCTGAGAATTCAAGGTGATCGGGCAAGTACGAAGGCGTGAAAATCGGCGGTTGATTGTTGGAATCACGGCGGTTTTCGGGGAGAGAAGAGTTCGCAAATGAGGGTTCGGTGTCGAAACCGCTGTAATCGGTCAACGGAGGGAGGAAATTGACATCACCGGGTTGAGAATCCGGCGCCGGAAGCGCTGAAATGTGTGTTTTCTTGCCAGATTGATTCTTGTGGAACACTCTAGAAATCACCCAATCGCTCTGTAAACAACAGCACAATTCAATTAGCGCCACCTAATCTTTCGCTGGAACTCGTGATTTCCAGGCTTTGAAGAACTCTTGCTAAATTAATTAAATAATTACCTGAGCTGATTGAGGGAGATTATCATTGGAGTATTTGCCATCTAATCTGTACTCATGCATAACCCAGTTGGATTTGAGACCTTTCGGAGCCCTGCCTTGGTAAAAAACCAGGGTTTTCCTCATCCCCACAAGGAATTTACCGCTGTAAATCTCCTTATCTTTACCCGTAGCCTTCCAATACCCTGCTTTTGTACCCCTGTTTGTTCTCTGCCCAGTCGGATACCTCTTTTCTCTCACACAGAACAAGTACCATTCCTCCTCCCCCATTTTAGCTACCCCTACAACAAACAAACAAAATTCATTTAAAATTCAATTCATTTTTCAAGAAAAATAGAGACTAAAAAGAGCAATGAAACTCACAAGGTAATTCCCATGGCTCCAGCTTCCTCAAATCAGACTCTCCAATGGCGAGAGAGATAAACCCTAGATCGAGAGTCTTGGGAAGCAAGTAGTAAGTGATGAGCTCTTCGTCGGTCGGGTGGAATCTGAATCCGGCGGGGAGCTCAATCTGTTCTGCTTGATCGCCTCTTACGATCCAATTCTCCATGGATGTTGTGTGATTCAGGGGAAATGATAGAAAATTAGTTTTTATTTGGGGATCAAGAAAAGGATTTAGTTGATGGATGTGAAAGGAGTAGGTTGTGAGTTTTGGCCTCTTTTTAAATACAGCCATTGGTAAAGGGAAGTTTAAAGGTTATTAGAGATCATTAATGGGGCTTATTGAAGGCTTTTTGTCAATAAATCTTTCTAATAAGTCTTATTTATTTTTGTAACTTTAGTGGAGGGTTTATTAAAAGGGTTTATAGAATATATTAAATTATAATTATATTTTTTTATTTATATCAAATTATCAATATATTTTTATATTAAATATTAAATATATTTTTGATATTAAATATTAAATATATTTTTGATATTAAATATTAAATATATTTTTTATATAAATATTAATATAAAAATTACATTAAATATTTAATATTAATAATACATTAAATATTTAATATAAAGAATATATTAAATATTAATATAAATAAAAAAATATAAATAAAGAACGAATAATAGACTTGAAGAAAATTAAGGATAAACATTTTTTTTTTTGAAAGCAACAAACTGAAGCAAATTAACGAAAGAGGGTTATAATGAAACAACATAAACTGAAGCAAATTACCAAATTGAAAGACAAACTTAAACAAATTATCAAATTGAAAGACAAACTGAAACAAATTACCAAATTGAACGACAAACATCATTACATGATATATATATTTTTTTTTTAGTTAGTATATTTTTTTAGTTAGTATATTTTTTTTAGGTTAAACTATTAAATTAGTGTATATTTATATTTTAGTTAGTATATTTTTTTAGTTTAAACTATCCATAATGTCATTTTATTGTAAAGAAATTAAATGAGTGTATATTAAAACTTGTCTAAATAGTATTAATTAGTACATTTTTATACTTTTAAATATCCATAATTTCATTTTAATGTAAAAAAATTAAATTAGTGTATATTTATATGTTAAACCACCATAAATAATATTAATATTATTTGTTTTCAATTAATAATATATAAAATACAATAAAAAATATCAAAAATATTAGAAATATAATCATAATGGGTGTCTACTGTCTATGGATAGAGAAAAATACAATTAGAATTATAGTTTTTTTTTAATATAACATAATAAAATTATTTTAAATTTAAACTCAAAAAATCGGACGGCCAGCGAAAATCGCAGACCGTCCGATTGGGCGCCACGCGGCGTCATCTGGGCCGCGTTCGCGCGCCCAATAAAATGGCGCCACGTGGCGCTGTTTAAAGCAAGCAGCCGTTTGGCTGCTTGCTTTAAGCGACGCGTTTTGGCCCGTTTTGGGCCAAAACGCGTCGTTTTGACTCGTACACTCCAAAAAAAATTAAAGCGAACCAAACGGGGCATAAGAATAAGCCCTGAGGATGGGGCTTTAATTTGGCCCAAAATTTAAGCCTCACAGGAAGACTTATTTGAAGTCTTGAATTTTTTATTCCAACAAATTCAATAAACCGCATAATAAGCCCTCCATTACACATGCTCTTATCAACTCTATCCATCCTGTCATTTTCATCCCCTGACTTTTTCAAAATCAATGTTAACCAGCGAAAACTTTGAAAATGTTAAATTAATTAATACATACAATACGGATTAATATATTAATCAAAATTATTTCTCTAATTTTCCCCATAGGCGACACGCTTACACCACCACGGATCTTTCCAAAGTTTCACTGGTCGTCGGTCTGAGGTACATAAATCCTAAACCTTTTCTTGCAATGTAATGGTTGGGAATATATAATTATAGGCCTCTATTATTCGACGTATATACATTTTTACCTTTTAACGCATAAGATTGCGCGTAACGTGGAAATAGGCTTCCCACGTTACGCGCGGGGGCAGACCCTTTCAAGCCTCACACGTTATGTGTGGAGTGAATCTGGCTTTAAAAGCCAGATCTTGCTTCATCCCCTCATTCGAACCAATTCCCTTTCGTCCTCAAGCTCTCAACCGCGTAACGCCTCTCTTGCATCTTCTCGTTACGAATCAAGGAACTCCGCACGTTACGTTCAAGATCTTTGAAAGGTTAGTTAGTAGAAATTGTTGTTTGATTTTGTTTTGTTAATTTTGAAGTGTTTGGTTAGGGATTGTAGATCCATATTGTAGATCTATGTTGTGGAGATGTTTAGGATGGTAGATCTATGTTTTGTAGAAGCTTTTGGGGTTGTTGTTGATTTTTTGTTTAATTTTGAAGTAATTTTTTGCATGAAATGGTAAAAATTGGTGTTGAGGATTTATGTTGATTTTTTTTTGTGAAAATATGCAAGTGGAAGTGATAGTATTGGTAGATTTGTATAAATTGTGTGTTTTTTGGCAACTGTTCCTGGCTTGTGAAGAAGATATCCGTTATCTTGTTGGTCTCCTTATTGAATCTATGCTCCACGAAGTATCCCTTCTCATTGTACTCATAGAAGAACTGTTGCACAACTGTTCTTCCTTCCATGCCCTTCTTTCATATCTCATGCATGATGTTGTACACTTGCTTCATCTTGGTCAAGTTGCCAGGGGACGACCTGATTGTAGTATGAATTTTTTTAGGCTTGCAATGATTGACTGTCATCACCCTAATAATCTCCTTCTCTTCAGCGCTTGGTCGCCCAACTAATGCATGACCATACAAATTCTCTGCTATCATGTCATTATTGTGAGTTCCATGTTGTACAATAATCCTCCACGATCCCTTCGGCCCTTCTTTCAGCCTCAACATGAAGGAACACCCACACTTCTTCGACCTTGTGATGTCTCTCACTTGGTCAGCTTGTTTATGCACATTTTGTCCATGCCTATCACACGGTAACCAAGTCCCCCCAAGGGTCGAAGGGGTGGAAGGTTGATGCGAACAACCCCTGAAGTGTTGTCTGCAACGCAGGATCTTGGATTCCTCAAGCTTGGATTCGATTCTTCTCTTCTGTAGGTAACGTGATGGCTTTCCTAGGGCTAACGAGTTAGCCTTCAAACTCGTTCAACGTGATGAACGAAAGGGATCAACGTGATGATCGACAATTGCTCGAAGCGACGAGCTACGGGATAGATGATCCGTGGGATCAAAGAGTTGACGTTAGAATTCAAGGGAAGGAGCGTACTCAACTTTACTACTCAAATTCAACGTAAAGAATACAAACTAGGATTTCAAGTCTTAAATAGTGCCAAAAGAAATAACATAAAATAATAATAAAATTGTTCAGCAAAACGACGAAGATTGAATTCGCTGACGCGGACCGAAAGTGGGAAAAACAGCGGTCGCCGTAATTAAGCGGCGGTCGCTGCCATTTGCCGTAGGCAAATTCCTTGAGGAGTAAAAAACGGCGGTCATCGTAAGTTTGGCGGTGGTCGCCGCCATTTGCCGTAGGCAAATTCCCCGAGTCTTCAAAAACGGCGGTCGCCGTAAGTTTGGCGGCGGTCGCCGCCCCTCTGCTTCCGTGAACTTGTCGTCTGGCCTCTTCGAGTGCACTCCCGTTGTTCCCTCTTCATTCTTCGCCGTCAATGAGCGGGTCATGGAGCTATCAATCTCCCCTTCTTGGCTGCGAAGCGTCCCCGCTTCGTCCTTGTCGTCAGAAGCATAAGACGTTGGAGGAGAAAGAACGACGACGTGGAAAACATGACGCACACCATATTCAGTGGTTGTAGGTGGCCAACCCACGGGCAGCTCATCCGGAATGACATCCCTAGGGTCCTGTGAAAGAGAAGGCGCAGTAGTGGGTAAAACAACAAGATCTGTAACATTTAGAGAACACGCTAACGTAGTAAGTAAAAAGCAAGGACGACGTCCCTGAATGATGGGGGAGACAGCCTGAGACTTAGCCAATAGAAGTCGGTCTTCACAAGATCCTTGAATGCCGGGCAAAGCTGGTGTAGAGGGATGTTTTGTTGCTGTCTTTTGTGGCTTCGCACGTTCAGTTGCTTGCAATGGATGCCCCTTGGCTTGTTCAAGTGCCTTGACGCGGTTCCTCTCAACTTGATCTTGCAAAATCTCTTTAGGGCTCATAGGAAGCAAGGTGACCTTCCTTCCATTGTGCAGGAAGACGTAGTTATTGAGGGAACCATCATGAAGAGCTCTCTTGTCAAATTGCCAAGGTCGCCCTAAGAGAAGGTGAGTGGCATCCATGGGCACGACGTCACAAAGCACCGAATCCGCGTAATGACCAATGCTGAAATGTATGGTGCATTGTTGCTTCACAACATTGGAGTCATCACCCTCGGAAATCCAGTGTAGACTATATGGCTGGGGGTGCGGAGTCGTATTGAGCTTGAAGTGCTTGATCACCTTGTCATTGATGATATTGCAACAACTCACACCATCTATAATAACACTCAAAGAAGCACCCTGGACCGCACACTTAGTATGAAATAAATTCTCACGTTGGTCAAGTAAGGTACCTTCTTTGGTGGTAAGAACTCGGCGAGTAACCAGGCTAAGGGGCACGTGGCCTTGATCATCCATGAGCCTACAAATGTAACCATCCAACTTTTCCTCCTCCTCGTCCTGTCCATACGAATCAAATACTGGAGCGTCGTCCGGGGTGTCCTCGTCAAAGGACTCGTATCCTGAGAGGTGTGAGAAGAGGACTCGCTTGTTGTTGGGGCAGTCCCGCTGTATGTGGCCATGCCCTTGGCACTTATAACAGATCTTGTTCTGTGCCATGTCATCGGAAGGAGGCGCTCGCCGCTGCGGTGGCTCATTGACGCATGCCGGGGTAATGTGCGGTCGAGTGGTCGGCGCAGGCGTAGTAGTCGCGGGAGCGGACTACGAAGAGGAATGTACATTACTGGAAGGGGAACTTGACATAGGGTTAGAGCCATACCTTGTGTTAGAGTGAGACCAAGACACTCTCTTAGCAGTTTGAGCTTGCGACCATATCTCCTGTGCCGTATGTGCGCACTTTTGGAGGTCTCGTATGTTGAGCACCCGAAGTTGGTTGCGAATAGGCTCATGCAGGCCACGAAGGAAAATACTCCGAAACTCCTCGTCAGTGTGATGGATACCTGCTGTTTTAGGGCGAAAAGATCAGACGACCTAAATCGCCTTAGACGGGGTAACTAGTCGACCGGGCGATAGAAATCAATTCAAACCAAGTAGATAATCAACAAGTAAAAAGAAAATATGAAATAGCGAGATGATTTTATTAGATATAGTATTGATCGAATCGAATGGAGGTACAACTTATCGTAGTAAGACAAGGGATTTTATTGAACTCGATCGGTGACTTCTAGGTTTCAACCGGCGGAAAACAGGCGTGATTGACTCCCGGTGAGCTAGGCTAGAGCAAGTGTGTCTCAGTTTTCTTTCAGAGCAAGTTCGAGTGAGTGTATCACGTAATCGTATGAGTGTCTCTTTTTTATCTTCTCCTCCCCCATATATGGTAAGTCCTCCTTTTTACCGTTTATGATTTAATCATATCGTATCTTCAACGCCGAGAGTGATTGCAGGGATTCTGCCATTAATTGCTGCTATTACGGTGGTGTTTGAATGCTATGGCCGTTGCTCAATCTAAGCATTTAATGCTCTGCGGGATCTTCGCGACCTGTCGGATAGTGTTCGACCAGAGAAGCTTTGATGCCTCCTCTGGACTCTCCCCTGTTCCTCTGATCTGTCTTGGGCCTGGGCCCATTTTGCTCGATCCATCTTCCAAGGGGGATGCTAGGCCCAACAATAGCCCCAAGTTGCTTTGGGCTTTCGGCTAGGCGAGCAGGTGAAATCCGAGGCAACTTCTTTAGCCATGATCTCCACCATCCTTTTTTGGCGCGGTTGTCCAGGGCTACGTGGCGGGAGATTGGAGCACGATGCGACATCTCTGCAGATCATCATCTCCCTCCATAAATTCGGAGCGGACGCTTGGCGATTTGACTTCACTTCTTCTTCTCTTGCAAGCTTCTCTGGTAGGTTTCTCAACCCTTTTCGCCATAGCTCTTCGATTTCCTTCTCTTTCTGTTCTTGAGATGGTTTCTAGTGAAGCCTCTGAGTCGTCGAAGACTCTCTCTGACTCGCGCGAGGGCGAAGCTCCTCCCCTCTTCATTCTGAAGGAGTCTGATGCTTTGACAAGTACTTTGTCCCAGGCGGAGCTCGAGCAAATACTTCAAGTTGGAGGCTTTCCCTCGGAAACGGTCGCCAGATTGCCTCACCCGGATGAGAGGGCCGATGCCCGATATGAGGGTTGGGTTTGTTTTTACGCGTATCCATTTCGGATTGGTCACAAGTTCCCCTTTTCTCCCCTTGTTAGGGATTTTTTGGCCACTTTGGCGCTGGCGCCATGTCAGATGATGCCACAGACATGGAGGGTTCTCAGGGTCTTGGACCTTGTGAATGTCCGATCTGGGGCTGGTTTTGATTTTGATGCCTTGTGGTACAATTATTTCCTTGGGTCGAAGAGTTCTTCCCGTGTCCAGTTACGCATTCGACATGGTCGGAAGCCTTTGGTGCAAAATCTTGATGTCAACGACCGCGGATGGGGGTCGAAGTTCTTTTTCGTCGAGCGTTCGTCTCTGGAGAAGGGGGGGAGAGTGTTCGTTCTTGTTGACGGAGTGGCGAGTATAGAGTATGTGTTTGTTCTCTCCTTTGCTTGTTTATGCGTCTTAACTCTTTGCTTTAACTTTTCTTTTTTGTAGTTCCTGAGGCAGAAGATTTGGAGGTGAGCGCTCGGTCGGAGGGTTTGTCCAGAATTGTTCTTGCTGTTTCGGCGTCGGAGAGGAGTTTTGTCAACGTCAACCTGTTGTCGACATCCCCTGCCGCTCAAGACGACATGTCGACTGTTTTGTCATCTCGCGTCAAGGGTAAGCTTTCGACCTTGGGAGTTTTCTCTGTACTTTTTCACTTTGTCGCATGCTTTATGATCTTTTTATGTCTGTCGTGTTAGCTTCCCCTGGTGGTCGAGCAAGTGCTCATTTGAAGGGAGTGTCTGGGATGGGCCTGATCAAGCAGAGGAAGGCGGCAGCCAAAATCGCGTCGAGTAAGTCGGTTCCGACGGATCCGGCGCCTCAAGTCAAAGGTGGCTTAAAGAGGAAAGGGGGCGTTTCCCCTGGTGATGTCAAAGCAGAAGAGCCTCCTAGGAAGAAAGAGGCGATCGCTGAAGGGATCGACAAAATCGGCGCGGTCGGTCAATCGATTGCCGACCTCTTTCACGCCCATGATCCGTCTTTGAAATCAGAGGTCGACAACATCTCTCCCCTGGACTGCATTGGTGATGCGGGGTGTTCTGCGTGGAGGGTGAGTTGTCTCCGTTCGTGTTTCTCTTTCGTCGACTGTGTTTTCTGATCGTGTTATATTTTCTTACTTTAGACTTTTCAGTACCTCTTGGGAGCATACTCCGGTGTCAAGATGATGGTCATCAAGGCCGAGGAAAGGGCTGCCAGGTCGGAGTCCGCCCTTGCGTCCTTGAGGACCAAGCTAGAGGGAGCAGAGAGTCGTTGTCGAGAGACTGAGCGCCGCCTTACCAGGGAGCTGAAGAGTTGTCAAGAGGAGTTGGTCGCAAGCCGGAAAGAGTTTGAAGAGAGCCGATCAGGCGTCGAGGAAGAGGTGAAGCAGGCTCAAATCGCAGTTGGCCAGATCGCAGGCGACGTCGGTGCTTTTTATGCATTGAAGTCGCGTGTCGAAATGATAGAAGAGTTTGACGATGGCAAGCATGAGCTCTGGGATCTGAAGGCAGAGAAGGAGACTTTGGACTCCATGTTCCCGAAGGGAAATCCTGGTCAGGAGCTCTTCCGCTTGGCTGGCATCGGAGAGAAAGCTGCGGATGGGGGCGTTGGCGAGGACGCGGCCCATTCCGGCGATGTCGAGCCGGTTGATGGCGTAGCTTCTCTAGAGCCGGCCCCTGTTGAAGGTAGTGTCGTCGTCCCTGATGCCTGACTTATTTTTCTTGCGTAGTTTGACTTGTTGTCCCACTTGTGTGTGGGTTTGGATATTTGGTGTTTTTGGCGACCCGTCCACCATCGCGGGTCGCATAATATTTTTAAGTGAATGTTGATGAAGTCCTACAGGTATGTAGGCAGACAATATGTTTTGGCGACCTGTCTACCATCGCGGGTCGCGCATTTGTATAAAAATGTTCGTGCTTTTATTTGATGCGATCTGCTTTTACATATAGAATTGTATGTCTGTTTGTTTCGTTTATGTTGTCAGACTTTCATGGAGATCGTCGATGACGTTGCATATTTTGTATGTCGGTTTCATCCGTGTGCTCCGTCGAGTGGGGCTCGCCGTATGTATGTGTGTAGAGAAGGCCTGTAAATGTTGGTGTATGTGTTAGTCATGACTTTATGTCGGGGAGGTAAGCAATATGTTTCTATTGCGTAAATGTAATAAGGTATCATACCTTATATTTTGTATAAGGCAGGCGGTGTGCCGACGTGCCTGTGTTGTTCATCTCCCCGTGTTTCGATCGATCGTGTAGATGTAATGTAAGCGCTTTTTGCGGATGACTGGATCCAATGTATACGGCAATGCTGTTCTGCATTCATGTTTTTGTAAGGAGGAAGTCCTCACTTAGTGTCACATGCTAGTTGTTTAAAGAATAGAGATGCATATGCGATAATGAGCGATGTGTGAAGTTATGTAATGTGTTACCTTGTTGGCTCAGAAATGGTATAGCTTTAGGTGTGCCGTGTTCCAACTTCTCGGGATTGGTTGTCCGTCTTTATCTTCCAACTGATATGCTCCCTGTCCGACCACTTCGGTGATTAGGTAAGATCCTTCCCATTGTGGTGCGAGCTTTCCGTCAGATGGATTCTTGGTATTCTGGAAAGGTTTCCTGAGGACCCAATCTCTGACTTTGAATGCCTTGATCCAGACGTTCTTGTTGTAACTCCTTGCGACCTGTTGTTGGGACTTGATCATCCTGATTCGGGCTCTTTCTCTGATCTCGTCCACTGTGTCCAGGTTGTGTGTCAGTTCGATGTCATTTTGCTCGTTTGTCTGAAGGTTGCAACGGGCAGTCGGAACCAATAACTCGGCCGGAATGACTGCCTCACTCCCGTAGACGAGAGAGAAAGGTGATTGTCCGGTCGCATTTTTAGGAGTAGTCCTGTCGGACCAGAGAATGAATGGGAGTTCGTCTGCCCATTTGCCCTTAGCCCCAGTGAGGCGTTTCTTGAGGTTGTTGATGATGATTTTGTTGCTGGATTCGGCTTGTCCGTTGGATTGAGGATACCAAGGTGTAGACGTGACCAACTTGATGTTCCATCGATTGCAGAAGGCTCGAGTCTTATGACTGATGAATTGGGAGCCATTGTCGCACACGATTTCTGATGAGACGCCAAATCTGCACAGGATATTGCGTTTTATGAATGAAATGACGTGTTGATCTTTTACCTCTCTATAGGCTTCGGCTTCGATCCACTTGGAAAAGTAATCCATCATGGCCAAGAAGAAGACTCTTTGACCCGACGCGGGCGGGAGCTTCCCGACGATGTCCATTCCCCACCTCATAAAGGGCCATGGAGCCAGAGTCGGGTGGAGGAGATCTGAAGGTTGATGATAGACGGGTGCATGCCGCTGACAGGCGTCGCACTTCTTGGTGTATTCCATAGCGTCTTTGTTCATCGTGGGCCAGTAGTATCCATTTCGTAGGGCTTTCCCCGAGAGGCTTCGTCCACCGGGAAGGTTTCCACGTTCTCCTTCGTGTAGCGATTGCAAGATGCGTCCGACTTCTGGAGTCTTAAGGCATCGTAGGAGTATCCCTATGACAGACCTTTTGTACAAGATGTTATCTATGATATCGAAAGAGAGTGCTTGTACCTTGAGCCTTTTTGCTTCCGTTTTGTCGTCAGGCATGTTGCCATCCTTTAACCACCTGATGTAGGGTAGCATCCAGTCGTCGTCGGTGTTGACGATGTCTTCTTTTGGTCGATCGCCTATCTCCATGGCGATGAGCTCTTCTAGTGGTGTGGTAGATTCGACGGGTGTTCTTGGGACGGCTGGCGTCATGATGTGTGTCAATGGTATGTATGGAAATTCTTTCGGGTCCAAGACGGATCCTAGGTTGGCAAGTGCATCAGCTTGGGAGTTAAGATCCCTGGGTACCTGTCTGATGTCGAATGTTTGGAATTGTCCGATCGGCTTCTTGGCTACCTCCAGGTAGGCTATCATTCTGACGTCCTTAGCGCCGTACGACCCTTGTATCTGGTTCATGACCAGTAGGGAGTCACAAACGACTTCGATCTCTCGGACCCCTAGGTCGCGAGCCAGGATGAGTCTGAATATGAGCGCTTCATACTCAGCTTCATTGTTAGTAGCGTCCCACTCACATCTTACGGCCTGAGCTATCTTGTCCCCTTGTGGCGATTTCAGCACGACCCCTAGCCCCGATCCTCTGGCGTTTGACGCACCATCTGTGTGGAGTTCCCATGTGCCTGTTTCTTCTGTCGCGAGCAGTTGTGTCGCCTCTCTTGTGGCTTCTTGCTCTAGGGTCGGATTGAAATCGGCCACAAAGTCGGCTAAGGCTTACGACTTGATCGCCGTCCTGGGCTCATACTCGATGTCGTAACCGCTGAGGTGTATAGCCCATTTGGTCATTCGTCCTGTGAACTCAGGTTTCCTCATGATGGCTCTCATGGGATGATTAGTGCGAACAGTAATAGTATGGAATTCGAAATAAGGTTTGTGTTTGTTCGAGGCCATCACCAATGATAGTACGAGCTTTTCAAGTGACGAATACCTCGTTTCTGCTGGTAACAGTGTCCGACTAACGTAGTATATCGGTGACTGCTTGCCATCTTCTTCTCTGACCAGTACTGCGCTTACGGCTGATTCTGACACTGCTAGATATAGAAATAAGGGCTCATCGCCTTTAGGTTTGGTTAGTAGCATGGGACTGGCCAGGTATTCCTTCAAGTTCTGGAACGCTGCCTCGTGTTCTTCCATCCACTGAAAGGACTTGTTCTTCTTGAGAGCGTCGTGGAAGGGTTTTGTACTTGTCGGACGACTTTGAAATGAATCTATTTACGGCTGCTATCCGACTTGTAAGTTTTTGTACGTCCTTGATGCATCGGGGGGATCGAAGGTTGATGAGAGTCTTGATCTGTTCTGGGCTGGCTTCTATTCCTCTTTGTGTCACCATGTACCCCAAGAACTTTCCTGACGACACTCCGAAGGAACACTTAGTAGGGTTTAGTTTCATGTTGTACCTTTTTAGCACCTCGAAGCTGTCGCGAATATGGTCTATATGATCTTTTTTTACTTGATCAACATGTCGTCTATGTAGACTTCCATCGTGTCCCCAATCTGGTCTTTGAACATCTTGTTGACTAGTCGTTGATAGGTAGCCCCTGCATTTTTTAGACCAAAAGGCATTACTTTGTAACAATAGATACCCTGACTAGTGACGAATGCCGTTTTTTCTTGATCTTCGGGTTCCATGAGGATTTGGTTGTAGCCACTGAAAGCGTCCATGAAGGTAAGCATTTCATGTCCTACCGTAGCGTCGACCATGGCGTCAATGTGGGGAAATGGGAACGAGTCTTTAGGGCAAGCTTTGTTGAGATCTGTGAAGTCGATACAAACTCTCCACTTGCCATTCTTCTTCTGGACTACGACCACATTGGCTAGCCACTCGGGGTAGTGGACTTCCCTTATCTTCCCTGTTTCCAGTAAGCTCTTGACTTCGTCGTCGACTGTCTTGTTCCGCTCGGGAGCAAACTTCCTGCGTTTTTGCTTGACAGGGGGATGAGATGGATCTATATTTAATTTATGCGTAATAATGTTCGGAGATATCCCGACCATGTCCTCATGCGACCATGCGAAACAGTCGGCATTGGTCCTGAGAAAGTCGAGGAGTTGTTGTCTGGTCGAGTCGTCCAAGTCCGACCTGACCCTTACCGTTTGGTTTGGCTTTGAAGGATCTAGTACGATCTCGTCGAGTTTTTCCATTTCTGTATCGATTAGGTCCTTCGCCGCTCTGTGGTTGCTATGCGGTCTTGTGTTCGACTGCGCTCTTCATAGAAGCGACGTAGCACTCCTTAGCGGTCCTTTGATCTCCTTTGATTTCTTGGACTCCCCATTCAGTGGGGAACTTGATGACTTGATGATACGTCGAGGGTACCGCCTTCATAGCGTGTATCCATGGCCTGCCAAGAATACAATTATAGAGAGACGGACAATCCAGGACCAAGAATTTCACCTGTTGTTTGACTCCTCTAGCGTAGGTGGTTAGAATGATTTCGCCGGTCGTATGCTTAACCTCACCGCTAAACTTGATCAGTGGGGTCGACTTTTTGATTAAGTCGTTCTCAGTCAGACCCATTTCTTTAAGGGCGTCGAGGGTTAAAAGATTGGTTGAACTCCCTGTATCGATTAGTACTCTTCGTATTAAGCAATTACCAATGGACAAAGAGATTACCAGACCATCGTGATGGCTATCCGACCCGTCGGACTCGTCGAACGTGACCGTCGGAAGGTCGGAGGTCTTTCTTAGCTTGAATCCTGACGCCTCGGGTTTATCACCCTTGCTTTCCTTTGCATGCCGTTTAGCCGCGGAGTATGTGTTTCCACATATGTCCGAACCACCTGAAATAGTATTGACAACTTTTGTATGAATGGGAGATGGGGATTTGTTTTGTTTTACCTGATCTCGTCATTCCATGGTGGATTTTGCCCGCTCCGAGATTACGTCACGTAGGAGCCCCTGTGCGAGCAGCCTAGCGACTTCCTTTCGTAGGGCGATGCACTCGTCGGTCGAATGACCGTGGTCGCCATGGAACTCGCACCATCGACTTATGTCCTTCTTGACGTCCGGTCGATCGCTCTTTCGGGGCCATCTTACCTCTTTTCCATACTTGTCAAAACTCTTGACGAGCTCCGACACGGAAACGTTAAAGTTATAAGATTCGACCCTAGGAGGCAACGCCAGACCGTCTCTCCAATCTTGTGACCTGTCTTGGAAAGAGTTTACCTGGTTCGGCTCGTTTTGATTACGAGAATAGGGGTGAGGACGTCTGTCTTGACGGTTGTCGGAGGGATTTTTACGATCAGACGGATCGGGTCCGTGTGAGGCTTTACGCGACTCACGGTCCTCTTCCAATCTTACCTCGGCCATGGTCTTGGCCTGGACATCTTCAAAACTTCTACACGAGTACTTTGTGATCTCGTTGTAGAGATTGCTGTCTTTGACCAGACCTTGTCGGAAGGCTTCAATGGAGGTGGTGACGTCGCAATGGGGGATCGCCACTTTCTCTTTATTGTACCTGTTGAGGTAATTTCAGAGAGGTTCGTTATACCTTTGTGTGACTCGGTAGAGGTCACTTGATTGTGTCTCGAGCCTCCGACTGCTGGCGAACTAACTCTTGAAAGAGTTGACCAGATCCGCAAATGATGCAATCATTCCCTGAGGCAAACGCATAAACCAAGTTAGTGCGGGACCCGTGAGGGTCGTGCCAAAGCTTTTGCACATGACGGCCTCGCGGCTCTCCCTTGAAACAGATGCAACCATTAGTTTTTGTTTATAGAGAGAGATATGGTCATCTGGGTCGCTGGTGCCGTCGAATGTCGCTATGTTGGGGAGATGAAACTTCTTAGGGATCTCGACCCTAGCGATTTCTTCGACGAACGGGGATTCTTCGAATCCATCGGACGCTTCTCTCTCGATTGGTTGTGGGACTCCTGGAAGTCTGTTGAAGCGATCGTCGATCGTCTTCATGTGTCGGTCGAGCGTCTGCTGGAAAAGAGCTAGGACATCTGGCGGATTGGTAACCTGCGGTTCGTCGATTCGGGCCCCTGCCGACCCGATCGGTGTGGAAAAGGTGACATTGTTAGTAAAAAACGGATTAGCAAAAGGAATTCAAGATGTACCCTCTGTGTGTCCGGGCCGTCGTATGCTCGCAGGTGTCGGCTCGATGCTATCCATATCGAGGCGCGTTCGGACGCTACTGTGGATGGGCATGTTCCTAGACCCTGAGGCCATTGATTGTACCTGCGACTTAAGAGACTCATTTTCACGAGTTAGCTGTGCGATTTCAGCCTCGGATTGGGTCGATAGGACGGCTAGGGTTTCGGTCTTTTGGCATTGTTGGGCTAGTTCCTCTTGGAGGGCGGTCATTTTCTGGGAAAGCTCTTGGAATTGGGTTGGAGTAGGATTTTCGATCGTGTTTCCTGGAGCTTGGGTTTCGTCTTCGAGATGCGGTTCTTCAGTGTTGGTAGGTGGGTCGATAGTCATGGTTGAAAAGTTTCGAAAGGGTGATCGGCAAGTCGCCCCACGGTGGGCGCCAAGTTGTTTTAGGGCGAAAAGATCAGACGACCTAAATCGCCTTAGACGGGGTAACTAGTCGATCGGGCGATAGAAATCAATTCAAACCAAGTAGATAATCAACAAGTAAAAAGAAAATATGAAATGGCGAGATTATTTTATTAGATATAGTATTGATCGAATCGAATGGAGGTACAACTTATCGTAGTAAGACAAGGGATTTTATTGAACTCGACCGGTGACTTCTAGGTTTCGACCGGTGGAAAACATGCGTGATTGACTCCCGGTGAGCTAGGCTAGAGCAAGTGTGTCTCAGTTTTCTTTCAGAGCAAGTTCGAGTGAGTGTATCACATAATCGTATGAGTGTCTCTTTTTTATCTTCTCCTCCCCCATATATGGTAAGTCCTTCTCCTTTTTACCGTTTATGATTTAATCCTATCGTATCTTCAACGCCGAGAGTGATTGCAGGGATTCTGCCATTAATTGCTGCTATTACGGTGGTGTTTGAATGATGTGGCCGTTGCTCAATCTAAGCATTTAATGCTCTGCGGGATCTTCGCGACTTGTCAGATAGTGTTCGACCAGAGAAGCTTTGATGCCTCCTCTGGACTCTCCCCTGTTCCTCTGATCTGTCTTGGGCCTGGGCCCGTTTTGCTCGATCCATCTTCCAAGGGGGATGCTAGGCCCAACACCTACCTTATGGGACAACTCTTCAAGCTCAGCATAAAAGTCAAGGGGAGAACGGTGACCTTGAGCCGCTAGTTGTATCTTGAGGCGCATTTCAGAAGTAAAGTCCTCGGGGACATACTTTTTCCTCATGATCTGCATAAGATGGCGCCATGAAGTGACTGGACGCTCGCGGTGATACGCACGGTCAGCGCTGAAACGATGCCACTAAGCCTTGGCGGCGCCGTCGAAGTGTAAAGCGGCGGTAGCAACCCGTTCTTCTTCCGGGTATTGGTAATGATTCAACACATACTCCATGGACTGCTGCCAATCAAGAAACTTAAGGGGATCAAATTCACCAAAAAAGTTTGGGAGTTTTACCTTAATGTCGGGGCAACGTGGTCCATGGCGCCCGGGGCTCGGACGACGCCGTTCCCGCGAGTGTCGGCGGTAGCCGCGATCCGTGGGGCGCAACTCCTCGAGGCATTCCATCTCATACGCATCCTCGTCATCAAATCCTTCCCGGGAGTGGTCTGAGGCACGGTCATCATCATCATCATCACGCTCGGACTCAGAATCGTCATATCGCGCATGTTGTCGACCTCGTACCCGACGGTCCTTGGTGTTGACATACGGTAGGGGATCCTTGGAGATGCGAACACTACGACGGGAGCGATCCGAAGTGTAATCCTCAACTCTCGGAGCAAAAGTGGGGTTGTACCGGACGCGGGAATCGCCACGCTTAGTAGGGTAGCCTTCAATTTGAGAGTGAAGGCGATCTTGTGGAGTAGACAAGACGCCTTTATCCTTGCGGTCCAGTGGTTGGCTTGTGGAGGCCATATGGTTCAGCAAGGGGTCAACTGTGGGAAACGTCATGTTACTCACGGCCCGACGAAGGCGAGCAAGCTCAGCATCTTTCGCGATGAGTTGCCGGGCTTTTTCAGCATTCGAAGCGTGCAAGGTGTCATTCTCAGCATGAAGGGAGTCATTCGTAGCATGAAGGTGATCAAGTTGTTCATAGGCGGAGTCCATGTATCCGGGGCTGTGGTTGCCCGTAGAAGGAGAGTGGCTGGGCGGAAGAAACTCCATAGTACCTAGACGAAGCATATAACACAAGGAGTAAGTTGCACCAAGCAAAAGAACAAGTCTAAGCCAAGTCCTTGTCTCAAAAGTGACCCAAGAAATGTTCCGCTGGGCGTACTAATTTGGGTTGCTCGTGAGGAGGGAGAGGCTTGAACGTAAGGCAACAAAGAAAGAACTAGCAAATCAAGTCCCAAAACAACACACAAAATTTCCAAGTGCAAGAAGAGCAAATCAAGTATCTCAGAATTAATCATAAGAGAGTTGAAAAGTTTTCTTTGCCCTTTTTAATGATAGTTGCATAGAGACATGAAAGAAGAGAAGATGGAGTATGACCGTATGGTGCGTTCTCTGCCCTTGTTTTTGTTTTTGATTTTCTGGGCTTCCGTCTTCCCAAACCTTTTTTTTTTGTTTGATGGAAGGTGAGAATAGTATGTTTGTTTTCGTCTTTTTTTTTTGTACGGTCAAACCTTTTTTTTGTGTTTTTGATTTGATTTTGAATCAAAGAAGAAAGAACCACGCAAGCAAGTGCAGGAAAAGAAAGAAGAGACAAAGCAACTATGAGGGAATAAAATCTAACAACTAATCTAGCAATTAATCCAAAGATGAAGCAAAACTTGATCAATCAGGAACAATGAAATCAAACATGCAATTAAGGAAACAAGAATTGCTAGAGGGTAGCTTTTAGGGTTGTGGAACAAGGAACAAAAACCTAAGAGAATTAGGGTTCAACCGTGAGGGTGGGGGAGGGCGGCGGACGGTGGTGGTGGTGGCGAACGGTGGTGGTGATTCCGGCGATTGGAGAGAAAAAAATTGCTAGGGTTTGCAAGCGGAAAATTTCAAGAATCACAATAAGAGAGAAGAATAAACTTAGCTTGGAAATGGCTCTGATGCCAATTGATGCGAACAACCCCTGAAGTGTTGTCTGCAACGCAGGATCTTGGATTCCTCAAGCTTGGATTCGATTCTTCTCTTCTGTAGCCAACGTGATGGCTTTCCTAGGGCTAAAGAGTTAGCCTTCAAACTCGTTCAACGTGATGAACGAAAAGGATCAACGTGATGATCGATAATTGCTCGAAGCGACGAGCTACGGGATAGATGATCCGTGGGATCGAAGAGTTGACGTTAGAATTCAAGGGAAGGAGCGTACTCAACTTTACTACTCAAATTCAACGTAAAGAATACAAACTAGGGTTTCAAGTCTTAAATAATGCCAAAAGAAATAACATAAAATAATAATAAAATTATTCAGCAAAACGACGAAGATTGAATTCGCTGACGCGGACCGAAAGTGGGAAAAACAGCGGTCACCGTAATTAAGCGGCGGTCGCTGCCATTTGCCGTAGGCAAATTCCTTGAGGAGTAAAAAACGGCGGTCGCCGTAAGTTTGGCGGCGGTCGCCGCCATTTGCCGTAGACAAATTCCCTGAGTCTTCAAAAACGGCGGTCGCCGTAAGTTTGGCGGCGGTCGTCGCCCCTCTGCTTCCGCGAACTCGTCGTCTGTCCTCTTCGAGTGCACTCCCGTTGTTCCCTCTTCGTCCTTCGTCGTCAATGAGCGGGTCATGGAGCTATCAAAGGTTTATTCCTCCACTTTTTGATGCAGAAGTGTTTACACCTAGCCATCTCCCGCGCCCACATAAATGCTTCTTCTCTAGACTCCCAGATTTGATCAGATGTAAAGAACCTTGAATAATCAGCAAAGACGAAAGCATCCTCTTCCGATGGTATACTAAACTGAGGTTGTGTGTATAGGGATGGAAAGCAAAACTGTGGGGTAGCATGAGATGAAGATGCTTCTGGAGGCGGAACACTATAGTCAAACGATCCAAGTGAGAAGGATGGTATCTCAATAGCTGGTATATCATGTACTGGTTTACACTCAGATGGTGTGTTCCAATCCGACAGCGGGTGAGGCATTTCCCAAACAGAAAATGTCTTTTGTAGGGTGCTCCAGTCATCGAGGGAAATATTGTTTAACCCCTTGTACAAATAATAGTTCGTCTGCATACACATGGAATCATCTCATCAAGTAGTGAACTAATTATAAACCCTAAATGCATAATTTTCTTTGAGAAAGCAGATTCTGTAAAATGGCACGGTTTGTGATAAAGCGTGCACTAAACCGTGCCATTTTACAGAATGAACTCACAACCAGTTTCTGGTTGTGGGTTCACACGTAACGTGTGGGGATATTCCACACGTTACGTGTGAAACATCCCCACACGTTACGTGTGACAGAGTTTTACACGTTACGTGTACACATTTTTTCCACATAACGTGTGGAACTGTTTTTCAATGTAACAGCGATCTCGCAACCCTAAACCCCAACAACGTGTGCACAATCTTTGTTTCTAATCCCTAAACAATAAAGTGAGATCTTTAACTTTAAACAACAAATATCATGTCTCCCTAACCCCTAAACCCAAACCCTAACCATCAAGCTAAAAACTTTAAACATGTTCAAAATAAAAAAATGAGAACTTTAGGGTTAAATAATAGAAATTACCTCATTCGAAAGTGGAATATCTTTGCCATTGTTGTTCCAATACTCGTTGTTGTTCGTATTGTCCATTTTTGTTTCAAAAATTGAGAGTGCAAAAAAATAATTTGTGAGTGTTTCAAATGAGGGTTTAGGCTCGAAATGGTTGGTTAGCCGGGGAAGAAGAAGGGGACCATTAAAACAGTTAGGTGGGGACAAGACGGTTAATTCAATGCGTTTTGCAACATACCGAACCACACGTTACGTGTGTGCCCCATCCACACGTAACGTGTGGGCTTGCATCACACGTAACGTGTGGGACTCCTCTACACGTTACGTGTGGTTAAAGGTTTAGGGTTCGAGGCTTATTGTTAGGGTTTGGGTTAGGGTTTGGGTTTATGGTTTAGGGTTTAGATTCTGTACCATGGCTTTAGATTCACCAAGTATCTGATAGTTCCTTGCATGACCTCTGCTTCACACTGCCTAAGTCTTGGTTTAGTATTATCAATGAAGTATTATTAGTTCATAATTTAACTATTTATCTTTAGTTACCTTGTTTGAGATTCAGGAGAGGAACTTAGAATTAGGGTTTTAGGGTTGTTTAGATGTGTCTTTAGGATAAGAGGGGTAAATGATGGTTGAGAGGTTATTAATGCAAGTGGTTGAGGTCATTAATGCTAGTGTTTTTTTTTAAATGCTAGGGTTCTAGTTTAGGGTTTAGGGTTTGGGTTAGGATTAAGGTTTAGGGTTTAGGGTTTAGGGTAATCGTGTTTATATAATCGTGTTTATATAATCGTGTTCATGACTACAGCTGTATACAACTATATACTACAACTGTATACAACTTTATACTACAACTGTATACAACTGTATACTACAGCTGTATATTAGCTGTCAAACACATTGATTTTCACTATATAAGAGGCATTAGGGTTGTTTGTTCACTACAACAAGTCCAACACAAGCACGCTTGAAGATACATTTGTGGGTAAGCTTCTTCTTCCAGTTTTTTTTCAATTTATTAACCCTAATTTTTTATATTAATGGATTCATGATATTTGTAGGAAACCAAGCACTACAACAAATAATGGCATCTTCATCCGAATCATCAACAAACCCAGATAGGCTATGCAAGTGTAATTTGAAAGCCATTGTCCGTACTTGGGATTTGCAGTGGAACTACGGAAGGAGGTATTGGGGATGCCCAAAACTGGGGTGTTTTTTCAGGGAGTGGATTGATCCTCTCTACGAGGACAGGGCACACGCGGTTATGCGACAACAATGGCGGGAAAAAACAAGATCTTGTTAAGGAGAATCAAGATCTTGTAAAGCAAAATCAAGAACTCCTTAAACATCTTGATAACATGCGTATGTATAACCTCAAACTATCAAATGATGTACATCGTATACTGCCTTGATGTCGTATCTTTTGTGTAATGTTGTTTACGTACTATCAACCTTTGTAGGGAGCAAGCAAATTTATCAAAGCAGAGATATGATATGAAGCGAACATTTATCAGAAACTATCCTAATTTCTTCAAACGCTAAAGCGATGTCATTTATTTTGTCTTAGGGTTTCTAAATTTTTGAACAACTTGTATTATTTCCTGTATTGTGAGCTAAATGTGGTTGTAGTCATCCAGCGTAATGAACAATTCTATTTTGTCTTCTAGGTTGATTATTTTGTGGTGTTTTTTTATTAATATTAGATAAACAAATAAATACTAAAAGTAAACAATAATATGATACAACATTCATACACAATATTATAATATATTAAAAATCATCAATAATTCAACATTGAACCACAAATAAATACTAAAAATATACAATAGTATAATATGCACAAATATACTGAAATATACTATAATTAAACCCTATAATACCCTAAAAGAACCACACGTAACGTGTGGGTATGCACCACACGTTACGTGTGGGTATGCACCACACGTTACGTGTGGTTAGGGTCCACACGTTATACGCTGAAAGGCAAAAATGGCTATGTGCCGAAAAGTAATCGTGTAATTATATGGGGGTGATATGTATCTTAAGGATGGGGTTGATTGTAATATTCTGAAATGATTTGCAACTTGATTGATTCTTTGGTCCAATCCTAGGGTTTTACTCCCTCGAGGGTTTTTAAAAATGGAGAATGATGACTGGTCTAGCTCCGACGAGGGTCTAAGTGATTATGGGCTCTGTTTTGAAGACACCCATGACAAAAATCTCTTTTGTTGGACATTCTCTACACCTAAATTGCAAATTAGGTACATGTGTTAGATTCTAACTGTTTGCTGGGTATTTGAACCGGTTGTTTATTTGTGTCTAGTGTAGGAATGATGCTTCTAAGGCTCGTTGGGATGGTACCATGGCAATGGCTGAGGTTGTGGAGAAAAAAGGGCAAATGTTGATTTCAAGTGGGATTGTTCGTAATGGCAAAACTTATTGCTTGATTGAAGAGGCCTTGTAAGTGTTTTTACTTCTATATATTTAACATCTTACTTATATACTCTATTGAAAAGGATTTACTTCCATATTACTAAAAGGTAATTGTTTATTCTTGATTTCATGTTTATATGTTTGTTTGACATCTCATGTTCATCAGTAGTAATACAGAGATTTGTGATCGTATTTGATTCATTTGTTGAATTACATGACTAGGAAAGAGTGGTAAGCGTATTTCAGTTATTTAATTTCCAAAAAATTGAAAATGGGACAACGATTCTTTATAGAACCGCTGTCTATTTTTTGTTTGAAGTTTTGTTTGAAGTGAAACAGGGACCGTTGTTTTTTTAAAACCGCTGTGCCACTTCGGAATTTTTTTTAAATAAAAATAAACATGGACTGCAACTTTTATAGAACAGCGGTCCAGTATTTTTTACCAAAGTTTTAAATAATCGCGATCCGACTTACCACGGTTCAAGAAATACGTGGTCCGAGAGTCGGACCGCGTCAAGAATAACCACAGACGGTCAACCACGATCCCATGGCTTAAAAAACCGCGATCCCGCTCTATATTTTATACTAGTGTATCCGTATGTTGGAATATCTTTTCAGCTACATACTCACCTTAAATATATATATTTGTCTATATATTACAAATTGTTTTGCTAATGGTGTTGTAAACCTGGGATTTTAGGTTTTCATGTTGTATTAGAGCTTCCCGATAATGTTAAGTCTATTCTTGTTGATGTTAGAAATTTGGCTATTTTTAGCTTGATTACTATATAATTTTTATATTATTAATAAAATTTGGAAAGTGTTATATCTTTTTTTTTTAATATAAATGTCTATCTATCATATTTATGTTGACTGTCCAGGAGAGAAGACGAGCAACGTAAGGAAAGTAATATTAATGTCTAACGCTTTAAAATAATCAAATCAAATGCCTCCTTTTACTCCCAAAAAAAATTCACAAATCCATATAACTCATAAATTCAAGCTAGATAATTTATATAAGTGCTAGTTTGATTGAATAGGGGAAGTGTAAATGTAAAATTAAAATGCGAGAATCATGGTAATTGATAAATCTTGTTTGGTTAAGATTTAAATAATAAAAAATATGATGTTAAAGAGCAAACCTGTAAACATATTCCTTCGAGTTTATTCAATGAACGATTACATCAATATATAGCCTCAACTAACGATATCGTAAAGATATCAGAATATCTAAACTAACCATATTAGCAAATATCTTCTAACAATATATCCTAACAATATATATATATATATATCCTATCCTAATACTCCCCCTCAAATTGGAGCATGTAAGTCAATAATGTCCAACTTGCCAAGCAGATAATTAAACTGTTGTCTTCCCAAGGCCTTTGTAAATGTATCCGCACTTTGTTCAGTCGTACAAACATGGGAAGTAGAGATAAGACCTGCCTGGAGAAGATCACGCACGAAGTGACAATCGATCTCGATATGCTTCGTACGTTCATGAAAGACCGGATTAGAGGAGATGTGCAGGACTGCTTGACTATCACAAAACAGTTGCATTGGCGCCTTGTGATCAACGCCGAGAGAGAGCAATAGGGAACAAAGCCAAATGAGTTCACAACAGACAAATGCCATGGACCGATACTCGGCCTCTACAGAAGAACGAGAGACGGTATGCTGCTTCTTCGTCTTCCAAGAGATGGGTGAGTCCCCCAAAAGGCCAAAGTAACCGGAAAGGGAACGTCGAGTCTGCGGACAGCCAACCCAGTCCGCGTCGCAGAATGCACTCAAAGTAAGAGAGCTGTGACGAGAGAGAAGTAATCCTTCCCTGGACTGCGCTTGATGTAGTGAAGTACTCAGAGGGCGGCCTCCCAATGATCATCGGTAGGGGCTTGTATGAACTGAGACAATGTATGTATGCACCGAGTAACACAACTCTACACGAGTGATGGTTAAGTAAATAAGCCTACCAATGAGTCTGCGGTACCTCTCCAGTTCGGAGAAAAAAGATGCGGTTGACTTGTCAAGATCATGATTCTGCTGCATAGGAAAATTGGCCGGTTTAGCCCCAAGGAAGCCGGCTTCGGTCAGTATGTCTAATGCATATTTACGCTGACAAAGAACAAGACCATCCTTTCCATGAGCAACTTCGATGCCTAGGAAGTATTTGAGCACCCCTAGATCCTTCATGTGGAAACACTGACTTAGGTAAGTTTTGAAGCGAGTAATGACCTCAACAGAGTCTCCGCCAATGACCAAGTCATCAACGTACACTAACACGTGCAGGGAGTGACCGGAGGTAGTCATAGTAAACAAAGAATAGTCGAAATAAGACTGCTGAAAACCATACCGATGAAGAGCAGTTGCAAGCTTGGCGAACCAGTTGCGGGGTGCTTGTTTAAGTCCGTATAAGGACTTTCGAAGACGACATACTTGACCGGGCGGAGCAACCAAGCCAGGAGGCGGTATCATGTGTACTTCCTCATTGAGACCGCCGTGTAAGAACGCATTATGCACGTCCATTTGATGCAGCGACCACCCCTTCACGGCTGCCACAGATAAGAAAACCCGGATCGTTGTCATCTTGGCAACATGTGCGAATGTCTATGTGTAATCCACCCCCTCGACTTGGCGATTACCCAAAACAACGAGATGAGCTTTGTGCCTCTCAATGGTGCCATCGGCGCGATGCTTGACACAAAATACCTACTTACACCCTATGGGTTTCTTAGACGGAGGAAGAGGTTCAATACTCTAAGTGCCGTTGCGCTCAAGGGCAGAGAGTTCCGCCTGCATTGCCTCCCTCCATTGGGGATGGCGAACTGCCTCATGAAACCGAGTAGGTTCAGTACTGCTTTTGATGGCAGCAACAAACTGCATGTGTGCTTTAGAAAAATTGGCACAATTAACAAAATTGGAGATTGGATAAATGGTACCTGAGGACGGTGGTGTGCAGGAGGGTGACATAGAGGGGGGGGGGGGGTTTGATGTGAGAGCAGTACTGCAGACGAAGTCGCACAGGCGAACATTTTCCTGACGTGAACGAGAACTGCGGCGAGCTCCGCTGTCAACAACACTGGGCAGAGATGCATCCGAATCAGAGAAGCTCCCCCTGGCGTCAGAGGAGGGCTCAACTGGGTGATCAATGGGTGCAACCGAAGGAGACGAAGATGGGGACTGATCCGGCAATATAGCAGGAGCCGAGATGTCCTCGTGAGCATCTAGTTCAACAAAAGTAGGTAGGCGACGCTCGACAACTGGCGGCCGAGTCGTTGGTGATGACGATAACGCAGCGAAGGGAAAGACGTTCTCAGAGAAGACGACATCCCTGGATACGAAGACCTTCTCATTCTCAAGATCAAACAATTTCCAGCCCTTTTTGCCAAAGGGGTACTCGATGAGAACACAACGACGGCTTCGCGGAACGAATTTGTCGGAGTTGCGGGGCTGAATAGATGCATGGCATAGACAACCTATGACGCGAACATGAGCATAGCTTGGCTAATTTCTGTAGAGAACCTCATATGGAGAACGACCCTAGAGGATCATAGAAGGGGTGCGGTTGATTAAGTATGCAGCACTGAGCACACAATCACCCCAAAACCGTAGCGGAAGAGACGCTTGAAAGCGTAGAGCTCGAGCAACATTCAATATATGGCGGTGTTTGTGCTCGACTCTACCATTCTGTTGAGGAGTGGCCACACAAGAGGTCTCCATAACAATGCCCTATGTATCAAAATAATCCTTTAAAAGAGCAAATTCAGTGCTAATATATGTGCGGAAGCGCTTAACTTGGAGCCCGAATTGAGTGGAGACGAAAGCACAAAATTGTTGCACTAGACGTCCCACCTTTGTCTTAGAAACCATGAGATGCACCCAAACACATCGGGAGAAATCATCAACTATAGTAAAAAAATACCAAGCACCACAAATAGAAGGCGTACTATAAGGGCCCTAAACATCAGCATGTATAAGCTCAAAGGAAATCGATGCTTTATTAATGCTAATAGGAAAACAATCTCGTGTCTGTTTTTCTTGCAAACAAACAGAACATTTCTCATTATTGCAAGGAGTAGCCTTAGAAACATTAGGTAAACGAGAAATCATATCATATGAAGGGTGACCCAATCGCATATGCCATAACTCCGGAGATGATCGAGCAGTCGAGCAAGTAGCAACTAAAGAAGAAACAACTCCGCGCAGCCAATAAATCCCGCCCTCTTCAACTTTCATTTTGAACTCCCTCCTCTGTTCTCTCTCTCTCTCTCTCTCTCTCTCTCTCTCTCTCTCTCTCTCTCTCTCTCTCTCTCTCTCTCTCTCTCTCTCGCATTTCCATTGATCTCCATCGCTGCCTTCATCGTCTCCTCCCTCGTGTTTCTCTCGTTCCCTGATTTCCAATCTCCTCCCTCGTAGCTATTTTCTGGCGTGAAGCGTCGTTGTCATCGCCATCTTCGATTGGGCTAAAGGTAATCCTAAAATCACTTCCCCACTAATATTCGTCTTCGTCTCCATCAATGAATGAGATATGTATTTTTCATACATTGATATGTAGAACATGTGCATTGTATATATTGTTTTAATATTCAAGTTGATTCAATTGTTGTTGGATTTGGAGCAGTTGCAAGCTTGGCGAACCAGTTGCGGGGCGCTTGTTTAAGTCTGTATAAGGACTTCCGAAGATGACATACTTGACCGGGCGAAGCAACCAAGCCAGGAGGCGGTATCATGTGTACTTCCTCATTGAGATCGCCGTGTAAGAACGCATTATGCACATCCATTTGATGCAGCGACCACCCCTTCATGGCTGCCACAGATAAGAAAACCCGGATTGTTGTCATCTTGGCAACACGTGCGAATGTCTCTGTGTAATCCACCCCTTCGACTTGGCGATTACCCAAAACAACAAGACGAGCTTTGCGCCTCTCAATGGTGCCATCGACGCGAGGCTTGACACGAAATACCCACTTACACCCTATGGGTTTCTTAGATGGAGGAAGAGGTTCAATACTCTAAGTGCTGTTGCGCTCAAGGGCAGAGAGTTCCGCCTGCATTGCCTCCCTCCATTGGGGATGGCGAACTGCCTCATGAAACCGAGTATGTTCAGTACTGCTTTTGATGGCAGCAACAAACTGCATGTGTGCGTTAGAAAAATTGGCAAAATTAACAAAATTGGAGATTGGATAAATGGTACCCGAGGACGGTGGTGTGCAGGAGGGTGACGTATAAGGGGGGTTTGATGTGAGAGCAGTACTGCAGACGAAGTCGCACAAACGAACATTTGCCTGACGTGAACGAGAACTGCGGCGAGCTCCGCTGTCAACAACACTGGGCAGAGATGCATCCGAATCAGAGGAGCTCCCCCTGGCGTCAGAGGAGGGCTCAACTGGGTGATCAATGGGTGCAACCGAAGGAGACGAAGTTGGGGACTGATCCGGCAATATAGCAGGAGCCGAGATGTCCTCGTGAGCATCCAATTCAACAAAAGTAGGTAGGCGACGCTCGACAACTGGCGGCCGAGTCGCTGGTGATGACGATAACACAACGAAGGGAAAGACGTTCTCAGAGAAGACGACATCCCTGGATACGAAGACCTTCTCATTCTCAAGATCAAACAATTTCCAGCCCTTCTTGCCAAAGGGGTACTCGATGAGAACACAACGACGGCTTCGCAGAGCGAATTTGTCGAAGCTGCGGGGCTGAATAGACGCATGGCATAGACAACCTATGACGCGAACATGAGCATAGCTTGGCTGATTTCTATAGAGAACCTCATATGGAGAACGGCCCTGAAGGATCATAGAAGGGGTGCGGTTGATTAAGTATGCAGCACTGAGCACACAATCACCCCAAAACCGCAGCGGAAGAGACGCTTGAAAGTGTAGAGCTCGAGCAACATTCAATATATGGCGGTGTTTGTGCTCGACTCTACCATTCTGTTGAGGAGTGGCTATACAAGAGGTCTCCATAACAATGCCCTGTGTATCAAAATAATCCTTTAAAGGAGCAAATTCAGTGCCATTATCTGTGCAGAAGCGCTTAACTTGGAGCCCGAATTGAGTGGAGACGAAAGCACAAAATTGTTGCACTAGACGTCCCACCTCTGTCTTAGAAACCATGAGATGCACCCAAACACATCGGGAGAAATCGTCAACTATAGTAAAAAAATACCAAGCATCACAAATAGAAGGCGTACTATAAGGGCCCCAAACAACAACATGTATAAGCTCAAAGGAAATCGATGCTTTATTGATGCTAATAGGAAAACAATCTCGTGTCTGTTTTGCTTGCAAACAAACAGAACATTTCTCATTATTGCAAGGAGTAGCCTTAGAAACATTAGGTAAACGAGAAATCATATCATATGAAGGGTGACCCAATCGCATATGCCATAACTCCGGAGATGATCGAGCAGTCGAGCAAGTAGCAACTAAAGAAGAAACAACTCCTTGCAGCCAATAAACCCCGCCCTCTTGTACCGTCCTCGTAGCTAGATCCTGTAGCACACAAAGCCGAGGTGTAAGAGTCACAATACATTGCATAGACGCTGTCAATTGCACAAAAGATAATAGATTGCAGGTGAAACGAGGAACATATAACACGTTGGACACACTGAAGGTACCATTGAACACCACTGAATCGGACAATATGGAAGTGGACTGGGAACCATCCGGTAAAGAAATAACCATGGGAGCCGTGTTAACAAGGTCAGTAAGTGCATTCATGTCACCAGTCATATGGAACGACGCTCCCGTATCAAGAATACACTGCATCTTACCCATGGATTACCCACTGGTTGATTGGTGCGCTTGAAATTCCTTGGAGAGTTGGAACATATGGTTGTATTGACCATCGATGAGGGCCGGGTTTAGAGCTGATCTATCCGTCTCAGTAGGCATGAATGACCCACCAGGTGGTGTCGGCTGATGAGCAGCATTAGCACGACCTCCAGCAGGTCCACCGCGCCCGCGACTGCGACCCGATCCCCTGCCAACAGTGCCTTGATTCTGCCCTCAATGCTCAGGATAATCGTGTAGCTTATAACAAGAGCCAATCTCATGACCCTGTTTCCCGCAATGAGCGCAAACGGGCTTGCCCGCAGTCTTGGGAGATGAACCAGGCGGGGGCGGAAAATGAGTTTTTGCAGCAAGCGCTAATGCATCCGATGTCGACGTGCGCTGCGTAGTGAGAAGATGATGACACTCCTCTTGGACAGCCAAGGAGTAAACACGGAAGAGAGTTGGCAGAGGGTCTAGCGCAAGAATGTTGGAGCGTAGGTGAGCAAAAGATGCATCCAGTCCCATAAGAAACTGGTGAACCTGCTCATCAGAACGTTCAGTGTGCAGGGAGGAGACCCAAGTGCACTTGCACCCAGCCGGCATGAGGTAATTCTGTAACTCCTCCCAAATAGACTGAAGACGTCCATAATAGAGGGCAACGGATTGGCCGTGGTGTTCGCATCGAGCAAGTTCAGTGCAAAGTTGGTGGATGCGGGGCGCGTTTCCAATCGAAAAACGTTGCCTGAGACCATCCCACAAAGGCTTAACGACGC
Source organism: Rheum nobile (assembly GCA_027886185.1). NCBI lineage: Eukaryota > Viridiplantae > Streptophyta > Magnoliopsida > Caryophyllales > Polygonaceae > Rheum > Rheum nobile. The sequence goes on along the minus strand of WOAB01000506.1, from coordinate 6,352,609 downwards.
CTAAAAAAGGGATGGATTTGCGGAGTGAAGGATCGATTGATCGAAGGATCCAACCGACAAGCATTGCGTTAACACTCGTCCAATCGGGGTAATCAGCGGAGTCTGATTTGGGCTCAGTGATGGTGTCGTCGATGAAGTCGAGCTTCCGTCGCGCGGTGAAGGCGTTGCGAAGAGCCTTCTCCCATTCCGGATAATTATCTCCTTTGAAGGTGACTGGGCAGATATCCATCCCCGGATGATCCGAAGGATGAAGATAATAAGGCGATTTGTGAGCCATGGAGTCCTTAGGATCTACCATGATCGCTTTAAAAAAATTTGTGAACGGCTTGATGATTGCGGAGGAATTACGCAAGGGAAGGTAGATGTGTTTGTAGGTTTTGTAGCTCCGATATCATGTTAAAGAGCAAACATGTAAACATATTCCTCTGAGTTTATTCAATGTACGATTACATCAATATATAGCCTCAAGGCAGCTAAAGATATCGTAAAGATATCAGGATATCTAAACTAATCATATTAGCAAATATCTTGTAACAATATATCCTAACAATATATATATATCATATCCTAATATATGAGCAAATAAAATCTTATTCACCTCTCCCCTAAGTGATTGTACTTTTTGTGTTTTGTAAGAATTGAAAATCACATGAATTAGAATATCTAGATTTCCTAAAAATAAAAATTCAACCAAACACATATATTTGATATCACTTTCTAAGATATTTAAAATTATATGAATATACTTACCAACCAAACGAGAATTAAGACTAACAAATCCTTCTTGGTACAAGATTACAAAGTGAATATAGAGTAGTTTAATTTTAGTTTTATAAAAGCTACATATCGAAACGAATTATCTTATGTTGACTGAATTTGTAAGTGGACGCACTAGTGCACTACCATAATAAACCTTATACAATTTGTCATTGAAAAATTAGTATTGTCATTACTTCTTTGGTATACAATGCGAGCGTCTTACAATTACTACTTAGTGGAGCTTGCAATGCCAATAGTATACATGACCAAAAAAGTTGTGGAAGGGATTATCGACTACCTAAAATTGTTTTTAAAAGAAGTCTAAAAATAATTGTATTAGATAATTAAAGTATTAAAGGACATGATAAAAGTATTCGAGAACTTACTTCTCATATATATATATATGGGCGCTCAGGTAAAACGAGTCTTGTGGTGAAACGAGTGGACAATTTTGGAGCGTTGAATTGAGGGTGATAAATGGCTAGATTAGGAGAGAGAAAATAGGGTGTAGTGGGAGTGTGAATCATGGAATAAATATCACATTTTTTTTTGAATTTTATTAAATAACCACCTCCAAAATAGGAAGTTTAAGGTTGATTTGGAGAGAGAAAGATATTGTATATCCCCATCAACGCTATTCCTCAAGCCTCCACCGAGATCCACGTTATTTTAGTTCATACGCATATTCAGTGAAAGTTCGTGCATATCAATACATTTAATTAGTTGAAAATTAACATTATGCATATCGACACAGAAATTGTGAATATCGTTAAATGTTCTTTGCATATCTGTTTATTTTGTTCACGTTTCATCATATTGATGCTGATATTCACTGTCCTATATCTGATATTCAAGTATTGTGAGTGCTTATTCATTATGTATATGATGCATCCAGTAAATTGAAAAAAAATTGTGCATATCAAAACACATTATTTGAATATCGTTCAAGTATTTATGAATATCTGTTATTCGGTATCATGCATATCCCATCCACACAAATGAATATCATATTCATGGCCAAGGAAATAATCCATAATTGCAAGTTGCATATCCTACAAGTATATTCTGTATATCACTATACAAAAAAATGCATATCCCATCCACATAATTGCATGGCCGTGATCGCTGCCCTTGAACCGCGCCCGCGACTTGTTCTTTCCTGGAACTCAGCGAGATCTTCCTTGGTCGCGCCTACGGCTTATTCTGCATATCAATGTATAGAAAATGCATATCTCATCCACACAAATGAATATCACATTCATGGCCAATGAAATAATCTATCATAAAAAATTACATATCATACAAGTATATTATGCATATCAATGTATGAAAAATGCATATCACATCAACACAAATGAATATCACAATCACGGCTAGTGAAATAATCTATAATAATAAATTGCATATCATACAAGTATTATTTGCATATCAATGCATGGAAAATGCATATCCCTTCCATACAACTGAATATCACATTCACGGCCAGATACATACTCCATAATCACAGAATACATATCATACAAGTATGTCTGAATATCATACATAGATCCTAAATTAGAACTCCAAATCAGCCGGCTAATGGAGGACTATTTATAACTCCAAACTTACCGAATTATTATAACATGGAAAAGTTCACTAAATACATTACTTCATAACTTGATTAGTTCTCTAAAGGCTTAGCTTTGCCTGTCACTGATCAATTATCTATCAAAAAATTCCAAACCCAATACCCATAAGAAAGAGTTCAATGTGAATGAAGGGAAATCCAAATCCAAACCCAATTTCAAACAATTCAATTCATAGGGTCGAGGTCGCGGTCGATCTGGCGCGGTGGCTCGCGGCGGGATGAGGAAGATCTGGACGCGAGGGTCGTGCAGGGGCGAGGCCGGGCTGGTGGCTCGCGAGCAAGTCTGGTGGACAGGGTCGAGGTCGATCCGGGGCTGGTGCGGCTCAGTTGGTGGTTCGAGCGGAGGTTCAGCGGTGGCGTGGTTAGGTGCGGTGGTGGGAGGAGAGAGATGGCGAGATGGGTTCGGCGTTGGCGGGCTGCACGGAGGAGGCTTGGATGGTGAGGGATGGTGAAGTGAAATCGGGAGAGGTGGAGGTCGAGATGAGGGAGAAGGCAATCTGGGTATTGGGGGCTGTGATTACAGGAAAAGAAACAGAGAGGAAGGAAGAAAAAGAACAGGAAAATATCAGAAATATCCATTCAACCAAATAAATCACCCATTCAAACAAAATAGCGAACTAAAATCCATAATCCGTACCTAAATCAAACGAATCGATGCACTTAGAAATCGATGAAAATTCCATTCGGCGCTTTCTCATCACGGATGGAGGGGGAAGAATTTTTGAGAGAGAGTATTGAGGAAGACGATGAACGGTTTTTGGAAAGAGAAAGGGAGAGAAGATTTAATGGGAAAGTGAATCAGTGGATTGGAGAGAGAGAGTAAATTGGGTAAATAAATCCCATAAAATTAGGTAATCTAGTGTGTGTCTTCTATTTAAATTATTGTGTACCTCCTTCCATGAAATCTTGTCCGTCAATTTCATCAACATCCAACGCACTAGAATCATTCACCCGTTTCACTATAAGAGCTTGTTTTACTAGAGCATATATATATATATATATATATATATATATATATATATGCTCTAGTAAAATAGGCTTTTATAATAAAACGAATGGATAAATATAGAGCATTGAATTAGTTTAAGATGGATGACTAAGATTTAATCTAGGAAGGCACAAAATTGCGGAGTAGATTCACCCACACCCGATCTCCTCCATGTACGAGCTTTCCGGGATTTGATTTCCATAGTTTCGAGTCGTTTCAACTTTCATTTTGAACTCCCTCCTCTGTTCTCTCTCTCTCTCTCTCTCTCTCTCTCTCTCTCTCTCTCTCTCTCTCTCTCTCTCTCTCTCTCTCTCTCTCTCTCTCTCTCTCTCTCTCTCTCTCTCTCTCTCTCTCTCTCTCTCTCTCGCATTTCCATTGATCTCCATCGCCGCCTTCATCGTCTCCTCCCTCGTGTTTCGCTCGTTCGCCGATTTCCAATTGATAACAGGAATTTGTCGTTCTAATTCCTACTATGCAAAATATCCAAACAAACCTTAAACCGTAGTCCTAGGTAAGTAAAGGTCGAGTCCACAGGAGGACAGAGTCTATCTTTATATGTAATTTATATGTCAATCCAAAGCAACCAAAGGGGGGGGGGGGGTTGTGAGTTTTGTAAGTTCTAAACATGCAAAGGTAAACAAGCTAAAAGTTGTGAAATCAGTGATGGGAAAAGCACTTAGTCAAACAACATCCACTATTCGTATGACAAGTTGATCCTAGATACTCATTCAAAATCTCATGCAATGGAAATTCCAATTCCTTTTCAGATATAACTAATATTACAACTAGATACTATTAGCACTAACTAATTAAACAACCCTGAAACTATCAAGATTCAGTTTAACAGCAGCGTTAAGAATAGGAATATAGTTGGATACAATTCTAGCATAAAACAACCAGCTTTTATCCTAGAATGTAAATCAGTTCTCTTCTGTATAAGACTAGCACAACCAGATACTAATACGATGCAGTTGCTACTCTGAAATAGATATGCTCAACTAGTAACAATCTAAATCTAGCAATAGATCAATAACGACAAACCCTAGTTGCGTCCAAGATAGAGATTATCAATATCAATCATAAACAATCAAGCAAAAGAATAGATAAAAACCATGCAATAGATTAAGAACAAGAGTCTCACAACTGAATCAAAACGAAAGCTTCAGCGTCTGACTAAGCCAGAGAGGCTTAGTTCTTCATAGCAAATACGTAGAATGAAATTAGGGTTCAGAGAGAGGAAAACAAGCCTTTCCTCTACCCTTAAATACTCAAAGTAATTAAGTCTAAATTAACCTAAAACGAAATAATAAAACATAATAAAATAATCCCGAAATAAAACAGATCTGAAAATGCGACTCGGTGGGCTTCAGACACGGACGGCGCCCGCTGCATCCTCCACGGCGGTCGCCGTAATTGCGGCGATCGCCGCCTTTCCACGGCGGTCGCCGTGTCTTGGTCGTAGCTAAACTCCCTGGAAGGTCATTGGCGGCGGTCGCCGCCTCCTATGCGGCGGTCGTCGTATTTGCTTCTTCAGCCTTCGTCTCTGCAGCTCCCAAAACCTCCAAAATTGTGTCTTCCGCACCTCCTCGCCAACACTCCAGATCTCCTCCAAAGCACCCTAAAACACCACTAAAACAATGCTAAAACTCCGTCAATACACACAACATAATCGTGTGTATCACCAATCTCCTCCCTCGTAGCTATTTTCTGGCGTCTCCACTGTAGAATCGTGTTGATGTGCTTAGATTGTGTTTTGGGGTTTGATGTAACTGGCTATTAGAATCCATAAACTCTGTCGAATATGGATTTTGGTTCTGAGATTAGAGCCAGATTAATTATTCGGTTTCTGGTGTAACAGTCTACTAGAATGCATAAAACCAATGATATTTGATGCTTAGATTGTGTTTTGATATTCAATTATATGAATGGGATATGTATTTTTCATACATTGATATGTAGAACATGTGCATTGTATATATTGTTTTAATATTCAAGTTGATTCAATTGTTGTTGGATTTGGAGGTTGGTTTTTAATGTTACTCATCGTCTTATTTAGGTTTTTGTCCATGGTTAGAGGCTTGTTGGGTAGAGAATCAATGTCTCTGAAAACAAAGGGTGGCAAGCGAAGAAGGCTTGTTAAAGGTAATGTATTTCTTTTCTGTTTATTTGTTTAGCTTCAAAGTAAGGTATTAATTGATATGCATTGTTTAATGTTTGGTATTGATATGATTAGCAACCAGTTTAGATTAATGTGTTGTTCAATTGTTTTAAATTGATATTCATTGTATTCTCATTGATATGCACTACATCCGGACAAATATGCAATGTATTTCTAACTATGACATTTGCATGTTTGTCTAAGCTATAGTCATTCCTTTTTATATTTTATATACAATTAAGCTTATTTATATGATTTGTACATGATTGCCCTCAAGAAAGTCGGTCGAAGATTCCCCAAAGGATGCTCATGTCACATCTTCCGAACAACTTACCGAAGCAGTTGTGGAGACTGGATCACAAGAAGCACATGGCTCTTCACCGATTCGAACGAGTCCACAGGCAAAGAGACGGTTGAAGATCGTTGTTTGCCGTGATAAAGGCAAGACCACCAGAAAAGAAACACCCGATGAACCTGATTGTGATACCCCGTATTTTATGAGATTATTTTGGGAATTTTTGGAATTTTCCCGAACACCCGTTTAGTACGTCGGATTTAATTCAGAAAGTTGGAGGCATTCTGTAATGCGCTCTGTATCTGTAATATTTTTCTCAGTGAAATAAAATACAAACGATGTACTTTGGATGTTAATTATTCGTTCGCGTACGATAATTTTATCCCGGGTTAACATCGTTTCGTCTAAAAGCAAAGGAAGTCCGCCGTGAGATTGGCGGCGCCCGCCGTCGCAAGACCCAAGAACGGCGACCGTCGTGGGTATGGAGGCGCCCACCGTCATAAGGCTCGAGGAGCAGCCGAGTCTCCTCCTAGCTGGGGACGCCAGGTCTATGGCGGCGCCCGCCGTATTAATGACGGCGCCCGCCGCATTGATGGCGGCGCCCGCCGCAGTTATGACGGCGCCCGCCGTCGATGTTGTCTGGAGGTCCTTGCCCGAAGGTCACCGGCGAACGTCTGACGTCGCCGAACTAGCCCCGCCACGCCTCCAGTTAGGCCATCATTGTGTCTCCCAGGGTTTTGGCTATTTAAGGAGGGGTTTGGAGGTCGGATTTGAGGGATTCCACAGCCAAACTCTCCCAAACTTTGCCTCGCCGGAATTTTTGTGCCTCGCCGGAGTTCTGAGGTGCTCGCCGGTGTCTTTTGGTGGTGTTTCCAGAAGCCCTTTTTAAGCCTTTTGGTTGCCCTTGGAGGTCAGAACCCAAGCAAGGCAAAAAGGGGTCGAAACGCGCATCGTTTTGGTGAGTCTTCTCGCCATTCTGTTGTCGGAGGTTCTTCACGGCGACCGCCGCCAGTGGCCAGAAGCCCTTTGTTGGCTTGGTCTTGGTGATCGTCGTTGTGGAGTCGTTCCTTTCGATTTCTTTCGTCTTTCCTTAGATTCGTACTAGTTTATATCAGATCTAACTTAGGGTTTCCTTATGGGTCGACTCGAAGGTCGTTGTGCTGTCGGAGCTATACCTGTGTCGAGCCCGGAATCCCGTTGTCTCTGCTTTGTTCCAGATCTGCGGACTAAGGCAAGTGGCGGTTCGCTCTTGCTCATCGTTCCATATTTACATTAATTATCAGCTATTTATCTGAGTAATTAATTTGGAATGATTATATGTGTTTATCTGGAAATGGTTTTATAAACTGTTCTGGAAAATCATATAATAGGTTGTATATCTGCTAGAACGACGCTATTATCTGTGTTCGCCTTCCGGGCATTTATGTGGATTAATAGGAAAACTAATCCAAGTAAGGATTAGCTGTTTCTATTATCTCTATGTTTAAGTTAATTGCCTGGATGGCTTTAATGTGAATAATTGTTGTGTTAGACTGTTTAGTTAACGCGAGTGTTCGTAGGAACGCTAATCCAAGTAAGGATTAGTCGTTTCTTTATAATTTAATATTTGTGGGAACGCTAATCCAAGTAAGGATTTGTCGTTTCTTTAAATCATAATATTCCTCGGATTAATTCCGAATAATTTAAGGGTCATAACCTATGCTTCTTATCCACATGTAAGGATCTGAAGTGTTTAAGCGCCTTGCTAGCGCCAGTGGATGAGCTTAATTGCAGTCCTGTGTATTAAGCACTTAGCTAGTGCAATTGGGGTGGACGTAACTGTCACCCTGTAAATTAAATTGTAAGCGCTATGGCAGTGCAATCAGGGTGAACGTAAGGTCACCCGGTGAAATAATAACTTCCGTGTTCTCGGAATAATTTTAAAAGCCTCAACAGTGTGTGTGTGTGTTGTAATTTAATAAGATAAGTGCAGTTAAGCACATAATTAATAAGTGTAAGCACTGTAATAGTGCAATCAGGGTGAACGTAAGGTCACCCGGTGTAATAATAACGCCGTTGTTACTCGGCATAATAATGTTAAGTCCCGCGTGTGTGTTGTGTGTGTTTTAATTTGGGTTGACATAATTGTCACCCTGTGATTTAAGCCTTGTTATCGCTCTTAATAACATTAACGTGTTTCAGTAATGTGTGTTTTGTAATTAAATAAGATATGTGCCCGAGTGCACATGATTAATAAACCTTGGGCGAGTAGTGCAGCTAAGTAATAGTGCAGCTAGGAAAGCTCGTCTCGACTTTGATCATAGTACGTTCTCTTTCCAATCTGGATTCGCTGTATGCGATGAGGTTGGTCGTGAACTGAAGCATCTCAGTCAACTTTTAAAATCATTGTTGTATGATTCTTTAAACATTTCAGATTTGTCATATTTCCTTAAAGACTCAATCTCTTGGAGTCTCTTTTTGAGTCGATTTCTGTGAAGATGAAGTCTTCCAGAATCTTCTCTCATGCATACCTCTTGTTGTTATTCCGTGAAAGTGTCGGGTTATGTATCGTCCCTTCGGTTATTATTTGAGGGACAATGATAGTAAATGGTTACAATCACTCGAACCACTCTGCTTTTTACCCTTGCTAGTCTATTCAAGTAGACTAACCCTCGAACATTGTTCTCCGCATGTGGGCTGGTGTCATCCGTTCGATTCGGCACATCAGATAGAGTGTAGATGAGAAGAGTAGAAGGACTATGGAGTCGACGGTGGTTTTCCGACGTTTTTAATAATTTCTTTTAATCAGGTTGAGATCCTTGGGCAGGTGATCATTACGATCACAACCCTTTTTGTAATATCTTTTAAAAGTCTTCCGCTGTACCTTGTTTAAGATTTCCGTTGTAATTTATTTAAACTCTGTGTTCGTCCTATTCGGGATTGGGATGTAATCCCGGGACCCATGTTTTATATAAATAAGGTTATCATTTGTATCATTGTATTTAATGAATTGTATTTAAACGGTAAAGCCTTGGGTGATCTCGGTAAGGAACACTGGGGTCACTGGCGGTAATACCTTTCCAAAAAGGGTTAAGTTTTGGGGGTGTTGCAGCGCAATTGGTATCAAGGCGCTCTTCGGAGGCTTGATAAAGCGTGAGGTCTCGTGTTCGAGACTCACGAACAACCTACCCATTTGGGGGGAAGGGTTGGGATACACGGCCTGCAAGCCTGTTAAGGATGGCAGTGTCGGGGTGTCTGTTAGGCCCGTTGTCGGCAAGGTCAGGCACCAACATAAAAGTGTATTTTTTTTGTAACATCCCAGGCCAAGCTACCCCAGCCACCAAGCCGCCCAGCCACCCAACGGTGCCGACGCCGGTACTGGTGCCGCCTGGTTGTCCAAGGGCCTGCAGCCCACACACCCAACCCTTCCCCCATTTAAATGGATAGGTTGTTGCCCATGGGGATCGAACCCGGGACCTTTAGATACAAGGGAAATACCTTGCCACTTATATCACCAATTGTGCTGCAACGCAATTGGTGATATAAGTGACAAGGTATTGCCCTTGTATCTAAAGGTCCCGGGTTCGATCCCCATGGGCAACAACCTACCCATTTAAATGGGGGAAGGGTTGGGTGTGTGGGCTGCAGGCCCTTGGACAACCAGGCGGCACCAGTACCGGCGCCGGCACCATTGGGTGGTTGGGCGGCTTGGTGGCTGGGGTAGCTTGGCCTGGGATGTTACACTGATGGGAAGGACGGACCAACTGAGGATGTCCTAAAAAATTGAAGAAGTACAAGGCTAAGAGAAAAGCAAGAGGTATGAGATTCTTAGGTGTTCAGTGTATACATATTTTTCTTTTTTAATTCCAATGTTGATATGAACCATAAAGTCAGATTGTATTCGTCAATGTATTAATTACTTATTAATTCATTTTAGAAGCACCTATTGACGATGAAGATGAAACACTGGCCAACATTCAAAAGGCCAATTTAAAGCGGTTGAAGGAAAAGGTTGCATCATCTAAACCATATGCACACGATAATGCTGGTACATTATATTTACAAGTGAATGTTGGGATTTTTATTTTAAATGATATCTTTCATTAATAAACAATGACTAATACATCATTTTTGTCATGTACCAAGTTTGAAATATAAAAAGAGGATTGATAAGGGCAAGGCTAAGATGGGTGAAAAAGAATCAGAAGAAGTCGCACGTCAGAAGACGAAAGTCAAGGAAAAGGAGGGTTTTAAGGGTATCAAACACCGTAGATGCCTTGAATATTTCGTTTAGGCCATCGGGGAAATGAACGAAGTGCAAAAGAAAAGTGTAGAGGAATTTGGTTTTGGGAGACTTTTAAGGATGACATCACCGTTACCGAGGTACATGATTTTTATACTAACATTTTCTTCATTAGATATGTAAAATGTGTATAGAGGATATTCAAATATACTTTTATGATATGGAATTTGTTATAATGGATTATTTAATTGGATGTGCATGTGATATTTTATTTTTGTGAGTGAGATATGCATTTCTCGTACATCGATATGCATACTATTATTCAGGTATGCATGATATATGAAGTTGTTGATTTGTTATGTGATATTCATTTGTGTGGTTGTGATTTGCATACTTCTTGCGTAGATATGCATACTATATATTCAGGTATTCATGATCTAAGCAGTTGTCGATTGTGCTTGTGTTTTTTTATTTGTGTGGTTTAGATATTCATACTTCCCACATAGATATGCATACTATATATTCAGGTATTCATGATCTAAGCAGTTTGTCGATTGTTCATGTGTTTTTATTTGTGTGGTTGAGAGATGAATACTTCCTTCATTGATATGCAAACTATATATTTAGACATTCATGATGTATGGGTGTGATGTACATGCTTCAATCATGATTATAGATACATATATTTTCATGATTCGAGCATATTTTGAGCTATTTTTTAAGCGTTGTAATAAAATATATATTGTGTCTTCTTTACTTTTCTGTGTAGGTGGTTGGTTCAGAGTTACAATGCAATGAAGGAAAAGATCTTGCTTCCAAATGGTTCTGCGGTTGATGTCACAGATAGTGATGTGGAGATCTACATGGGCATTAATTCCACGTGGCCCAGTTCAAATAATCAAGCTCGACCCTTTGGTTAAGATGAATGTGGTAGAGGAATGGAGGAAGAAATTTGCTTTGAAGCTGCACAACATCATATATAATCATGTTGGTGCCCATATGTTGTCGATCAAGGGAGGAGGCGAAGACTTCATACGGGATTTTATTGTCCTTTTCCACTCTTGTATAGTCGAGCTGACGCAAAGCGGTGCTGCAAACCAGTCCCTCATACGTGGCTTAGAGCAGTTCAATGGCGTGAGTACAATGAATTTGTGTGGTTTAGTTATAGATTGTCTTATCGAGGCCAAGAAGAGGTGGGGTATGAATCCTGATGGCTACTTTACTAGTCCACTCTATTTCTTGACGTACGTGGGTCTTTATATATACATTTTACGGGAATAATTTTTGAATTTTGATATGTGGGCATGCATATTCAATTACTTGGGTTGGATATTCATAATCCATACACTGATATGCATAATATTTTTGTTTTCTTCAAGTTCTATACTTGGACCGTGTGGTCTTCTATGGAAAACGTACCATTCCAAGGAAATTCCCCGCATTTGTCGAATGGATTGAAGAGCTTGTAGCTGAGAGAGAAGAGATTGAGATGAGTCACGGGATGTTCAGGGGTGGTAATTTAGAGCCCCATCTATCTATAAAAAAGAGGATAGGTGATGCATGCCCGGTACAGGCATCAAATCCAAAAAAGGTTAATCATTCATGCATAATTTTAGATTTATATAGTTTTACAAAACTTAATAGTTAACATATGTTCTTGATCTAGTAATGATAAAAATACATAGGTTATTATGTATAGTATCATGTTGAATAAGGATTATATTCTTTTAGTATATGCAATTTGCAATAATGGATTATTTAGATGGTTGCGCATGTGATATTTATTTTTGTGAGTGAGATATGCATTTCCCGTACATGATATATGAAGTTGTCGATTTGTTATGTGATATTCATTTGTGTGGTTGTGATATTCATACTTACTGCATAGATATACATACTGTATATTCAGGTATGCATGATTATGAAGTTATCGATTTGTTATGTGATATTCATTTGTGTGGTTGTGATATGCATACTTCCTGCATAACTATGCATACTATATATTCAGGTATTCATGATCTAAGCAGTTGTCGATTTAAAGATGATTATATTATGGTTTATACTTTATAGTGTTGATGAAGCCGATGATAACGGTATTGAAATGCAAAATACGCATACTGATATGCAACTTTTACAGGAGCTCAACAAAGTTATGGTGAAGGATTTGAAGACTGTCGCAAATGTTATTGTTAGGATAGCCGACAGGACCAAAATATGCCTATTGAGTGCAAGGATGATGAAGTGTCAATTGCACTCACTAAGTCGGCCAGGGCTTTGCTGGGTTCCAGATCTGATTCTTGCACGAGGCTTTTTTTGATGTATGCACTTGTTTTGGGGCAAAAAGATCGGACGACCTAAATCGCCTTAGACGGGGTAACTAGTCGATCAAATAATAGAAATCAAACCAAACCAAGTAGACGATCAACCAATAAAATATAAATACGAAATAGCAAAGTAATTTTATTGATATATTGACGATTGAGTCGGATCAAAGTACAACTTATCCTCGGAGGACAAAAGATCGGATCGGGTTCGACCGGTGACCCTGAGGCTCGACCGGTGGAGATTGAGCGAGGTTCCGAGGAGAGTAAGCTAGAATGGGTGAATTCTTTTGTTTCTTCCCAGAGCAAGCCAGCGGATGTGCGTTGTATACGTGTGTTGTAATCGTTTGCCTTATTGAGACCTATATATGGCAATTCCCATTTTCTATTCGTTACTCATCCTTTACAATATCTTGTATTAATTCTGGGTGAGAATGTTGGGATTTGCTCTTAATTGCCAACATCATCTCTGCGTTGAATATTGTTGCCGTTGCCATCGATCAAGCATTTAATGTTTGGGCGAGATCTCCGGAGTTGGTCGAATGCTACTCGTCTGACGGATGTCCGACGCTTCTTTCTGGATTTCCTTGGACTCCGATTTTGTTTGGATCTGGGCCCAATTCGCTCGTCTGATCCTCTTGGGGAATGATGGGCCCAACAATAGCCCCAAGTTGTTTTGGGCTCGAGGCTGCTAAAGGGTGGAGTCCAAATAACTTCTCTTTATACGATCTCCACCTTCCGATTTTGGCACGTTAGACAAGGGCTACGTGGCGGAAATCGCGTGGCATGATGGGACGTTTCTGCAGCCTGCCGTCTCCCTCCATAAATTCGAACTAGCCTTTTGGCGATTTGACTTCATCTTCTTCCTTCGTTTCTTCATCTGGTAGGTCTTCTCTGGCTTTTCAAAGATTGCTCTTCGGTTTCCTCCTCTCTCTGTTTTGGAAATGGTCTCCAGTGAGGCTTCTGAGTCGTTTGTGACTCGCTCGAACTCGAGCAAGAACGAGGTCCCCCCTTTTCATTCTGAAGGAGGCAGACGCTTTGACGAGCATATTGTCACAGGCGGAGTTGGAGCAGATCCTCCAAGTCGGAGGCTTTCCTCCTGAGACGGTCGCGAGGCTGTCGCATCCGGACGAGAGGGCCGACGCTCGCTACGAAGGATGGGTTTGCTTCTACGCATACCCGTTTAGGATCGGGCACAAATTTCATTTCTCTCCTCTTGTCAGAGACTTCTTGGCGACTCTGGCGCTTACGCCGTGTCAAGTTATGCCACAAGAGTGGCGAATCCTCAGGGTTCTGGACCTGTTGAATGTCCAATGGGCTGGCTTTAATTTTGATGCCTTGTGGTACAACTATTCGCTAGGGTCGAAGAGTTCTTCCCGTGTTCAGCTGCGTATCCGACCGGGTCGGAAGCCTCTGGTGTTCAATCTGGACATGAACGACCGTGGATGGGGGTCGAAGTTTTTCTTTGTCGAGCGTTCGTCTCTGGAGAAGGGGGGTGACTATTCGTTCTTGTTGTCAGAGTGGCGAGTCGAAAGTATGTGTTCGATCCCTCTTTGCCTGTTTTTTATTTGTCTTAACCCCTTGATTTAACTTTTCTTTTTTGTAGTTCCTAAGGCGTAAGAGCTGGAAGTTGACGCTCAGTCGGAGGGCCTATCGAAGATCATCCTCAGCATCCCTGCGCCGGAGCGGAAGTTTGCGAACGTCAACTTGTTGTCGCCTTCTCCTATCACCCAGGATGTCATGTCTACCGTTTCATCATCGCAGGTTAAGTGTGAGTTTTGATTTCTTGTGTATATGTGTTTTTTATTTCGTCGTCTGTTCGTGACTATATGTATTGTCTGTCGTGTCAGCGTCTCCGGCCGGTCGATCGAGTGCTCGTCTGAAAGGAGTGTCCGGGAAGGGCTTGATAGAGCAGAAGAGGGCGGCGACCAAGGCTTCGTCGAGTAAATCGATGTCGGCAGAATCATCGCTCCCGACCAAGGTCGGCTCGAAAAGAAAGGCGGGCGCCTCTTCTGGTGACGTGAAGATGGTAGGGACTCCAAAGAAGAAGGGGGCGGCCACTTGAAGAGTCAAGAAGATTGACGCGGTTGGTCAATCGATTGCCAACCTCTTCCATGCCCAGGACCCGACTTTGAAGTCTAAGGTCGACGACGTCTCTCCCCTGGACTGTATTGGTGAAGCGGGATGCTCCGCGTGGAGGGTAAGTCGCCTTGTCGTGTCTTTTCTTGTTTTTCTTTCGCAGTTTGGATGGATCTTTGACTGGCTCTGCTTTCTTTTTAGACTTTTTAGTACCTCTTGGGGGCGTATTCTGGTGTCAAAGCAATGGTCGCTAAGGCCGAGGACATGGCTACTAGGTCAGAGTCCGACCTCGCGTCCTTGAAGACCAAGTTGGAGGGGGCTGAGAGTCGTTGTCGGGAGGCTGAGCGCCGCTTTGTCAGGGAGCTGAAGAACTGCCAAGACGACTTGGATGCATGTTGGAGAGAGCTTAGTGAGAGTCAATCGGGTGTCGAAGAGAAGGTGAAAAAATCTCGGATCGAGGGTGGTCGGATCGCAGGTGATGTAGGGGCTTTTTACGCATTGAAGTCGCGTGTCGAAATGATGGAGGAGTTCGAAGAAGGCAAGCAGGGGACCTGGGACTTGAAGGCGGAGAAGGAGACCATGGACATCTTGTTTCCGAAGGGGAATCTGGGCTCAGAGCTCTTTCACCGAGGCCCACTCTGGTGACACTGAGCCGATCGAGCCCCAGCCATCTCCTGACCCAACCCCTGCTGAAGGTAATGTTGTCGACCCCGATCCTTGATTTGTTATTCTTGTAGTCTGACTTGTGATCCCACCTGTGTGTGGGTAAGATATTCTGTGTTTTGACGACCCGTCCACCATCGCGGGTCGCAGAATGTTTTCAGTGGATATTCTGAAATCCTACGTGGGTGTAGGCAAACAATGTGTTTTGGCGACCCGTCCACCATCGCGGGTCGCAGATTTGTATAAAATGCTTAGACTTTTATTTGATGCAATCTATTTTTTACAAAGGATCGTACGTTGTGTGTTTCATACATGTCGTCAGACTATTCTAGAGAAGTTTGTCGATGACATTTTTGTTTTGTATGTCGGGTTTGCCCGTGTGCTCCATCGAGTATGGCTTGCCGTATGTATGTGAAAAAGGAGGCATGCAAATGTACGTGTTTGTGTTTAGTCATGACTTTGAGCCAAGGAGGAAAAGCAATATGTTTTTATTGCGTAAATGTAATAAGGTGTCCTAACCTTATGTATTGTGTAAGGCAGGCGGTGTGCCGACATGCTTGTTTGTTCATCTCCCCGTGTTTCGATCGATCGTGTAAAATGTAGTGTAAGCGCTTTTGTTTATGACTGGATCCAGTGTGTATGTCGATGTCGTCTTGTACTCATGTTTGCAAGGAATGTGTCCTTACTTAGTGTCAAATGTTCAATTTCAAGAAATAGAGTTATGCTTACGACAACAAGTAATGTACGATACGTGGAGAGACGTCAGTATCTTACCTTGCTAGTTTAGATGTGGTATAATTTCAGATGCGTCGCGTTCCAACTTCTTGGGAGTGGTCGTCCGTCTTTGTCTTCTAATTGGTATGCTCCTTGCCCGACCACTTCCGTAATTAGGTAAGGTTCTTCCCATTGAGGTGCAAGCTTTCCGCCGGTCGGATTCTTGGTATTCTGGAATGTTTTTCTGAGGACCCAATCTCCAACTTTAAAGACTTTGGCTCGAACGTTTTTGTTGTTGCTCCTTGCGACCTGTTGTTGGAACTTGACCATCCTGATCCGGGCTCTTTCTCTAGCCTCGTCCACTGTATCCAAGTTGTGTGCTAGTTCGGCGTCATTCTGCTCGTTCGTCTGAAGGCTGTAACGAGCAGTTGGAACCAACAACTCGGCGGGGATGACTGCTTCACTTCCGTAGACGAGTGAGAATGGAGATTCTCCGGTCGTGTTCTTTGGAGTGGTCATGTCGGACCAGAGAATGAATGGGACTTCGTCTGCCCATTTGCCTTTAGCCCCTGTGAGGCGTTTCTTGAGGTTGTTGATGATGATTTTGTTGCTGGACTCGGCTTGTCCATTGGATTGTGGATACCGAGGGGTGGAGATGACCAAATTGATGTTCCATTGGTCGCAAAAGGCTCGAGTCTTATGACTGATGAACTGGGAGCCATTGTCGCATACGACTTCTGATGGGATGCCAAATTTGCACAAGATGTTGCATTTTATAAATGAAATGACGTGTTGATCTTTTACCTCTCTGTAGGCTTCAACTTCTATCCATTTAGAGAAGTAGTCCGTCATGGCAAGGAAGAAGACTCTTTGACCCGACGCAGGTGGGAGTTTCCCGACGATGTCCATCCCTCATCTCATAAAGGGCCATGGCGCCAGATTCGGATGGAGGAGCTCTGAGGGTTGATGAGGAATGGGTGCATGTCGTTGACATGCATCGCACTTCTTGGTATACTCCATCGCGTCCCTGTTCATTGTGGGCCAGTAGTATTCGTTTCGTAAGGCTTTTCCTGAGAGGATTCGTCCGCCGGTGTGGTTTCCACATTCTCCTTCATGTAATGACTGTAGGATACGTCCGACTTCTGGAGTCTTGAGGCACTGTAGGAGTATCCCTGTGACAGATCTCTTGTACAAGATGTTATCTATGATATCGAAAGAAAGCGCTTGTACCTTTCGCCTTTTTGCTTCTGTTTTGTCATTGGGTAGGATGCCGTCTCTTAGCCATTTGATGTAAGGTAGTGTCTAGTCATCATGGATGTTGACGATGTCTTCTTCTGGTCAGTCACCTATATCTATTGCGAAAAGTTCCTCTAATGGTGTGGTCGACTCGCTAGATGCTTTCGGGACGGCTGGCGACATGATGTGTGCCAACGGGATGTATGGAAATTATTTTGGATCCAAGACGGACCCCAGATTGGCTAGTGCGTCGGCTTGAGAGTTAAGATCTCTTGATACTTGTCTGATGTCGAACGTTTGGAATTAGTCTATTAGCTTCTTAGCCACTTCCAGGTAGGATATCATCCTGACGTCTTTTGCATTGTACGACCCTTGTATTTGGTTTACGACTAGGAGGGAGTTGCAGATGACCTCGATCTCCTGGACTCCTAGATCACGGGCCAGGATGAGCCCAAATATAAGCGCTTCGTATTCAGCTTCGTTGTTGGTCGCGTCACATTCGCATCTCACGGCCTGGGCTATCTTGTCCCCTTATGGCAATTTCAACACGACCCCTAACCCCGATCCTCTGGCATTCGACGCGCCATCTGTGTGGAGCTCCCATTTACCTGTTTCTTCTGCCGCGAGCAATTGTGCTGCTTCTTTAGCGGCTTCTTGTTCTAGGGTCGGGCTGAAGTCTGCCACAAAGTCAGCCAAGGCTTGCGACTTGATCGCTGTTCTGGGCTCGTACTCGATGTCGTAGCCGCTAAGGTGTATGGCCCATTTGGTCATTCGTCCTGTGAACTCGGGTTTCCTCATGATTGTTGTTTTGGGGCGAAAAGATCAGACGACCTAAATCGCCTTAGACGGGGTAACTAATCGATCGGGTTATAGATATCAAACCAATTCAAACAGACAATCAACCAATACAGAGGAAATGCAAAATAGTAGAATAATTTTATTGATGTATTGACAATCGAGTCAGATCAGATTACAACTTATCCTTGGAGGAGAGAAGATCAGATCGGGTTTGACCGAGGACTATGAGGTTCGACCGGTGGAGATTGAACGATGTTTCCAGGAGAGTATGCTAGAGTGAGTGTGTTCTTCGGTTCTTCTCAGAGCAAATCAGCGGATGTGGGTTATAATCGTGTGTAGATGTCTCTCTTCCATGTTCCCTCGTGGTCTATATATGGCAAATATCGTCTTGTGACCGTTATTCTCTTCTTGCAATCTTCCTCATTAAACCTGGGCGAGATCTTAGGGATATGCTCTTAATTACCAGCATTATCTCCGTGTTTAATGCTGGGAGTGATTGCTCGGATTTGCCTTTTATTATCATCATTATTTCGGTGTTTGAATGTAGTTGCCGTTGCCTTAATCAAGCATTCAATGCTCCAGCGTGATCTTCGCAGTTGGTCGGGAGGCACTCGACTGTAGGGAGTCCGACGCTTCTTCCTGGTTTCTCTTAGCTTCCGATTCTGCTTGGATCTTGGCCCAATTCATTTGATCCGTTTTCATAGGATAAATTTGGGCCCAACAATAGCCCTAAAATTAAACTGGGCCAGAGCGTCAAGTGATGGGACGGTTTGATTTTATAACTTCTCTCTCTTCTGGCATGATTTTGATTCTGTTACAGGCGTTCTAGCGACAGGGCCGACATGTGTATTGCTCAAACTGAGAGCTAGCTTAATACAGCCAATAATCGTGTGAAGACGACTGAGGGCGTTTCTTGTGACGACGAAGGGTCAGGAGACCGTTCCTTGTTTGTCGTTTGTTTTGTTTTGCAGGTGGACTCGTCAGTCGCTTCCTGGTCAAGTCGTGTGACGTTGGTCATGTAGACTTGTAATTGTTGTGCGACGTTGGTCGTGTAGACCTATCGTTGATCGTATAGACCTATCGTCGGTCGTCTATACCTGTAATTGTGTGCGACGTTGGTCATGTAGACCTGTCGTTGGTCATATAGACCTATCGTCGGTCGTCTAGACTTGTAATTGTGTGCGACATTGGTCGTGTAGACCTGTCGTTGGTCGTATAGACCTGTCGTCGGTCGTATAGACTTGTAATTGTGTGCGACGTTGGTCGTGTAGACCTGTCGTCGGTCATCTAGACCTGTAATATAGCATGCTTCGTATGTCCGGGGAGGAGTTTGTATGTATTGTAGGGAAAGACGAGTGCTTTGGGCAAGACAAGTCTTGTAAGTAGTTTGTAGTATGTCGTGTCTCTACTCCCCGTGTACCGATCGATCGTGTAATGTGTAAGCGCTATGTGTGATTGTGTTTTGTGTGTTCATACGTTTTGTCAGTCCCTTCCGGGAGAGTTTGTCGTTGACGTCTTTGATTTGTATGTCGGGTTTGCCCGTGTGCTCCGTCGAGTAGGGCTTGCCATATGTATGTAAAGAAAGAGGCCTTATGTATGTGTTTGTGTTTAGTCATGACATTATGTCGGGGAGGTAAGCAATATGTTTCTATTGCGTAAATGTAATAAGGTGTCTTAACCTTATGTATTGTGTAAGGCAGACGGTGTGCCGACGTGCTTGTGTTTGTTCATCTCCCCGTGTTCCGATCGATCGTGTAAATGTAGTGTAAGCGCTTTTGTTTATGATTGGATCCAATGTATATGTCGATGTCGTCCTGTACTTATATGTTGCAAGGAGAAGGTCCTTACTTAATGTCAAATGTTCAAATTCAAGATATAGAGTTGTGCGTGCGACAATAAGTAATGTATGATATGCGAAGAGGCGTTAGTGTCTTACCTTGTTGGTTCAGAAATGATATAGTTTCAGATGTGTCGCGTTCCAACTCCTTGGGAGTGGTTGTCTGTCCTTGTCTTCTAACCGGTATGCTCCTTGCCTGACTACTTCAGTGATTAGGTAGGGTCCTTCCCACTGTGGCACAAGCTTTCCGTCGGTCGGATTCTTGGTATTCTGGAATGTTTTCCTTAGGACCCAGTCTCCGACTTTAAAGACCTTGGCTCGAACGTTTTTGTTATAGCTCCTTGTGACCTGTTGTTGGAACCTGACCATCCTGATCCGGTCTCTTTCTCTGGTCTCATCTATCGTGTCTAGGTTGTGTGCTAGTTCGACGTCGTTTTGCTAATTTGTCTGAAGGTTGCAACGAGCGGTCGGAACCAATAATTCGGCGGGAATGACAGCCTCACTTCCGTAGACGAGAGAGAAGGGCGACTGTTCGGTCGCATTATTGGGAGTGGTCCTGTCGGACCAGAGAATGAATGGGAGTTCGTCTGCCCATTTTCCCTTAGCCCCTGTGAGGCGTTTCTTGAGATTGTTGATGATGATTTTGTTGCTGGATTCGGCATGTCCGTTTGTAATACCCCATAATTTTTAGTAAGGATATTTGGGTAATTTTCCCAACCTTCGTTCAAATTAATTATTTCGCTTTCAGTGGAGTTCGGATTTTCCGTAACATCCATGATCTCCGAAATAATTCCCTGAGTGGTATAAAATATATTCGATGTATTTTCAGGATTTAGAATATTTGTTTGGATACAAACATATAATTTCCGGGATTTAAAAACCCATACCAAAGCCCAATTCTCATATCCCTGCCACGAATTTCCCTTCTCCGGCTAAGCTGCCACGATACTCCCCCATATGTATGAATCGCCAGGAGCACTTGTCGAAGGGGCTGTTGGACACGCCTTCTCTGGGATGACGAGGACGACCCTCCTCGGGGCTATATAAGAAGCCCGATCTGTGGAGGCTTGAAGACACAAAACCTCTCCCGTTCGATCTCCCTCTCCTTCCGGCGACGACCCCTGTTTCGCCTTCGTCTTTCCCCCGCTGAGTTCTGTTGTGGTGTTGTGGTGCTATTCCTCCCGCTGCCACTGCTGAGCTCCCTCCCCGGCGTCGACGAGAAGATCCCCCGGCGGAGGAGAGCCACCAGCGATGGAGACGCCACCGACGAGAGCTTCTCTCCGGCGTTGTCCGTTGTTGAAGCCGAGCTCTGTTCCGGCGTTTTGTTGATTTACGTAGGTTGAAGAAGGAGAAATAGGAGGTGGGACCCCCATTTAATATCAACTTTAAGTTTGGGCCGAAAGCCCATTAAACCCTTCCAGTCCAGATTTAACCCGAAATTATTCGAGCGGTATAATTTCGATTCTCTTTCATCCGTATTTTTCTTTAGGAAAATTTAATAAATATTTTTATGATTTAATATCATAAAAATTTATTAAATTTAATTTCTTGAATTCGTCCAGTCAAATTAATTAATAGATAATTAATTTGTCAGTTAGAACGTTGTCTGATAGATCGCGTGTGGACTCGTATTCTACTAGGAATATTCTGAAGCTTAAGCCATATCCTTGAAAAGTATATTTTCGGTAGTCGTCTCGTCTAGATTCATCGCCGAATCTACTCCAGGCAAGTGGCGGTTCGCTCTTGCTCATCATTCCATATTTCAATTAATTATCAATGGTTTAGTTGTTAATTAATTTGGGATGATTTACTGTTTTTGTTGGGAACAGTTTTGATAACTATTTGTGATTTTAATGGATATTATAATAGGTTGTATATCTGCTAGAACAACGCTATTATATATATATCTAGATTGAAATATATCTATGATGCTGGCCTTGATGGTTTTGATATGATTTTGGGCAGTTCTGAACTGTTTAGTTAGCACGAGTATTCGTAGGAGCGATGGACTAATTGAGGTCTAGTCGTTTCTTGATAATGAAAATGGTGCTAAGGGTTCTAAACTCAAAGACCATTTGGTGGGTCATGACCGATCTCTATACTCGGGTATAGAGATGGTGGCACGAAGCTGGTGCTACAAATCTTGGGATTCGTCCCATTCAGGAGTATGTCCCTCATGGCGAAACATATGTCCTATATGTCCCTCATGGCGAAACATATATTCAATATATGTCCCTCATGGCGATACATATATTTAAAAGCCTATAACGTGATGCGCGTTTTGGAATTAAATAAGATAAGTGCCGTCGTAGCACATGATTAATATACCCTTGGCGAGTAGTGCAGCTAAGTAAATAGTGCAGCTAGGAAAGCTCGTCTTGACTTTGATCAGAGTACGTTCTCTTTCCAATCTGGATTCGCCCTGGGGCGGTGAGGTTGGTCGTGAACCGAAACATCAAGTCGTTTTTGAACGCTTGTATGAAATTATTAATGTTCCCCAACATTTGTCATATTTTCGATAAGACTCAATTCATTGGAGTCTTCTTTTGGGTTGATTGTTGTAAGACTCGGTCTTTCATAATCTTCTCTTGATCATGCTGCTTGATATATTCCAGTAGTAGTATGGTGGTTGACTATCGTCATCGGTTTTAATTCGAGAAACGATGAGTCTAACCTAATACGACTACTTCGAACGACTCTGCTTTATACCCTTGCATAGTCTTTCATTAGACTAACCAACCGTAATTATTCTCTGTATGGTTGGCTGGTGTCATCCGTTCGATTCGGCACATCAGATGAGTCGAGGACCCATGAAGGCTAGATCGACTATGAACATGAACGGTATTTGAAAATGTTTTAATTAGGCTACGATCTTTGGGCGTTGACTACTGAAGTCAATACTCTTGTAAATTATTTTAAGTCTTCCGCTGTATTGTAATAACTCTGTATTTTGTCGTATTTGGAATTGTGTTGAAATTCCGCAACTATGTTCAAATGAAAGTTATGGTAATTTTGTATCATAATTGTTCTTTATGAATTGTGTTTCAATGGTAAAGCCTGGGGTGGCTTCAGTGTGGAAACCGAGGTCACTGGCGATAATACCTTTCCAAATGGGTTAAAATTTGGGGGTGTTACAGATTTGGTATCAGAGCTAAAGTTTGTTTTTAAAACAGGTTGGGTATTTTGAAAGGTTTTATCCTTCTAAAACTATTTCCCGTTTTGAACTGGAAAATGTCTTCCAAACGAATTTGAAATAAATACCGTTCATAGTCGTGCCTTCTTTAGTCTGATATGAGAGGTATGGGAGTTACCTCTATATCTAGAAAGACTGACCTATTCTTGTTGTTGTAAGACATAGGTGTTTGTCTATTCTTTTGAAAGGACTCAGAAGGTGCCGAGATGATTCTATCATCTCTAGTAATGTTAGATTTCTCTGTTTCTCAGAGATATTTTGAGGTTGGAAGACCTAGTAGTTCCCTCAAAGGTATCAAGTATGTGCTTCATGAGTTGGTAGTACTTAATATCCTAGTGATGTAATCTCCGAGTAATTTGGTGTGAACGCTCGGGAGATTAGTGTAGATGAATCTTGTGCTCTCTGTTCATAATTCATCTATAGAATTACCAAGTTGATATATTCTAAGTAATTTTATTACATTGATATATGGGATAATTAAGGAATCACTCTTAGGAGTTTTGATGTCTAAGTGTGATGTCATAGTCGTTGACATTAATTGTTGAGAAAACGAATACGGAGGATGAATGCTTGATGCAGTCGGGATTTGCATCCGTATGAGAATTCGTGGGATGAACTTATGGTAGAGTTCGTTAAGCCGTTAAGGTAGGCCAACGAAATATTGTAATAACGACGTTTAAATGGAAGCGATTTCCAAGGGAATTCTAAGGAAAATCCCGAGGAAGATCCTAAGGAAGATCCTCAAGGAGAGGAAAATCCTAGGGGAGATCCCGAGGAACATCCTCAGAAGAAGGAAGATCCTCTAGAGGAGGAAGATCCTGCGGAAGATCCTTAGGAAGAGGAAGATCAAGAGGAAAACCCTAAGGAAGATCCTCGAGAGGGGGAAGATCCGAGGGAAGATCCAGAAGGAACTTCCGATGAGAACCCGGAGGAAGACTTCGTAAGGCAAGGCTAGAAGAGTCTGATGCCTAAAGTGTTCATTTATGAGTATCTTTTAGGAAATAAGGATATTGGGAGAAGTTATGAAAATATTTGTTTCTTCTTGAGACATCATATTCCTAGTATTTGGAGGTATAGGTTATGTGGAGTTAATGAGATTAAGAGCTATATCTCACTTGTGTACTTGAGATTTTTTGTTCCACTAGAAGTATATAGAGGTAGACTAGTGCAAAGTCCGGAATGTCTAGTTATGGAATCATGCTGTAGGCATTAATGTGGATAAAGTGTTGTGAAGGAATAAGTTGATTAAGGGAATAGTTCAATAAGAACTCGTTTTCCCTATTTTGCGATCTTGAGTAAGACTGT
Organism: Rheum nobile; assembly: GCA_027886185.1. Classification (NCBI taxonomy): domain Eukaryota; kingdom Viridiplantae; phylum Streptophyta; class Magnoliopsida; order Caryophyllales; family Polygonaceae; genus Rheum; species Rheum nobile. The sequence goes on along the minus strand of WOAB01000506.1, from coordinate 6,328,414 downwards.
GAAATCCGGAGTTATGATGGTCGGGATCATAAGTAAGTATGACCCATGTAGGACCAATGGTTAAAGCTTTTGGAAAAGCCAAGTGTGCGAAATCATAGGTATCCTTTGGGGAGATCTATTTGAGATTCGTTTGAGATAATATAAGGAAATGATGCAATTACGTCCTGGATGGATAGTAGATTGTGTGAGGAATATAAAGATTTTTAAGTTAGAAATAAGTCATTTAAGACAGTACGAGTCGTTGGACTCGATAAGTGGAATTTCCAGAGGATGAAGAGTTATGACTCTTGGGAATTGTCAAGGATTGACATCTTGTGAAGTATGTCATCTATAAGGCTTATAGTATCACTCTCTTGGAGGAGATAGGAGTAATATCTTATGTGATACGTTTCGAGGAACGTAGGAATAAGATATTGTGATTATTCTTGAATCTTAAAGGAGTTAAGATAGAAATTGTTTAAAGAGATGTGTTAAATTATTCTTGTAAGGATTTTAAGTTAGAGATGGCGTAAGGCCAGTCTTACTTTAAGATAAATGATGGAATTATGTAAAGTACCATTAAAGGAATTAAGGAAGTTATGATTCGAGGTTACTAAGATTTAATATCTGAGTTGTAAGAAGTTAATGTGTAAACCTTGGGTTTGTTTATAAGAAGATTGGAGGAGAAATGTGTGTTCTCCTATTGAAGGTGCATTAATATCGTTATGATAATTTTGGGAGACCATTATTGTATAATGGTCAAGATCTTGTGGATATAGTGAGAATGATTACATGGTTCAATATATAGAGATGAGGTTACGGATGATATCAAATGGACTTGAGGAAAAAAGTAACCCACGTTGGTTAAGGTAATCATATAGCACGTTCGGGTGAGACAATAGTATAATCCTATGGAATGGATTAGTGAATCGTGTTAAGGTAATCAGGCATAGAATGTGGTATTACTAATTGTACGATCATATGAGTAAAGATTGTGAGATAACGATATGGTATAAGGGCCGGTTATGATTAAGGATATTAAGTTCAGATAGTAAAGTTGATGTTGAGGCAGGTTCCTCATTGGTGTAATGCAAGTTTCGGGGTCGAAACTTTTCTTAAGGGGGTAGTAATGTAATACCCCATAATTTTTAGTAAGGATATTTGGGTAATTTTCCCAACCTTCGTTCAAATTAATTATTTCGCTTTCAGTGGAGTTCAGATTTTCCATAACATCCATGATCTCCGAAATAATTCCCTGAGTGGTATAAAATACATTTGATGTATTTTTGGGATTTAGAATATTTGTTTGGATACAAACATATAATTTCCGGGATTTAAAAACCCATACCAAAGCCCAATTCTCATATCCCTGCCACGAATTTCCCTCCTCCGGCTAAGCTGCCACGATACTCCCCCATATGTATGAATCGCCAGGAGCACTTGTCGAAGGGGCTGTTGGACACGCCTTCTCTGGGATGACGAGGACGACCCTCCTCGGGGCTATATAAGAAGCCCGGTCTGTGGAGGCTTGAAGACACAAAACCTCTCCCGTTCGATCTCCCTCTCCTTCCGGCGACAACCCCTGTTTCGCCTTCGTCTTTCCCCCGCTGAGTTCTGCTGTGGTGTTGTGGTGCTATTCCTCCCGCTGCCACTGTTGAGCTCCCTCCCCGGCGTCGACGAGAAGATCCCCCGGCGGAGGAGAGCCACCGGCGACGGAGACGCCACCGACGAGAGCTTCTCTCCGGCGTTGTCCGTTGTTGAAGTCGAGCTCTGTTCCGGCGTTTTGTTGATTTACGTAGGTTGAAGAAGGAGAAATAGGAGGTGGGACCCCCATTTAATATCAGCTTTAAGTTTGGGCCGAAAGCCCATTAAACCCTTCCAGTCCAGATTTAACCCGAAATTATTCGAGCGGTATAATTTCGATTCTCTTTCATCCGTATTTTTCTTTAGGAAAATTTAATGAATATTTTTATGATTTAATATCATAAAAATTTATTAAATTTAATTTCTTGAATTCGTCCAGTCAAATTAATTAATAGATAATTAATTTATCAGTTAGAACGTTGTCTGCTAGATCGCGTGTGGACTCGTATTCTACTAGGAATATTCTGAAGCTTAAGCCATATCCTTGGAAAGGATATTTTCGGTAGTCGTCTCGTCTAGATTCATCGCCGAATCTACTCCAGGCAAGTGGTGGTTCGCTCTTGCTCATCATTCCATATTTCAATTAATTATCAATGGTTTAGTTGTTAATTAATTTGGGATGATTTACTGTTTTTGTTGGGAACAGTTTTGATAACTATTTGTGATTTTAATGGATATTATAATAGGTTGTATATCTGCTAGAACAACGCTATTATATATATATCTAGATTGAAATATATCTATGATGTTGGCCTTGATGGCTTTGATATGATTTTGGGCAGTTCTGAACTGTTTAGTTAGCACGAGTATTCCTAGGAGCGATGGACTAATTGAGGTCTAGTCGTTTCTTGATAATGAAAATGGTGTTAAGGGTTCTAAACTCAAAGACCATTTGGTGGGTCATGACCGATCTCTATACTCGGGTATAGAGATGGTGGCACGAAGCTGGTGCTACAAATCTTGGGATTCGTCCCATTCAGGAGTATGTCCCTCATGGCGAAACATATGTCCTATATGTCCCTCATGGCGAAACATATATTCAATATATGTCCCTCATGGCGATACATATATTTAAAAGCCTATAACGTGATGCGCGTTTTGGAATTAAATAAGATAAGTGCCGTCGTAGCACATGATTAATATACCCTTGGCGAGTAGTGCAGCTAAGTAAATAGTGCAGCTAGGAAAGCTCGTCTTGACTTTGATCAGAGTACGTTCTCTTTCCAATCTGGATTCGCCCTGGGGCGGTGAGGTTGGTCGTGAACCGAAACATCAAGTCATTTTTGAACGCTTGTATGAAATTATTAATGTTCCCCAACATTTGTCATATTTCCGATAAGACTCAATTCATTGGAGTCTTCTTTTGGGTTGATTGTTGTAAGACTCGGTCTTTCAGAATCTTCTCTTGATCATGCTGCTTGATATATTCCAGTAGGAGTATGGTGGTTGACTATCGTCATCGGTTTTAATTCGAGAAACGATGAGTCTAACCTAATACGACTACTTCGAACCACTCTGCTTTGTACCCTTGCATAGTCTTTCATTAGACTAACCAACCGTAATTATTCTCTGCATGGTTGGCTCGTGTCATCCGTTCGATTCGGCACATCAGATGAGTCGAGGACCCATGAAGGCTAGATCGACTATGAACATGAACGGTATTTGAAAATGTTTTAATCAGGCTACGATCTTTGGGCGTTGACTACTGAAGTCAATACTCTTGTAAATTATTTTAAGTCTTCCGCTGTATTGTAATAACTCTGTATTTTGTCGCATTTGGAATTGTGTTGAAATTCCGCGACTATGTTCAAATGAAAGTTATGGTAATTTTGTATCATAATTGTTCTTTATGAATTGTGTTTTAATGGTAAAGCCTGGGGTGGCTTCGGTGTGGAAACTGAGGTCACTGGCGGTAATACCTTTCCAAATGGGTTAAAATTTGGGGGTGTTACACCGTTGGATTGCGGATACCGAGGTGTAGAGGTGAACAACTTGATGTTCCATTGGTCGCAGAAGGCTTGAGTCTTACGACTGATGAACTGGGAGCCATTGTCGCACACGATTTCTGATGGGACGCCAAATCTGCACAAGATATTGCGTTTTATAAACGAAGTGACGTGTTGATCTTTTACCTTTCTGTAGGCTTCGGCTTCGATCCACTTAGAGAAGTAGTCTGTCATGGCAAGGAAGAAGACTCTCTGGCCCGATGCAGGCGGGAGCTTTCCGACGATGTCCATTCCCCACCTCATAAAGGGCCATGGTGCCAGATTCGGATGGAGGAGCTCCGACGGTTGATGAGGAACGGGTGCATGTCGATGGCAAGCGTCGCACTTCTTGGTGTATTCCATGGCGTCTTTGTTCATTGTGGGCCAGTAGTACCCGTTCCGCAAGGCTTTCCCTGAGAGGCTTCGTCCGCCGGTGTGATTTCCGCATTCCCCTTCGTGTAACGATTGTAGAATACGTTCGACTTTTGGAGTCTTGAGGCATCGTAGGAGTATCCCTGTGACAGACCTTTTGTACAGGATGTTATCTATGATATCGAAAGAGAGTGCTTGTACCTTGAGTCTTTTTGCTTCTGTTTTGTCATCAGGTAGGATGCCGTCTTTTATCCATTTGATGTAAGGCGATGTCCAATCGTCGTGGGCGTTGATGATGTCTTCTTCTTGTTGATCGCTTATCTCCATGGCGACAAGCTCTTCTAATGTTGTGGTCGGTTCAGCGGATGTTCTTGGGACGGCTGGCGTCATGATGTGTGCCAATGGGATGTATGGAAATTCTTTTGGATCCAAGACGGACCCTAAATTGGCGAGTGCGTCAGCTTGAGAATTAAGATCTCTTGGTACCTGTCTGATGTCGAATGTTTGGAATTGAATGATCAACTTCTTAGCTACTTCCAGGTAGGCTATCATTCTGACGTCCTTTGCATTGTACGATCCTTGTACTTGGTTCACAACTAGCAGGGAGTCACAAATGACTTCGATCTCTTGGACTCCTAGGTCGCGAGCCAGAATGAGTCCGAATATGAGTGCCTCATATTCAGCTTCGTTGTTAGTTGCGTACCAATCACATCTTACGGCCTGGGCTATCTTGTCCCCTTGTGGTGATTTCAGCACGACCCCTAGCCCCGATCCTCTGGCATTCGACGCACCATCCGTGTGGAGTTCCCATTTACCTGTCTCTTCCGTCGCGAGCAATTATGTTGCTTCTTTTGCGGCTTCTTGTTCTAGGGTCGGGCTGAAGTCTGCCACAAAGTCAGCTAAGGCCTGCGACTTGATTGTTGTCCTGGGTTCATATTCGATATCGTAGCCGCTAAGGTGTATGGCCCATTTGGTCATTCGTCCTGTGAATTCAGGCTTTCTCATGATTGCTATCATGGGATGATTAGTGCGGACAATTATAGTATGAGATTCGAAATAAGGTTTGAGTTTATTTGAAGCCATTACCAATGATAGTACGAGTTTTTCAAGTGACGAGTACCTTGTTTCTGCTGGCAGTAGCGTCCGACTGACGTAGTATATTGGTGACTGCTTGTCGTCCTCTTCTCTAACCAGTACTGCGCTTACAGCTGATTCTGACACTGCTAGATACAGAAATAGTGGCTCGTCGTCTTTTGGCTTGGTCAGCAACATGGGACTGGCTAGGTATTCCTTTAGGTTCTGGAATGCGGCTTTGTGATCTTCCGTCCATTGAAAGGATTTGTTCTTCTTGAGAGCGTCGTGAAAGGGTTTACATTTGTCGGATGACTTTGAGATGAATCTGTTTAGAACTGTTATCCGACCTGTTAGTTTCTGCACGTCCTTGACGCATCAGGGGGATCGAAGGTTGATGAGAGCCTTGACCTGTTCTGGGCTGGCTTCTATTCCTCTTTGTGTTATCATGTACCCCAAGAATTTTCCTGATGATACTCCGAAGGAGCATTTAGTAGGATTCAGTTTCATGTTGTATCTTTTTAGTACCTCGAAGCTGTCGCGGAGGTGGTCGATATGATCTTGTTTCTTTTTTGACTTGACCAACATGTCGTCTATGTAGACTTTCATCGTGTCCCCAATCTGGTCTTTGAACATCTTGTTGACTAGTCGTTGATACGTAGCCCCTGCGTTTTTTAGACCAAAGGGCATTACTTTGTAACAATAGATACCTTGGCTTTGTGATGCATGTCGTCTTCTCTTGGTCCTCAGGCTCCATGAGGATTTGATTGTATCCACTGAATGCGTCCATGAAGGTAAGCATTTCGTGTCCTGCCGTCGCGTCGACCATGGCGTCGATGTGGGGGAGTGGAAACGAGTCTTTAGGACAAGCTTTGTTGAGGTCGGTGAAGTCGATGCAGACTCTCCACTTGCCATTCTTCTTTTGGACTACGACCACGTTGGCCAGCTAGTCGGGGTAGTGGACTTCCCTTATCTTCCTTGTTTCTAACAAGCTTTTGACTTCGTCGTCGACTATCTTGTTCCGCTCGAGGGCGAATTTCCTGCGTTTTTGCTTAACAGGGGGATGAGATGGATCTACATTTAATTTATGCGTAATGATGTTTGGAGATATACCGACCATGTCCCTATGCGACCATGCAAAATAGTCGGCATTGGACCTTAGAAAATCGAGGAGTTGTTGTCTGGTCGAGTCGTCCAGGTCCGACCCTTACCGTTCGATCTGGCTTTGAAGGATCTAGTACGATCTCGTCGAGTTTTTCCATCTCTGGTTCGACGTATCGACTAGGTCCTTCGCCGCTATGTGGTTGCTATGCGATCTTGTGCTCGACGACGCTTTTCATGGAGGCGACTGATAACAGGTTTTTGTCGTGTGAAAAACTGCTATGCAAAATATCCAAACAAACCTTAAACCGTAGTCCTAGGTAAGTAAAGGTCGAATCCACAGGGAGGCGAATTCTATCTTAATATGCAATTTGTATGTCAAACTAAATTAACCAAAGGGGGGGTTTTGTTTGTTTAATTAATCTAAGCATGCAAAGGCAAGAATAAACTAAAGATGAATGAATTCAGTAATGGGGAAAAGCACTTAGTCAAACAACATCCACTATTCGTATGACAAGTTGATCATAGATACTCATTCAAAATCTCATGCAATGGTAATTCCAATTCCTTTTCAGATATAACTAATAACACAACCAAATACTATTAGCACTAACTAATTAAACAAACCTGAAACTATCAAGATTCAGTTTAACAGCAGCCTTACGGATATGAATATAGTTGGATACAATTCTAGCATAACACAACCAGATATTATCCTAGAACGTAAATCAATTCTCTTCTGCATAAGACTAGCACAACCAGATACTAGTACGATGCAGTTGCTACTCTGAAATAGATATGCTCAACCAGTAATAATCTAAATCTAACAATCAATCAATAACAATAAACCCTAGTTGCGTCCAAATAGAGATTATCAATATCAATCATAAACAACTTAAGCAAGAGAAAGATAAAAACCATGCAATAGATTAAGAACAAGAATCTCACAACTTAATCCAAACGAAAGCTTCAGCGTCTGACTAAGCCAGGGAGGCTTAGTTCTTCATAACGTAGAACGTAGAAATTAGGGTTCCAAGAGATGATGATTGATTGGCCAACAAGCCTCCTTCAACCCTTTAATACTAAAGGAAAATAAAGCTAAGTTAACCTAATACGAAATATTAAAACCGTAATAAAAATAATCCAAATAAAACAAATATGGAAAACACGTTCGCCGCATCTCCCACGGCGGGCGCCGTAATCGCGGTGGGCGCCGCAATTAAACAGCGGGTGCCGTAAGGTTCACGGCGGGCGCCGTAATTACGGCGGTCGCCGCAATTAAACGGCGGTCGCCGTTCTTCGGTTCAGCTCCTGCGACACTTCCGTAAAAACGCCATAACTTTTGATTCCCAACTCGGATCGCGTACATATTTTGAGGACTTGCAGTAGACTTCAAAAGCTAACTCCTAGAATTGGAATCACTCCATTTGGACATCGGAGTAGAGAGAACGAACCAATTGAATTCAGCCTATGGTTCTTCTACTCTTCAGTGCACTCCTCTTCCTCGTCTTCTCATGTGGTTTCTTCCTCAGTGTCTCATATGATATCCAAAACCGCTCAAACACCTCCAAATACACCAACTTCGCCCTCAAACGCCATACACATGAATGTGTCTAAATCTACCCGAATGGCACCAATAAAACCTCTAATGACTCTTACTTAAGCCCTACAAAATAGTGCTTATCAAACCACCCCATGCTTAGACCTTTGCTCGTCCTCGAGTAAACTAATAAAGAATCTACTCCTCCAATGTAGCATCCAAGATCTTAGGAAGCATATCCTCCAACTAAGAGTCACCTAACCCATGCCAAGCTCCTAGCACCAATCTCATTCACAACACATCCATAACTCAACAAGCTTAAGGGACAAGCAGAGTACTTCCCCCAAGCTAACCCGGACATCCAAAAGTTTGAGTAACCTCTAATCCTAGCCTCCATCTATTGCTCCTTATGTCTCCCAGAGTGACCTACCCGACAATCCTTCTTTGACTCCTCTTCTTATGACGCTTCGCCAAGAGTAATGAGAAATCCTAAAATCACTCTTCTTCTTTTTCACTCGTTTTGCCAAGGCGCCCTTTCGAGTTTTCACCAAGCCATTCATTTCATTTTTCAATAGATGTGCTCACATAAGCTCACGTCACTCTTGACCTCATATTACCCCAGCCTAATGCTGGTCCAAGCCACCTGCTTATTGCCTAGGCCGCCCTTTCGGGTTTTTGACCTATCCCAGGATTTTTATGATAGCCTTTTTTTCAAATTTTTGGCTCTTTTCATTTTTTTTATTTTTCTCCTCAGCAACGTAGCAAGTATAAAACCCCGTTTAAGGTCTTTTCGGGGTATCTTATTTTCGTCTTTTGCTCCCCGTTTAGGGTTTTTTCGGGGCCCTTTTTTTTTAATTTTTTTTTTACCTGCGAAAATGCGGCGGTCGCCGTGAGGGGTGCGGCGGTCGCCGTAATTAAACGGCGGTCGCCGTTTTTAGGCCGTAGCCAACTTGCTTGGCGAGGCATTTGCGGCGGTCGCCGTAAGGTTGGCGGCGGGCGCCGTGAACACCATTTTCATTTTTTCACGCTTCCTGCAGGTTAGTTCGACACAGAAAGGAAAAACTAAAAGGACAAACAAAAGAAAAGACTAAGGGAAAGGGAAATAAACTAACTAACCTCGGGTTGCCTCCCGAGTAGCGCCTTAGTTAATGTCGTGGCTCGACATAGTGCTCAACCTCTTCAACTCGGGTTGCTCCTATCACTTGAACTCCTGAGGTCTATATCAGGGGGATGTCTCTTTGTATACTCCCTGTAGAGCTTTTCCCCCATGCTTGTGTACTTCATAATGGTTGGACCGTAGTTCATATCTATGAATGCACTTGACATCTTCAGAAACGGTCTACCCAGCATCTCAGGGCCTGCATGTTTGTTCTGCCCCGCATCCAGCATGTAAAAATTCGCCACCTGAATTAAGTCCTTTTTCTTGTGCTTCCCCTTTGGTTTCTTCTTGATATTGCCCAGCGCCCTTAAAAATTTTGTGTTGCGAGGGATATTGTTTGTCAATGTGACCAAAGGAACGGTTTCTGCACAGTTACGGAAGGCCTCATAGGTTTCATTATTGTTCTTCAACCTTCGAGTATCTTGTAATGCCTCAGGGAAGGGTGCAACGGGGTGCAGCGCAATGAGTGGGGAGGAGTTTAGACGCACATACTCATCATAGGCAGCCTCGAGAGGGTCGGGGGCTGCCGGGGCATTTTCGAGAGGAACGAGCGTCGCATGATCGTTTTCGCGATCGCGACTCTCCTCCTCTTGGTCGCTGAATTCCTCCAGTCCCATAAAATACTCTTCTTCAGAAAGCACAACGCGGTCCAAAATATCGTCTGGAATACCCATCTCCTCAGTGGGTGAACCGAGGTATACCTCCCGCGGTCTTGGGTTCTCTTCTTCTGCAGATATCTCGTTGTATTCTGCACCCGTCTCACAAATTTGTTCCTCCCTTTCAGCTAAGGGGGCGACATGCAGCTGCTCAGTACTTTGTAGGGTCATCGAGAAGACATTCTCTTCCCGGTGCACTACTGGGTGAGATAGTGGTTCTGCCGACGTCATGGTCTCCATTCTGCTCACTACTTGCACCATTTGCTCCGTCTGCCTCTCAATGATCTGGATATTGGACTTTATTTGTTGTTCAAGTTGGATCGTGTTCTGTTTGAAAGATCGAAACATGTCCTCCAATGACATGGAGGGACTTGGATTGTGCCCATAACTCGAATTAGGGTGATCTCTCCACCCTGGAGTGTATGCGTATGAGTATGGGTCATATTGCGGTTCCTGATAGAAGTGGGGAAATCTATCCATCTCTGTAACAAAATCAAAAAGGAAAAACAAAAATCAATAGCACGGGTGTGGACCGTAAGATAGGTCCACACAAAAGTTGACACACAAATCGCACACAAAATAGATTATTGCCTCCCCGGCAACGGCGCCAATTTGATAACAGGTTTTTGTCATGTGAAAAACTGCTATGCAAAATATCCAAACAAACCTTAAACCATAGTCCTAGGTAAGTAAAGGTCGAATCCACAGGGAGGCGAATTCTATCTTAATATGCAATTTGTATGTCAAACTAAAGTAACCAAAGGGGGGGTTTTGTTTGTTTAATTAATCTAAGCATGCAAAGGCAAGAATAAACTAAAGATGAATGAATTCAGTAATGGGGAAAAGCACTTAGTCAAACAACATCCACTATTCGTATGACAAGTTGATCATAGATACTCATTCAAAATCTAATGCAATGGTAATTCCAATTCCTTTTCAGATATAACTAATAACACAACCAGATACTATTAGCACTAACTAATTAAACAAACCTGAAACTATCAAGATTCAGTTTAACAGCAGCCTTACGGATATGAATATAGTTGGATACAATTCTAGCATAACACAACCAGATATTATCCTAGAATGTAAATCAATTCTCTTCTGCATAAGACTAGCACAACCAGATACTAGTACGATGCAGTTGCTACTCTGAAATAGATATGCTCAACCAGTAACAATCTAAATCTAACAATCAATCAATAACAATAAACCCTAGTTGCGTCCAAATAGAGATTATCAATATCAATCATAAACAACTTAAGCAAGAGAAAGATAAAAACCATGCAATAGATTAAGAACAAGAATCTCACAACTTAATCCAAACGAAAGCTTCAGCGTCTGACTAAGCCAGGGAGGCTTAGTTCTTCATAACGTAGAACGTAGAAATTAGGGTTCTAAGAGATGATGATTGATTGTCCAACAAGCCTCCTTCAACCCTTTAATACTAAAGGAAAATAAAGCTAAGTTAACCTAATACGAAATATTAAAACCGTAATAAAAATAATCCAAATAAAACAAATATGGAAAACACGTTCGGCGGGCTTTTGACATCGGCGGCGGTCGCCGCATCTCCCACGGCGGGCGCCGTAATCGCGGCGGGCGCCGTAATCGCGGCGGGCGCCGCAATTAAACGGCGGGTGCCGTAAGGTTCACGGCGGGCGCTGTAATTACGGCGGTCGCCGCAATTAAACGGAGGTCGCCGTTCTTCGGTTCAGCTCCTGCGACACTTCCGTAAAAACGCCATAACTTTTGATTCCCAACTCGGATCGCGTACATATTTTGAGGACTTGTAGTAGACTTCAAACGCTAACTCCTCGAATTGGAATCACTCCATTTGGACATCGGAGTAGAGAGAACGAACCAATTGAATTCAGCCTATGGTTCTTCTACTCTTCAGTGCACTCCTCTTCCTCGTCTTCTCATGTGGTTTCTTCCTCAGTGTCTCATATGATATCCAAAACCGCTCAAACACCTCCAAATACACCAACTTCGCCCCCAAACTCCATACACATGAATGTGTCTAAATCTACCCGAATGGCACCAATAAAACCTCTAATGACTCTTACTTAAGCCATACAAAATAGTGCTTATCAGCGACGTAGCACTCCTTAGTTGTTCTTTGATCTCCCTTGATTTCTTGGACCCCCCACTTGGTAGGGAACTTGATGACTTGATGGTATGTCGAGGGTACCGCCTTCATAGCGTGTATCCATGGCCTGCAAAGAATGCAATTATAGGGAGACGGGCAATCTAGGACTAGGAATTTCACCTATTGGTTGACTCCCCCGGCGTACGTTGTGAGAACGATTTCGCAGGTCGTATGCTTAACTTCGCCACTAAATCCGACCAGTGGAGTCGACTTTTTTATCAGGTCATTTTCACTCAGACCCATTTCTTTGAGGGTGTCGAGGGTTAAGAGATTGGTCGAGCTCCCTGTATCGATTAGTACTCTACGTATTAAGCAATTTCCAATAGATAAAGAGATTACCAAACCGTCGTGGTGACTCTCCGATCCGTCGGTATCGGACTCGTCGAACGTGACCGTCGGAAGGTCGGAGACTTTTCTTGGCTTGAATTCTGTCACTTCGGGCTTATCGCCCTTGCTTTCCTTTGCATGTCGCTTGGCCGCAGAATATGTGTTTCCACATATGTCTGAACCACCTGAAATAGTGTTGACAATTTTTGTATGAACAGGATACGGAGGTTTGTTTTGTTTTACCTGATCTCGTCGTTCCATGGTGGCTTTGGCCCGCTCTGAGATTACGTCGCGCAGGAGCCCCTGTGCAAGTAACCTAGCGACCTCCTTTCGTAGGGTAATGCACTCATCTATCGAGTGACCGTGGTCACCGTGGAATTCGCACCATCGGCTCATGTCCTTCTTGACGTCCGGTCGGTCGCTCTTTCGGGGCCATCTTACCTCTTTCCCATACTTGTTGAAACTCTTGACGAGCTCCGACACGGAAACATTGAAGTTATAAGATTGGACCCTAGGAGGCAACGCCGGACCGTCTTTCCAGTGACCTGTCTTGAAAAGAGTTTACCTGATTCAGCTCGTTTCGATTACGAGGATAGGGATGATGACGTCTGTCTCGACGGTTGTCAGAAAGAATTTTGCGATCGGATGGATCAGGTCCGTGAGAGGCTTTTTGCGACTCACGGTCCTCTTCCAATCTTACCTCGGCCATGGTTTTGGCTTGGACGTCTTCGAAACTTCTACACGGGTACTTGGTGATCTCGCTGTAGAGGTTGCTATCTTTGACCAATCCTTGTCAGAAGGCTTCGATGGAGGTGGTGACATCACAATGGGGGATCGCGACTTTTTCTTTATTGTACCTGTTAAGATAACTTCGGAGAGGTTCGTTATACCTTTGGGTGATCCGATAGAGGTCACTTGATTGTCTCTCGAGCCTCCGGCTGCTAGCAAATTGGCTCTTAAAGGAGTTGACCAGATCTGCGAATGATGCGATCATTCCCTAAGGTAAACGCATAAACCAAGTCGTTGCGGGGCCCGCGAGGGTCATGCCAAAGCTTTTGCACATGACGGCCTTGCGGCTTTCTCTTGGAACGGATGTAGTCATTAATTTTTGTTTATAGAGAGAGAGATATGGTCATCTGGGTCGTTGGTGCCGTCGAACGTCGCCATGGTGGGGAGATGAAACTTCTTAGGGATCTCGACCCTAGCGATTTCTTCGGCGAATGGGGATTCTTCGAATCCGCCCGATGCCTCCTTCTCGATCGGTTGTGGGACTCCAGGAATCCTTGTGATGCGATCGTCGAGTGTCTTCATGTGTTGATTGAGCGTCTGCTGGACGAGAGCTAGGATGTCGGGAGGATTGGTAACCTGTGGTTTGTCGATTCAGGCCCCTATCGACCCGATCGGTGTGGAAAAAGTGACATTGTTAGTCGAAAACGGATTAGCAAATAGAGTTTGAGACGTACCCTCTGTGTGTCTGGGTCGTCGTACGCTTGGAGGGGTCAGCTCGTCGCCGTCCATGTCGAGACGTGTCTGGACGCTGCTGTGGATGGGCATGCGCCTAGATCCGGAAGCCATCGATTGTACCTGCGACTTAAGAGACTCATTTTCACGGGTTAGTTGTGCGATCTCGGCTTTGGATTGGGTGGATAAGGTGGCTAAGGCTTCGGTCTTTTGGCGTTGATGGGCTAGTTCCTCTTGGAGGGCAGTCATTTTCTGGGCAAGCTCTTGGAATTGGGTTGGAGTGGGATTTTCGGTAGGAGTCGTGTTTCCTTGAGCTTGGGTGTTGTCTTCGAGACTTGGTTCTTCTGTATTGGTAGGTGGGTTGATAGTCATGGTTGGAAGGTTTCAAGAGAGTGATCGGCAAGTTGCCCCACGGTGGGCTTCAAATTGTTTTGGGGCGAAAAGATCAGACAACCTAAACCGCCTTAGACGGGGTAACTAGTTGATCGGGTTATAGATATCAAACCAATTCAAACAGACAATCAACCAATAAAGAGGAAATGCGAAATAGTAGAATAATTTTATTGATGTATTGACAATCGAGTCAGATCAGATTATAACTTATCCTTAGAGGAGAGAAGATCATATCGGGTTTGACCGAGGACTATGAGGTTTGACCGGTGGAGATTGAACGATGTTTTCAGGAGAGTATGCTAGAGTGAGTGTGTTCTTCGGTTCTTCTCAGAGCAAATCAGTGGATGTGGGTTGTAATCGTGTGTAGATGTCTCTCTTCCACGTTCCATCGTGGTCTATATATGGAAAATATCGTCTTGTGACCGTTATTCTCTTCTTGCAATGTTCCTCATTAAACATGGGCGAGATCTTAGGGATATGCTCTTAATTGCCAGCATTATCTCCGTGTTTAATCTTGGGAGTGATTGCTGGGATTTGCCTTTTATTATCATCATTATTTCGGTGTTTGAATGCAGTTGCCGTTGCCTTAATCAAGCATTCAATGCACCAGCGTGATCTTCGCAGTTGGTCGGGAGGCACTCGACTGTAGGGAGTCCGACGCTTCTTCCTGGTTTCTCTTAGCTTCCGATTCCGCTTGGATCTTGGCCCAATTCATTTGATCCGTTTTCATGGGATAAATCTGGGCCCAACAATCGCTCTCATGGGATGATTAGTGCGGACAATTATAGTATGAGATTCAAAATATGGTTTGAGTTTATTCGATGCCATTACCAATGATAGTACACGTTTTTCGAGCGACGAGTACCTTGTTTCTGTTGGTAGTAACGTTCGACTGACGTAATATATTGGTGATTGCTTTCCATCCTCTTCTCTGACCAATACCGCGCTCATGGCTGATTCCGACACTGCTAGATATAGCAATAGTGGCTCGTCGTCTTTGGGCTTGGTTAGTAACATGGGACTGGAAAGATACTCCTTTAGGTTCTGAAATGCAGCTTCGTGCTCTTCCGTCCATTGAAAGGATTTGTTCTTCTTGAGAGCGTCGTGAAAGGGTTTACACTTGTCGAATGACTTTGAGATGAATCTGTTTAGAGCTGCTATCCGACCTGTCAGTTTTTGCACGTCCTTGACGCATCAGGGGGATCGGAGGTTGATGAGAGCCTTGACATGTTCTGGACTGACTTCTATTCCTCTTTGCGTCATCATGTACCCTAGGAACTTTCCTGACAACACCCCGGAAGAGCATTTCATAGGATTCAATTTCATGTTGTACATTTTTAGTACCTCGAAGCTGTCGCATAGGTGGTCGATATGATCTTTCTTCTTTTTTTATTTGACCAGCATGTCGTCTATGTAGACTTTCATCGTGTCCCCGATCTGGTCTTTGAACATCTTGTTGACCAATCGTTGATAAAGTAGCCCCTGCATTTTTTAGTCCGAAGGGCATTACTTTGTAACAATATATACCTTGGCTTGTGATGATTGTCGTCTTCTCTTGGTCCTCGGGTTCCATGAGGATTTGATTATAGCCGTTGAACGCGTTCATGAAGGTTAACATTTCGTGTCCTGCCGTCGCGTCGACCATGGCGTCGATGTGAGGAAGTGGGAATGAATCTATAGGACATGCCTTGTTGAGGTCGGTGAAGTCGATGCAGACTCTCCACTTGCCATTCTTCTTTTGGACTACGACTACGTTGGCCAGCTAGTCGGGGTAGTGGACTTCTCTTATCTTTCCTGTTTCTAACAAGCTCTTGACCTCGTCGTCGACTATCTTGTTTCGCTCTGGGGCGAATTTCTTGCGCTTTTGCTTCACAGGGGGGTGAGATGGATCTACATTCAACTTATGAGTAATGATGTTTGGAGATATACCGACCATGTCCTCATGTGACCATGCAAAACAATCAGTATTGGATATGAGAAAATCAAGAATTTGTTGTCTAGTCGAGTCGTCCAGGTCCGACCCGACCCTTACCGTTTGGTTTGGCTTTGAAGGATCTAGTACGATTTCATCGAGTTTTTCCATTTCTGGTTCTACGTATCGACTAGGTCCTTCGCCGCTCTGTGATTGCTATGCGACCTTATGCTCGACAACACTTTTCATGAAGGCAACGTAGCATTCCTTGGCTGCCCTTTGTCTCCCTTGATTTCTTAGACTCCCCACTTGGTAGGGAACCTGATGATTTGATGGTACGTCGAAGGTACCACCTTCATAGCGTGTATCCATGGCCTGCCAAGAATGCAATTATAGGGAGACGGGCAATCGAGGACTAGAAATTTCACCTGTTGGTTGACTCCTCCGGTGTACTTTGTGAGAACGATTTCACCGATAGTGTGTTTAACTTTGCCACTAAATCCAACCAGTGGAGTCGATTTCTTGATGAGGCTGGCCTCACCCAGACCCATCCCTTTGAGGGCGTCGAAGGTCAAGAGATTGGTCGAACTTCCTGTATCGATTAGTACTCTACGTATCAAACAGTTCCCAAAAGATAAGGAGATTACCAGGCCATCATGATGGCTCTTTGATCCGTTGGCATCGGATTCGTCGAACGTGACCGTCAGGAGATCGGAGACCTTGTTTGGCTGGAACTCTGGTGTTTCCGGTCTGCCACCTTTTCTTTCCTTTGCATGTCGTTTGGCCACGGAGTACGTGTTTCCACATACGTATGAACCACCTGAAATAGTGTTGACAATTTTTGTATGGACAGGAGACGGAGGTTTGTCTTGTTTTACCTGGTCTCGTCGTTCCATGATGGCTTTTATAACACCCCCAAATCTCTTCTTGGAAAGGTATTACTGCCAGTGACCTCAGATTCCACATCCGAAGCCACCCGAGGCTTTACCAGTTATATAAATCATAAAAACAACAATTATGATGCATAACATCACAACCTTAAATTAAAACATAAGTCTTAGGATTACTGACAGGGCTAAAGTCGTGATACCTATCAAAGAAATCCTAAAGTACCTACTACAGAGTATAGCAAGCAAGTCAGGGTCGATCCCACAGAGAGTCAGGTTATCTATTCTTGTAATTCACGTCACCGACTAGGAACTAGGGGGGGTTTGTTTGTGTTTTTCGTAAGCGAGTACACAAGTTCGCAAATAACGGTTGAGAATAATAAGGGAAAAAGCGCCACACTTAACAAAGATCCACACAACAATAGAAAGGTCGATCACGGAATTCTATCAATCTCAAGTTCTTAATATTCCTATGGTTGTTCTTATCCCGATCATAGATAACTATTAGTTCTACCAGCCCTAATAGTACTTATCACCAAATCAAATCCGAAAACCTTCAAGACTCAATAAAGCAATAGCAATCAAACAAGGATTCAACAAGATACATGCAATAGAAACAACCCGTTACTATAAGCATGCAATTAACTCTCTCCCACGATGAAGCGCTCGGATCCCCTATACGCAACAATCGTGCTTGCTACTAGATATGCAACCCGAACCCGGAATCACAAGTCCTAGCAATTAGGAAGATATCAATAAACCTAGGTGATCAATCTAGATAAATCAACATAAACCAATAATCAATCAAGTACAAGAGAATCAATCCAACTAGATAGGAAAACGAACAAGAGTAGAAAACTCACAACCAATCAATTGCTGGCTTCAAACTGTCAAGTGCAACAATGGAGGTTTAGTTCTCCATTAGGGTTTGTGAGAGCAAAAACGTAGAAAGGTGGCAACTAGGGTTGTAGAATAGATTTTCTCTAAAAGAGTCTTAAACTTAACTTAAATACTAAGGAAATAATAAGGAAATAAAGAAAAGAAAATAACAAACTTGGAAACAAAGTTTCAGAAATAAAATAAAAGGAAATAAGAAATCTCGGAAATAAATCCGGAAAAGGTCTTCAGCGCGTCTCCACCGCGGGTGCGGTGGGTTCCACCGCTGGGTGCGGTGGCTCTCCAGTGGCTTTTGTCCACTTCTCTGACGACCTCGCCATAGGTGCGGCAGTGGCCACTGCTGGGTGCGGTGGGACTCCAGAATCTTGTTTGGTTTCTGCTTCTTCCACCGCAGGGGGCGGTGGTCTTCGGCGCGGGTGCGGCAAGGCTCCAGTAACATCTCCTCTTCAAAGCTCTTCCTTGCAATCTCTCGCACCGCTCCTCAACTCGTCTCTTCACTCCTTTGGCATCTTTCCTTGGTGGCTTCCTTCCTCAGTGTCTCCTAGATATCCACAATAGCTCAAACACCTCCAAAAACACCAAACTTCGCCTCCAAACGCCATACACATGAATGTGTCTAAATCTACCCGAATGACACCAAAAAACCCTCTAATGACTCTTACTTAATCCCTACAAAGTAGTGCTTATCAATTACATCCCAATCCCAGATAGGACAAAGTACAAAGTAGTAATATTACAGCGAAAGTCTTTTTAAATTAAATAACAAGTCTTGACCACAGCGATCAACGCCAAGGATCTCAACCTGGATAAACTTGTCAAAAACTTCGTTTGCTTCCATAGTCGTTCTAGCCTTCATGGAACTGCAACTTATCTGATGTGCCGAATCAAACGGATGACACCAGCCAACCATGCAAGGAAGATAATCGGTTGGTTAGTCTTTAGTAAAAGACTATGCAAGGGTACAAAGCAGAGTGGTTCGGAGTAATCGTATTAGGTTAGACTCATCGTTTCTCGAATCAAAACCGATAGCGATAGTCAACCACCATACTTCTACTGGAATATATGAAAAGGCATGATCAAGAGAAGACTCCAACGGAATTGAGTCTTATGGGAAAATCCAAGAGAAGACTCCAAGAGATTGAGTCTTATAGGAAGCATGACAATGTCTGGAACATTATATTTTCACACAAGTGTTTAAAAACTGACTTGATGTTTCGGTTCACGACCAACCTCACCGCGTAATGCGAATCCAGATTGGAAAGAGAACTTTACTCTGATCAAAGTCAAGACGAGTTTTCCTAGCTGCACTATTGCCTAGCTGCACTACTCGCCCAAGGGTATATTAATTATGTGCAACAACGGCACTTATCTTATTTAATTCCGAAACGTTCATTCACGTTATAAGCTTTTAGAATCTCATCCCTCAGGATATTGAGATATAAAGTCGGGACTAAATCCCAGAGAGTGGCACCAGCTGTTGTGCACCTCCCCTATACACGGATAGGGGATGGTTTAGACCAGAGGAAGGTGTTGGGGCTTGGACATCTCATCCACCAGGTTATAAAGAAACGACTAGTACTCGTAATGAGATACCAAGTAGCGTTCCTATGAATACTCGTTCTAACTAAACAGTTCAGAACAGTAATAATTCACATCAAAGCCATCACGACCAACATCATAGATATATCTATATATATATATAATAGCGTTATTTCTAGCAGTATATACAACCTATTATAATATCCATTTTAAATCCACATGCAGTTCTTAAAACTGTTCCCAGACGAAAACAACAATCATTCCAATTTAATTAACAATTAAGCAATTGATAATCAATGGAAATATGGAATGATGAGCAAGAGCGAACCACCACTTGCCTTGGATTTGACGAAAGCTTAACGAGCTTAGAGACGATAGTTTCTGGGCCTGAAACAGGGACAGATCCTGGATAACAAATCCCTATGGAATGACCCATAACAAGACCCTAAGTTAGATTCGATATCCATATATACAAACCTAAAAGAATACGAAAGAAATCAAAGGAGCCAAGCCTCGCCCGAGACCACAATACCCAAAAACACACACCACAGACCCATCCACCGCGGGTGCGCCGGCCTAACCGCGGGGTGCGGTGGCCCTTGGCCGCGGGGTGCGGTGGTGGTTGCCGCGGCTGCGGTCAGGAGGCAGAGGCGAGGGGAACACCAGCGATGATGGAGGAAACTCACCACTTTTGATCTGATTGACCTCGATTTGATTGTGGTTCGATCTCCAAGCTTCTTATACCTTCAAACACTACTTGAGGGCACCTTCACCCCTTAAAAGAAACTCTGATCACACTCCGGCGAAGCTTTGAACTCAGTCAACAATGGAGAAGAAATTTTCAGAGGAGGAAGAAGAGAGCTTCAACTGAGCAATTCTCTTCCTTAGATTTCTCCCTATATATAGGCCATCAAGGAGCTCAACAAGCAGGTGACAAGCAAGGAGGTGGGTGGCCCGACCAGATGGGACAGCCTAGGCTGGGCGGCACCGCTACTCTGCTGCTCGGCGTTGCAGAAAAAGGCTATTGAGACGACGTAGCCAACCGCGGGGTGCGGCACCCTGACCGCGGGTGCAGTGAAGGCCAAATCTGGGCCTTTTCGTGCTCTTTTGTCCGGGTGAATTCATGGGTAATTATTTTAACCCCAGGTTAAATATATTCATACCCTTTTAACATATTTGTACCCGAATGAATATTTTAAGCCCCTAAAATATGTCGAATGTATTTTATTCCACTCAGGAATTTATTACAGAGGTTATACATTTCACAGAATGTCTGAACTTTTCTGAAATTAATTCGACGATGGTACAAGGGTTTGGAAAATTACTAAAAATGCCCTTACAAAAGTGATGGGTATTACAGCTTTGGCTCGTTCCGAGATTACATCGCGCAGGAGCCCCTGCGCGAGCAACCTAGTGACCTCTTTTCGCAGGGCGATGCACTCATCTGAAATTCGCACCATCGGCTCATGTCCTTTTTGACGCCTGGTCGGTCGCTCTTTTGGGGCCATCTTACCTCTTTTCCATATTTGTCGAAACTCTTAACGAGCTCCGACACGAAAACGTTGAAGTTGTAAGATTGAACCCTGGGAGGCAACGTCGGACCGTCTCTCCGGTCTTGAGACCTGTCTTGGAAAGAGTTTACCTGACTTTGCTTGTTTCAATTGCGAGGATAGGGATGATGGCATCTATCTCGACGGTTGTCAGAGGAGGATTTGCGATCGGATTGGTCAGGTCCATGGGAGGCTTTTTGCGACTCACGATCTTCTTCCAATCGTACATCGGCCTTGGTTTTGGCCTGGACGTCCTCGAAGCTTCTGCATGGGTACTTGGTGATCTCGTTGTAAAGGTTGTTGTCTTTGATCAAACCTTGTCGGAAGGCTTCGATGGAGGTGGTGACGTCGCAATGGGGAATCGCGACTTTTTCCTTATTGTACCTGTTAAGATAGCTTCATATAGGTTCGTTATACCTTTGGGTGATTCGATAGACGTCACTCGATTGTCTTTCGAGCCTCCGACTGCTAGCGAATTGGATCTTGAAGGAATTGACCAAGTCTGCGAACGATGCGATCACTCCATGAGGTAAACGCATAAATCAGGTTAGTGCGGGGCCTGCGAGGGTCGTGCCAAAGCTTTTGCACATGACAGCCTCGCGGCTCTCCCTTGGAACGGACGCATTCATTAATTTTTGTTTATAGAGAGAAATGTGGTCATCTGGGTCGTTGGTGTCGTCGAACGTCGCCATGGTGGGAAGATGGAATTTCGTTGGGATCTCGACCCTAGCGATCTCTTCGAGGAACGGAGATTCTTCGAATCCGCCTGACGCTTCCTTCTCGATCGGTTGCGGGAATTCGGGAATCGTAGCGATGCGATCGTCGAGCGTCTTCATGTGTTGATTGAGCGTCTGCTGGATGAGAGCTAGGATGTCGGAAGGATCGGTAACCTGTGGTTCGTCGATTCGGGTCCCTGTCGACCCGATCGATGTGGAGAAAGTAACATTGTTAGTCGAAAATGGATTAGCCAAAGGAGTTCGAGACGTACCCTCGGTGTGTCCAGGTTGTCGTACGCTCGGAGGGGTTCGACGCCATCCATATCGAGATGTGTCTGGGCGCTGTTGAGGATCCGCCTAGATCCAAAAGCATCCGCCTAGATCCATAAGCCATCGATTGTACCTGTGACTTAAGAGACTCATTTTCACGGGTTAGTTGCGCAATCTCAGCCTCGGATTGGGTGGATAAGGTAGCTAAGGCTTCGGTCTTTTGGCGTTGTTGGGCAAGTTCCTCTTGGAGGGCGGCCATTTTTTGGGCAAGCTCTTGGAATTGGGTCGGAGTAGGGTTTTCGGTCGTGTTTCCTAGAGCTTGGGTGCTGTCTTCGAGGCGTGGCTCTTTGGTATCGATAGGTGGGTTGATAGTGAAGGTTATGAGGTTTCAAGATGGTGATCGGCAAGTTGCCCCATGGTGGGCGCCAAATTGTTTTGGGGTGAAAAGATCAGACGACCTAAATCGCCTTAGACGGGGTAACTAGTCGATCGGATAATAGAAATCAAACCAAACCAAGTAGACGATCAACCAATAAAATATAAATACGAAATAGCAAAGTAATTTTATTGATATATTGACAATTGAGTCAGATCAAAGTACAACTTATCCTTGGAGGACAAAAGATCGGATCGGGTTCGACCGGTGACCCTGAGGCTCGACCGGTGGAGATTGAGCGAGGTTCCGAGGAGAGTAAGCTAGAATGGGTGAATTCTTTTGGTTCTTCCCAGAGCAAGCCAACGGATGTGCGTTGTAATCGTGTGTTGTAATCATTTGCCTTATCGAGACCTATATATGGCAATTCCCCTTTTCTATCCGTTACTCATCTTTTGTAATATCTCGTATTAATTCTGGGCGAGATCATTGGGATTTGCTCTTAATTGCCAACATAATCTCTACGTTGAATGTTGTTGTCGTTGCCATCGATCAAGCATTTAATGTTTGGACGAGATCTCCGGAGTTGGTTGAATGCTACTCGTCTGAGGGATGTCCGACGCTTCTTTCTGGATTTCCTTGGACTCCGATTTTGTTTGGATTTGGGCCCAATTCGCTCGTCTGATCCTCTTGGAGAATGATGGGCCCAACAACACTCAAGTAAGAAATGTGCTATCGCAATCTGAAGACCCATTTTGGACTAGTCCGGAGCTGATGAAGGTGTTGAAGAGATCGAGGTTGCGTTGTCTAGACGGAATGACATCATCAAGCGCGAGAATGATGAAGGCGGGTTTAATGGCGATCTCCCCTTTTTCCAGGCAGATACGAGCCATACCGAAGAAGTGCATCAATCTAGTCCAACGGTCGTAGTGGATGTTCATATGCCTCAAGTTTATGCACATTTTTTCTCATGCAAAGAAAATCTGTTTATTTTATTGAATGTTTGCATAATATTAGTTATGAAATTTCCATAGGGCAATACAAGAACGAGCGAAGTTGACCCACCAGTCCAGCACCATGAAAGTGGTATTCCAGCAGTTATTGACGATCAATCTAAGATTGTTGAAGCCACCACAATAGAGGAGGTTGACCCATCAGTCCAGCTCTATGAAAGTGATATTACAGTAGTTGTTGAGGATCAATCCAAGATTCCTGAATCCACCACAGGAGAGGAGGCAACGAACAAGGTATGCACAAATGAAACATTTGAAGTCACATTCAATCGTCAAAATTCCTGATTTGCATGCTAAATTCCGAATATACAGGTGTCTAAATCAACCTTAGGAAATGAGGGTCCGGACAATGTCGTCAGTACTGATACGTTTGAGGTTCTTTATACATTCAATCATTTAGATTGCAGTTTGCATACTATGTTCACACTTTTTGAATGGTTTGATATTCATGATTATTCAATGATATGCAGATTGTATGATTAGGTATTCATGATCTAAGTAGTTGTTAACCATTCATGTAATATTCATTTTTATGGTGTGATATACCTTCTTCACACGTTGTTATGCAAATTGTATATTTAGGTATTCATTTTAATGGGTGTGTTATGCAACAA
This sequence comes from Rheum nobile, assembly GCA_027886185.1. NCBI lineage: Eukaryota > Viridiplantae > Streptophyta > Magnoliopsida > Caryophyllales > Polygonaceae > Rheum > Rheum nobile. The sequence continues at coordinate 6,304,803 of WOAB01000506.1, read as the reverse complement.
TGTATGGAAAGTATTTTATGGTGTGACATACATACTTCACACATTGTTAGGCATATTGTATGTTTTAGGTATGCATTTTAATGGGTGTGTTATGCATGCTTCACACATTCATATGTAGGATATATGTAATTTGAGTTTGCTATTTCTCATGTGGTGTCCTTTTGTATGGGTATGAATGATCATTATTTAAAGTTGCTAATATTATTTAACCGATATATTCAAATTGCACAGGGGCAACCGAATCCAGGTGATGTGGTTATAGAGGTGGTGAATGACATCGCAGTTGAGCATCCCCAGTTTGAAGTTGTCGCCCCAGCTCAACCTAAAGTTGTTGCGACCAGTGTTAAGAAGGATGTGGCTAAGAAGACAACATGTAGTCGTCCAGGAAAGCATCCTGTTGTTCAACAAACTGATCCGGTAAGCTTGGGCAGGAGTAATAGGGTTAGAAGCAAATGATGATGCTCACATTTAAGGCTTAAATTCGTGAAGTTGTATTTTGGGTGAAGTATGTAATACCCCTCATTTTTAGTAAGGGTATTTGGGTAATTTCCCCAACTCTCGTTCTGTCTCTGTAATAACTCTTTGAGCATTATAATATGCATTCGATGTATTTTCGAGGCTTAGAATATTTGTTTGGATACAAAATATTCAATTTTGGGAAATAAACACGTGTTAAACCTTTTCCCGGAGCATACGACGCAAACGTGGCATTTTCGCGACCGCGGAAGAATTTCCACGATCGCGGAAAACTGTTCAGCGTCGTCTTTAATGGAATTTGCATTTCGTTGATTGGGTTCGCCGTCGATTCACCAGGGGGGAGGGGAGATGCTCGACCGTTTTCCTAGCCTCTTCTGGGGCTATAAAAGGGTGGTCGGAGGTGGGTGGTTCTCCATCCACAGCTTCATCCATCTTTATCGCTCTCTTTGCCTTGTTTTGCTCTCGCCGGAGTTTCATCATCGTCGGAGCTGCTCGCCGGAGTTCTTCGTGGTTCGTATGGTGGTGCATTTGGTGGTCTGGAGTGGTAGCAGCCTCGGTCGAAGCCAGGAGAGCCCTCGTTCGTCGTCGTCGGTGAGCTCGATCGATTCTAGGGTTCGTCGGAGGAGGATCCGTGATCGCGGACATGAACACCGCGACCGCGGATGGTGCCCAGAAATCCGCGACCGCAGAATCCAAAACCACGACCGCGGTTTGCCTTAGCAAACGCAATCGTGGCTTTGGACGAGCCGATCACGGATGAAACCCTCGTTTCTTTCGTTTCCTTTGTTTCTCTAGATTCGTATTATTATTTGTATCGAATCTAACCTAGGGTTTCGTCGTGGGTTCGTTGCCGTCGTAGGATATCGTAACCCGATTCCGTTTCCAGTTTCCGGACCCAGAAACCCTACATCGTTCGTTCATCTCGATCAAGGAAAGTGGTGGTTCGCTCTTGCTTATCATTCCATGTTTTCGTTAATTATCAATTGTTTTTAATTGTTAATTAAATTGGAGTGAATGTTGTTTTCGTTTAGGAACAGTTTTTATAAATATATATGATTAAAATGTGACATTATGATAGGTTGTATATACTGCTAGAAACAACGCTATTATATATGTGTTTACCATGACGGTATTGGTATGGATTATTGTGTGGTTTTAACTGTATAGTTAGAACGAGTATTCATAGGAACGCTATGTACCTCGCAAGGTCTAGTCGTTTCTTTATAACTGGTATTAGTAGGATTTTTCCCTAGTACTTTATCTGGTCATGACTGTACCCTTACTCAAGGTAGGTGCACACAGCTGGTGCCAACATTCGGGATTTATTCCCTTCGATATCTCTCGTGATGAGATGATATATCTTTAAAGCTTGTAACGTTAATGTACGTTTTGTCACTAAATAAAATAAGTGCGGTTATGCACGTAATTAATTAACCTTCGGGCGAGAAGTACAACTTGGAAACCCGCCCGGACTTCGGTTAGAGTAAGTCTTCTTTCCAATCTGAATTCGCATTGTGCGGTGAGGTTGGTCGTGGACCCAAATGATCAAGTCGTTTTAAACGCTTGTGTGAAATTATAATGTTCCCAAACACTTGTCATACTTTCCGATAAGACTCAATCTTTTGGAGTCTTCTCTTCATACGTTTCCGATAAGACTCAATCTTTTGGAGTCTTCTCTTCATACGTTTTCCATAAGACTCGATCTTTTGGAGTCTTCTCTTGATCATATTGTTTCGTATATTCCATAGAAGTATCAAGGTTTACTATCGTCATCGACTTTCATTCGAGAAGCGATAGGTCTAACCTAATACGACTACTTAGAATCTTTCTATTTTACCCTTGCATAGTCTTTCATTAGACTAACCAACCGGTTATTTCCTTTTGCATGGTTGGCTGGTGTCATCCATCTCATATGGCACATGAGGTAAACTTCCCTTCCGTGAAGGCTAGTACGCGACAATTAAGGCAGATGGAGTTTTTAAGAGTTTTCTCAAGGTCGAAGATCCTAGGCGTAAGATCGCTCCGATCAAGACCCTTATGATATTTATCTAAAAGATTTCCGCTGTATTGAAACAAATTTTGTATTTCAAATGTATTTGGGATTTTACAGATGTAATCTGAGACCTTGGTTGAATAAATTTTATGATATTTAATATTATCGGTGTTATTTTATGGTTGATATAAAATGGTTAAGCCTTGGGTGGCTTCGGATGTGTAATCTGAGGTCACTAGCGGTAATACTTTCAAGGTTATATTTGGGGGTGTTACAGATTTGGTATCAGAGCCGAAAGTTTTTAAAATGGGTTGGGTTTCAAATTGTTTTACTGAGAACAAAAATTTTCCTAAACCGTTTACCCGTCCGTATTGAGAAAGTCGTTTAAATCCGAAAAAATTGATTTTTTGAATAAAACCATACTTGAATAAATGGGTTATTTTGAAATCTCTGTCATTCAAGCCGTGCCTTCTTTCTAGTCTGATATAGTAAGTTCGCTTCTATTTAGAAAGACTAATTCTCTTCTCGTCGCCTCGCATGATATGGGCGCATTCGTTTCACAACTGAGGAACAAGAAGGAAGCCGAGGTGGCCCCGCCATCTCCAGTCAGGCTCGAGTTCCCGGTTCCCCCTCCGTGCTTTGAGGTCGGGGAGCTCAGTTGTCCACCCGAGGAGGTGAAGACCGTACTCCCAGAGTCGGTGGTGTTGGTATCTGACAGGGCTGAGGTTCCCGAGGCGGAACCTGAAGCAGACCCAAGGGAGGATACCGAGGAAGAGGGGGTGCCGGCGGAGTACACTGGAGGGTACTTCGACGAAGACTTCGAGGTCGAGGAGGTTCCTGAGGAGGATCCCGAGGAGGATCCAGAAGAGGACCCAGAAGAAGACCCGGATGAGGATCCAGAGGAAGACCTGGAAGAGGAGGAGGACCCTGAGGAGGACCTCGAGGCGAACAGTTACGAGTCTGATGGCCTAGAGCACTTGCTGGTGGACAGTAAGGATCCGGGAATGCAATTCATTTTCCCAAGTCCGGTGCCGCCACTTGAGAGGGAGTATTCACCGTTGTCTCCTGCCGCTTGGGAGGCACTTGGTATTGTAGGTACCGTCAGGAGGAGGAGTGGGCCATTGGATGCACCAGAGGACCCGCAAGTGATCCCTACTCCGAGGAGGCCAATGGTGAGTCCTGATTCGCGGCATGTTCTTCACTAGAGTGAGATGGCTTCCTCAGAAGCGCGTCACCAGGTGGATGAGGTAGTTGAGCATGCTCGAGCGAGGGCAAGGTCATGGGAGTCAATGGGTACCCCGAGGTTGGTCCTGACTCAATAGGCCAGGCCAAGGCCCCGAGTGCTTGAGGAGTGCCTAGAGGAGTGGTTGAACGCCCTGTATGACATGGAGGAGAGGACATACGAGACAGAGCTCGGTCTCTCCCAAATGCTTGGGGACGTCCACGAGCTCCAAGAGTATATCCACCAGGCAAGGTTGCTACTCAACCCTCAGTACATGGTGAACATGGCAGACTTTCAACCAGGGTTTCTGGAAGAGTTTTGCTACCCACCGGGATCCGACGGGGCTGGGCCAAGTGTTCCCGTGTATAGGGAAAGACCGAGGGCACCGAGGCCTAGGGTTGAGTTGTGTTCTCCGGGGCCAAGTAGGGCAAGGAGTCCGACACCAGACCCCGAGGATAGACCCCTTTCGAAGAAGATGTGTATGAGGGATCCTGATTATACGAAGCGCTTTAGGGCACCATGAGGGAGGCCAGTGTTAGGTCTTAGCGTTTCTTTTTCTAGCTGTTTTGTTTTGGTTTCGTTAGAATTGTAGCCTCCTAGCAATTTTGTCTTACCGCTGGGAAGGGCTTTTCTATGTAAATCTTATCAAACTCAATTCCAATTCATCACATCAATAAAATTTTACCGGTTTGATCTATTCCAAGTCAATTTTTATACGTTGTGCATGTTAAATTATATTAATGTTGTGAAATACTTGGGAATTGATCGGTAAACAAATGGTGAACACAAGGAACACCCTTCGGGCTGGTGCTGGGCCAAGCAATAATCTCAGGCTGAATTTGAGGAATGCCGCAAATCCAGGGGATGAGAACGAGTCGGTTTCTCACAACAACCCTGTGGGCAGTGACCAAGTTTCGGTCAACCCTCAAGTGGTATTCGACGTTGCGGCAATTGAGGCTATTCGGGGGATCGTGATTCAAGCGGTCACCGACATTATGCGGCCAATCGCACCACAAGCACAAGGTGTGTCAATTCCTCAAGTGGTACCTAGATTCGAGGAGCTAGTTGTCCATGTGCATCATGAGGATGCAGTCAGGGACAGAGGCAATTATGGTCGAGCGTTGAAGGCCATTAGCTCTATGAAGCCTGACAGCTATGATGGAAAGGGAGAGTCAATCAAAGTGGCATATTGGTTCTCACACATGGAAAGGTTATTCAGAAACGTCAAGTGCACTGAAGCTGAGAAAGTGCACATTGCTCCCTTCAACTGAAGGAGGTGGCTCGTGAATGGTGGGAAAGCACCGCTCTAGCTGATCATCCTGGTTTGAACTGGGGAATATTTAAGACGAAAATGACTGATCGTTTCTTTTCCCGGGCTGTGAGTGAAGAGAAGCATTAGGAGTTTCTCTATCCGAAGATGAATGGATTGAAAGTGACTGAGCTTGCGGCCAAGTTCAATCACCTGTTGTAGTACGCTGGGCCCAAAGTGTCCAGTGAAGAGCAGAAAATCTAGCATTTCCACGAGTGGATGAATTCGTACATCAAGCCACTGATGATGCACCACGGATGCTCTACTCTGGAGCAGTACATGGATGTTGCCTACAAGTTGGAGTTGACGAGAAAGCGCAATCACCAGAGACCGGCACAGAACCAGCCTCAGGCAAGTGAGTTCAAGCGACCCGCGCCACCGTCAAACTTTGCCAGGTCTAGTCGGGCGAGAACGGAGACAACTCAGGGAGGGTCGACGCAATGCTCGGGTCAGGCAAAGAATCCAATCCAGTGTTACAATTGTGGCACGTCGGGGCACAAGAGCAATGAATGCCCAAAGGATAGGAAGACGTGTTTTGTCTGCGGGAAGGATGGGCACTTGCAGACGTTTTGTCCGCAAAGGAGACAAAAGGGGGCTGAGTCACAACAAGGGTCCGTTAGTCATGACAACCGACCCAGATTCAAACCAGTGGAGGCTCCTAATCCTTCGACACAAACAACTGCTCAGAACAAGGGGAAAGCCCCAGCTGCTTCAGGAGGTCAAGGTCAGCGACTCTACGAGATGCGTGAGGCTGACGGACCTAATGCTCCGATTTCTCAAGGTACTCTATACCTTCATTCTACTTTTGTGTGTATATTGTTTGATTCGGGTGCTACTCATTCTTTCATCTCGGAGAGTTGTGAAAGTAAGCTAGGCTTAGTGCAATTAGGCTTGTGAGCCTTTTGTTGTGAATCTTCCTAATGGTGAACAGTTGGTTGGAACCAAGCGTCTGTCAGAATTTTTGATTACTATTTAATGTCGGAAGTTCGAGGCAGATTTGATTTGTATAGCCATGGCTCCATACGACATTATTCTCGGGATGGATTGGCTGACGCGTCATGGGGCGGTGATCGATTTCAGCTCAAGAACTGTGACAATTTCATCTGGGGGCCAATTTGTATGCAAGTTTAAGGGTCGTAATGACGCTGATAACGGCAAGTTCATCAATGCGCTGGCTGCGTGTAAGCTACTTCGACAAGGTTGTGTTGGGTACTTGTGCTATCTGGATAAGCCCAAGAGAGATGAGCCTTCAGTTCTTGATATTCCTGGCATTCATGAGTTTCCGGATGTCTTTCCGGAGGAGATTCCTAGTTTACCCCCGAATCGTGACGTGGAGTTCACCATTGATCTCGAGCCTGGTACCGCGCCAATTTATAAGGTACCGTACCGGATGGCTCCAGCAGAGATGCAAGAGTTGAAGAAGCAACTCGAGGACCTTCTTGAGAAAGGATATATAAGGTCGAGTGCATCGCCTTGGGGTGCTCCGGTCTTGTTTGTCAAGAAGAAGGATGGGTCGTTCCGACTTTGTATTGACTATCAAGAGTTGAATAAGGTCACGATCAAGAATAAGTATCTGTTGTCGAGGATTGATTATCTGTTGGATCAACTGCAGGGAGCAAAGGTCTTTTCCAAGATCGATATGAGATCTGGTTACCATCAACTCAGGATTCGTGGGGAAGATATTCCGAGGACTGCTTTTCGGACGAGGTATGGTCACTACGAGTCTGTAGTCATGCCATTTGGACTTACTAATGCTCCCACAGTCTTCATGGATCTGATGCATCGATGTTTCCACCAATATCTGGATAAGTTTGTGGTGGTCTTCATCGACGATATTCTGATCTAGTCCCCGAGTGAGAAGGCTCACGAGGAACATCTTCGGATCACATTGTCAGTCCATAGACAGAATCAGCTGTATGCGAAGTTATCTAAGTGTGACTTCTAGATCAAGAAAGTGGCTTTCTTAGGCCATGTGATCAATGAGGATGGGGTTATGGTCGACCCCCAGAAGATTAAAGCGGTAGCCAACTGGAAGCGGCCTCAGAATGTGAAGGAGGTGCATAGTTTCTTGGGACTCGCTGGATATTACAGACGGTTCGTGGAGGGATTTTCTAAGATCGCTCTACCTATGACCGGTTTGCTCCGCAATGTCCATAAGAAGTTTGTCTGGTACGACAAGTGCGAGGCCAGTTTCCAGAAGTTGAAGAAGTGTCTGACCTCCGCACCAGTTTTGGCGCTATCAGAAGGAATTGATAGTTATGTGGTCTATAGTGATGCTTCAAAGCATGGGTTAGGATGTGTATTGATGCCTAAGGGGAAGGTTATTGCGTACGCATCTTGACAGTTGAAAACCTATGAGGCAAACTATCCGATGCATGATCTGGAGTTAGCGGTTGTGGTTTTCATGTTGAAGATTTGGAGGCACACTCTATATGGTGTTAGGTGCCAAGTCTTCACCGATCATAAGAGTCTCAAGTATGTGTTCACTCAGAAGGAGTTGAATATGAGACAACGTTACTGGTTAGAGCTACTCAAGGACTACGACATCGAGTTGTTGTATCATCCGGGCAAGGCTAATGTAGTAGCCAATGCATTGAGCCGGAAGATGCCGCACGAGACCGTAGTGGCTCTACTCACTGCTCAGACCAAACTGAACCAAGGATTGTGCGAGAATGACGTCTTGTACGATCAGCGTCGAGGATGCATGGGTATGCTGGAGATTCAGGCTATGCTACTTGATCAGATTAGGGAGAAGCAGGTTGATGATGTGGTCTTGGTGAAGTTAAGCAGTGAAGTGATGGACGGGAAAGCTTCCGGATTCGTGATTCAGGAGGATGGATCACTCTAGTTTTAGGACCGGATTTGTGTGCCTGGCGTGGATGGCCTTCGCCAGTTGGTGATGAAGGAGGCACATTCGTCAGCTTATCTGTACATACAGGCTCCAGTAAGATATATAAAGACCTCAAAAAGAAATTATGGTGGCCCAATATGAAGTGGGACGTAGCAGAATTTGTAGCGAAATGCTTGACTTGTCAGAAGGTCAAGATAGAACACCGTAGACCAGGTGGTGAATTGCTAACTCTCCCAGTGCCAGAATGGAAATGGGAGGATATTGTTATGAACTTCATCACAGGGTTACTGAAGACTCAGAGTCAAAAGGATCCTATATGGGTAATTATTGACAGACTCACGAAGAGTGCTCACTTCGTGGCAATTAAGTCAACATGGGGAACCCAGAAGCTATCAGAAGTGTTCCTATACGAGATTGTCTGTTTGCATGGTACAAAAAAGACCATTGTATCGGATCGTGACGGCCTATTCATGTCGAGATTCTGGAAGGAACTCCACAAGGCCATGGGAACCGAGTTGAGGTTCAGTACTGCGTTTCATCCTCAGACGGATGGACAGTCTGAGAGGATCATCCAGACACTGGAAGATATGCTAAGAGCTTGCGTACTCGATCGTCCGACCAGCTGGGAGAACAACCTAAGTCTGATTGAGTTCACGTACAACAATAGCTAGCATGCTACCATTAAGATGGCTCCATTCGAGGCATTGTACGGTCGAAAGTGAAGATCTCCAATTTGTTGGGATGAGAATGCCGACAAGGTTCTGCTCGGACCAGAGTTAGTCGAAAAGACTGCCTCGGACATTGCTTTGATCAGACAGAGGATGTTGACAGCTCAGAGTTGACAGAAGTCTTACGTAGATCTGAAGCGCAGGAATGTCGAGTTTGAGGTTGGTGACAAGGTGTTTGTTAGGGTGTCGCCCTCGGACATTGCTTTAACCCTCGCTACGTGGGACCGTTTGAGATCCTTGATAGGGTAGGGTCTCTAGCGTATCGTTTAGCATTGCCGTCGTCGGCGCATCCAGTGCATAACGTGTTCCACGTGTCCTTGTTGAGGAAGTACGTGTCAGATGTGTCTCATGTGCTGAGTTATGAGGATATCGAGATTCAGGCAAATGGTACCTACGAGGAGATACATGTGCGTATTCTCGAACGTCTCGAGAAGCACTTGCGGAACAAGGTGGTACCATTAGTACGGATCCTTTGGTCCAAGTCTGGATCTGAAGAGGTTACTTGGAAAACCTGGGAGACTGAGGTTGATATGCTTAGTCGTTTTCCCGACCTATTTTCGGCCTAGTTTCGGAGTCAAAACCTTTTAAGGGGGTAGTGATGTAACGTCCCTCATTTTTTTTCTCTATTTTGGCCAAGTTTTGGGATCGAAACTTTTTTTAAGAGGGAGGTGATGTAATACCCCTTATTTTAGTAAGGGTATTTGGGTAATTTCACCAACCCTTGTTCTGTCTCTGTAATAATTCTTTGAGCATTATAATATGCATTCGATGTATTTTTGAGGCTTAGAATATTTGTTTGGATACAAAATATTCAATTTCGGGGTTTAAACACGTGTTAAACCTTTTCCCGGAGCATACGACGCAAACGTGGAATTTCTGCGACCGCGGAAGAATTTCCGTGATCGCGGAAAACTGTTCAGCGTCGTCTTCATCGAACTTTGCATTTTGCCGGTTGGGTTCATCGTCGATTCGCCGGAGGGGGGTGCTCGATCGTTTGCCTTGTCTCTTCTGGGGCTATAAAAGGGTGGTCGGAGGTGGGTGGTTCTCCATCCACAGCTTCATCCATCTCTCTCGCTCTCTTTGCCACGTTTTGCTCTCGCCGGAGTTTCGTCGTCGTCGGAGCTTCTCACCGGGGTTCTTCATGGTTCGTGTGGTGGTGCATTCGGTGGTCTGGATGGGTAGCAGCCTCGGTCGAAGCCAGGAGAGCCCTCGTTCGTCGTCGTCGGTGAGCTTGATCGATTATAGGGTTTGTCGGAGGAGGATCCGCGATCGCGGACATGAACACCGCGACCGCGGATGGTGCCCAGAAATCCGCGACCGCGGAATCCAAAACCGCGACTACGGTTTGCCTTAGCAAACGTAATCGTGGCTTTGGACGAGCCGGTCACGGATGGGACCCTCGTTTCTTTCATTTTCTTTCGTTTCTCTAGATTCGTATTATTATCCGTATCGAATCTAACCTAGGGTTTTGTCGTGGGTTCGTTGCCGTTGTAGGAATCCGTAACCCGATTCTGTTTCCAGACCCAGAAACCCTACATCGTTCGTTCGTCTCGATCAAGGCAAGTGGCGGTTCGCTCTTGCTTATCATTCCATGTTTCCGTTAATTATCAATTGTTTTTAATTGTTAATTAAATTTGAATGAATGTTGTTTTCGTTTGGGAACTGTTTTTATAAATATATATGATTAAAATGTGACATTATGATAGGTTGTATATACTGCTAGAAACAACGCTATTATATCTGTGTTTACCATGACGGTATTGGTGTGGATTATTGTATGGTTTTAACTGTTTAGTTAGAACGAGTATTCGTAGGAACGCTATGTACCTCGCGAGGTCTAGTCGTTTCTTTATAACTGCTATTAGGAGGATTTTGCCCTAGTACTTTCTCTGGTCATGACTGTACCCTTACTCAGGGTAGGTGCACACATCTGGTGCCGACATTCGGGATTTATTCCCTCCGATATCTCTCGTGATGAGATGATATATCTTAAAAGCTTGTAACGTAAATGTATGTTTTGTCACTAAATAAGATAAGTGCGGTTATACACGTAATTAATGAACCTTCGGGCGAGAAGTACAACTTGGAAACCCGTCCGGACTTCGGTTAGAGTAAGTCCTCTTTCCAATCTGAATTCGCATTGTGCGGTGAGGTTGGCCGTGGACCCAAATGATCAAGTCGTTTTAAATTCTTGTGTGAAATTATAACGTTCTCAAACACTTGTCATACTTTCCGATAAGACTCAATCTTTTGGAGTCTTCTCTTCATACGTTTCCGATAAGACTCAATCTTTTGGAGTCTTCTCTTCATACGTTTTCCATAAGACTCGATCTTTTGGAGTCTTCTCTTGATCATATTGTTTCGTATATTCCGTAGAAGTATCAAGGTTTACTATCGTCATCGGCTTTCATTCAAGAAGCGATGGGTCTAACCTAATACGACTACTTAAAACCTTTCTATTTTACCCTTGCATAGTCTTTCATTAGACTAACCAACCGGTTATTTCCTTTTGCATGGTTAGCTGGTGTCATCCGTCTTATATGGCACATCATGTAAACTTTCATTCTGTGAAGGCTAGTACGCGACAATGAAGGCAGATGGAGTTTTTAAGAGTTTTCTCAAGGTTGAAGATCCTAGGCGTAAGATCGCTCCGATCAAGACCCTTATGATATTTATCTAAAAGACTTCCGCTATATTGAAACGAATTCTGTATTTCAGATGTATTTGGGATTTTACAGATGTAATTTGAGACCTTGGTTGAATAAATTTTATGATATTTAATATTATCGGTGTTATTTTATGGTTGATATAAAATGGTTAAGCCTTGGGTGGCTTCGGATGTGTAATCTGAGGTCACTGGCGGTAATACTTTCAAGGTTATATTTGGGGGTATTACAAAGTAAGTTGGGTGTCAAGGGATAAACAGTATAGTTGGTTGGCTTTAAAGCCAAAAATTTTGTATATATATATATATAATATAACGATTATAGATCTCGTTGGGGTGGTATTGTAGACATCTTCACGTATTTTGTAACTCCTTAATATATGTAATGTTCAGTAGTCTTAGATGGGGTGGTATTGTGGACAAAAGTGCAAATTTTGTAACGGCTTAATATATGTAATGTTTAGCAGACCTTTACTGATATTCACATGTTTTGTGTCCGTATACAAATTAGATGTTCTGGTATTCGTTGTATGATTAAATTGCATTTATGATTGCTTTGACGATATTCAACTTTTATGTAGTATGATATTCTTATAGTAGTATTCTATATTTGTGCTGTATTCGATTACCAAAATGTGACTTCCAATTCAGGCACAAATGGACGACAATGAGGACGACGATGATTTTGTAACACCAATGAAATCTATCCAACCAAATGTGAAGAGGAACATTAAGCTACCAGCTACAAAAAAGAGTCCATGGTTCAATAGGATTATAAACGCAAGAAAAATGATCACTAAAGAACAACATGTATTATATTCGTATGTTGTTACTCACGTTGCGGATGGGTTAGTGTTTACTACTGAAGTGTGTTGCATTTAATGATTACGCTTCTATTTTGATTCATCTACTGTCTCTCCTTTATCAGGGAAGTCTTATTTTACTACAATGATAGAACACTTGATGCGAGCGAATTTCGGTCACTTGAAGAATCCACCATTATTTCAATTAGTATTGTCGACTTGTGGTGGACATAAATGATTTAGAAGAGGCTCGAAACCATACAATTGCATCGAAGTTGTTCGTTCATCCATCAACTATGGTAGGTATTCAGTTTTTTACATTGTGATATTCACATGTCATTCAATGATATTCACTGAATCCTTATTCGTTTTTGCATAAGCAGATTGGCCCCCTCGCCAGCCTGAATAAAGTTGAATACGCTTCAAAGTTCTCCATATTCAAATATGGGATGGATGAATTGGTAGCGAGCCTCAACCATTCATCTCTAGTGGAAGCAGATTTGGTAATAACTCATCCAACTATATTTATTTTATATTATCACTCTTAAAAATGATCTATTGATATTCGTCAATTAACATTTTGTTGCAATGACATGTTTTCTTTCCCATTCTGAAACATGAGCATTTTTTCCTTGTATGCTTCAACTTCATGCGTTCGAAGATAGAGATTATTGATAATTCCACAGGTGGCGATGAGGACCCGATAGCAAAATATGGTGACACAATGACCATACTGGTAATAAGATATCACTCAAATCAGGAAATGTTGAAATGTTTTTCTACTATAACTTACATGGATTCGAATTGTTTGTTATGTTTGCCCACAACGCAAGATGTTCTTTGAAAATATCGATTCTTTGAATCTCGGCACAAGGTGCAATGGTTTTACCAGAGGTCGTATGTCCATTTTGAAAATGATGTGGCGTGATAACACAAACAAGGTCGACTACGGGGTATATTTAATGCGCCATATGGAGACATATTTTGGACAGGGAGTGAAAAATTGGCAAACTGTATTTAAGCTTAACTCTAAGAAATGTATGGTTCCATTGCACCATATGTATATCCATGCCCTTATAACGTCTAAGATGAACAGTATGAAAGACTTCATCATCGAAGAGGCGATGTTATGCGGGTACAAACCATGATCTCAGGATGGCAAATCAAATGGTAAGGGAGAATACATAGTAGTGGGGCATTTAAATTATCATCTTATAGTTTTTTAAAGCACAATTTGTTCTTTTTTGTACGACTACTTAGACATTTTATTCTACTACCTAACAATGTAGTTTACATTACCAAGTTATTGATATTCACAAATCTTTTCTCGGTATGCAATTTCGTTGTTTTGGTATACACGATTGATGAATTATATAACGGTATAGTTTAGGGATTTCGATTAGGGAAGTTAAGTAGAGGTTATGAATGTACAAATTTGCATTACCAAGTTATTGATATGCACGAATCTTTGTCGGTATGTAATTTTTATGTTATGGTATTCACGATACATGAAGTGTATAATGGTATAATTTGTGCATTTCGATTAAACAAGTTAAGCAGATTATATGAATGTATGAAATACACAAAGATATTTAATCACTTCACCTTTATTGCCAAAACATATGATTGAATAACATCAATAAATTCATAAAACAAATGCCCAAATCCCAAATACATGGATATGAATAGCTAATGAATATCGCAATACATATTATGAATATCAAAATAATAATGTCGCATATTACTAGACTAGACATATTCTTTGTAATTTCTGCTATCATGTCTGGCATACGTGTTGCACCTTTTGCATTTCCTCATGCCTTTTATTGCATTTTCGGCTACAACTTTTTTTTCCCAGCTTCGGCTATAGACTTCTCCTTTCCATCTTTGTACCTCTTCCCGCTGCCTTTGTTCTTCGCTTGTACTGGAGGTTGAACGTAGACCTCATCTGGCACACTAATTCCCGCAAAGCTCTCTACCATTGATTCTCTTACTCCTTCTTCCTTGTTTTCAGAGTTATCATCTACTTTGTATTCTGACTTCTTGTTCTTCAATGTTAATAGCAAATCATATATCTTCTCATTGTCTTCCTCCACAGTTCCAACACAAGAATATACACTAACCATAATTCGTTCATCATAGCTTGTTTCTTTTCTATTCTTACACTCTGATCTCATACGTCATTAGGAACACCGCTCTTTGCCCTTGTTGCAACACCTTTGCTCCATCTATCTAGTATTAGTTGTTCAAGAACCTTTTCATAACTATAAGATTTCAAAGCGGTGAAGATATGACGACACTGTAAACCAACTTTGTTGAACATCATGCAGCTGCACGTAGTGATTTTGTGACGCAATGGATGATCTACTTGAAATAAATCTCCACTCCCCTCCTTTACTGTATATGTCAATTGGTCCTCACCTGCGCATGAATACCATTTGGTAAAACAACGAATATCAACCATAGCTAACTGCATATCTCTTGACCAAATATGAATATCGGTGCATGTACTAGTGTATATCAATGCAACACTCATAAATCAAAAAATTGAATAACATGATTTTCAAGTCATAAATACAGTTATGCAAAGCTCCATGTCGATATTCACAACTTTAAGCATTAGTATGCACGATATGCACTTTTAACAATTCTTATAAAAAGCAAATTGTAGTGAATACGTTAACGCGATATTTGAATATCAGACCACATTGTAAATATCGTACATGGTGTCTCATTAGGGACAGAACAATCGAACCACGTTGCGGTAATCTCTTCTTGAACCTGAGAAGATATTTTCACGGTATACATCTCAGAAGCATGCTTCTCAATCAATAATGACGTTTTCAATACATGCGTCCATGTGTCTGATTCGGTATCATTCCTCATCTGGTTATAACGTTGGGTTTCCATTGCACTATCAAAGTGCATCAATAGCTCAACAAAGCTAAAGTTCCTATTTGAATAATTACCAAAAAAACTGTTTTGAGACTCCGATATTGATGTTATGCGAACCAGACCACCAAGCACAATATCCTTAAAGAACACTGGGATCTAATAGCGTCGTAGATCAAACATATCATCGAACCAAGGTTTCTTATCGAGCTCATACTCGATCACAAATTCTTTCCATCCATCCTCAAACTCTGAGACTGTATGTGTATCATCACAAACCAACTTGCCCAACTTCTTTCTGAAATCCTTTGAATTATTTTATTTTTTGCACCAACCTTTTTCGACACCTTCTCCATGATGTGCCACATACATAAACAATGTCTGGTTTGGGGCAATACATTCTCAATAGAAATCTTCATCGCAAGATCCTGATTAGTCACAAGGATCTTTGGTGCATGGCCCATTGCTTTCTGAAAGTGCACGAAAAGCCATTCGTACCATTCCACGTCCTCCTTCATGACCAATCTTATACCGAATGTAAGACTTTTCTTGTGATTATCACCCCCAGTGAATGGTGTGAATACCATATAGTACATGTATGCATATACATTAAAATATTTTGCATATCGAAATACAAGAAATTTTTAAATCTCAAACTCTCTATACTAAAGTACATGTTTGTTCTATAGGTCGAGTCAAAGGAAACCACATCTCTAAAACCAGCGAAATTCGGACGTGAGATCGGATCTGCCAATATAACCTCATTAACTGTTGTTCATTGTTCACATCATACTCAAAGTAAAAGGCATCGCATTGCTCCTTCTTTGTAAACCTATTAATCACCATTTGCGCATCAACATTTGTGATGTGCGACATTAGATCTCGTTTGAAATTCCGAAAGTCCATTGACATCGCCCTCATGTTCCCATATCCACCAACCATCTATTTTAAGAGATTAAAAGACCTTACTGGCCCCAAGTCCGCCTTTGCACAGCTCATCATAAATTTTTTATGTCTAATGTCCATCTTCCTACTACTTTTGAGAAAATGCCTTGTTGTATTCGGTATGATATCGTGGTTGTGTCTCTCTGTAAAGTTGTCAACAACGTAGGTGATGCCATCATTACACTTCAGAGAGATTTTTGCACCACACCCTATCCTATTATATGTCGTCTTACGTTTGCTCGTACTATTGGCTACATTCTTGAATCCAGACCTGTTGCACACAAAGTATTTGATCTTAACAACATCTGAGTGGCTGAATTTGTGCGAAATGCTTGATCTAACATCAAAACCAATTGTGGATGCATATTCACGATAGAATGCTTCTCCTACATCCAAGGAATTAAAGCTTTTTCCAAGCACCGGTTTTAATGGAAAGGGGACATAGTGGAACCCAATGCTTTGTGTTTCTGTCGTCGGGGTCAATTACACACTCTGTACCATACACGAAATTAGCCTCTTCTTCGTCTGACAAGCCATCATCAGATATGTCAACATCATTGCCCGAGGAAGAGGACCGCATATCTACACAACATCATTGCATAACTATTCAGTCTTTAAGAATATCAGTATATATACGATGAAGGCGGCGATGGAAACCCTAAATCCAACAAGATGTTGTTATGCCAATTATATATTAACATATTCACATTTTACGTGTCAATATGCATAGTGTTAACTCTAAAATTGGGAATATGATTTTTAAATTCGAATATCAATTACCACATACTGCATATCTATTCAGTCTTTATGCATATCCGTATATATACGATGTAGGCGGCGATGGAAACCCTAAATCCATAAAGCTTAACAGGTATGCAAATTATATGTTACAATATTCAAAGTTTACGTGTCGATATACAAAACAGTTAACTTTTCAGAGTTTGTGAATATGATTTTTAAATTGGAATATCATTTAACACATACTGCATATCTATTCAGTGTTTATGAATATCAGTGTATATACGATTGACCATGATCACGAATATCAGTTATTCAAAACCACTTGAAAGATATTCCGATTATGTGCTCTGATATTCACATATTTAACAGATATGTAGATTATATATAACAGTATTCATTTTTTCGTGTCCACATCTAAATTCTCACTTTCAATTTTTTGCATATACTAATATGCATAAACGTACACAGAATATGCGTGTTATCTAATAACAGTGGCATCAGAAAATCGAAATCGATTAAATGCATAATAATGATAAATCAAAGTCGTCTCTAGGCAGACCCGAATTCCGCTGAATCATACATGCTTGTCAAAATCAGTAGTCAATGAACTATCAAGAACTCAACGGTAAACCCTAAAGTTCACATCAAGTTCAAATCATTCATAAAAAGCACAAAGAACAGTTTGAATATCATAGAACAATGAACTAATACGAACTAACCTTCTTCCATGTTCAATTATGGTATTTGAGAACGAGAATTTTCGCCTTTGGTTATGGTGAAGAAAACCGGCAATGGAGTAGAGCGGGAAGCAGACGTAGAAGACGTAGCTACCACCGTCGTTCAATGAGAAAGATTGCATATTATCTCTCCTATTTTAGATTTTTTTTTCTCATCCATTTTTTATGGTAACTAAACTCTTATGGGCCTTGTTTTATGGAAACTCACCTACCATAAAATCCCTACAACCCCTTAATCCATCCCTCCATTTCCTTTAATCCAACGATCCTCATTTATGCACTCGTTTCACCACAAGAATCGTTTTACTTGAGCGCCCCTCTATATTATATATATATATAGGATTAGCTTCATGTGAGGAGCACCTTGAGGGTGAAAAGTGATGAGCATTCTAGGTCATTCATTTCAATATTACAATACATCCTACTACACCCTATCCTAGTCAACGGTCAGCATTGATCGGTCAACGGTCAACGTTGGCAGTTCAACAGTCAACGTTGACCGACCGTTGACCAGTCAACACCCAGATTTGTTTTATTTTTTTTGTACTTTGGTTTTTTTTCCTACACGTTTCCATTTTAAACTATTAATGAAAAAATCTGAACAATTAGTTCTTAAAGTTGAACAATTATATGTTAAAAGTTGAACAATTAAAATTTGAAAAATATTAAAGTTGAACAATTGTATCTGAAAAGTTGAACAATTGTATATTAAAGCTGAACAATTTCATTTTTATAGTTAGAAAACTGTAGCTATGTACATAAATTTGAACAGTTGTATCTTAATGTTGAACAATTTTATTTTTTTAATAATTTTTTAGGCTGGCCGTTTTTTCCGTCTTTACTATTCTTATTTTTCTACACATTTAGGATTTAGGGTTAATATTTTGAACATTTTGAGTTGTATTATGTTTATAGTACATTATAAATAAAACTTCTAATTTATTGGACAATTGTTAAAATTTTAATGTATCTTTTGTTATAAGTTTGAATTTTCATGCAATTTTATTCAACTTTTCTGGTTCATTTGTTCTGTAATACCCACACCACATTGGACCGGCCCATCACAGGGCTGCAGCCCATACACCCCAACCCATCCTTGGGGGCTCCACCTATAACAGGCAGCCATTCGCCAAGAGGTTGTTGGTGAGTCTCGAACTCGAGACCTCACCCTTTAACAAGAAGTCCAACGCCCTCTTGTTATCAATTGTGCTGCTCTGATACTATTATGTAATACCTCGACAGCTTAACGGCCCGGCCCATCACAGGGCTGCAGCCCATACACCACAACCCTTTCTTGGGGGCTCCACCTATAACAGGCAGCCATTTCCAATAGGTTGTTGGTGAGTCTCGAACTCGAGACCTCACCCTTTAACAAGCTGCCAAAGCATCACTTGTCACCAATTGCGCTGTATTGGAAATGGCTGCCTGTTATAGGTGGAGCCCCCAAGGAAGGGTTGGGGTGTATGGGCTGCAGCCCTGTGATGGGCCGGGCCGTTAAGCTGTCGAGGTATTACATAAAAAGTACACTTTTGAGATGGACAGTGGCTCCGAGCGCATCGGCCCAGCCATTTCTCTCCCCAATGAGCGTGCAGCTCATGTACCCCAACCCATCCCCCAAACTGAGGAGGTTGTTCGTGAGTCTCGAACTCGAGACGACCTCACGCTTTAACAAGCAGCCTAACGCCCACTTGTTAAAGCGGGAGGTCTCGAGTTCGAGTCTCACGAACAACCTCCCCAGTTTGGGGGATGGGTTGGGATACATGGGCTGCGGCCCATGGGGGATAGAAATGGCTGGGCCAATGCGCTCGGAGGCCCCTATCCAACATAAAAAGTGTACTTTTTATGTAACATCCCCAGGCCAGCCACCGCGCCACCAACCGGTGCCGGTGCCGCCTGGTTGTCCACATGGGCCAGCACAATTGGTAACAAGTGGGCGTTAGGCCGCTTGTTAAAGCGGGAGGTCTCGAGTTCGAGCCTTGCGAACAACCTCCCCAGTTTGGGGGATGGGTTGGGGTGTATGGGCTGCGGCCCATGTGGATAACCAGGCGGCATCGGTTGGTGGCGCGGTGGCTGGCCTGGGGATGTTACATGTTCAACCTTATATATTGTTAAAAAGGTTGTTCAGCTTGTAAGATACAATTGTTCAATTTTTTAGAAACAATTTTACGAGGAAAGCGTGTAGGAAAACAAGAATAAAAAACATATTTTATTCCGAAAAGAAAATTGGCCAACTTTAAGATATAATTGTTAAATTTTTTTGGTATAATTGTTCAATCTCATATATTGTTTAAAAAACATTGTTCAACTTTTAACATACAATTGTTCAAGTTTAATAGGAAATTGTTTAACTTTTTTTAATATAATTTTATGATAAAAACGTGTAGGAAAATAAGAAAAAAGGAAGGAAAAAAATTTGCCCGGGGAAAAAAATTGCCCGAAAAAAAAACTAATGTTTGCTTAGTGAAACAGTCGTCTAAGCTCAAAAATGAAATTGTTCAGCTTTAAGATACAATTGTTCAACTTTTCAGATACAATTGTTCAACTTTATATATTATTCAAAAATATCTGTTCAAATTTTAATGTACAATTGTTCAAATTTAATAGGAAATTATTCATTTTTTTAGAAATAATTTTATGATGAAAATGTGTATAAAAACAAGAATAAAAAAAGTTTGACAAAAAGTTAGTTTGACCGGTCAACGGCCAGCGTTACCGTTGACTGTTGACCAGTCAATGGTCAGATATTGACCATAGTGTGTGATTGAGTGTGAGAGAGTGTATATTTGCTATGATAGACTTTTCATCATAGTCTTTTATTGTCCCAAAATGGTTGGTTCTTATTTCTCCTCATGTTTCATCTTAAGCATCTGTTTCATCGGAGCCCAATTTGCCTATGTGTCGTCACTCAAGAAGAGGCCTAAATTCTACATGCCGGCCTCAAATTCAATTTGCGTATGTGTCGTCATTCATCCAACCATCATCCACCACATCGTCCAATTTTAAAAAATGTTATAATAGTTGATATAATTTACTTAAATATTAATCGTTATTTTGTTATTAAAATATAATAGCGGACGTGGGAACTCGGGTCGGAGCGCAGCGATCCGCATTAGTTATATATTAAAAGTTAGATTTAATTATAGATTAATTCTTATCAATTAAGAAAGATATTTTTTTCATCAATTATATAAAAGTCGGAAATGATAATTTTTTTTTTCAAAAATCGTGAACTTCTTTTCTAAATAATCAATATTTACTAATGATGATAGAGATCAAGATCATTTTTTGTCTCATTCTCATCCGTTTCCATTGCTAATATATACGCTTATATATAATATGATTTATTTTTAGGCCGTGGTAGCACTTCAATTTTCGTACACTTCTTATTTGTAATTTATAATCCTTATAATTCTAAAGTTTTTTCGGAATTTTGATAAAGTAATTTTTGAAATTTTAAATTTGTGTTTTATGAGATAATACAAAAATAATAAACTTGTGTATCTGCAGTTTTAAATATTAAATTTTGATAAAGTAAATTTAAATTTTAAAATACAAATTTTAAATTTGTATTTTAAATTTTTAAAATTTAAAATTTGTGTTTTATGAGATAAACTTGTGTATCTGCAGTTTTCCTCTTCTTGAGATTTTGTGCAAGAAAAAATCCCGCCTTTTTCTTCTCCTCTCTCCTCCTTCATTTGCTCACCTGTTTTGGTTTGAAGTTTCAGCCTTACCCTCCCCACTCGCCGCCGTGACCAGGACAGCCGGACTGGTCCACGCCGACTGCTGGTTGTGTCAATTTGACATTGAAAGGCTGTAAGTTCTGTTCTCTATACAACCTGATCAATTAAATATGTAAATTTGTTAGGGTTTAGTTATGGCCTTATGGGTTGGTTTTTTATTTAATTATTGATTTTTTTTTGTGGCAGTGATTTTTTTATGGTTAGATCACTTAGATTAATCTAGTCGAATTTAGTCTTGGTTGTTAAATTGAGAATCTGCGTTGAATACTTGAGTTTTTTATGATTCGATTTCTGTGGAATTGAATGAAAATTGTAAACTATTGTATGTAGTTTTACTTTGATTAGTTTATTGGTTTATTTATTTCTATGAATTTTGTTGAACTTTCTTAGTTAATGACGTTGGGTTGTAGTCTTGAAGACATTGAATCAAATAATGTTGATAGTAATTTAATGTTGAATCAAATATCCTGACCCCAATTATGAACTTTTCTGCGCCAGTGTTATCACGTAATCAATGGAGCCGGTGGCCAGAAGGACTCGCCAGTGTTATCACGTAATCAATATCATTTTTTTCTCATTCTCATCCGTTCCTATTATTAATATATACGCTTATATTTAATATGATTCATTTTTAGGCCTCGGTAACTCTTCAATTTTAATACACCTTATTCTAACCTGTCAAACAAGCCTAACACTACCCAAGTAAAGGTGGACTGAGGATAAGGAAAAGTGAAGACATGAACAAAGTATTGTAAATAAGATTACTATGAAAAATACTAGCTGATCCAACCAATATTTGGATCAAATTAATCACAGAAAAATATCTAAAAGCAAAATCCATCCTCACCTATGAAAGAAAGCAAAACACAAACTACTCTTGACAATGGAGTAATCTTACTAAATTACTACCAGAATTTAGAAAAGGAATCCACTGGGAACCAGAGAATGGCAACACAATTAATTTCCTGCTGGACAACTGGCTGTCGATAAGAAAGCTCATCAACCATGCAAAAGATAAATTTGTAATAGATGAAACAGAAAAAGTAACTAATTACCTACACTACAACAAAACCTGGAAAATACAAGAACTATAAAAATACTTTGAAAAAGACATAATCGATACCATTTTACAGAAGCAACTACCTAATAATGAATTCCATGATAGACTATATTGAAAACATAACAAAAATGGATGGTTCTCAACTAACATTGCTATGTCAATTATATATGAAAACAAGGGGTTAGTTGAAACTAATTTGGATTGGATATGGCAACTAGATATCCCATACAAAATCAAAAACTTCATATGGAAAGTAAGTCAAAATGGTATTCCAACTAAAAGAAAGCCTTACGAACGACATATTGCAGTCCCCCTAGAATGCACAATGTGTAACCAGGGAGACGAAGATCTAACACACATCCTGACTACATGTACCCATACCAAACATATACTCAAGATTTTGGACCCACATTTAGAAAGAATACTAAGTAATACTAATACGGACAATAAAACCCCCCTCAACTACTTAACAAACTAAAAGACAAAACTAACATGAAATCAATGGAAACCTTATCAACCATTTAGTGGAGTATCTGATATCAAAGAAACCTTAAGATATTTGGAGAACAAGATAAACCTAAAATCACAAATCTCAAAGAATTCATCCTAAAGCAACAATAAGATTTGATCACAACAAAACGAGAAAAAGAAGAGGAGAGTAACACAACAAAAGTGAGAAACCAAGAAACCAGAAGAAGACGGAAAAATATCAAATGGACAAGACCTCCGATAAATATGTATAAACTAAACTCAAATGCATCCAAAATTACCCAAGGATCCGCTACTTATGGATATATCATTCGGGATCATTTAGGCCAACCAATCTCTATGGCCAATGGATCCCTAGGAAATATCTCCCCAATCCTAGCTGAAGCAATTTCAATACGACATGTGATTCAAAATGCTATCCAGTTAGGGATCTCATATACTGAGATCGAAGACGATAACATCTGCCTTATCAATGCCTTAAACGGCAAATGGGACTGCCTATGAGAAATTGAGCTTGTTGTCTATGACATTATGCTCAACTTGCGACAATTCTCTTCCTGTCACAATTCTCATGTTTTTCGAAAAATTAATATTGTGACCGACTAGGGGTGTCAATCGGGCGGGTTGGGTCGGGTTCGGGTCGGGTCATTTCGGATTCGGTCAATTCGGATTCGGGCCAATGTCTGAATTATAACAAGTCGGACCATATCGGGTTGGGTCGGATCGGATATTCACTTATCGGGTGAGATCGGGTATTCGGGTCAATTTTGGTGGGGTTAATTTGGATTTCGGTCAAACTTAGGACTGTCGATCGGGCAAAACAGATCGGTTTCGGGTCGGGTCATTTTGGTTTCGGATTAATCTGAATCTCGGCTAATGACGTATTCACATGTATCTTGACAACCCAATCCAATTCGGGTCGGTCAGGTCAATTGTTCATTTTATCGGGAGAAGTTGGATATTCGAATCAATTTCGATGAGTTATTTCGGATTATGACTGAACTAGATTTTGTGTAAATCATATTTCAGTTGAATTGGAATTCAGATGAATATGAGTTCGAATGAATAAGATTTCGTTTACGATCTCAAAAGAATCGCATTTCGTATAAATCGAAATGTGGTTGAAATGTATTTCGATGGAACTGGTTTTTTATTGAAGGCAAACATAATTACAATAAATATATATATTCACTATAAAATCTCCTATCATTGGAGTTCTATATTTAAGGCTTTTGGTAAGGATGATTCTTACGGTAAATAGTGAGGATAAACCTAGACCTTTGAGTTTATGATTTAACGATAAGGAAAGTTTATGATCTAACAATAAAGAATGTTTAGTATCAGGTGACATTGATTTTTCCAGTGATTTCAGGCTATTGAGTTTGGGTTTTCATGTGATTTCAAATCAGTCAACTTTGGGTTTTCGGTGATTTCGGATTGGACAACTTCGGGTGATTTCGGATTGGATAACTTTGTGTTTTCGGGTGATTTCGGATCGGGCAACTTCGGATTTTCGGGTGATTTCGGGTCGGGTTACTTCGGGTACCGGGTTGATAACGGGCTAGTCCGTTTGGGTTATTTTTGGGTTCGGACTAGTCGGTTTGGGTCGGGTCGGGTTCGGATATATAATATTTCAATTCTTTTCGGATATTGAACGTGTTCGGTTTCGGACGGGTCATCCGAATCGGGTCAAATGTTGACAGTCCTATGACCGACTATGTCGCTGAACTCTACCACATATCAATTTGAGTATATTCCGCATCCATACCTGATCTTCATGATCTCTTTCCTTGTATAAAGAAAGCCTAACACTACCCAATTCCTTATTTTTTGTTTTTATTTTCTGTTCTTTTTGGCGAATATCTTATAACGTCTTTTTTTATATATTTAATTTTGTAAAACGTACGTAGGAAATTTGGAGTTTTGCCAAAATAATGATTTGGTGTCTTTTCAGTTTTTTTTCAGTTTCCATACGTGTATATGCAGTTTTCCTCTTCAAGAGATTTTCTGCAACAAAAAATCCCGCCTTTTACTTCTCCTTCTTCTCCTCTCTCCTCCTTCAATTGCTCACCTGTTTTGGTTTGAAGTTTCAGCCTTGCCCTCCCTACTCGCCGCCGTGACCAGGACAGCCGGACCGGTCCACGCCGACTGCTGGTGGCGTCAATTTGACATTGGAAGGCTGTAAGTTCTGTTCTCTATACAACCTGATCAATTAAATATGTAATTTTGTTAGGGTTTAGTTATGGCCTTATGGGTTGGTTTTTTATTTCATTATTGATTTTTTTCGTGGCAGTGAATTTTTTTTTAGTTAGATAACTTAGATTAATCTAGTCGAATTTAGTCTTGGTTGTTAAATTGAGAATCTGCGTTGAATACTTGAGTTTTTTATGATTCGACTTCTGTGGAATTGAATGAAAATTATTAACTATTGTATGTAGTTTTACTTTGATTAGTTTATTGATTTATTTATTGCTATGAATTTTGTTGAACTTTCTTAGTTAATGACGTTGGGTTGTAGTCTTGAAGACATTGAATCAAATATCTTGACCCCAATTATGAACTTTTCTGCGCCAGTGTTACCACGTAATCAATGGAGCCGGTGGCCAGAAGGATTCGCTGGCGATCTGAAAAAGCCTTATTCAAGCGATAAAGAATATAAGAAATGAAAAACTTGCTCCCATTAAAAGACAGATCAGGTCACGGTGGTGGCTGCTTCTCCTCCGGCAACCCTAGAATCAGGGACGGACCTACGTAGGGACGATTGGAAGCCTAGGTGGTGAAGGGGGCAAGTTTTTCTTGGGACTAAATTTGGGTAATATCCATCTATAGATGAAGAGGAGAAGAATTAGGGGAGGAAGGAGTGAGAAAGGATGCAATACGTGAGAGATTAGAGTTTCTTGAAATATTGAAATAATGTTGGCGGGCATATTTGATTCTTTGGTTATCTGAAATAATGTTGGCGGGCATCATGATCATGTTCCTGTAACTTGCTCGTTATTTATATTGCTAATTGATTGGGTTTTCTCTTGTCCTTCTTGAACTCCCTTAGATGAAATATCATTCACGTGTGACATGAAAACTGAAAATGAGTGGAAGGTACCATGTGATAAAATGTGTATGGGTCCAAAGATATTCTCAATATCTAAAATATTTTGGTTTATTCTCGATAGATTTTTCTATTGTCCTTCATGAATACTTGTGGTTCAAACATGAAACCTTAAAATTAGTGCAAGCTACCATGTGGTAAGAATATGCGTATTGGTCAAGAGCGACACACAATCAACACATTTTTGTTCTCTTCTCTCTCTTTTATTCAAATGAGAAATCAATCACTTTCATTACTGAGTACGTCCTTCTTGTATCTATATTTATAGGTCCTTACTTTTTAACATACGCATATCCGAAATTGTCTTTAAACACATAGACTAGCCACGTTACGTGAGGAGAGGCTCCACACGTAACGTGTCGAAAGTGAACTAATCCAACAATAAGAGTACTAGATGATATCATTTTCAATATTTATTTTTCGATAAGGTTAAATTGAATTGATATAGGAATAGGATAGAACATATAAAGTTTATGTTTATCAAATATAAAGCAAATTTAACCATGTCATGTAATTCGACAATAAAAAGAGAGCACTCCTAAGTAATATTTAGTTGCTTAAATCACTGATTATTCAACTAATCTCAGCTTATCATTTTTGTCCCCATTGGTATGAAGAGAATTTTTATTATGCATATGTTATGTTCACTCAGTCTCGATTAATTCTTGTTTTTTGTTGATTTTTTTTACACATCTTTCATGCATTGTTGAATCATTGTTTTGTAATCATGTATCCCTCATGAGAAACTCTTTTAATTTGTTATTAATAATAATTACATCGGATTATTTTCGTCATATTAACTCATTTTTTTTTAAAAAAATTATATTTTAAAATTGATTTTTAGTCACGCAAGATTTGTGCCTCCACTGGGCAAAAATCATGCGTCCGCTCCTGCCTAGGATATAGTAGATCGTCGGCGGTATCGGCGTCTTCTGCGCGTTCGATTTCTGCAAATCGCTCCCTTGCTCTTCGTAATGTGAAAACAGAGGAAGTTGAAGAGGAAGTGGATGAGGATGTTACTGTATTGCCGAAAAAGCAGGGCATCGGCTATTCTTTTCCTCTTGTGGTGATTTCGAGTTCATCAGAGTCTGAGGAAGAAGATTCAGGAGCATCTGTGAGCTCTGATCACCACGGATCTGGGTATTCTGATTTCCACGTACAAGAGGAGGTTGAGGAGGAAGAAGAAGAGGAAGCAGAGGAGGACGAGAATGGTGAGAGTAGTAGTGATTTCGAAGAAGAAGAAGGCGGAGGAAAAAAGAAGTATGTTTCTGTTGAAGCTGTGAGCAGCTCAAAGATTAGTTACTTTGGCTCAATTGATCGCCATATTGTTCTTAATGCTGATGATGATGGTGGTTCTGAAAGTGGATTTGTGAAGGATGATGGCATTATTGATGATGTTGAAAAATGTACTCAAGCGAAACACATTGTTGATGTTGTTGATGATGATGATGTTGATAATAATGTTGATGATGATGAAGATGAAGATGAAGATGAAGAGGAGGGTTCTGAAAGTGGATTTATGAAGGATGATGGCATTATTGATGATGCTGAAAAATTTACTCAAGCGAAACACATTGTTGATGTTGATAATAATGTTGTTGATGATGATGATAATAATGTTGATGATGATGATGAAGATGAAGAGGAGGAAGAGGAGGAGGAGGAAGAAGAAGTTGTTATTCAGAAAGAAGAGGTGAAGATGGAGCAACTTAAACCCTTAGTCAGAAGGGGACCGATGAGTGCTAACGAGATTCACCAAGTGTTGTTCAATTCAATTTTGGAGGAAAGCAACACCGATGTTGTTGAGGATGAGGAGCCAATTAACAAGCCCCGTGAAACCGAAGAAACAAGATCCAGATCCAGCTCCTCGGACGTTGATTCTGGGGAAGAGATGGAGATGGAGATTAAGGATCCTGCACAGGAGGAGATTGACTCCATGTACAGGATGTTGAGTTTCTACCTTGTCAGTGATGATAAAGCTGCTGCAGAAGCTTGTCTGGTATCATCTGTTTCTTACTTGCTTCTTTCCTGTCTTTATGAGATGCTGTTGGAAAAATGGGTCTTTTCATTCCTTATTTTGACACTGATTTAGCTTCAATGCAGTGCAAATTCAGTTATATTATGACAGTAATTGTGTCTCTTAGTCTTTTTTTTCTATTCTCATACTTGTATAGTTATAAACTATGATTATATCCTTATATCCTATAGCTATAAATTATGGTTATATCCAATTTGGTTATGTCTTATGGTCATATACTACGGTTATATTCTATAGTTATATACTATGGTTATATCCTATAATTATATACTATGATTATATCTTATGGTTATATTCCATAGTTATATATTATGGTTATATCCTATATTATACCATATAGATATACTATGTTTATATCCTATAGTTATACACTATGATTATATCTTATTGTTATATCCAATTTGATTATATCATATTGTTATATCTTATAGTTATATACTATGGTTATATCCTCTATTGTATTCTATAGTTATATACTATGGTTATATCTTATATTTTATACTATGATTATATCTTATAGTTATATCCAAATTGGTTATATCATATTGTTATATCCTATAGTTATATACTATATAATAGTTATGTACTATGATTATATCTTATAGTTATATCCAATTTGGTTATTGCATATCGTTATATATTATGGTAATATCATATAGTTATATACAATGATTATATCTTATAGTTATATCCAATTTGGTTATTTCATATCGTTATATACTATGGTAATATCATATAGTTATATACAATGATTATATCTTATAGTTATATGACTTATATCCAATTTGGTTATATCATATCGTTATATTCTATAGTTATATATTATGATTATATCTTATCGTTATATTATATAGTTATATACTATGGTTATATCCTATAATATATACTATGATTATATCATATATTATATAGTTATATATTATGGTTATATACTATGATAAAGACCCTAAACCCTAAAAAACCTAAAACAATCCCCACACACCCATTGGGCGCAACTAGGTTGTGTCCAGAACTATGGGCGCAACTAGGTTGCGCCTAAGGGGTTTCTAGTGTTTTTTAGGGTTAGGTTTTGGGGTTTAGGGTTTGTGGTTTAAGGTTTTTATATTATGATTATATCGTATGGTTATATTCAATAGTTATATCCTATATTATATTTTATAGTTATATCTTGTAATGACATTATATATTACTCTTCCAACCACCATCATACCTTTCAAGGTCCAAAACAATTTAGCAAAATATTCAGTCAATATATAGATATTATAAGTTATTTTTCCAACTTCAACTTGAAAATTTTAAACTTTGTACTGTAATGATAAAGACCTTAAACCCTAAAAAACGCTAAAATAATCTCCACACAACCTTTTGGACACAACCTAGTTGCGTCCAAGGGGTTTCTAGTGTTTTTTAGGGTTTATGGTTAGGTTTTGGGGTTTAGGGTTTTCGTCCATTCGAGTACAAAGTCTAACATTGATTACTTGATTTGAGATTAGGGAGAAAACAACGATAAAATAGAGTTTAATCCATAAAATAATTCTATTTTTTCAGTCTGTGTTCTTCCAATTAAATAGTTTAATCATAATATATAACTATAGGATATAACCATAGTTATATATCGAGAATAATAATAACAAATAGTTAATATCAAACGAATTGGTGGAGAAATGCACATGAATTTTAGATGAATAAAGTATATTGAAACCTCGTGATCAATGTTCTAAAAATCCACGCCTAGGCCCCGGTTAGGCGCTAGGCGGTCACCCTCCGCCTAGGACCTGCCTAGGCGAGAAGAATTCTCAAATGTTGTGGAAGTTGCAACATCTTTGAAGATGACGGATGCATTAACATAATTTTGGGTTAAGTTTTATTCAATAAGGCACATAATATAATATCAAATCTCATTCCAACATAGTTTTTATAAAGATTAATGGATTTAGAAGAACATAATCAAATAATCACATGGATCATGTATTAGTTTTTAGTCCGCCTAGGCCTAGTCGCAGCCCCCGCCTAGCCGCATAGGCGCTGGGCCCCCCTCAACGCCCAACTTCCGCCTACAAACTTTTAAAACATCCGCCTAGAAACTTTTAAAACATTGCTCATGATACAAACGAGTTTATAGCCATGTGGCCCATGTATATACAAATCTACTAGATATTTGAATTTCCAAATAATATAAAATAGCAGGATAGATACAATGCGATGAGTATGTAGTAAATTTATCTAAATATGAATACATTTGTTGATTTAAATACAAGCGTGTGCACCCAATTTTATTTTATTTTTCTTTTTTGCACGCCCAAATTTTTTTATTTTTTTATTTTTTCTAGGCGTAGTTGCGCCCAAGTGAACCGGTTCAATATTCTTTTAAAAAATATTTTTTTCACCCGGACCTTGGAATTGTTTTTTTTTTTTTTTAACATTCATTTTTTAAGCACAACCTAATTACGCCCAAAAACGGTACGCCATATAAAAAAAAAGGTGTGAATATTAATCCCCTAAAAATTTGGTTAAAAACCTAAAATAACAATTTTTTTGTAAATATATATCTTCTGTCTCTTTCTCTTCGATCCCTCCGGGCTCCAATTTCCCATTGGTAAAAGTAATGATTTCATATGTCTCCATTGGTTCATCTCTCTGCAGTTTCCAATTGGCCACAGTGACAGTTTCAACATTTACTAGCCCTTTTCCTTTGAAATTACAACTTCCCTGCAATATCCAGCGTTTTCTTCCTTTCCTTCCTTTCTCAGCTTCTCCCCCACAAAAACCTATTAAAACCAGAAAAAAGCCGGCACCTGTTACAGCTTCTTTAGGGGAATAGTAAATATGAAGTTGTTGGGGGTAAGCTAGATCCAAGATTTTGCAGTGTTGGAAAGTTATGGTAGAGATCAAGATCATTTTTTGTCTCATTCTCATCCGTTCCCATTACTAAAGCTTCGTTTGACCAGAGTTTTTATAAAGATTTTTTTACTTATAATGTATTTTTTAATAAATAGTAATTTTTAAAATTTTGAAATTTAAGAGATATGGAAAAATGTAAAAAAAAAATATATGTATTGATAAGTAAAAAAGTCTTGATCCCAACTTTTCCAAACAAATCCTAATATGTACGCTTATATTTAATATGATTCATTTTTAGGCATTGGTAGCATTTCAATTTTCGTACACTTCTTATTTGTAATTTATAATCCTTATGATTCTAAAGTTTCTTCTGAATCTTGGTAAAAGTAATTTTTTAAAGTTAAAATTTGAGTTTTATGAGATAATATAAAAGTAATAGAAAAAATATTTGTTTATAAAAAAAGTCTTCATCCACATAACCTGTCAAACAAGCCTAACACTACCCAAGTAAAAGTGGACTGAGAATAAGGAAAAGTGAGGACATGAACAAAACACGGCAAATAAAATTACTATGGAAAATACTAGCTGACCCAACCAATATTTGGATCAAATTAATCACATAAAAATATCTAAAAGCAAAATCAATCCTCACCTATGAAAGAAAGCAAAACACAAACTACTCTTGGCAATAGAATAACCTTACTAAATTACTACCAGAATTTAGAAAAGGAATCCACTGGGAACCAGGGAATGACAACACAATTAATTTATGGCTGGACAACTGGCTGTCGATAGGAAAACTCATCAACCATGCAAAAGATAAATTTGTAATAGATGAAACAGAAAAAGTAACTAATTACCTACACTACAACAAAACTTGGAAAATACAAGAACTACAAAAATACTTTGAAAAAGACATAATAGATACCATTTGACAAAAGCAACTACCTAATAATGAATTCCATGATAGACTATATTGGAAACATAACAAAAAATGGATGGTTCTCAACTAATAGTGCTATGTCAATGATATATGAAAACAAGGGGTTAGTTGAAACTAATTTGGATTGGATATGACGACTAGATATCCCATACAAAATCAGAAACTTCATATGGAAAGTAAGTAAAAATGGTATTCCAACTATAAGAAGATCTAACACACATCCTGACTACATGTACCCATACCAAACAGATACTCAAGATTTTAGACCCATAGTTAGAAAGAATACTAAGTAATACTAATACGGACAATAAAACCCCCCCTCAACTACTTAACGAACTAAAAGACAAAACTAACATGAAATCAATGGAAACCTTATCAACCATCTGATGGAGTATCTGGTATCAAAGAAACCTTAAACTATTTGGAGAACAAGATAAACCTAAAATTACAAATCTCAAAGAATTCATCATAAAGCAACAACAAGACTAGATCGTACCAAAACGAGAAAAAGAAGAGGAGAGTAACACAACAAAAGTGAGAAACCTTGAAACCAGAAGAAGACGAAAAAATATCAAATGACAAGACCTCCAGTAAATATGTATAAACTAAACTCAGATGCATCCAAAATTACCCAAGGACCCGCTACTTATGGATATATCATTCGGGATAATTTGGGCCAACCAGTCTCTATGGCCAATGGATCCCTGGGAAATATCTCCCCAATCCTAGCTGAAGTAATTTCAATGCGATATGGGATTCAAAATGTTATTCAGTTAGGGATCTCAGATATTGAAATCGAAGACGATAATATCTGCCTTATCAATGCCTTAAACGGCAAATGGGACTGTCCATGGAAAATTGAGCTTATTGTCTCTTATATCATGCTCGACTTGCGGCAATTCTCTTTTTGTCGCATTTCTCATATTTTTCAAAAAATTAATATTGTGACCGACTATATCACTAAACTCTACAACATATCAATTTCAACAAATTGCGCAGCTATTTCAGATCTTAATGATCTCACCCGCAACGATACTCTAAGACGATCCACCTCGAGATAAATGAACCCCTAATTTATTTTCTTAAAAAAATAAGCCTAACACTGCACAATTCCTGGATTGGAAACTCTTGATCGTATATTATTTTTTCCTTTTATTTTCTATTCTTTTTGGCGAATATCTTATAACGTCTTTTTTTATATATTTAATTTTGTAAAACGTACGCAAGAAACTTAAGAGTTTTGCCAAAGTAATGATTCCATGTCTTTTCAGTTTCCTTACGTGCATATGCAGTTTTCCTCTTCTTGAGATTCTCTGCAACAAAAAATCCCGCCTTTTTCTTCTCCTTCTCCTCTCTCCTCTCTCCTCCTTCAATTGCTCACCTGTTTTGGTTTGAAGTTTCAGCCTTGCCCTCCCCACTCGCCGCCGTGACCAGGACAGCCGGACCGGTCCACGCCGACTGCTGGTGGTGTCAATTTGACATTGAAAGGCTGTAAGTTCTGTTCTCTATACAACCTGATCAATTAAATATGTAAATTTGTTAGGGTTTAGTTATGGCCTTATGGGTTGGTTTTTGATTCAATTATTGATTTTTTTTTGTGGCAGTGAATTTTTTATAGTTAGATAACTTAGATTAATCTAGTCGAATTTAGTCTTGGTTGTTAAATTGAGAATCTGCGTCGAATACTTGAGTTTTTTATGATTCGATTTCTGTGGAATTGAATGAAAATTGTTAACTATTGTATGTAGTTTTACTTTGATTAGTTTATTGGTTTATTGTTGAACTTTCTTAGTTAATGACGTTGGGTTGTAGTCTTGAAGACATTGAATCAAATAATGTTGATAATAAATTAATGTTGAATCAAATATCTTGACCCCAATTATGAACTTTTCTGCGCCAGTGTTATCACGTAATCAATGGAGCCGGTGGCCAGAAGGACTCGCCGGCGATCTGAAGAAGCCCTATTCAAGCGATTCCAAGAGTATAAGAAATCAAAAACTTGCTCCCATCAAAATACAGATCAGGTCACGGTGGTGACTGCTTCTCCTCCGGCAACCCTAGGATCTAGTAGATCGTCGTCGTTAGCGTCGGCGGTATCGGCGTCTTCTGCGCGTTCGATTTCTGCAAATCGCTCCCCTGTTCTTCGTAATGTGAAAACAGAGGAAGTTGAAGAGGAAGTGGATGAGGATGTTACTGTATTGCCGAAAAAGCAGGGAAGCGGCTATTCTTTTCCTCTTGTGGTGATTTCGAGTTCATCAGAGTCTGAGGAAGAAGATTCAGGAGCATCTGTGAGCTCTGATCACCACGGATCTGGGGATTCTGATTTCGACGTAGAGGAGGAGGTTGAGGAGGAGGAAGAAGAAGAGGAAGCAGAGGAGGACGAGAATGGTGGGAGTAGTAGTGAGGGTGAAGAGGAAGAAGAAGAAGGCGGAGGAGAAAAGAAGTATGTTTCTGTTGAAGCTGTGAGCAGCTCAAAGATTAGTTCTTTTGGCTCAATTGATCGCCCTATTGTTCTTAATGCTGATGACGAGGATGGTTCTGAAAGTGGATTTGTGAAGGATGATGGCATTATTGATGATGCTGAAAAATGTACTCAAGCGAAACACATTGTTGATGTTGTTGATGATGATGATGTTGATAATAATGTTGATGATGATGATGATGATGGTGAAGATGAAGAGGAGGGTTCTGAAAGTGGATTTGTGAAGGATGATGGCATTATTGATGATGCTGAAAAATGTACTCAAGCGAAACACATTGTTGATGTTGATAATAATGTTGATGATGATGATGATGATGATGATGATGATGATGAAGATGAAGAGGAGGAGGAGGAGGAGGAGGAGGAGGAGGAGGAAGAAGAAGAAGAAGAAGAAGAAGAAGAAGAAGAAGAAGAAGTTGTTATTCAGAAAGAAGAGGTGAAGATTGGGCAACCTAAACCCTTAGTCAGAAGGGGACCGATGAGTGCCGACGAGATTCACCAAGTGTTGTTCAATACAATCTTGGAGGAAGGCAACACCGATGTTGTTGAGGATGAGGAGCCAATTAACAAGCCCCATGAAACCGAAGAAACAAGATCCAGATCCAGATCCAGCTCCTCGGACGTTGATTCTGGGGAAGAGATGGAGATGGAGATTAAGGATCCTGCACAGGAGGAGACTGACTCCATGTACAGGATGATGAGTTTCTACCTTGTCAGTGATGATAAAGCTGCTGCAGAAGCTTGTCTGGTATCATCTGTTTCTTACTTGCTTCTTTCCTGTGTTTATGAGATGCTGTTGGAAAAATGGGTCTTTTCATTCCTTATTTTGACACTGATTTAGCTTCAATGCAGTCCAAATTCAGGTATATTTATGACAGTAATTGTGTCTCTTAGTCTTTTTTTCTATTCTCATACTTGTAACATGTGAAAGCTAATATAGAGATTACTATTGTTGTTCCTCAGTAATTATCTAATTACTTGTCATAATAACTGATTTTACATAGTGAGTTAGTGTTAGTATTATCTAGCTATGTTGCCTGGTGTGTAAATCTGCCCTGTAGGGTTACAGTTGTTCCACAGTGAATGCCGTTGACAAGAGTGTTTTGTTATGATTTGTAGGCTGGCGAAGACCAGGAACAACTCTGCAACAAAGGGGAGCATTATTTGATATTGGACGAGGAGATTGGCATTATCTGTAAAGTATGCGGTCACGTGCGAGAAGAGATTAAACATGTTATGCCACCCTTTGTAAGTCCTGAATCCGACATCCAATACACACTATTTTCACTATTTTGGATGAATATGATTAGGAAATCTCAACCAAACTCATCTACTTCTTTTGCTTGTTGTGCATTTCGAAGCATGAGAATCCCTTTGGAGTTTCCGATCAGAGCGGCTACTACACGTATGACTCCCGAGACCCTAAAAACCTGCCTCACTTCCAAGATCCGAGCATCGAGTACCAGCATTTCATGGAGGCTGATAAATTCGACACCACCGGAACCGTTTGGGAGATAATTCCAGGCCTGAGAGATACCATGTTTCCTCAACAGCGCGAGGCCTTCGAGTTCATCTGGAGAAACGTCGGTGGAGGGACGAAGCTAGACGAGCTGACGAGCAATGGAGGCGGTTGCCTCATCTCCCACGCCCCAGGGACGGGCAAGACCAGACTCTCCATCGCCTTCCTCGAGACCTACATGAAGCTGTTCAAGAATTCGAGGCCGGTTGTCTTGGCCCCTGCAAGCATACTTCTCTCATGGAAACAGGAGTTCGAGAAGTGGAGAGTCGACGTCCCGTTTCTCAACCTGAACGACAAGGAGCTTTCGCACAACGAGTTGTCCGTTGCTGGCTCCTTGTTTGGTAGAAGCTATGAAAAGAATCTGACGCAAATGGCTAAACGTTTGATCAAGCTGCTGTACTGGAAGAGGCACGAGAGCGTGCTCGCTATCAGCTACACTCTGTTCACGCAGCTGGCTGGAGAAGACGTCAAGAAGCAGGACAAGACCAAGGAGATGCTCAGAGAGCTGTTGCTTGAAACGCCCGGAATCCTGATCCTGGACGAAGCCCACATGCCAAGGAACGAGAGGAGTCTCATGTTCAAGGTTCTCAAGGAGGTGAAGACAAAGAAGAGAGTGTTGCTTTCCGGTACTCCTTTCCAGAACAACTTCCGGGAGCTTCACAACATCTTATGCTTGGTGAGAAAAGAGTTCAACGACGAGCTCAATCCCTTTAAGAAGTCGGGTTTCGACAAGTCCGATGAAGGCAAGATCAGAGAATTGAAGGAGAAGCTGAAAACGTTTTGTCATTGTTGTGATAACAGCCTACTTATTGATAAGCTTCATGGACTCATTGATAATAACATCTACTTACAGCCTTCGGAGCATCAAAAACGGCTGCTGAAATTCGAGGAGGAACACACGAGGAGCCATTTCGAGGCGAACGTGAACATGACCCTGATCTCTATCCATCCCCTGCTGCTGCACTGCAAGGACACGAACCCGGACTTCACACGAGAGTTCAAGAGCGGGAGGTGGGACATGGCTGACGGTGCAAAGACGAGGTTCCTCATCAGGCTGCTTCAACTGAGCTCGGCTTTGGAGGAGAGAGTTCTTGTGTTCAGCCAATACCTCCACCCACTCAAGTTCTTGAAAGCTCTGCTCCAATCCGACGACTTTGGGTGGCGAGAAGGCGTGGAGGTTCACCTCATGTCGGGTGACCAGGAGATGGAAACCCGCAAGAGAACAATGGACTACTTCAACAAGCAAGGGAGTGAGGCCAAGGTCATGCTTGCCTCCACCAAGGCCTGCTCGGAAGGGATTGAGTTGACGGGCGCTTCGAGAGTCGTGTTGCTGGACGTCACTTGGAACCCGTCTGTGGAGAAGCAGGCCATAAGCAGGGCGTTTAGGGTGGGCCAGCGGAGGCCGGTTCACGTCTACCACCTCATAATGACGGATAATGACAGCAACAGGCATTTCAGTCAGAACCAAAAGAACAGCTTCTCGAATTACATGTTCTCGTTGAACAACAACAAGAGTGGGGCTGCTCAGCCAGAAAAGCCTGCTTGTGAGGATGTGATTCTTGAGCGGTTGCGGGAAGAGAACATCATTCAAGAGGCTACCCAGGAGAGGACGTGTGATCGTGGTCCCCGCAACCGCTTTTGACTGATGAATTTCCACTGCGAATTGCAAGGATACTGTGCATTTTTAATCTATTGACATCCATCTTTTGTGTATATGGCCTTGTAGAGTAACTCAGGTAAACAGCAGGTGGTGAAAGATAATAGGATACTTTGTGAAGTATTGGGAAATTTCTGCTTCATTTTGTACATTTTTTATTATCAATTGACATCCATCTTTTGAATCTTATGCCTTGGTAGACAGACCAAGCTTGTTCTGGTAAGTGCTTCATGGGTTGTAGAAAGCCTTTCTTGGCTGTGCTCAGCTTCTTTTTTTTTTTTTAACCTCAAATTTTGTTAGTTTTGTGATGAATTGAGTATGATTTTTGGGTGAATTTTGTTAGGTTTGGTCATACTTAATTTACAACCTAATATGCAAACTTTAGAGTATGCACTTATATTCAAATCCGAGAGAGAGTATGCAATTCCCAAAACATTTGCAACACTAAGAACAAAAAGAAAGAGTGTGCAATTTATTTTGGGTCGAAAAATCTAATCGACATAACTTGTCTTAGATGGGGTAATTAGTTAATAAAGAAATCGAAATAATTCAAATCGACAAATAATGAAATTAGAAATAACAAAGATTATCTCCTTTGAACAAGAAGATTATTGAATCAAATACTTTCGTAGAGCCTAATGAGAGATTCGTGCTTTTATCAATACTAGAGAGTGAGTTCAACGTCCAAGTTACACAAGAGATCCAATTGACAGTGAATTTCCCTTGAGAATAATACACTCTAGCACTTTTAGCTTGGTTCACATCTTATCTTGCAAGATTTTTAACTTCTGCACATAACTTAACAATGCAGCAAGTTTATTCATAGATTATCCCTTCAGTCAGTTTCACCATTTGCTCCAACAATCTCGCTCGGAGCTCGCAAGGATGGAAACAACAGAGGAGGAGACTGTGCAGGTTCTGACTCAGTTTCTTAAACTAGAAACTTTATTGGATGAAAATGTAAACCAGAAAATTGAGATACAGATTGAAAGGGGTGGCACTTTAATGATATTGGACTTGGAGGTAAGATATTATGTCTTTCAAAGAATGTGGAAGTTCTCAAGGTACGACTGATATTTGTTGACGGGCACAAATTTTTGAGATATGAATTTTAAGTTCGAAGGGTAATCATTCATTTTATACTTTATGCAAAAAATGATATTCTTCTTTGTTGCAACAGATTTTGTCATTTTGGACCGATGTAACTTGTGAGTTTGTAGGATAAATCTCATCTCTTTCATGTTGATTGTTTCGGGTTCAGGACTTGCATGCACTTAATTACACCTGATCATTTTCATGAAGTGAGTAGTGCAGTGATTCATCCTCTTTCCTACCAACAGCTTTGTTGATCTTTGTCTTCCTGAGGATCAGTGTACTCTTAATCTCACTTTACCATTAATTCATCTCATGAAATGACATTTAGCTAGATTTGAAATGTAATAGGCTCAGAGTGATTGACATTTAGCTAAAAGCTGGCAAGAAGCTTATATAGTTCACATTTAGCTAAATACTGTGTTTGATATATAAGAAGGCTGTATGGTTTATTCACTGGTATTATCATTGATCCTTATATAACATTGCTTCAAGAAAATGCAGTGGAGGTATTGCCTTTTTTCTGCTTCTCAATATGTTGCCTTTTGATATAGGCGAAGTTTTGGAAGCAGTATGTTGAAGCACATATGGCTGTTAATAATAATGATGCCACAAAACAAATTTGTAGCCGTTGTCTCTTGAACTATTATCACATTCCTCTGTGGTGAGTTGATCTATTAGTCTAACTGCATATGTTGCTATCTCATGCTGTTAGCTGTGAGTATTTCCCGATTTGATCTTGCTTCTCTTAATTTTCGTCCAGATCTTCTCACCTTTCTTCACTGTTTTGGTTGTCGGGTATATTCTATCTTTCATGATCGTTTCTCCAACTTATTGAATATGTGGGGTGTTAGCACGCCAGGCAAGAAGATCGGCCCTTACATAGTCTACAGCAGGAGGAAGACGAGGCCGGCGACCACTAGTGGCTAATTAAGGCTATTATCGTTATTAGTATTCTTATTTGTTATTATCCGAGTTATTATTATTATTATTATTATTATTATTATTATATTTGTTTACTAGGGTTAGTAGGAGAACTATTAATAATCATGAGGGCGGGGTTGTTAGGGAAGGAGGGAGAACGGCAGAGTGCCTAGGGCTCATCGGAGATAGTCTCCCTTGAGAGTTCGTTTGGAGTTCGGAGTTAGTAATAAAGCAGTACTTTGGTTTATTCATCCTCTTGTCTAACAATTGGTGCTCTTGTTGAGAGAAAGAGTTCCTAGCCATGACTAGGACGGGAGAGTTAGATTCGAGGGTGAGTGCGTTGGAAGGAGAAATCGGTACCCTGCGCGAGGAGGTTTGCGAGTTAGGGCAGTCGACCGAGAGGAGAATGGTGGGCATTGAATCCAGTATGACCACCATGTTGCAGGTTATGCAGAACACCATCGCCGAGCAAATCCAGAAGGGGTTCGCAGCGATGACCGGAGGGACCGGAGAGTCCCAAGCACCGCCGGCAGACAAGGGGAAAGAGAAGTCCCCAGAGGTGAACCTCGAACCACGGTTGGAAGATACCACGTCATCCAGCCGGACTGAGCAGGGATTTCAGTCGAGGCCTTTGGGAGCGCGCAAGGTAGAACTCCCGGTGTTTGATGGTGAGGATCCGCTGACATGGATCAGCAAAGCCGAGCAGTACTTCTCCATCCAATCTACTTCGCCCGCTGACCGGGTGACGATCGCGATGGTGAGTATGGACGGAGCCGCGTTGAATTGGGTGAGATGGATTGGGCAGCAAAGGCCTGACTTTTCGTGGGAAGAGTTGAAAGCGGAACTAGTGAAGCGATTCATGGGGACCCAAGCCACGAACCGTTTCGAGCATTTGAGTCTTATCAAGCAGAAAGGGTCAGTAGACGACTTCATCGACGAAATCGTAGCCTGTGCAGCGCATACTACGGGTCTGGGAAACGAGTAGCTTCTCGGGTATTTTTTGGCTGGCATCAAACCAGAAATTCGGGTCGACTTACAGAGGTTCGAGGAGTCTGAATTATTTGCTGCCATGGATGGGGCACGCCGAGTGGAAAGAAAGCTGATTTTGACAAGGGGCTGGGACGCGGGCCGTGGAAGCGGGAAGGTGCAAGTTTAGGGCCCCGACCGTGGCCTAATAAAAGCCCAAGCGGGTCTACGGTGCTAGGCTCACAAGGACCCAAAGAAGGATCTTCGTACCCGAAACCCAGGGGCAGCTGGCAACCGAATTCGTCCTCTACGAGTTCAACGATGTCTACAGCCGCCCGGCCTGCATTCTCCAAGTCCTTAACGCCGAGGGAGTTAAGCGAGTTAAGGGCGAAAGGGCTGTGTTTCAAGTGCCGACAACCCTATAGTCCTCTTCATAAATGCGGGGAAAAGATTTTCAAGTTGGTTGAAGTCTTAGAGGAAGAGCTGGATGATACAGATAACGAGGTGGAGTTGATCCACATCGGCGAGGAGAACGCTGACTTGCGCGAAGGAGGCAAAGGCGAGTCGGATCTTCAGTGGTTGGAACTGCCCTTGAACAAGCTGGGCGGTAGCTGCAACCCGCGGGCTCTTAAAATTCAGGCCCGCCTCGGAGAGCGAAAGGTGATAGTCCTCATCGATAGTGGGGCCAGTCACAACTTTATCAATCACCGGATCGTTGAGGTGGAAGAACTCACGGTTGAGTCTACGGGGACCTTCGGGGTCCGATTGGGTAACGGGCAAAAAGTTGAGACGCGGGGAATTTGTCGACGACTTCCCTTGCAGTTTGGCTCGTGTGAAATGGCTGTGGACTGTTACCCATTTGATTTGGGTGGAATCAACTTAGTGTTGGGCTATGCGTGGTTGCTATCGATGAAGAGAACGACGGTAGACTGGGAAGCCTTGACCGTGGAATTTGAGCAGGAAGGCCGCAAAGTTCTGATTCAAGGGGACCCTACATTAGCAATGACAGCTGTATCCTTCAACTCCATTCAAAAGCTCAGTCAGGTGGAGTTTGGCGCCTTGATTTGGGAAACCGAAGAGGAAGTCGAAGAGGGAGGCTTAGCGGTGGTGACGCAGGATGCCGCTGAGGAACTGACTTCCGTATTAGCCGGGTTTGAGGAGGTCTTTGGGGAGATTACAGGGCTGCCTCCCAAACGCGCCGTGGACCACAGAATAGTGCTGAAAGAGGGGGTGAGTGCAGTTAACGTACGGCCATACCGCTATGGGCATCATCAAAAGGATGAGATCGAGAGGATGGTCGTCGAAATGCTGAAATCAGGGGTCATCCAACCCAGCCACAGTCCGTTCTCGAGCCCGGTGTTACTGGTGAAGAAGAAAGACGGCAATTGGCGATTCTGCATAGACTATCAAGCACTGAATCAGGCTACTATACCGGACAAGTACCCGATACCGGTGATACAGGAGATGCTAGATGAGTTGGGCGGTGCCAAAGTCTTTTCGAAGATTGACTTGCGATCCGGCTACCATCAGATCCGGGTCGTGGCTGCTGATGTAGAAAAGACCGCCTTCCGCACTCACACTGGGCACTATGAGTTTTTGGTCATGCCGTTCGGGTTAACGAATGCACCGGCTACTTTTCAGGCTACCATGAATGACATCTCCCATCCCTTCCTCCGGAAATTCGTGTTAGTATTCTTCGATGATATATTAATCTATAGTAGCATCTGGGAAGAGCACTTGGGGCAACTGCGAACCGTGCTGCAGCTCCTTCGTGAGAACTCGCTAGTGGCCAACAAGAAGAAGTGTGCTTTCGGCCAGTCGACTGTAGAATATTTGGGCCACGTGCTGTCAGAGAAAGGGGTAGCGATGGACCCCTCGAAGGTAGCCAGCGTGCTGACCTGGCCCACACCTCGCTCCGTCAAGGGGGTGCGCGGGTTTTTGGGGCTGACCGGGTATTATCGAAAGTTCGTGAGGGACTACGGTAAGATCGCCAAACCGCTGACTGAATTGCTAAAGAAAGAGCTGACGAGGAAGTTCGAGTGGACAGCGACAGCTCAGATGGCTTTTGAGACGCTCCAGCGAGCGATGACGACAGCGCCGGTGTTAGCCTTGCCGGATTTTTTGAAGCCGTTCGTGGTCGAGTGCGATGCGTCGGGTTCGGGGGTGGGCGTGGTCCTCATGCAAGAAGGTCGCCCACTCGCTTTTTTTAGTAAGGCGCTCGATAGACGGAAGGTGACCAGTTCGACATATGAACGAGAGCTTATGGCTCTGGTCCTAGCGGTGCAGCACTGGCGGCCCTATTTGTTGGGGGGAAAGTTCTTAGTGCGGACCGATCACCGCAGCTTGAAGGAACTGCTGACGCAAACGGTCACGACGCTGGCTCAGCAGAAGTGGGTGGCTAAGTTGATTGGGTTTGATATGGAAATCGAGTACAAGGCAGGTAGCTCAAATCAGGCCGCAGATGCGCTGTCTCGGAGAGATGAAGGGCAGTTAAGCGTCTTGTCAGTCCCACAATTAGCGGGTTGGGAGGAGCTCCAAAGGGAAGTGCTGGCCGATCCGAAGTTATGTGAGATCCGGAAGAGACTTGAGAGCGATGAAACGTTGAGGCAGCCATTTGCATTGGTTGGGGGCAGGCTGTTTCACAAAGGCCGTATCTGCATTTCAACTCAGTCCGCGTGGATCCCGCGTTTGCTGGAAGAATTCCATGCCACCCCGACCGGGGGTCACTCCGGCGCCTGGCGCACTTATAAGCGTCTCTCAGCCAACGTTTATTGGTCCGGTATGTTCACGGCCG
Organism: Rheum nobile; assembly: GCA_027886185.1. Lineage (NCBI taxonomy): Eukaryota > Viridiplantae > Streptophyta > Magnoliopsida > Caryophyllales > Polygonaceae > Rheum > Rheum nobile. The sequence continues at coordinate 6,261,789 of WOAB01000506.1, read as the reverse complement.
TACAAGCCTTCGTCGCCGCTTGTCTGATCTGCCAGAAAAGTAAATATGAGGCTCTTTCACCAGCTGGGCTCTTACAGCCATTACCGACACCGCAGAAAATATGGGAGGATATCTCTTTAGACTTTATCGGGGGATTGCCGAAGTCGCGGGGTTTCGACTGCATCCTCGTCGTGGTAGATCGCCTGACGAAATATGGGCACTTCTTGCTGTTGAAGCACCCGTACACAGCAAATGGGGTGGCGGAGCTTTTTATTCGGGAGGTGGTCCGTTTGCACGGCGTCCCGCGGTCAATAGTGAGTGACCGAGACCCCTTGTTTCTTAGTAGCTTTTGGAAGGAGCTCTTCGCAAAGCAGGGCACTAAGCTGAAGATGAGTAGTGCTTATCACCCGGAGTTGGATGGGCAGACCGAGGTCCTTAATCGTTGTCTCGAGACGTACTTGCGCTGTTTCACAGCCGATCAGCCCAAGCAGTGGGCGCAATGGGTGCCGTGGGCGGAATACTGGTACAATACGAATTTCCAAGGAGCAGCGGGCATGACCCCATTTGAGGGGGTGTATGGGCGCAGGCCGCCAACGCTGCAACGGCACTTACCAGGGGAATTTGTCGTGGCTGCAGTGGCGGAAGAGTTCTGGAACAGGGATGAGATACTTCCGCAGCTCCGGTTCAACCTGGATCGGGCTAGAAAGAGGATGACCGCGGCTGCCAACAAGCATCGTAGGGACGTGGAATTTCAAGTGGGCGATTTGGTGCTCTTGAAGCTGCGACCACATCGTCAGGCAAGTCTAATTCAGCGGGTAAACCAGAAGCTTGCCGCCAGGTACTATGGTCCGTTCCGAGTGCTGTAGAAGATTGGAGCGGTGGCCTACAAGCTGGACCTTCCCCCGTCAGCTAAGATACATCCGGTGTTCCATGTGTCGCTCCTCAAGAAGGTAGTCGGGGAGCATCACGCCGTCACCGAGCTGCCACCGGACCTGGTTAGTGAGGAAGAAGAGTTTGTCCCAGCGGAAATTCTGAAAGTGGTGGTCCATTCCGGTCAGGCGGGGGCATGTCACAAGGTGTTAGTGGCTTGGGAGGGTAAGCCTTTGGAGGAAGCAAATTGGATGACTTGCGCAGATTTTAAGGCTCAATTTCCTTCATCCAACCTTGCGGACAAGGTTTGTTCAATCGGGGGTGGTATTGTTAGCACGCCAGGCAAGAAGATCGGCCCTTACATAGTCTACAGCAGGAGGAAGACGAGGCCGGCGACCACTAGTGGCTAATTAAGGCTATTATCGTTATTAGTATTCTTATTTGTTATTATCCGAGTTATTATTATTATTATTATTATATTTATTTACTAGGGTTAGTAGGAGAACTATTAATAATCATGAGGGCGGGGTTGTTAGGGAAGGAGGGAGAACGGCAGAGTGCCTAGGGCTCATCGGAGATAGTCTCCCTTGAGAGTTCGTTTGGAGTTCGGAGTTAGTAATAAAGCAGTACTTTGGTTTATTCATCCTCTTGTCTAACATGGGGTGTCAAGCATTTGAATCCAATCATCTTGTTTTTTTGACTGAATTTAACTGTGGCTTTGACGTCTTACGCTTTGAATCTTGGGGACATAGTCTTGAGGTCCTGATAGACTTTGATTAATATTGGAAGACAGTGTTGTATGCATCTTTGGCAAATTACAATGTTTTATTCCATTGCATCACCTAATATAATTGTTGAGATATTTAGTTTTTCCAAGCAGTCGTACCTTTTTCATTGTTACCAAAGCAAAGCAAAGCAAAGTGAGTGCTAGCTTAGAAGAGGGATTTATCAACCAATACCAGAATTCTTAAAGTGAACTGATACTTTCTCTCATGTTTGTGTTTGCCTTGTATCCAAATGGAGTTAAAAGTATATGCCCCAAATTGACATTTTTTTAAAAACACCTATGTGCATGATATATATTTCAGTTGAACGATTCTTTTGAGAAATAATGTATATGGTTTCTCTTAAATTATTATAAAAAATGATGCACTTGTTTTAACCCATATAAATTATATTATGTATACCTTATTGATGAGGGTTTCTATTAGTGAAGGAAGTCACCTCTCACAAAATTGACTTGACTATGAATTTTAGAGATTTTGCTTGGCCATAACTTGCTCTGATTTAGTGATTAACACAAGTACATTTATGTGTACCCTTTGTGTGTAATATCTTTATTGTTGGATTCATATCCTTTGTTGTTAATATTATCTTATGGCCTCCTATTATAAAAAAAAATGTTGATGTCCTTGAAACTAACTCTTCCATTTTGCAGGCTGCTATATTCCGTAATGAGAAGAATGTAATAGATTTGTATATTATGCTTCTAAGATTTTCAGGGTGAGTAATACTGCAGACTGTTTATGATTAGTCTTTTTTATTTTCTGTGAGCAAAATGGTATAATGTTTGGGGATCGCTGAAAAATATTTTAGTTGCATTCTTTGTCTCCTTTCAATAGTTTTCCCCTATGATTTTACTTGAAGCTGCTCACATGTTGTGTTCGTTCATGCTTCAGTTTGGTTACTGAAACTATCCCTCGACATTGAGATTATAGAGCATCTCCTCAAAGCAAAAGAGATTCTCTTAAAAAGGTGATGAATATCAATCTTTTCTACATTTAACGTCAAGTTAATAAAATTCATCCATATTTCCTGGATACAAGTTATGCCCTGACATTCTTATTCACCATTACAGCAACTCTTAAACGCCCTAAATGAATTGGAGCAATTGAATCCCGCTGTAAGAAAAAGGATTGAAGAACTTGAAAGAAAACATGATTATGAAGTAAAACCAAGGAGACAATCAGAAAATATTACTTCAATTAATTCTTATAAGTGGCCTGCCACCAACAAGCAGCCTATGACTAACAACCAGTTGTTTAAGGTACTTTGTATATGATATATATAATTTTCTTCTTTCCCAGTACTATTTCTTTTGTTGATTGGTATATATGCAACCATTTACTTAAGGTACTTTTATGTCCATAAGTTTTGTTTGCTATTTTCCAATTAGTAGTCCAATCCATCCGATGTTCTTTAACATGAGCAGTGGCTCTCATGGGATCATTTGACAGGTGTCATGGCCTGCTTCAAGCAACATTGCTTATGAAGATCCGCAATATAAGAATCAATTGCATAATTTGCATATGTTACCTCCCAAAGAGCAATTTAACAAATTGTAAGTCTGGTCATATTTCATGGGGGATTTGCTTGATGCAAAGATTGTCCAAGATATACTCACTCACTCACTCACTCACTCACTATATATTTCTTCTAAATGGACAGTGTTGTGCTTCTTATGATTTATAACCTATAAGCTTCTACTACATTTTGATTTCCACATTCCATGTTTGGCAGTCTTCTGACTTAAATATGGAGTTAGATGGAGTTACAACAGTTTTAGTGGGTGATTATATTTACTCAAATGAAAGGGGTTGTGACTTGTGAGTGTTGACTTTGCACTTTGTTTCAGCAGCATTATGAACATTTATGAATCATTAGCCCAGATGTAAACCCAAATAATTGTGTTGACTAAATGTCTTTTTTTATCCTTTTCCCTTTCAATCCAATATGACTTTGTCTATGCGTATTCTTCATTTTTGTAAGTGTGCTTCCTGTAGGAAGTTTTGAATCTCATATCATAAGATCTTAAACCTCGTGCGAAAATAGTCTTCTTCATAGCTATACTCCCTCTTTATTAAGGCATTGTTAACCCTCATGGACATTGTTTCTGTAAAACTTGTGCAACAATAACCGGTTAAATATTGTAAAGTTGGTTTCATTTGAGTTGAGATTGAGCGGACCATGATTTCCAATATGGGTTGGGTATCTAATTGTTTTGAATGGCATAAGAGACAATTCAACCTTAAAACTCTTTAATATGCTTTTTGCTAGGTTCTTAACCTTGTTTCTCCAATGTTGTTTCTTTAATGTATAAATTTTAACAGTGCACTATAGGACAAATGCATTCAGTTGGCTTAGGGGTTTCTATATGACTATATCCTGCTATAATTTTACTAATTTGTACCTCTGTATATATATCAGCTCATTGCTCATTCTGCCTCATTTTCTGCACAAAGTCTTGATAAAAACTGCTTAATTCCACTAAGGAAAGCGTATTGTAGTTCTCTCAACTTGCTTCTTCAAAGAGAGGTCAGTAGATCATTGATGTTAATTTATTGCTTGTATGGTTTTCACTGTTCTCTCAGTTTTTTTCTACAGTCCTTGCATTTTTTATATGAAGTTCCAGTTCTATAGATTTGATAAACAGAGTTTATGTTTTAATATTGTGCTTTCTTTATGATATATAGGCCCGAGAGTTTGCAAATGAGCTCCGTGCTAGCACTACATCATCATCAAGATATCCAGCAAGTGTGGCTTGAGGCCTCTGCTGCTTGTGGTCAAAACACGAGAAATGCAAACTGCTGATGCTTATGCCAAAATGTTGTCAATCTTTATACCACTCCTGGTGGATGAGGTAATTTCTGTCTCACATGTTTGTTATTTTGTATAATGATGCTGTGTACAAATCTGTTTCTTGTTTTGCAAGTCTAATGAGTGAATGCTTAAAGTGTAGAGTTCTTTGTTTGCACACTTTATGTGTTTTGAGGTTCCTACACTTATTCCATCAGGATGCCTTTACAATGGTAAGAGTGCACCAAATGAAGATGAAGCGGATGTTGATGTCACTTGATGATTTGAGAATCATGGACATTGATGATGATGACAGCAAAGCAAGTATGTTTTAACTCTGAATGCATCTTCCTCTCGTGAAAAATTATTCCGCTTTTTCTTCTCTAAAATTATGTATACGAAAGGTCATGCTAATTTATTTTCCAATGCAACTTGTTTCACAGTACAATTATTAGTGTATAATTTTGGCTGATGCTATATGCACTATGTTTTTGAACCTTTCGCACTATAAATCACTCCGCCAACATCTTGCGTACATCATATACATGCGTAGAAGGCAAAAACCGTAAGAATACGTAGAAATTTAAAAAATAAAAGCATAAAGCTTCTATGCCAGAATCTTGCGTACGCCAAATTCTGGCGTAGAATAATTTAAAAATAAAAATAAAAAATAGCTACGCAAGATTCTGGCGTACGTCAGAATCTTGCGTACGCCTTTTAGGTTAAAGCTCCAGCGCGGCCTTTCTTTCTTTCTTTCTTCTTCCTCTCTTCCTTCGACGGCGGCGGAGCGATTTTCGGCGATTCTCGGCGACGGCCCTCTCCTCCTCCTCTGTTCTTCCTCTCTTCCGCTCTTCCTCATCTCCCTCTCTTCTCTCAATCCTTCTCTTTCCATCCAAAAAATGAGCTCCCCGAGCTATGGTGGTGGAGCAGCGCCTGGAGCTGGTGGCGCGACGGCGGAGCAGCTTTCGGCGGCTGTTGGTGGTGGCGTCGAGGCTCGTGGTGGCATCGAGGCTCCTGGTGGCGGCTTCGAGGCTATTGGTGGTGGCGGCGGTGCTCCTGGTGGCGGCGTCGAGCTGTTGGTGGTGGCGGCGGTGTTCCTGGTGGCGGCGTCGATGCTGGTGGTGTTGGCGGCGGTGCTCCTGGTGGTGGAGCGACGGTGGGGCAAGCGGTGGCTGACGCCGCTGGTGGTGGCAGAGTTGGTGGTGGTGGCGGTGACGGTGGGGCAGGAGCCGGCGTTCGTGGGCGTCATACCCGTGGCGTTCATACCCGTGGTCGTGGAGCGTCCACTTCGGCTCCAGACGCGACGCATGTCGGGACAGGAGGACGAGGAGTTTTACGACAGGTAAATTCAATTTGGCGTAAAATTTGCTTTTTCATTAGACGTTAAATATGGTTGAGATTAGAATTTATATTTGAAATTTCATTAGACGTTAATTTGGATTGAATACCTCTGAAATATTTAGATAATTGTTTAGATTTGAAATTATAAGTGCATATCTATATTTGGGTTGAAATTATGCTTGAAATGTTTAGATAATTATTTTGCCTGAAATGTTTAGATTATATTGAATGCAATTAGATCTATTTCAAATATTATTGATTTATATTTAGTTATATAAATTCATGCAATGATAGTATGTATGCCCTGATCGGTATTTTATTTTAAAATTTTCAAGAAATAAATGTTTACATTCAAATCGACATTCGTAATCTAAAAAATAAATAAGTAATTATGTATTAATTAATTTATATTAATTCTGTAATTAATATAAAAGTTTTTTTAACAATAAAAAAAATTCTAATTAATTCAATATTAATGAAAATGAAATGAAAGTAAAAGGAGATACATCAGTCGTTGCATAATTTTTAATTCAATATAAAAAAATCTAATTAATTCAATATAAATGTTTACAATTTTTTTATAAAACGTCGAAATGAAATAATGAAATAAATAGTTAATAATTTGTAATTTGTAATTCAATATGAAATAAATATTTGTAGTAATTTTTTGAATATATTTTTTTTCAAAATTTGTAAAAATGTCATACAACAGTCGTTGCATTCCGTTCGACAGCCGTACAAAGGCTCTCGTCGATTGGGACATCGACGGGTCACAGGGTCGGCCCGACGCGGTGATGGAGCTACGGCGGATTTGGGTCCGCGACTGGACACTGCCCAGCCAGAGGACGCTGCCCAGCCAGACAATGCACCTCTGTCTGATGCTGACGACGATAGTAGCGACACGTCCATGTCCGACGCTGACGTCGGTGGCGTCGACGCCGCTGACGACGATGCATTCGACGAGGAGGCATTGACATTTGCCTTAGAGCGGGATTACTCCGAGGGCATCGATCCGATCGAGTCCCCTCCCGGTTCGACGGCCGAGGATTTGGGGAGGGACGATACGCCTTCCTCCCCCGTTCGTGAGCCAGTGGGACCTGTTCCCGAGGTAGTGGCCCCTCCTCCTCACGTGGCAGATGCAGACCCCGAGGGGGGTGCACCGGAGGAGGCGTGGATGCCAGGAGGTCCCCGGTCGCGTAGCCTTTTGAGGACATATCCGACGCATGTCGCTGCCGTTATTTAGACACATATAGAGTGACTTGCGCGTGACCCTCCCTTATCACCTGTGGATCCCGATCCGGTACGTATTTCTAGTTGTTATTTAAATAAATAAAAAAATCATCCTTTATATTTTAAGTTAAGTAATCCCGATTTGTTACGTATTGGCTTTCAGCTGAGGAAGATCCTGAAGCCGTACACCCGCTCCCCTCATTTATCCGCCACCCACCAGTTCCGGAGGCAGGAACCGGATTCGTGGTGGCCGCTTGCGCAGCGGAGCGGCATCACATCGTTGGGCTCGCTGGAGTTTCGTCGGATGGACCCCGTGCTCATATCGGCGTTTGTCGAGCGGTGGCATCCGGAGACGAGCTCCTTCCATTTACCGTGGGGGGAGATCACGATCACCCTCCACGACGTGTTCCATATCTTGGAGATCCCCATCGATGGTACGGCGTTGGTATCGGATATGTCCGACGTCGCTATATGTACCGCTGCAGCCGAGATGCTTGATCTTGATCTACCTGTCGTCTCGTAGATGGCATCAAGTAATAATTTTTAAACCTATTTCTCATTTATTTAATATATTTTAATTGAAATGTTGTTGAAATCATCGTATTTGGTTATATTTCTTTTTTCAGGTGGCGGCTTTTCAATCATTACAACGTTGAAGAATCGTTGTGATTTATTATGTCGAGCAGTCCAGAGGTATATATATCTGTAGTTTTATTAATATTAAGATTTTTGGAATATCTGTTATATATTTATAATTAAATTAATGCTACTAATCTCAGGAACAAGCGTCATGTTGCTTCGATGTACTTGCTCATGCTATTGGGCAGTACCGTCTTCACAGACAAGTCAGGGCAGAAGGTGAAGGCGAAGTATCTGTCGCTCTTCCTTGATCACGACCGCACCGGCCGTTATGCCTGGGGTGTTGGTGTCCTGGCCAACCTATACCGGCAATTGGGTATGGCATCGTGGGCCGAGGCACAAGGATTGGCCGGATGTCCGCTGCTTTTGAGGGTAATAATATTTTTTTTTATGTTTACATGATTTTTTGATATAAATGCTAACGAATATATGATTTTTTGTACAGACGTGGATTTGGACATATTTTCATGCATTCCGAGGTCATGCGTCACCTGACTTGGAGCACATGGGGGATTCACGGGCTGCAGCCCGTGACGGGAGAGAGGCTCCTCAGGGGAGTGAATCGGATCGCCTTATCTCTCTGCGTCGGGTTATGGACGCCATGCAGTATTCAGAGGTAATAAAAAAAAGCGTTACGTTCTAGTTTTTTAATTTTTTGATTATTTATTGGCATCTGACTTAGTTATTATTTTATTTCAGGTGCGGTGGCAACAATGGGGAAAGCTAGACTTCAGTGATCCGAGGTACGCTCCGTCGCTATATCGAGGCGTCATCGAGTTTTTGGACGTACGTGAGCCGTACATGCCCGACCGTTGCCTTCGTCAGTTCGGGTACTGACAATGTATTCCACAGGCGCCACCAGAGCCGAGGAAAGTTGTCCGACGTGCAAGGCTCACGTCGTATGTCATGGAGTACGGGGATGAGCATTGTCTGTGGGATGCGGACCCGAGGCCGCTGATCGAGCTGCATGGTCTTATCACGTCCACCTTCGCGTGGGATTGTGACGATGCATACCTCGATTGGATTGAGCAGATGTCTCATCCATATTTGGATTGCCGGTCCGTCAGACAGGATCCACACGCAGTCCCTCCACCTCCCCCGGCTTCTGCTGTCACGGTACGTCATCATTTGGTTTTTCGGTTCGTCAGATGTATTATATTTATGTTTATTTTGACACCCGGTTTTTAATACAGCGCTCACAGCTGGTGGCCGGTGAGATCACGACTTATCTGGCCCAGCACGACGATATGCCTCCCCATCTTACAGATCAGATGATCCGTTGGATCGAGTATCTGATGGGTGACGTGACGCCTTCGGCCCCTCCCATTCCACGCGCGTCCCAGAGATTCCGCGACTCGGTTCACGAGGAGGGATCTGATAGCGGGCGACAACCGGACGAGGAGTAGTTGTGATATGTACTAAATTGTTACGTTTATGTCATGAAATATTTTATTGATGTTTATTGTATTTTGTTGATGTTTATGATATTTTGTTGATGTTTATGTATATTAAGTATGAAATAAGTATATTCATATGAAATATAAAGAAAAACTATATGATATAAGCTTATATCATATGAAATAGAAAGAAAAACTATAGGATATAAGTATATTCATATAAAATAGAAAGGAAAACTATAGGATATAAGTATATTCATATGAAATATAAAAAAAAAAACTATATGATATAAGTATATTTACATGAAATATATAAAAAAACTATATGATATAAGCTTATACCATATGATATAAGTATATTCATATGAAATATAAAAAAAAATTATATGATATAAGCTTATACCATATGATATAAGTATATGATATAAGCTTATACCATATGATATAAGTATATTCATATGAAATATAAAGGAAAACTATATGATATAAGCTTATACCATATGATATAAGTATATTTATATGAAATAGAAAGAAAAACTATATGATATAAGTATATTCATATGAAATATAAAGAAAAACTATAGGATATAAGCTTATATCATATGATATAAGTATATTTATATGAAATAGAAAGGAAAACTATATGATATAAGTATTTTTACATGAAATATATAAAAAAACTATATGATATAAGTATATTCATATGAAGTACAAAGGAAAACTATAGGATATAAGCTTATATCATATGATATAAGTATATTTATATGAAATAGAAAGGAAAACTATAGGATATAAGCTTATACCATATGATATAAGTATATTTATATGAAATAGAAAGGAAAACTATAGGATATAAATATATTCATATGAAATATAAAGGAAAACTATAGGATATAAGTATATTCATATGAAATAGAAAGGAAAACTATATGATATAAGTATTTTTACATGAAATATATAGAAAAACTATATGATATAAGTATATTCATATGAAATACAAAGGAAAACTATAGGATATAAGCTTATATCATATGATACAAGTATATTTATATGAAATAGAAAGGAAAACTATAGGATATAAGCTTATACCATATGATATAAGTATATTTATATGAAATAGAAAGGAAAACTATAGGATATAAGTATATTCATATGAAATATAAAGGAAAACTATAGGATATAAGTATATTCATATGAAATAGAAAGGAAAACTATATGATATAAGTATTTTTACATGAAATATATAGAAAAACTATATGATATAAGTATATTCATATGAAATACAAAGGAAAACTATATGATATAAGTATATTTATATGAAATAGAAAGGAAAACTATAGGATATAAGCTTATACCATATGATATAACTATAGGATATAAACTTGAAATTGGGCCCAATTTTAAGTTTTTCACCCGTTTCTACCATAATCCTTCCTATTGGGCCTATTTGGGCCCAATTTTCAGTTTTTCACCCGTTTCTTTCATAATTCTTCCTATTGGGCCTATTTGGGCCCAATTTCAAGTTTTTTCAGTTTTTCACTCGTTTCTTCCATAATCCTCCCTATTGGGCCTATTTGGGCCCAATTTCCAGTTTTTCACCCGTTTCTTCCATAATCCTCCCTATTGGGCCTATTTGGGCCCAATTTCAAGTTTTTCAGTTTTTCACCCGTTTCTTCCATAATCCTTCCTATTCTATTTGGGCCCAATTTCCAGTTTTTCACCCGTTTCTTCCATAATCCTCCCTATTGGGCCTATTTGGTCCAAATTTCTAGTTTTTCAGTTTTTCATCCGTTTCTTCCATAATCCTCCCTATTGGGCCTATTTGGGCCCAATTTCCAGTTTTCACCCGTTTCTTTCATAATTCTCCCTACTGGGCCTATTTGGGCCCAATTTCCAGTTTTCCAGTTTTTCACTAGTTTCTTCCATAATCCTCCCTATTGGGCCTATTTGGGCCCAATTTCCAGTTTTTCAATTTTTCACCCGTTTCAGTTTCTTCCATAATCCTCGAAAAATACATACATAATAAAATAAATATTTCTCCCTAAGCTCTGAATACCCTAACATGGTATAGAGCGTGGGGGCCGCGCTCGATAAGTTCAAACAGTAATACATCGTCAATCTTCAATCTGTGTACTCTTGTAAAATTCCGCCAATCGTTGCCAAATCTATAGCGATTCCCACTGGTTGCGATACACGCATGCAACATCCAATTTCCACAATCGAGACTGACTTCCGTTGTAGATCTCAAGAATCTCAACGCATGCTCTCTCGGGATGTACTTCCGTTGTAGATCTCAAGAATCTCAACGCATGCTCTCTCGGGATGCTCTGCATATTATTAAGCGCATTTAAAGTTGATATTATGATCAAAACCGAATAATAAATTTACATTATAAAACATACGATACTTACCACCCGATATTCTGGGTAGAGCATGGTTTGATTTAGGGTAATAATGAAACTCATATGAGGATCACCTCGCACCGCTTCAGCTCTTTCTAATGTTGAATTCCCTACATCTCCAGCATCATCATCAGAGGTGTTGCTGTTGTCTTCTTCAACAACAGAGGAAGTTGAGTCATCGCTTATTACTATCACACTACTCGACGAAGAAGCCATACTAACTACTGGGGAATTAAAACACAAGATTAGCAAAGAGAAGGATAAGAGAAAGGTGTAATTGTTTGTATGAAATTGTTCGTATTTATAGAGGGGTAATTCGGTCGTTCGAATTATAGCCGTTGGGCTACGCACATTCCTGGCGTACGCAACCTCCTTGCGTAGAAGGCCGAATTTCAAATCCCTCCAACCGCTACAAAACGGCTCTTTCAACGGCCATATTCGGACCTCTACGCCAGGATCTTGCGTACGCAGGATCCTGGCGTAGAGGTATTATATATTTTTTTAATTTCAAAAGCCTCCAACGGCTATTTCAAACGGCCTTCACTTCTATAAATAGGGTTACTGACTTCTAACAATTCCAACTGAAGCTCTGTTGTTCATCCCCATTATTCGGTAAGGTTTTCCTCTCAGCTTAGATCTTGTTTGAGTTTTATGTTTATGATACATGGATTTATGATTTTGATAGGAAAATCAAGCACTACACCGCATAATGGCATATTCATCTTCATCGTCAACAAACCCTATGGAAGGGAGGTGTGACTTCAAGAAGTGGCTATGTAATTGTAAGAGATCTGCGATTATCCGTGAGTGGCATATGCCGTTCAACTATAGAAGGAGGTATTGGGGATGTCCGACTATGGAAGGGGGATGTGACTTCAATAAGTGGCTTGATCCACCCTACGATGAGAGGACACATAGAATTATAGCACAACTGTGGAGCGAAAAACAACAACTTGCTAACCGAAATGAAGAACTTGTTAAGGAAAATGAAGAACTTGTTAAGTTGATTCCCCTTCACACAAGGTTAATGCGCCTTAAGGAACAAGAGAAGTTAGCGATGGACAAATCTAAGTGTGAGGAGTTATTAAGAGAGATACAAGGGGGTAATTAAGTTTATGTAATGTTTGTATCGCTCTTGTAATATGTTTTATGTATTGACGTTTAATGTAATGTAATGGTTTCAAGTTGATGTAATGGTTGTATCCGTCTTTTTGAAACAATTCGTGTAATACCCCTAATTTTAGTAAAGAGTATTTTGGTAAGTTTTCCAAACACTCGTATTGTAATCGAATTATTTTCAGAGAAGTTCAGACATTCTGTTAAATACTTGATCGTTGTAATAATTCTCTGAGTGGAATAAAATACATTCAACGTACTTTTGGGGGTTTAGAATATTTGTTCGGGTACGAATATATTTAACCCGGGGTTAAAACCCATATCCAAGATTCTTCTCGGTCAAAAGTGGGCTTCCCGGTCAAAAGTGGGCAAAAGGGCACAAAATTGGCCTTGACCACACCCGCGGCCATACCCACCGCACCCCGCGGTCAAGAACTGGTCGCCACCGCACCCCGCGGTGAGACCCACCACACCCACGCCGTGATGATTGCTTCTCTGCTCCGCCGAACTCGTCTGAGCTGCTTGCCGATCTTGTCCCTCGGTGAGGCGGTGGGAGAGGGGGCCAGCTGGACTCCTTCTGGCTCCTTGATGGCCTATAAAAGGAGGAGGCTAAGAGGAGGAGGCCATTCCACTCTCTCTCTCCCTCAAATCTCTCTTTCTTTCACTGCCATTGTCGCCGGAGTTGCAAGCGTCGTCGAAATTCTTCAAGGTCGTCGCCGGAGTTGCCATAGGAGGAGGAGGTTCCCTCAAGGTGGTGGTTAGTGACACAAGGAGTTTGGAAGTCAAAACCAACCCAAGTCAAGCCCCCATCATCTTCCCCGGTGAGTTCTCGCTATCAGCGTGAACCTCTGTAGCCTCGCCGCACCCGCGGTGGGCCTGGGCGTGTGTGGTTGTGGCTTGGGCTTTGTGATCTCGTTTGGGACTTTCGTTCCTTCGATTTCGTTCATTTTTCTTTAGATTCGTACTATTTATTGTCGAATCTAACTTAGGGTTTCGTTATGGGTCGTTCCGTAGGAAATTATAATCCAAGTTCTTCCTCGTTTCGGACCTGGAAACCCGTCGTCTCGAGCTTCGTTGAGCTTCGTCTAATCTAAGGCAAGTGGCGGTTCGCTCTTGCTTATCATTCCATATTTATATTGATTATCAATTGTTTAATTATTAATTAATTTGGGATGAATTGTTGTTTTCGTCTGGGAACAGTTTTGATAACTGTATGTGATTTTAAAAGAAATATTATGATAGGTTGTATATATTGCTAGGAACAACGCTATTATATATATATATGATTAAATACAGATATTATGATAGGTTGTATATATTGCTAGAAACAACGCTATTTTATCTATGATTGGCCCCGGTGGCTTTGTTGTGAATTAATGCTCTTATGTTTTAACTGTTTAGTTAGAACGAGTATTCGTAGAAACACTATGTACCTTGCGAGGTTTAGTGGTTTCTTTATAACTGGTGCTAGGAGGATTATTCCTCTAGTACTTTTCCGGTCATGACCATACCCTTACTCAGGGCACGTGCACACAGCTGGTGCAGCCATTTGGGATTTATTCCCCGTGATATCTCTTGTGAGGAGATCCGATATCTCTTGTGAGGAGATCTTAAAAGCTTGTAACATGAATGTTGTTTTGGAATTAAACAAGATAAGTGCCGTTGTGCACATAATTAATATACCCTTTGGCGAGTAGTGCATCTAGGAAATAGTGCAGCTAGGAAAACTCGTCTAGACTTTGATCAGAGTAAATTTATCTTTCCAATCTGAATTCGCATTACGCGGTGAGGTTGGTCGTGAACCGAAACATCAAGTCGTTTTAAACGCTTGTGTGTAATTATAATGTTCCAGACTTTTGTCATACCTTCCGATAAGACTCAATTCGTTGGAGTCTTCTCTTCATATGTTTCCTTAAGACTCAATCTTTCAGAGTCTTTTCTGTTGATCATGCCTTTTCGTATATTTCAGTAGGAGTATGGTGGTTGACTATCGTCATCGGTTTTGATTCGAGAAGCGATGAGTCTAACCTAATACGACTACTTAGAACCATTCTGTTTTAACCCTTGCATAGTCTTTCATTAGACTAACCAACCGATTATTCCATTGCATGGTTGGCTGGTGTCATCCGTCCTATACGGCACATCAGATAAACTGTAGTTCCGATGAAGGCTAGAAACGACAATAAAGGCAGTTGGTATTTTGAAGAGTTTTACCAGGTTGAGATTCCTTGGCGGGTGATCGTGTTGATCAAGACCCTTGTGTCCTTTATGTATTAAGACTTCCGCTGTAATATATTTGATTATGTGTTTTGAATCATGGATGTAATCCCGAAACATTTACTTTAATAAAAAAAGTTATGATATTCTGTATTATAACTGTTGTTTTATGATTTCTATAAACTGGTTAAGTCTGAGGTGGCTTCGGATGTGAAATCCAAGGTCACTGGCGGTAATACCTTTCAAGGATTTATTTTTGGGGTGTTACAATTCAAGTTTTTTTTTTTAATTCCTACCATCAACATGAAAAGATACACATACATACACAATATATTTTTATTTTACAACGTCAATCACTACACCGGAGGATCGGATGGACGGTTACATCTTATGCGATAATCCCGAAACATTTGAAACCTCGAGTGAAACTGAACATCCCAGCCATCTACACTTCGGTCCTTGAAACAACGCCAAGCATACGGAGGAGGGGGTACTGGACAATCATCCTTGAGCCACACCTACATACAAACACAAACACAAACTTGAACTCTTTGCGCATATACTCCTATAGTGTAGTACAATAAATTATTTAGAAGTAGTAAGCTTTACCAGTATGAAGTGGTTCTGAGCTCCTACGTGGGCCATCGTCAATATCTTCGTCGGAGGGCCTAAGCTTGTATTATGCGCCTTCATTGATAGGCATAAGCAAGGACCATCCCAGGATAAGAAACATAGCGCAACTTGATACGCCGTGGCAAACACCAAACCGATTAGAGGCATGTCGAGCCAATATTGCGAGGAGCAAGGACTTATGACATAGTTCACCCGGAATATAAGATCTTCGTAACTCATTCCCGGTGCTAGTCTGGGTAGTATTTCCATGTACACATCTCTGTTGTCCAACAACTCTGCTGCTAGATGCATTCGAACCATAGGGTAATAATGCTTTTCGTACCCCAACAGTACAGCTAGTGACCGATATCCACAATGCCCGTCCGGAATTACATCTTTTGCCTCCTTAATGTATGGAAACCAGAAGTAATCCACATTCTTAACCCCAAAGTTCACCCCCATATAAGTAATGGGTTGGTCAGGGAATTGTGATCCAGACGCTTCACTTTTATCCTTTCTAGGACGGCCACGACCCCTACCTTGGCTACCTTGGGTCCCATTCTCATTCTCCTTCTCCTTTTTTATCTCTTTCTCCTTCTCAAACTCCTCTAACTCGGCCCTTCTATGCTCAAACAAGCTTGGGTCCCTCTTGGTGGAATACTTTGTGGAACCCTTCAGCCTTCTTTTGGAAATGATACCCGTCGGCTCCAACAACGACGATTCATGCGGATGCTCCAAGTCATGGTACAGGTCGGTGACTTGCACTAACGTGGATTTTTCAAGGATCCCATCTTTCTCCTTCTTGTACAATTCCTCAAGTCTTAGCTGTGGAATAGACATTGTTGCATGCTCCTCAATGGTGTCAGAACGATAACCCTTATCCCATTCTAGCTGCCTCCAGAAGCGATGGATCTCACTCGGCATGATCTGCCTCTTATCAACAATAGCCGCTGTAATCTCATGGATGCACGGCATGCCTTGGCATTCTTTCATCCAGTAATCGTCACACTCCTCGTTGAAATCATCCATCTCTAACTGCTTATACATATCGAACAACATCTTCAAGCCCCTTTCCGACACTTTGTAGAACAACTTCGTAAACACCCTTCTCGATCATTTCTATTGGCACCTGGTTGAGATAAAGTGGTTTTTTGACCCGTGACATCTCCATGCTCGCCCTCACTTGTCCGATTTGACCTTCGATTGCATGGTGGATCCTCAATGCCATCTTGTTAAAATCGCCAACACTAGAATCCACAATATTCTTCAACACCCTATTGCATACCCTCAACCCTATCAAAACAAAAAAATGCATAGTGCTAGTAAGAAAGTATGACACCGAGCCCTAGGCCCAATAAACATCCCAGAAAATTGAAAAGTGTTACATACATGTTTGAAGTCCTCGTGAAGAAGTGAAGATGATGATCTGTCCATGCTCTGACTATGTTTTCTTTGTAAGGATTCAACCACTGCTTCTCAAGGTATCCAACAAGGCCGCTCTTCCACGATTTCCTAAGTTTTTGGAGCCTCTCTTCATAGCTTTCCTCCGTGGTCGAACACCAAAGTCCCCAGCATTGGCCGCAAAAGTTGCTGACTCTTTTCGAATCCTTTAAGATTGGACTAGAATATGCCTCGATATTTTGTTTGATATGCACCCAACACAAAAGGTGTTTAACCCGATCTTTGAAAACTATCCGAATTGCATTGATGAGGGCCTTCTCTCGATCAGTCATTATGGCCGTCGACATTACTCCCGCCTCTTGAAACAAATACAAAAGCTTTTGCATTATGAATCCGTAATGCAAACCATCTTCCTCTCGCGTAAATGCATAGGCGATGTTGAACGTCTTGTTAGTGCATGTAAAACCGACAATCTCCACAAGAGGCATTTTATACCTAAGCAATAAGAAAACAAAATAGTATAAGCAATTTTAGATCATGTCATAACAACTATATTAAATTATAATAAAAATAAGGCCATTATATACCTATTTGTCTTGTATGTGGCATCGATAACTACCACGTACGGGAACAACTTCAACAGGTGCAGCGAGTCAGGGTGAGCGAAAAATAGGATATCAATCTCAGACGTAGACCGCTTCCTCAGAGGATGCACTTTGTACCTGTTTTCTTTGAAGAAATTTAGGGTCCATTGGGTGACCGTCATTTCCCCATGATCCTCGTAGTGCATCTTTCGTAAATAGTTGGAAACTTGTTTCCTTGATGTTACATTTTCGGGGTTGCACCTTCTCAACTCCGCAAGAGAAAACACTCGGCGGATTGAACCTCTCGCCGAACCTCCTGACAATGCACTGCTCCTCAGGGGTCATTCGACCCATGTACGGATGCCCAAGGAAGGTAGTCGAAAGCTTATGGTTGTGTTGTCCGGTCAACATATTCAAGATCCATTTCCGAGTCTCTACTCCCGGCTTCTTTTTCATTCGAATACCGTATAACTCAAATGTGCACCCAGACTTCTTCGATCTGCCTTCACGAATTACCACAGCCTCATTCGAATCATCTTCACTAACTTTTTGTAACACCCCCAAAACTTAACCCTTTTGGAAAGGTATTACCGCTAGTGACCCCAGTGTTCCTTACCGAGATCACCCAAGGCTTTACCGTTTAAATACAAATCATGAAATACAATGATACAAAATGAAAACCTTATTCATATAAAACACGAGTCCCGAGATTACATCCCAATCCCGAATAGGACAAACACAGAGTTTAAATAAATTACAACGGAAATCTTAAACAAGGTACAGCGGAAGTCTTATAAAATATATAACAGAGTAAATAAGTTACAGCGGAAGTCTTTTAAATGAATTACAAACAAGGATATTGACCGCAATGGTCATCTCCCAAGAATCTCAACCTGATTAAAAGAAATTATTAAAAACGTCGGAAAACCACCGTCGACTCCATAGTCCTTCTAGTCTTCTCATCTACACTCTAACTGATGTGCCGAATCGAACGGATGACACCAGCCCACATGCGGAGAACAAAGTACGTGGGTTAGTCTACTTAAATAGACTAGCAAGGGTAAAAAGCAGAGTGGTTCGAGTGATCGTAACCGTTTACTATCATTGTCCCTCGAATAATAACCGAAGGGATGATACATAACCCGGCACTTTCACGGAATAACAACAAGAGGTATGCACAAGAGAAGATTCTGGAAGACTGAATCTTCACAGAAATCAACTCGAAAAGAGACTCCAAGAGATTGAGTCTTTAAGGAAATATGACAAATCTGGAATGTTTAAAGAATCATACAACAATGATTTTAAAAGTTGACTGAGATGCTTCAGTTCACGACCAACCTCATCGCATACAGCGAATCCAGATTGGAAAGAGAACGTACTATGATCAAAGTCGAGACGAGTTTTCCTAGCTGCACTATTTACTTAGCTACACTACTCGTCAAGGGTTTATTAATCATGTGCACTCGGGCATATATCTTATTTAATTACAAAACACACATTACTGAAACACGTTAATGTTATTAAGAGCGACAACAAGGCTTAAATCACAGGGTGACAATTATGTCAACCCAATTTAAAACACACACAACACACACTGTTGAGGCTTTTAATATTATTCCGAGAACACGGAAGTTATTATTACACCGGGTGACCTTACGTTCACCCTGATTGCACTGCCACAGTGCTTACAATTTAATTTATAGGGTGACAGTTACGTCCACCCCAATTGCACTAGCTAAGTGCTTAATACACATGACTGCAATTAAGCTCATCCAATGGCGCTTGCAAGGCGCTTAAAATACTTCAGATCCTTACATGTGGATAAGAAGCATAGGTCATGACCCTTAAATTATTCGGAATTAATCCGAGGAATATTATGATTTAAAGAAACGACAAATCCTTACTTGGATTAGCGTTCCCACGAATATTAAATTATAAAGAAACGACTAATCCTTACTTGGATTAGTGTTCCCACGAATATTAAATTATAAAGAAACGACTAATCCTTACTTGGATTAGTGTTCCTATGCACATTCGTGTTAACTAAACAGTCTAACACAACAATTATTCACATTAAAGTCATCCAGGCAATTAACTTAAACATAGAGATAATAGAAACAACTAATCCTTACTTGGATTAGTTTTCCTATTAACCCACATGCTATTCTAGCATTAAGATTAATTTCACAACAACACCATCACTGTAATTATCACATATGATAGCGTTGTTCTAACAGATATACAACCTATGATAATGTCATTATTACAGTTTCCAAACAGTTTATAAAACCATTTCCAGATAAATACAGTAATCATTCCAAATTAATTACTCAGATAAACAGCTGATAATTAATGTAAATATGGAACGATGAGCAAGAGCGAACCGCCACTTGCCTTAGTCCGCAGATCTGGAACAAAGCAGAGACAACGGGATTCCGGGCTCGACACAGGTATAGCTCCGACAGCACAACGACCTTCGAGTCGACCCATAAGAAAACCCTAAGTTAGATCCGACATAAACTAGTACGAATCTATGGAAAGACGAAAGAACCCGAAAGAAACGATGCCACGACGACAACCAACCAAGCCAAAGCCACGAAGGCATTCTGGGCACTGGCGGCGGTCGCCGTTCTTGGCGGCGGTCATCGTTCTCATCACGGCGGGCGCCGTAAAGAACACGGCGGTCGCCGTGAAGAACTCCGACGACAGACGAGAGAAAAACTCACCCAAATGATGCGCGTTTCGTCCCCTTTTTGCCTTGCCTGGGTTCCAACCTCCAAAGGCAACCAAAAGGCTTCACAAGGGCTGCTGGAAACACCACTAAACGATACCGGCGAAAGCTTCAGAATTTCCGGCGAGGGCACCAAACTCCGGCGAGACGATTTTGAGGGATTGAAGCGTCTGATTTTGTGTGAAAACCGATCCCAAACCTTCTCTATTTATAGCCAAATGTCAGGGAGCATAATGATGGCTAGGAAGGCGACGTGGAGGGCTACAACGGCGATCGTCAGACGACTCCGGCGACCATCGGGCAAAAACCTCCAGACAACAACGACGGCGGGCGCCGTAATAAATGCGGCGGGCGCCGTCATCAATGCGGCGGGCACCGTTACCAACGCGGCGGGCGCCGCCATAGACCTGGCGTCCCCAGCTAGGAGGAGACTCGTCGGCTCCTCGAGCCTTGCGACGGCGGGCGCCGTCATACCCACGGCGGTCGCCGTTCTTGGGTCCCGCGACGGCGGTCACCGTGACTGTACGGCGGTCGTCGTGACTAGCTTTTCCCGCCCGTTCAGCTTTGAACGATCATGACATTAATCCGGGATAAAAATTATCATACGCGAACGAGTAATTAACATCCAAAGCACGTCGTCTGTATTTTATTTCACTGAGAAAAATATTATAGATACAGAGCGCATTACAGAATGCCTCCAACTTTCTGAATTAAATATGACGTACTAAACGGGTGTTCGGGAAAATTCCCAAAATTTCCAAAATAATCCTTACAGAATTACGGGGTATCACATCAGCGCAATTGGTAACAAGTGGGCGTTAAGCCGCTTGTTAAAGGGGAGAGGTCTCGTGTTCGAGCGCTCCCAATAACCTCTTGGCTAATGGCTTCCATTAATTTGGAGTAGCCCCCAAGGATGGGTTGGGGTACATGAGCTGCGGCTCATGGAGTGTCTCATGTTGGGCTAGGCCCGTGGCTTGAGCACTCACATAAAAGTGTACTTTTTTGTAATACTCACACCACATTGGGCCGGCCCATCACAGGGCTGCAGCCCAGTGATGGGCCGGCCCAATGTGGTGTGGGTATTACACTTTTTTCCTTCCCGATCTATATTAACCAAAGTGTTCGCACGTCAAACTAACATGTCTTTCATTACTTCGGCGAGTGACTAGAACCATCATCAAATCTTTGCCCCTCTTCTGAGCCCAATCAACCAACTCCTTTCGGCTATCCCACTTCTGATTCATACGAAATTCAGATCCATAATCTTTACCCTATTAATGTAAATACTAATGTTAAAAAACTACTATTTCTAACTACACATGAAATAATAAAATACCGCATACAATATTACATAACTATACCGCGAGTCAAACTATATGTTAAAAAACTACTATTTATCCTCACTTTTCTTAAGATATAGGTTAAATAACAATCTCTCAATCTCGAAACTTAATGAAGTACTATATCTAACTACACATGCAGTATCATACTAATAATTATTACAAACCAATTATTACTGTAAATACTAATGTTATTCATTTGCATTTAATGACATAACAATCTCTCAATCTCGAAACTTAATGAAGTACTATATCTAGTTACACATGCAATATTACAACACTAAACCGTGAGTCAAACTATATATACTTTTACGCCTCTATATACATGAACTAATTCACAATCGCATGCAATATTACTATAACTAATTCATGCATATCTATATAATGCAAATATCAAGCCTTACGAATTATGAAATACTAACCGCAAAATTGTTCGGGTTGAATTCTTCATCACTGCTGAAATATTCTTCATCAGTACTCCAATATTCGTTTTCGGGTATTGACATTTTGGTAAGATTGTATTCGAATGTGTGCAAAAAATGGAGGGTTGAGTTTGAGTATATATAGAGGGGTATTTCGACCGTTGGACTTATAGCCGTTGGCTTCAAATCACCCACCGGCTATAATTCCAATGGCCATATTCGGCTCTCTACGCAAGGATATTGAGTACGCAATATCCTTGCGTAGAGGTTAAATACTTTTTTTTAAAAAAATTCCTATGTATTCCTACGTATTTCTATATTTTTTGCCTACTACGCCGGTATTTGGCGTACGCCAACATCTGACGTAGCTTTTCGTAGTACGAAAAGGCAAAATACGTAGTGCATATAGTGGGAGCGATAATTTTTCTCTGTAGGTAAAATTACTGTTGAGTTAGCTGCATGAAACGAATGTTTACGTGACCTCCTTGATGAAGTCTAGGTAAATTCTGGAATTGAATTTCATCTATGAAAGCATCTACAGTCAATTTCCTGTTACGAATGAATATTGATCATTTTAGCAAGTGCTTGGTTGTGCAAATCTCAATTGAGTTGTAGGAGGTGCTACACTTGTTGTACAGGTTAGGGTTTCAACTTTCATCACCTTTTACTTTAGATCTTACACAATCTAATACATCTCCAGTTGCTTAGTATGTAGTACTTTCTGAGAAGGTGCTACTGCTACGGATTTTGTCACACAACAACTAATAGGGTGTGCACGCAGAAAGTCACAAATGGGGACTCAGGATCAAACATTCTTCTATAAAAGCATGCAAGGACATCTAAGGGGACAGAGCAACCTTGTACATTCAAGGGTTTGTTCAGACTTGCCTTGGATGCTGAAGGGCGCGGTATCCACACAGGATTTCAACTCACCACAAAGGAGAAAAGGTTGCTGGACCGATTGAGTGATGAAGATGACTGCACATGAATTGGATACATATATAATGAGCATGGTCGGTTACCCCCACAAGGAAAAATTGAAGAATTGTATATTTGTGTACAGATGTCAACACCGAGAATAAAAGGGAGGAAAAATAAAAATAGATGTGATGATTAATGAAGTGGAAGAGTGCACCCTCTTGACACATCATAAAAAACAAAACGTGTCAATTTATAGTGAAACCACTTAATACAAATACAAATGCATGCAATGCAAAATAAAGTGATGTTCAACTCAGCCTTTTAGTGATTAGTGGCTAGAAAGTGAGTTCAACGTCAAAGTTACACAAGAGATCTAATGCTACTTATATTAATTACGTAATTAATCAAATAATATCTTTAGAGATCTGCGGGGGCATTGTATAGTTTGTTGGTCGTTCTAAATTTTCTCTACCCTCCTCAACGTCTCATAGTTTCCTCGTCGTTTCCGTCTGTCTTATTTCCTTAAGACTGCTGGGCTAGTCCACCAGACTTCTCGAACCGCCGGCCCAACACAATCTACTATATAATAACTAAAGTAAAATCGCGTCTGCACATGCACACGTCCCGAGAATGCATCCGACAATTGCGCTGTCACGTGTCATCGCAAAATTTCTTTGTACACGTGTCAATTTTTTTCTTCATTGGGTAGTTTACTAAAATACATAGTTATAGCCTTATATAATATGATTTTCTTTGTTCCATTTTGATTTTAATAGATTATAAATCTTTCTAAAAAATATGCAATTAATATTCTAACCTAATTTTTCGATTGCAAATCTTTATAAAAATAAACAATTATAATCCAATCTATTTTCTGAATATTGCATATAATTCCGAATATAAGAATGAATAATTTGCAATCAATAAAACCTGCATAATTGTGCAGTATATGATTTATACAAAACATTATAAATTTTAAACCATAAGAAAAATAATAGAATATGCACACAATCAAAAACTTGAAAGACCAAAAATAACCTAAAACATAAATTAAATTCCTAGAAATTATATGCCCAGAAAACACAACAAATGAACAAAACCTGTCCAGAAAGAAATTTCTCTGGTATACATATTATAAATAAAATTGAAATTAACTATGACCAAATACAAATGCAAAAACACCTGCAAAAACTTGCAAAAAACTTGCAACACACATGCAAAAACTTGCAAAAAACCTGCAAACCTTAATAACAACACATTGCACAAAACTAAACCGGCTTGTGCAATATTAAAACCTGCAACGCTAAACCTGAACCAGAAACAAATCACAATAAAACTTACAATAATACAAATTATGCCACAAAAATACACAAATTATGCAATTGTTGCCTCGACGCCCAAATTCTGCATATCAATCTGGTATAAACCTGTCCATAAATAGACATATGACATAATATTTTAGAATATAAAATATATGCACAATAAATGAATCATATCAAAGGAAATCACAGAATATATTACAGTATATATGACACAGAATCTACATTTTCCAAATGAGAACGTGGCAAAATATTACAGAATAAAAAATATGTGCAAAATAAACGACAGAATATATATATGGCAAAATATATGGCACTGAAAATCTATGTTTCCAAAAATTAAAACCGATCTGGGACTGATAATATATGGCAGAATATGACAGAATCAATGACTCGGTTTGTGCAGCTATATATTTACAGCCTCTCATTCAATTTCAGTACAATCAACTAGACATTGCAGTACAAACAACAGACCGTTTTGAGCTATTTACGAGGTAACTTTTGTCATTCATCCAGAAATTACATGTACTGATATTGACTATACATGTCTTTCATTACATTTTGTTCATTAGATTTTTGTTCATTACATTATGATTGCATACTAAATCTATAGATTTAAACCTTCACAAACAAGAGATTTCAAATTAATAGATCTGAACAACTCATACAAATAGAGATAAAATTAGAGAAATTGATAAAGATGAAGACATATTGGGTGTCATTGGGAGAGAGAGTGTGAGTGACTGACTGAGAGAGAGAGATACAGAAAGTTAACTTACATGTAACAACTTTGGATCTACATAGACAATCTCCTTGGATATGAAAGTCTATGGTCGATCATCTGCATAGAACAAAAAATATTATAAGTTCCATATTTTAGAGACAGAGAGAGACCAAAATAGAGGCAGAGAGATAGACAATAGCTTACATCTTTTACATGCTTCGTATGTTTGAGTTTGGATTGATCTCCTCATCGGCGGAGTTGTTGTGGTTCGAATTTGAAACATAACAAGTATAAGCATAAGGTTAGACTATGAATTATACAAAATAGTGTTAAAAAGACAAGGGTGTGATAATTTTGTACAGTTTTGTAACTGTTTTAGCTCAGTAAACATAATTCTATATGAAATATAAAGATATCTAAATTGCTAAGTGTTATAAACAGTTACCATGCATGCAGTATGAATGAAATTAAAGTTTACATTTCTGTGTATCTAATAAGCATTGTAGTCATTTTTCTTTTCAGATCTAGGTGAAGGGCTCTTATGCAATCAGACAGTGGAAAACAATTGCAATTTTAGTCTCGAAAATTCTATTACAATAGAGCTAAACTCTACAAGAAAGGTACCTTTATATTTAATATTGTTCTGTATATTTATGTTTGAAGATATGGATATTATGTATATTAATGATTATAGCATTTCAAATTTACTTCAAATATAAAACCTATATAACAATATTAAATCTATTAAAGTGACCTAAGATTGATTAATTTTTTTTCAAATTCAATATCAATATTGCATTTGGTCAAAAAATAGATTTCATTTCCAGTAAAAAATGAATCAAACAAATGAACAGATGTACAACAAACATGAAGTATATTTCTAAAATAACCTAAGTATAATTAATGAAACAATATTAGCAGAATAAAACACAAAGACAGAAAGATATGGTATCACTTTTTTCAGTTGATTATGTTAGGGACATACATGCATAACTTCTTCCTTGAAGCTCTTCTTTCTGTATCTGAAATGGTTTTGTTGTGAAAATTGCATTTGGTTTAATCATCGAAAACAAAACACTAAATTTTGGGTTGGAATTCTCCACTCTCAAGTCTCAACCCCATTCCTCAACTCCAACAACTAAACAACCTTCTAATGTCTTAAGATAATTGATTAAAGTCGTGAGAATAAGGGTACTGTATTATTTAATGTATTAAGATAAGGGTAATGTATTAATTAATGTATTAAAATAATTGATTAAAGTCGTGAGAATACATGGTCAAGAAAATTAGGTAAGTCTTCTAATCTGGGAAGAAAAGAAAACTTGAACTTGAGACCAAAAAAAAGGAAAAAAGAAAAGTTAAACTTTTATACGTGTTGCTGCCTTGATATTGATAACTTAGAGCATGCTAATTGATAAAGACGGTAAATCTACTTTAAGGGGGAGAGAGAGAGAGAGAGAGAGAGAGAAATGAAGAATTCACATTTATCGTTTCTGGAGTTTGGCACAATAGTCTTCCAAGTTTCTTCATCAGCAGCGTAGGTTTGTTCTTCCAGATCTCCAAAGCATAAACCTGTTTCCAACAAATATAATGTACAAAACCATAAGCTTCATAGAGGATCTTTATGTTTTCGATCTGGATGTATAAGCTTGATAGAGGATACAGAGACCAAGAAAGAGAAATAGAGAGAGGACACAAAGAGGTTTTGGATCTGGATCTATAAGCTTGATAGACGACAATTCATAGACAGATAAAGAGAAATAGAGATAGGACACAGAGAAAGAGAAATAGAGAGAGAGAGAGGACACAGAGAAATAGAGAGAGTACACAGATAAAGAGACTTTTCACCTCCTTTTGTTTCAATCGATCCCTCTAGACAGATTCAGAAAGATATTTTTAATTTTGCTGGCTTTGAAATTCGGCCTTAAAATTAAAGCCCATTTAGCAAAGTACAAATGTTGCATTCTGTTTATACTGGGTTAAAATATAATTGGGCCAATAAGCCCATAATAGTTCCGGTTAAAAGAAATTAACATACACATATTCTTAAATAAAAATTATTTTTCAGGTTAAAATATAATTGGGCCATTATATGAAAATTGGGCCTTAAAAATTACTTTTGTTAGAAGTATTAATATGCAATAAAACATTCGGCGGCCCAATAAGCTCATTCACGTACATTCTTTATTATAGGCCGATAATCCTACATTTTCAGCCCATATATTTGAATTAGTAAAGGCCAGCCGATTTAATATATTAATTATTATAAACTTGAACCGGTTTTATATAATATCAGATAATATAGTCGAGCCGGTTTAGTGGTAATATCATATTTAACCTCATTAAAATATATTTAACAAATAACAGATAAAGAACAATCTTCATCAAGACGATTTTAAATGACAAATCGTTTTCTACCTGAAACCCAAAAAAAACAAAGCAAACAACGACAGAATGAACGCATGAGATTGTATTATGGGTGGTTCTAGGGTAAAATCTGATATTTTCCAAACGATGAAAACAGTCAAAACCAATTAAACATAGTATACTAGAGGTAGCTATCAGGTTTTATTCTATCGAAATTTGTTAGGGTTTCAAACTTAAGGGATCTTCGAATTAAGAGAGAAAGAGATAAAAAGACAGAGAGAGTGGGCGACAGATAGAGAGCTCGAAACAGAGACAGTGACCTTAATGGATTACCAGAGAGAGAGAGAGAGAAAGAGAGTGCAGATTACCTTTATCCACTGTGGATATGCTCCAAGATAACTTATTGCTTCCAGAAAATGAAATTTCCAATAAAAACTCCAGATCTACGCATCAATAGTTGTTTTCCCTTGCATGTAACATAAAATAAGTAAGAGAAATGTGTATTAATCTAGATCTGAGAGAGAAAGTAGATGCATGTTAAAGAGATATGGGATTAACCTGTTTTTTTCCGCTTCTATGATCTATAGTTCGTCTTCTGGAGTTTCTTTAGGGTAGATATCGATCAGAGGTTCACAAAAAACTCAGAATTGTAAGCTCTATACTCCGATGATTTTTTTTAAAGAAAAAATAAGTTGATCTGGGTAGAACAGAAAAAAAGAAGGATAATCGGATTGCGGACGGAATTTCCAGAAAGGGGATGATGAAGATAATCGATAATAGTCGGATCTGTAATTAGAAATAGATACGTATAGTGAAAGAAGCGAAAAGGAAAGAAATTTCTTGAAGCTGAAAGAATAAGGGAGAGAGTGAAACGACAGAGAGGCGGAAGAATGAATTAGGGTTAGTTGGGTGGGGTTTTAGGGCTTTTCTGATTAATAAAAAATTTAAGTAAACTCGCTATAAGCAGATTGAGCTTGATGAATGGATCAAGTCTGAAAAACAACGATTGGGCCTTTTAGCCCATTAATGATGATTTGGCTGTGGCTGATACAATTTGTGAGAGAAATTAAAAGTGTGAATTAGGGTTTGAGGGATGAAGCACGGTTTGAACGAGGCAACAAACAAAGGTTGGGCTTATTGGCCCATAACCCATTAGTCCATTTGGTATTAAAAAAGTCCATTAACCCATACATAATATACAACCTTAAGGTTAAAATTACTGATTTTCTATTAGTTTATTTAAATAATATAACAAAAATAAAAATAAAAAAACAAAAAAAAAAAACAGAAAAAGAAACAATCACATATGATACAAGTCAGCTCATGATTATATAAAACTTAATTGCATTGATCAAAAGTCAAAATCTACTAAGACTACGATGCAATTTTGCATATGCTAAATTCCTCTTTCCTAACGCATTTCACTTCAAATTGCCAATAACATAATATACACTCAGAAACGAAATGGTAACATATTCAGAGAATAACAAATTTGCAGTTTATATTCTGAAATCACAGCTTGCAAATAGAATAGAAAAATTAACGATTTAGTACCAAGAGTGATTTTAGGGGGAGTCTCTTTGTCGGCGACATTGGCCCGCTCCTCCGCTTCAGTCAGGAGCTGCTGAACCTGCGAAAGTCGCGCCGACGCTTTCAGATTAAGCCAAAAATTCATCAAATGCTCGACCCCTAAATTTTGAACCCCTAATTCGAACCCTAATAGAAACCCTAACTCAGATTTCAGGATAAATTGAGAGTAACAAGAGCAAATTAGATTAATCAAATCCTAATTCTCCCTAATTGCACCCAAGTTCGCAAAGAATACAAAACAAATTTGAGCAAAATCACACGTACCGGTTCGCGTCGGTTCGCTCGTATTCGTCCGCCGCCGAGTATTTCTCCTCCGTCGCCGGGTGTGCGCCTCCTTCGCCGTCCGTCTTTGATCTTGCGCCACCGGCCGGGTGTTCCTCATCAACGAGTCTTCAGCATCGAGTGCATAGGAGGAGATTGGGGTGAGTTGGGTGGGGGTTGAAGAAGATGAATGGAAAATGGTAAAACAGATGTTACTAATTTAATGATTTGTTTCTTTTTTCTGTTTTTCTTTTTCATTTTTTATTTTTATTTTCCTTTTATTTTTTAAATAAACTAATAGAAAATCAGTAATTTTAACCTTAAGGTCACGGACCAAACTTATTATAAACTTCGGGGGTACCAACACGAAACTTTTTAAATCCGGGACACCATCAAGAATAACCTTAACCACAGGGGTACCAAACGGAATTTCCCAATATTATTTAACCAAATTTTATTATTAATAAAGTTATGTAGAGTTCGTCTCTCTTAATATAATGTATTTTTTTGTATATCTTGAATATTTGTAGTCGATTAGTCATTTTTTATTTAAATAACTAATCAAATATATATTGAACAACTGACTCATCGACAATTAAAATATAATATTTTTCAAATATAAAAAAATTAACAAATCCCGTGCAAGGCACGAGATTTGTTATATATTGGGCCTGAAATACATTGTTTGAAATTTGCATTCGAGTCTATAAGCCCATTACAGTTTTTAAAGCTCATTAGTATTATTAATTATATAATGGCCCAATAAGCCCTATAATTAAATTAGTTTAGTTTATATATATAATATTTACTAAAACATATTGTCTGTTGTGAGCGAAGGTGGAGAATCAATTTAAACAAGAGTTGTTTTGCTATGACCATAAACAAGAGCTAGGGCCAATCTCTTGCAAATGTCGGTTTGTATCTTTCATGCCCTGTTTTTAGTCATGGTTAGTTTTATATTGCATCATCAAGGGTGACTAGCAAAAAATGTTTGAAGATATTGATCTGCGATAAAGACAAGAAGAGATATAATATTACAACCAATGTAGTATACAATGAAGTTTTTGATAATTTATAGCAATTTTGAACATCGTGCCATATTTTATGTTTAGGGTTTCATGTTCATGTATTAGATAAACATTTTTATTATGTTTGATGGTTTTAGTAATATTGATGTAAGGGGTGTGTCTATCCATGTTTGAAAGACAACGTAGTCATTTTTATTATTAATAAAGTTATGGAGAGTTCTGCATCTCTTTATATAATGTAAATTTTTGTATATCTTGAATATTTTTAATCGATTATTCATTTTTTATTTAAATAACTAATCGAATATATATTGAACAAGTGACTAATCGATAATTAAAATATACTATTTTTACAAATGTAAAAAAAAAAACAAATTCCGTGCAAGGCACGGGTATAAGCCCATTCACTTACATTTTCAGGTTGTTTAAAGAGTAATTACATTCTTTATTATAGCCCATTCACTTACATTCTTTATTCGGGGGCCCAATAAGCCCATTCACTTACATTTGTCATAAATGTATTTATTGTATTTGAGTATTATATCTGATTACACTGTAATAAATATTTAAGTTTTAATTTGAATAGATATATGATTTTGTAGGGTGACTTTATTATGGACGAATTAACTCGACATAAGTACATAACAGAGCGTTGAGATTGAATGTTATTAGAGATAAACGACAACAGACAATTTCAAATCTATCAGGTGAAC
Organism: Rheum nobile; assembly: GCA_027886185.1. Classification (NCBI taxonomy): domain Eukaryota; kingdom Viridiplantae; phylum Streptophyta; class Magnoliopsida; order Caryophyllales; family Polygonaceae; genus Rheum; species Rheum nobile. The sequence continues at coordinate 6,231,009 of WOAB01000506.1, read as the reverse complement.
CAATGACTCATCGATAATTTGAAAAATACTATTTTTACAAATATAAAAATAATATAAATAAATCTCGTGTAAGACACGGATATTACACTAGTTTATCAAATTGACCAAAATAACGAGTATGCAAATTATCAAATTGAGCACAATTATTTAACTTTTAATAAAGAAGAAATTAAAAAGATTGAGAATCTTTTTCTAATCTATTGACATCCATCTTTTGAAGTCACGTCTTTCGTCATACCTTCCTTATTTCCTGGCTGAAATCCAGTCGATGTGACGTCTGTTGATCCCTTGCGCCAAAAACTCAAGTAACGCATCCTACCCAAAAAATAAATAAAAAACTCAAAGGAACGCCAACCGGAAGAAATAAAGGATAACGTAAATCGAGTTCGTTCTAGAAATTTCCACCTACCTACACGTGGCCTTTATTGATTGGTGGTAGGTTTGCTTGAGTCGGTCTTGGAAGCATAATATATTGCCCTGTTTCTTCCATATCTCGTCATCCATCACAAATTCACAAATCTAGCCAACTCTCTTCCGCAATCCTTTCTCCTCTCTTTCCGATCGTTCTTGTTATTCCTCAAGGTTTGTTGTTACTCTTATTTCCTTCGATCTCGAATTTCTTTGAAACTAGTTAATAGGTTTCGTTTCTTTCTGTTTCTCTCTAGATTGATGTTTCATGTTGTTTCCGCTTTGATTTTAAAATCAGAATTTAGTATCTATTTTGATCTCTGTTCAGTTATAAGCTTTTCTGCATAAATCGTAACCGGATCTGGTTTTGACTCTTGGTTTCCGGCGCAATTCTATGTATATGTTGTTCTATTCCTAGAGATCACAATTTACCTTCCATAATTTGATATTCTGCAGATGCAGATCTTCGTGAAAACTCTCACCGGCAAGACCATCACTCTCGAGGTCGAGAGTTCCGACACCATAGACAACGTCAAGGCAAAGATCCAAGATAAGGAAGGGATTCCTCCTGACCAGCAAAGGCTCATCTTCGCCGGAAAGCAGCTCGAAGACGGTCGCACGCTCGCCGACTACAACATCCAGAAGGAGTCAACGCTCCACTTGGTCCTCCGTCTCCGTGGAGGAATGCAGATCTTCGTTAAGACGCTTACCGGCAAGACAATCACCCTCGAGGTCGAGAGCTCCGACACAATCGACAATGTCAAGGCCAAAATCCAAGACAAGGAGGGAATTCCACCGGACCAGCAGCGTCTGATCTTTGCCGGAAAGCAGCTTGAAGACGGCCGTACTCTCGCCGATTACAACATCCAGAAGGAGTCCACGCTCCATTTGGTGCTCCGTCTCCGCGGCGGGATGCAGATCTTCGTCAAGACGCTCACCGGAAAGACTATCACCCTTGAGGTCGAGAGCTCTGACACCATCGATAATGTCAAGGCAAAGATCCAGGATAAGGAAGGGATCCCGCCGGACCAGCAGAGGCTCATATTTGCCGGGAAGCAGCTTGAAGATGGCCGTACTCTTGCGGATTATAACATCCAGAAGGAGTCAACTCTGCACCTTGTGCTTCGTCTCCGCGGTGGAATGCAGATCTTTGTGAAGACGTTGACCGGGAAGACCATCACCTTGGAGGTGGAGAGCTCCGACACCATTGACAATGTTAAGGCCAAGATTCAGGATAAGGAGGGGATTCCCCCGGACCAGCAGCGTCTGATTTTTGCTGGGAAGCAGCTGGAGGATGGGCGTACTCTTGCGGATTACAACATCCAGAAGGAGTCGACTCTTCATCTTGTCCTCCGTCTCCGTGGTGGTTTCTGATGATTTCTGGTTTGAATGACTGAATTGAATTGGGATTTATGTTTGCTGGATTGCATTTGACTTTTAATGGGGTTGTTGTTCTGAGATCTACCGTAGTATTTCCTGATGACTAAATAAAATTTGTGTTTGCTTAGTATCTATGGGTTCTTGAATTAATTGGTTGATCACTAAAATTTAGTCTTAGGGATTTGCTTGAGAATTCAATGCCTAAGTTTGTGATTCTGAACATCAAATCTTGATGAATTTCTTTCTGGTCAAAGTCACATTAGCCATTGCCGATCTACTCTGCTGAATTCACAGCTTGAATGCATCTCTTCTTATGATCAAATTGATAAATCATCTCGTCTGCGGCGTGTTGAATTTGTCTGTTCTACTGTTGGATTGCGTGTGAAAATTGTCTGTGTTACTGTTATATCCATTAATATTAGATACTCAGCAAAACAATGTTTGGTGCTTGAGATGGATTTCTGCATTCATGTTTTCCACTTTCTTGGTGTGAATTTGTTGTAAAATTTTTGAACGGCAACCCAAGGCCCTAAACGAACAATTTCAAAGTGTTACTGATTTCTTTTCCACATTCACCAACTTTGGTATATTTTGACTGAACAAAAACTACGGAAGAATATTTTGACTGAACAAAAACTACGGAAGAGCTACTTGCGCCCTGATTTGCACCGTGTCAGTGGCACACGGCACTCATTGCCGCGCGGTGGGTGTCGGCGGAATTCGCATGCCCTGGGCGCCGCGTGGAGGGAGTTCGATCTGGCGCCGTCGCGAGGTGGTGGTATTGAGAGTTTGATCTCGCCACCGGTGATGGTTTTAGGGTAGAATATTCAATGGATTTCAATCTGCGTCTGTGAATGAATTACTTTCGGTGGATTTCAATTACAATTTTTCAGTGAATTTTAAGAATACGACTCGATCCGAACTTGACTCTATATTTTTTAAGACTTGATATAATTTTAAAATTCAATATTTTTTAAATATCGAAGAAGAACCCGACTCGATCTAAACCCGACCTGAACTCAATCCGAAAATTTATACGACTCGATCGATCCACCGCCGGTCACCTCCGATATTCACCGCCGTCATCTACCGCCGCACGGCACCCGATGCCGTGCGGCCGCGGCTGCCGTGTAGCAGCCGATGTGTGTCAGGGCACTGTGGCCCGTATATGCCAAAAACTATTGTCAAATGGATCAGAACGTACAACTCACTGAATGTGGAGATGCAATAAACACATATCTTTTGAGTTTTTTTTGAGTGAGTATTATGTGGAGATGAAATATTGAATGGTGTCTATATTGAATGGATCAGAACGTGCAACTCACTGGATGTGGAGATGAAATAAACACATATCTTCGAGTTCTGCGATTTTTTTTAAGTGTGTTATGTGAGTTTTTTTTTTTTTTTTTTTTGAGTGAGTGTTGTGAGTTAGATACTACGGAGTATTTGTATTCAGCTTACTGATAAAGAGTGGATTTTGTTTTGCTAATAACATTAATAGATTTTGTAAATTTAATGTATAGTGGTAAGAAAACATTTATTTTAAACAAATCCTAACTTCTAAAAAAACAAAAACACTCCCACCTCTCTCCTCTCTCTAAACCTATACCCAAATCCCCAATTCCAACCCAAACACCGACACTAAGGACTCGTTCGGTACCCAAAAATTTCAACTTCAACTAGTTGTAGTTTAAGCAAATTGGTAATGTTGGGGGGACATTACCAATTTACTTCAACTAGTTGAAGTTTTTATGGGCAAATTTAGATTTCAACTGGTTGAAATCTTTTACTACCGAACGAGCCCTAAAAGGCAAATTCCACAAACTCAATTATCGGAAGCGGCTCATCCTTGTGCAACGGTGACTTTGCTTAGATGGAGTGTTCGGTCCTCTTGGAGTGTTCGTTCCACTTGGAGGTTGTACTTCTCTGACCTATAAATCAATTTGATTCCTTGGTGAATAAAAAAACCAACACACTATGGGCTTAATCCCAAATACTCTACTAAATATCTTTGGTACTGAGGCTTCACAAGCCATTATCAGTACCAGTTGCTCAAACATAAATACCAAAAGGAGGTACAAAATATCAAAGAAGCATTGAGCTCTTTGACAACCAAGTTTCCAGATCCTAGTGGTAAACTTTACGGTGATATGTTGTCTTAATCTAGCACCAACAAACCATAAAACAAATTTAACCAGAATCCAAACTTTAATCTTTATTACTCCTAAGCACCCCTTATGAGGGCTTATTCATGGGGCTTAAATAATATATTTTATTAAAATATTAGAATTTTAGTTTAAGCCTCTCCCTTGGGGCTTAAAAAAAAGCAAAAGTTTAAGCCCCAACTCATGAGGCTTAAACTAAAGGAAGCGTCACGTGTCGCTCCATTATTGGAGCTGCGTCTCCCAATAGGCTTTTCAAAAGGCAAAAATTGTTTATTTAAAATTTTAAACATTAAAATAAAAAATACCATAATTCTAGTTTCATTTTTCTTTATCTATAAACATTCATTTTAGATATATTTAATATAAATATAAATTAAATATAAATTGGATTCAAAAGTCACTCCAAAAACCCATTCATTAAAATACTCTTTTGATATAGGATTTAAATGAAGACTTAAATTCGAAAAGCCTCTATTTAAATCTCTCATTTGAGCCCCATAAGAGATGCTCTAACAATAAAGTCCGCCCATGTCTACTCCTTCACATGTGTTGCTTGTTCATCCCAGCCATCCGTGCTAAAATTTACCCAATTTGAGAAAGGATCTTCCCTTTTCTGTTAAATTAGAGGAAATTAAATACAAAAAAAAAGTAGAAAAATAAATCAAACAAACTTGGTGCGTGCTCAATCTTTTCAAATCAAAATGCTCCTGCAAACATGGTATGGTCTATGACTATGACTAATAAAAGCAACTTCATAGAAGGGCTTTCACGCAACATCAGAAAGGACAGTGAAAGAAATAATTTTTTCTTTACCTCCTTTTTATCCAACTTTAATAAATTTTTACAATTAAAAATGTGCAATTAGGAAAAATCCAAACCTCTCCTTTGCTTGTTGTTGTTCAATCTGCTTAGCAACCATGATTTAAACGACAATTTGGTAAAAAAGAGTAATATAGGATTAAACTCTTAAATTCAATTGGATGTCTTTTCATTACAATACAAACCTTGCTTTATCAACTCGTTTATTAACCTTTTTCACAACTATTACTAATTAGACAAATTTTAGATTAATTGAGCAGCGCACATTTTATCGATATGGAGTTTTCCCTCTCGTGGTTCGAGATGTTGTTTCGGTTGAGGTGGAGGGCGTGGTTATGTGATTCTTGTGGTCTTCTTGAGTCGGAGTTATGTCCAGGTGTTTCGTCGCATTCCCAGTTGAGTGCCTGCATATTGCTCTCCGGCGACACATCTTATACCGTGTTAGATTTGTTCGTACTAACCTGCGTTTGTTTCATTCTCGACCCATCCCCAAATTATGTTAGCTCTTCACTTGTGCTTGTTTGCTTCTCTTTTGATTTTTATTACGTATGGTTTGTTTCATGTCGGTTGTGTCCGACTTACGAGCCTAGCTCAGACTCTCGATATACCAGGATATGTCTGGTATTTCGAATTCTTTCCTTATCAAAAAAAAGAAAACATTTATTTTCTAGTAATTACCAAGTATGAAGCTTTTTTTTATGGAGACTAAACCTTTTCAAATGTACTCATTCGCTCGAGAACGCGTGAAATCTTTTCTCACGTTCCACCAATAAGTTAGTAGTTAAATTACTACTCGGCTTACATTTTCGATTAATACACAAGCCTTCCCTTAAAGGCGGAATTGCAAAAAAATACCACGTTTGTGATAGCTCTTTGCAAAAATATCGAATTTTTAAAAATATTGTAAAACTATCAAAAAGCTGCAAAATTTTTTAAAACAAAAAAGATAAAATCATATTTTCATTTACCTTTTCTTTTGAGAAAATTATACTTTTAACAACTGTAATTACTTCTTAACAATCGATTGATACAGCCCGGCCCCAAGACGCTCTTCCTCTACAACCCTGCTGCCCGACCCAGGCTGTTCCCCTCCATCGCCCTCCGGCGAGATTCCGGCAACGCTGTCTCAATGCTTGAGCCTTGAACGCGTCCGTCTGGGGAATAATAACCTCTTCGGCGATGTACTGATGTGACCCTGCCTCCCATGACGGCCCAAGACGAGGAAGAAGCCATGAGTCTACGCTCAGAGGGCCCAATGACAAGGTCTAGGTCCAAGGCCATCGTCGCCGCCGTCGCCGCCGTCGCGTCACTTGTCGCATGCGCCGTCGCTAGCCAAGGAAACCCAGACGCCAACCCAAGACTCGTCGTCCTCTCCACCACTGGCAGTGAAACAACGCGTTCTTCAGAGCTAACATCGCGTGCACCCACTCACGAGGCCATCGACCCTTAGTCGCTATTCCTCGCGGTGTTTGTACTCATTTAACGCGTTCCTTAAGACATTTTCTATATTTGGTATTTCCAGCTTTGTTTTAGATAGTTTCTATTTATAGCGTTTCTATCTTTTAGGGTTTGTGCCTTTTTGCATGCTTGCACGGGCTAGCCCTTAGGCTCGTTTCGGACCAAGCCCATTAGGTCTTGGCCGAGATACATTGGCTATTTAAAGCCTCCTATGTTCTTGTTATTTCTTCACGTTCAATTTTAATCAAGGTTTCAAGTAGAGTGTTTATCCTCCTTCCCTTGATCGGACGTCACCCATATCCCTCTCATCCCCATTCCCTCCGCCGCCGACGCTACGACAATCGCTTGATCTTTCAAGCGAAGTCTATCTTCGCATCTCCTTCATCCGCAGTCGACGCTACGACACCAAAGACTTGTCTTTTCAAGTCTTATATCCTTCATCCAATCGCTTCCGCCAACACTCTTCATCCTTCCATCAATCGCTTCCATCGCCACCAATCCCGTGTCGTCATCACCTTCGCTCTCGCCGACGTCAACGATCCGGCCGCCCTTCATCGCGTTCATCATCACCGCATTCCACAACAGATTGACAGAGACGAGTGACTTCCCACCCAAGACTAGATCCAAAGGTGTCACCTTTTGACAATTCGACTTGTCATCGGAGGCAAGAACACATCAACTGGTATCAGAGCCCAACAGTCTTGTAAGTCACGAACTCAAGCTTGCATTTTGTTCACAATTTTTCGTGACCCCCATCGTTTGCTTTCATAAAAATCTCGCGAGAAAAAGAAGAGAAAAACCATAAATTTTCCATCTTTGCTCACCTATTCGGTTTCTACAAGGTAATACCATGGCTGATTTTTTTTTCTTGTTCCCTAAGTTTTGGTGTGTTAGGTAATTTGTTATCTTACATGCTAGAATATTTTGTTTCCTTATTTCATGCATGGATAGAGTTTCCTTGTTTGCTAGATATTACTTTTTAGGTTGTTAACCACAATTTCTATATATAAGATATCATAAAAATCTTCTCTTCTCTCTCCTCTATCTCTAAAGATCACATTTGTGATATTCTTGTTACTTAGACCTTTTTATTTTGTTTCCTTTTGCAAATCCGAAAAGATCAAAAGATAAGATCTCAGATAATATATATATATATAAAAGATATCAAAAAGATATTCAAAAAAAAAACTTTCCAAAGTTAGGAAAAACCAAAATAAGGCAACCCTAACCCACCCTCGGTCTAAGCTCATCTTCTCAACCTCTCCACCGTTTAGGTCAAGTTTCCTAGAAGGTACTTTCTTGCTTATTAGGTTGCTTTGTTTACGTTTGTTTTAGGGTTTCAATTTGTTCTTGTTTGTTTGATTGCAACTTGCTTGATACACCATCTCTTGTCAAGCCAAGCCGCCCTCACGGCAAGCCCAAACTAGCCCTACCTACGTGAACTTTGTGACTTGACTAGTGATTTGCTTGGTTGTTGTTCTTCGTTGTCTTTTGGTTCATTTTTACTCCCATGTTTGGCCGTCTTGTTATAGGTACCATGCCGATTGGACACAGTGAAGACGAACGCGACGTTGACAACACAAACCAAGAACAACCGCCGTTGGCTCTACCCCAGGACCAACGCGTTCAAGACCCCCCACAACAAGATAACATCTTGGAGTTGACGGAAGATCAAATCTTGATCCAAGCTCTTCGACGAGAGGTCGCAGCATTGAGAGTTCAACAACCAGTGGTACCCACCGCGCCAAGTCCAACCCCCCTGAGTGCTATGGACGCGCCGGCTCAACCAAAAGCCACCGACGCGGGTCCATCCATAACTAGAGTGGACAAAGGCAAATGAGTCATGCCTTCCACTACCCACAATCAACCACAACTCAATCGTATGCAAAGTGTCATTGAGAGTCGCCAAGGCTTCATCTCACACACGGATCGATACGTGGCCGACGTCGAGCCTGTGGGCTTCGCCACCGGTTCAGACCGCGACGCCGACTCTCCAGGTGAGTTCTCTGAACCCTATGATTTTGATGCTAGGTATGCCTCTCGGAGAGCAAGACGCCATGTGCCAGGCTCCGCGCCACGCGAAGGCCACCGTCGCCGAACCGACCAAACCGACGCAACGCCGAGAAGACCCAATGGTCGTCCCAGTGGGCATACTCGACGCGATGATCAATTGAGAACACCACCTACCCATCCCCGGAGCCATGATGTCCGCGACCACCTTCGACACCAAAGTGTTCGAACACCGCGTTACAGATTGGATGGCTATGCGTCGATCACACCCAATGTCCCAGACGACTTCGACGAATATGACGACAAAGAAATCGAGGACTCAGGTATGGTCAACCCTAATTTTTTTCACCCCCCTCTTGGAGATCCACTTGAATTGCAGGATCACCCTTCGGATTGGATACCTCCACCGCGTCTCCAGCCCCAAGGAGCACGCGTTCGTGACATTGGCGGCGAGCACCGTGATGTTATGCAAAGGGACATTCGACGCGACAACTATGATGCCCAACCGCGAAGACGTCAACGCGATGACACCTACGCGCCAAGGGATAAGTACGTCCGTGAAGATCGCCAAAACCGCGATAGACTCCAGGTTGGACGCGATAGACCACATGGAGTGCGCGCCTTTGAGAACCCTCTCTACGACGTCGCGCCAAACCACGCGTTCAACCAAGCACCTGTACAGCCTCGATTCCAACGACACCAAGTCAAGGTAAAAATCAAGCATTTCTTTGGTGAATACAATCCCTCTGTTTTTCTTGAATGGGTGCAGGCTACGGAGTACACCCTTAGATATTGTCGAGTGCCACCCGAGGAGCATGTCGATGCAGCAACACTTAACTTCCGAGGAGCCGCCCGTGTTTGGTGGCATAGATTTGAGGATGACTGCGTGCGTCGCCACAGGACCAGAGTCACAGAATGGCATCAACTCGTCTATGTGATGACCAAGAAATACGTGCCTCTAGACTATAGGAATCAAATGAGAATGGAGATAGCCATGGCTCGCCAAGGGTCGATGTCTCCACTCGAGTTCTTTTCCAAGATTGAAGACATGTATTACAAGGCCAACATCTCCGTTGCACCATCAACTTTACGGACCAAGTTCTTGAGTGGCTTGAACGCAAATATCCGTGATCAACTAGAAATCTTGCCAATCAAGGATTTGAACACACTCACACATACGGCGATGCAAATCCATGCACAAATCTCTCGCCGAAAGTCTTACCCATATTCCAGTGGCCAACAAAGGTATTCTTCTAACCCTAGTGGATTACCTTCTACTAATGTTCGCCCTAGTGCCTCTACCACAACCGCGTCAAGCCAAGCCCCCAAGGGAAAGCCACTGCCGCCAGGCACCGCGCCGCGCCAGAACCCGCCAAGACAAGCTCAAGTGAGCACAGATCGCGCGCGCGACGTCGAGTGTTACAAGTGTGGTGGAAGAGGCCACTACAAGAAAGATTGCCCAAACGCTCGCAAGGTTTTGTTCTCCACAACCGCCGCGGGATACGAGTCTTGTGACGACGAGGACCAAACCCTAGAGCCCATCGATGAAGGCATCGAAGAAGAGGAAGACGCATACGACTGTGAACCAGCTTCACTGCATGCGGGCACACCCTTAAGCTTGGTGACGCGTCGTCTCCTCACCGTCCAGGAAGCCAGCTTACGTGATCAATGCGAGAACTTGTTCCACACAAGAGCTCTCGTCCAAACAGCTTCCTTAAGTGTTATTATTGATGGAGGATCGTGTGCTAATATTTGAATGAGAAGGTCGTCAACCACTTCAAATTGCCTACGACGCCTCATCCACAACCTTATGCCCTACAATGGATTTCTTCAAGTCCAGGTAACAAGTATCTCGCCAATGTTTAATTTCTTTTTCCATAGGGCAATACTGCGATTCTATACTTTGTGATGTCATTGCAATGGACGCCACCCATATTTTGCTTGGGCGCCCATGGCAATTCGACAGGCGCGTGCTCCATGATGGCTATTTGAACACTTATGTGTTCAATTACCACGGGAAGCGCGTCACTTTGCATCCAATGTCTCCCCATGAGATCTTGCAGGACCAGGTTGAACGCGATCGCCAGAAGGCCATAGAGACGGCGTCTACTAGGTCAACAGAGTGTCCAGAGGCACTCCAGAGGCAAAATTCCTCCAATCTGGGAACACTTCGTCTCTTCCAGGCACTGGCAAGAAGAAATACACCGCCACAGTTGGGACACCAAGTGCCCCACAGAATTCGAGATGCGCCTCGCCATCGACAGAGTTTGACGATCCGTTGCCACAGACGCGTCCTTTGCAAGGCAGATGTGAGCAACGCGTCCTTTTAGCAAGGCCCAGTGACCTCACTACGTGTTTAACTGGCAAAGCTCCATGTTTTCTGCTCGTGCCAACTCCTTGCATCCCTGAATCGTCAACTGCCGCGTCAGTGCCGCCTGTCATCGCGACCTTGCTCGCCGCGTTCGACGATGTCTTTCCTGATGAGTTGCCACAAGGTTTACCTCCACTGAGAGGCATTGAGCACCAGATTGACCTAGTGCCAGGTGCTTCCTTGCCCAATCGCGCTGCATATAGAGTTGGCCCAGAAGAGACCAAAGAGCTACAACGCCAAGTGCAAGAGTTGTTGGATCGCAGCTACGTAAGGGAATCTCTCTCCCCTTGTGCTATGCATGTGATCCTTGTGCCCAAGAAAGATGGCACTTGGAGAATGTGTGTTGATTGTCGCGCGATAAACCAGATCACCGTCAAGTATAGGCATCATATTCCCCGCCTCGATGATATGCTTGATGAACTTCATGGCGCCACAATTTTCTCCAAGATTGATTTGAAGAGTGGTTATCACCAGATCAGAATGAAAGAAGGTGATGAGTGAAAGACCGCGTTTAAGACGAAGTATGGGCTCTACGAGTGGCTTGTCATGCCATTTGGGCTCACGAACGCGCCAAGCACCTTCATGCGCGTGATGAACAACGTCTTGAGAACCTTCCTTGGCAAGTTTGTCGTCGTTTATTTCGATGACAACCTTGTGTATTCACGGAGTCTGGAAGAACATGTCGATCACCTTCGCCAAGTGCTCGAGTGCCTTCGACGCGAGAGCTTATTTGCGAACCTCGCCAAGTGCAGTTTCTGCTCCGCGTCCACAAATTTTCTGGGCTACGTCGTGAGTAGTAATGGTCTCCGCGTCGACGAATCAAAGATCGCGGCCATCAAAGACTGGCCAACTCCGATGACGCCGACTCAAGTGAGAAGCTTTCTCGGCCTCGCTGGATTTTATAGGCGTTTTGTTCGAGACTTCTCCTCCATTGCCGCGCCATTACATGAGTTGACAAAGAAGGGAAGCATTGTCTTGTGGCTTGAGTCCCACGAAAACGCCTTCTCGGCATTAAAGAGGGCCTTGTGCCAGGCACCATTGCTCCAACTTCCCGACTTCGCCAAACATTTCGAGGTGGAGTGTGATGCCTCAGACATAGGCATTGGTGGTGTGCTACACCAAGAGAAGAGGCCCATTGCATATTTCAGTGATAAGCTCACAGGAGCCACCCTCAATTATCCCACCTACGACAAAGAGTTGTATGCCCTCATACGCGTGCTAAAGACTTGGCAACATTACCTTTGGCCGCGTGAATTTGTCATCCACAGCGACCACGCCGCGTTGAGCTACTTGAAGAGTCAAGCCCACCTCAATAGACGCCATGCTCGCTGGGTGGAGTTTCTGGAGACATTTCCTTATGTCGTCGTTCACAAGAAAGGAAAGGAGAAAATTGTTGCTGACGCGTTATCTCGAAGGTATGTTCTCTTGACTCATGTGCAAACTAAAGTTGTGGGTTTTGCTTTGATTAAAGAAATGTATGCTAGTGACCCTTTCTTTGCCCCAATCATCGCGCACTGCCTTAGATCGTGTGAGTTTGAGTCCTATTTCCTTTCTGAGGGTTATTTATACAAGGCTAGTCGCCTTTGCATCCCTAGGTCTTCCATTAGGCTCCTTTTGATTCAGGAAGCACACGAGAGTCGTGGACACTTTGGGATTAGTAAGACCTTGGCCGCGTTAAGAGAGCATTTCTTTTGGCCTAAGATGACCCACCAAGTGACTAGATTTTGTAAAAGTTGTGTGACTTGCCAGAGAGCCAAATCTAGATCTAGTCCTCACGGCCTCTACACTCCTTTGCCCATTCCTAGTGCCCCCTGGAAAGATTTGTCTATGGATTTCATCACGGGTTTGCCCCTCTCTAGACGAGGTAAAGATTCTATTTTTGTGGTCGTCGATAGATTTTCTAAGATGACACATTTTATAGCTTGTAAGACAACCCATAGTGCTAGTGAGATTGTCGATCTATTCTTTGAACATGTGGTGCGTCTTCATGGAGTCCCGCGTACCATAGTGAGTGATATGGATTCTAAGTTCGTTGGTCATTTTTGGAGAACTCTTTGGGGTAAGCTAGGAACCAAACTCCTATTTTCCACTAGCTACCACCCCCAAACCGATGGCCAAACAGAGGTCACGAATAGAACTCTAGGAGCCCTCCTTCGCACAATGCTCAAAGCCAACCCTAGGCGTTGGGAGGACTTACTATCATTTGTCGAGTTTTGTTACAATAGATGCAGGCACACGGCGACCAAGTTGATACCTTTCGAATCGGTGTATGGCATGAACCCCTTGACACCACTAGATTTGTCGTCGCGACCACTGCGAGACCCAGTGCATGTCTCCGCCTCCAATCACGCTGAGCAAGTCCAAGAGCTCCATCGAAGAACCAGAGACCAATTGGAGCGAAGGGCCGCGCATTATGCATCACATAAAAACACTGGAAGACGCCGCGTCGTTTTTTCACCTGGGGATCTCGTCTGGGTGCACTTGCGAAAGGAGAGGTTCCTATCGCGGCGTAAGGACAAGTTGGCACCACGTGGAGATGGCCCATTCCGCGTGATAAAAGCCATAGGGGACAATGCATATCAGCTCGAGCTCCCACCTGATTTTGGAGTCCACGCGTCCTTCAACGTGGCAGACTTGACTCCATATGTTGAGCCAGAGTTTGATGATGGTGAAGCGGGGACACGCTTCACAGCCAAGTGGGGGAGGGTGATGTGACCCTGCCTCCCATGACAGCCCAAGACGAGGAAGAAGCCACGAGTCTACGCTCAGAGGGCCCAGTGACAAGGTCTAGGTCTAAGGCCATCGCCATCACCATCGCGTCACTTGTCGCACGCACCGTCGCTAGCCAAGGAAACCCAGATGCAAACCCAAGACTCGTCGTCCTCTCCACCATCGGCAGTGAAACAACACATTCTTCAGAGCTAACATTGCGTGCACCCACTCACGAGGCCATCGACCCTTAGTCGCTGTTCCTCGCGGTGTTTGTACTCATTTAACGCGTTCCTTAAGACATTTTCTATATTTGGTATTTCCAGCTTTGTTTTAGATAGTTTCTATTTATAGCGTTTCTATCTTTTAGGGTTTGTGCCTTTTTGCATGCTTGCATGGGCTAGCCCTTAGGCTCGTTTCGGACCAAGCCCATTAGGTCTTGGCCGAGATACATTGACAATTTAAAGCCTCCTATGTTCTTGTTATTTCTTCACGTTCAATTTTAATCAAGGTTTCAAGTAGAGTGTTTATCCTCCTTCCCTTGATTGGACGTCACCCATATCCCTCTCATCCCCATTCCCTCCGCCGCCGACGCTACGGCAACCGCTTGATCTTTCAAGCAAAGTCTATCTTCGCATCTCCTTCATCCGCAGTCGACACTACGACACCAAAGACTCGTCTTTTCAAGTCTTATATCCTTCATCCAATCGCTTCCGCCAACACTCTCCATCCTTCCATCAATCGCTTCCATCGCCACCAATCCCGCGTCTTCGTCGCCTTCGCTCTCGCCGACGTCAACGATCCGGCCGCCCTTCATCGCGTTCCACAGTAGATTGACAAAGACGAGTGACTTCCCACCCAAGACTAGATCCAAAGGTGTCACCTTTTGACAATTCAACTTGTCATCGAAGGCAAGAACACATCATGTACCCATCGGATTCTGGGGACTCCCGCAGGTGTCCCTGCTCGAGCTCCTGTACAATTCTCTGACGGGGACCATCTCTAAGGCCATAGCCTCTGCCTCCAACTTATCCGAGCTCACGATCTCGAATAACCGCTTTTCGGGTCAAATACCCGAAGAATTCGGGTCTTTGAACAATCTACTGAGCTTTCAAGCTAGCCACAATCGGTTTTCGGGTCCTCTGTCGGCATCGATTGTCAAATTGGGTGATTTGGGGCTGCTTGATTTGCACAGCAATGAGCTCTCAAGTGAACTCCCAAGTGTAATTGCCTGTTTGAAGAAGCTCAACGAGCTTAACTTGGCCAACAATGCGATCGCCGGCGAAATCCCAACCGAAATCGAAAGCCTACCGGTGCTTAACTATCTTGATCTCTCAGGGAACCAGCTTTCTAGCCAAGTCCCCGTTGGGCTTTAGAACTTGAGGCTGAATGAGCTCAATTTGTCCAACAACCGGCTTTCGGGTCCTCTTCCTCCGCTTTTGGCGAAATCCATGTACAAGAGCAGCTTCCTAGGCAACCCTGGACTCTGTGCTGACATTGCAGGCTTGTGTGGGCCTCGCAATGGAGGTGGGGAGAAAAGCAGAGGATACCTGGGGGCGGACAAGAATGAAGTCGAACCATTTGCTGAAGAAATTGGAGCATGGCTTTGTCATACTATGAGGCTTGAATTATTCAATAAAGATATATGGAGGGATATTAGAGAATGCAAGTTTTGATTTTATGCCAATTGTACTGGCTTCTGTAGGTGCATTCATCTCGGCACTCCCAAGTCCCAACTAATTAAGCAAAAGAGACAAAGGAAAGAGAGAGTGGGAGACAAGGCGAAAGGTGTCTACTTCATGCATTTACTGAATGGAATGTGTGATGCTGAACTAATGTCAAATTAACCATATCCATCATTTCTTACTCTTAGGTTTGGGTGCACGACCTAAAATGCGAAATGATGAAAGAAAGAGAACTAGAAAGACACAGTTTTGTTTTCGACCCCTCTGTATTGCATTATTTTCGCTAGAAGGAAGTTTGAAACATTCGCTGCCAACATATTTTAGAACCTTTATCTTTATGATATTTTATTAGGTTTCCTAATGATTAATTGGCAAACAATTAAGTTGATCTTTATATGAATAAGCTTACCTCCAATGTGAGGAAAGCTCCCTCCTCTGTGAGGGTTTTCCCTCCTATGTGAGGGTTATCGCCTCCTTTCTTCCTTCCTGTTACCCGCCTCCACCTCCACCTCCACCTCCTCGCCACCTCCCCACTGTCGCTCCTCTCCACCTCTTCTCTTCCTCCTCGCCACCAGTTCGCTGCCTCCACCGCTCCTTCTCTGCTCTTCTTTGTACAGGTTCTCCCGCCTCCGCTCCGGTCACCGCTGTTGTCTAGATCTTGGCGTGGTCTTTGTCTGCTCCTCTTGTACAATCGCCGCCTCCGCTCGTCCTTCATGTTTCTGTTCTTGGCGTGGTCTTTCCCTCGCCGTAGTCGCCTCCCTCCTTCGGTCGCCGAGATCCACCGCCGCTCTGCATGCTCCGATCACCGCTGCCTTTGGTGGATTTGCTCCGGTCACCGCTAGCTCTCCAATTGCATGTTTGCAGATCCATATCTTAGGGTTCCCTATGCTCTTTGTCTGTTGGCCGATTGGAGCGAATTTTGTTGGCTAAAGTTGGGGGTTGTCTTTAATTTCTGTATTTTAATTTTCCTGATTTCCTTTTGTGCTTTCCTTAGTTGTTTTAGTTTTCTGGCTGTTGTTGCTGGTTGTTTTGAGGTTTTTTGTGTCTGCTTTGGTTGCCCTTTCTATTTTCTTTTGTTTTTTCGGTTCCCTTTTGTTGGCTCTGTTGTCCAGTGGTCTCTTCCTCAATCTGATGGATTCACTGCAATGCTTGGGAGTAAATCTTTAAAACCAGGTTTTGTTGTGAATCCATTGGACGATGAGGCTCTGGTTTAGAGCCTGTGGTCAGCCAGAAGTTTCTTAATTTCTCATCTGGATGCCTTTTCTGGTTTGGAGCCTACTGTTTTTTCTTGTTTGCGTCTGTTGTCCTTGCCTTTGTCTGACAATGGTAGTTGTACTGATATGATGTCTTTAGGCATGTAACCTTTTCTTATTAATAATATTTAGTCCTTTTCCTCAAAAAAAAAAGAAGCAAAAAAAGTAAAAAAAAAGTTGATCTTTATAAAGTTACAGGGGCCATGAACTTTGTTCTCTGACGTATTACTAAATGTAGATTTTTCCACATGGCCACTAGTCCAATACAAGAAATTGGTTGAGCAAGGACAACTGCAACATGATCCTCACCAGGAAAAAGTGGCCGTAGAGTTGGAAAATATTTTAAGTAAATATTTTTAAAGTGATTATCAATTCAACGAAAATCACAACTAATAAATGTAAATTTAAGTGTTTTTCATTACGAAATCAACTAATATTCGTTTCAAATTTAAAGTTAATATAACAGAGTAATGACCTGACAATGTACAAATGTGGCATGATAAAGTGGATATTGCTCTGAAATTTGAAATTGGCTAACATTTGAAATTTTGTGATATAACAGAGCATTGACCTGAATTCGTATATATTTCTCTTATTAAAACTCGCAAATATTTTTAGTGATTATCAATTCAACGAGAATCACAACTAATAAATGTCGATTTAAGTGTTTCTCGTTACGAAACCAACCAATGTTTGTTTCAAATTTAAAGTTAATATAACAGAGCAATGACTTGACAACGTACAAATATGGTCTGATAAAGTGAATATTGCTCTGAAATTTGAAATTGACTAACATTTGAAATTCTGTAATATAACAGAGCATTGACCTGACTTCGTATAAATGTGACCTGACTTCGTATACATATGGCCTGACAAAGTACATAATGCTATGTTATGTAACAAAATTTACGAAAATAAAGTTTTAAATGTTAGTCGGTTTTAAATGTCAGAGCAATATTTATTCTATCAGACCGCATTTATACCGGGGCACTGAAGAGTGTACAAGAAGGGAGTCGACTCTGAGAGCGGCACTGAAGAGTGTAGAGAGTTTCAAGTCAAAGAGTTTACAAGAAGGGAGTCGACTCTGTTCACCCCAAAGTTGGTGTTTCTCTTATGAAGTTTTCTTTCGAAAACTCATAAATATTTTTAGTGATTATCAATTCAACGAGAATCACAGCTAATAAATGCATATTTAAGTGTTTTTTGTTACGAAACCAACCAATGTTCGTTTCACATTTAAAGTTAATATAACAGAGTAATGACCTGACTACGTACAAATATGGCCTGATAAAGTGAATATTGCTCTGAAATTTGAAATCGGCTAACATTTAAAATTTTGTGATATAACAGAGCATTAACCTGACTTCGTATACATGTGACCTGACTTCGTATAAATGTGCTCTGACAAAGTACATAATGCTCTGTTACATAATAGAGTATTATGTATTTTATTAGGCCATATTTGTACGAAGTCAGACCACATTTATACAAAGTCAGGTCAATGCTCTGTTATATCACATAATTTCAAATGTTAGCCATTTTAAATTTCAGAGCAATATTCACTTTACCATACCATATTTATACATAGTCAGGTCATTACTCTGTTATATTAACTAACTTTAAATTTGAAACACTTAAATTTGCATTACCAGCTTTGCACCACCAAGGTATGACACAAATGAGGCATAGTCATTGAGAGGAAAGAAGGGTTAAACTTGGTGAAAAGTAATGTGTAAAATGTACTTGAATTTGATCCACACTAAAATGATGGATTTAAAGCTGACCTCTGAATGCCACTTTACTGGATCCCCCACACCAACTATAGAATCAATTATTCGTGTCTATAGATATAATCATAATGTAAGCAAAGGAACAACCAAGTAGGAAATATGAAATAAAACGAGTCCTTTTTATCTGCCATTTGTATATAGTTTCCACCACTATTGGAGATGAAAAATAAGTGAATTCTGCATTAGAGTTTCTAGCTTCTTGGCTTAAGATGGGTATCTCCAGAGGGCTTGTCCGAAGCGTCTTCTCGAAGAGGCAGTCCACTAAGATTTGTGAAAGGAATGTGAGTCACTTCAGTTGTAGTTGTACTTGAGTTCCCTAGGCATCGAAAAATTCGCATTCTGTTATTGATTTATTGGTTTCAACTAGATTGTTGAAGAAAACATCACATGACTAATAAGCTTTTTATTTCCGGAACCATTCAGATGAAGAGCAATGATGTGGATAAGAGAAGATGGAGCTCTGTGAGATCATACCTGTGTGGAGATGAAATCATCACTCAGTCCTAGCAGAGGAGGATTCACTGTCGGTGAAGTGCTCAGAAGCCACTGTTACACAACCACTTGAAGATGAGATGCCAAAAAAAGAGGATATTCAGAGCCAAGAACTGAAGAAAGAGAGTCTTGAAGAAGATGAAGTAGAAAACCCGGATCAGGAGTCAAATGATATGCAGGAAGCTGCAGCAATTGTCATCCAATCAGCGTTTAGAAGCTTCATGGTTAGTCCAAACTGCTTCAGTTGATTAGTTAGTACATACTACATAGAAAGAATTTTTATATATTAATCATGCACATGGAATATTTAGGCATCATAATTCTACACATTCTATACTATTCTAACCAAGCTTAACCTCTGTATTACACATATATCTGCCTTGTTACACATATAGCTACCTTGTCTTTGCAATATTATCATCTCATATATAGTTTGTCCATCATACACACTGAGCATATTAACTAGTATTGAAATCAAATATATAACCTATAAGTGGAAACGAAAAAAGAAAATGTGCACTATTATTTGTAAGCACTAACTGAGTAAGACAAGATTAAGGTGCATGGAATTGCATGAAGGAACTTCTATCAGCATTTTCATGTTCTAGAAATGGCAGGCATTTGTGCATTACAGCAATAACGAGCATGAAATTCATGCATTGGCCAACGATGAAAAACCAGCATTGAAAACCCAGAGCATGACATACCAAATTGGATTATTAAGAAGCTACTTTACATTGCAGGTGAGAAATGAACTAAAAACAGTCAAGTCCATAGTTATCAATGAGGGGATTCTGAGGGGAAAAGAGAGTCCAAGCAGGGTTTCTATGGGGATGTCACCTCAATTAATGAAGAATCCCCCCTTACCACAAGAAAATGTAACATAAACAGAAGTCTCAGATGTTTAAACCAAAGGTAAGAAATAACACATTTTGTCAGCATCTTTGGTATAAAGATGACCACTGCATCAAATTATGGTTCATCGCTTTCTTTTTGTAATTGTTTGCTCAATAATTTCCATTCAGAGAACATAATTGTAGTAATCTGCTTGATAACTGGTATAGGCAAAAGCAGGAAATCATAGATTACACTTCTTCTGGTCGGAACAGACTCTAATAGAACTTGCCCTTCCAGGATAAGTGGGATGACCGCCCACAAGATTCAATATAAGAACAAAACTCAAATTGCACCTGGCCATTACTGAGTATCTGCACCAACAAGATTCAATATAAGAACAAAACTCCTAATCTACTTAATTATCCAAACACTCACACAACAATCAAAATTTAACAAGCAAGTCCAATGAGCTCAATAACTCCAATAATCAAAACTCTTAATCTACTCAATAGCCTCGTCCTCTCTCCTTCATCTCTCCGCATCCCCGTCCTTTGCTTCTCCCTCCTCTCAATCGGCGCTGTCGTCTCCCCCGCCAGCCCGCTCCTCTCCGACACCGAGTTGGCTCACATCGTAAGCCTCGTCAAACCCACCGTGGAGGAGGAGGAGGACTTGACAAATTCGAGCCTGGAGGAGGAGGAAGAGGTGTCAGCGGAGGAAGAGTCGCTTACGATGTGAGCCAACTCGGTGGAGGAGAGGAGGCGGTGAGGTCGGAGTAAGAGTAGTAGGAGATGGTGAGATTTGGGATTAATTAGGGTGATATTATTATATTTAAGATTTTTTTATATATAAATTTTAATAATTTATTTGATTTTTTTATTTAAAAAAATAAATAAATTTAACCCTAAACAATAATAAAAATATCAAAAAATTGATATTTTTACAATATTTTTTAAAAGATGATTTTTTTACAAGTTGTTATTGGAATCTGATAGTTTTGTCATTACGCCTCCATTAAACAAAGACGTAATGACAAGACTATCAGATTTCCAATAGCAACTTGCAAAAAATTCATGTTTTAAAAAATATTACAAAAGTACTAATTTTTTATACTTTTTATGCTATTTTTGGCTATAGATAGAGTATGAATTTATATTTTTTTTAATTAAATATCCTTAAAAATTGACTAATATTTTCTCTAAAAAAGATAAAAGAAATTCGTAATCTCTCCTTAATCTTTCTCCCTCCCGGTGGCAGTCTCATCCCATCAACCTGCTATGGCCTCAAACTACCTCCTAGAACTGTACTGTACTAAAATTGACGGACAAGTTTCCCTCTAAAAGAAAAGTAATCTCCTCCTTCAATCCTTAATCTGCCTGACAATAATTCCTGAATATTCCTGAAGAACTTCAAAGCGGCATGACAAAGTTCCTAGCATTTACTCCACGTTCTTGAGATATTTCGCACCTGACGCCCTTCATTAAAGCTTGAATGGGTAAGTAAACTCTCCTGAAAAATATTCAATTTTCCCCCTCTGTTTTTTACTTATTTTTCTTTGATAGAAACAGTTAGAATGGAAAGTAGTATACGTAAAGTTCAAAACCTTCTTTATTTGTAGGTACGAAAGTAGTGTACGTGAAGTTCATCAGTGGTGGAGAATGAAAAGAACAAGGGAAAATGTGGCTGTATGAGGGTGATAGAACAGTGAAAACCATGTTGTTTTCCCTTGACATGGC
The DNA here is from genome assembly GCA_027886185.1 of Rheum nobile. Classification (NCBI taxonomy): domain Eukaryota; kingdom Viridiplantae; phylum Streptophyta; class Magnoliopsida; order Caryophyllales; family Polygonaceae; genus Rheum; species Rheum nobile. The sequence continues at coordinate 6,209,899 of WOAB01000506.1, read as the reverse complement.
CGGACTTGGCTACACTGCGCAACAAATGGATTGAGAAGAATCCATTTGATGAAGAGAAGTTGTTTATGCAGATGCAATACGTTTATCCAAATAAACCAGAACTTCTACCGATCGTTATAAATGATGACGACGATCTTGATGTGTTCAAGTTCTTGAACAATTGTGGAGAAAATGCATTAGAGTGGAAGATTGAGCTGTACACCAACCTTTTAAAGAAGGAAGAGATTCGAAGTGAAAGGGTTGAATATCATACTCTTTCTTCTCCAACAGCTCCACCACCAACTCAGAACCAAGACAATAAAGACTTTTTCATGTCGTTTTTTCAGAAAGTCAGAGCACCCGACACTGATGGCAGGTCAGTCGATGAAATTATTGAAGCTGACAACGAAGCAGAGTTAAGGAGATTAAAAAGGAAAGAAGTGATGGGGGAAAACAAGAGAAAGTGTCCCATGATACTGGAAGACATTATATCATTGAGCAGCGATGATGAGAACATTGAAGCTGCTACATCAAGAAACAAAGGAAATGATAAAATGACTGATTATGCCAATTGTGGAGATTCTTTGGAGGATGAAATAGGAGATGATTTTGATTACGGGGGTTGTTATCAATCAGATGATGATGATCCTGTTGATGGTGGTGATGGTTTAGGGTATGTGATACACACAATTATGTTGCGTGTATTGACGGAGTTTTGATATGATTTTAGTGGTATTTTAGGATGCTCTAGTGATGATTTGGAGACTTGGCAAGAAGGCGCGGAAGTTGCGTTTTTGGAGCTTTTGGAGCTGAGGAGCGAAGTATGAAGAAGCAGAATTACGGCGACCGCCGCATAACAACGGCGACCGCCATTAATTCCCCCTGGAGAACCTCAGCTACGACATTGAAACGGCGACCACCGTGTAATTGCGGCGACCGCCTCGATTACGGCGATCGCCGTGGGAAAAGCAGCGGCCGCCGCCGCTGTTGGACGAAGCGCCGAGCCGATTTTCCTTTTCGGTTGTAGTTATTTTATTTTATTACGTTTTGTTTTTATTTTAAGTTAATTTCAGATTAAATTCCCTTTGGTATTTAAGGGTTGAGAAGACTTGTTCTTTTCTTATCTCGGAACCCTAGTTTTATTTCTTACGTATTTCCCTTGTTATGAAGAACTAAGCCTCTCTTGCTTAGTCAGACATTGAAGCTCTTCGTTTGATTCAGTTGTAAGTTTCTTACTTTTAATCTATTGCTTTGGCTTTTATCTTTTCTCTTACTTGAATCTTATGATTGATATTGGTAATTTCTAGTCTGATCAACTAGGGTTTGTTGGTATTTATCTATTGCTAGGTTTAGATTGCTACTGGTTGAGCATATCTATTCCTTAGTAGCAACTGCATCGTGTTAGTAACTGGTTGTGCTAATCTTATGCAGAAGAGAATTGATTTGCATCTTAGGGTAAAAACTGGTTGTTTTATTCTAGGTTGTATCCAACTATATTCCTATCCATAAAGCTGCTGTTAAATTAAATCTTGATAGTTTCAGGGTTGTTTAATTAGTTAGTTTTAATAGTATCTGGTTGTGCTATTAGATACTTTTGAAAAGGAATTGGAATTGCCATTGCATGCGATTTTGAGTGGTTTCTATGATCAACTTGTCATTCGATTAGTGGATATTGTTTGACTAAGTGCCTTCCCCATACTTGATTTCAGCACTTTAATTGCTTACTTACTTTTGCATGCTTGATTACTCTACAAACAAACAAAACCCCCCCCTTTGGTTACTTCAATTGACATACACTTTACATACTGCGATAGATTGTGTTTCCATGTGGATCGACCCTTACTTGCCTAAGACTGCGTTTTAGGTTTTGTTTGGATTTCTTGCATAGTAGGAATTAGAACGACAAAATTCCTGTTATCAAATTGGCGCCGTTGCCGGGGAATATACAATTCTATCTTGTGTGTGTGATTTGTGTGCCAATTTTGGTGTGAACCTCTCTTATGGTTCACACCACCCGTGTTACTAATACTCCACTTTTTGATTTTGATCTAGAGATCGAAAGGACTTTTCACCAGGCTATCAGGGCTGCGCGTGCATTACTGCAGGATACTGATACGATGGCTGATCAACGTGTTACTCTTGAGTCCTTGACGGCTCCCAACTTAGACCAACCAACTCGTGTTGTGGAATTTCCCGCTCTTGGTGCAGGAGTAAAATTTGAGCTTAAGACATGAGTAGTTCACTTACTCCCGAAATTCAGCGGAACTCTCCTTGAAGACCCTATTCAACATTTGGATGAGTTCGTTGAGGTCTGCACCAGTATGAGGCCATCTGAGATCACTGAAGATCAGATGAAGCTTAGAGTTTTCTCCTTCTCACTGAAGGACTCTGCGAAAGACTGGTACCATACTTTGGCCCCAGGAAGCATCACCACATGGACTGCCCTGAAGAAAGTTTTCCTAGACAAGTACTTCACAGCAATCAAATCTAATCAGCTGAAGAATAAGATATGCAACATTGAGCAGCAGTCTAATGAGTCCCTCTATGAGTATTATGAGCGCTTCAAGAAGCTAGTGAAGAGCTGCCCCTACCATGGGTATGAAAAGCATGATCTTGTTCTTTATCTGCATGGAGGACTCCGTGAAGATGACCGTCGGATGGTGAATTCCTCTTGTGGCGGTAATATTCTGAAAAGGACCTATGAAGAGGCCCTGGAGATATTTGCCACTCTAGCTGATGATGCGAGACAATATAGTGGGAGAGGCTCTCAAAGCTTGGTTGCTGCAAGCTCTCAGTCTAAGTATGATCAAGCTGATTTTGATTTGCTGCGAGAGGAGGTGAGGCGTCTGAAGCTGAAGGGTATGCCTCAACAGGTTAAGGCCTGCGAGATCTGTCATGACGACCTACACCCTACTGATGCATGTCCTACTATGCAAGAGGAGGTGAATGCAGTAGGAGGATATCAGCAGCGGCCCAGGAATGATCCCTATTCTAGTACATACAATCCTGGCTGGAGGAACCATCCCAACTTCAGATGGAGAGACCCGGAACAGGATCAAGGTCAAACGCAACAACAGGGTAACCCACAACAGTCTAGATAACCCTATGTACCGAGACCCCAAGGGCAGAGCTCGAATCCTTCATCATCCATGGAGGACATGATGAAAACATTGACTGCGAATGTTGTCCAAATGAGCAAGAATCAAAAGGAATTCCAGGAGCATACACAGTCCAGCATCCAGAATCTGGAAAGACAGTTTGGTCAGATTTCTCAAGTGGTGAATAAACTGGATGCCAGGGATTCCGGCAAACTCCCGTCTCAAACTGAGGTGAACCCAAACATTCGAAATGTCAGTGCTGTGACTTTGAGAAGTGGGAAGAAGCTTGGGGAAAATAATTCTGAGACTAACGAGGAAGAAACTGAGGATTTGGCCAAGAACAGTGACGGCGACCGCCGTGACGACTACGGCGCCCGCCGTCAGGAGGAGTCTGCTCTCGACTTTTGTGATGAAAACAACGGCGACCGCCGTATCAATTGCGGCGGCCGCCGTGACGGTGTTCCAATTTCCGAAGTTTCTGATGATGTTCACGACCGCCGCGAAACTTACGGCTCCCGCCGCGAAACTGAAGTAGCTCTCGACTTATCCGAAGAAAATCACGGCGATCGCCGTGACAATTGCGGCGCCCGCCGTTCATCTAGAGTCGAAGCTGAGGCTGAAAAGAAGTCTGACTCTCCGATTTTTCCTGAGTGGAAGCCGGTCGCGCCCTTCCCATCTGCTCTGAAGCGCACCAAGCCACTTGCGCAGGACAAGGACATGTTCGAGATGTTCAGGAACGTCGAGGTCAACATACCTCTTCTCAATCTGATCAAGTCCGTCCCCCGTTATGCCAAATTCTTGAAGCAGATGTGCACCACAAAAAGGAACCAAGACAGGAATAGCAAGAAGAAGGTAAAGGTAAGCGAACATGTCTCTGCTGTGTTTCAAAAACGCTTACCCAAAAAGTGTGGTGACCCAGGTATGTTTACTATCCCTATCATCATTGGAGGAACCAAGTTTAATAAGGCTATGTTGGATTTGGGTGCTTCTATCAATGTTTTACCTTCCTCTCTCTGTGAATCCTTGCGATTAGGACCTTTGCATGCAACTAATATTTCCATTCAATTGGCTGATAGGTCTAGTGTGCGTCCTATAGGGATTGTGGAGGATGTCTTGGTTATGGTTGGTGATCTTACGTTCCCTGCTGATTTCTATGTGCTCAATATGGAACATGACAAGCATGCAGTCCCTATTCTGTTAGGGAGACCTTTCCTCAAAACTGCTAATACTAAGATCAATGTGAGCACATGTTCTTTAACTATGGAGTTTGATGGCCAGGCTATTAATTATAACATATATGAAGCCATGAAATATCCTGCTGATGATCACTCTTTGTGTGCTATTGATGTGCTTGAGCCTGTAGTACAAGATGTCTTTGATGATGACCAATTAGATTCTATGCAATCCATGATTGTTGATTCTAGTTTAGATTTTACTCTATCAGCTAACGTGCAGGAAGTTGTCAATGAGTTGGATGCTTACTATAAGCGTCCTACTGAGCTACCAGGTAAAGCACCTCAGCCACTAACCCTGCCTGGCGAGAAACTTTTACCCTCTATTGTGCAGGCACCAGTGATTGAGTTGAAGCAACTTCCCGAGCACCTCAAGTATGTCTTTCTTGGAGACGAGGAGACCTTGCCAGTGATCATCTCTAACAAGCTCACCAAGGAACAAGAAGACAAGTTGGTGGTGGTTCTCAAGGAACACAAGACGACAATTGGTTGGACCATTGCTGACATCAAGGGAATCAGCCCCACCACATGCATGCACCGAATTCTGCTGGAAGGCGAAGAGAAGCCTTCGCGACAACCCCAGAGGCGTCTGAATCCACCTATGATGGATGTTGTCAAGAAGGAAGTTCTGAAGCTTCTGCAGGCAGGTATGATCTTTCCTATTTCTGACAGTAAGTGGGTTAGTCTTACGCAGGTCGTCCCAAAGAAAGGAGGGATCACAGTTGTGGAAAACCAACATGGAGAGTTAGTCCCTACACGACTGCAGACAGGCTACAGGGTGTGCATTGATTACCGCAAGCTGAACGCGGTGACCAGGAAGGACCACTTCCCTCTACCATTCATTGACCAGATGCTCGAGAGACTGTCAGGTCGTGCATTCTACTGCTTCCTGGATGGATACTCAGGCTATTTCCAGATAGCCATTGCACCTGAAGACCAAGCGAAGACGACATTCACTTGTCCCTTTGGCACTTTTGCCTATCGCAGGATTCCATTTGGATTGTGCAATGCTCCAGGTACCTTTCAGCGGTGTATGGTAAGCATATTTTCTGAGTACATTGAGAACTTCATAGAGGTATTCATGGATGATTTTACTGTTTATGGAGATAACTTTGATGCATGCTTGCACCATCTATCACTTGTGCTTGCAAGGTGTGTTGACACCAATTTAGTGCTGAATTCTGAGAAGTGTCACTTTATGGTTGAGCAGGGCATTGTTTTGGGTCATATTGTGTCGTCTAGGGGTATTGAGGTCGATAAGGCAAAGATTGAAGTAATTCAGTCTTTGCCCTATCCTACTAATGTTCGCGAAGTTCGTTCTTTTCTGGGCCATGCATGTTTCTATCGCAGGTTCATTAAAGATTTTTCCAAGATCTCATCACCTCTATGCGATCTGTTGAAGAAGGAGATTGGATTTGAGTTTACAGCTGAGTGTCGGGCAGCCTTTGATGAACTGAAGGCTCGCCTGACAAGTGCCCCAATCATCCAGGCGCCTGACTGGTCTAAGCCCTTTGAGATCATGTGCGACGCCAGTGACTATGCTGTGGGGGCTGTGCTGGGCCAAAAAGATGGAAGAGCATCCCATGTGATCCAGTATGCATCTATGACGCTAAATGGTGCGCAGAGGAACTACTCCACCACAGAGAAGGAGATGCTGGCAGTAGTGTTTGCCCTTGAGAAGTTCAGGCAGTACCTGCTTGGTACAAAGGTCTTTGTCTACTCCGACCATGCTGCTCTGCGCTACCTCATGACGAAGAAGGAAGCCAAGCCAAGGCTGATCCGGTGGATCCTATTACTCAGCGAATTTGATGTGGAGATCAAGGACAAGAAGGGTGCTGAGAATCTTGTTGCTGACCACCTCAGCCGAATTGTCCAGGAAGATAACACCCCACAACCCCAGATTCAGACGAGATTCCCTGATGAGTCTCTATTCCGGCTCATTACTGTAGAGCCTTGGTATGCTGATTTGGTGAATTTTCTCACCACGGGTGACTTTCCTCCACCCTTCAACAAGGCTCAGAGGGACAGGCTGCGCAGTTCAGCCAGATTTTTTGTCTGGGACGACCCCTACCTATGGAAACATTGTTCTGACCAGGTAATTCGTAGGTGTATCCCAGAAAATGAGGTAAATTCTCTCCTTACTTTTTGTCATTCTGAGGCATGTGGTGGACACTTTGGGGTACAATGAACCGCAAGAAAGGTACTTGAAGCAGGATTTTGGTGGCCTTCCATCTTCAAGGATGCGCATAACCACTGCAAATCCTGTGACAAGTGTCAACGGGTTGGAAATATATCTCAGAGGGATGAGATGCCACAAACAGGGTTGATTTTCTGTGAAATCTTCGATGTTTGGGGTATTGACTTCATGGGACCGTTTCCATCCTCTTGCGGTAACATATATATTTTGCTTGCGGTGGACTACGTTTCCAAGTGGGTGGAAGCGAAGGCCACCAGGACTGATGATGCTAAAGTTGTTGCAGAATTCTTGAAGTCCCACATATTTACCAGGTTTGGAGTGCCAAAGGCTCTCATCAGTGATAGAGGAACTCACTTTTGTAACAGGACAATTACTGCGCTGTTAAAGAAATATCATGTCACGTAGCGAGTTTCTACCGCCTATCACCCTCAAACGAATGGGCAAGCTGAAGTGTCCAACCGGGAGATAAAGTCCATATTGGAGAAGACGGTGTCTCCCAATAGAAAAGGCTGGAGTTTGAGGCTTGATGACGCACTCTGGGCATACAGGACAACTTACAAAACACCAATTGGTATGTCACCCTTTCGGTTGGTGTTTGGTAAGGCTTGTCATCTTCCAGTGGAGCTAGAGCACAAGGCATATTGGGCTGTAAAGAATTGCAGCTTGCAGATGGATGAGGTTGGAGTGCTTAGAAAGCTCCAACTACAAGAGCTGGAGGAGGCCAGGATCGAGGCTTATGACAATGCCATTCACTACAAGGAAAGGACTAAGGCCTGGCATGACAAGATCATACTGAGGAAGGACTTCAAGGTTGGAGACAAAGTCCTCTTATTCCAGTCACGCCTTAGACTTTTCCCAGGCAAGCTGAGATCGCGCTGGGCAGGACCATATTATGTGACCAAAGTCTTCCCACATGGTGCCGTAGAGCTGTTTGACTCGACATCACAGACTTTGTTCAAGGTGAATGGGCAGAGGATAAAGAAATACCATGAAGGCTTCACCAAAGACACCATTGAGGAGGCGTTCCTGAAGGAACCCGAAGCTGAAACGTGATTGAACCTACACTGAGTCGAGCCACGACGTTAACTACGGCGCTTCTCGGGAGGCAACCCGATGATTAGGTCATTTCTTTTCCTTTCCCTTAGTCAATTCTAGTTATTTCTCTTTTGTTTCTGTATTTCTGTGTCGAACTCACCTGCAGAAACGTAAAAAATCGAAGAAAGTGTTCACGGCGACCGCCGCGTAACTTACGGCGACCGCCGTTAATTGCTCACCATGGAGGTTGCCTACGACTTCAAAACGGCGACCGCCGTTTAATTGTGGGGACCGCCGCAATTACGGCGACCGCCTCCCTCCATACGGCGCCCGCCGTTTCACCCCTCCTCGATCACGCTGTTTGCATCAAATGACGGCGACCGCCGTTTAATCACGGCGACCGCCGCCGTTTAATCACGGCGACCGCCGCCGTTTCAGGTTCGATTCTTTTTTCCTTTTCTTTTAATTTTCGCAAAAAAAAAATAAAATGGGCCCCGAAAAAACCCTAAACGGAGCGCAAAAGACAGAAAATAAATCCCCGAAAAGACCTTAAACGGGGAGAAAAAGTCAAAAATCCAATAAAAATGGACCCTGAGAAAACCTTAAACAGGGTGCAAAAGGCATAAAAAGAAACCCGTTAAAACCAAACGGGGGTAAAAGCCAAAAAAAAAAAAAAAAAAAAAATGGGCCCCCCCTTCCCAGACCTATCATCTAACCTACCCCCCTACCCTCTCCCTCACTTTCCCATTCCCCATTCCCCTCTCTCTCTCTCTCTCTCTCTCTCTCTCTCTCTCTCTCTCTCTCTCTCTCGCCACTCCCCCTCAACCCCAGATCCGGCGACCGCCGCGCCAGCTCGCCGCCAACTTCGCTCGCCGCTTGCCCGCCGCCAGCCAAGGTCGCCGTCGTCGCTCGCCGTTTCGGAAATCTGCAGAATCTGTGAAAATTGAAAACGGCGACCGCCGCATTCAACACGGCGACCGCCGCTCAACCCGGCGATCGCCGTTTCGTCGAATCTGGTGATTTTATTTTTATTCCCTCCCTGTTCTGCTTTTTGCTGTTGCTAGTAGTTGGGATTATTGAGATGTCGGGATTTTTGAAACGCTCATTGTCTTCCCGGAAGAAATCAACGGGAGGTGAGCCCTCTCGAAAAAAATCATCGGGGGTTGAGGCCTCCCGTAACAAGGTTGAGGAGGCTCGTAGGAGGCTTTTGCAAGAGAGGGCTTTTCAGTCCACATTATTCTTTGATCCAGACACTCTGCGGGAGTTGCAAATATATGAGAGTACGCATGAGCTTTTTGTCAATGGTGGACTGGGTAGTTTCTTCCATTTTGCGGCGCCCACATTCCCCAGCTGGACTGTGGAGTTTCTGGCCAACTTTGATAGTCATTGCGATGAGGAGAGGATCACATTTAGTTTGGGTGGTAGCAGGCACTCTATGTCCTGGACGGACCTTGATCTAGCGCTTGGGATTACCAGGCCACCATCTTCTGTGCAGGCGTGGAACGCCGCCAATGGTTACTTCCCCTTTTGGTACCACTCCACAGGGTCCAATGTTTACAACCCGCAGGATGGGGAGTACAATTACAAGTGGTCGCATCCGGGCCTGCGGCTAGCACATAAAGTAGTGCGGATGGCCTTCCATGGCCAGTCCGAATTGAACAAGCTCCTGTACGGCGATTTGTATGCTGTATGGAGTATGACCCCCGAGTGCCCTCTGGTGTGGGATTGGCGCACCCATTTTATTGCTGCGTGTAGAAAATTTCAGGATAACAAGGGGCAAAAGATCGTCATTGGGGGCATGATCACTTTGATAGGCCGCCACCTGGGTCTCGAGCAACCCGACCCTTCCCAACAACTCTCTCATGCTTTTACATATGATTGGAAGCAGTTCAGGACTTCCACTGTGATATCCGGGACCGGGTCTAACCCGAAGTTCTGGCTGTATGGCACGCGGGGTATCTACAAAATCCCCATCCCTTTTCAGTTTGAGGTGGCCTGTGGCCCGCGCTACATAGACTTTGATGTGAGCAGTTACCGGGTGGGAGCCCCTGGGGTGCGTCCCGTGCCAGCTGGAAGTGTTGCTCATGATGATGATGACAGTGAAGATGAGGACGATGATGCCAATGACGATGAGGACACTGCTATGCCTACGGTACAGGCTACCGCTGCTGCTGGACCGTCTCAGGATTACCAGAGACAGACTTGGGAAATGGTCCAGGGGATTGACTCTCGCCAGGAGTCTATGCAGTCGGACTTTGCTGCCTACCACCAGGAGTTCATTGACTTCCGCCAGGAGTCCAGGGATCACTACGCGACGCAGGCCCAGGACATTCAAGCCCTGGAGGAACAGATGAGGCAGTGTAACCTTTTCATGGGTTCCCAATATCCCGATTTCCCACCACTGCCGCAGTAGTAGGTACATTCTTCACTTCTCCTCTGTTATTATGTCTGATATCATTGAGGACAATGCTTATTTTAAGTGTGGGGGAGTGGATTATGTATTCATTATTGCTAGTATATTAAAAAAAAAAAAAATCCTGGGATGGGCTGAAAACCCGAAAGGGCGGTCCAGGTAAAAAGCAGTAATCCGACAGGCACTAGGCCTGGGCAAAAGTGGATTCAGAGTGATGTGAGGCGGTGAGTCCATCTATGATAAAATGAAATGAGTGGCTAGGATGAAAACCCGAAAGGGCTCCTAGGCAAAATGAGTGAAAAGAAAAGGAGTGTTTTCTAGGATCTCATTTTACCGGCGGGGCGACATAAGATGAGGAGACAAAGAAGGATTGTCGGGTAGGCCATTGAGGGAGACATAAGGAGTCATAGATGGAGGTTAGGACTAGTGGTTACTTTCATTTTTGGATGACCGGGATAAGCTTGGGGAAAGTATTCTGCTTGCCCTTAAGCTTGGATGTGTATTGAGTTGGCTGCTGTGGTTGAGGTTGTGGATATTGCATATGTTTGTGTTGATGTTGTGCTGATTATGATGCTGGTGTTGAGGGTGTAGTTGTGTTGTGATTGGTTGGTTGAAGGATGTTGAGCTTTCATGTACATGTTGTTACTCTTGGTTGTAGGCTTTCCTTGCATGTTGATGATCTAGGTGCTTATTGGTGATGGGTGGTAGTTCTCTATCCACTCGAGACGAGTAGAGATTCAAGTGTGGGGGAGTTTGATACACACAATTATGTTGCGTGTATTGACGGAGTTTTGGCATGATTTTAGTGGTATTTTAGGATGCTCCAGTGATGATTTGGAGACTTGGCAAGGAGGCGCGGAAGTTGCGTTTTTGGAGCTTTTGGAGCTGAGGAGCGAAGTATGAAGAAGCAGAATTACGGCGACCGTCGCATAACAACGGCGACCGCCGTTAATTCCCCCTGGAGAACCTCAGCTACGACATTGAAACGGCGACCGCCGTGTAATTGCGGCGACCGCCTCGATTACGGCGATCGCCGTGGGAAAAGCAGCGGCCGTCGCCGCTGTTGGACGAAGCGCCGAGCCGATTTTCCTTTTCGGTTGTAGTTATTTTATTTTATTACGTTTTGTTTTTATTTTAAGTTAATTTCAGATTAAATTCCCTTTGGTATTTAAGGGTTGAGAAGACTTGTTCTTTTCTTATCTCGGAACCCTAGTTTTATTTCTTACGTATTTCCCTTGCTATGAAGAACTAAGCCTCTCTTGCTTAGTCAGACATTGAAGCTCTTCGTTTGATTCAGTTGTAAGTTTCTTACTTTTAATCTATTGCTTTGGCTTTTATCTTTTCTCTTGCTTGAATCTTATGATTGATATTGGTAATTTCTAGTCTGATCAACTAGGGTTTGTTGGTATTTATCTATTGCTAGGTCTAGATTGCTACTGGTTGAGCATATCTATTCCTTAGTAGCAACTGCATCGTGTTAGTAACTGGTTGTGCTAATCTTATGCAGAAGAGAATTGATTTGCATCTTAGGGTAAAATCTGGTTGTTTTATTCTAGGTTGTATCCAACTATATTCCTATCCATAAAGCTGCTGTTAAATTGAATCTTGATAGTTTCAGGGTTGTTTAATTAGTTAGTTCTAATAGTATCTGGTTGTGCTATTAGATACTTTTGAAAAGGAATTGGAATTGCCATTGCATGCGATTTTGAGTGGTTTCTATGATCAACTTGTCATTCGATTAGTGGATATTGTTTGACTAAATGCCTTCCCCATACTTGATTTCAGCACTTTAATTGCTTACTTACTTTTGCATGCTTGGTTACTCTACAAACAAACAAACCCCCCCCTTTGGTTACTTCAATTGACATACACTTTACATACTGCGATAGATTGTGTTTTCCTGTGGATCGACCCTTACTTGCCTAAGACTGTGTTTTAGGTTTTGTTTGGATTTCTTGCATAGTAGGAATTAGAACGACAAAATTCCTGTTATCAGTATGCTTCAGGTGATGATGTAAATACTGTTGGTCTTGATGATGTGTGGGAGGAAATAAATGGCAATGAGGGAACATACAACAAGGAGCAAATAGAGGAGGACCAAGAAGAAGAGATTGATGTTGATGAAGACATGCTTAAAGAGATTGAAAAGAGGTACTATCCAGCGAAGAGGGACATGCAACGCATGTTAGTTGAAGATGAGGAAACAAGTGAAAACAAGTCCTCATATCCAACAATGAAGGTTGGTTAGCTCTTTAATTCTAAGGAAGAGTTCAAAGTTGCACTCTTTTCCTTGGCAATGGAAAATTTCTATGAGATGCGTGTGAAGAGGTCCGACAAGTCCACTTATGATGTTGAGTGTGTTGACGACAAATGCACCTTCGTTTGCTGTGGCTTATTGTATCAAAAAAACGTCCTTGTTCAAGGTGCGACAATATGTGGCGGATCATACTTGTGGCATGAGAGTAAACCACAATCATCACAAAGGAGCAACTTCTCAACTGATTGTCGAGAAAGTACTTCACAAGTATGTTTTTCTTGCCTTTCAACATTTTTTCTTATCAAAGGCCAATATGAATGCATTTATAGATTCACTTCGTGACATCTCAGGTTTTTAAACGGTCGTAAAGGCTTCCGTGCTTAAGAAATTCAGGATTTCATGTTAGAGCATGTGATAAGGACAAGCTATTACAAAGCCAATCGAGCGCGACTCTTCGCCCAGGATATGGCACATGGAACAACTGATGATAGCTATACGGCAATGTACTTTTACATGCACATATTAGAGAAATATAATCCAGGAACATACACGAGAATAGTCAGAGATGTTGACCAACGCTTCAAGTATGTCTTCTGGACTTTAGGTCCATGGATAAGGGTAGCCCCACATTTGAAAAAGGTTAGTACAACGGCTTTAAATTCAGTCCGATTATTGTCAATGTCAGGACAAGTAATTTCACTGTCAGGTCAAAAGCCTATATGACTGCATGTGTGACAAATAGAACAAGCATCATAAGTCAGGACATATATTGTTGTTTTCAGGGCATATCATCACATTTTCAGGGCAACTATTGACAACATAGTTTTGCATATGTAGGTAATATCAGTTGACGGCACTCACCTGACAGCCTTGTTCAAGGGGATACTTCTCCTGGCTACGGCACAAGATGGAAACGGCCAAATATATCCACTTGTTGTTTCCGTTGTTAACAGTGAGAACGATGATGCGTGGTCATTTTTCTTCAGTGAATTGAGGGTTGTTGTTCCAGATCATCCCGACTTGTATTTCGTGTATGACCGTCATGTTAGCATTGGGAAGGCTCTGAGAAATAACTATCGTTTCGCCAAGCATGGATATTGCATATATCACATATACCAAAACTTCAAGAGGAAGTTTGGCAGGTAAGACCTCTTCGGCATATTCAAAAAAGCTGCTAAGGCTTATACAGTAGCTGAGTTCAATCATCAATTTGCTCAAATAACAGATGCATCTCCAAAGATTGGTCAATATCTAAAATAAGCTGGAGTTAAAAACTGGGCGAGGACGCATTTTCATAGGAACAGGTTTAACATCATGACGAGCAACAACGCCGAGTGTCTTAATGGTCTTGTCTGAATGTGCAAGTGCAACCTTAACTGACTCCATTCTTGTGTCCAAAGCAGAAGCCAGACTTTGATGGAGGTCAATATATGCACTCCTACCCCATGGAAAATTATTAAAACAATCTAAGTCTTGGATCAATTTCACATGTAGGAGTATGACCTTCCTCTTCTTATCACCCCCCTGTACAACACCCTCAAGAATTAACAACAAGTCCATCTTCAGCTTGAATACATTTGTAATATCCCGTATATTTGCACGAATAAATTTTTTGAATTTTCTTAAGCCATATTGCGAGCCAGATTAATTTTGAAGAGATACGAACATTCTGTGTAATGTTTGGCTTCTGTAATATTTTTCTGGGCAATATAAAATACAGTTAAGGTATTTTTGGCTTAAAAACTCGTTCGTGTACAAATATATTTAACCCGGGGTTAAGTAAATTTACCATTTAAGGTAAATAAGACAAAAGAGCCAAAGAGGAAGTCGGCCTTTAATGCCTTAGCTTCCACAGCACACCACTTCAGCAGATTTTTCAGCATCTGACAACCAACTTGGTGCAACTGGCAACTAGGCTTGGTGACTTGCCAAGGCTACGGGGCCTAGCTTGTCCACCACCTGGTATACTTGTCTTTCAAGGGCTCTTTTCGGTTTGCCTATAAAAGTGGAGGAGAGGTTGTGAGAAAGGCCAGAAGTTGGCTCCTCACCATTTTCGTCCTCTCTTTTGCTGTCAAAAAACCAGAAAACGTGTTCCTGAGCTGTTCTTCGAACTCGATTTCTGATCAATTCTGTCATCCGTTTGGCGAGATCAAAGTTGCATATTGAAGGTGAGGTGTTGCTTAAAAGGGTGAGAGGAATAGCCAAGCTCGATTCGAACTAGAGGTCGATCGAAAATTGGTAAGAAAACCCTTGCAAACCACAGATTTTCCCTTCAGAAATTTGTGACTTTTGCTGAACTTTGAACCCGATTTTCGTGGTTGTTTGGGCTTTGTTTTGATCCGTTCCCAGGAGGCCTTTGAAGCTTGTTGGAAGCTTAATAAGGTGGTAGGATCGAACCAAGAAAAATCAAAGCCAAAGGGGTTCGATTTGGGTGAGTTGTGCTCGTTGCCACCTCTGTCCTCTGCCCTGTCCGTGTGCCGCACCCGGCGGTGTGTGCCTGCCGCACCCGCGGCAGCCATGTCGGTTGTTGTCTTGGTGTTGGGCATGGGCTTTGGCCTTGTTCCTTTGTCTCGTATTCCATTAGATTCGTATATATAGATATTGAATCTAATTTAGGGTCTTGTTATGGGTCGCTCCATATGGATTTTATCCAAGATCTGTTCCCGTTCTGGACTCGGAAACCCTTTCGTTCTAAGCTTTCGAAGCTTTTGTCAGATCCAAGGCAAGTGGCGGTTCGCTCTTGCTTATCATTCCATAATTCCATTAATTATCAATTGCTTAATTGTTAATTAATTTGGATTGATTATTGTTCATGTCTGGAATCGTTTTATGAAACTATCTTTGGAAATTAAAATGGATATTATAATAGGTTGTATATCTGCTAGAACAACGTTATTATATATATATACCTAGATTGAAATATATCTATGATGTTAGCCGTGATGGCTTTAATATGATTATTTGACTGTTCTGAACTGTGTAGTTAGAACGAGTATTCGTTGGAACGTTACTGAGGCCCTGGAGTCCAGTCGTTTCTTTATAATCAGGTAGAGAGGTGGCTCGTCCCCACCTAATACCAATTGGATGGTCATGACCTACCTCTTTACTCGGGTGAAGAGGTGGTGCACTTAAACAGTGTCACAAATCTTGGGAGAGTTCCCAAAAGATCTCTCGTCTCGGGACGAGCTGATCCTAAAAGTTTATAACGTGATTGATCGTTTTGGAATTGTATAAGATAAGTGCCCGAGTGCACATAATTAATATACCTTTGGCGAGTAGTGCAGTTAAGTTTAGTGCAACTAGGAAACTCGCCCTTACTTGAATGTAGTACGTTCTCTTTCCGATCTGGATTCGTATAGTGCGGTGATTCGCATTATACGGTGAGGTTGGTCGTGAACCCAAGCATCTCAGTCAGTTTTTGACTTTACATGTTTATATATGAACTTATAATATTCGAGACATTTATCATGCTTCCGATAAGACTCGATCCTTTGGAGTCTTTCTCTTGGATTTTCCTATAAGACTCATTTCCGTTGGAGTCTTCTCTTGATCATGTCTTTTGAGATATTCCAGTAGAAGTATGGTGGTTGGCTATCATTATCGGTTATTATCCGAGAAACGATGAGTCTAACCTAATACGACTACTTAGAACCACTCTGCTTTGTACCTTTGCTAGTCTTTCATTAGACTAACCCACGAACATTGTTCTTTGTATGTGGGCTGGTGTCATCCGTTCGATTCGGCACATCAGATAAGTATCTGTGGAATGAAGGTTAGAACGACTATGAATGTGAACGGTGTTTTTAATGATTTATCAGGCTACGATCCTTGGCGGGTGATCTTTATGATCAAGACTCATGTATTTATATTTACAAAGACTTTCGCTAAATTACTCTGTTTTGTCCTACGGGGATTGGGATGTAATCCCCAGACATTTGTTTTAATCAAATATTTTGACGTTTATATCATACTTGTTGGTTATGATTTGTGTTTAAACTGGTAAAGCCTTGGGTGGCTTCGGAGGTGAAATCTGAGGTCACTAGCGGTAATACTTTTTCAAACGGATTGAAATTTGGGGGTGTTACAACATTTTCCTCCCGATATGATAAGAACTTGGTTAAAAGGTTAGCAATGGTAATACTCATCACACCAAAAAAATCAAAGACTGCCTTCTTATCCTCCAAAGTGTCCTCCTCATCGGGCATCCCACAATTCAGTCATGTTATTAGCCAAAACTCCATTATTGAAAACCTACATGGTTTTCCACCAAGATCATACCATGTCTCAAACTGCTTTTTTGTGTCCAGTTGCCTAAACAACACATGGTGAATCAGTTATGCAGACAGTTTCAAGTTTTTCATAATTTTTATAATTGGGCCAAAGGGGCCTTGCAAAACTGTGTGCCAGTCTGTTCGAGTTAGGGTGTTCTCAATACAATTCAGATACTGAAGCCTTAAGTTCTGATTTATCCGACCATAAAACAACTCCTCACAATGCCACTTGTACATTATCTGTAAAGAATGACATTCACAAATACATGACAGGTAAGAATGACTTTTATATTCACATTAAAGAAAAAAAAGCACCATCTTACTTTGTCAGGTAAAGATATATGTTTTTCAGGACAAATAACATTTTATCAGACTACATTTTGGTTTGTCAGGCCAAATGGAAGTTGTTCGGGACAAATCTTTACCCTAAAGTATAACTTACAATTTTGTATCAACATGAATCAGGCTACTATGACATTCTAACGACACAACAAATACATGACATTCATATTCACATAAATTTCAAAACTTACTTTGCCAGGTAAGATAATCTTGTTTTGTCATAATACATTTTGGTTTGTCAGGCCATATGGATGTCAAGAGTTTAGGCTACTATGACTTTTCCAGACCTCTCCATGCTGTATTTTTTACAAAGTAAATCATGCTCTGTTTTTTACATAATTTTAGCATGTAGTTTATCCAGACCCTAAACCTAGCATGCATCACAAATTTCAGACAAAATATTGCTTTTTCATGTAAGTCAAGAGTTAGAGAAGACAACTAACCCCGCCAACCGACTTCGATGGCTCCTTCCTCGACCTCTTGCCTTTTGGTTCTTCAGCCTCCGAGATTCTCGGTTTCTTCTTCTGCACCGAAACGACTGGACTTGGTGATTCTTCTTCCTCCGACGAGCTGTAGGCTCTCTTCATTCGGCCACTCGCCACAGTAGCCCCTTCGCATTCACCGGATGTTTTTTGCTTTCCTCAACCCTTTTTCTCCTCGCAAGTGTAGACGCCTTCGCCTTCTCGACTCTGGCTTTCGCAGACTCCAAACCTCTTGTCTTCATCATTCTCGATCTGGGGATTTAGTAAGGGCTTCAGAAAGTGTAACACCCCCAAATCATAACCCATTTGGAAAGGTATTACTGCCAGTGACCTCGGTCTCCGATTTATATATATTTGCACACGAACGATCTTTTAACCCAAAAATACATTAACTGTATTTTATATTGCTCAGAAAAATATTACAGAGATCAAACATTACACAGAATGTTCATACATCTCTGAATTTAATCTGACTCGCAACATGGGCTTAAGAAAGTTCAAAATTTACCCGTACAAAATGTGGGATATTACAGAAAGGGCTATGGGGATTTACGTTTAGGGTCTGAAAAACACAGTAGAGTAGATGCATTCGCCTTCTCGACTCTGGAGATTTAGGAAGGGTTTCACGAATACTTGATTCGGGAATGAAAGGAAAAAACGAGATTAGGTTCTTGAGAGTCGAAAATCTTTTGGGAAAGAAACAGATGGAAATGATGAATTGTTACCGGTTGAACATGTACTTGATTATACAATTGATACAACAGTTTAAAATTAACTACTTCTTTAAACCTCTATTAAATATTTTTATGTTTTTTGAAATTTTTTATTCATAATTCATTTTATCTTTTTTATTTTGAAAATTTTTGCAATTTTTAATACTTTTGCAATTCTTTTTAATCAGAAACTTGTATTTTTTGCAATTCCTCATTAAACAAAAGCATTTCTTTCTCCCCTCCTTACTCGCCGGAATCCATCCGCCGCCGCCGAGATGCCAGGAGAAGACCGCGGCGTAGATGGCGGCGAAGGCCAGTGCTACAACTGCTGCTTCCGCTTCACACTCACATGCGGGTTCGCAGCTCTCTTCCTCTGGCTCGCCCTCCGCACCAACCACCCAACCCTCTCAATCGAGCAATTCGACGTCTTCGCGCTCAATTCGACCTCCAATCGCAACCCTAACGCCTCAATCGCAGCTTCCAACCGCACGATCTTCTTCGATCTCAAGCTCAAGAACCGCAACAAGGACAAAGGCGTCTTCTACGATGCGCTCAGCCTCACGTTCTCCTACGCGCTAAATCGGAGCTTCCCCGTCGCCATTGCCACCTTCCCGGCTTTCTACCAGGGCCACGAACACAGCGCACAGAGGCCCCTTGCGGTGGAGGCGGCGATGGGAAAGTGGCTGACGGCGGCGGAGGCGGCGGTAGGAGTGAATGGATCGGCGGTTTTCAGGGTGGATTTGGCGACGGCGGTGAGGTATAAGGTGGTGTTTTGGAAAACAAAGAGGAAGAGGTTGGAGCTGGGGGCTGAGCTGGCGGTCAACGGGCAGGGGAAGTTGGTCAGAGGGAAGAAGAAAGGGGTGAAGCTCACCTCCGGCGCAGGGGTGGGTGCCAGGTGCTATCGTGCGCTGGGATATTTTGTAGTTGTGTCCTGCTTCGTTCATATTCGGTGGGGCCTTTGATTTGAGATTCTGAGGTTTTCCACTTGTTTTAGTATTTTTTGTGGTGATTTAATTATTAGTTAAGTTTCGTCGATCGTAAATTACTCGAAGAATTTTGTACCATTGAATTTGAGATGAAAATGAAAGGAAATGAATATGTTATTTCTTTTCTACGTTTTTCATCAGCCCGGGTCTTCTGTTTCAACCGGCTATATCATATTTTATTGGTCCACGTGTCCATGAATGTCTTAATCAAATTTTGTAGACTTTTAATTGTAATATAAAAGATTAAAACAATTTGTTTAGATAACTGATTTTCACCTTCTTCAACAGCCGGCAAAATTGTAATGCTGGCTTCCTATCCGGCCAACCTGATACTAAAATCCGTCGGCTCTATCTCGAAATCGAAAAATAAAAATATCCGTCAGCTCTTATAAAATCGAACCCCGAAATTACTAATTCTTTTGGTATCACTAAGTATCAAAAAATTATCGAATCCGTTTTACCGACCTGACTGATCCGTTTTTGGACCCGACCCGATCTGACCGAAATTTTTGATAACCCGAAGTTACCGAATCCGAATTTATCGAGACCGAACCCGACCAACCCGAACCCGACCCGATTAACGAATAAATGTGGAGTATTAATAAAATATAATATAAAATAATATAATAAATGACATATAAATAATGATAATATGCTTAATATCCTAAAAAAAACATTGTTATACTTATATAATTTTTCATAATGTAGAAATTTATAAATTTATAAATAAATAAATAAATAAAATATAATTTTGGTCTACTAATATCAATTACATTAAAATAATTAATAATAATATTATTATTTTAATCCATTTCAACTTATTTTGACATATTTAAATTAGTTTTTAACTATTTAATAATATTTAAATAGTGAACAAAATATTTAAAAAATTACGCTCTTGACCCGTTGGTTAACCCGAACCGCCCGCTGACCTGTATTGACCCGACCGACTTGACCTGTTATCCGAAATGACCCGACCCGTTCTCAACCCGAACCGAAAATAACCGAACCGAATCCGACTTGACCGACCCGATTGACAGCTCTACTAAGTAGAGAAAATAAGTTTTTTACCAAAACTTAAGTGTTTGTCAATGAATTGAATTTTGATAACTTAAGTTAAACTTGCAACTTTTTATATATTTTTCAATTTCTCTTATTATATAATCAATAAATGTTTATAGTTGTCAATTTAATAAGGCTAACAAGTTTAATTGTTTTAAAAAATTAACAAGAACTTGCAATGAATGTTGATGTTTGGAATTTAGTTTACACTTCATGTATTATTAGTTTTGATTGAATTAAAAAACAACATTTTGACCTAGTTTTAATAGGTGTTTGAGTAATTGGATAATTTGGATATCCGAGTCGGATATTTGGAATTTTTTCCCAAACTGGGCACTTTTTCAAAACTTATATCGGATATATGCTCGGAATGAAACTTATTACGAGAATAGGCTGACTCATGGAGGATTGGGGTAAGTCGTTGTACGACCAAGCGACTCACCTCAAGAAAGACGATGTACGGACAAACGACTCTATCCGAAGCACAATCTCTTTATTTATTTTTTTAAAAAGGGAGAGTCGCTGGCCAGATCAGTGACTTTGTTTTTTTTAATATTTGATATAGTTATTGATTGTGCATGCGGGAAAAAAATTATTATTTATTAGTCGCTGCACAGTGCAACGACTTACCTATACATTAGTCGTTGTTAGACACAGCGACTTACATGTTAATATTATTTTATTAAGTTGTTAAAACTTATACAATGAAAATACGTATAATTTGGATTTACAGTAGTATTTTTAAAATAAGTCTTCGATTTATATGTATTTTTTATTGTTTTAACGTGAAAAATACATTTTTAGAAAATGTTTATAATTTTTTAATATTAAGTTTCATATAAATGTTATAGTATTTCATTACTTGGATTTACAATATTATTTTTAAAAATACGTATAATTTGGATTTATAGTATTATTTTTAAAATAAGTCTTCGATTTATATGTATTTTTTATTTTTTTAAAATGAAAATTACATTTTTAGAAAATGTTTATAATTTTTTAATATTAAGTTTCATATAAATATTATAGTATTTCATTACTTATTATTAGAATTCACAATATGATTTAATAGTTATTTGTTATTAGGGTTTTATAATTTTATAGTGTTTTATTACGATAGTATCTTATATAATATATTTTTTTTAAAATGTTGGAGTTATTGTGTTAAGTTATTAGAACTTTGTAACACCCCCAAAACTTAACACTTTTGGAAAGGTATTACCGCCAGTGACCCCAGTGTTCCTTACCGAGATCACCCAAGGCTTTACCAAATAAATACAATTTATGAAATGCAATTGATACACAAAGATCAAGCATTAAATTCCAAAACATAACATTGTCGAGGAAACAAGAGTTATGGGATTACAACCCAATCCCGAATAGGTCAAAACATAGTTTAAACCAAACACAGCGGAAGACTAAGAAAGTAAGTTACAATCGGAGTTATTGTCCAAAGGATCATAACCTGATTAAAGAAATAATTAAAACATTCAAAAACCACCGCCGACTCCATAGTCCTTCTAATCTTCTGAGCTACTTCTTAACTGATGTGCTGAATCGAACGGATGACACCAGCCAACCATGCAAGGGAAAACATTGGTTGGTTAGTCTAAATGAATAGACTAGCAAGGGTACAAAGCAGACTGGTTCGAAACAGTCATATTAGGTTAGACTCACCGCTTTTCGGATAATAACCGATAACGGTAGTCAACCATCATATTCCTACTGGAATAAACAAGAGGTATGCACAAGAGAAGATTCTGGAAGACTGAATCTTCACAGAAATCGACTCGAAAGAAGACTACAACGGAAATGAGTCTTTAAGGAAGTAATGACAAATCTGGAATATTACAGAATCATTCAACAATGATTTAAAACTGACTGAGATGCTTCGGTTCACGACCAACCTCATCGCCTACAGCGAATCCAGATTGGAAAGAGAACGTACTACATTCAAGTCAAGATGAGTTTTCCTAGCTGCACTGAACTTAGCTGCACTACTCGCCCAAGGTGTATTAATTATGTGCGTCAAGGTAACACTTATCTGATTTATGTTTCAAAAACACACATCACGTTATAGACTTTTACATGTGTACCCCACCAGTGGGACGACACGTCTTAGTATACGTTTCGTCGAGAGTGACGTATACCGAAAGGTTTGTGACACCAGCTAAGTGTCCTGTCTCTACACACATGTGTAAGAGACCGATCATGATCATAGAATAGTACCAGATGGGGACGAGCCATCCCGATACCAGATTATAAAGAAACGACTGGACAGAGTCCGAGTAACGTTCCTATTTAACAGTGCTAACTAAACAGTTACAGCACCACAACATTTACAGGATAAATCCACATAAAGGCCCGAAAGGCGAATCACAGATAATAGCGTTGTTCTAACAGATATACAACCTATTATATGATTTTCAAAACAGTTTATCAAAACCGTTTCCAGACAAACAGAATAATCATTCCAAATTAATTACTCGGATAACTACTGATAATTAATGTAAATATGGAACGAAAGAGCAAGAGCGAACCGCCACTTGCCTTACTCCGCAGAATAGTCTAAAGACGTCACTGGATTTCGGGCTCGACACGGTATAGTTCTGACAGCACAACAACCTTCGAGTCGACCCATAAAAGGAACCCTAAGTTAGATCCGACATAAACAGTACGAATCTAAACACGGCGAAAGAACACGAAAGGAAAGACGCCACGAAGGCGTTCTGGGCACTGGCGGCGGTCGCCGTATTCATCACGGCGGTCGCCGTGAAGAACACGGCGGTCGCCGTGAAGAACACGGCCGACTGAAACGAGAGAAATCTCACCCCAAAACACGAGCGGTTCGGCCTCCTTCGACTTGCTTTGGCTTCTAACCTCCAAGGCTAACCAAAAGCTTCACCAAGGCACTCTGGAAACACACCACGACACCTCCGGCGAGCACAAGAAAACCGACGAAAACACAACTCACTTTGAGGGAGAGTTTTGGCAGCGATTCGGGGTTGTAGATGACCCAAAACCTATGCCCAAGCTCGTCTATTTATAGGCAAACCCCAAGGAGTGATCTGCAAACCCTCAGACGCGGCAACCGACGCAACGGCGCGCCTCGAACGACGTCGGCGACTGGCGGGCAATGCCCACTGGACAATCACGGCGGTCGCCGTAATTTTGCCTGCGGCGGGCACGCGGCGGTCGCCGTAAATGCGGCGGTCGCCGTCGCTAGGCCTGTCGCGGCCAGCTAGAAGCTGACACGTTGACTTCTCGGGCCCAACCATGGCGGTCGCCGTTTCTGAACGGCGGTCGTCGTTTCCCCCTTTTCCCGCCCATTCGGCTTTGAACGAGCTTGACGATAAACCGGGATAAAAATTATCGTACGCGAACGACAATTAAACTCCAAGGCATAATGTCTGTATATTATTTCACTGAGAAAAATATTACAGATACAGAGCACATTACAGAATGTCTCAAACTACCTGAATTAAATCCGACGTACACAACGGGTACCCGGGAAAATTCCACAATTCCCAATATAACCTTACAAAATTATGGGGTATCACATCTCCTCCCCCTTATAAGAAGTTTCGACCCCGAAACTTAGGTCGAGAATAACTCGGGAAAACGCCTGAGCATATCTGACTCGGTTTCCCACGTCTCCCAAGTAACTTCTTCGGTCCCTGACTTGGACCACAGCACTCGTACCAAAGGTACGATCTTGTTGCGCAAATGCTTCTCCCGACGCTCCAAAATGCGTACGGGCAACTCTTCGTAAGTACCATTAGCTTGAATCTCGATGTCTTCGTAGCTAAGTACATGAGACTCATCTGGTACATACTTTCTGAGTAAAGACACGTGGAACACGTTATGCACCGGGTGAGCCGATGGCGGCAACGCCAAACGGTACGCCAGAGATCCCACTCTATCCAGAATCTCGAATGGTCTCACGTAGCGAGGGTTAAGCTTCCCACGCTTACCAAATCTGAAAACTCCTTTGGAAAGCGACACCTTGACAAAAACCTTGTCACCGACCTCGAACTTGACAGTCCTGCGCTTCCGATCTGCGTAGGACTTCTGTCGACTCTGAGCGGTCAACATTCTTTGTCTGATCAAAGCAATGTCTAAAGCCGTCCTTTCGACCAACTCTGGTCCAAGCAGAATTTTGTCGGCATTATCGTCCCAACAAATCGGAGATCTGCATCTGCGACCATACAAAGCTTCAAACGGAGCCATCTTGATTGTAGCATGCCAGCTATTGTTGTACGTGAACTCAATTAGACTCAAGCTGTCCTCCCAGCTAGTCGGATGATCGAGCACACAAGCTCTAAGCATATCCTCCAGAGTCTGGATGGTCCTTTCAGACTGGCCATCTGTCTGAGGATGAAACATTGTACTGAACCTCAACTCGGTTCCCATAGCCTTATGAAGTTCCTTCCAGAATCTTGACATGAAACGGCCATCTCGGTCCGATACAATGGTCTTAGGAATGCCATGTAAGCGGACAATCTCCTTATGGTAAACTTCGGCTAGCTTCTGGGTTTCCCATGTGGTCTTGATGGCTATGAAATGAGCACTCTTCGTAAGCCTATCCACAATTACCCAGATAGCATCTCTCTGACTTCGAGTCTTGGGTAGCCCAGTGACGAAGTCCATGGAAATGTCCTCCCATTTTCACTTTGGCACGGGGAGAGGTAGCATCTCACCACCTGGTCTGCGGTGTTCGATCTTGACTTTTTGGCAAGTTAAGCACTTCGCCACAAAGTCTGCTACGTCCCACTTCATGTTTGGCCACCAAAACTTCTTCATGAGATCCTTGTACATCTTGCTAGAGCCAGGATGCACAGAGTAAGCAGATGAATGAGCTTCTCTCATCACCAACTGACGAAGACCTTCTATGTCAGGCACACAGATCCGATCCTGAAACCAAAGTGATCCATCATCCTGAACCACAAAACTGGGAGCTTTCCCATCCATCACTTCACTGCTTAACTTTACCAAGATGATGTCATCGACTTGCTTTTCTTTGATCTGATCCAGCAGTGTAGCCTGAATTTCCATCATACTCAGGTACCCTCTACATTGGTCATATAAGACTTCAATGTCGCATGACTCTTGGTTTAGCTTGGTTTGAGCAGTAAGTAGAGCAACCACAGTCTCGTGCGTTGTCTTCCGGCTTAGTGCATCAGCTACTACATTAGCCTTGCCCGGATGATACAACAACTCCATGTCGTAGTCCTTGAGCAACTCTAGCCAGCGGCGTTGTCTCATATTTAACTCCTTCTGAGTAAATATATACTTGAGACTTTTGTGGTCAGTGAAGACTTGGCATCTTATACCGTAGAGGTAATGCCTCCAAATCTTCAGCGCAAAGACAACCGCTGCTAACTCAAGATCGTGGGTCGGATAGTTTTCTTCGTAAGTCTTGAGTTGTCTAGATGCGTAAGCAATGACTCTGCCCCTTTGCATCAAAACACAACCAATACCACACTTGGAAGCATCACTATAGACCACATAATCGTCATTCCCCTCTGGGAGTGCTAACACGGGTGCCGAGGTCAACCGTCGCTTCAACTCCTGGAAACTGACCTCGTACTTGTCATTCCAGACAAACTTCTTGTGGACTTTGCGGAGTAGATTGGTCATAGGTAGAGCGATCTTTGAAAATCCTTCTATGAACCTTCTATAATACCCGGCAAGTCCAAGAAAACTGCGCACCTCTTTTACGTTCTGAGGCTGTGTCCACTTAGCCACAGCTTCAATCTTTTGGGGATCAACCATAACCCCATTTTTATTGATCACGTGGCCTAAGAAAGCCACTTCCTTAATCCAGAATTCACATTTAGACAGTTTAGCAAAAAGCTGATGTTGTCTAAGGATTGACAAGGCAATCCGTAGATGTTCCTCGTGGACTTCTTCATTCGGAGAATAGATCAAGATGTCGTCGATGAAAACCACCACGAACTTATCCAAGTACTGGTGAAAACATCGGTTCATCAAATCCATAAAGACAGCTGGAGCATTTGTAAGCCCAAAAGGCATTACTACGAACTCGTAATGACCATATCTGGCCCTAAACGCAGTTCTAGGAATGTCCTGCTCACGAATCTTGAGTTGATGATATCCAGATCTTAAGTCGATCTTGGAGAAAACCTTTGCTCCCTGCAATTGGTCCAACAAGTCATCAATCCTAGGCAAAGGATACTTGTTCTTGATCGTCACCTTGTTCAACTCTCGATAGTCGATACAAAGTCGAAACGATCCGTCCTTCTTTTTGACGAATAATACCGGAGCATCCCACGGCGATGCACTCGGCCTGACATAACCTTTATCAAGAAGATCTTCAAGTTTATTCTTCAATTCTTGCATCTCAGTTGGAGCCATCCGATACGGGGATTTGGAAATCGGCGTCGTACCAGGCTCGAGATCAATAGAAAACTCAACGTCACGGTTCGGGGGTAATCCTGGAATTTCTTCCGGAAAGACATCCGAAAATTCCCTAACTACAGGAATATCAAGAACCTCAGGTCCATCCCTCTCGGGCGAATCCAAGTAGCAAAGGTACCCGACACATCCTTGTCGTAGTAGCTTAAACGCAGCCATCGCATTGATCAGCTTGCCGTTATCAGCGTCATTTCGACCTTTGAACTTGCACACGAATTGGCCCCCAGATGACACCGTCACCGTTCTTGAACTGAAGTCGATCACCGCCTTGTGACGCGTCAGCCAATCCATATCGAGAATGATGTCGTATGGAGCCATGGCTATGCAGATTAAATCTGCCTCGAATTCCTTACCCTGAATGGTAATCGGAAAGTCGGACAAATGCTTGGTTCCCACCAAACGTTCTCCATTAGGAAGATTAACGACGAAAGGGTCGCACGAATCATTGCACACTAAGTCTAACTTGTTAACACAGCTATCCGAAATAAAGGAATGCGTAGCACCAGAATCAAACAGAATGCACACTGAAGTAGAGTGAAGGTATAGAGTACCTTGAGCAATCGGAGCATTGGGTCCATCTGCCTCACGCATCTCGTACAAGCGTTGGCCCTGACTTCCAGAAACAGTTGGAGCCTTTCCCCTGTTCTGAGCAGTCGTCTGCACTGAAGGGCTAGGAGTCTCGGCAGGCTTAAACCTAGGTCGGTTGCTCTGATGAACTGACCCTTGCTGCGACTCTACTCCCTTCTGTTTCCCCTGCTTGCAGAACTTTTGCAGATGACCATCACGTCCACACCCAAAGCATGGCCTCCTCTCCTTCCGACACTCAGTGCTCTTGTGCCCAGCAGTACCGCAGTTATAACACTGAACTGAACTCCTGGTCTGCCCTGACTGTTGAGTCGATCCCCCTTGCGTCATCTCCATCTTAGCTTGGCCGGACTTGGCGAAGTTAAGACGGTGGCGCAGGGCGCTTAAAACCACCTCCCTGGTTCTGATTCTGCATCGACTTCTGTCGGTTACGCCTCTTGGTCGACTCCTCGAGAGTTACCTCCAGCTTATAGGCACAATCCACATACTGCTCTAAGGTAGAGCATGTGTGGTGCACCATTAATGGCTTGATATCCGGGTTCATCCACTCGTGGAAGTACCAGATCTTTTGAGCCTCGCTGGTGATCTCGGCAGTGGTGTACTATAGAAGATGGTTGAACTTAGATGCCAACTCGGTCACTTTCAGACCATCAGTCTGAGGGTACAAGAACTCTTTATGCTTCTCCTCTCTCATAACACGAGAGAAAAAGCGATCAACCATCTTGGTCTTGAACATCGACCAAGTCAACACTAGGCTCTCAGCCAAACCAGTGCTCTCCCACCACTCGCTAGCCTCCTCCTTCAGCTGAAGAGAAGCGATATGGACCTTCTCGGCCTCCGTACACTCCACGTTCCTGAACAGCCTCTCCATATGGGAGAGCCAATGAGTCACTGCCACTGGCTCCCCTTTCCCGTTATAGCAGTCGGGTCTCATGGAAGTGATGGTCTTGAGAGCGCGACCATAGCTGTCCCTCGCCCTGACGGCAGTCTCCTGAATCACAGGGTTTCTGGGTTCCACAACATCAGGAACCGCTGCGTGAATAGGCACTTCTTGTGCTTGAGGCGCACTTGGTCTCAAGACATCTGCAATTGCCTGCATCACGATCCCACGGATCGCCTCAACAGCTGCAGCGTCAAACAACGTCGGCGCTTGGGTCTGATCTTGACCTTCACGCCTCTGCTGGACGCGAGACTCAGACTCGTGTTCATCCTGAACACCTCTTCCTGCTGGTCTGGGGTTTTGGCTAGTCCCAGCACCGGCTCGAGTCGAGTTTCTCGTGCTTCTTGGGTTCACCATCTGTTTACCGATCCAATTCCAAGCATTCAATACATTAATATTATGCAACATACTTATGCAATATATCAATGTAAATAAACCACTCAGAATAGATCAACTTGGCATTTTATAGATGAACCTTCGAATTCTTACACAAGTTACACATAAGTTTATCATTCGAGCGTTTGGACAACATTGCTCGAAGATATAAGTGTTTCTCAGAGTACTAGCCGCAATACTGAAATATTACACAAAGTACAACTTGGAATACTAAGAAACGAAACTACTGCGATAGGCAACGCCACTCCTCCTCAAGGCGTTCCAAAAAGTCTCCCATACGACTGGCTACTCGTGCATGGTCTCTTCGGGCTAGGCTCACCATCGAGCTCTGGCGATGGGTCTCGCACCCTGCTTGACCCTGAAGCACATAGTCCTAGCTCAGTCATGGTAAAGTATGGGTCGTCCATGACTGGTCCTCCTATTCCAGCCCTCCTCTGAGTACTGGCGATCAGCTCATCCCTCTGACGCTGCTGTTCTGCGGAGATTACCTCGCTCTGGCGGAGAATCTCCTGCAGCTCGGATTCCGACCTCCATCTCCTTGGAGTAGGGATAGGCTGAGATTCCCTGTCACTTCTCCCAATACCGTACTCGGTATACAGTGCCTCCCAATCAGCTTCTGACATGGGTGCGTACTCTGGCACTGGTGACAATCCTGTATCGGGCTCCTGATTCTGCCCTCCAAGGTCCAACTCTGGATCCTCTTCTGGATCATCCTCTATGGGATCCTCTTCCTCGGGATCATCCTCGATGGGATCCTCATCCTCGGGATCATCCTCGATGGGATCCTCATCCTCGGAATCATCCTCGATCATCTCCTCGTCCTCGACAGGATCTTGCTCAAGCATCTCCTCTTCCTCGTCCTCGTACTCGATCTCCTCGGGAATTGGTCCTAGCAGAAAGTCGTCTTGGTAAACCCCTTGTTCATACCTTGATAACTCATCTTCCTGCTCCCATTCCTGTACTTCCTCCACCCTTGGTGGCGGCACAGGTGCAGGTCTAGGGACCATAGCATTCCTAGCTACAAGGACAACTGACTCGGGGAGAACGTGCTTGACGTCTTTGGGCGGGCTACTCGGGCCTCCAACCTCGAAACATCGCTGAAGTATCGGAAAATCTAGCCTCGGCTGGTCCGACTTGGCGTCTTCCGACCCCCTACCGATAGAAAAGCAGACACCCATCCTATCGAACAATAAGGAAGGAATTAGTCTTTCTAGACATAGAAGCAAGCTTACAATATCAGACTATAAAGAAGACATGACTATGAACGGTGTTTTAAAATTCTTTTCAGAATGAAAATTCAGAGTCCTTTTTAAAGCATTTCGAAAACGGATAAATGGTTTATAAAAATTCCAAACCCGTTTTAAAAACTTTTGGCTCTGATACCACAACTGTAACACCCCCAAAACTTAACCCTTTTGGAAAGGTATTACCGCCAGTGACCCCAGTGTTCCTTACCGAGATCACCCAAGGCTTTACCAAATAAATACAATTTATGAAATGCAATTGATACACAAAGATCAAGCATTAAATTCCAAAACATAACATTGTCGAGGAAACAAGAGTTACGGGATTACAACCCAATCCCGAATAGGTCAAAACATAGTTTAAACCAAACACAGCGGAAGACTAAGAAAGTAAGTTACAATCGGAGTTATTGTCCAAAGGATCATAACCTGATTAAAGAAATAATTAAAACATTCAAAAACCACCGCCGACTCCATAGTCCTTCTAATCTTCTGAGCTACTTCTTAACTGATGTGCCGAATCGAACGGATGACACCAGCCAACCATGCAAGGGAAAACATTGGTTAGTTAGTCTAAATGAATAGACTAGCAAGGGTACAAAGCAGACTGGTTCGAAGCAGTCATATTAGGTTAGACTCACCGCTTCTCGGATAATAACCGATAACGGTAGTCAACCATCATATTCCTACTGGAATAAACAAGAGGTATGCACAAGAGAAGATTCTGGAAGACTGAATCTTCAGAGAAATCGACTCGAAAGAAGACTCCAACGGAAATGAGTCTTTAAGGAAGTAATGACAAATCTGGAATATTACAGAATCATTCAACAATGATTTAAAACTGACTGAGATGCTTCGGTTCACGACCAACCTCATCGCCTACAGCGAATCCAGATTGGAAAGAGAACGTACTACATTCAAGTCAAGACGAGTTTTCCTAGCTGCACTGAACTTAGCTGCACTACTCGCCCAAGGTGTATTAATTATGTGCGTCAAGGTAGCACTTATCTGATTTATGTTTCAAAAACACACATCATGTTATAGACTTTTACATGTGTACCCCACCAGTGGGACGACACATCTTAGTATACGTTTCGTCGAGAGTGACGTATACCGAAAGGTTTATGACACCAGCTAAGTGTCCTGTCTCTACACACATGTGTAAGAGACCGATCATGATCATAGAATAGTACCAGATGGGGACGAGCAATCCCGATACCAGATTATAAAGAAACGACTGGACAGAGTCCGAGTAACGTTCCTATTTAACAGTGCTAACTAAACAGTTACAGCACCATAACATTTACAGGATAAATCCACATAAAGGCCCGAAAGGCGAATCACAGATAATAGCGTTGTTCTAACAGATATACAACCTATTATATGATTTTCAAAACAGTTTATCAAAACCGTTTCCAGACAAACAGAATAATCATTCCAAATTAATTACTCGGATAACTACTGATAATTAATGTAAATATGGAACGAAAGAGCAAGAGCGAACCGCCACTTGCCTTACTCCGCATAATAGTCTAAAGACGTCACTGGATTCCGGGCTCGACACGGTATAGTTCTGACAGCACAACAACCTTCGAGTCGACCCATAAAAGGAACCCTAAGTTAGATCCGACATAAACAGTACGAAACTAAACACGGCGAAAGAACACGAAAGGAAAGACGCCACGACGACAACCGACCAAGCCAAAGCCACGAAGGAGTTCTGGGCACTGGCGGCAGTCGCCGTTCTTGGCGGCGGTCGCCGTGAAGAACACGGCCGACTGAAACGAGAGAAATCTCACCCCAAAACACGAGCGGTTCGGCCTCCTTTGACTTGCTTTGGCTTCTAACCTCCAAGGCTAACCAAAAGCTTCACCAAGGCACTCTGGAAACACACCACGACACCTCCGACGAGCACAAGAAAACCGACGAAAACACAACTCACTTTGAGGGAGAGTTTTGGCAGCGATTCGGGGTTGTAGATGACCCAAAACCTATGCCCAAGCTCGTCTATTTATAGGCAAACCCCAAGGAGTGATCTGCAAACCCTCAAACGCGGCAACCGACGCAACGGCACGCCTCGAACGACGCCGGCGACCGGCGGGCAATGCCCACTGGACAATCACGGCGGTCGCCGTAATTTTGCCTGCGGCGGGCACGCGGCGGTCGCCGTAAATGCGGCGGTCGCCGTCGCTAGGCCTGTCGCGGCCAGCTAGAAGCTGACACGTTGACTTCTCGGGCCCAACCACGACGGTCGCCGTTTCTGAACGGCGGTCGCCGTTTCCCCCTTTTCCCGCCCATTCGGCTTTGAACGAGCTTGACGATAAACCGGGATAAAAATTATCATACGCGAATGACAATTAAACTCCAAGGCATAATGTCTGTATATTATTTCACTGAGAAAAATATTACAGATACAGAGCACATTACAGAATGTCTCAAACTACCTGAATTAAATCCGACGTACACAACGGGTACCCGGGAAAATTCCATAATTCCCAATATAACCTTACAAAATTACGGGATATCACAAACTTATGCAATTAAAAATGAAACTTGTATAATACAAATTATATTATAAAAAGTAGCATATATAATTTTAACGTTCTCCATACCATATCAAAAGTTCAAATTTATGCATCATTTCTCATATACTACTCCTCCTCCTCCTCTTCATCTTCATCTTCCTCTTCCTCCTCTTCATCATCTCCATTTGGCTCCCTCACACATGATAAAGAAGGGTCAAAGCCAGTACGCTCTTGCACCACACCTCTAGACGTCGGCCTAGTGGGGGAAATGAATACGTTTGGAGCGTTGGTCGAAGTAAATAGGCTCGGGGCGAACCTTGGAAATGGTGGTGTCATACTCAACGAAGAACCAGCAAACCCATGAAATCCTGAATAAGGGGGCAGATGTGTAAATGAAGCACCAAGAAACTCTGGAAATGCTGAATAAGGGGACAAAGGTGTTAACGAGATAAAGACCATTTATCCTTTCCAATTTGCTCCATATAATCACGTGCCTCTGGGTTTTTCTTTCCAATGGCCTCGAACCCACTCACAAACTGGGCCTCTTCATGTTTATACGCGGTTGAACCAACTAATCTCTTCAAATGTTTATCTTTGAAGCGAGAATTAAAGTTTGAAACTACATGACAGACACATAACCTGTGAAATGCATTCGGCTCTTTCCACCGTGGGAGTTCTCTCATGGCCTTCATGATACATGCATGTCTATCTGAAATAACACACAAACCAGTTCGTTGTGTTACACGGCGACCAATTAACTCCATGAACCAAGGCCAACTCGAGCCATTTTCACTCTCAACGATGGCAAAAGCAAGGGGAAATATTTGTTGATTTGCATCGACAACCATTGCTATTAGCAGAGTTCCTTTATACTTGCCATACATGTGAGTGCCGTCAATTGTAATCAAAGGCCGACAATGCTGGAAACCCGCAATACATGGCCCAAACGACCAAAAAACACGCTGGAAGACTTGCTCACTGCCATCAACACTTGTTGTCGTACACCATTCAACCACGGTACCAGGGTTGCATTGTTCAAGCGCAGCCATTAAGCGAGGCAATTGAGCATATGATTCATCCCAATCCCCAAAGATTGAAGCTATAGCTTTTTATTTTGCACCCCATGCTCTTTTGTATGTAATCCTCACACTGTACACATCTTGTATTACTTGCATGATGGCCCTAGGTTTCAATGCTTTGTCCACACGGATAAGAGAAACAATCTCTTGATAGATAAACTTTTCATTGATGTTACGATTATCCATATGCATGACATCTCTCACACAGCTGGGGACGTGGGGGCCTTTATACGTGCTTATTGCCCACATGTCAAGATGCTCAGTAATCTTATGACTTGATAATATCCATATGCATCCTCGATCTTTCTCCACGCAAACAACTGTATACCATCGATCTCTTGCTTTTCCCACCTTATACTCCTTTCCCTTCGATGCAGAATAAATTATGATTTTTCTTTTCAACTCCTGAAGCGAATTGAAATGCTGACCAGGAGCAAATTCACCTTCGACTGGGAATGGATTTCTTGCATTCCATGTTTTCCATGAGTCCATCATTTGCGGGTCGGGTTCTCTAGTTATGTTCCAACTTGGGGTGATAGTTGCTGCCTTTCTAGCCATATGAGACGCTGCTACATCAACTTCGTTCACATCACCATCCTCCGAAGATTGATCCATGTCATCCTCGTGATTGATACCAAACTCATCGACGTGAATATTATCATTTATTACATCATCGCCTCCCTCTTGATGGCTTGTCGTGGCCTCCATTGACTGTATAGGATTTGGAACTCCAACCAGATAAGATCCACTGACATCATACGATGCAAAATTTGACATATGGGTCTCTTCACCATATTCAACATCTGTGAGTAATCTTGTAAACGAGCTTACCCCGTGCCCCTAAGGATAGTTGCCATCATCATCCATGTCTATGTTAGAAATATGAGAAAACAAATACTAGTTTATAATAACTTTATATTATTTATATAATTGCATATTGTTCTATATTTCTAAGCTAGCTAAGCATAATAACATTACTATATAATAGCATTTTACAAACAAAGTTAAACAAGATATTATTAAACCCCAAGACATGTTAAACATGATACTATTTTGAAATATTAATTAAAATATCAAGACCTAAACCTTAAATATGATACTATTTCAGAATATAGAGTGCATTTCCCTCAAAGTAAATATAATGATCTATAAAGACATCTAGCTTTGTATCATATCTTGTCTCCATCATTTAGCCATATGTCATGCAATTTTTATAACCTATTTTTTAAGTGCATAGATAGAACATAAATAGTGAAGGGTATTAATTACTATTTAGTCATATATCACATCTCTATATATTTATAAATAGACTAAAATACATATTAATAAATAACAATAAAATTAAGTCTTTTCAACCCTCATTTTCAACATTAAGCCTCCAATTCCTATTCATTTTTAATCTTTAAACCTTAAAATCATATTATTCTTTCTCAACCCTAAACCATACTATACATATTAATAAATAATAATAAAATTAACATTTCAACCCAACACCCAAAGTCACTATATATATATAAACAACAAAGATAACATCAAGGAATAACATGGTGACTTAATATCTCAAAATACAAATATCCTCCATGCAATAGGAGTAACAAGTAACACGGTACATATTTTTTTATTATCAAGTATCACTTATATTCCCTTAACTATCTAAGTTAAAAAAATGTAAATTTCAAAATTCATGAAAAATATACAAAACTTAAATTAATATTGTATATAACAAAAAAAATCTTATTGGGGAGTGTAACTTAATACTCATTAAGAAATGCATTTATTTAGAATTTATATTTTCCATAGTCAAATATATATTATCCTAAAAGTTGGAAAAATGTTAACTCAAACCCACCCTATTCAATTCTTAATTACAAAATTTTTAAAATAACATATTTTTTTAATACAAATCTTAAATGTAACGACTCTTCTTGCGCGCGCTATTCTTACTTGATAAATGAGACATATATAATTTTAGGTAGTAAGAGTAAAATTAAATCCATATACAACTAAAATCATACCCAAATTCTTTCCAAAATTCAGACCCATAATCTTTCCTAACAAATTTGATGAGCCTTTTTGAACAAAAAATTATACACTAAACGACATACATAATTATCAATTTAAAATTATCTTAGATGAACATTCCTACTTATATTCCGATACAACCAAAATCAGTCCCAATTTCATATATACTCCAATACAACCAAAAGATTTAAAGTAATATCATATTTCAATGCAAAATCTATATAAAAAACAATTCAGATTTACTTAACCATTCTACTCTCAACTAAAATCAAACCAAAATTCCATATAATGTTAATAAGAAGCTTTATATATATATATATGATTAATGATATCAACTAACTCTCCAAGTGGGTAAAAAAAATGGAGGAAACTAACCAGTGTAGGAGAGGCAACGTCGGCGCTTGTGGCTCCTTAAGGCTTGCCGGAGGTGGTTGTTTGTCGGATCGTCGGTGGTTGTAGCTCTTTGAGGTTCGCCGAAGGTGCTCGTTCTCTTAATGTAGGATTTCAAGGAGAAAGATTTGCAGTGAAAAAGAGATGGAAGATGAACAAGAGGTTTAATGGAGCAGCAAGAGAGGAGCGGTTAAGTGAAGAGAGGTAGAAGAACAAAGAGGGTTAATGGAGTTTAATTGAGGAGAGTTTAACTGAGAAGAGGTGGAACAAGAAAGACTGATGAGTATATAAATGCAGTCGGACGAGGGCATCGAAAAGTAGAACAGGTAAAGGCAATTTCGCGGCAAATTAAATGGGAGAGGAGAACCGCTGTCCGCGCCAGCGACTAACAGAGGGAAAGTCGTTGTCCGTACCGGCGACTAACAGAAGGAAACTCGCTGGACCGTACAACGACTCTACTTTCCTTCATCCAAATCAACACGCCATTGCTGAATGCCAGTCTAATCTACCCTTGTATATATTCGCTGATATATTCCCTGTATATATTCGCTGATGTTCACTGAGCAAATTTCCTGTTCAATATTCCCTGATATATTCTGTTCAATTTTCTGTTCAATTTCCTGTTCAATATTTTTCAATTTTCTGTTCAATATTCGCTGATATACTCTATTGCTGGGGTGTACTACTGTGAGTCGCTGCACAATGCAACGATTCATTATTTGGATCCCCCCCCCCCGAAATTAGACCAACAAATATTAAAAAAAAACAAAGTCGCAGATCTGGCCAACGACTCTCCCTTTTTTTTTTAAAAATAAATAAAGAGATTGTGCTTCGGATAGAGTCGCTTGTCCGTACAGCGTCTTTCTTCAGGTGAGTCGCTTGGCCGTACAACGACTTACCCCAATCCTCCATGAGCCAGCCTATTCTCATAATAAGTTTCATTCCGAGCGTATATCCGGTATAAGTTTTGAAAAAGTGCCCAGTTTGGGAAAAAAATCGGATATTTGATCTGATTCGGATAATATTTGTTGGATATCCGGTTAGAAACGGACCGGATACGGATATGATTTTTGTGATTTTTTTTATCGAATATCCGACATACCGGATTTGATATATCCGTTTGCTCACTCCTACTCTTATGTGGCATTTTAGCACCTGCATATAGTCAAATTCTTACATAATATCAAAGCTGGTTGGGTTATTTTCAGTTTCTTGGCTTGATTGGGTTTGAGTTCTAATCTGTTTCTTGACTTGATGGGTTTGAGTGTAAAGACATTAAAATGTCTATTCACTTTGTCTGAGTGTCTCGTTACACTTAAACGAGTTAACAATAAAACATTAGTAGGTTATTAATTAATTTTAGAATGAAATATCTTGAACTTTATGAGCACGATTTAAATTATCTTTAAAATATTTTCTAAAAGATAATGGATAGACCTTTAAAAAAAGTTAAACTAATGTTTAAAAAAATTACATAATTGCCTATCATCACACCCAATTCTAATCCACAACACATTTTTATACTTTTTCTACCAATAATACCCTTATTTATTTTCTTATCTCCCACTTCCATCCCCTCTTTCACTACGGCTGGCAAATGGTGCCCACTTAGAGATTATTTTCTCCTCCACACCGTCGCAACCTCCTAGTTGCTCTACGCTGACTGCAACTTTGAGACAACTAACCCCATTGAAACCTTGCTAAAGCTCGATCTCCTTGTCCCTCACTAGTTTAAATTCATTTTGTTCATCTCTAGTTAGAGGAGTGGAGCACCGCACTTGTTTCAGTCAATGGTGGATGTGTTTGATCGAAAATTGTCCTTTAATTATCTAATATCATGTCCAGTTTCATAGGATGGTCACTGTGTATTAATTACGACAAGCATGATTCATCTAATTAATTGATTAGGGTTCCATAACTAATTCACCATTGAGCGATCATGGGCATTACACATAGTTTCTTAGTTTGATTAAACTAAGAAACCTAAAAAATAATAATAAAAATTATATTTTTACTGTAGCACGTACACGAAATACGTGCCCGTGTTACCGTTTTTTTTATTTTTATATATATATAAAAACAATAAGTTTAAATGTAAAAAAAGAGACACGTGTACATATAACGTGCCCGTGCCAAAATCGGATACCCGATGGATAATTAAATGGCACGGACACATATTACTTTTACGTGCCTATGTATTGTATATTTAGCGAATGTATTTAGCTGCGACGAAAGAAAATCACCACCATTAATCTAGCCTATATGGGCACTAAAAACGTATTGCCAATCGCCATCTTTAATCTAGCCTATGAGGTAAGAATATTAAACAAGATGACTGTGGAGGAGGAAATACGTGAGTACGGGGGAAGAGTTTCACATCTTAGGGATTCTAGTTTTTTTGGTGAGAGATTCCGATATTCTAATTTATATGAGTATTTTAGTAAATTTGTATATATGAGATGTGATAAATAGTAAAAGAGGTGTGATGATAGACACCTTCCAAAAATTATTAAAAAACGTAAGAATACTACTCCTAGATCCACTCGTGACCCGTGAATGGGTCATGACTCCTATACTATAAACTGCTATAAATCTTGGGTAAAAAATGTCCTCAAGTGTAACTTTACTAACGTTAATTCAAGGCACTTTTCACTAACCCTTGCATTAATCATTTGTAATTCTTTAGTCACACAAGCACCAATTAAGTTTTTTTTTGGTACGGCAAACACCAATTAAGTTAAGTTCACATCGGCCTTGCGTTTCAAAGGAGACGAGTGGCCCGGGTCAGATTGTTAATTAGATACGTGAATGATTCAATCAAATGAACTAATGTCCATGCCAGTTATACTAAATAAGCATGGAGTTAATTATATTAGCAAGATTAACAAAAGGAGTTAATCTTATCTTAGAAACCAAGCAACCACACACTGACGTCGACATTCACTCGATCTACACAGACACAACACACCCACAAGTACAAGTACAAGTACAAGCACAAGGCCATATGTGCTATTTGATCCCTTATTTATTTCCCTCTGCCCTTCATAATTACAACGTAATCACCTAATTTACGCTTCTAAACTAGTATCGCACTGCTGGGTGACCCCACAGCGGCTAGCCAGCTGCCTCGCCGCCGTCCTTGTCCCCGTCATCTCTGACGTCATTTGCTGAGCCAGCGCCTCCATCCTCCGTAGCGCCCTGCAACACTCCCTTGCGCAGCAGTCCTCATTGCCCATGCTCTCGCAGCCGCCGCACGCTGCCAACTCAACCTCCCCTTGCACCGCCGACCTCATGTACTGCTGGCAGTGCTGCAGCTTCTCCTCCTGCTCCCTCATCTGCTGCCTGCACTTCCCCCTATAACCTCTCTTGTTATGTCCGCCACTGATGCCACCGTGGCCGCCACCAGGACCACGGCGATGAGGAGGGCGCTTGCTGATTTCATGTCAATTATGTTATATTGTTATGGTGTGTTTGGTTTTGGGGCTTTTAGTTTAGTTGTTATATAGAAAGTGGAGCAGAGTGCATGGGGACTACGTGGTGATTTTCACTTTCCATCGTGCATGTGTATTTGGTACGTGTTGGGTTGCATGTTCAATTCTTCACCACCCTTCCACATACACACTCAAAAACTACACAAATAAAATATTTTTTGGATTTACAGGATCGTGGTGAATTAATAAAAAAACATAATCATAATATTGGACAATTTTGTGTAAATTTCTTTATAAGGTTTGTTTTCTAAACTCCTAATTTATGGCGTTTTGCATTTATTTACTCCATTGTTTCATATAGATTCCAAAGTAATATCTTGATTTTACATGTATAATCTTACAAGGTTAATTGAACCAAAAATATAAATTTCCCTACTCATGTACAACACGACAAGGTTTTAATCTCAAGATAGACAATGCCTTCGCAGAAACATAAAAAAAAAAAAAAAAAAAAAAAGGCAGAGCCAACACGTGTATGATAGCATAGTTGCATGTCTAGTAGTATATGGTGAAGTATTAAAGCATGATAATGTATCTGATATGATAATGACATGTAAAACGTTATGCTAAACTATATAGTTTTACGTTTTCATTATGTGTTCATCAGTCAGGCAAACATTTATTAAGAAACGAGATCGTGCTGCAAGGATCCTGCCTTGTGAAAAATTAGCATTTGGTGCTCCTCGAAAAACAAATACCAAGTTCAGCTGTTGTGTTAACAATATTACATTTGCAGGAATAGTACATAAACTTCAATGACATTACCAGCCGCTTGAGCTCAAAGATTTAATGATAGGGCGAAACGTTTCTTCCACAGCTTTGTTCCAATAGTGTCCAACATCTAAGCCAGATTTTTTCTCAGCAATGGGCTTCTGCATCTGCAAGGCAACCATAGACGAATTTATGGAAAAATCAGTTCAAGACACTGAGAAAGATTTTAGTAGTGGAAATCATAAGAGAAATGTAGATGATGTATCATTTAATTTCTACACATCTGATATAGATTCATGTTTTTCGGTTGAACCAAAAGGGAAGTCAATCAATATTCTCAAAATGGACCAAGGACAGATGAAATAAAACTGAGGGCATACAAAAACAATGAAAAGTGCATTGCACGATAAAATAACTTCCCAAGGGCCTTAATTTGCCAAAATTCTCACATATGTGATTAATCATGTTATGCATTCGGAAAGAATACTTAATTTTTTGTGACAGTATCAACTTTAGATCATTTACAGTGCCTAAATGTTGGAGACTTGTACAAAAGCAAAAGCTCCATTTACCTTTGTCCTCACAATGACCATATCAAATCAACTTCAAACTAAAATATCAAGCTGTCACACTATTGTTTTTATTACTCACATCCATCCATCCAACAAATACAATTTTTTCCTTGGTCCCTCTCGGTTGATATGTCTTCTTAAGCACACGATAAGGGTACAACAACCAACCCAGTATACTCTCGCACATGCAGGGTCTAGGGAGTCAAAAAGTACACACCCTTACCCAGAAACAAGTCGAAAGGATGTTTCCAATAGACCCAAGGTAAGACAATACATGTAATTTTCTAAGTAGACTATATGCAGCAATAACAAAGGTCTTTTCTGAAAGATTGATGTTCTTTCTTTGTGCTCTCTCACTAATCCACTGAGACAGAGTAATGACTCATATGTAGCAAAAACAAAAGTTAAGAAACCATTATCATTTCCCATAAGAATCCTGAATAAAACCATGAGCAACATGACTCACTTTCATTAACAAAAAAAAATCTTTTCAAAGTCAGAAACATGAAAGACAAAAGGACCTCAAATTATGCACTTTGACAATCTGACAACATGTTTCCTCAACCAAAAATAGAGTAGGTATTACAAGTCAAGAAAAACCTGCACACCAAGTAATTAAAGTAATAAAGATCTAAGCATCTAGGGGTTCACATCTGATCTCGACTGGAGGCTTGACCAGGACTGAGAAGGTTGGAAACACTTGGACGGGAGACTGGACCAGACCTCCCAATCAGGACCCAGAAAGATACTGCATTGAGGGATGCTGTTCTGTTTGGCTCTAAGGGAAACTCTATTGATATATTCATGGAAAGATAACGAGTAAACAAGGAACTCAAGGACCAACAGAAAACAAGCAGCAAAACAGGAAACACAACTCATCCTCCTCCGTATAAAGTTTTTCCAATGACCAGACGGATCATTAATCATACATAAAAAACAGATGGACATCCAACAATAAAATGCACACAGCACCTAGGAAAACCAATTCTTGTTAGTTGTTAACTTAAAACTGATTCACAAATCACGACTAAGCTAATCAAAAACAGGAAGCAGCCACAAAGGATAACAATAAAAAAAGGATCACCAACACAGTAGCTGAGAGGAAGGCGAGAATGAATGTCAGTATGAGTATGCTCCCTACTTTTAGCTTAGACGCACAGCAATAAGACACCAAATCCAACCTTTGGGGTTTTTGCTACCAAAATCTGCTTCTGAACACCCTAAAAAATTCTTCAAATACAACTGCCTACTCAGTTATTGTCATGGCTACCTTCAACTTGTTATTTCTCAGACATGAATTCTTTCTGACATTAGTCAACTGACATTCCAGTCGTTAACTCTAGAACAACTTTTGTATTCCAAAAGAGGACACTGAGGTAAAGGGAGACTGGAGGGTTCTATTTCAAGCCTTGAGATCAATAAGCATATCCAAGTTTCCATATGTTGATCGAAAACATATTTTTCCTAGAGGTACAAATCAGAGAGCAAAAGCTAGAAAGAATTTCAATGAATAAATCAAAACAGAGAGCAAAACAAAACATCCTACTATAAAATCATGGACACTCGCGTAATTGTTTAAGACTGCTACACATACAATCCATGAAATAACGTAGATCAAAATTCCGGTTCCTTCAACAGAAATGGTAATGTACAAAACAAAAAGAATCATAAACTAGCAATGAAGGAAGCCATTGATGTTTACCGGAGCCTGTCCACCAAAAGCAGAATCGCTCTCGGAGATCAATCTGTGAATACTTTTGCGGTTCTCAAA
Organism: Rheum nobile; assembly: GCA_027886185.1. Classification (NCBI taxonomy): domain Eukaryota; kingdom Viridiplantae; phylum Streptophyta; class Magnoliopsida; order Caryophyllales; family Polygonaceae; genus Rheum; species Rheum nobile. The sequence goes on along the minus strand of WOAB01000506.1, from coordinate 6,167,668 downwards.
AACCACGCCCGCCATGAAAGCGCTGCCGAGTGCAAACCCTAGCAGCCGCTCCTGTCCCCAAAATTCAGGGAAGAAACCAACAAAAATTCGTCAGAAACAGAATGTTTGAACCATAGAGATAGCTTTGAGATTGAGAGATACAATCCAGAAGATCTTCACCTGGGTGAGGACGCTAATCATTGTGATTTCCTCCTTCAATTTTTTGCGAAGAGATCGACTATGGTCTGCGATTTGGTACTTTGAAACCCAAGCGACGGGAAATGGGGAATTCAATGACGGGCCGGTTTATTTTTAATTTCCCTTGTTTTCTAAAGCCGACGGCTAGACCCCAATCCGGTTCGTTTAAACCATAGAAGCTCGTTTGGTTTGAACTTGAAAAAACGATAATGGTTGCACTAGCTCTTACCAAAATTTTAATACTGATTTAAGAAAGGGAAAACTCCATCATATGAGCCACAAACTCATTTTTTTATGAAAAAAGGAGTTCAATGTCAAAATTTATGTTATGATCAATAAATAATATATAAACAGACTAGATTCATTTTCATTCTGCATGGCTTATTTGGTTCTCATTTCTTAGAATCAAGAATGAGAATAAAAATGACTGATTTTCAGAATTGTGTTTGGTAAGTACTGGAATGAGAATAAATTTCGGATGATTCCAAGCTTTTTGAAAAATTTGATTTCACTAAAAATGTTGAGGTATCATCCATTCCAATTAGACATGTCAAAAATTGACCCTATCTAAAAACCCGACATGACCCAATTTTTTTAGGATTGAGACCCAACCCGGAAATCACAGGATCAAGAAGGACCCGAACTCAACCCGAGCTCGACCCAAACTCAACGAACCCATTATTTCATGTATATTATCTAATTTATATTAAATATTTTTATTTATTCAATAATTAACTAAAAATTATTGTTTTATTAAATAATATTTATAAATTTTAAATAAAATTTTATTATTAATAATATAATAATATTATTTTATTACATAATTTTTATTATTTTATTAAATAATTTTTATTATTTTATTAAATAGTATTTATTATTTTACTAAATAGTATTTATTATTTTATTAAATAGTATTAATTATTTTATTAAGTAATATTAATTATTTTATTAAATAATATTATTTATTTTATTAAATAATATTATTTTTTATTAAATAATATTTATTATTTTACTAAATAGTATTAATTATTTTATTAAGTTATTATTAATAATCTTTATTATTAATATTTATTTTCTCATTTATATTAAATAATATTTATTGTTTTCTTTTAATAATCTTTTTTAATCTAAAAAAGATTATAATAATCATAAAAAATGGACACTTTCAACCCTTTGGGTCAACCCGAACCTAAGCCAAACCTGTTATGGCTCATTCCTAATTCCGACAACATACCAAATGACAAGCTACAAGAATGGGAATAAGGCATTCCTGATTCTGATTCCGATTTTGTTTCCAACCCGATTCCTGGTTCATACCAAACGAGCCCTTAGTAAGTTCAAATTAAATTTAGACTTAACATTATAATAGATTGTAAATAAAAGAAAAACATATAAAAAATGTTTATACACAGATTATTTATTCTTTAAAATTCTACCCAAAGCTTTTTAGACTTAACATTATAATAGATTGTTTATACTGTTTGCAATTAATATTCATATTGTTGATGTGATATTCATACAAATGCTTTTGATATTCATGTTGGATGCATGTTACATGTTCTGAGTAGTTTATATTCAAATTTTATAATGTGATATTTACTCTAATTGTGTTGATATTCATGTTGTTCGTTTTGGTGTTAGACTGGTGTTGTTTGTATTGTTTGCAATTGATTCAAATTATTTGATGTGATATTCATACAAATGTTGTTGATACTTATGTTGAATGTACGTTTCATACTTTGTGTAGTTGATATTCAAATTTTATGATGTGATATTTACTATGATGTTGTTGATATTCATGTTTGGTCAATTTTGGTATTTTGTTGGTATTGTTTGTATTGGTTGCAATTGATATTCAAATTGTTTGATGCAATATTCATACAATTGCTTTTGATATTCATGTTAGATATACGTTTCATGCTCTGAGTAGTTGATATTCGAATTTTATAATGTGATATTCACTATGATGTTGTTGATATTCATGTCTTGATGGCCTTACTTCGCGCTCAGCTTCTTACTACCATCAAGGTGTTTGCTTTGCCAAATGGTAAGTTCAAAGTACTTCTTAAACAAATCTAATCTTCAACAAATTGTTCTTGCTTGAGAAGAGCTTGTTTGGATGCATAGTGGTGTGCTTGAAACTGATATTTATGGTTTGTAATGACACTAGGTGTACTGCTGTGAGCATTCCCAATGGTCCATCTGCCTTAGCAGTGAATGAAGCAGCCTGGGGTCTCGCTCGCAACACTGCAATCTCTCAAGTAAGTAGCAACTGAAACAAGACATAACAGATGAACTCACATTAATGTTAGTGGCTTAGAGCCAACTCAACTAAAAAATGTTGGTTTTCTGAGATAAAAAAATCACCAATACTTGTAACATGCTTTGTAGGAGAATGGTTTTTATGGACTAGTGTTTGATAATATGCTGGAATTCAATTTCGTTTAGATATTTCATCGTTGACATTAGTTATTGGCTCATCTATTGCCTTCTTGAATAATAGGTTGAAATCAAAGATATGTTCGGTTTCATATATGCTAATTTGGAATGTTAGAACCGCTTGATAGTGAAATTGTGGGTATTTTTTAAGGTCTAAGGTGGTGATTATTTTGGTGCTGTGCAATCTAATTTATCTATTTCATATGTACTTATTATATCCTCTCTTGCTTCTTGACCCATCTAATGCTGAAAAGTAAGACTGTTTATACATGAAATTCAGACATGAATGCTGAAATAAGGTTCTGTCATTGTTGTAACTGGTAAGAAAATTGCAAAAAAATCATGTTGATTTCTGGAGCATTCAAATACTACCTACATTTGTGATTTAAGCATAATAATAAGATTGAAACTTCCGATGGTAACTTATCTAACTTCGTGTAGGTCTATCTTTTCAATTGCTATAGGAGAAGTGTAGAACTGAGGCAATTATACAAGGTTCAAAGATATCTAAGAGAACATAGAATTAACAAGCATTGAGTTGCATTTATTGTCAAAAGCATCAAAAACATCTGCTTACACTTCCAATGAAGTCTTCTTTCACGTCTTTCATCACTAACATTCTAAGGCCACTTCTTTGTCTCTACTTTGAGCTTTTTCTCATTGTTGTCATTATAAGTTGTCTCACCTAAACAACTGTTCATTGTTGTCACAATTTGGATAATGCTAATCTATGGCTAGTAATTTTGCTAATAGTAGAATGAAATTCAGTTTCAACACTTGAAGTTTCTTTTTAAAGTTCTCTGACACTTGAAGTGTCATTTAAGATCAACCTCTTCTCTACTGATATGATGAAAGTATCTAGCATAATTTGTTAAAGATAAAAATATAAAATGAACTATTCTCATATAAAATGAACTATTCTCACATAAAACAATTTGAACCCAAACAATCCAATCTATAACGTTTCAAACTACTTAATCCGTATAAGATCAACCTTAATTTAGGCTCAAAAGGTATTTACCCCTAGTCTGTTATTATGTATGATATAACATATATAAGCTGAGAGACAACACGACCTAGTCGACAACTTATCTACATGGGCGATTTAATTAAACTTGATGAGAATCTTAGTGTTGTCTTTGTGTGCACCATTTCAAGATTTGTGGAACACACATTTCTTCGAAAGTGTTGGGTTTAGTTTGAGTTAAGTTTGGTGCACAAAAATGACCATAAAAATTAACTTCATATGCTCTTAATTTTGATGATGCATATCTCCCTAAAAGAGTGGATTTTGGAAATCATGAGCACCATAGTTGGATGTGATTGGATACAAAAAGAACATATAGCAGGCGTATGGTGTAATATCTATTAAAAAACAATAAAAACCATAAAAAAACCAGCAAACCAACTTCATGATTACTTGCACATGCTGAGCAAGCATACAAGCGCCTCCATGGTTACTTGCACATGCTCGAAAAGATTAATCCAGTCACAATCACACATATTGAACTACATGCCAACCAGAGATTTAAATTTTGCTTTTTCACGTGCTTTGTGGAGGGGATTTCCCTTTTTGAGAAAGGTAGTTATATACATTTATTGTTGCATTTATTACTTTGTGAACCATTCACTTCGTTTTTTGTTAAACTAGTTACATGTGTGTCCGTGCATAGCACGGGTCCGTAACATATTTAATTCAATATTATTTATAATTAGATTATTTTATATTTTTTTATATATTACTATATTTTATGTAATTTATACAATCAAATTTATTGAAATTTACGATCGGTTTTTAAATAGTAGTGAAATGATATATATATATATATATATATATATAAGGTAGGGGCACGCTCCGGTAAAACAGGAGTTATGGTAAAACGAAAGTATTAATCTGGAGCGTTGGATGGGTGATGATGGACGGATGGATGATTGGGCATTCAAATATATATGGTGGGGGTGTAACCACATAATCTACCCAAAAAAGGCTATTAATTAATTATTAATTAATAAAAAGACAATTATGGAGGTTGTTAGATGAGAGAGAAAAACACAATCTTCTTCTTGTTAGATGAGAGAGAAAATAATATTTTCTCTTTCCTAAAACGTTGATGCATTCACGATCTACTGCTTCTCTCCATTAGGCGATATTCATAAAAGATGTGTTGATATTCGTGTTTTAAGCTCATCGATTCTTACAGTGAAAGGATATTCATGGATTATGTACGCATGTTCACATAGAGACATATGCGATATTCATACAAACTGTATTGATATTCGTGTGTTAATTTCAAGCTTTTTGAATCGATTCATGTATCTTCGTTTTTTTTATTTGGTGAATATCGCATATCCATTCTTGAATAACTTGATTAATAATAAAAACGGTAGTCGATATTCATTCAAATATTATGATATTCACGTACTTTGTACACATCAACTAGTCAATGCATGAAACTTACATGAATATCAAAGGAACGTGTATGAATATCACATCAAACCATTTGAATATCACATATAAAAACGTGAATATCAATGATCAACAACTCATTCAACACCATTAAGCATAATCTGAATCAATCTGAATATCAACATTATTATAATGAATATTAACAACATTATAGTAAATATCACATCATAAATTTTGAATATCGACTACTCAACGTATGAAACCTACATTCAACATGAATATGAACAACATTATAGTGAATATCACATCATACAATTTGAATATTAACTACTCAACGTATGAAACTTAAATCCAACATGAAAATCAAAAGAATGTGTATGAATATCACATAAACAAATTGAATATCATATATAAAATCTGTTTGATCTCAGAAGCCCTTTGTTCTACCGCGATAACCAGTAGCTTTGCCTTCAACCGGCTCATCGCCTTTATCTTGATCGCCAATTGACTTCTCTCTCTTATGCACATACAAAATCAATGTCTTTAGCACCCAGAAAGGCGCGTTTAGATTCATTCGTTAGAAAGCGGGACACGAACATGTACACCGAACTGTCACGCCTGTTGGGAGGTGAGTGATCCGAACAGCGATTTCAACCTTATTTACATTCTGACCACCTCTGCCACCCGCCCTTGAGGTGCTTATTTCCAAGTCCTCTTCAGGTATTTCAACATCCAATGATTCCTCAGGAAGAAGAGGCATGACTTCAACACCAGCAAAACTAGTCTGGGAACAAAATCTCGGTGAAGAACTGGAAATTGAACGAATGAACTAAAAAAATACACAAGGCATAGTTTGGAGGCAGGTTGACCTGGCGGAGACCCTTTGCATTGAAGGGCGACTGTCTCACTATTCTGTGCGTACCCTTTTCCCCAGAGAGGTACCCGTAAGCATATCTTCCCTCAAGTTCTACAGTGGCAGATTTCATGCCGGCTTCCTCTCTTGGAGAAGAAGTCCACCTCATTGACTGGAAGGCAGTGCTGACCACCGGCGACGATCGTCGGCATCAGGGGCGACAACGTTGGGCTCAAAATGAGGATGGCTGACCCAGATCCGCCTTCCACCGAACCTCCTCGGCGCCAGACCACCGGCGACCCACCGACATGCCCACGCCTAGATCCACTACCATCGACCCACTTCTTCACGCTCTCAATCCGCACCACCTCGCACCCACTTCGTAGGGCCGCCATCGGAACGAGGATGGCGAGCAGTCGGATCTTCGCTGCCGCGGATCTCTTCGCAGCCACCGATGGCGATTGGAGGCCATCGATGCAGATCTTGACCGTCGGCTGAAGATCTTCGGGCGAAATACTCTCGATAATCTCCGTCGAGAAGCCATCTCACAGCAAGAACCCCGCGCAAGGCTCGTGTATGAGGGAGGCGATGCAAATCCAAATTGGCGAGGTCGAAACTGGGCAGATGAACGAGTCGATAGGTAGAAGAGGAAGAGAGAATGGAAACTGAAAAGATAATGGAAACTAAAAGGTCGGTCTTGGTTAATAGAATCCCTAAAAATATGGTTATTTGATTTTAATCTGGTGTATGCTTTCTACAGTAAAATATGTGTACCCTCCAAAATCAAATCCGGACCATTAATTTGATTCTAATCTAAAGGCCCTTAATTGTACTTCCGTTTTACCCTAAGAGGTCGTTTCACCTGATCTTAAATCATATAAGGTATTCCATTATACTTTACTAATTACTATGTTATTAATGTAATCTGGGATTGACAGAATATGCAAATAAACAAATATATCCTCTTGCATTAGCTGTGGTTGATAGCGAGAATGACAGCTCATGGTCATATTTCTTTCGACACCAACGATCGGTTGTCCCTAATGAGAATGATGTGATCTTTGTGTCTGACCGTCATGGAAGCATTATCAAAGGTTTAAGAGACAACTACGTCTTTGCCAAGCATGGTTATTGTACGCTTCACTTATTTCAGAACGTGAAGACGAAATTTAAGAGGGGTGATGATGTGACCCTGCCCTCCATATCAGCTACAGAGGAGGAAGACGCCATGAGACATCCGCCTTGAGACTCCTCTACCGCTACATCTACCCCGACCTAGATTTAGGAGACTTTCTATTTCTAGTTCTTACGGTTTTGAGACATTACTTCCTTAGTACTTTCTATTTACAATATTTATATTTTTAGTAGCTGCTATGTCTGGGTGGTTTCCATTTATGTTAAATGGGCCGTCAGATTTAGTAACTAGAGAGTCCGGCCCATTAGGCCCACTCTCTAGTATAAATAGGAACTATTGTAGTTCATTTGAGGGTACGTCGAAATAGAGCTTGTTTTCCAGTCGAGTAATCTCCTATAAACCCGGGCCCTGACGTCACAAAGTTAACGCGTTCCTATTTGAACTATCCTGGCGCGTTAACTCGGTTACCACCTATCCAGTTACTATACGTAATCCCGAGACAAGAACTAACCCTAGTTCTTGCCTCCCCACCAACACAAACCCTAATTCACGGCTGCCTCCTCCCACCATCTTCCACGGCCGCCGATCACCACCACCACATCCGCACGCTCCACCGCTGCTCCGCCGTTCGCTCCACTACTTCCGCCGCTCCTCCACCATCACCACCCGTCTTTCGCTGCCCCTCCACTGTCTCCGAAACAACCCCAGTCCGCCGAGCATCTCCTTGCTCCTTTTCGAAGAGTTGTTCGCCCCAATACGCATTCAATCGGTCCTCGACAACGATTCATGGTCTTTCCATCGGACAAGGTAACATCAACTGGCATCAGAGCCTTCGAATCGCGTAAGTCATTCCAACTCTTCATTCAATCGCTCATTCGTTTCCATAAATCACTTCCTGCATCAACAAAAACCCTAGATCTTGTTCTAGGAACCAAAAATATTTTTTTCTTGCTATCTGAATTCGAAATACCATAAAACCCTAGGTTTTGGTGATTGAAAATTTCGGCCACCATCCACAACCCACAAAATTATTTTATTTCTGCAGAACCAATCCTACTCACTGAATTTTCGGCAATTTCTGGGTGTTTGCTTGGGATTTTGATTGCGTTTGTGGTAGATCTGCTTGCATATAGGCTTAGATAGTTCGTTTGCGACTTCGATTGCCTTGTGTGCGCCAAAAATCTACATCTTCGCAATCTCCTTCTCTTCCCACTTGAATCACTGCATTTATTTTATTTTTGGTGTTGCGTTTGCTGAATTTCTGTGCGTTTATTGCACTTTTGTGCACAATTTGCTGAATTTCTGTGCGTTTCCAGCATATTTCTGTGCTGTGTGCTGAACTGTGAAGTGCCGAACTGAATTTCTGGTGCGTTTTGCTGCATTTTTGTGCTGTTCGTGTGCCACAGAATTTTTTCTGTGTTCGGTTTGTGCACTTTACTGAACTTCTGTTGTAAGCAAACAGCCCCAGAATCAAAAAAAAAAAATATATATATTATGGGTTGTTCGCTGTTAGTCAAAAAAAAAATCGAGACCACACAAGCCAAAATAAGGCAAGTGCGTCTCTCCGCAGCACGAAGGGAGAACCCGGTCTTGATTCCGGCACCTTCAACCCCGTTATCACAGTGATTCATTTACCGTCTTCTCTATCTTTCACCGTATGGGTTGCATATCTTGGTTGACTGTGTTGTGCTTACTTCTGTGCTTATATCCTTACATATCTACTTTCGACATTGTCTTTGCTGAGCATTGCCTTGATTTTGTTGATTGTTGTGTGAGTTGCCTTGAGTCTGCTCGTAACCGCCCACACGGCCATCCAGATTAGTTACCCGAGTGATTGCTTGTTGAGTTCGGTTCTTCTTACCTATTTGTTGGTTCTCTGTTGCTGTTGTTGTTCTTCTTGATCCTGTGGTTTGCCATTTCTTGATGTCAGGTACCATGTCAGAAGGTGATACAACACGTGAGAAAGGCGCAGAGACTGCTGAACAACAAATGATCCGCGAGCTGCTTGCTAGAGACAAAGCAAGAGACGTGCAGTTCGCTGAATTCCAGCGGAGGTATGAAGAAATCTTTGCTCGCCAACAACCGGTCCCGGTCACTACGCTCGCTTCTGCTCCGGATCAACTACAGGACAATGAGTTGAGCGCCTTAGCCCTGGAAAAGGCGAAGGGTAAAGCTGTGATGCTTCCCTTTACATCGGAACCAGGTTAGCTGAAACACATGGCTTCGGAACGAGACAGCACTGTAGTTCCGCAGCGTGGTCGACAACGACAGTCTGCGCAAGTAGTGATCCGGGAAGAGAACACTGCAGCTGCAGAGGCCGCTGATGAGAGTTCCCAAGAGGAACATGAGGACGATCAAGTTCATTCCAGTGGTCGCCATAGGCAAGGCCGCTCACCGACATTACAGCCTACTACCGGTCGTGCCCACAACCAACCGTCTAGGTCACATCTACAGCAGCGACATCGTCAGCGTCAACGGTCAACCACTTCTGTGCCGTTTGATATTGATGCTTACCAGGATCATCAGAGTGCCCGTACTCCTCTTTATTCTAATGAGGAGGATCAGTTTGATGAGTACGACCTTGAGGAGGATGAGGGTCAGTTTGGATATGCTGACGGATTTCATCCGCCTCTCCAGGATCCCCCTGAGCTTCAGCACCAGCGTACCAACTATGTGCCGCCTCCCTTGCTGCCTCAGAATCAGGAGGCCTATTGGCACGATGTCCAGCCCGGGCGCCAGCAGCAAGCTCACCAGCCTCATCGCCCAGCTGCCGGACGACAGCATTAGCGACATCCTGCACGCTTGCCTCCACAGTATGGTGCTCGTCCAGTCGAGTCCTTAGCGAACCCTACAGCAAGGTTTCAGGACCGCCAAGCTCATCCACCAATCCAACGCCGTGACGTGAAGGTAAAAATCAAACATTTCTATGGTTTATATGATCCTTCTGTCTTTCTTGAGTGGGTGCAGAACACAGAGCACGTCCTGCGTCATTTGACTGTCCCTGAGTATGAGAAGGTAGATCTCGTGACTCTACATTTTGAGGGAGCTGCACAGACGTGGTGGCAACGTATTACGCAACAGTATTACCGGATGGGTTGGGCACCCATTACTGAGTGGCATCAGCTCGTGTACATCATGACTCGGAAGTATGTGCCTTCCACTTACAAGGAGCAGATGCGGACTGAGATCGCTCATGCGCGACAGGGCACCGATTCGCCTCAGGAGTTCTTCGCTCGCCTAGAAGACATGTACTTCAAGGCTGGCGCTAGTGTTGCTCCGGGCACCTTGCGCACCAGGTTCATCACTGGGCTTAACCAGCCTATCCAGGATCAGGTTGATGTCCTGCCCATTCGGGACCTCAACAATGTCGTGCACACTGCGCAGAAGTTCTACCTCCAGCAACAACGCCAAAGACAGAGACCCTGGCAGTCCACGACACCTCCCAGGTATGGTTCTAGACCCTTTCCTTCGGTTTCAGGCACTGACCTTACTCCTACTTCTAGTGTGCCTAGACAGGACCAAAGAAGCATAGGTACAACGTCTGCTACAGCTATGCGGCGATCAGCCTCGTCTGCTCCTGCTCACCGCTCGCAACCGCCAGCTTCAGAGACCGTTCATTCTGACCGAGCTCGAGATCTAGAGTGCTTCAGGTGTGGCGGAAGAGGACACTACCAGAGAGACTGTCCTAATGCCAAGAAGGTCCTCTTCTCCATCCAGTCTGCAGGTTATGAGAGTTATGACAATGCCGATACCGACGTCGAGCCTATTCCTGCCGTTGTCTATACAGCCAATGCTGATGGCTGTGTGTTCGGCACTGCCGATCACCATAATGACCAGGCATATCGCCTTGCCTTGCTCTCTAGACGCGTGCTGAGCATCAAGGAGGGTGCCCTTACTGAGCAACGGGAGAACTTGTTTCATGCTCAGTGCAGCCTTCAGGATCCATCGCTGAGTGTGATCATTGATGGGGGGTTGTGCTACAACATCATCAATGAGAAGGTTGTGCAACATTTCAACCTTCCGACTACACCGCACCCCGCTCCATATGGCCTTCAGTGGATCTTTGACGGATCAGGTAACAAAGTATCACACCAGTGTCTTATTTCTTTTTCCATTGGTCCATATAGAGACACTGTGCTTTGTGATGTTACCGCCATGGATGCTACCCATTTGCTTTTGGGACGTCCGTGGCAATATGATCGTCGCGTGCTTCACGACGGGTATTTGAACACTTACATGTTCACTTACCACGGGAAGCGCGTGACACTCTCACCCATGACTCCACATGAGATTTTGTAGGATTTGGCTGACCGACAGCGCCAGAAGGCGATTGAGGCCTCGAGAAGAAAGCCACCTGACGCGCTAGACCCGACGGGCAACTCCTACACCCCCAGTTTGCCTACTCCTGCGAAGTCAACAACGAACACGACAGGCAAACGAGCTCCCGGTCTAGGCGGTAATGTGCCTCATGCTTCGCCTCTGCATGGCACCTGTGAGCGCAGATCGCTACTCTGCATACATCCTCCAGGCAAGTTTCCTTGTGTCCTTGATAGTTCTATTCCTTGTCCCACAACTCTGTCAGAACCTGCCCTTTCGCCAGTTTTTTTGTCTTTTTTGCAGGACTTGCGGGTGGACAGGCATCCTTCAGAGCTGCAAGGATGGAGGACACGCACACAGCTGGAACGACACATGCTGCAGTACTCAGCCCCGCAGAACAAGGGCATACGACGCTTGATCTTCGCCCCGGGCGACTTGGTTTGGATTCACTTGCGGAAGGAGCGATTCCCCTCCGACCGCAAGTCTAAGCTCGACCAACGGGGTGATGGTCCCTTCGGAGTCGTCAGCGCAATTGGCGACAACGCCTACCAGCTCGAGCTCCCGGACAAGTATGGGGTGCATCTGACGTTCAACGTCGCGGACTTAGCGTCATATGTTGAGCCTGAGCCTCATGAGGGTGAAGCGGGGACGCTTCACAACCAAGTGGGGGAGGGTGATGTGACCCTGCCCTCCATATCAGCTACAGAGGAGGAAGACGCCATGAGACATCCGCCTTGAGACTCCTCTACCGCTACATCTACCCCGACCTAGATTTAGGAGACTTTCTATTTCTAGTTCTTACGGTTTTGAGACATTACTTCCTTAATACTTTCTATTTACAATATTTATATTTTCAGTAACTGCTATGTCTGGGTGGTTTCCATTTATGTTAAATGGGCCGCCAGATTTAGTAACTAGAGAGTCCGGCCCATTAGGCCCACTCTCTAGTATAAATAGGAACTGTTGTAGTTCATTTGAGGGTACGTCGTAATAGAGCTTGTTTTCCAGTCGAGTAATCTCTTGCAAACCCGGGCCCTGACGTCACAAAGTTAACGCGTTCCTAGTTGAACTATCCTGGCGCGTTAACTCGGTTACCACCTATCCAGTTACTATCCGCAATCCCGAGACAAGAACTAACCCTAGTTCTTGCCTCCCCACCAACACACAAACCCTAATTCACGACTGCCTCCTCCCACCATCTTCCACGGCCGCCGATCACCACCACCACAGCCGCACGCTCCACCACTGCTCCGCCGTTTGCTCCACTACTTCCGCCGCTCCTCCACCATCACCACCCGTCTTCCGCTGCCCGTCCACTGTCTCCGAAATAGCCCCAGTCCGCCGAGCATCTCCTTGCTCCTTTCCGAAGAGTTGTTCGCCCCAATACGCATTCAATCGGTCCTCGACAACGATTCATGGTCTTTCCATCGGACAAGGTCACATCAGGTGACTTGTGGAGTCTATACCAAAAGATGAATAAGGCCTACACCAAACGAGAGTTCAACCGCCATTATGCACAAATTTTCTCAGATTCTCCAGAAGTGGGTACCTACTTGAAAGATGTAGGATTTCAAACATGGGCAAGGTCACATTTTCCCACAAATATAAATAGATACAACATCACGACAACGAATAACGCAAAATGCTTTAACAATGTTGTCAAGGAGGCTCGTGGATGGCCAGTGATTGGTCTCATCGATGGTATACTATCAATAATCATTCGATGGTTCGACGAAAGGAGGGAAATGGGACAAAATTGTGTGGAAGTGCTAACCCCGACATTGTGTAAGGAATTGGAAGTGAATTACTTGAGGTCATTAACCATGGTTGAGAGTAGGATGAATCAATTTGAGTTTCAGGTGCATTGCGATGGAACTACAATCTTGGTCAATCTCCATGCTCGAACATGCTATTGCAATGCATTCTAGGTTGACCAAATACCTTGTCCACATGCCACAGCCGCCGCTAAGATATTGGTGTCGATCCTGTAGAGCTAGTGCATCATTTTTCATGGCAGACAAGTGGAAAGAAGTATACAAGGAAACGATGTATCCGGTCCCTCCATTTGATCGTTGGGAGGTCCTTGATGTGGTCATGAATATAACTTGTTTACCTCCACTGGTGAGGAGAAGAATTGGAAGACCAAGGAAGAACATGATACCTTCACGTGGCGAATATAGGGGACCAAGGAGACGGTGTGGAAGTTGTAATGCCCTTGGCCATAACCAACGAAATTGTCCCAACCCTTCGAGTTCGACAGTTGCTCCATGATCTAATCGTATAATAGACCTGCATCAATGACATATTACTTTATGGTGCTTTTGGTTTGTTGCTATTCATAATTCGCAAGATATTGGTGTTGTTGTAGTCTTATTCACCTGCAAGTGCACACTAATGTGTGGCTGTAATATCAGCTTCTGCTGGTGCTTTTTTTGGATTTCTGGATCATTTTTTACCCTTTACTAATTTTTTGCTGAATTTTTATTTCTATGATGAAGCGTACAGTAACCATGCGGTTAAACGTGCTTGATTTGCCTTGTGGTAACTAGCATTAACTCCCATTTTCTTCATCAAATCTTGAATTTTTGCAGCTCAAAGCCCCTTACCTTTAGCCGCTATATTAAAACTGTATTATTGAAAGGATAAAATATTATAACAAAATAAGGTTAGCTAATACCATATCTATCTACATGAGTTTGCAAATATGTATATGAGTAAAATATCAATTAATATCTTGGAATTTCATACCTTGACATTACGTAGTCAGCAATTATGCTTGAACTTGCGTGCTTATGGTGGTTATGTTTTATCTTCAAGTATGCTCTCCACAAAACTTCCTTATAAAAAACAATCCCATTTGGCGAAACTTTGAACCATGCCAAAAGAAGCTACAACGAGGATCGACGCACTTAACGACATATAAGTTCTTGTCAGATTTTTCCACATGCATCTAGAAGCATTTTTATAATGCCATCAAGGATAAGCGATCCTTAAGTTGCTTCTTGGAATCGAAATAATCCCCAACTTTTATTTCTAATTGAGTGAGGCCCACCTCTCCATCACCCTTAGGCTCTTCATTGTCATCCATTTGCAGTTGACTACCTTTATTGGTATGATAATACTCTGCTTCAATTTCTTAAAGAATCTCTTCATCAACTTGAACAAAACAGTCTTCTACATTATCAATGTCATCTACTAATGGACCTTGAGAACCATCTGACCATGCCCCTTCGAAGTCATGAGAATCGATATCCAGCTCAACATGTTCAAGCCCTCTCTTCCTTCCTACTAACAATCCCGTTTTCTCAGCACCACTATCCGACTCTGCCTCTGACTTACCAAGTCAATTACTTTGTCTTTTCCCTTTTTATTAGTGTTTCCTACATGAATACCACCATGCATCGATCAGTGGATAAAATTCTGACTATGATTACTCCATGTAACAACAATATAAACCCAATTGAAAAGTTAACAACTAGAAATAATTAAATTCATGTATAAATAATGAGATAACAAGTTAACAACTAGTTTTAATTAAGCTGAAAAGAACAAGTTAAAGACTACTATCCATGAGAATTGAATAGTTTACACGCCCAATATATTTTGTTAACTTTGACAATTGTTTACAGAGGATGAGACATGAACTAGTTCTGAGAGAGTGAAAGTTAAACATTAATCTTTAAAAAGAGGATCACTATCTACTCCACTAACTCTAGCTAACCGGCCACAACCATATATATGCTTCTAACAAACTCAAAGTATATATAAGAGCTAACAAATAATTTTAGTTTTTTTTACACAATGGTATCATAATACTCAAACTCTTCCAGACAATAAAACACTTAACAATTGACAATAAGGACATTAATGAGATCAAAACATCTTTTAGTTAGAGAGAAAGACATTCAAATCAAGCTTAGAAGTTAAATAATTCTCAAAGATACAGAAATTGTTACCTTCGATATTAAGTGGTTTCGTTTCAAACGTGTCACAATCAATGAAATTCTGGTCAAGTTGAGGAGTAGTATTGTCGCTCGCCCCAAATGTCGTGTGAGTTATGTTACAATTACTATATGGTTGGTCTTTCATCATAGCTTGTGTTGCTTGACTTTGTGTTACCGGTGGCTGACTAAGAGAACCTGTAATTTCAGCCTCATTAATTTGTCGCTTACTTACATACTCGGCCTTTGCAAATTCTTTGTCTCTTTTTTCTTTCAAACTTGCATACAACTCTATAGGCCAAATTGTATCATTTGATTGCAAGTTCAAGAACTTGAAAGCTTCAAGGTCGTCATCATCATTCACAGCAAGTGGTGGTAAGTTGGATCTCACTGGTGTAAGATATTTCAGTTCCATTTCACACCATTCTCGATTTATAACAATTTGTAACTTATACCTTTTGACACCACTAGCGCCTTTGTTGTTTTCTTCCCCTTGAAACACCTAGTTATTTCCATCACAAATCCATTCTCCATCACTAATGAATGTTAAACAACATGATTTTCGACATGCTCAATGTTAACAATAAGAATAACGAACAAGTATGATATTGATGCGTTCCTGCTTGGGATGAAGGATCTCTGATCTTGGTGGGAAGTCGTACGCGTCGTTTCCGGGAGAGATATGGTGGAACGCGGTGTTTGAGAGGCGGCAGCGGAGGGGAGCGACTCGAAATAGATCGAGTACTTGGCCGTAGCGTCGGTAGCGGAATTGGATAATCTCGATGAGAATCGAGTGGTGGCCGTAGCGTCGGCAGCGGGGGAATGGAGATGAGAAGTAAGAGATGTGTTTTGACGCTCGATCAAAGGGGAGGAGGCAATTAGCTCTCGATACTCAGGCTTTGATTAAAAATGAACGTAACCTAATACAGAAGGACGAGTTGTCCTTTTATACTAGATCGCGGGACTCAGATGGGTCGAGTCTCGCTTAATGGGCCGGCCCACGTGACATGCGTGGAACACACGCCCCAAAGAAAACGCTGAAAATACTAATGTTCAAATAAATACAAAGTAATTCAAAGAACGTGTTCATCATTGAATACGAGGATCTTGAGATAGAACGCGTGAAATGATGATGGCGATGATCTTGGCTGTAGAACGCGTGGAATGCGTGCAATGATGATGGCGAGGATCTTGATGTAGAACGCGATCTCTGGACTTAGCTGGAGTCGCTTGAATGAGATCGCGGTCTCTGTGCCAGATGCTAGAAGTATGATGAAGATCGCGGACTCTGTCCTCGATGCCAGTCGTGGAAGGAAGAACGCGGTCTTCATACTAGGCCTTTCTGAGCTCAAGGTCATGGCTTCTTCTTCTATGGTCGTCATGGAGGGCAGGATCGCATCACCCTCCCCCACATGGCTGTGAAGCATCCCCGCTTCACCATCATCAAACTTGTGCTCCTCATACTCGTGCAAATTCGCGACGTCAGAGGTTGCGTGCACGCCATGTCCTCTGGGCAT
Organism: Rheum nobile; assembly: GCA_027886185.1. Classification (NCBI taxonomy): domain Eukaryota; kingdom Viridiplantae; phylum Streptophyta; class Magnoliopsida; order Caryophyllales; family Polygonaceae; genus Rheum; species Rheum nobile. The sequence continues at coordinate 6,150,882 of WOAB01000506.1, read as the reverse complement.
CTCAATCTGGTAAGCTTTATCGCCAATGCCCTTGACGACGCGGCATGGGTGATAGGGGGGATAGTCGTCGTATCACCTAATCAAATAAATCCTAGCAAACCTAAATAAGTAGTTAGGGCAAGCAAGGGTCGAATCCACATGGAGGAAGGGATTAATCTATGTGTTGTTCACATGCAATAGTAACAAGAGGGGGGTTTTGTAGTTGGTTGGTTGCAAACAAAACAAACAAAACAAAGTAGAATGGATGAAATATCAAGAGAGAAAAACACTTAGCCAAGTAATGTCCACATAAGTCATTCAAAGGTTGTTCATAGATTAAGTCCTATCTTCCTATTCGGTTATTCCTATCCCGATCTTATGTAAATTCAGAGGGAAACCTTCCACAAAGAACCCTTACCAATGAATAACCCTAGTATCACTAAAGGTTCAACCCAAAGGCAGTAATGCATATAAGAATAAACCAGGATACACATAACGCTCGCTCAGATGCATTTACCATGTAATTATCTCTCCCTACAATAGAACAATTTCAACCAGAGCATGTAAATTGTAGTTGCTACAGCAGAATAGGACGTTAGCCCAACAGTTTCCTAATCCTAGCAATATGAAAATCACCAATAACAACTAGTTGCGCGGGCTAGTGCAATTAATGAAATCCAATGGAATAAGCTTAGAAGAGATAATATAACTCAATAGGAATAAATAGATAGGAACAAAACCTCACAACCAGATGAATAAACTCATGCTTCCATTACCGGACTAAGCCAAAGAGGCTTAGCTCCTCATAGACATGGTGAAAACTTCAAAGGAAAAGAAAACAACGATGAATGAAAATTGCAACTAAAGTCTGGAAGATTTCAACCCTAATGCTAAAAGAAAGTATTTATAGGGCTCTAACAAAATGACCTAGCCCATTAAGAAACTAACTAAATTAAAAATAAGAAAAAGGGAAAAAGAAATCTGAAAAGATAAGCTCAGGAAAAAACGCAGCTTTCGGCGCTGATGACCCGCGATCGCGGCCCAAGACCCGCGATCGCGGTTAATGCTCGATTTTCAGCTTCTGCACCACTTTCGTAAAAACTTAATAACTTTTGATTCCCAACTCGGATTGCGCTCATATTTTGGGGACTTGTAGTAGACTTCAAGATCTAACTCCTCGAATTGGAATCACTGCATTTGGACATCTGAGTAGAGAGAACGAATCAATTGAATTCAGCACATTGTTCTTCTACTCTCGTGTGGACTCTCTCCTTGGTTCTTCTTCGTCTCCTCGGTGGTCAACTTCTCTTCCTCTGGATATCTTCAATTTGCTTCTCCAGACCACCAAATCCACACTTCTCCTCTCTAACTCCATACTCCTTGGTGGCTCCATATCCCGAATCTTCAAATGTACTCCAATAAGCTCAAAACACCACCAAAACACCAATCTTCGCCCCCAAACACCATGCACATGAATGTGTCTAAATCTACCCGAATGGCACCAATAAAACCCTCTAATAACTCTTAGTTAAGCCCTACAAAGTAGTGCTTATCAAACTCCCCCATGCTTAGACCTTTGCTCGTCCTCGAGTAAACTAAAAGAAAGTCTACTCCTCCAATGCAGCACCCAAGGTCTCAGGAAGCATATCCTCCAACTAAGAGTTACCTAACCCATGCCAAGCTCCTGGCACCAATCTCATCTACAACACATCCACAACTCAACAAGCTTGAGGGCAAGCAGAGTACTTCCCCCAAGCTCAACCCGGACATCCAATAGTGTAAAGTGACCTCTAATCCTAGCCTCCATCTATGACTCCTTATGCCTCCCAGAGTGACCTACCCGACAATCCTTCTTTATCTCCTCTTCTTATGTCGCCCCTCCAGGTAAAATGAGATCCTAAAATCACTCCTCTTCTTTTCACTCATTTTGCCTTGGAGCCCTTTCGGGTTTTCATCCTAGCCACTCGTATTTTTTTTTCATAGATGTGCTCACATAAGCTCACGTCACTCAGACACCTTTTTACCCCAGCCTAGCACTGGTCCGGGCCACCTGCTTATTACCCAAGCCGCCCTTTCGGGTTTTCGACTTGTCCCAGGATTTTCATGTATGTCTTTTTTGCTTTTTTGACTTTTTCTTTTTTTTTTCAAAAGGGAATGCGAACAATGGATAATGCTGAATGGAAATAACAATGCTGAAATCGAAACTAAGTTACAAGATAGATAGCAAGTACTTTCTACTCCCCCATGCTTGAATCATGCATTGTCCTCAATGTATGGAAGACAAAGAAAAAAATGAGGAGAAGAAAGAAAGAACTCACTGAGCATACGCCGGGGTGGTAGTCTTCGTCAATAGGAAGGTACTCAGGGATGTAGGAATCCCCATAAACTTCATCACCACTTCAACAGTCGAACTTCCCAAGAGATAGATCATGGAATGCTGGAACTCCGAGCTCAGTATGCACAGGTGGTGACGCACAGGTGAAGACGTACCGCAGGGAACAACAACAATGGATGGATCAAAGGTACACCGGTTGTTGCTCGCGAACATGATGAAGAAAGACCGCCTCAGAACCGCCATGAATGAACCGCCGTGGAAAAATCGCCATGGAAGGAGCACCGTGGAGGAACCGCGATCGCGGCAGTGAAGGCCGCGATCACGGGTAACGTACAACTTTTTTTTTTAAAGATTTTTTTTACCGATGCGCAGTAACCCCGCGATCGCGGGTGAACAGTACCCGTGATCGTGGTTTTTTTTTTTAAATTTTTTTTTTACTAACCCTAATTCGCGGCGCGCCGTGGGCCCGCGATCACGGGTTTTGTGCCGCGATCGCGGTTTTTTCTCGACTTTCTCCGGCCGCGATCGCGGGTGTTATGCCGCGGTCGCGGTTTCTTCTCGGCTTTCCTGCGTGGTGTAGTCGAAAACAAAAACAAAGAGAAAACACACCAAAATAATGCGAGAACAAAGAAAGAAAGACAAAGGAAAAAAATACATACCTCGGGTTGCCTCCCGGACAGCGCCTTAGTTATTGTCATGGCTTGACATACTACTCATCCTCCTCAACTAGGGTTGCTCACAACAACTGAACTCCTAGGGCTTGGATCAGGCGGATGCCTCTTTATATGCTCCATGTTGAGCATTGCCCCCAGTCTCCTGCACTTTGTGATGGATGGAGTGCTGTTCATATCTATGAATGCACTTGCCATCTTCAGAAATGGTCTGCCCAACATCTCAGGGGCTGCATGTATGTCCTGCCCCGTGCCCAGCGTATAAAAATCAGCCACTTGGATCAATGCTTCCTTTTTGTGCCTCCCTTTTGGCTTCTTCTTGATGTTGCCCAACACCCTTAAAAATTCTGGGCAATGAGGGGTGCTGTATGCCAGAGCGACCAGAGGAACGTTCGCCTTGCGGCTACTGAAGGTGTCAAATAAACCTTTGTTGTTCTTCACCATTCTGGTGTCCTTCAGAGCCACAGGGAAAGGTGTAACGGGGTCCAGCAAGACAAGTGGGAGAGAGTTTAGATGCACATACTCATCATAGGCATCTTTGAGAGGGTCGGGGACGATTTCGGGAGGAACAGCCGCTTCTGGGGAAGAACCGCGATCGCGGTTGGTAGGTCGCGGTCACGGTGACGTCAAATCCTCGAGATTTCCCACAGTGAGCAGGCCGCGATCGCGGTCTTCGGACCGCGGTCGTGGTTTACTCTCAACTTCTGGCCAATTTAATTCAGCGAAGGAGCCGCGATCGCGGTTGGTAGGTCGCGGTTCCTGTTCGTCGGCTTCTTTCTCGCTCTCGACCTCTTTTTCTTCATGAGGTACCTCCATACTCTCCTGGACTTCCTCCTCAGTGACCCTTTTAGCCTCATTCTCAGCCCCGTACCCCAGTGGCACAGCACAGACAGTCTCTTGTGTATTTTCTGCTGTAGGGACTTGAGATATTTCGGACTTCAACTTCATCAACACTTGATTCAGTTGGTTCAGCCGGCTCTGGATACTGGGGGTCGCCTCTTGCTGCTGTTGGGCTACCGTTTCTACTCTTTTTCCCAACAAAGGAACATTCTGAACCATCGTTGTATTCATTGAGGACATGTTCTGAGCAGGGTTGCAATGCTTTGCGTCAAAGTGTTGAGTGCGTCTGCACCGGGCACATACAAACTTGTGTTCTATCCTTGGACTCCATATGAATATGGTTGCATGTACGGTGGTTGATTTCCATACGGACTGAACTGTTGTTGGTGTGAGTATGGCTCATGTCTCGTCCCATGCGAGTCAACACCTCTTCGTGCATTTATTGTAGCTGCGAATGCGGGAAGTCCTGGACAATCATCGGTGATGTGCAGCGTTGCGTGACAGATTCTGCAGGATCTGATTGGTCCTGCTGCACTCGAATAGGGGTGATATCCCCTCTCTGGGGAGAATGAGTAGGAGTATAGGTCATCTCGTGGATCTCCCCAAAAACTCATATCTGTATCAAAAGCAAAAAGGAAAAACAAAAATTAGTAGCACTAGTGTGGACCGTAAGATAGGTCCACACCAAAGTAACACACACACAAACAAACACACATGAAAATGAAGCCTTGCCTCCCCGGCAACGGCGCCAATTTGATAGGGGGGATAGTCGTCGTATCACCTAATCAAATAAATCCTAGCAAACCTAAACAAGTAGTTAGGGCAAGCAAGGGTCGAATCCACAGGGAGGAAGGGATTAATCTATGTGTTGTTCGCATGCAATAGTAACAAGAGGGGGGTTTTGTAGTTGGTTGGTTGCAAACAAAACAAACAAAACAAAGTAGAATGGATGAAATATCAAGAGAGAAAAACACTTAGCCAAGTAATGTCCACATAAGTCATTCAAAGGTTGTTCATAGATTAAGTCCTATCTTCCTATTCGGTTATTCATGTCCCGGTCTTATGTAAATTCATAGGAAAACCTTCCACAAAGAACCCTTACCAATGAATAACCCTAGTACCACTAAAGGTTCAACCCAAAGGCAGCGATGCATATAAGAATTAACCAGGATACACAGAACGCTCGCTCAGATGCATTTACCATGTAATTATCTCTCCCTACAATAGAACAATTTCAACCAGAGCATGTAAATTGTAGTTGTTACAACAGAATAGGACGTTAGCCCAACAGTTTCCTAATCCTAGCAATATGAAAATCACCAATAACAACTAGTTGCGCGGGCTAGTGCAATTAAAGAAATCCAATGGAATAAGCTTAGAAGAGATAATATAACTCAATAGGAATAAATAGATAGGAACAAAACCTCACAACCAGATGAATAAACTCATGCTTCCATTACCGGACTAAGCCAAAGAGACTTAGCTCCTCATAGACATGGTGAAAACTTCAAAGGAAAAGAAAACAACGATGAATGAAAATTGCAACTAAAGTCTGGAAGATTTCAACCCTAATGCTAAAAGAAAGTATTTATGGGGCTCTAAAAAATGACCTAGCCCATTAAGAAACTAACTAAATTAAAAATAAGCAAAAGGGAAAAAGAAATCTGAAAAGATAAGCTCAGGAAAAGACACAGTGTTCGGCGCTGATGACCCGCGATCGCGGCCCAAGACCCGCGATCGCGGTTAATGCTCGATTTCCAGCTTCTGCACCACTTTCGTAAAAACTTAATAACTTTTGATTCCCAACTGGGATTGCACTCATATTTTGGGGACTTGTAGTAGACTTCAAGATCTAACTCCTCGAATTGGAATCGCTGCATTTGGACATCTGAGTAGAGAGAACGAATCAATTGAATTAAGCACATTGTTCTTCTACTCTCGTGTGGACTCTCTCCTTGGTTCTTCTTCGTCTCCTCGGTGGTCAACTTCTCTTCCTCTGGATATCTTCAATTTGCTTCTCCAGACCACCAAATCCACACTTTTCCTCTCTAACTCCATACTCCTTGGTGGCTCCATATCCCGAATCTTCAAATGTACTCCAATAAGCTCAAAACACCACCAAAACACCAATCTTCGCCCCCAAACACCAATAAAACCCTCTAATAACTCTTAGTTAAGCCCTACAAAGTAGTGCTTATCAATGGGTCCTTTCCGTGTGGAGCCAACTGATGCTTGTGCCGTGATATGAATGGGTCATCTTGCAAGCGCACCCAATGGAGGTCTCTAGTGTCGAACACGAATCGTCGGCGGCCGTGGTATGGCGGATAGGCACCAGACATCCAGTCGATTGTTTGTTGAAAGCCACACAAGGGTGGTGGAGTTTGTGGAGGCGCTTCTTGCAAAGATTTTCTGACTGGGGTCTCTGGAGGGCAACGTGTTGGCACCAACAGTAAACATGGCGCGGTGCCGTGCAAGGAAGAATAGAAGCCGCTAGGTTGGCCAAGAAGCAAACTGTGCTTAGAGTGTTCTTTTGACACAGTCTTTGTGCCGTCCTGGTCTCTAGATCGCGCTTTGGGCTCTATGTCATTGGAAGCATCTCTAGGATCTGAGTGGGGTCGCGTTGACGCGAACTTGTCTGCTTCCATAGTCTTGTCTCGATCACGCTCGACCTGATCCTGCAAAATCTCATGCAAAGACATATGTAAGAAAGTCACGCGCTTCCCGTGGTATGTAAACACATAGGTGTTTAGATACGCATCATGAATTACGCGACGATCGGACTGACATGGACGCCCAAGCAAGAGATGGGTGGCGTCCAGTGCAATCTCATCACAAAAAATTGTGTCTTTGTATGGACCAATGGAAAAGGGAAGAAGACACTGCCTTGAGACAGTGTTACCTGAGCTTGAAGAGATCCCTTTCAGGTCACATGGTTATGGGTATAGTGTGGTTGGCAGGCTGAGAGGGTTGACCACCTTGCCATTGTTGATCTTTAAGCAGCTGCCACCATCGATGATGACACTTATCGACGCGGTATCAACCAAGCAACACGGGTGGACGAGAGTCTCGCGCTGGTCGACAAGGCTGCCTTCCTGGACTGTGAGAATGTGCCGCGTGAGGAGGCTCAATGGTGTGCCTGCATGGAGCACGGAAGCTTCACACTTGGAGGGTGTCACCTTTGATTCCTTCAATCGTTTCTAGCGGGGTCTCATCCTCGTAAGAGTCATCGTTCGCGGCATCAGTGGAGAAAAGGACCTGCTTTTGTTTTGGACAATCCCTTTGGTAGTGATCGTGTTCTCCATTCTGGAAGCATTCACTGTCATGTTCGCGATCATTGCCCTGGGATGGGGCCGGTGGCGCGGTCGCGCGAGAAGCCGTGGAAGTAGGCGTCGCGATCTGGGCGTCACAGCCTTGGTTGTACGTGTTGGATCCTAAGACTAGAACACGCACTGTAACACCCCCAAATATATATCCTTGAAAGGTATTACCGCCAATAACCTCATATTTCACATCCGAAGCCACCCCAGGCTTAACTCGTTTATATAAATCATAAAACAACAGTTATAATACAAAATATCATAACTTTGGATTAAAGCAAATGTTTCGGAATTACATCCATGATTCAAAATACATAATCAAATATATTACAGCGGAAGTCGTAATACATAAAGGACACAAGGGTCTTGATCTAAACGATCACCCGCCAAGGAATCTCAACCTGGTAAAACTCTTCAAAATTACAACTGTCATCATTGTCGTTTCTAGCCTTCATCGGAACTGCAGTTTATCTGATGTTCCGTATGAGACGGATGACACCAGCCAACCATGCAAGGGAATATAACCGGTTGGTTAGTCTAATGAAAGACTATGCAAGGGTAAAACAGAAAGGTTCTAAGTAGTCGTATTAGGTTAGACTCATCGCTTCTCGAATAAAAATCGATGACGATAGTCAACCACCATACTCCTACTGAAATATACGAAAAAGTATGATCAAGAGAAGACTCTGAAAGATTGAGTCTTAAGGAAACATATGAAGAGAAGACTCCAAAAGGTTGAGTCTTATCGGAAAGTATGACAAGTGCTTGGGAACATCAATTTCACACAAGCGTTTTAGAACTGACTTGGTGTTTCGGTTCACGACCAACCTCACCGCACAATGCGAATTCAGATTGGAAAGAGAACTTTACTCTGACCCAAGTCTAGACGAGTTTCCTAGCTGCACTACTCTCTTAGCTGCACTACTCGCCTGAGGGTATATTAATTATGTGCACTAAAGCACTTATCTTATTAAATTCCAAAACGTACATTTTACGTTATAAGCTTTTAAGATCTCTTCACAAGAGATATCGGATCTCTTCACAAGAGATATCAAAGGGAATACATCCTAGGGAATACATCCCAAATGGCGGCACCAGTTGTGTGCACATACCCTGAGTAAGGGTAAGGTCATGACCGAAGATACTAGGGAAAATTCTCCTAGCACCATTATCAAGAAACCACTAAACCTCGCAAGGTATATAGTGTTCCTATGAATACTCGTTCTAACTAAACAGTTAAAACATAAGAGCAATAATTCACATCAAAGCCATCGAGGCCAATAACAGATAAAATAGCGTTGTTTCTAGCAATATATACAACCTATTATAATATCTGTATTTCAATCATATATATATATATAATAGCGTTGTTTCTAGCAATATATACAACCTATTATAATATCTCTTTTTAAATCACATACAGTTATCAAAACTGTTCCCAGACGAAAACAATATTCATCCCAAATTAATTAACAATTAAACAATTGATAATCAATATAAATATGGAATGATAAGCAAGAGCGAACCGCCACTTGCCTTAGATTTAGACGAAGCTTAACGAAGCTCGAGACGACAGGTTTCCGGGTCCGAAACGAGGAAGAACTCAGATTATGATTTCCTACGGAATGACCCATAACGAAACCCTAAGTTAGATTCGACAATAAATAGTACAAATCTAAAGAAAAACGAACGAAATCGAAGGAACGAAAGTCCCAAACGAGATCACAAAGCCCAAGCCACAACCACACACGCCCAGGCTCACTGCGGGTGCTGCGGCTTGACCGCGGGTGCGGCAAGGCTACAGAGGCGAGACGACGACGACGACAACTCACCGGGGAAGACGATGGGGGCTCGACTCGTGGTGGCTCCGACTTCTGGATTCCCTGGACCACCCAAGCACCACCTTGAGAGAACCTCCTCCTCCTTTGGTAGCTCCGGCGACGACCTTGAAGAACTCCGACGAAAGCTTGCAACTCCGACGACAATGGAACGAGAGAGAGAGAGATTGGAGCTGTCTTCCTCATCCAAGCCTCCTCCTTTTATAGGCCAAGCAAGGAGCCCAGCTGGCACCTCCCCTACCGCCTCAAATCCGACCGAAACGGCAAGCAGCTCAGGCGACGTTCGGCGGAGCAGAAAAGGAATCATGACGGCGCGTGTGCGGTGGGTCTTACCGCGGGGTGCAGTGGCGACCAATTCCTGACCGCGGGTGCGGTCAAGGCAATTTTTTTGTGCCTTTTGCCCATTCTTTGATCGGGAAGCCCACTTTTGACCGAGAAGAATTATGGGTATGGGTTTTAACCCCGGGTTAAATATATTCGTACCCGAACAATTATTCTAAACCCCAAAAATACGTCGAATGTATTTATTTCCACTCAAGGAATTATTATGGAGATCAAGTATTTAACAGAAAGTCTGAACTTCTCTGAAAATAATTCGACTTCAATACGAGTGTTTGGAAAACTTACCAAAATACTCTTTATTAAAATGAGGGGTATTACATCACCTCCCCCTTACAAAAAGTTTCGACCCCGAAACTTGGCCGAATAAATCAAAGAAAAGCGAGGTGTTACAACACTACCCCCTTAAAAAGGTTTCGACCCCGAAACTAGGCCGAAAATAGCTCGGGAAAACGTCTAAGCATATCCGCCTCCATTTCCCAGGTTTCCCAAGTAACTTCTTTAGTTCCTGACTTGGACCCCAAACTCCGTACCAATGGTACCACCTTGTTCCGTAACTACTTCTCACGGATTTCGAGAATACGCACCGATATCTCCTCGTAGGTACCATTTGTATGAATCTCGATGTCGTCATAACTCAGCACTTGAGACTCATCTAGCACGTACTTCCTCAACAAAGATACGTGGAACACGTTAGGCACTGGATGTGCCGATGGCGGCAATGCCAAATGATACGCTAGAGACCCCACTCTATCAAGGATCTCAAATGGTCCCACGTAGCGAGGGTTAAGCTTCCCACGCTTACCAAACCTAAACACACCTTTGGATGGCGACACTCTGACAAACACTTTGTCACCAACCTCAAACTCAACATTTCTGCGCTTCAGATCTGCATAAGACTTTTGTCGACTCTGAGCTGTCAACATCCTTTGTCTTATCAAAGCAATGTCTGAGGCAGTCCTTTCGACTAACTCCGGTCAGAGCAGAACCTTGTCGGCATTTTCATCCCAACAAATCGGAGATCTGCACCTTCGACCGTACAAAGCCTCGAATGGAGCCATCTTAATGGTAGCATGCCAACTGTTGTTGTATGTGAACTCAATCAGACTCAGGTTGTTCTCCCAGCTAGTCGGACGATCGAGTGTACAAGCTCTTAGCATATCTTCCAAGGTCTGGATGGTCCTCTCAGACTGTCCATCCGTCTGAGGATGAAACGCAGTGCTGAATCTCAACTCGGTTCCCATGGCCTTATGTAGTTCTTTTCAGATACTTGACATGAATCGGCCATCACGATCCGATACAATGGTCTTTGGAGTACCATGCAAACGGATGATCTCGTGTAAAAACACTTCTGATAACTTTTGGGTTCCCCATGTTGCCTTGATAGCCACGAAATGAGCACTCTTCGTAAGTCTGTCAATGATTACCCATATAACATCTTTTTGACTTTGAGTCTTTGGCAGCCCAGTGACGAAATCCATAGCAATATCTTCTCATTTCCATTCTGGCACTGGAAGAGGTAGCAACTCACCACCTGGTCTACGATGTTCTATCTTGACCTTCTGACAAGTCAAGCATTTCGCCACAAACTCTGCTATATCCCACTTCATGTTGGGCCACCAGAACTTTTTCCTGAGGTCCTTATACATCTTGCTAGAGCCTGGATGTACAGAATAAGCTGACGAATGGGCCTCCTTCATCACCAACTGGCGAAGACCATCAACGTCAGGCACACAGATCCGGTTCTGAAACCAGAGTGATCCTGTAACACCCCCAGGCGAGTGGTGCTACAGTGCCATAATCCGGAAGGATTATAAGGCGGGTGAAAAGAAAAAATGCAAAACATAACCCATATATATAATATCAAAAGCAGCACAGCGGAAAACCTGTAAAACCTGTCTAGAGTTTGAAACCACCAACAACTTAACATACTGAAATACAACCATTTACAAACCAACAACCAAAAACCAAAACCAATACAACAAATACAACCCATTCAAAGTCCGAAACCAAAACGACACGTGCAACAAGTCAAGTCCAAACCAAAAGAGTAGAGTTCTCGACTCCAAAACCGACGATGATCAGGAACCTCCTTGTTGGCGCTGAACCTGAAAAGCCTGATTGACTGAGGGACCCGATACCCCAGCCAACCACGGCACGTAAACCGCAGTTGGTCAGTCTCGTGAAAGACTATGGCAAGATTAGCCCAGCCAAAACAGTTTCAAAACCATAGAGTTATCACGGCAAGTAACAATACAAAACAACAACCGATCATCATATATATATATATATACTTATATATCATAAATACACTTGACTATCATCACACCAACCAATTAACCAACCATACGTCAAAACGCAAACATAACACACACTATCACAACCGATCAATTACCCATTCTTATCCAATTCTACACGATACTAACCTCTTCCATCCAACCTCAAACTCATCACAAGCATAAATGAAAAGAACGATCCAATCCAACTTCCTCTCCATTACTAATACCTCAAACAACAACTATATGTACATACACATCTTACGACAGACTTACAACCACAGCTAATCAATTAGACTGAACTCACTACTGCACTACACAACAAATTCAATTAACATTCACAACAACAAACACATAAGCATCAACGATATAATCATTACATAATACAATCAACCAAAATAACGATCCAGGCCAGCCACCCTTCTGGTGCCGCCGATTCGTCAACCTCGACTGCAACTCATACCTCAAACTCAACTCGCATTGGCACACACCCTCAAGATGGGAAACCAATCTATACAGTCAAACAACGCAACCAACCTTCATAATCCACCAGTTACCAACAACAACCATACCAACAGAATTTACCACCTTGACCAGTTACAACCAACAACTATAACACACGAAACTCACAATCACAACCACTATTCAACACACAACCAATATACACACACTCACACACACACTCAATCCAACACACACACATACACATTCAAGCCAACACACACACACACGATCCAACACACACACACGTGTCAACATACACTAATCACATTTAGTCATATTTGACTACCACGTCAACATTTAGTCAGATACGCTACAAGACAATTCATATCACACGCACATACCCATTTCATCATCATAACATTCAATCAATACAAACAATAATCAATATATATTAGTCATCACCATATCCGACCAAAGCAACCAAGAAAGATAACTCAACTCATATTCAACCAATCACAAACAATTAAAATATACATATATATCACTTCAAACAACCACTTAATCAGGTACGCAAGCAACCCTTTCACACAATTACCACTTCACAACATCTCCGTCTCCACCCCCACATCACCTAGGTGAGACAATTCACAACATCTCCGTCTCCACCCCCACATCACCAAGGTAAGACAATTCACAACATCTCCGTCTCCACCCCCACATCACCAAGGTGAGACAATTCACAACATCTCCGTCTCCACCCCCATATCACCAAGGTGAGACAATTCACAACATCTCCGTCTCCACCCCCACATCACCAAGGTGAGACAATTCACAACATCTCCGTCTCCACCCCCACATCACCAAGGTGAGACAATTCACAACCTCCAAACCCACTATCCACACCATACCGACACCAATTCAAACACTTCATACGACAACCAATCAAATATCACATAATCATATACACACACATTCAATCCAACACACGCACACACATGATCCAACACACGCACACACACACACATTCAATCCAACACACACACACGATCCAACACACACACACACATTCAATCCAACACATTATCACACCTCATCACACATTATCACACATCTCATCCAAGCCATTATATAGTCAAACAAACCAATTAAAATAATAGCTCAAGCAACGGTAAAATTAAACATAATCAGTTTATAAAAAAAAAAATAAGTTAGCAAGGATCCTCTTGCCTCAAGTTGAACCACACGACTCCAGAGATCTCCAAACCACTCGAACGCACCTGAGACAACAATCCGAGCAAAACCCTGGCGTTAATTACTCATCCAATCCACAACCAACAAACCCCCAATTTAAACCCTAAAACCAAACCCTTAATTAATTAGGTAAAACCACACCCAAATCAACCCAATCTCAATTCAATCTATGCCTGCGCAAATCAAATGAACCCAGCAAATTAAACCCCCAAATTCAAACCCTAGAATCATACCTTCAAAATTTCCAATCTCTGCAAACCACACTAAATCAACCCAAATGCTCAAACATCACGAATTTGCTGCTGCACAACCCACCAATCCCAGTCCAAAATACTTCACTGTCCATGCAGAACCACAACAACACATAATCGGTCACACAACACCAATTCGGTCCACGCAGAACAACAATCATCAATTCGAATTTAACCTCTTAGGCTTACCTCGTTGGTAGTCACCGAGGAGACTCCTCGTCGCCGGAACCACCGCGGAACACCGGACAGCTGTTGCAGCTCAACAACAACAGCAACTCGGCGGGACAGCAACAATAAGACAGCAGCGAACAACGAACAGCACGAACCAGCAATAGCACGCGGGCTCGCCTCCAGATCCGGCTCAACAACGGCAGCAGCAACCTCACACAGCTCCGATCTGGGCAGCAGCAGCTCGAACCAGCAGCGAACACAACAACAACAGGGACAACAGCAACACGAACCAGTAGAAGCAGCTCGGACAACATCGAACTCGGCTCCACAGCAACGAACAACAGCGAACCGCGGAGGGGACGAAGGAGGAGAGGTCCGGTCGGCTCGCCGGAGGGAGCAACGGCTGGGCACGAAGAGAGACCGGTTCAGATTCGTCGGGGAAGCTGGGTACGGCTGGGAACTCACACGGGAGAGAGAGAGGCAACCGAGTGAGTTAGGGATTTAATCCCCAAATTTTTCCATTTCACCCCTTTTAACAAATCCCATAATTAATTTACCAAATTGCCATTATCAACTTATTTGGGGTATTTCAGATCCATCTCCTTGAATCACGAAACCGAGATCTTTCCCGTCCATCACTTCACCGCTTAGCTTCACCAAGACTACATCATCAACTTGTCTCTCCCTGATTTGATCAAGTAGTGTGGCCTGAATCTTCAGCATACTCAGATATCCTCTACGCTGATCGTACAAGACTTCAATGTCGCACAACCCTTGGTTTAGCTTGGTCTGAGCAGTGAGTAAAGCCACTACAGTCTCGTGCGGCGTCTTCCGGCTCAATACATCGGCTACTACATTAGCCTTGCCCGGATGATACAACAATTCGATGTCGTAGTCTTTGAGTAACTCTAACCAGCGACGTTGTCTCATATTTAGCTCATTCTGAGTGAATATATATTTGAGACTCTTGTGATCGGTGAAGACTTGGCATCTTATACCATAAAGATAGTGTCTCCAAATCTTCAGCGTAAAAACTACAGCTGCTAGTTCCAGATCATGCGTCGGATAGTTTGCCTCATAAGTCTTCAACTGTCGGGATGCGTATGTAATAACTTTGCCCCTCTGCATCAGCACACATCCCAAACCACTCTTCGAAGCATCACTATAGACCACATAACCATCAATCCCTTCCGGTAGCGCTAATACTGGTGCGGAGGTCAAACATTGCTTCAGCTTTTGAAAACCGGCCTCACACTTGTCATCCCAGACAAATTTCTTATGGACTTTGCGGAGCAGACCGGTCATGGGTAGAGTGATCTTAGAAAATCCCTCCACGAACCGTCTGTAATATCCAGCGAGTCCTAGAAAATTGCGCACCTCCTTCACATTTTGAGGCCGCTTCCAATTGGCTACTGCTTCAATCTTCTGGGGATCAACCATAACCCCATTCTCATTGATCACATGGCCTAAGAAAGCCACTTCCTTGATCCAAAAGTCAAACTTAGACAACTTTGCGTACAGCTGATTCTGTCTAAGGATTGACAAAGTAATCCGAAGATGTTCCTCGTGAACCTCCTCACTCGGGGAATAGATCAAAATGTCATCGATGAAGACCACTACGAACTTTCCAAGTATTGGTGGAAACATCGATGCATTAGATCCATGAATACTGCTGGAGCATTAGTAAGTCCAAATGGCATGACTACGAACTCGTAGTGACCATATCTCGTCCGAAACGCAGTCCTCGGAATATCCTCCTCACGAATCCTGAGTTGATGGTAACCAGACCTCAGATCGATTTTGGAAAAGACCTTTGCTCCCTGCAGTTGATCCAACAGATTATCAATCATCTGCAACAGATACTTATTCTTGATCGTGACTTTATTCAACTCTCGATAGTCGATACAAAGTCAGAACGATCCATCCTTCTTCTTAACGAACAAGACCGGAGCACCCCAAGGCGATGCACTCGGCCTTATATAACCCTTCTCAAGAAGATCTTCGAGTTGCTTCTTCAACTCTTGCATCTCAGGAGGAGCCATCCGGTACGGTGCCTTAGAGATCGGCGCAGTACCAGGCTCGAGATCGATAGTAAATTCTACGTCACGATACGGGGGTAAACCAGGAATCTCCTCCGGAAAGACATCCGAATATTCACAAATAACCGGAATATCAGGAATTGAAGGTTCATCTTTCTTGGGCTCGTCTAGATAGCACAGGTACCCGACACAACCTTGTTGAAGTAGCTTGAATGCAGCCATTGCATTGATAAGCCTGCCGTTATCAGCGTCATTCCGACCCTTAAACTTGCATACATACTGGCCCTCAGATGACACCATCACAGTCCTTGAGCTGAAATCGATTACCGCCCCATGACGCGTCAGCCAATCCATACTGAGAATAATGTCGTATGGAGCCATGGCTATACAGATCAAATCTGCTTCGAACTTCTTACCCTGGATGGTAATCGGAAATTCTGACAGACGCTTGGTTCCAACCAATTGTTCACCATTAGGAAGATTCACAACGAAAGGTTCACAAACCTCGTTGCATACTAACCCTAACTTACTGACACAACTTTCCGAAATAAAAGAATGGGTAGCACCCGAATCAAATAACATACATACAGAAGTAGAATGAAGGTATAGAATACCTTGAGCAATTGGAGCATTAGGTCCATCAGCCTCACGCATCTCGTAAAGGCATTGACCTTGACCTCCAGAAGCAGTTGGGGCTTTTCTCTTATTCTGTGCAGACGTCTGCATCGAAGGACTAGGAGCTTCCACTGGTTTGAACTTAGGTCAATTGTTCTGATTAACTGACCCTTGCTGCGACTCAGCTCCTTTCTGCCTTTGCTGTGGACAGAACTTCTGCAAATGTCCCACCTTTTCGTAGCCAAAACACGTCTTCTTCTCCTTCGGACACTCATTACTTTTGTGTTCGTGTGTACCACAGTTATAGCATTGGATCAGACTCTTGCCCTGACCCAATTGACGTGTAGACCCTCCATGAGTCATATCCATTTTTGCTCTGCCAGACTTGGCAAAATTAGACGGTGGCGCGGGACGCTTAAATCCACTCGTCTGAGGCTGGCCCTGCATTGACCTCTGGCGACTTCGTTTCTTTGTTGACTCCTCCAGAGTCATTTCCAACTTATAGGCAGTGTCCATGTACTGCTCTAGAGTAGAGCATCCGTGACGTATCATTAGTGGTTTAATATATGGGTTCATCCACTCGTGGAAATGCCAGATCTTTTGCTCTTCATTGGACACCTCCGGCCCAGCATACTGCAATAAATGATTGAATTTGGTCGCAAGCTCGGTCACTTTTAAACCATCCGTCCTTGGATATAGAAACTCCTTGTGTTTCTCTTCCCTCATAGCTCGGGAAAAGAAACGATCGGTCATCTTGGCTTTGAACATCCCCTAGTTCAAACCAGGGTAATCGGTTAGACCAGTACCTTCCCACCACTCACTTGCCACTTCCTTCAATTGAAGGGAAGCAATGTGCACTTTTTTAGCTTCAGTGCACTCAACATTACGGAATAGTCGCTCCATGTGGGAAAACCAATGTGCCACTCTAACTGGCTCTCCCTTCCCATCATAGCAGTCGGTCCTCATCGAGCTAATGGCCTTCAGTGCTCGGCCATAATTGCCCATGTTCCTGACTGCTTCTTCTTGCGGCGCATGGACAACTGGCTCCTCAAATCTTGGAACCGCTGGAGGAATTGGCACAACCTGTGCCTGAGGCGCAATTGGTCGCATGATGTCGGTGAATGCTTGCATAACGATTCCCCGAATAGCTTTAATTGTTGCTGCATCAAATACCATTGGAGTGTTGACCGGAACTTGGTCATTGCCCTTTTAATTGTTGTTAGAAGCAGACTCGTGTTCATCCACGGGATTTGCGGTATTCCTCTCATTTGGTCTAGGGTCATTGCTTGGCCCAGCACCATCATGAATGGTGTTTCTTGTGTTCACCATCTGGTTATCGATCAAATTCCAAGTATTTTATTACATTAATATCATTCAATATACTTAACGTAATAAAATCAACTCAGAATAGATCAAACTTGGTAATTTTCATTGATAAGCTCAACTGAGCTAATAAGTTTTACAAAAGGGATCTCCCGAGCGTCAAGACAAAATTGCCCGGAGACTTAGGTTCTTAACAAAACAACTGAAATACAAGAAAAGAAACTGCTAATCAGCACTAGCCCAATCATGGCGCCCTGAAACATTTCCTGTAATCGCCACTCCTCATACAAGGTTTCTTCGAACGGGGTTTACCATTGGGGTCTGGTGAAAGACTCCTCACCCTACTCGGTCCAGGAGCACATGGCTCATTCTTTGGTCTTGCCCTTCTTAGAGCATGCTCCACCGCCTCGTCCATCTGGCGTCGCTCTTCTGGGGAAATCATCTAACTTAGGCAAAGTGCCTCTCTCGAGTCAGGACTCAACATTAGCCTTCTCTGAGCAGGAATAGGCTGTGAGTTCTCAGATGCATTTTGTGGACCATTTCTTCTTCTGGGAAATACTACCTCGTAAAGCGTATCCCAATCGGCCGAAGTCAATGGCGAGTATTCTTTCTCATGCGGCAACTCCGGACTGGGATAGATAAACTCTATTCCCGGGTCCTCACTGTCCACCAATAAGCGCTCTAAGCCATCAGACTCGTGGCCCTGTCCCTCGAGGTCCTCCTCTTCTTCCGGATCCTCTTCCGGGTCTTCTTCAGGATCCTCTTCTTCTGGATCCTCCTCGGGAATCATCTCAATCATGAAGTCGTCGTTGTAATGCCCTCTTGCATACCTTGACCACTCCTCTTCATTTTCCGTGTCCTCCCTTAGCTCCTCTGTAGGTTTTGCCACTGGGACCTTGGTACTATCGGACACTAGTACTACTGACTCGAGTAGTACAGTCTTCACCTCCTCGGGTGGACTACTAGATTCTCTGACCTCGAAGCATCGCAGGGGAATTGGAAACTCAAGCCTCATTGGAGATGGCGGAGCCACCTCGGCTTCTTCCGAGTCCCTTCGAAGAGAAAAGCATGCACCCATAACCTACGGGTAACGAGAAAAGAGTTAGTCTTTCTAAATATAGAAGTTCACTTCCATATCAGACTAAAGAAAAGGCACGACTAGATCAGCAGAATAAAAATTTTATTTGGAAATTCAAATCCTTCAAAATATTTCTCAGTTCAAAACGATTAAATGGTTTATAAAAAAATTCGTTCCAAGAAAATGTTTTAAAACCCACCCATTTAAAAAAAATTAGGCTCTGATACCAGATCTGTAACACCCCCAAATATATATCCTTGAAAGGTATTACCGCCAGTAACATCGGATTTCACATCCGAAGCCACCCCAGGCTTAACTCGTTTATATAAATCATAAAACAACAGTTATAATACAAAATATCGTAACTTTTGATTAAAGCAAATGTTTCAGAATTACATCCATGATTCAAAATACATAATCAAATATATTACAGTGGAAGTCTTAATACATAAAGGACACAAGGGTCTTGATCTAAACGATCACCCGCCAAGGAATCTCAACCTGGTAAAACTCTTCAAAATTCCAACTGCCATCATTGTCGTTTCTAGCCTTCATCGGAACTGCAGTTTATCCGATGTGTCGTATGAGACGGATGACACCAGCCAACCATGCAAGGGAATATAACCGGTTGGTTAGTCTAATGAAAGACTATGCAAGGGTAAAACAGAAATGTTCTAAGTAGTCGTATTAGGTTAGACTCATCGCTTCTCGAATAAAAATCGATGACGATAGTCAACCACCATACTCCTACTGAAATATACGAAAATGTATGATCAAGAGAAGACTCTGAAAGATTGAGTCTTAAGGAAACATATGAAGAGAAGACTCCAAAAGGTTGAGTCTTATCGGAAAGTATGACAAGTGCTTGGGAACATCAATTTCACACAAGCATTTTAGAACTGACTTGGTGTTTTGGTTCACGGCCAACCTCACCGCACAATGCGAATTCAGATTGGAAAGAGAACTTTACTCTGACCCAAGTCTAGACGAGTTTCCTAGCTGCACTACTCTCTTAGTTATACTACTCGCCTGAGGGTATATTAATTATGTGCACTAAATCACTTATCTTATTAAATTCCAAAACGTACATTTTACGTTATAAGCTTTTAAGATCTCTTCACAAGAGATATCGGATCTCTTCACAAGAGATATCAAAGGGAATACATCCCAAATGGTGGCACCAGCTGTGTGCACATACCCTGAGTAAGGGTAAGGTCATGATCGAAGATACTAGGGAAAATCCTCCTAGCACCATTATCAAGAAACCACTAAACCTCGCAAGGTACATAGTGTTCCTATGAATACTCGTTCTAACTAAACAGTTAAAACATAAGAGCAATAATTCACATCAAAGCCATCGAGGCCAATAACAGATATAATAGCGTTGTTTCTAGCAATATATACAACCTATTATAATATCTGTATTTCAATCATATATATATATATAATAGCGTTGTTTCTAGTAATATATACAACCTATTATAATATCTCTTTTTAAATCACATACAGTTATCAAAACTGTTCCCAGACGAAAACAATATTCATCCCAAATTAATTAACAATTAAACAATTGATAATCAATATAAATATGGAATGATAAGCAAGAGCAAACCGCGACTTGCCTTAGATTTAGACGAAGCTTAACGAAGCTCGAGATGACAGGTTTCCGGGTCCGAAACGAGGAAGAACTCAGATTATGATTTCCTACGGAATGACCCATAACGAAACCCTAAGTTAGATTCGACAATAAACAAAATTGAAGGAACGAAAGTCCCAAACGAGATCACAAAGCCCAAGCCACAACCACACATGCCCAGGCTCACCACGGGTGCGGCGGCTTGACCGCGGGTGCGGCAAGGCTACAGAGGCGAGACGACGACGATGACAACTCATCGGGGAAGACGATGGGGGCTCGACTCGTGGTGGCTCCGACTTTTGGATTCCCTGGACCACCCAAGCACCACCTTGAGAGCACCTCCTCCTCCTTTGGTAGCTTCGGCGACGACCTTAAAGAACTCCGGCGAAAGCTTGCAACTCTGGCAACAATGGAACGAGAGAGAGAGATTGGAGCTGTCTTCCTCCTCCAAGCCTCCTCCTTTTATAGGCCAAGCAAGGAGCCCAGCTGGCACCTCCCCCACCGCCTCAAAGCCGACCGAAACGGCAAGCAGCTCAGGCGACGTTCGGCGGAGCAGAAAAGGAATCATGACGGCGCGGGTGCGGTGGGTCTTACCGCGGGGTGCGGTGGCGACCAATTCCTGACCGCGGGGTGCGGTGGGTATGACCGCGGGTGCGGTCAAGGCAATTTTTGTGTGCCTTTTGCCCATTCTTTGACCGAGAAGCCCACTTTTGACCGGGAAGAATTATGGGTATGGGTTTTAACCCCGGGTTAAGTATATTCGTACCCGAACAATTATTCTAAACCCCAAAAATACGTCGAATGTATTTTATTCCACTCAAGGAATTATTACGGAGATCAAGTATTTAACAGAAAGTCTGAACTTCTCTGAAAATAATTCGACTTCAATACGAGTGTTTGGAAAACTTACCAAAATACTCTTTACTAAAATGAGGGGCATTACATCACCTCCCCCTTACAAAAAGTTCCGACCCCGAAACTTGGCCGAATAAATCAAAGAAAAGCGAGGCGTTACACGCACATCAGTAGTAATGGAGGGACTAGTGTTATGAGGATACATGCGTTGGCCTTGATGTGGCCAAGATGTTGGTTTGTGGCGGTTGAGCTGGTGTTGGTCCTTTACTTCATGGCGTTGGTATCGAGGCAGGGCAGGGGCTAGGTTGGGCGCATAGTGTGGCGCGGCGTCGTAGAGAGAGTTCTCGTAGGCACGCACACCATGGGTTCGATCGCGTCCAAGCTGGCGCCTTTCGCGGCCTGGGTGATCTTCTCCGCGAGCAAACCCGTTCCTGGGCGCGTCAGCATCGTCGCGTCGGCGTCTTCGCGGCTGGGCTTCGTAGTCTGCTCGGCGAACATATCTGGGCATCACATCGCGGCGCTCGTCGCCAATGTCACGAGCACGATCTCCTTGGGGCTGGAGACGCGGTGGAGGAATCCAATCCGATGGGTGGTCCTGCGATTCAATTGGATCTCCAATAGTGGGGTAAGAATAGCTAGAATATATCATACTTGAGTCTTCAACTTCCTCGTCGTCGAACTCCTCAAAGGCATGATGGATCGTCGACGTCGTGTAGCCATAGCCATTTGAGGCATATCGCGGTGTGCATGTACTCTGATGGCCAAGGTGGTCACGAACGGCGAAAGGGATGGGTGTTGTTGCAGGTGGTCTCACGCGATGTTCGTCGAAGTGATCGTCGCGGTGTAGTATCTTCTCTCGCATTGTGGCGTGATCTGTTGTCTCGGGGCGCGGAGGGTGGTTCATCGCGTTGAACAACTTGGAGTTGAGCAACTTGGCACCGTAACTCCTGTATGGTTTGGATTTGAGCAACTTGGCGCCGTAACTGTTGTAGCTCGCGTTGTTCATCCGAGAGCTCCAAAAGGGGATCTTTATCGTGATGGTCTTGTTGTGGCGCCAATGGTGGGTTTGGCGCAGTCTCATTACCTAAGACAATATAACCAGACATCACGAGTAAAAACGAACAAAAGACAACATAAAACCAGAGAACAAGTAAGCACTCAACAAGTAGCAAGTGTTCACGTAGGAGGGCGCGTTCTTTTGGCTGTGTGGGCGGCTAAAGGCAAGCAAAGCAAGTGTGATATGCAAGCACAAAAGCAAACGAAACCAAAGGAAAGAAGTCTTAACCTCTTGCGTAAAGAACACCTACACACAAGACACACTTGCAAACGTGACACTAGACGGTGGAGAGGTGAAGAAGATGAGCCTAGCCGTTGAGGGGAGAAGGTTGCCTTATTTTGGCTTTACTTTTCTTTGTTTTTGAATGTCGCGTTTTTTTTTTTTTTTTGAAATGCGACTTGTTTTTTTTTTTTTTTTTGAAATTCAAATTCGAGATCTTAGTCTTAAATGAAGATCGGATAAGAATTAAATGAAATAAAATAAAAATAAACGGCTAAGTAACTTAAGGAAAGAAATCGCGAGATTTACGCGATAGGAGAGAGAAAGTTAATGTAGAGTTATGACGGTCACGCGAGCAAATATGGCAAGATATGCAAGCGAGATTCAAGCAATTAATTAAGGAAAGCAATCAATTAATTACGCAGATTTCATGCAAAGCAAATCACACCAGTTTCGCGCGTGGATCAAGCAAATATTCGGCCAAGAGATTCTCTTGTAGAAACCAAAAGGACAAGCATGTGTTTGAAATTGAGTAACTATGGCGGAAGCAAGGATGATGGGGGAGAAAAAAAAAATCGTGAACAAATGAAAACTTGACAAGGGACTTACAAGATCAAAGGCTCTAATGCCAGTTGATGCGTTCCTGCTTGGGATGAAGGATCTCTGATCTTGGTGGGAAGTCGCACGCGTCGTTTCCGAGGGAGATATGGTGGAATGCGGTGTTTGAGAGGCGGCAACGAAGGGGAATGACTCGAAAGAGATCGAGTACTTGGCCGTAGCGTCGGCAGCGGGATTGGATAATCTCGATGAGAATCGAGTGGTGGTCGTAGCGTCGGCAGCGGGGGAATGGAGATGAGAAGTAAGAGATGTGTTTTGACGCTCGATCAAAGGGGAGGAGGCAATTAGCTCTCGATACTCAGGATTTGATTAAAAATGAACGTAACCTAATACAGAAGGACGAGTTGTCCTTTTATACTAGATCGTGGGACTCGGATGGGCCGAGTCTCGCTTAATGGGCCGGCCCACGCGACATGCGTGGAACACACGCCCCAAAGAAAACGCTGAAAATACTAATGTTCAAATAAATACAAAGTAATTCAAAGAACGCGTTCATCATTGAATACGAGGATCTTGAGATAAAACGCGTGAAATGATGATGGCGATGATCTTGGCTGTAGAACGCGTGGAACGCGTGCAATGATGATGGCGAGGATCTTGATGTAGAACACGATCTCTGGACTTAGCTGGAGTCGCTTGAACGAGATCGCGGTCTCTGTGCCAGATGCTAGAAGTATGATGAAGATCGCGGACTCTGTGCTCGATGCGAGTCGTGGAAGGAAGAACGCGGTCTTCATACTAGGCCTTTTTGAGCTCAAGGTCATGGCTTCTTCTTCTATGGTCGTCATGGAGGGCAATATCGCATCAGATATATGTTCAACCAACAAATATTTGCAAAATTTAACATACCCATAACATTAAACTACTGTTTCTCGTAGCCGACACGAAGCTTGATGTGTTTCACCAATGAATTGAATCACAAACTGCAAGAAAAATGTATGGGAGCTAGGAAGGCACCCTTTGCTATGCGTATTCACATCATTACATTAAAAGTCTTGATATTTTCCTAAAACAAATCAATTTGCCAAATAAAATCTTACCAAATCCTACAATCGTTCAGAAGGCAGATATGATTTAGAAAACTTATATATATATATATATAGGGCGCGGTTCTGGTGAGAATCAATCCCTAGGAGGGAACTAAGAACCAATACAAACATTCCACGTAGCAGCCCTAATACCCTATCAGCGCGCGTGAAAAATTGAAAAGAGAAAGCAAAACATAAGCGCGTGTTCAGAGGAGCAATTCCTAAAATCGAAAACTGAAAACCTAAAACTGAAGAACGGCACCCAAACGAAGCAGCAATTCCTCTGGAAACGAAGACGCTGCTGCGAAAACTGAAGAACGACGCTCCATTGAAGATGATTTGAAGCGCAATGTCGGAATCGAATCAATTGGGAAAGAAAACCGAAGCAGTCAATGAACTCAAAGGCAAGAAGGTGAAGACAGGTAATGAACACGGATTCAATCGTTATTTTTTACGTTTTTTACTACTGAACACGAGTTCTACAGATTTACGATCCACAAACAAAAAATTCCAGATTTAAGGTACACAAACAAAACATTCCAGATATTGATTCCGCTGTAAAAACTTCTATTGAAATCAATGAACGTTCATGTGTATCGCCTTGAACATATCTTTTTCATGACAAGAAAGACTCAAAAACTTGAACTAATGTGTTTTTTAGACATGACTATCGTGAGTTTGAACACAAAGCAAAACTGTTTTTAGTAATGAACCTTACAGAAGCACAATTCTGAACTTGTAATGAGTATGAATGTTCATTGTAATGAGCATGTCAGTTCATTGTAGTGATCATTACAGTTCATGGTCTGTTGATGACTTGTTTTTCCAATTTATAGGTACACCAACACTTGCTCACACTCATAAGAACTCAAAGCTTGTTACATCACCCGGCCAAACAGATTACTTCATTCTAGAATGTCCTACAACGTTGAAACCATATGTTGGGCAACTGTTCCAGACCTTGGAACTAGCAACCCATTTCTACGGAGAATATGCAGATATATGCGGGTTTGACATGCATCACAGCACAGTCAAAAAAGCAAAAGATGGTACAATTTTGTGGAAGTATCTGCTTTGCTCAAGAGAAGGTTTTAAGAATGTCTCCTCAGAAATAGTTACAAGTGAAGGTTCTACAAGTGGAAATATTCAGAAGCGTAGAAGAGTGTCCAATAGATGTAACTGTAAAGCAGGTATTAGGCTCAGATATGCAGGATCCGCTGGTTATATAGTGAAGGCGTTTGAAGAGAAACATACACACCTTATGCTTGATGATGACTACAAGCAGTTTGCAAAAAGCAATCGGAAGATTGGATCAATCCATGAGGAATTCATAATGAACTGTGTGAGAGCAAATGTTGGGATATGCAGGAGCTACAAGTTGTACAAGCAATTTGTCGGAAGCTATGCAAATATAGGACCAACACTTGTAGACTTCAAGAATTATAGAAGGAGTCTGAATTCGTTCATGGTTGGTTGTGATGCACAGATGATGGTTGACAGGTTCTTTCGGAAAAAGGAAACATCTGATGCTTTCTATTTTGACTATGCTGTTGACAAACAAGATCAACTTTGCAGAATATTTTGGAGTGATCCTATTAGCAGGAAGAGCTTCTCAAACTTTGGAGATGTTGTCTCAGCTGATGCAACTTACAACATGAACAGGTACTAGTTATTTCTATGCCATCCAGTTACAACTTACAAACTTCAGTTTTTCCCTTCCAAAACCCTAAACATAAATGTCCAAGGACATGAACACAAAATCTCTGAAAACCTGAACAACTGCCTTCATGAACAACTGTCTTTCACTTTTAAGTTATATCATTAAACGAAACGAATCATGGACATGAACTAAAATGTTCATGGACCTGAACAAAAACTCCTATACTTTTTTCCCAGCTAATTATAACACTTCCATACTTTTCTTTTGTCTAGGTACAACATGGTCTTTGTACCTTTTACAGGGGTTGATAACCATAAGAAAACAATCACTTTTGCTATTGGGCTTCTCTTGAAAGAGGACAAGGATTCCTACATTTGGTTGTTTGAGAACTTTAAGAAGGCAATGGGCCATGAACCAAACATTTTGTTGACTGACCAAGATCCTGCTGTAAAGGTTGCGTTCAAACATGTCTTCACCACTTCTGTCCATAGATTTTGCATGTGGCACATCATGTTCAAGCTCCCTGCAAAGGTCGATGTGGACATTTATAACAACCAGGGGTTCAGAAAAAGATTCAACAATATTGTTTGGAGCAACGAGTTTACAAAGGAGGAGTTCGAAGAAGAGTGCAGATATGTGGTGGCTGACTATAACCTAGGAGACAAACCCTGGTTTGCAAACATGTTTGAGCTAAGGAGATTTTGGATACCATCGTTTTTTGATGATGTGAAGATGGGAGGACTACTCAGAACCACATCCAGGTCAGAAAGCCAAAACAGCTTCTTTTCAACTTTCATAGGTGCCAGATCAAGCCTTGTTGAGTTCTTGTTGCAGTATGATAGTGCGATTGATGCACAAAGGCACACAAAACTGAAGCTGGATTTTACTACGTCAACATGCTACCCATCCATGAAAACACATTTACCAATTGAGAAGTATTGTGCATCTATATACACAATAGATGTTTTCTATGACATCCAAGAGGAGATTTTTGCGTCAGTCTACTCCTGCTCCCTTGCTGATTTGAACAAGGTTGGAGATGTTCACACCTATGAGATATAATCTGAAGGTAGGAGTTACTCTGTGAAGTACAGTGTCGTAGATGGGGATGTTTGCTGCAGCTGCAAAAGTTTTATGAATACGGGGAAACCTTGTAGCCACATGTTTACAGTGCTTAAGAACATAGGTTGTGATGTGCTGCCACCGAGACTTATCACAAAGAGATGGACAAAAGAAGCAACACTCAATAAGATATTTGAAATTGACGGTTCAACTTACGAGGAGTCTGCACAACAAGATGAAAAGAAGATGTTGTTGAATGAGTTGATATCACAAATGCACAATTGTATCAACCTTGTAGAAGATGATGTTGATGGAATGAAAGAGTTATTGGCACTCATGAAAGATCACCAAATTACTTACAAGGGTAAAGGGATTACAGAACCTAGTGCTTCTTCAACAAAGAGCAACTATAAGAAGCTTGTGGGACCGTTGCCAACTGAACTCAGTGTTCATCCCCCTAAGCAGGCAAAAAACAAAGGAAGCAGACCAAGGCGCATGAGAAGTGGAAAAGAAATCTCAATGGAGATAGCAAAGAAACAACAAAGAATGTGTGCAAGATGCAATCAGTTTGGACACAACATCAGGACATGCAAAGGCTCTCAGAGCTAGTTTTTTTACCATGAACAATCATAGTTTCATTGAATACTTCGACTTTATTTTCTTAAAACAATTATACATATTTCTGCATATTTTTGCTGACATGAACAGGGCTATGAACAGTTCTAATCAGGGACATGATTTTTGGATTATTACCGTAAAAATAATTGTTACAGCCAGTGGTGTCAAATGTCTTATTTCTACATATTTTTGCTAGCATGCACAGGGCATTGAACAGTTCTAATCAGGGACATGTGTTTAGATTATTACCTTAGAAATTATTTTTACAGCCATGAACGTTCATCGAAATGGTCGTGAACTATCAATGTCAAACTAATGAACATTTAAGCTCACAGCCATTAACTTTCCGTTTAATGACCCATCAACTCTCAGGTTGATGTCCCCATTCATGCACTGCATAATCACGACCATGAACTTTCATGCACATAACCATGAATCTACACGCTCATAGAATTATATTGCTTAACCTTTCAATGTCATCAACAATTGTGATAATAGCAATGAATGTACATTTTTATTGACATCAACATGCAAGTTATTTCCCATGAACTTACAAGACATGAATTCAGTTTGGCAAATGTAAATTTTGATTGAAAGAACATGAACGATTATACTGAACACCATGAACACTAATGCCCCATAACCAAGAACCATTACCAAAACCACGTTCATGACAATTACAGATTTGTATAATAAGCATCATACTAAATCAGATCACATCAAACTATGAGAGAGAATTCTTCCATACAAACAAAACATGAGACACCATGAGTTAAACGTCATAATATTTTCAACAACATCAACCTAAATTGTCAAACTGTCATAATATCACACATCAGCTAAACATCAAGCTTCTTTCTTTTAAACATCCTCATTGCTGGAAGAGATGAAATCGCTTTCTTCACGTCTTCGACCAACAGATTGTGGTTGCTTAACAGAATTACACTCATGTACCGGGTCCTCATCCTTGCCATTTGATCCTTATCATCATACTTCAGCAAACAGTTCCAACCTTGCAGACCACTCCCCATGTAGGTCTCCATGTGCCTCATAAGGTAAATCCCACAGTCAACCTTATTTTCACCCATCCAAGGAATTCCCAGTCGTTCGGGTTTTGCCTTTTTAAACTGAAAAAAGGGAGCAGCCTTGCTTTCCATTCCATTTTGCTTGAGGAGCTCATAAAATAGTTCTGTCTGTAATGATTGGAATATATTCAGTGTACAGATAATAAATGTTCATGGATTTGAAGAACCATGTGCATGGTCAATATAACAAACTTTCAGGGCATTGATGACATACCAGATTCTCAGGGACGTCGCGGTACTTGTGAAGTTGTGGCCAATCAGCATCAATGTTATCAATTATATCAATCCTTGGGTTCTTGACGTTGTAACTTATCATGAAGAAATGTTCTTCAAAATACACAGGGAACACAAACTGCATTGAAATAAATATAAATAGACATCAAAATAAATTAACTTTTAAGAAACAAAAACATTACAGAAAACAAAACACTTACCAACTCTACTTGACTGATGTTCAAATCTGGGATGAGTTTTAGGAAATCCATGAACATTGTGTTGAAATAATTACTTCTAACCTTAAACTTCATATGTGCATGAGTCACTGTAAATAGCTGCACAGCAAAATATGTACGAAAATTATCAGGAAGGTTTCAACTACGAAGAGAAAAGTTGTTCATGAAAAGGTCAATCTATGTTCAATATAAAGATTCGTTGAAAATCAGTGAAAGAATAGACATACAAGAGCATTAGGAGAGCTAAAGAATCTCAATGGTGAATCAGCACTCCTCTCCACTTCAGCAAGATTCAACAAATTTGCCCAAATCTCAATCGTATGTTGGGCCAAATAAGTTTTTGGCTTAAAGAGTTGGAAATCCTCACGCAATCCTATATAACCATTCAACTTGAAGACACATTCCCTGCAAAAGTGGAATAAATTACACCAAATAATCATAATCAAACAAAAGTAAAAGGTATTTGTTCACTATTAGTCCCCTAAACAAAGAAACAAAAAAAATCAGAACTTCCCTAAACAGGCAAGGACACGGCCATGAACAACAAGTCAATCTACAATGAACAATAAAGTGAGAATACCATGAACGCGTATGTTCACTACTAGTACCATGAACAAACAAGCAAAAAATCAAAACAACCCTAAACAGGTAAGGTCATGGCCATGAACAAGTAGTCAATCTACAATGAACACTCAAGTCAGAACACGTGAATGCATAAGTTCACTACTAGTTCCATGAACAAGTAAGCGCATTATCAGAACATCCCTAAATAGGTAAGCTCACGGCCATCAAAAGTAGTCAAATCTAGTCTGAAAAATCAAGTCAGAACATCATGAACTCGTATGTTCAAGACAATGAACAACATATTGTTCACAACTGAAAAAGGAAAAAAAATCATAGACGGGTACTTACTTCTTATCTTCTGCATCATGCATTATCCATGAATAAACTCTTATCTCTTCCTCAGTCAGATGTCTCATAACATTAATCGCCCTGACCTTGAATGGAGATTTCTTGACGTTGGCCAACTTTAGCACACGTTTTGGTCTTGTATCCACAGGTGTAGTAAAGGAAACAGATTTGTTCTTCCTCTGGTAAAATGTTGTCTCTTTCACTTCTTGACTAACCTTTTCTAATTTTATTTCTCGAGGCGATTCTTCAATCTTCCTCATTGAATCAGAGCCTTCACTAGTACAATCCACCACTTTTTCACTCTGACTATCAATTTCCACCTTGGCCGACAATATATCATCATTGCTTACAGAGCTCAACAACACGAACTAAAAAACAATAAGAAAAAGGTATATAAATAAAAAATCAACCAAATAAAACAAAATGGTGAATACGAAGAACATAAAAATACATTCCTAACCTCGACGGACTGCTTGATCAAGCTAGATGTAGGGTTCAGGACTGAGTCAGATGCAACATGTATAATAGGATCTTGCACTAGAGTATTTGCAGAAAGCTCAATGTTCATCGCCTATAATATACAATTAATTAAATGACAGAAACTAGCAAATAAGAAAGACTAAGACAATACAATAAACATCAAACAACCTTGTTAACTTCCCCTTCAGTATCACACGCACTCTTCCCTGTCTCCACATCAACACCATGATCGGCAACCACCTACAGAAATAAAAAATTGATCATATTATAAAAGATGAAAGAAAATCAAAGGACTAGTGAAGCCAAATAAGAATAAAAGGCACATTACTAACCATATCTGACTGCTCAACCAAACTACAAGTAAGGTCAGCAGTTGTGTCAGATGGAATATGTGAAACATGTTCTTCAACTGCAGTAGTAGCTGTAAGCTCGAGATCCATCGCCTGTCATATAAGATTATCAACAGATCAGAAAATAAACATATTGCAAGACGCAATGAGCAACACTACAACAATACATTGAACAAAAATACAAACCTCATTCGTATCTTTTGCAGACTCATACACAGAACTTAATTCACCCTCAGCATCACAAATTCCAATAGAGTGTATGGTTGGGTCACTTAAATCATTAACAACGGCAGAAACCTCGACCATCTTACAAAATAAAAAAAGAAACATGGAAGAAAGTAAATTTGGTGATACAAAAAGAGCATAATAGCTACATCACTGAAATGAGGTGTTTAGTAAAATCAACAATTAACAATGGTGTTTATGGACATGAACAACTATGTATGTACCCATGAACAAATGTGTGCAGGGGCAACAACTATTAGAGCCCATGCAAAAATGAACCTTTTACATCATTCAGCATAGAAAATATTCATAGCAGAACAAAAGAGAATAACCTTATTAGAATCATTATTCAGATCTGAGATTGGATAACCTTCTTCAAACTCATTTCCAATTTCCAATGGAGCATTATGAGCAAGAACAACATCCTCCACCTAAGAAAGAAAACATTCAAATTATTACAAAAGCATGAATGTAAGTGCAAAGTGTTCAAATTAAGGAAGATTAAAACTTACCTCCAAAGTAGTCTCCAAATTGTCATTCTCTTTGTCAGCATGATCAAAAACAAACTCAAAATCCGATACAACAACACTTTCAATACCATCACCATCATTCAACTCCATATCTTTGTCACGATCTTCATTATCACAGAATTCAGGTGTGTATTGCTGCGCAATACCAACAACATCAACATCGTCAGGGGAACTAAAACCAAGTGAGAAGCTTGGGATATCGTCCTTGTCAGTGCGAACTCTAGGAGTATGGCTAGCTTTCTGAAGTTGAGGAGAAGATCTGTCAACTTGAGGACTAGATCTATGAACTTGAGTAGATTTCTCATTGCCTTCCTCAAACTTATTCTTCATCATTACCGCTCTTTCAATCTCTTCAATACATTTAATCACAGCAATATCAGAGAAGAATCGATCTTGGCTATCTTGAGTTTCAGACTGAGACTGCCTCTGCGATTCTGAAAGGAACTTCACATTCAAAAGCTTCTCACAAGCTTCATTAATCTTGATGAATGTGACATTATCAACCAGCTCTTTTGGCGCTTCACTAACAAGCTTCAAGAACTCCCTCACATGCTCACCAATTCGACTGCCCAAGTTAGCAAGTCTAGCAATATATTTCTGCAATTACAGAAATAGAAAATGTTAAATCATTCAATTAAAAGTTTATTGAAAATAGAACATAAATGACAGATACCAACAGTGTTCAAGGAGGAATATATAAATGTTCACGTTAAAAAATTGAAATGTTCATGCGCTAAAATTGAGACTCCATATCACAATACATCAATGTTCATGACAAACAAACATAGCAGTTCATGGAGTGAATGATAAAATATGCATGGCTCTACAAAAATCTTGATATAAATTACCTATAGAGTGTCAAAAGAACTAATCCCATCTTTGTGGACTGGTAATTGCTTATCAGCTGTATCTTCTTTTGACTGATCATCTGTAGAGACTGGGATATCAGTTGGTTCCGCTTTCACATAGCCCAATCCAAATCCTCCCAACCCGACATCTTGTTCCTCTCTATCCTTCAACTTCTCTGAGGTCCAATATATAATACAAGGACTTCTCCTAGGTTCTGGAACACCAAGAACAACCAACTTATCCACATATGCAAGCTGCAACCAGACACATTATTAACTGTAAATAACAAGTGTGGATCAACAACAAATAAAATGCATAGAAAGTTAGAATAGATGAACAATAATTTACCAACAACAGTAGAATTGGACCCTTGAAGTAATGTGGATCTTTTTGGTTCTTCTTAACCTGAACAAGTGTGTGAATCGTGTACTCGCACCAATTAAACTTCTTAGCAACATTCAAATCCCCCAAAAACCTCAAAAACTTAGTGTTCACATCACCGTTTTGACAGCTTTCCACAAGGAGTGAGTTGACCAACACTAGAAGGTTTATTATAAACATGTCCTTCTCAGATTCATCACAAGCAATCATCGCTGCACATACATCACTGGGAGTGATTTTGGTCTTAACAACTAAACACCATCCTTCTCTACCATGAACTGGGATTTCCAAGCAAGGACAACAGCAGGATCTGCTTTGAACTTTGAATCATCCACCTTCACTGAACCCTTGGGTAAGCCGATATACCTCTCAACACTACTGTCATTCAACCTTATATCTTCCAGAGACGAAATTTTGATTGAACAGGAAATCCAATCAAACTTGTCAACAACAAAGTATGACAATCGCCAAGGAAGCTTTGTCAAATCGCATGACAGCAGAAACCCGAAACCCCAGTCCTTAATCAGATCCTTCTGAAACTCAGACAGTAGAGTTATACAGGACATAAACGGGGCTGGACATGTCCTTGAATGCAACAACTTAAGTTGCTCCGACTTTGAAGAACTAACACTAGGTCTCTGTACAGCAACACTCTTCCCTATATTTCCCTTTGCACCTCTACCAGCAACTCGGGAATGTCTCTCATCAATCACAATAACATCCTTTCCTTTGTCAATTTTCTGACCTTTAGTAGCACCTGGTTTTTTAGGGGCAATAATGCACACCTCCTTCCCTTTCCTTTCCTTTGCTTTATCAGGACCCTTTGCTTTCACTGATGATGGACGCTGAGCAATAGATTTCAGCTTCGGTTTCTTCTTTAACGGGGTAGAAGGCTTTCCCGTAGAAAATCGAGGACTACACCTTCTTTCGAGCGTCAAAGACGGAGAAGATATTTTCCCTTAAAATAATGACATGAGTAATATAAGAAAACAATCATAGAATACTGTAACAACGACATCATCTAAAAAATAATGCATGAAAATGTATGAATAACTGGCAAGAACTGCACCACAAACATATTCAAGACAGAGCATTGACAGTTCAACATAATCAGTATTGTAGTTCATGGTAATGAACACACATGTTCAGTGCAGTGCAAATTCATGTTCAAGAAAAATTGATTGCAACTAAACAACTGAAATAACTTTGAAAGGACAGTTAAATTACTCTTTTTGTCTTTCTTAACAACGACTGCCAAAGCCAAGGCATTTTCTGAGTTCCGGGATTTGGTGCGTCTCTCCGCTACAACAACAAAAAACACAACACCAAGTTTATTATCAACAATTGAAAGATGGTAAAAAAAAACAGAACAAATGAATAAAGAACAACACAAAACAAATGAGTATACCAGCACTGGAACCACCATCCTCCGAATAATGACTTGAAGACGCAGTTTCATAACCACTGGTTGAGGGGGAGTATTTATCACTGCTGGAAGAACCACTTCCAGAAGCATCAGTCGACTTGTTTGAGTAACTATCACCCGTAGTAGGCATACTTCCACAAACGACAATTGACAACGGGACTTGATTTTAATATCTATAACAACGGAAAAAAATTAACATCATAGTTTAAAACTAACTGAAAACCAGTAAACTGAAAGATTCATAACAATGAACATAGGTGACACAACACATGTACACTCAAGTTTGTTCATGCACAATAAACAAAAAAGTTCAAGCATACTTGACTAACAGTTCATGCACTTTTCCACTAAACTCTTTCAAGCTTTTTATATCCATGTTCATCCACAACAGTACAAATGTTCATGGATATCATTTAAACAAACTCTTTACTCCACATACAAACCACACATTAAGCCAAATCTGAAGATATCGCTAAACTTAACACCAAATCACTCAATAGACCAACTAAAACCTCCTCGGAGGGGAGAGCCTTTTACATCCATGTTCATCCACATCAATACAAATGTTCATGGATATCAATTAAAACGTTGATGGAAATTAACAAACTCTTTACTCAACATCCAGACCACACATTAGGCCAAATCTGGACATATCGGTAAACTTAACACCATATCACTCAATATACCAACTAAAACCTCATCGGAGGGCGGAAAACACATAAAAACACACTAAACCGTACACGTTTCCCCCAAAATAAAACAGATTTGGCTTCTTTGGCCATGGAAACATCATAAGAACACAGATTCGAAAGGATATTAGCACCATAATATGCGGAAAACTACAGGAAAAGTGGAAATCGAGTAATTTAGGGTTTCATACTCGGTTTTTGAGAGACCGGAACTTCAACTCCTTCTCGGCCGGAATCAGTAGACAAATGCAGAGGATTCGTTGTCTTCGAAAGAGGAGCGTTGAAACGACGAACAAGGACCGAAAATGGCGAAGAATCGAGAAGAATCGAGAGCGAAATGGAGAAGACACGAGAGCGAGATAGAGAGAATCGAAAAAGGAGTGAAAATGGCGGTTCAAATTCCGCGCAAGTTTGATCATGAAAACAGAGAGACGCGCGTGTAAGAAGAGAGTGGATGCGTCTCCTAAAAAGCTGACTCCCTCAGACGCACGCCTCCCCAGCCATTCGATTTTTTTATGATCAACGGTCCACATTTTTTCTTAGTTCTCTCTTGTATTTATGTTCTTATATGATGCTTCGCATACATATTATTATTATATATATCTTCTATATACAAAAAAAAACGTGAAGATATATGTGCAAAAGAAGATTACATAATTAACAACTCACAGCCGAACCTCAAGATTTTGTTGGAGCTTTGTTCGTTTCTCGTTTGTTCGTTCTAGCAAACGAAGACAATGCGATCTAGTATCGTATTTGTGTGGACCAAGTAGAGGAGTCACACTTGAGGCTTTATTCTCCAGGGTGATCCGGAAACAAGTTTTGTATCAAAATGTATGTTATTTTTTCATATGTGGTTCGTATCAAGTTTATGCATGAGATCTTAAATTAGATGTTAGAAAACTGTTTTATGAAATTTCGCTTAAAGCATCTAAATCCCAACAAGGATTTCATGTAACATACAATGTTAATCATATAAAAATCCATAAATATATACATATATTAATTTAATAAAAAAATATACTATATTCCATGCATAGCACACGCATTTATTACGTATAAAGCAATCCTCTAGTTTATAACGGAGTCACATACACGTTAATTAGTTGAGTATGAAATTCCCCAATTGTTTAGAAATTCATGAATCATGGCTTGTCCACTCGAATAAAGAGGTGGTCTAAGAATCAAGAAGATCCTTTCTCAAAACACTCTTGTTTTGTCGAAATTATGTGTTTGTTGGTCAGTGCTTCATAATATCATTTGACGTTCTTGTAGAGACAATTGAAAATTTCAAATAGTGTGGCATATGCATGACTTGTAACGTTTATCTCATTATCAGAGTTTATTTTGTGTTTTGCTACTTTTCGTTATATTGTATGCGTCCTACTTGTTCTTTGAATGAAGATCAAGATCGTGTTTATTTCACAAAAGATCATATGTATATATACCTCATAACAATCGTTATGTACCAACATTGAACAATATGTACAAAATCCATATTGCAAAAAAGCTACCGACATTAGATGATGCAAAACTCGTACTCTTTGATGGACTGAAATCATGTATCTAAAATCATGATTCTTAACATTAATTTCTTGTTTTGAATCATGCAATGGAGAGACCCATGTTTCTTTTGCATTCCTTTGGTGCTCGTTGTCACCATATTTTCCCACCTTCATCTATAGACTCTTGTTGTTCTTCATGTTGCTTTTGGATCTTCTTGTAATACTTGCCCAATCTCATCTTCTGCTCCTCCATCTTCGTCTTCGTCTTCGTCTTCTTTATCATCATCATCATCCCCATCACCATCACCATCATCATCATCATCATCATCATCATCATCATCATCTTCGTCTTTGTCTTCTTCTTCTTCTTCATCCTCGCCCTCACCCTCGCCCTCAAGGATGTTGCTAGAGGAGTACAAGAACTCAAGGGCAGTAACGACGTCACTCATGAAAGGGCGAATGGAGGGTTCCGCTTGAAGGCACATGGCCGCGATTGCTAGGGCTTGGTAGAGAGCCTTTTCAGGGTAGTTTCCCTCCAACAACGGGTCTGCTATTGTGTTGAACTTGCTTTTGTCTTTCAGCAATGGTTGTGCCTATATATTATAGTATCAAAATCCCATACTTTAGATCAGTCCCTAAGATATGGATGTCCTGACAAAAATCACTTAAATTTGTGCTTGGAATTCAAGTGTAGAGTTCATGGTTTGTATCAATTAGTGAAAACATTTTTGGAAGTTTGTAAGAAAAACAGATTTTAAGGATAGTTTGAGAGATTGAGAAAGTGTTTAGGTAGTTAAATGGAATGATTAAAAAACATTAGTGAATACGTAAAATTAGCTAGCCTAGATAGTTGTGTATGACATACCCAAGATAATAAGTTTTGCTCCTCACTTGGCCTGCTATTGTCAATGACCCTCCTTCCAGTAAGGAGCTCTAAGAAAACAACTCCAAAGCTATAAACATCAGACTTCTTTGTCAACTGACCAGTAGACATGTACTCAGGAGCACAGTATCCATAGGTTCCCATGACACGTGTCGACACGTGGGATTGCCCTCCCAATGGACCCAACTTGGCCAACCCGAAATCCGAGAGCTTTGGATTGAAGCTCGCGTCGAGTAGTATGTTGGACGCCTTGAAATCTCTGTAGATGACGGGTGGATCAGCTGTCTCGTGTAAGTACTCCAGCCCTTTGGCTGCACCTTCTGCTGCTTTCATCCTTGTGCTCCAATCTAGAGGCGTTTTCCCCGGTTGTAAATCTGCAATCAAAACCCAAAACTATGTAAAGATTGGTCTTATTGACATAAAAACAGGAATTATCTAGTCATTCTGATGTTTTAAGGAAAAATGGTTGATAATTTCATTTACTAGAATAGTGTTGACAAAATTACTTGTCAAGCACAACAGAAAAAATCTCACCTATTACACATCTTTAGTTAGCCAAATGGAACCTAAACTCATTTTCCTGTCAGACAACAATTTAAGCCTTCAAAACAAGGCAAATGTTTTCTTATTTGGTGTTTTGCTAATGGATGTATATAAGATATTG
This sequence comes from Rheum nobile, assembly GCA_027886185.1. Lineage (NCBI taxonomy): Eukaryota > Viridiplantae > Streptophyta > Magnoliopsida > Caryophyllales > Polygonaceae > Rheum > Rheum nobile. The sequence goes on along the minus strand of WOAB01000506.1, from coordinate 6,112,931 downwards.
TTATGTGGAAAACACTAATTTTCAAGGGGATGTTATGTAAATGCAGCTTTAGAAACTGCAATCAAATTCGACGTACCAAGAAGATGACTCTCCAGCGAACCCATCTCCATGTACTCATAAACAAGAATCCTTTGTTCTCCTTCACAACAATAGCCCACCAAATTGACAAGGTTGGGGTGGTGGAGAAGGCTCAACATCAACACTTCCACAAGAAACTCTTTGTTTCCTTGGAACCCATTCCTGTCCAACTGCTTAACCGCGACTTGCTGCATCGTACATAACACATAAACTTACCATGAACACTGATACATGGCTTGTTAAATGTAAGATTAGCCTCTTTTAAACAAAAAAGAGAATCAACAACTTACCTTTTCTAAGGATTCTATCTTTCCTTTGTAGACCCTCCCAAACCCGCCCTCTCCAAGAAGATTCCTGGGATTGAAGTTACCGGTGGAGGCACATAGCTCACGGAATGTGAAAACTTGTGCCTCAAGGTTTCTGTTTCCATACTTTGTGATTTCTTCAGCTATGAATCTGTGTTTACTGCTATCTAGATAAGAAAAGATGGTTCAAAAAATACATAACTTAGTATAGGTAAGAGCTTTCACTCACGGTTTTAAATGCAAATTGTACCCATCATCAAAAGATTAAACTCCAAAAAAAGAATCAGAAACAAGTTTATGACAAAGTGACAATAAAAGGGGACATTGGTGAGGCTGCCATATATTTTGGAAGCATGGAGGTTGAGGTAGACAAGTAGAAGACAGATTGATTAACCAACAAGCAAGGAAAAGATGAAAGAAAGAAAGAAACAATAACATACCACTTTTGAGGGAGATGCTGGAAAAGGTGGCGATAGACTTGGCATTAAGATACTTCTTGATGCTACTCTTGATGGAGCCGCCTTTAGGCTTAGCTACGACTTTGCTGTTTTCTCCCATGTCCTCACAGACGCAACAAGAGAAGAATCCCGGGTTGAGCTGCTCCCCCTTCCCCATTTAAACCTCGCGAAGAGGGGCCTGTAAGGCACAGTTAATCAGTTATGGAGAACCCACAAAGAGGGGGGAAAAGGAGGAGAGAACAAGTTTTGGTTTCTCATGTGGGTATGACAATGAAAAGACTTTTAACAATCTTCAACTCTTTCTCATTCATTTCTGAATTCTTGATCAGTATTCCACCGATGGTTATTTTAAGCATACTTTCAAATTTAGAGATAATCCAACTTTACTACTTGATGAATCCTCCAAAAACAATGAATCTCCTATTTTTAAGCATTTTTCAGACTATAAATAGCATGTGCAAAGAGGTAATGGCAGGTAGATGAATCAATGGTGCTAAGAATTACATAAGAGTTGTATGTTTAACCAAAAAAACTTGACATTTACATAACAACGATATCCATTTAGCTTGTATGAAGAGAGAGAAGAAAGTTGCACCATGATCATCAATCAAACAACTAGATTTATAGTATGTAAAAGAGGGGGAGAAACTCAATTAATCATCCATTTTCTGGCCATGAAAATGCCACAAAGTAAGGAAATAGCACTAGAAAAGTGAAGAGTACAAGGTCCAACAAAATCAAGCTTGCAAGATACAATGATATTGGGTGGGTCAATGCTGCTTTGATAAATCCTCACTAAATTCCAACTATTAATATCATTTTTCAGCTTGCAAGATCCAACAAAATCAAGCTAGAGCTTCACTTCTAAAATGCAGAACACGCGCAACTGTATAAAAGGCAGAATTGGAATGTAGCATTAATATAACTATGCATAGAGGTACGAATTTTATACATATCAAAATGCACCATATCTGTATACTATGAGTATATCTCATACCCGTGCTATTAATTTCATATCTTTGCTAAACTATATAAGCTCAAGGAAAAGGATCCAACCAAACTATTTGTGGCCTCAAGCACCGAAATCAATGTGTGCAAAAACAATCTTCTCCAATTTGCTTATCCGAGCTTCCAAATTGAGGTTGGAATTGCTGGTTCTTTCATTCGTGAAGCTCTCAGCATCAAAGTTCGTGGCAAGCTCATTATGTGGAACTGTACTCGCAGCTTTATGTAAACTAGGAGCTATAGCTTCTGTACCATCTCTTGAATCCTGTTTGGAACCTGTACAGTGTTTACATGCATATCTCATTGCTTTTTTAGTTGGTTTGTTCATGAAGTCCAATCCTCTACCTGCCTCTGTGTCCCATGAATGTTTATGCTTTGAAAGTTCTGGTTGTGCAAATGGATGCTCGGTCTCGTTGTCATCTTCACTAGAGTCGTCTATGGTTATTACTTGGCAAGTAAACCCAGAAGGAACATGTTCTTGTTCCTCAGAATCCTCCCTCTTGATGTGTACAGTCTTTGATATGGAAGTTGGCTGCATATTTGCTTTCCCTGATTCTTCCACTTTGTCCCCATTGTGACTCAGATGCTCATCACCTTCAATGGATTCATTATCAGAATTTGAAGATGAAAATGAAAATGTACTTTCTGAACCAATCTGAGTAGCCGGAACATGCATTGAAGTATATGCACTTGGCAATGTATCTTCTTCATCAGATTCAGAATCATCTATGGTTATAAACTGAATTCGGGGAGGAAACCCTGGAGGAGGTCCATAATCAATGCCATTTTCCACCTTCACTCGTGAGCTACTCGGGGGTGAGCGTTGCTGCTTCCACCATTGCTGGTAACGGGCAGTAACAGTTGGCTTAGCGCGTCTTGATGTTGCATATAGCTTATCATCCTTGAAGGTAACCTGTTTAGTGAGCTCATCACCATGGTCAGTTGGGATGTCCTGAACCAATCCAAATTGCCTTGCTACTCGTTGAGGTAGATACTTTTCAACACAATCAAACCCTTCAAGCTTACTTGACTTCACACATCGAACAAGAGACTCTGGAGCTTCTCTTCTTCTATGCTTATCAAATTCACCATAAGGACACCAAACAAAAGACTCCTCAGCAAGATCTATGGCAGATCTTAAATCCTTATCTTTCAAGATTTTCACGTTGCTCCATCTAGCCACTCTTGGGAGCTCTCCACTAGAGTACATACAATTCATTTCCGGTTTTAGAAAAGGCGATCTCTCCCAAGCCCAGATTTGAACAATGTGGAATGGAGCAAAAACATTAAGCTGCACATCATTACTCCCTCTCCCTGTATCAAAAACAGATGCCATATCCACGAGCATTTTGTTCAAAGCAGTCAACTCTTTGTATAGCATTGCAAGAACAGGACGAGCAAGAGCGAACTTGATCCCTCTGGATAACTGAATCCCTATGTGAAAGATGTGTCTGTTGATGATGTTAGAAGGACTAGCGGGGAAAACAAACCTTGACAGCCAAAACATAAGGAAAGCTTCATGCTCTAAATCACTTTTTGTTCCAATGAATATCATCAGCCATTGACCTTGTGATGCCTTTCTAGACTTGCCTCTTTGAACCTCTTTCCTTGCTAGCTCCAACCGCTCCTTGATCTCCAGCAACTCGGCATCATTTTCTGGAGGGCTTAAGGTTGTGACACCCAAAGCAGAAAATCCACCTAGCACCATCACATCCTCCAAAGTTATAGTTGCTTCACCCCATGGAAAAATAAAGGAACTGGTGTTTGAGCACCATCTTGAAGCTAACTCCAATATCAAGTTATCGTGTCTTTTGATCGGATACTTCGAAGCCATGATAGCATCATAAATTCCTAGAAAGAATGACGAAATTTCACATCTGGCATATCAAACTATGAGAAAGCAGTTGCATGTGCATCAAGAGCTACTTTCTGATAGGAATTTCTTAATCAATGCTTAGCTCTACTTGGAATGAGCATAATGCACCTTGATCTTTACAATAAATGTGTAATTTACTAGATATTCTAAAAAACCAGAAATGATGCAAAATGACCATTTTCAAGCTAAGTCAACAGATAAATCAAGTTTCAAGCAACAACAAAAACAACACCCAATTTGGTAGCATCTAGAAGGGCTATTTTTTTTCAATGAAAGACATTAGCAATGAGGATAGTATTATTTGACATCCACGCAAACAAAAACTTAGATAAATCATAAATAAGCAAGTTTCAGCAAGGGTTCCTTCCGTCGTCAGCATTTTTTAATCCCAGAAAAGGACATCTCAGAACTTCAAGCATCGGAATTTGCTCGTATATTAGAAAATGTTTAGCATCACATGTACTAATTAATTAATTAGATCACGAAAAGCAACAAGATACCTGCATTCTTCCATGTGGATTGATGGACAGAAGACAAGTTCTGAGCCCATGATTTGCCATTTCGCGACCAGCGTCTCCACCCAATAAACCTAACCTTAGAAGCTGCGGAGCCCACCTTCATCTTCATCGTTTTCTGCTTCATCTCTTTCTTGGGGTTCATAAGAGGTTTTCCGTATGGTTGGACCGGGTTTGACATTGGAGTTGCTTTCATTCTTCGGAATCCCCTTCGCTTCAATTTCATGGCTGGGTTTGGGGAGCTCAACAGTCTAAAACATGGCTGCGTTGAAATGGAATGCCAGAAGGAGAGGCTCTTTTTCTACCTTGCTATATATACTCTACATTCAACGTGATCGATATTTTTGGAGAATTTGTTTGGACAAAAACTCCAAGCTTTGTATTTGTAACAAACCATCACTTATTTTGTTATTTGCATATATATAATCACTGTTGCAATGAATCACTCATTCATTTTTTTTGGTTAGTCATTCACTAAGAGTACCAGACTTATTGGAGGGGCTTATTAGGGTTTTTTTTGTCAATAAGCCTCTTTAATAAGTCTCATTCATTTTTTCAACTTTAGTGGAGGGCTTATTGAAGGGGCTTATGGAGTATATTAAATTATAATTATATATTTATATTAAATATTTAATATATTCTTGATATTAAATATTAAATATATTATTTATATTAAATATTTAATATATTTTTTATATTAAATATTTATATATATTATTAAGTATTTAAATATTTAATATATTATTTATATTAAATATATTTTTATATTAAATATTTATATAAAGAATATGTTATATATTTATATCAAGAATATGTTAAATATTTAATATCAAGAATATATTAAATATTTAATATAAATAAAAAAATATAAATGAAGAGCGAATAATAGACTTGAAGAAAATTAAGGATAAACATATATATTAAAACAACAAACTAAAGCAAATTAACGAAAGAGGGTTACAAAGGAACAACATAAACTAAAGCAAATTACCGAATTGAAAGACAAACTTAAACAAATTACCAAATTGAAAGACAAACTGAAACAAATTACCAAATTAAACGACAAACATCATTACATGATACATAACTCATTAACTTTTTTGGAAAAAAGCACAAGAAAGTCCCTAATCTTCGCCATGTAGTCGCCAAATGTTTGCCTTCAAATCTTCCTGAAGATGGAGGTGTGTAATTGAATTCCGAAGTGCCCTCGTCTGTTCCAGGTAGTTTATCATATTCGGTGGTGTATCGGTGGAGTATGTCCAATTCGGGACATTCGTCGATGATGTCTCTCCACTTATCTCTTCGTCATACTCTGGGATTTCGTATCCATGATGGCTATAAGAATCTCGCTCATCTTCTACGATCATATTATGCATAATGATACAAGCTCTCATTATCTTTCCAATCTTCACAAGATCCCAAGAGAGTGCTGGGTTACGAACTATTGCAAATCGAGATTGCAATACTCCAAATGCTCTTTCCACGTCTTTACGAACAGCCTCTTGGTGTTGGGAAAACAACTTCGCTTGAGGGCCTTGAGGAAGCCGAATTGATTGGACAAATGTGGCCCATTGCGGATAGATGCCATCAGTGAGATAATATCCCATGTTGTATTCACGTCCCATTACTGTGAAATTAACGTTTGGAACTCTACCTTCCAAAACGTCATCAAAAACAGGAGATTGATCAAGAACATTAAGATCATTAGACGTACCTGCTACCCCGAAAAATGCATGCCAGAACCACAAGTCGTATGATACAACAGCCTCCAAAATGATTGTCGAATGGCCATGTCCACGGGTATATTGACCTTTCCATGCAGTTGGACAATTTTTCCACCTCCAATGCATACAATCAATGCTACCCAACATCCCAGGAAATCCACGAGACTCCCCCACGCTTAGTAGGCGTTGTGTGTCTTCTGCTGTTGGACGCCTCAGATACTCATCACCAAAAAAGGTAATGATTCCATCGACAAAATGCTCCAAGCTTGACCTTGCGGTTGCTTCAGAAAGACGAAGATACTCATCACTCGTATCAGCTGCAATTCCATAAGCCAACATACGCAAAGCGCTAGTACATTTCTACAATGCAGATATGCCAAGCCTACCCACTGCATCTGGCCTTTGTTGAAAGAACTCCATACCATTCTCCAGCCTTTCCACAATGCGCATGAAAAGTGCCTTGCGCATTCTGAACCTACGTCGGAACATATGATCTGGATAAGTTGGTTGGTCGGAGAAATAATCTTTGTAAAGTTGTTCAAAGCCTTGTTCCCTTCCTCTATCAATGTAATTGCGACGAGATCTCCGACGTGAACTTTTTGCTTGTGCTTTGTATTTGCGTTGTAGAGCGCGTTCTTGAACTTCATTAGCCGCATCAATAGCTTCTTGTAAAAGTCTTTGGTACTCACCATCGCCAGAGCTTGAGGAGTTTGAAGATGAACTAGACATTTTTAGAGATTAGGGGTTTTAAGGAAATTTGATGATGAAATAAATGCTTGTATGTCCTAACTTATATAGATCTTTGAGGGCATTTGAAGTTGGCAGAGAAAGCAATAATTCACATGCCAACTTGCATATCATTATTGCTTTAGTCTAAAAATCGAAAAAAGTAGATGCTTCACATGCTATGTTTGCAAAATTATTGCTTTCTCTGCTAACATCACATGCCAACTTGCATATCATTATTGCTTTAGTCCAAAAATCGAAAAAAGTAGATGCTTCACATGCTATGTTTGCAAAATTATTGCTTTCTCTGCCAACATTACATGCCAACTTGCATATCATTATTGCTTTAGTCCAAAAATCGAAAAAAGTATATGCTTCACATGCTATGTGTTTGCATCATTAATGCTTTCTCTGCCAACATCACATGCCAAGTTGCAGAATTATTGCTTTATCTGCATTATTTCAAACCATACCAACTTGCATATCTGCCAACTTCACATGGCAACTCTGAGGAGTTGTCACATCCCAACCACAACTTGCATATCATTATTGCTTTAGTCTAAAAATCGAAAAAAGTAGATGCTTCACAATACATTAAGACAAGTGCATTACAAGATTGAAATATGCATAAACAAGATTGAAACATGTATTACAAGATTGAAATATGCATAAATAAGATTAAAACATGCATTACAAGATGAAACATGCATAAAAAAAGATTAAAACATGCATTACAAGATCAAACATGCATTCGGAAATCAAAACATACAAGTCTGAAAATAAAACCATCACAGGTTAGAGAGTTCTTTGAACAACTTTTGTTTGGCAGCTTCTCCATCCTCTCCAAGATTAGTTTGTGCTGACATCCACTGGAGCAAATCCCACTTCTGCTGGAAAACCACCCTCTTATTCTGTTCATTCTCCATTGCCAATTCATGAGCTTGCTTCTCCCTCTTACGGACCTCCTTTGCCATTTCCAATTCATGCGCTCTACTAAGCCACCCATCTTTTATTTTTACCATCTCGATAGCACGCTCATCCTCTTGATCACAACTTGTAGATGCCGCTTTTTTCCCCTTGCGTTTAGCGGCCTTGATACCCTCTGGACGCTCAATAGTATGACCACTGAAACCACTTGTCGGAGTATTTGCATTTAGAGTATCACCTTCCACATCAGACCTCGATCTCTTTGAGCTTTCTGCACTTTCTGAGCTTGGATTGTTCTTGTTGATCTCTTTCATAAAATATTGACTCCATTTTGGCTCATCTTTAAGAACTCTCCATGCATCCTCATAGGAAAAATCCTTCTTTTTGAAAGCAGCATAATATGATTTAGCCTAAGTAATAACGTCGGTCTCTGACTCTCCACTGCCTCTATCTCTACTAGCCTTTGCATAGAAGCCATTGAAACTTTGTGCACATTTATTGATGATCTGCCATCTATTCTTACAACTTTTCTCATCTCGAACTGGTTGGCCTGGTTGTTTATGCTCATTCCAGTAGGCTGAAACTCGCTTCCAGAATGAGGCTGAGGACTGATTTGTGTTTCTTATTGGGTCCTTGCTGGTGTTTAGGAACCCACTGATGAGGATCATATCTTCAGCCTGACCCCATATGCTTCTTGGGGATCTAGTGGAGCCACCTCCACGAGCCCGACCACGACCATGACTAACATGTTGAGTTTCTTGGGGTGAATCCTCAAGAACTTCAGGTTGTGTACTAAAATTTGGTTCATACGTGGATTGATATCCACCTCCGATTGTGGCTTGACCTTGTGAGAGGAGACTCGCATAAAATTGCATACTCGGATCATAAGAATCTAATGACAAATCTTCAAAGTTACATGCCAACTTGCATATCATTATTGCTTTAGTCCAAAAATTGAAAAAAGTATATGCTTCACATGCTATGTGTTTGCATCATTAATGCTTTCTCTGCCAACATCACATGCCAAGTTGCAGAATTATTGCTTTATCTGCATTATTTCAAACCATACCAACTTGCATATCTGCCAACTTCACATGGCAACTCTGAGGAGTTGTCACATCCCAACCACAACTTGCATATCATTATTGCTTTAGTCCAAAAATCGAAAAAAGTAGATGCTTCACAATACATTAAGACAAGTGCATTACAAGATTGAAATATGCATAAACAAGATTGAAACATGTATTACAAGATTGAAATATGCATAAATAAGATTGAAACATGCATTACAAGATGAAACATGCATAAAAAAAGATTAAAACATGCATTACAAGATCAAACATGCATTCGGAAATCAAAACATACAAGTCTGAAAATAAAACCATCACAGGTTAGAGAGTTCTTTGAACAACTTTTGTTTGGCAGCTTCTCCATCCTCTCCAAGATTAGTTTGTGCTGACATCCACTGGAGCAAATCCCACTTCTGCTGGAAAACCACCCTCTTATTCTGTTCATTCTCCATTGCCAATTCATGAGCTTGCTTCTCCCTCTTACGGACCTCCTTTGCCATTTCCAATTCATGCGCTCTACTAAGCCACCCATCTTTTATTTTTACCATCTCGATAGCACGCTCATCCTCTTGATCACAACTTGTAGATGCCGCTTTTTCCCCTTGCGTTTAGCGGCCTTGATACCCTCTGGACGCTCAATAGTATGACCACTGAAACCACTTGTCGGAGTATTTGCATTTAGAGTATCACCTTCCACATCAGACCTCGATCTCTTTGAGCTTTCTGCACTTTCTGAGCTTGGATTGTTCTTGTTGATCTCTTTCATAAAATATTGACTCCATTTTGGCTCATCTTTAAGAACTCTCCATGCATCCTCATAGGAAAAATCCTTCTTTTTGAAAGCAGCATAATATGATTTAGCCTTAGTAATAACGTCGGCCTCTGACTCTCCACTGCCTCTATCTCTACTAGCCTTTGCATAGAAGCCATTGAAACTTTGTGCACATTTGTTGATGATCTGCCATCTATTCTTACAACTTTTCTCATCTCGAACTGGTTGGCCTGGTTGTTTATGCTCATTCCAGTAGGCTGAAACTCGCTTCCAGAATGAGACTGAGGACTGATTTGTGTTTCTTATTGGGTCCTTGCTGGTGTTTAGGAACCCACTGATGAGGATCATATCTTCAGCCTGACCCCATATGCTTCTTGGGGATCTAGTGGAGCCACCTCCACGAGCCCGACCACGACCATGACTAACATGTTGAGTTTCTTGGGGTGAATCCTCAAGAACTTCAGGTTGTGTACTAAAATTTGGTTCATACGTGGATTGATATCCACCTCCGATTGTGGCTTGACCTTGTGAGAGGAGACTCGCATAAAATTGCATACTCGGATCATAAGAATCTAATGACAAATCTTCAAAGTTATTTGGGTAGTCAGGTTGGTTTGGATTCATGGTGAGAGATTTAGAAGAGAAGAAGAGCTTGAAAAGAGAGATATTGGATAGTGTGAGTTTTACAATGACCAATGCAACTTATTTATAGGGCAAAAATCTTATCTAATTCTCCACCATAATTTAATATGAATAATCTTACCTAATCTTATTAAATATAATTTCAAATTAAATTAATTCATACATGCCAATTTATTAAATTAGTGTATATTTATATTTTAGTTAGTATATTTTTTTAGTTTAAACTATCCATAATATCATTTTATTGTAAATAAATTAAATGAGTGTATATTAAAACTTGTCTAAATAATCTTAGTTAGTACATTTTTATACTTTTAAATATCCATAATTTCATTTTAATGTAAATAAATTAAATTAGTGTATATTTATATGTTAAACCACCATAAATAATATTAATATCATTTATTTTCAATTAATAATATACAAAATACAATAAAAAAATATCAAAAATATTAGAAACATAATCATAATGGGTGTCTATGGATAGAGAAAAATACAATTAGAATTATAGTAATTTTTTTTTAATGTAACATAATAAAAATATTTCGATTTTAAATTCATAAAATCGAACAGCCAGCGAAAATCGATGGCCATTCGATTGGACGCCACGTGGCGTCATCTGGGCCGCGTTGGCGCGCCCAATAAGATGGCGCCACATGGCGCTGCTTAAAGCAAGCAGCCGTTTGGCTGCTTGCTTTAAGCGATGCGTTTTGGCCCTTTTATGGCCAAAACGCGTCGTTTTGACTCGTTTTCGGCGTTTTTTTTTTGGGTTTTCACGAATCTCCGTTTTTTTTTGTAAAACAACCAAACGATGCCTTAAAATAAGCCGGAGGGGATGGGGCTTAATATTTGGCCAAATTTTAAGCCTTCTCCAGGGGCTTATTCAACAGTAGTAATATTTTAATTAAAAAAATGCAATAAGCCCCTCCAAAAGCCTTGCGTTGCGAATGCTCTAAGTCTTAGTTCTCTCACGCTCAATTAATAATGACTCTATACTTAATAATGTGCTCCTCCTTAAGGATATCGTCATCCCTAACTCCCTCCTCAATGATGTCGTCCTCCCTAATGTCATTTAATCGGGCGAAGCTTCCTAGGTCTATGACGAAGTCCGAAATCTCTGCATTTGTTGTCATCAAGGAGCAAGCAAATCATTGTTGCCATTGGACTGATATCGAAGAGGTTGACTCGGTTTAAACCCCTAAAAAGGGACAAGATCTAAAGATTTTAATTGTAGATAAAAATGAAATTTGGGTCATTAAATTTTCATAACTCTAACTTCTTTAAATTAGTGAATTAATGAAAGCAAATATAGAATAATTGTCATGATTTTTTTTTATCTATCTTAAGTCTCACTACATAGTTGTTCTTTGGGATGAAAGTAAGAGTCAAAAACTTCAACTTTCAATGATGTACCCCTAGTAATCTATCGCTCATTAGTAAGAGTAGGACAGCATCATTAATCATTCAAGGAACAAAAAATTCGACGAGTTAATAAAAGCATAATGGGAGAGATCTAAGGGTGGTTTGCAAAGTAATTGTTATAAGGGCTGATTTTCTGCAAAAAGAAAATAAAGGGTGGTTTGATGCAAATTAATTGTTATAAAGAGTGGTTTTCTATAAAAAAAAAAAAAAACTAAAATAAATGGTGGTTTGTTGTGAACACCCCAAAATAAGAGATGGTTTTGTATAATTTACCCTTAATAATAATTATGGATTATGAAAATTAGAATTTCTGCTCCCAATTAATGCTAAAAAAATAAAAATATTTTTTTCACCCAAAACAACACACATATACTTAAATTTCTAAAAAACATATAATTAAATTTCTAAATTATTATTATTAATGTCCATGTAGTGGGAGTGTATAACAATTAACAACCATCATATGTCATATTTCAAATTAATTAATTAATTTCAAATTTTGTTTCACTACTCCTCAATTCCTGAACAGCTCGATAGAATCTATATTGTCATATTGGAATTATTTTTCGTAATTATTTTGGAGAGGTGATCTTTCTAGACCGTAAGTAAATTATTTGCTCCTCCCCATTAAAAGATCATGCATTTGCTGCTTTGGAAGGAATTTGTCGGACTATCTCTCTCAATATTAGATTTTTAGTGCTCAAGGGAGATAATCTAACAGTTTTAATTGTCATTAGAGGTATTTGGAAAATACCTTGGGAAATCACTCTGATTATTACTAATATATCTCATCTTTTAACAAGTTTTATGGGTGTTCAGATTTTTTATTGCTATAGGGATAGCAATGGAGCCGCTGACTTTCTCGCTACAACAAATATCTCTCCTATTCAGCTTCGCGAGACTATCATGAGTTTTTTGGAACTTCATCCCCATCAAGATCTTATTATTAGATCGCGATATCGGCTTCTTCATTGTAATTGTAGTTTTCAATCAACTTGTTTGAAGCTTGAAAAACTCATTCGTTGTGATGATTTAGATATTCCTTAAAATGTGTAAGGATATCTTCTGTTTGCCATTTATAAAAATAAAACTTAGGACAAATAGATAAACTTGAATTCATATACTTAATGTTTTCATATATCTATAAATGTCTCGATAAATTTCAATTCATAATGCATTTCTTATATCTATAAACATATACTCTATTATTAGAACCATTTAAGTTTCTTGGCTTTTTTTATTATTAATGATTATATGTATAATTCTCTACTACATAGGTAAAATTCTATACATAAATATATTCTACAAAACACAATAAACGTAGTGATAATGTGAAATTATAAAAAAGATATTTGCAGAATCAATTAAGATGGCGAGTAATGTCTTTCATAACACTTTACCATTCATATTTTCAGTGAATAATTAATTAGTACGGAAATTTTGCCCGGTACCCTCGAGGTTTTGCATAATTCGCGAAATACCCAAAAGTTTGAACATTTTCGCGTGATACCTTGAACTATTGTCAAAAATTTGCCAAATACCCTTCTGTCTTGTATCCGTTACCAAAACGTTAAATCATTTAAATAAAAAATCTAAACGACGTCGAGCCTCTTGTTCTTTCCTGCAAATCAACGAGCTCATTGTCCTGTTCTTGTTGCTAATTTCATCTCCAGATCCAACATAGTGCTCTGTTTCAACCGATCTTCTCCAGATCCAACTCCTCTGATTCCAATCCACCTCAACACCGGGAAGAGATCTCCGATGGAGATTACCTCCGTCGTCGGTAATCTCTTTCATCGGTGCCTTAAACTTCCTGCCTTCCTCTGACTCCTCTCTCTTGCCGTAGTACCTCCTCCCCGCTAGCATCCTCGTCATCGTTGTCTCCAATAACGCCGATTTCAGATCCACAGTCCGATAAGCGGATCCTTCTTATGGAGGCGTGCGGTGGTAGATCCGCCGGATTAGAGATCTGACCTCATCAGCGCGGATGTCAGCGAGTAGTTGGATGCGGTGAGGAGAGAGAATCTCGGTGTTCGAGATCCGGCGAAGATTGCGCCAGAGATCGCCGTATGGGGCCCAATTGATGGCGGTGAAGTTATAGCCGAAAAGGTTGTCGGCGACGAAGGGAGGGCGGTTTGCAAAGACGACATCGTTTTGGTGGAGGCATTCCTCGATTGCGGTCGGGGAGGAGACGAGGAGAGCTTGGCGGAAGCCGAGGCGGAGGAAGAGGAGCGGGCCATGGCGGCGGGAGATCTGGAGTAAGGCGGCACCGAGGAGGAGGAAGTCGCCGACGATCCGAGTCCAGATCTGGAGTAAGGCGGGAGATCTGGAGCTTGGCGGAAGTCGAGTTTGGAATTCAGGTGGTAGAAGGCGGCGCCGGAGGAGATGTCGGCAAGGGTGGAGAGGTTGAAGGCGGCGATCCGAGTCCAGATCTGGAAGTTGAAGGCGGAGAGGTTGAAGGCAGAGGCACCACAATTTTTTTTTTATAGATTTAACGTTTCCTTAACGTTTTAAAGACGAAAGGGATATTTGACGAAATGTGACCATAATTCAGGGATACCACGCGAAAATATTCAAATCTCTGGATATTTCGCGAATTATGTAAAACCTTGAGGGTATCGGACGAAATTTCCGTAATTAGTAAAATCCTAATTGAAATGGTCAACCTCCTCCCATCTCAATTAAAAATCATGCATATCAAAAGCAAATTAGATGAATTAATTACATGCAATTACAAACATCCCTCAATTTGTTTTTTTTTTCTATGAACGGGTTGAGCCGTTGAGGGGATCACTTGATTGGGAGAATCGATCACTTATATTTAAATTGTGTATTGCAGTAAATTACATAAAAAATATAAGTTAAGAATGTAAACTAAAAAAGTTAAAAATAATCCATGCATTGCACGTTTCTATTTATTCTTAATTAATTAATATTTTTACTAGTGTTATATTACATTTTTTATTTATAATACTTTATGCGTTATTTTCAATCCGAACTATTTTGCATGCATTATTGGTTAGATATATTGAGTTAAATAGTGTCAAACTTTATACAATTCTAAAAAAAAATCTTATGCGTTATGTTCCGAAATTGGATAATATTTCATTTTATCGAGTGGAAATGAAAGCATGAATTATATTATTTATTTATAATATTTCATCATAATAAATTTATCATCTTCTTATATTTTATAATATAGCAAAATAATTATGAATATAAATTCTTATATAGTTTCAATAATTTTTTAACACGTAAAATAAAATATACATATAGTAGCTGAATAAAACAATAAAATGTTTTAAAATGTTTCATTAGAAAATATTATATGGAAAAAAAACAACACTAAAAAAATTAAAATACAGCTCAACAAAATAAAATTTTATCGTCTTTATAAGACCTGCATAGTCAAGAAAATTACGAGCTAGAGACAAGAAGGGAGATGACGGGTCACTCTCAAGGTTTCCGGAGCCCTGGGGGTGTTTTGTCGATGGTGCCAGAATCGATTGACCAAGATGACGCAATGGTGGAGGAGGATGGGTCGGGTCGTCCTCCAAGGGACCCACCGGATAAAGGGGTTTCCTAGGCAGAGAGGGTCGCTACTAGAGGGGCTGGTGGGATGCCGGTACCTGAGATGGTTCTGGATGCGGATTTCGTCTTGAAGAGGATGCAACTCGGATTCCCGAATGGTGTTGATGGAGAGCCCGAAGTGATTATCAGGCAGGAAGTTCTGGAGGCTATGGCAGGCTTATGGAAGCAATGCATGATCGTGAAGGTGTTGGGGCGGTTCGTTGCTCTTCCCACTCTTGATAAGAGACTCCGAGATATATGGAAGTCGGTGGGGGGAATGAATGTGGTTGATCTTCCTAGGAAGTTCTTTCTAGTCCGTTTTGACTCGGAGGCTGATTATTTTGTTGCACTGACCGGTGGTCCTTGGAAGGTGTTTGGTACTTACTTGTTGGTCCAAGCATGGTCGTCGGAGTTCGACCCAATGATGGATGACATAGTTACCACTCCGGTTTGGATTAGGGTGTCGAATCTCCCTATGACGTACTATCATCATACGATCTTGATGGGTATTGCTACGGGGCTAGGTAAACCCATTAAGGTGGATATGACTACTCTCATATTTGAGAGGGCCCGATTTGCAAGAATCTGTGTCGAAATGGACCTTAAAAGACCGCTTAAAGGTTTTGTTGTAGTGAATGGTGTTAGATACTTCGTGTCTTATGAAGGGTTGAACATAATTTGTCATTCTTATGGCATGTATGGCCACCTGATAACGCAATGTCCTCACAAGAAGACAGTGGCCTCGGTATCGGGATAAGGTGATCCTAACACTGATAGTCTTGTGGGTGTCGATAAGGATATGGGAGGAATGACTGGTCGTCTAGAGGATAAGAGTAAAGGAGGGTCGGAGCTTTCCTGTCGGTCAACGATCCATTCGGGTCAAGGGGCGGGCCCGGGAGGGAAGGGAGATTCTTCAAAAGGAAAGGAAATCTTGAGTACTGATCAGGCGCATATCTCGGTGAGTAACAGATTTGCTAGGCTCGAAGTGGATAATCCGGGGCTCGATAAGGCAGGCAAGGATATTGCGATTTCCAACGAAATTGTGACAACAACGGGCAAAGGATTTAATGGTGCTACTCAATCTAAAGCGGGAAAGAAGGTTGGTGGGGGAAAGATCTCCTTCATAGCAGGGGATAGTAAAGTTGTTAAGCCCAACAAAGTAAAATTTAAGGGGATGAAGCCCACTAGAGCCCCAGTCTTTGGACCGGTGAGTGGGGTTATGGAGTTTAATTCTTCTGGAAAGAGACTTCAAGTGGAGGATAGGATGATGGACCGTTTGGGTCGCTCATTGCCCGATTTGAATGGGCACACTAATGGGCCAGATGGGAAGGTGCAACCTTTGGCCCTATTGGATCGGCAGAATATGATAACTACAGTTGAGTTGATACCTTATGTGCCCATGTCAGGGATGAGCATAGAGAACTTCCCCAAGATACTATCATGGGGGTGAATGGTGGGATCTCGCTGGATTAACGGTGGTCCCCGGTAATTCTATTTTCTCGCATTGTTGTCTAGATGAATTGTCTACTATGGAATTATCGGGGGGCAAATAAACCCAAATTTCGTCGTTTAATCCGCTATTTGCTTAAGAAGTATGATACGGATGTGTTATATCTGTTTGAAACTCACGCGGCAGGTCCGAATGCAAACAGAATTTGCTCCCGTATGGGGTTTGATAACTGCTTCTGTGTGGAAGCGCAGGGCCAAAGTGGGGGTATTTGGCTTTTATGGAAACAGGGATCGCTCAAGATTGAGGTGTTGGGGTCTTTGACTCAATTTATTCACGCGAGGGTCGTTTCCGGTGGTGATATTTTTAATCTGATTGCCGTGTATGCTGCTCCTTCCCCACCTCGGCGTCGGCATCTTTGGAGGGAGCTTTCCGCTATTGTGGAGGGTCTTGTGGATCCAGTTTTTATTGGGGTCGACTTCAATACTATTATTCATCTTGATGAAAGAATGGGGGGAATGGAAGGCTTTCTCCAGATTCTTTGGAATTTGGAAGTTGGGTTCATGATCTCTCCTTGGTTGATCTGGGGTTCAGAGGGAATAGATTTACTTGGGTGACTGGTCGGTCTCCTACCAATCGAGTTGCCAAGCGGTTGGATAAAGTCTTTTGTTATGCTCATGGTAGGCTTAGGTGGCAAGAAGCGGGGGTTGCTCACCTTTTGTTTTTTGCCTATGATCACTCTCCCCTGTATTTGCAACTCTATGCGGATCGAATTTGTAACCCGACTCGGCATTCGTTTAGATTTGAGGCTGCCTGGCTTACCCACCCGGGGTTTAAAGACCTATTGCGGGCCTCTTGGAACCCGGTGTGCTCCACTCCTGAGGCTTTGAATGATCTTAAGGTCAAGTTACGCAAGTGGAACCGGGAAGTGTTTGGTAGTATTAGCGAGAGAAAGGCTAAATTGATTGCTGATATTAGGGGAATTCAGGACCTGATTTCTTATAACGTGTTTGTTGGACTTCTTGCTCAGGAGGAAATGTTACAGAAGGACCTCGATCTGGTGCTTGAGCAGGAAGAAACTTTGTGGTTCCAGAAGTCGAGAGAGAAGTGGGTGGCTCTTGGAGATAGGAATACTTTGTTTTTTCATACATCTACCATTATTCGACAAAGTAGAAATAGAATTGAGTCGCTTCGGCACGAGGATGGAAGATGGGAGAATGACCCGAAGCAGTTGAAAAAAATGGCTATTGAATATTTCCGAAATTTGTATTCAGTTGACGATCATTCTGGTGATTGTCCTGCCCTGCAGAGGGGTGGTTTTCAGGTGTTGACTGGTTCTGAAAAGGCCTTGCTGGATAAACCTTTTTCTGCTACCGAGATTGAGGCATCGGTTAGGGGTATGGGACAGTTCAAGGCTCCAGGGCCTGACGAATACCAGCCGGGGTTTTACCAGACGTGTTGGGATGTGGTTAGGGACTCTGTGGTTTCTTTCGTCAAGGATTTTTTTCTTTTCGGCTTCCTTCCGGAATCTACTAACGATGCATTGTTGGTGTTAATATCGAAAGTGGCAAAGCCGGAACGTATTAGTCAATTCTGCCCAATTAGTCTGTGCAATGTTTTGTTTAAGATCATTACAAAGACGTTGGTCAACCGTATGAAGGGAGTTATTGTTAAACTGGTGGGTCCTGCCCAAAGCAATTTTATTCCGGGCAGGTTGAGTTCGGATAACATCGTCATTGTTCAAGAGGTTGTCCACTCGATAAAGAGGAAGAAAGGGCGTCGAGGGTGGATGTTATTGAAGCTTGATTTAGAGAAGGCGTATGATAGGATTAGATGGGATTTCCTTGAGGACACCCTCATCGACACGGGTTTATCGACCAATTGGGTTCGGTGGATTATGGCTTGTGTGTCCTCACCTTCTATGCGGGTGCTCTGGAATAGGAAAGTGACTGATTCATTTATACCTCAAAGGGGTATACGACAGGGAGATTCGTTGTCTCCGTATATCTTTGTGCTATGCTTGGAAATACCATTTCATCTGATTGATCGCTCTGTTGGTAGTGGTGATTAGAAACCTGTTAGGTTGTCTAGAGGTGGGCCGAAGCTGTCACATATTTGTTTTGCGGATGACCTTATCCTTTTTGCGAAAGCTTCAGTGGCACAGGTTAAGGTGGTTAAGAGGGTATTAGAGATGTTTTGTGAGGCCTCGGGACATAAAGTTAGTCTCCTGATAGGTGTTATTTCATACTCCTTTACTAGCAATTATTAGCATGATTTGGAGAGGTTTTGGATGAGTTTTGGTGCTAAGTCTGCGATCCAGATGTTTTGGAGAGAAGTGAAGAAATCCAAGGTTTTGCAGCTTAGATGGAACATGAGGATGGATGGAGCTGCTGGAGCATCTATGGAGAAGACTACCAATACTTGGTAGGATTAAAGAGCAGCAGAAACAGAGAAGAAGAGAGCTGGAGAAATGAGCTCACCGCCCCGCGTCAGAAGTACCGCGGCCCGGCGGTGACTCTCAGTGAAGATGAAGCCCGCGCCAGAGGATGCCACCGCCCAGCGGTGGAAGTTCGACGCCTCGCAGTGGAATTCACCGCCCCGCGGTGGTTGTGCTTAATGACCTCGCGCCAGAGACAATTTAGTTTCCTTTTATGTTTGAGACTTTATTTTATTATTATTTTGTTTCCTTTATTGTTTGCATTAGTTTAACCTAGTTTCCTAAGACTATTTAAGCCTCTTTTCTAGGTTAAGAAAAGGAGAGAGACTTATCATCACTTGATTGCTTCCGTTTTCAGACGTTATTTTCTATAGAGTTTTCCATCCCCCTTTGATGGAAAACTAACTTCACCCTTGTTCTGCTAGACGATTGAAGCAGTGCAGTTGATGTGTTTGTGAGATTTCTATTCCTTGTTCTTATCCTTATAAGTGTTGGATTGATTCTCTTGGTTATATTGATATTGATTTCCTGTTGTTCTTCTTAACCTGATCAACTAGGTTGAATGCTTTTTTTTTATCAATTGCTAGGATTGCATATAGGGGTCCCGAGTGCATATATAGTGGCAAACACAATTGTGCGTATAGGGGTTCCGAGCGTACAATTGTGAGTGAGAATCAGTTGCATGTTAAGTAGGCGAGTGAGTACTTGTACGTCTTTCTACTTGCATGTATCCTATATCCTTGTGTGCATTGCTATTGCTGTGTTGGTGCTAAGGTACGCTGACAACTGTGAGAATCAGTGGTACTTTATCATTGGCATAGTAATAAGTCTATTGACAACTGTGAGAATCAATAGTACTTAAGATCAGGATGGGAACGACTATAAGAATAATTAAAGAACTTGGATTGAATAGATTTCCGTGATCAAATTCTATCTCTGTACTTGTGGATTTCACTCTAGTAGAACTACTTTCCCTTATCATATTTTCTAAACTCAACTCAATTCATTTGCTTTGGTTGCTTTGTTCTTTTGATAACTAAACCCCCATTTGTGTTACTTGTCATTCACGGTTGCATACTGCATCAAATCTTCTCTGTGGGATCGACCCTTACTTGTCTGCTATACTTCTGTTTTAATGGGTTTGTTAGGATAATTTACTTTGATACGGCTAATCAACGACATTTGCTTGTGCATCTTTTAGCCGCCGTCAAATTTGGCGCCGTTGCCGGGGAAGGCTTTTGTTTGTTGTGTGTTTTCGTGATTGATTTTTGGTGGAGACCTATCTTATGGTCGACACCCGTAGTACTGACCCTATTCTAGCACTTTCAATCCAGAGGTTGACAGATCTTTTCTTAGGAACCTGTGCAATCAAATGGAAGACGGAGAAGAAGGAATAGAGACAGTTGAGACCGTTGAGACTGAAACCATCGAGACAGAAACCGTTGAGACTGCCAATACCCCAGCCGTTGCAATGGTTGGAACTGGAACCCTGAGAGAGCTTACTGAGCCGAATATAGGGGCGCAGCCCCTAGCTGTCATCATCCCTACGCTAGGAGAAGGGGTGAACTTTGAATTGAAGTCGAGAGTTGTTGCTTATCTCCCTAAATTCCACGGGCTGAGTGGAGAGGATCTGATCTCTCACCTGGGCAAATTCCACAATGTCTGTATGACGATGAAGCCCAGGAATGTGACAGAAGACCAGATCAAGATGAGAGCTTTTGGTTTCTCCCTACTCGACTCTGCGAGCGATTGGTATTACCGCCTGTCGCCAAGAACCTTAGATACATGGACTAAACTGCACAAAGCATTCCTGGACAAGTACTTTCCCACGAAGAAGGCGAATGCTTTGAAAAAGGCAATTGCCAACATTGAGCAGGCTGGTGATGAGACGCTGTATGATTATCTGGAGAGGTACAAGAGGCTCTGTTCCAGCTGCCCATTCCACGGATATGCCAAGCAGGACCTTGTCCTTTATCTACACAACGGTCTGTTGGACCAGGAGAGGAGAATGGTTGATGCTGCGTGCGGTGGAAGTATTCTGAACCTGACACCGGATGAGGCTATGGAGAGACTCCAGGAGATGAGTGAGAGTACCAGGAGCTTCGGGAAGACGTACCAGAGAAAGGCGGTCAATGCTGTGACCCCTGCAGGACCAAGCCCGGTGTTGACTGAGTTGGCCGAGCTGAAAGAGCTGGTGCTGAGGATGGCGAACCAGAATGCCCTTCAACAAGTTAAAGCGTGTGGCCTTTGCTCTAACCAGTCCCACCACACCGATACATGTCCCCAACTGCAAGAGGAAGGTATTGCTGAAGTAAACGATGTAGGAGGTTATAGACCCCCTAGACCACAATATGGTGGACAGCCCAATTACAATCAGAGAGGGCGTGACCACCCAGGCTTTAGATGGAGTGACCCTCAAGGTGGTCTACAGCCAGTGCAGTAACAGCAGTACCAGTCGGCGCAACAACAGTACCAGCAGAGAGCCCCTTATCAACAAAGGCCCCAGGGCCAAACATCTGGAGCTTTTACTGAGGATATGCTAAAGACTCTGACTCAGCACTTTGCCACACATGTGCAGGCTACTGAGTCGAGTATCAAGAACATGGAGAGGCAAATTGGTCAGTTAGCCGATGAGGTAACCAAGATTAACCAAAGGGCATCAAATTCCCTACCATCCCAGACCACTGTGAATCCCAGAGAGAACGTGAGTGCTATCACGCTCAGAAGTGGTAAGAAGTCGATCGTTGCTCCTAATGCTGAAGAGGAGAACAAGTTTGAGAAGGAAGAAATCACCGACCGCCCCGCGGCAGACCCCACCGCGGCTCGGCCAGAAACTAAGGGAGGAACCAGTAAAGGAGTTTCATTGCCACCGCCCCGCGGCGACCCTCGCCGCGACCCGACGCCTGAACCCAGTAAAGACACCGCGACCCCACCGCCCTGTGGCGCAGTTTCACGCCCCGCGGTGGGCTCGCCACAACCTGGTCCACAAAACTCTGTCTCCGCTGAAGAGACCTATGATAATTACGTTCGCCCCGCGTTCCCTCCTCTAGGTTTGGAGAAGCCCCCAACACCTTTTCCCGAGGCGCTAAAGGCAAAGAGAGTTGTCGACGACAATGACCTGTTCGAGACATTTCAGAACTGTGAGGTGAACATTCCCCTGCTCAAGCTTATAAAGGCTATCCCGAGATATGCCAAGTTCTTAAAGGAGCTATGCACGGTGAAAAGGACTCAAAAGCAGAAGACCCAAAAGAATAGTCCAGTGGGTGCACAAGTTTCTGCGGTAGTTCAGAAGCGTCTGCCCGCAAAATGCAAGGATCCAGGTACTTTTACTATTCCTATCACTATAGGTGGGCATCTCTTTGAGAACGCACTGCTAGACTTGGGTGCCTCAATTAATATTCTACCCTATTCATTGATTGAAAAATTGGAATTAAGGCCCTTGCATGATTCTAACATTGTCATACAACTTGCTGATGGATCATGTGTGCCCCCTAAGGGTATAGTGGAAGATGTTCTTGTTGGGATAGGTTCTTTGATTTTCCCTGCTGATTTCTTTGTTATGGACATGGATTATGATGAACAAGTTGCTCCTGTTATGCTAAGACGACCTTTTATGAAAACTTTCATGACAAAGATTGATGTAGATAGTGGAACTTTGACTATGGAATTTGATGGAATTATATTTGAACATAATATTCATAAAGCCAACTCCATTGAATTGTCCACCCCTCTCTGCATTAGTGATATTGATAATTCTGTGCAAGGAAATGTTAAAACTGATGCAGTGGAGACCGTAGTTAAGTGTTCCACTAATGAAGGACCTATTGAGTTGCATGAAGTGCGTGTTGGTGATTCCCTGCTAGATGATGTAGGAAGTTCTATTCCCTCTACTTTGGGCACTAGCCCCCCTGCACTAACCATACAAGGTTGTAAGCCTTTATCTAGTGACGTGCAGCATATTCAGGTTAAGCCATATCAGCCCCCACATCGTTCTAAGTA
This sequence comes from Rheum nobile, assembly GCA_027886185.1. NCBI lineage: Eukaryota > Viridiplantae > Streptophyta > Magnoliopsida > Caryophyllales > Polygonaceae > Rheum > Rheum nobile. Next base: position 6,089,958 of record WOAB01000506.1, on the reverse strand, counting down.
TGGGGGAGACACTCCAAAGGAAGTATAGATGGAGTCAATGGCAAAGAGGGAATATGGTCTAAGGTTTAAACTTTTCCATGAGAGGTCTCCACAGGAAGAGACGAGTAGGAGGATTCCAAGGGGATCCTACTCTAAATGGTGACGGATCTGCACTACGTCGAGCCAACGACGATAACCAAGGCGCTGTCCGGGAGGCAACCCGTGTTAGTCCTTCTTTGATTTTTCCTTTCATTAGATTATTTTCATAGTTTATTTTGCTTTGTTTCGTTCGCCTGTTACTCACATTTCAGGTACGGAAGAAAAACCGAGAAGAGATGTGGTACCCAGCCAGTCTCACCCCCCCGTGGCGTTCCCTACCGCCCCGCGGTGGAGCTCATCGCCCCGCGGTGAAGGTCAGGTATAACCTCTCGACTTTTTTTTTTATAAAAAAAAGCAAGAATAATGGGTCCCGAAAAAACCTTAAACGGGTGAGTAGTAACTAAGGTTTTGACGGATTGGGTTCCCTCTGGCGGGCCAAGATTTCTCTTTTGGGCCATGGTACATGACCGGCCCATCACCCCCTTTGTCCTTTCCCTTTCCCTGACCTAGCCCCACTTTCTCTTACCACCCCCATTCCAACGCCCCCCTCAAATCCCCCCAAATCCCTATCGACCTTGAGCCAAATCTAGCCCCAAATCCCCAATTTGGAGTCTATCGACCTTGAGCCAAATCCCCCCAAATCCCTATCGACCTTGAGCCAAATCTTGCTAATATAAATATTTGGTTTAAACCAAGCGTTTGTCAGATATCTCGATTACCATTCAGGGTGAAGTTTGAGACAGCTGCGTAGCAAGGTGGTACCTTTGGTACGAGTTATGTGCTCCAAGTTAGAAACCGGAGAGGTTACTTGGGAGACTGAGACGGGTGTACTTAGATACTTTCCCTACTTGTTGTCGGCCTTGATAATGCAAGTTTCGGGGTCGAAACTTAAAATAAGGGGGTAGTAATGTAACACCCCGTAATTTTTAAGGGTATTTTGAATTATTTTTAAATTTTTCTTATGCCCGTTTTGCTAGACGGATTTAATTCAGTGAGTCTCGGACCTTCTCAAAAGGGGTCTAAGCTCTGTAGAATTTTCCGAGCATTATATAATACAGTTGAGGTGTTTTCAGATTAATATATCGTTAAAGTACGAATATATTTAACCCGGAGTTAAGAAATTTAATCCAAACCAAGTTCGGATAAGAATAAATGAAGTCGGCCAGAAACCGCGATCAATCGCGATTGACCGCGATGAACCGCGACTCACCGCGATCGGCCGCGATCGCGGTAATACCTTTTGCTGAGCAGTGTCGCCTTCCTCGAAGGCGGTTACTGTAGCACTCTAATTTTTTCTCTGTTTTTGGGGCAGGCAAGTGTCTCGATCCAGCTGGCTTGGCTTGTGTCCCCTTGTCCCCGACTTGTTCCCTTGGTGGAGACTCGGATTGGGCTATAAAAGGAGGTGAAGATCGAAGCTTAAGCTCTCTTCTTCTTCTTTCTTCTTCTCCTCTGTTCTCCTCTGTTTTTCTCCATTAAAACCGAGCTTGTGAGCTGCGTGTGTGGGAGATTTCGAGTGTCTCCTGAGTTGGGAAGGTGCTCTTGAGTGTTGTGAGAAGCTTTGTGGTGTTGGGAGATCGAACCATAGACAAATCGAAGGCAAACAAATCGGTTTGGGTAAGAAATTCTCCATGGGAGCTGTCGAGCTTCGCCACTGTCAGGCCACACGAAAACCGCGACTGGCCGCGATTTACCGCGATCGCGGTATTTGCGTCCGAAGTTGTGTGTCTTGTGGTTTGGCTTTGGGCTTGGCTCGTTTCCTTTGATTTCTTCTTGTATTCTTTTAGATTCATATATAAGTATATTGAATCTAACTTAGGGTCTTGTTATGGGCCATTTCATAGGAATTTAATATCCAAGATCTGTTCCAGTTTTTGGACCCAAGAGTAGTTGTCTCTAAGCTTTGCTTAAGCTTCTGCGGATTCAGGCAAGTGGCGGTTCGCTCTTGCTTAATCATGTTTCATTACTTATCAATTGTTTTGTTGTTAATTATGTTGGGAATTGTTTTGATAACGTTATGTGTTTAAAAGAAGATATTATACTAGGTTGTATATTTTGCTAGAACCGACGCTAGTCTATTCTAGATTTGTGCAGGTGAAAGCCGTAAGGGTCTTTGATGTGATTTATCATGTGTGTTTAGATTATTAAATCTAGGGTGTTAGTTGTTCAGGGTGAGCCGTGATGGTTCTCTGTGTTGTGATTGTGTGTTTGACTGCTAGTACAGTCCGTGAGTAGAACGTAATTGTTGGGATTATTCCCTGGGATTTATTCCCCGTTAGTTTTGTTAGGTCATCATGACCCTATCCTAATAAAGGATACGTATACGCAGAAATGCAACTTGTTGGGATTTATTCCCTGGGATTTATTCCCCGTTAGTTTTGTTAGGTCATCATGACCCTATCCTAATAAAGGATACGTACACGCAGAAATGCAACTTGTTGGGATTTATTCCCTGGGATTTATTCCCCGTTAGTTTTGTTAGGTCATCATGACCCTATCCTAATAAAGGATACGTGCACGCAGAAATGCAACTTGTTGGGATTTATTCCCTGGGATTTATTCCCCGTTATTTTGTTAAAGTACAACCGGTTGGGATTTATTCCCTGGGATTTATTCCCCGTGTTATCTCTTATAGAGAGATGTTAAAGGCTTATAACGTGATGTGCGTGTGTGGTCATTTAAATAAGATAAGTGCCGTTGTCGCACATAATTAAAAATACCTTGGGCGAGTAGTGCAGCTAGGAAAAGCTCGTCTTAGTTGTAGATCGCTCGTATGCAATGTCTGATGTGATATGTTGATATGTTTAACTGTTAAGTTAACGCTTGACGATTTGATGTGATTTGTGATATGTGGAACTGCTTGTGATGTGTTTGTGTGAATTGTATGCCATGAGCCTTTGCTTAGTCTATTCATTAGACTAACGCTTGTATTTTATTTATCTGTAACGTCATGGGGGTGTCGTCCGTCCGTTTCGGCACATGCAGATATGTTGCTATTCAGAGAAGGCTAGAGCGACTATGAATATGAACGGTGTTTTGTTTTCGACAAGTTGTTTTGTCGCTTTGTGTTTAAAACGATTTCCGCTGTGCTATTTTGTATTTTGTTTATAAGTCTTCCGTTGTAAATTCTGATTTTTGTATTGATGATGTATTTGGGTCGTTTTAGGAATCGTGTAATTCCGCGACCATGTGGTTTAATAAAAGTTATGATTTTAGTATCGTAACTGTGTTTTAAGTCAGTTATGACGTCGGAAAAGCCTGGGGTGACTTCGGGGTTTACGCCCGGGGTCATCGGCAGTAACGCTTTCAAATGGGGTTAAATTTGGGGGTGTTACACTCCTTATCTCTGAAGTTGGTGCATGAAGCCCTGGTTATTACAAAGGACCCAACTAATGGGTAGTCTGGTGGTATTCACGATTCCGAGATGATGGAGTTCTGGCGGGCTGCTACGGGCATGAGTTTTAGGAAGGGTCAGGAGGTGAATTCCAAATTGGTGAACCCGTGTCTGCGGTTGATCCACAAGGTGATGATGCGAGATTTCTTTGGCCATGCTGACGATGGAAAGGTGCCTATGAAGGACTTCCAGTGGTTTATGAGCATCTTGGGGACTGTTGAGTATACGCCGTGTTGGGCTACCCTTTTCTTGGGTTCCTTGGTGAGGATTCGTGATGGCGAGCCACGTGATATCTGTGGGGGTGGTTTGATTACCCTTCTTTGTGCTGGAGTGATTGCTTGCGATCAGATTCATCGGCTTGTTGCCTACGCGGTGTATGATTTAGCACACATGAAGGTGTGCTCGATGCTGAAGCCACTGGGGAAGGATGGTGATTTGGTCTGGTCATCCTATGAGGGCCACATTCTGATTGTTCCCCGGGAGTTTACTTATTCGCCTTCTTATGCGGGTTGGTGGATTCCCAGTGATAGCCGGATGCCGACCGATGATGCCCCTGCTGTTGCTGCTTCAGATCCGTTTGGGGAGGGCCCTAGTGGTGGTTTTGATGTTGTTGCTGCTGATTCTGTGGGTGGGGACGACCCCATGTCTACCCAGTTTGAGGCACCTTCGTCTTCATATGGTCCTTTCGTACCCTGGCAGGAGTTGTATTCTAGATGGGACGCGTTCTCAGTGTGCCAAGATCAGTGGAACTCCCAGGTAGAGACCGGTCTACAGACTTGGCAGACCCAGTTCCGTGCTGATATAGATGAGCGTCTGGACACCATGGACGCTCATATGAGGGACTACTTTGGGATGTACCCACCATCATCAGACCCGCAATGAGTTTATTTTCATTTGATGTTCTCTTCTACATTGAGGACAATGTTCGGTTTAAGTATGGGGGAGGGATATAGACTTGCTATCTTGCTTTCTATCTAGCTAGTGTACATAGCTTTGATTCTGCATTTTTGTTTTATGCATTTCTGTTTTGTAATTTTGCATTCGGATTTGTTTTTTTTTCTTCAGACGTTTCTAAAAAAATAATAATAATAATAATAATAATAATAATAATAAATTTCAAAAAAGCCAAAAAGAGGTAAAAAGACAACCAAAATCCTAGGATGGACTGAAAACCCAAAAGGGCAGTTCAGGTAAAAAGCAGGTAGTCCGGCTGGTATAGACCAGGTCAAAATTGGACTGGAGTGATGCGAGTATATGTGAGATATCTAGCAAAATGAAATGAGTGGCTAGGTGAAAACCCGAAAGGGCGCCTAGGCAAGATGAGCGTAAAAGAAGAAGAGTGATTCTAGGATTTCTCTATATTTCTTGGCGAGGCGTCATAAGAAGGGGAGTCATAAGGAGGACTCGAGTAGGCCACTCTTGGAGCGATAAGGAGCTAGATTAGAGTTAGGATGAGGTTATCTTTGCATCACTTGTTTTGGTTGTTTGGAGCTTATTGTTGATATGCTGTAGTTGCTAGTGTCATATTGTCTTATATTTCCTGAGGCCTTGGTGTTGATTGAGAGAGTGAGCTTTTCTTTACTTTACTCGGGACGAGTAAAGGTCTAAGTATGGGGGAATTTGATAGATGATATTTCATACACCTTTACTAGGAATTATTAGCATGATTTGGAGAGGTTTTGGATGAGTTTTGGTGCTAAGTCTGCGATCCAGATGTTTTGGAGAGAAGTGAAGAAATCCAAGGTTTTGCAGCTTAGATGGAACATGAGGATGGATGGAGCTGCTAGAGCATCTATGGAGAAGACTACCAACACTTGGTAGGATTAAAGAGCAGCAGAAACAAAGAAGAAGAGAGCTGGAGAAATGAGCTCACCGCCCCGCGTCAGAAGTACCGCGGCCCGGCGGTGACTCTCAGTGAAGATGAAGCCCGCGCCAGAGGATGCCACCGCCCATCGGTGGAAGTTCGACGCCTCGCGGTGGAATTCACCGCCCCACGGTGGTTGTGCTTAATGACCTCGCGCCAGAGACAATTTAGTTTCCTTTTATGTTTGAGACTTTATTTTATTATTATTCTGTTTCCTTTATTGTTTGCATTAGTTTAACCTAGTTTCCTAAGACTATTTAAGCCTCTTTTCTAGGTTAAGAAAAGGAGAGAGACTTATCATCACTTGATTGCTTTCGTTTTCAGACGTTATTTTCTATAGAGTTTTCCATCCCTCTTTGATGGAAAACTAACTTCACCCTTGTTCTGCTAGACGATTGAAGCAGTGCAGTTGATGTGTTTGTGAGATTTCTATTCCTTGTTCTTATCCTTATAAGTGTTGGATTGATTCTCTTGGTTATATTGATATTGATTTCCTGTTGTTCTTCTTAGCCTAATCAACTAGGTTGAATGTTGTTTTTTTATCAATTGCTAGGATTGCATATAGGGATCCCGAGTGCATATCTAGTGGCAAACACAATTGTGCGTATAGGGGTTCCGAGCGTACAATTGTGAGTGAGAATCAGTTGCATGTTAAGTAGGGGAGTGAGTACTTGTACGTCTTTCTACTTGCATGTATCCTATATCCTTGTGTGCATTGCTATTGCTGTGTTGGTGCTAAGGTACGTTGACAACTGTGAGAATCAGTGGTACTTTATCATTGGCATGTATCCTATATACTTGTACGTCTTTATTATTGTTTATTATTATTTTTACTAGACTTGGAGAATTAGGTCAAATCATCATTCCCCATCAGGTAGCTCTCATCATCATTGTTAGTTTTCTCCTATGAATAACTAATTTACATTGCTTTGTTAGACGATTTGAAGCCTTCGTTTGCTTGGTTGTAAGATATCTACTCTTGCTCTACTTCTTTGAATGTTTGTGATTCTCTTGAACCTAATATCATTGAGTTTTGCTAATTGGCCATTGGTATTACTCTTTTGCTAGAATTGGATTGTTTCTGTTTGAGATAACTAATTCGGAGTAGCGACTATAATATTCTAGATCTGTTTGAGATAGATTGTTGTAGGAGAGAATTGCTTTGCATCTTGATTAAAACTGTTTGTTTTATGTTAGATGTATCTATTGGAATTCCTAGAACTTAACCGCGACCTCGGTTCACCCACTGAGGGGATGGGCATTCCAGACGATATTTTGGACCGCGTTGTGCTTTCTGAAGAAGATTATTTTTTGGGAATGGAGGAATTCAGCGACCACGAGGAAGAGGCCCGCGACTGCGGAAAACCCCCTGGAACCCCAGACCCTCTTGAAGCTGCCTATGATGAGCTTGTGCGTCCCATTTCCTCTCCACTCGTTTCGCTGCACCCCGTCGCACCCTTCCCTGATGCATTATAATATACTCGAAGGCTGAAGAACAACAAAGAGCTCTATGAAACCTTCAGCATCTGTGAGGCAACCATTCCTTTGGTCGAACTGGCAGACAACATCCCTCGCTGTGCAAAATTCTTAAAGGCGCTGCGCAAGATTAAGAAGAGGCCAAAGGAGAAGCACAAGAAGGAGGCCTTTATTCAAATGGCGGATCTCTACATGCTGAACACGGGGCAGGACAAGCATGCAGCCCCTGAGATGTTAGGTAGGCCATTTCTGAAGATGGCAAGTGCAATCATTGATTTGGATAGCGGTCTACCCATCATGAAGTGCAGGAGACTGGGGGTAGTGCTCAACATTGAGAATATAAAGAGGAAACCCCCTGATCCAGACCCCAGGAGTTCAAGTGCTGTGAGCAACCCAAGTTAAGGTGGACGAGTACCAGGTCGAGCCACGACAGTAAATAAGGCGCTGCTTGGGAGACAACCCAAGGTAAGTTTTTCTTCCTTTAAAAATAAAAATAAAATATTTAAACAAACGCAGTAAAAAACGGGTTCTGGAGTTGTGCACGGTTATCAGCCCGGTCTATAAACTGTGCAGGACTCTAGAAAAGCATTCGAAAGAGTTGCACGGTTTGCAAACCGTGCCTAACCTCCGAATTTGCTCTCGAAATAATGGCCCGGTTAATGGAACGGTCTGCTAACCGTGCCACTTACTGAAAATTAAAAAAAAAATCACAGCTTTCTTTTCTTCTTTTCCCTTCGTTCTCTCTCTCTCTTTGTTTCCCCTCTGTCTGCCCTATCTCAGTCGTGCCCCATCTTCTTGCCCCCATCTTCATCTCTCTCCCTTCACATCTTCATCTCTCTTCGACCACCATCCTCTGGTCCGACCTCCATCTTCGCCCTCCGCTTTGTCTCTATCTCTCTCCGACCACCATTCTCCGGTGAATCCTCAGCCCATCACCGGCGAGACGAAGACAGATCCGTAACCCAGTTCCGGCACCCCTGTTCGCCGCCCAGTTCCAGACCTGCTCGCGAGTCGCGACACCACCGGAGACCCACCACCCACGCCCCTTGTTCGCCACACCGCCCCTGCTCCACCGGTCGCTGCCCGACTCACTCCCGCACCGAGCCAATTGGTAATTCTCCTTGGACCCTACCCCATGTCCTAACTCGTATATTAGCTCGTGACTGGATTTTTTTTTTAAGGGGGCTGATATATTCTGAAGTTCTGTTTACTGGCTTAATTTCATTTGTGGGTAGGAGGATCATTAGTGACGTGCAAGTAGAAATTGAGGGGTTGTTTGAATTGATTGCTTGTCACTAGTGTTTCATACTTATTGAATGTGATTTGTTTGTCCTGCTTGGTCTGCATTGGTGCATAAACTGTGGTTTTCATGCTATTGTTAACTTGTTGCCAATTGTTCTTGAACAGCTTAATATTGTTGGCATTTGAATGAGCTATATTTGGCTTGGGCTTGGATATTGATATGATGATTTGGTCGGTGTCGGTCCTTGTAGTATTCGGTGTTTGTCGGTATGTTGTTCCTTGTTTTGTTTTTTGTTGTGTTTGTTTTGGGACAGGTCTTCTCCTAGATCAAATGTTGCGGACACTTTTATGACCTTCCCGATTACTCCGAAGAGGCAGTCCATCTCCTCATTGTTTCGCTCCGTGGACGCCTGAATGACCGATAATTTGGTGAGTTTCGTTTCCTCTTTCTTTTATTTCTACATTGGGGACAATGTAGAATTTAAGCTTGGGGGAGGAATTCACATGTAGACTTGCATGTTCATATTAGTTCATCCTAGATTTAGTTGCATTTTTATTTGATTTTTATTTGTTTTTGCATTTGTTTGCATCTCTAGGTTATTGTTAGTTTCCCTTAAGTTCATTTTGCATTGCATTGTCACATTATGGATGCTTGATATGATTCCACGTTTAATCTTTTGTGGGTCTTTATAATGGTATATGATTCATGAATCTTATTAATATGTTTTGGCTATTGAAATTGCAATTACATTATGAGCATGATATGATTATTCAAACTTATGACAATGGACTTGAGATGTGGACTTGGATTAAGATGTGTTAGGACCAATACTCTAGACAAAAATGTCCCGGTGAGCATGTTAGCCTTTCTTGGACTATAATTGCATAAGTCCTCTGATTTTCTTGTGTGAATCTCCTTGTTTGTTATCTCTAAAAAAAAAAGATTGTGTTATGTGTATAGTCCCTAGCAGTGGAGATCTAGATATTGATGCAAGCTTATGGTAGTTAACATTCAAGGATGATAATTGAGAGAAACACATACCCGAAACACATGAGCGGAGCGACTTTATTATCTTGGTGAGGTCTAAAGTGGAGGAACTAATTACATTCTTGTCTTTGATTGAGAAGCATGCTATGACAGGACTTGTCATTTGTTTGAGTTTTCATGGTCATTGCTCATTTGTTCTTGGATTGAAACAGCCGTTACATATTTTGTGGACTCATTAGTTATGTACTTGCTTGGGACAAGCAAAGATTAAGCTTGGGGGAATTTGATAGCATCCATTTCATACATGTTTAGGGCATGCATTTAGGCATAAATTAGGTCGTTTGCATATGCATATTTCTCGTATTTAGTTTGTTTTGTAGTTTTCTTGGATTTCGATGTCTACACAAGTTTCTATGTCATTTCAGGTATTTTACCGAGTTTAGCGGATTTATGGACTTGATCGCGGGATTTAAATGGCTGATTGCATGAGCTGATAAATAGGCCATTAATTTAATTAAACAAACCAGCCCACATATTAAATGAAGAAGAGATTGGAGCTGAATTGACACTGAAGCCCACGTCCAGGAGAGGCCCACGTGAAGCTGGAATGAAATGATGAAGGTGATGACGTCACCATGTCATCACCATGACATCAGCGAGATGCATGCCTTGGAGTTGGGCCGAAGATGTCATGCTGGAGCGGGCCGAAGACGATAGCCCATGCGTGATTAATTTCTCCGGTTCGATTGCTTATTTTTGTTTTCTATTTTATTATTGTTTATTATTATTTTTACCAGACTTGGAGAATTAGGTCAAATCATCTTTCCCCACCAGTTAGCTCTCATCAACGTTGTTAGTTTTCTCCTATGAAGAACTAATTTGCATTGCTTCGTTAGACGATTTGAAGCCTTCGTTTGCTTGGTTGTAAGATATCTACTCTTGTTCTACTTCTTTGAATGTTTGTGATTCTCTTGAACCTAATATCATTGAGTTTTGCTAATTGGCCATTGGTATTACTCTTTTGCTAGAATTGGATTGTTTCTGTTTGAGATAACTAATTCGGAGTAGCGACTATAATATTCTAGATCTGTTTGAGATAGATTGTTGTAGGAGAGAATTGCTTTGCATCTTGATTAAAACTGTTTGTTTTATGTTAGATGTATCTATTGGAATTCCTAGAACTTAACGCTGCTATTGAGTTGAATCTAGAGGTTTTCTAGGTTGTTTAATAGTTAGTATTTCAGGGTCTGTTTGTCCTGCAATAGACAATAGAGGGAATTGGAACATTCATTGATTTAAAGAACTTGAGATTATCAATGATCAATCAATCAAATTGAAGTGTGGATACCGTTTGGCTAAGCTATTTCTCATCCCTTGATAACAACTGTTTGTTTGCATATTTGTTTTCCTCTGTTTTGTTTACTTGCATAACAATCAACCAATTTCCCCCTTTGTTACCTTTGACATACAACTTTGCACTCTGAAAGATTACTTCCTCCTTGTGGGATTCGACACTTGCTTGCCTTTGCTACTAGTTTAGGTTTATTTAGGATTATTTTGATTAGGCGATACGACTTTAGCCTATATCAGAGCTATGCCTTCATGCAACGCGGTGGCTTCACAGGTATAAGCCTCCTCGTCATCTTCGAACCCTTCATCGATTGTCTCAAGCGCGGTGTCGTCCTCCTCAAAAGATTCATAACTCGCGGAGGTTGTGGAGAAGAGAACTTTCTTGTTGTTGGGGCAACTCCTCATGATGTGCCCTATGCCTCCACACTTGAAGCATTCTATATCACGCGCGTGTTCCTGGGTTGGTGATGTACCCTTTGGTGGTTGGGCGCATGGAACAATGATGGGTATTGTCGCGGTCTTTCCTAGTATGTTATGATTTGAAGTGGTGGTTCCTGGGGGAGGACCGCGCACATTAGTAGAAGGAACTTGACTAGTTTGAGAGTCATACCTTTTTTGACCATAGGGTTGGTAGGGTCCTTGACGCTTTCGCACTATCTGGTTGTGGAGTTGCATTGTCGTGTGCGTGAGCGTGTTGAGGTCCTTGATCGGGAGGATCTCCAATTGGTCTCGGATGTTGGTGTTGAGACCACTCAAAAACTTCGTCTGCATCGTGGAGGGAGCCACGCTAATGGACGCCTTGTAACACATGTCCTCGAGTTACGAGAAGAACTCAAGAGGTGTCTTCGAACCCTGTTTCGCCATGGCAATGTCCAGACGCATTTGGTTCTTGTAGTCTTGTGGCACGTACTTGAGGGTCATCAAGAACTTGAGCTGGTGCCATTCAGTGAGAGGCACCAAATTTCTCCTGATGCGATCATCCACAAATCGGTGCCACCAAACTCTCGCGGCACCTCGTAAGTGGACAGTGGTGGCGGCCACGTAGTCCTCTTCTGGAACTTGGCAGTAGATCAAGGTGTACTCTGTGGCCTGTAACCATTCAAGAAAAACTACAGGGTTGTATTCACCAATAAAAAATTCAATTTTTACCTTGATATCGTGGCGATTGAGCCGGGGAACATTGGCTTGAGGCCTATGTTGTAATCGCGGCGCTGGGATGTCTAAGGGGGCATACGCGTGGCCTTGGGCTTGAGGGAACTGGGCATGCCTTTGCTGGTGCCTTCGCGCGTCAACATTGACGGGATGATTGTCAAATGGAGCATGTTGCTCCCTCCCCTGGGCGCGTCTACTGTGATACCCCGTATTTTTGTAAGGTTATTTTGGGAATTATGGAAATTTCCCGAGTACCCGTTGTGTACGTCGGATTTAATTCAGGTAGCTTGAGACATTCTGTAATGTGCTCTATATCTGTAATATTTTTCTCAGTGAAATAATATACAGACAAGGTGCCTTGAATTTTAAATTGTCGTTCGCGTACGATAATTTTTATCCCGGTTTATCGTCATGCTCGTTCAAAGCCGAATGGGCGGGAAAAGGGGAAAACGGCGACCGCCGTGATTGGGCCCAAGGAGTCAGCTTGTCAGCTTCTAGCTGGCCGCGACAAACCTGGCAACGGCGACCGCCGCGTGCCCGCCGCAGGCAAAAACGGCGACCGCCGTGATTGTCCAGTGGGCATTGCCCGTTGGTCGCCGGCGGAAATCAAGGGCGCCGATCTTGCTTTCGGCCGCGTCTCAGGGTTTGGTTGATCGCTTCAGACACTTTGGCTATAAAAGGAGGTGTTGGGGGTGAGGTTTTGAGCCATCCCAGCACCAAACCTCTGCCAAATTCGCCTCTCGCCGGAGTTTTGTTTTCGCCGGTTTTCTTGTGCTCGCCGGTGTTGTTTTGGTGTGTTTCCAGAGTGCCTTTGTGAAGCTTTTGGTTAGCCTTGGAGGTTAGAAGCCAAAGCAAGTCAAAGGAGGCCAAACCGCTCGTGTTTTGGGGTGAGTTTCTCTCGTTTCAGTCGGCCGTGTTCTTAACGGCGACCGCCGTGTTCTTCACGGCGACCGCCGCCAAGAACGGCGACCGCCACCAGTGCCCAGAACGCCTTCGTGGCTTTGGCTTGGTCGGTTGTCGTCGTGGCGTCTTTCCTTTCGTGTTCTTTCGCCGTGTTTAGATTCGTACTGTTTATGTCGGATCTAACTTAGGGTTCCTTTTATGGGTCGACTCGAAGGTCGTTGTGCTATCAGAGCTGTACCGTGTCGAGCCCGGAATCCAGTGACGTCTTTAGACTATTCTGCGGAGTAAGGCAAGTGGCGGTTCGCTCTTTCTCTTTCGTTCCATATTTACATTAATTATCAGTAGTTTATCTGAGTAATTAATTTGGAATGAATATTCTGTTTGTCTGGAAATGGTTTTGATAAACTGTTTTGAAAATCATATAATAGGTTGTATATCTGCTAGAACAACGCTATTATCTGTGATCGCCTTTCGGGCCTTTATGTGGATTTATCCTGTAAATGTTGTGGTGCTGTAACTGTTTAGTTAGCACTGTTAGACAGGAACGTTACTCGGACTCTGTCCAGTCGTTTCTTTATAATCTGGTATCGGGATGGCTCGTCCCCATCTGGTACTATTCTAAGATCATGATCGGTCTCTTACACATGTGTGTAGAGACAGGACACTTAGCTGGTGTCACAAACCTTTCGGTATACGTCACTCTCGACGAAACGTATACTAAGATGTGTCGTCCCATTGGTGGGGTACACATGTAAAAGTCTATAACGTGGTGTGTGTTTTTGGAACATAAACCAGATAAGTGATATCTTGACGCACATAATTAATACACCTTGGGCGAGTAGTGCAGCTAAGTTCAGTGCAGCTAGGAAAACTCGTCTTGACTTGAATGTAGTACGTTCTCTTTCCAATCTGGATTCACTGTAGGCGATGAGGTTGGTCGTGAACCGAAGCATCTCAGTCAGTTTTAAATCTTGGTTGAATGATTCTGTAACTTTCCAGATTTGTCATTGCTTCCTTAAAGACTCATTTCAGTTGGAGTCTTCTTTCGAGTCGATTTGTGTGAAGATTCAGTCTTCCAGAATCTTCTCTTGTGCATACCTCTTGTGTATTCCAGTAGGAGTATGGTGGTTGACAAGCGTACTCGATTATTATTCAAGGGACGAAGAGTCTAACCTAATACAACTGCTTCGAACCATTCTGCTTTGTTCCCTTGCTAGTCTATTCATTTAGACTAACCAACCAATATTTTCCCTTGCATGGTTGGCTGGTGTCATCCGTTTGATTCGGCACATCAGTTAAGAAGTAGCTCAGAAGATTAGAAGGACTATGAAGTCGGCGGTGGTTTTTGAATGTTTTAATTATTTCTTTAATCAGGTTATGATCCTTTGGACAATAACTCCGATTGTAACTTACTTTCTTAGTCTTCCGCTGTGTTGAGTTTAAACTATGTTTTGACCTATTCGGGATTGGGTTGTAATCCCGTAACTCTTATTTCCTCGACAATGTTTGTTTTGGAATTAAATGCTTAATCTTTGAGTATCAATTGCATTTCATAAATTGTATTTATTTGGTAAAGCCTTGGGTGATCTCGGTAAGGAACACTGGGGTCACTGGCGGTAATACCTTTCCAAAAGGGTTAAGTTTTGGAGGTGTTACAGTTGTGGTATCAGAGCCAAAAGTTTTTAAAACGGGTTTGGGATTTTATAAATCAATTATCCGTTTTTGAAAATGCTTTAAAGAGGGCTCTGAATTTTCATTATGAAAAGAATTTAAAAAAACCGTTCATAGTCATGTCTTCTTTATAGTCTGATATAGTAAGCTTGCTTCTATGTCTAGAAAGACTAATTCCTTTCTTATTGTTCGATAGGATGGGTGTCTGCTTTTCTATTGGTAGTGGGTCGGAAGACGCCAAGGCGGATCAGCCGAGGCTAGACTTTCCGTTACCTCAGCGATGTTTCGAGGTTGGAGGCCCGAGTTGCCCACCCGAAGACGTCAAGCACGTTCTCCCCGAGTCGGTTGTCCTTGTAGCCAGGAATGCTATGGTCCCTAGACCTGCACCTGTGCCACCACCAAGGGTGGAGGGAGTACAGGAATGGGAGCAGGAAGACGAGTTGTCAAGGTATGAACAAGGGGTTTACCAAGACGACTTTCTGCTGGGACCAATTCCCGAGGAGATCGAGTACGAGGAGGAGGAAGAGGAGATGCTTGAGCAAGATCCTGTCGAGGACGAGGAGATGATCGAGGATGATTCCGAGGATGAGGATCCCAGCGAGGATGATCCCGAGGAAGAGGATCCCATCGAGAATGATCCCGAGGAAGAGGATCCCATAGAGGATGATCCAGAAGAGGATCCAGAGTTGGACCTTGGAGGGCAGATTCAGGAGCCCGGTACAGGATTGTCACCAGTGCCAGAGTACGCACCCATGTCAGAAGTTGATTGGGAGGCACTATATACCGAGTACGGTATTGGGAGAAGTGACAGGGAATCTCAGCCTATCCCTACTCCAAGGAGATGGAGGTCAGAATCCGAGCTGCAGGAGATTCTCCGCCAGAGTGAGGAAATCTCCGCAGAACAGCAGCGTCAGAGGGATGAACTGATCGCCAGTACTCAGAGGAGGGCTGGAATAGAAGGACCAGTCATGGACGACCCATACTTTTCTATGGCTGAGCTAGGACTATGTGCTTCAGGGTCAAACAGGGTGCGAAACCCATCGCCAGAGCTCGATGGTGAGCCTAGCCCGAAGAGACCATGCACGAGTAGCCAGTCGTATGGGAGACATTTTGGAACGCCTTGAGAAGGAGTGGCGTTGCCTATCGTAGTAGTTCGTTTCTTAGTTTTCCAAGTTGTACTTTGTGTAATATTTCAGTATTGCGGCAAGTACTTTGAGAAACACTTATATCTTCGAGCAATGTTGTCCTAACGCTCGAATGATAAACTTATGTGTAACTTGTGTAAGAATTCGAAGGTTCATCTATAAAATGCCAAGTTGATCTATTCTGAGTGATTTATTTACATTGATATATTGCATAAGTATGTTGCATAATATTAATGTATTGAATGCTTGGAATTGGATCGGTAAACAGATGGTGAACCCAAGAAGCACGAGAAACTCGACTCGAGCCGGTGCTGGGACCAGCCAAAACCCCAGACCAGCAGGAAGAGGTGTTCAGGATGAACACGAGTCTGAGTCTCGCGTCCAGCAGAGGCGTGAAGGTCAGGATCAGACCCAGGCGCCGATGCTGTTTGACGCTGCAGCTGTTGAGGCGATCCGTGGGATCGTGATGCAGGCTATTACTGATGTCTTGAGACCAAGTGCGCCTCAAGCACAAGAGGTGCCTATTCATGCAGCGGTTCCTAATGTTGTGGAACCCAGAAACCCTGTGATTCAGGAGACTGCCGTTAGGGCGAGGGACAGCTATGGTCGCGCTCTTAAGACCATTACTTCCATGAGACCCGACTACTATAACGGGAAAGGGGAGCCAGTGGCAGTGACTCATTGGTTCTCCCATATGGAGAGGCTGTTCAGGAACGTGGAGTGTACAGAGGCCGAGAAGGTCCATATCGCGTCTCTTCAGCTGAAGGAGGAGGCTAGCGAGTGGTGGGAGAGCACTGGTTTGGCTGAGAGCCCAGTGTTGACTTGGTCGATGTTCAAGACCAAGATGGTTGATCGCTTTTTCTCTCGTGCTATGAGAGAGGAAAAGCATAAAGAGTTCTTGTACCCTCAGACTGATGGTCTGAGAGTGACCGAGTTGGCATCTAAGTTCAACCATCTTCTACAGTACGCCACTGCCGAGATCACAAGCGAGGCTCAAAAGATCTGGTACTTCCACGAGTGGATGAACCCGGATATCAAGCCATTAATGGTGCACCACACATGCTCTACCTTGGAGCAGTATGTGGATTGTGCCTATAAGCTGGAGGTGACTCTCGAGGAGTCGACCAAGAGGCGCAACCGACAAAAGTCGATACAGAATCAGAACCAGGGAGGTGGTTTTAAGCGCTCTGCGCCACCGTCTAACTTCGCCAAATCCGACAGAGCTAAGACGGAGATGACGCAAGGAGGATCGACTCAGCAGTCAGGGCATACCAGGAGTTCAGTTCAGTATTATAACTGCGGTACTGCTGGACACAAGAGCACTGAGTGTCGGAAGGAGAGGAGGCCATGCTTTGGGTGTGGACATGATGGTCATCTGCAAAAGTTCTGCAAGCAGGGGAAGCAGAAGAGAGTAGAGTCGCAGCAAGGGTCAGTTCATCAGAGCAACCGACCTAGGTTTAAGCCTGCCGAGACTCCTAGCCCTTCAGTGCAGACGACTGCTCAGAACAAGGGAAAGGCCCCAGCTGCTTTTGGAAGTCAGGGCCAACGCTTGTACGAGATGCGTGAGGCAGATGGACCCAACGCTCCGATTGCTCAAGGTACTCTATACATTCACTCTACTTCAGTGTGCATTCTGTTTGATTATGGTGCTACGCATTCCTTTATTTCGGATAGCTGTGTTAGCAAGTTAGACTTAGTGTGCAATGACTCGTGTGACCCTTTCGTCGTTAATCTTCCTAATGGAGAACGTTTGGTGGGAACCAAGCATTTGTCCGACTTTCCGATTACCATTCAGGGTAAGGAATTCGAGGCAGATTTAATTTGCATAGCCATGGCTCCATACGACATTATTCTCGATATGGATTGGCTGACGCGTCACAAGGCGGTGATCGACTTCAGTTCAAGAACGGTGACGGTGTCATCCGGGGGCCAATTCGTGTGCAAGTTCAAAGGTCGAAATGACGCTGATAACGGCAAGCTGATCAATGCGATGGCTGCGTTTAAGCTACTACGACAAGGATGTGTCGGGTACCTTTGCTACTTGGATTCGCCTGAGAAGGATGGACCTGAGGTTCTTGATATTCCTGTAGTTAGGGAATTTTCAGATGTCTTTCCGGAAGAAATTCCAGGATTACCCCCAAATCGTGACGTAGAGTTTTCAATTGATCTCGAGCCTGGTACGGCGCCGATTTCCAAATCCCCGTATCGGATGGCTCCAGCTAAGATGCAAGAATTGAAGAATCAACTTGAAGATCTTCTTGACAAAGGTTATGTCAGGCCGAGTGCATCGCCGTGGGGTGCTACGGTTTTATTCGTCAAAAAGAAGGACGGATCGTTCCGACTTTGTATCGACTATCGAGAGTTGAACAAGGTGACGTTCAAGAACAAGTATCCTTTGCCTAGGATTGATGACTTGTTGGACCAATTGCAGGGAGCAAAGGTGTTCTCCAAGATCGACTTAAGATCTGGATATCATCAACTCAGGATTCGTGAGCATGACATTCCTAGAACTGCGTTTAGGACCAGATATGGTCATTACGAGTTCGTAGTAATGCCTTTTGGGCTTACAAATGCTCCAGCTGTCTTTATGGATTTTATGAACCGATGTTTTCACCAGTACTTGGATAAGTTCGTGGTGGTCTTCATCGACGACATTTTGATCTACTCTCCGAATGAAGAAGTCCACGAGGAACATCTACGGATTTCCTTGTCGATCCTTAGACAACATCAGCTTTATGCTAAATTGTCTAAATGCGAATTCTGGATGAAGGAAGTGGCTTTCTTAGGCCACGTGATCAATAAAAATGGGGTTATGGTTGATCCCCAAAAGATTGAAGCGGTGGCTAAGTGGACACAGCCCCAGAGCGTGAAGGAGGTGCGCAGTTTTCTTGGACTTGTCGGGTATTATAGAAGGTTTGTAGAAGGATTTTCAAAGATCGCTCTACCGATGACCAATCTACTCCGCAAAGTCCATAAGAAGTTTGTCTGGAATGACAAGTGCGAGGTCAGTTTCCCGGAGTTGAAGCGGCGGTTGACCTCGGCACCCGTGTTAGCACTCCCAGAGGGGAATGACGATTATGTGGTCTATAGTGATGCTTCCAAGTGTGGCCTTGGTTGTGTTTTGATGCAAAGGGGCAGAGTCATTGCTTACGCATCTAGACAACTCAAGACTTACGAAGAAAACTATCCGACCCATGATCTTGAGTTAGCAGCGGTTGTCTTTGCGCTGAAGATTTGGAGGCATTACCTCTATGGTATAAGATGCCAAGTCTTCACTGACCACAAAAGTCTCAAGTATATATTTACTCAGAAGGAGTTAAATATGAGACAACGCCGCTGGCTAGAGTTGCTCAAGGACTACGACATGGAGTTGTTGTATCATCCGGGCAAGGCTAATGTAGTAGCTGATGCGCTAAGCCGGAAGACAACGCACGAGACTGTGGTTGCGTTGCTTACTGCTCAGACCAAGCTAAACCAGGAGTCATGCGACATTGAAGTCTTGTATGACCAGCGTAGAGGGTACCTGAGTATGATGGAGATTCAGGCTACACTGCTGGATCAAATCAAAGAAAAGCAAGTCGATGACATCATCTTGGTAAAGTTAAGCAGTGAAGTGATGGATGGGAAAGCTCCCAGTTTTGTGGTTCAGGATGATGGATCACTTTGGTTTCAGGATCGGATCTGTGTGCCTGACATAGAAGGTCTTCGTCAGTTGGTGATGAGAGAAGCTCATTCATCTGCTTATTCTGTGCATCCTGGCTCTAGCAAGATGTACAAGGATCTCAGAAAGAAGTTTTGGTGGCCAAACATGAAGTGGGACGTAGCAGACTTTGTGGCAAAGTGCTTAACTTGCCAAAAAGTCAAGATCGAACACCGCAGACCAGGTGGTGAGATGCTACCTCTCCCCGTGCCAGAATGGAAATGGGAAGACATTTCCATGGACTTCGTCACTGGGCTACCCAAGACTCGAAGTCAGAGAGATGCTATTTGGGTAATTGTGGATAGGCTTACGAAGAGTGCTCATTTCATAGCCATCAAGACCACATGGGAAACCCAAAAGCTAGCCGAAGTTTACCAGAAGGAGATTGTCCGCTTATATGGCATTCCTAAGACCATTGTATCAGACCGAGATGGTCGTTTCATGTCAAGATTCTGGAAGGAACTTCATAAGGCTATGGAAACCGAGTTGAGGTTCAGTACAGCGTTTCATCCTCAGACAGATGGCCAGTCTGAAAGGACCATCCAGACTCTAGAGGATATGCTTAGAGCTTGTGTGCTCGATCGTCCGACTAGCTGGGAGGACAGCTTGAGTCTGATTGAGTTCACATACAACAATAGCTGGCATGCTACAATCAAGATGGCTCTGTTTGAAGCTTTGTATGGTCACAGATGCAGATCTCCGATTTGTTGGGACGATAATGCCGACAAAATTCTGCTTGGACCAGAGTTGGTCGAAAGGACGGCTTCAGACATTGCTTTGATCAGACAAAGGATGTTGACCGCTCAGAGTCGACAAAAGTCCTACGCAGATCGGAAGCGTAGGACTGTCGAGTTCGAGGTCGGTGACAAGGTTTTTGTCAAGGTGTCGCCTTCCAAAGGAGTTTTCAGATTTGGTAAGCGTGGGAAGCTTAACCCTCGCTACGTGGGACCATTCGAGATTTTGGATAGAGTGGGATCTCTAGCGTACCGTTTGGCGTTGCCACCATCGGCTCACCCGGTGCATAACGTGTTCCACGTGTCTTTACTCAGAAAGTATGTGCCAGATGAGTCTCATGTGCTTAGTTATGAGGACATCGAGATTCAAGCTAATGGTACTTACGAAGAGTTGCCCGTGCGCATTTTGGAGCGTCGGGAGAAGCATTTGCGCAACAAGATCGTACCTTTGGTACGAGTGCTGTGGTCCAAGTCAGGGACCGAAGAAGTTACTTGGGAGACGTGGGAAACCGAGTCAGATATGCTCAGGCGTTTTCCCGAATTATTCTCGACCTAAGTTTCGGGGTCGAAACTTCTTGTAAGGGGGAGGAGATGTGATACCCCGTATTTTTGTAAGGTTATTTTGGGAATTATGGAATTTTCCCGAGTACCCGTTGTGTACGTCAGATTTAATTCAGGTAGCTTGAGACATTCTGTAATGTGCTCTATATCTGTAATATTTTTCTCAGTGAAATAATATACAGACAAGGTGCCTTGAATTTTAAATTGTCGTTCACGTACGATAATTTTTATCCCGGTTTATCGTCATGCTCGTTCAAAGCCGAATGGGCGGGAAAAGGGGAAAATGGCGACCGCCGTTCAGAAACGGCAACCGCCGTGGTTGGGCCCGAGGAGTCAGCTTGTCAGCTTCTAGCTGGCCGCGACAGACCTGGCAACGGCGACCGCCGCGTGCCCGCCGCAGGCAAAAACGGCGATCGCTGTGATTGTCCAGTGGGCATTGCCCGTTGGTCGCCGGCGGAAATCAAGGGCGTCAATCTTGCTTTCGGCCGCGTCTCAGGGTTTGGTTGATCGCTTCAGACACTTTGGCTATAAAAGGAGGTGTTGGGGGTGAGGTTTTGAGCCATCCCAGCACCAAACCTCTGCCAAATTCGCCTCTCGCCGGAGTTTTGTTTTCGCCGGTTTTCTTGTGCTCGCCGGAGGTCTCGCCGGTGTTGTTTTGGTGTGTTTCCAGAGTGCCTTTGTGAAGCTTTTGGTTAGCCTTGGAGGTTAGAAGCCAAAGCAAGTCGAAGGAGGCCAAACCGCTCGTGTTTTGGGGTGAGTTTCTCTCATTTCAGTCGGCCGTGTTCTTAACGGCGACCGCCGTGTTCTTCACGGCGACCGCCGCCAGTGCCCAGAACGCCTTCGTGGCTTTGGCTTGGTCGGTTGTCGTCGTTGCGTCTTTCCTTTCGTGTTCTTTCGCCGTGTTTAGATTCGTACTGTTTATGTCGGATCTAACTTAGGGTTCCTTTTATGGGTCGACTCGAAGGTCGTTGTGCTGTCAGAGCTGTACCGTGTCGAGCCCGAAATCCAGTGACGTCTTTAGACTATTCTGCGGAGTAAGGCAAGTGGCGGTTTGCTCTTGCTCTTTCGTTCCATATTTACATTAATTATCAGTAGTTTATCTGAGTAATTAATTTGGAATGAATATTCTGTTTGTCTGGAAATGGTTTTGATAAACTGTTTTGAAAATCATATAATAGGTTGTATATCTGCTAGAACAACGCTATTATCTGTGATCGCCTTTCGGGCCTTTATGTGGATTTATCCTGTAAATGTTGTGGTGCTGTAACTGTTTAGTTAGCACTGTTAGATAGGAACGTTACTCGGACTCTGTCCAGTCGTTTCTTTATAATCTGGTATCGGGATGGCTCGTCCACATCTGGTACTATTCTAAGATCATGATCGGTCTCTTACACATGTGTGTAGAGACAGGACACTTAGCTGGTGTCACAAACCTTTCGGTATACGTCACTCTCGACGAAACGTATACTAAGATGTGTCGTCCCATTGGTGGGGTACACATGTAAAAGTCTATAACGTGGTGTGTGTTTTTGGAACATAAACCAGATAAGTGCTATCTTGACGCACATAATTAATACACCTTGGGCGAGTAGTGCAGCTAAGTTCAGTGCAGCTAGGAAAACTCGTCTTGACTTGAATGTAGTACGTTCTCTTTCCAATCTGGATTCGCTGTAGGCGATAAGGTTGGTCGTGAACCGAAGCATCTCAGTCAGTTTTAAATCTTGGTTGAATGATTCTGTAACTTTCCAGATTTGTCAGTGCTTCCTTAAAGACTCATTTCAGTTGGAGTCTTCTTTCGAGTCGATTTCTGTGAAGATTCAGTCTTCCAGAATCTTCTCTTGTGCATACCTCTTGTGTATTCCAGTAGGAGTATGGTGGTTGACAAGCGTACTCGATTATTATTCGAGGGACGAAGAGTCTAACCTAATACAACTGCTTCAAACCATTCTGCTTTGTTCCCTTGCTAGTCTATTCATTTAGACTAACCAACCAATATTTTCCCTTGCATGGTTGGCTGGTGTCATCCGTTTGATTCGGCACATCAGTTAAGAAGTAGCTCAGAAGATTAGAAGGACTATGAAGTCGGCGGTGGTTTTTGAATGTTTTAATTATTTCTTTAATCAGGTTATGATCCTTTGGACAATAACTCCGATTGTAACTTACTTTCTTAGTCTTCCGCTGTGTTGAGTTTAAACTATGTTTTGACCTATTCGGGATTGGGTTGTAATCCCGTAACTCTTATTTCCTCGACAATGTTTGTTTTGGAATTAAATGCTTAATGTTTGAGTATCAATTGCATTTCATAAATTGTATTTATTTGGTAAAGCCTTGGGTGATCTCGGTAAGGAACACTGGGGTCACTGGCGGTAATACATTTCCAAAAGGGTTAAGTTTTGGGGGTGTTACATCTACGGCGCTGGTGTCCTTGGGGTGGCGCATCGCGGTGAACAGCATAAGGCATGTCTTGCCTCCTCTGCATTTCATCGCGCATGTCGAAGTACATGTTGGCCATGGCTGGGCCTTGGTTGAGCCTAGCTGGAGGGATCCAATCGGCTGGGCGGTCTTGTAACTCCATGGGATCACCGAGTGAGAGGTGGAAATTCCCAGGATTGATCATCCCTGAGTCCTCCATCTCTTCATCATCAAACTCCTCGAACTCGTCTTGGTGGAGAGGAGTGTGGGAGAAGTAGCCATCTGAGCCATAGTAAGGCGTCCGCGTACTTTGGTGGACCAGATGATCCTCCACGTTGAATGGGACTTGGGTGGGAGCATGGCGACGTTGATGCGGCACTGCGTCTTGGGCGCGATTGGATCGTCGCGGTCTGCCGTCGTCGCGTTCTGCTCGTCTGGCTCTGTCAGCTAGCGGTGTAGAGGCAATCTCGCGTTGGCGCCTTGTTCCTCTGACTTCGTACCTGTCATTGAAATCATAAGGTTCAGAAAACTCACCATGGGAAACCTCTTCCCGGTCGGATTCGGTTTCATCACGGACTGGTGTTGCATGTGGTGCATAGCGATCGCGATGCGAGACGTAGCCTTGGCGGCTTTCTATCATGGATTGGATCCGTTGAAGACGCGGTTGCAAGTTGGAGGATGAGGGCATCAATCCTTTGCCCTTGTCGACGCGTTGTTTGCTTGGCCCAACTTCTGTTTGTCGCGGTGCGACTAGAGGATCCATGGGTATTTGCAAAGTTGGTGTTGGTTGTACCATCGCAGCGCGTTCCCTTGCCTGGAATTCGGCAAGTTGGCGCCGAAGGGCTTGGATCTCGCGTTGTTCCTCCGAGAGCTCCAGAATGGGTTCTGTTGGAGGATTTGCAAGTGGCACCACTTCATGTTGGGCGAGCTGTTGTTGTTGTGGGGGATGATTGTTGCCGTCTCCTTGCACATTCCCACCAGTGGGTGCCATAAGGATACCTATAACAATATGTCCATCCATCGCGAGTAAAAATGCACAAAAGACAATATAAAACCAATGAACAAGTAAGCACTCAGCAAGTAGCAAGTGTTCACGTAGGATAGCGCGTTCTTTTGGCCTTGAGGGCGGCTAGTAGGCAAGCAAAGAAAGTGTGATATGCAAGAACAAAAGCAACGAAACCAAAAGAAAGAAGTCTTAACCTCTTGCGTAAAGAACGCGTACACACAAGACACACTTACACGCGTGACACTAGACGGTGGAGAGGTGAAGAAGATAAGCCTAGCCGTTGAGGGAAGAAGGTTGCCTTATTTTGGCTTTACTTCTCTTGTTTCTGAAAGTCGCGTTCTTTTTTTCTTTTCTTTTTGATATACAACTTGTTTTTTTTTTTGAAATTCAAATCCGAGATCTTAGTCTTAAATGAAGATCGGATAAAAATAAAATAAAATAAAATAAAAATAAACGGCTAAGTAACTTAAGGAAAGAAATCGCTAGATTTACGCGAGAGGAGAGAGAAAGTGTAATGCAGATTTATGACGGTCACACAAGCAAATATGGCAAGATATGAATGCGAGATTCACGCGAGCAATTAAGGCAATTTTTGAATTAATTACGCAGATTTCAGGCAAACAAATCACACAATTTTCGCTAGGTGATCAAACAATTATCAGCCAAGAGATTCTCTTATAGACACCGATGGGACAAGCATGTGTATGAGAGAGAAAAAAATTTAGTGATTATGGCGGAAGCAAGGATGATGGGTGAGTTAAAAAAAATCGTGAACAATTGAGAACTTGATAAGCGACTTACAAGATCAAAGGCTCTGATGCCAGTTGATGCGTTCCTACTAGTAGTGAAGGATCGATGATCTTGTTTGGGAAGTCGCACGCGTTTTGTTGGAGGTTGGTAGTGTGGAACGCGTGGTGTAGAAGGTGGCAGCGGAGGAGAGTGACTCGAAAGAGATCGAATTCTTTGGCTGTAGCGTCGGCAGTGGGTTGGATAATCTCGATAAAGATCGAGTGGTGGCCGTAGCGTCGGCGGCGGAGGAAGGAGTTGAGAAGACAGAGAGTGTTTGACGTTCGATCAAAGGGGAGGAGGCAAATTACTCTCAATACTCAGGCTTTGATTAAAATGAACGTCACCTAATATAGAAGAACGAGTTGTCCTTTTATGCTAGGTCGCGGAACTCGGATGGGCCGAGTCTTGACTAGTGGGCTGGCCCACGCGACATGCGTGGAACACACGCCCCAAAAGGAAATAAAAACACTAATGTCTTAAGAGAATACATTCCGTTCAACAGAACGCGTTCATTGGATGGTTGAGAGAAGACAGACAGAGAACGCGTTCTCTGGGCTTGTTTGAATACGCTTCAAAGAGAACGCGATGTCTTGTGTGCCCTGGCTGGCGACGACGCGAGCAATCAAGGATTGCGTTGCGTTGGCGATGGCTTTAGCGCGTGCTCTTGTGATCGGGCCTTCTGAGCGAATGCTCATAGCCTCTTCTTCCTCTGTGGCATTCATGGTGGGTAGGGGCGCATCAATCCCGTTGGCACATATCACCACACCGACCATCCCCAAAATCTTCAAAACACCTAATCCAGACGATATTCAGACGATGAACGAATTACCCTTAGAAGAAGTCGTCTCAGCAAAAGTAGGCGACCATACAGAAGAAGACTTGGTGGGCGACCAGGACGATTGGACCACGCTTTAGATCAAGTGGCTCAAGGACGGAATACTCCCAACAGACAAGACAGAAGCCAAAAGACTTAAGGTACAAGCCATAACTTTTGATCTAACAGATAATGTCCTATTCAAACGATATGTCACATGCTTATACCTACGTTGCCTCAAAAAAGTTGAAGTATAACACGTCCTACAATCCTTACACGACGGAGAATGTGGAAATCACACCGGAGGACGCAGCCTGTCCGGCAAAGCTTTTAGGACAGGTTACTATTGGCCTATAATGAACAAAGACGCAATCGACTATGTCAGAAAATGCGACGCCTGCCAAAGGCACGCGCCCATCACTCACCAGCCATCAGAGATACTTCACCCAACTCTAGCACCATGGCCATTCATGCGATGGGGAATGGACATCGTCGGGAAACTACCACCAGCATCAGGACAACGCGTCTTCTTCCTTACCATGACCGATTATTTCTCTAAATGGATAGAAGCCGAAGCATATCGAGAGGTAAAAGAAAAGCACGTCATCTCATTCATAAAATGTAATATTCTATGCAGATTTGGTGTCCCTTCAGAAATCGTATGCAATAATGGCTCCCACTTCATTGATAGTAAGACGCGATCCTTCTGTAAACAATGGAACATCACACTGGTCACGTCCACGCCGAGATACCCACAATCCAATGGTCAAGCAGAATCCAGCAATAAAATCATCATCAACAATCTCAAAAAATGTCTCACAGGGGCAAAAGGCAAGTGGGCTGACGAGCTCCCCTTGATACTATGGTCCGACAGGACGACACCAAAGAACGCAACAAGGCAAAGCCCCTTCTCATTGGTCTACGGGAGCGAGGCGGTCATCCCCACTGAGCTACTCGTCCCAACTGCCAGATATGGACTCCAAACCCCATAGCAAAACGACGTCGAAATAGCTCACAATCTCGACACCATAAACGAGACCAGAGAGAAAGCCATAATCCGAATTGTCCAATACCAGCAACAAGTCACCCGGAGCTATAACAAAAATGTCTGAGCTAAAGTCTTCAAGTTAGGAGACTGGGTCATAAGGAAAACATTCCAGAACACCAAAGATCCAACCGACGGGAAGCTGGCACCCCAATGGGAAGAACCTTACCTCATCAAAGAAGTCGTCGGACAAGGAGCATATCGACTAGAAACCAAGGACAGACAGCCAATTCCTAGAAGTTGGAATGCGACCCGCTTAAAGTTGTATCATTTCTAAACCTTTCTTTCCTTTACATTTCCTATACATCTATTCGATTACACTTGTTTGAATAACGTCACTGACTTAAGCATCGGAGGGCCGTTGGGTCACCCCCCAACGGTCACCCCAAGATCTTTCTTTTTTGTACTCTTAACACAATTTGAACAGGAACGAGAGGCCTCGAAGACAAACATGACATTCAAACTCAAAAGGATATCCTTACTATGTACAAAATAGCGCTTACAACATACAAATCGATCGACACACAGGGAATAGAAAAAAACAAAACGAAACATTCTATTTTACAAGGCTTGTCTTATCCAAGGTACTCGTCTTTACCATATATTACAAACTACTCTTCCCTAGACAAACAGAGTATGCCACATTAACGTTTACAATTACAGGTCGTTACGACCAAACATTTCGTGTCGTGGCCAAGGCGCAATCGACAAATCCACCTGCAAAAAACACACAAATACAAGGTACGTAGAAAGTACTAAAACACTTACAAAATACGCGACCCGTGAAGGTGGACGGGTCGCCAAAACATTATCCATCCCATCTCCACGATGGGGCACGAAACACTATAATAAAAGTACCTAAAAAGTCAGAATGTTTTAAGGCGAATACACACAGCCTTCACACATACTAAGACTCATCCGATTTCACATTGGTTTGCACAGGATCGTCTTCCTTATCATTTGTCGCTTCAGGGAGAATTTTTGGCACATCTTCGGCCTCCACAACCGCTTCGGAATCAGCCTCGTCCTTTTAGTTGTCATCTCCTCCTCCCAAGCCAGCCAATTTGAAGAGCTCGTCACCAGGATTGCCTTCAGGGTACAAGAGATCCAGATTGGCTCTCTCCCTTTTGACCTCCCAATCTACATGAGTACCGGCGGCAAACTCCTCCATCATCTCAATATGAGACTTCAAACAATAATAAGTCCCTACGTCGCCAGCAGTCCGAGCATCTTTCTCACGACGCTTTTCAGCTTCCTCGACTTGAGATTGAAGTTCCTCCTTGATCGACATCAACTCTTTCTCGACGGCTCTCACACGATCCTTGGCAGCTTTCGCCTAACTCTCCACCTGTGCAATTCGCATGTCGGACCTATCACTCAGTTCTTGAATGGTAGAAAAGGCGACCATTGAATACTGAAAAGCCTACATTTCACACAACATGTAATCAGTTTCTGAAAATATAGAGAAGAAAAAGCTCGAACATGGAATCTTCTACTACTTACTTTCCAAGTTCCAACTACAGCTTCGTCCATACAATCAATGGGGGAAAGGTCTCCGATCTCTTTCTTGGCTTCCGGATCGACGAATCGAATCAAATCACTCGTTGCTCTCTCTTTTAGCATCCCCGGCGGGGAATCTAAAGCGATCGACGCCTTTCTCTTCGCCCCTGATGTCTTGGACGATGGAGAATCTAAGGTGATCACTCCAATAGACGGTCGAGCCTTGATGATAGCCCTTGAAGAAGACGCCTTAGCAGCCGGCAGCTTTTGCTCCAAAAGACTCTTTCCCGACAAACGAGCATCGGACCGTCCGCCGCGAGACGCTGATAAAATAGCACAACACCATAAGCATATGAAAACTCCGAAAACCAACCATACGCATACCTGCATGAACGAACAAGTGCCTTTGGAGACGGATGCGAAAGGCGCTGACCTCTCGGCAGGATCGGATATTAAGAAATTGACGTTCTTGAAATATCTCTCTGATTCTGGAAGTTTGAGTAAAGCACTGGTCACCGCCTCAAAATCCCCCGGGTTCTCTTGATTCATGCACTGCGATAAAAAACACGTAAGCAAGGGTTTAGAAGATTTCCGGCGAAGAAAATCGAGGGGAGAACACAATACCTGTTTTTCTCCAGTCTGAAAGCAAAAAGGAACAATCAACCCCCCTTTTGAGCGACTTACGCTCTACAAAGAAGAAACGAGTTCTCCACCCACGATCATTAACATCTAGGTTTAAAGATAAAGGCTTTGTGTCACGACGAAGGCGTAATTGAAATCTAGAAGAACCCCGACTACTTAGGTAGTAAGAGTACCACAAAGCGTCAAAATCGAAATCAAATTTAACACCGGCGGAAACAAGATCGATTACCCTAAGCAGACGCCAAGTATGAGGCATGACCTGACAAGGGGCAAGCCTCATGACAGAAAGAAAGTTCCTAACTAGATTAGAAAACGGAAAGGAATGACCAATCTTAAAAGGGTATTCAAAGAAACGAACCCAATCTCCATGGTACCAATCGGCTCGCTGGGAGAGGGGAAGATGCGCCACAGTACCTATAGGGAACTGACCAACTTCAAGAATCTTATCCAACTCGGATTGGGTTAGGATTCCCCCTACGAAATCAAAACAACTAAGGAGCCCTAAGGGCGTGAAGGCATTTTCATCCTCAGAAGGACCTCCAGACGCGATCCTACTGCTCCTAGACCTTGAAGACGCCATGAAAGCAGTGAAAAAAGAAGATCGGTGAAAATTTGAAAAAGGGAAATTACCTTGACAAGGACGTGAGACTCTGTGGTGACAAGAAATCCAATTGAAGGTTATTTAAAGCAGTAAATCGCCTCATCTGTGGTCAAAACGATGGGCCACTCACAAGGCGCAACGACTGCCCGCGGTCTGCAGAAGAATTAGGAGAAGATTTCGCCAGACTGAAGATCAAACCGTCTCCTCAGAAACCGTTTCTTTTCCTCCGGCCCACTTTGATCTTGGGGCAATTGTTGGGCTCAGAATTCACCATCGGAAATAGGGCCGGCCCAAATGACAAGTGAGTCGGGCCACGATCTGAGGAAGGTAGCAATTTGAGGAACGTTGGAACGGTTGAGAGAATATCGGACGAGCGAGGCGACGACTTGACGAAATCCCTAGAATCTCGGACGACAACGGATTGATTAGTTTAGTCTCGTAATTATGTATAAAAAAGGGTTAACTCTGCTCTTGTAACAAATCATCATTCCCACTGAATACAAGCTATAATTCTTTACTCTCTCACTCACTTTACGGTTATTCTCTAGCTCAGTTTTTCATTTCGGTATTGAAGCGATCGACGACTAAAACATCTGATTCGACCGATCTCTTGCTCGAAGAAGATAAGCTTACCTTTGTATCTATTTAATCTAATTTCGTCTAAATATTTGTTTGATTTGGATCATTCAGATATAATCGATATTGTTATTGTCTAGTTGTCCTTTTTAAGGCGATTCAGGTCGGATCGATCTTTTCGCCCCAAAACACCCATGATTTCCACTTCCCCGACCAGTGTCTCCACGCAATAAACCTAACCTTAGAAGCTGTGGAACCCACTTTCATCTTCATAGTTTTCTGCTTCATCCCTTTCTTGGGGTTCATGAGAGGTTTTTTGGATAGTTGGGTTCCTTTCACTGGGTTTGACATTGTCATCGATTTCCATTTCCGGATTCCACTTTGCTTCAAATTCATCGTTATGCGGTGGAAATTCCAGGACTCAAAGATGTGGGTTTGGGTTTAGAGAGCTGAACAGTCTAAAACATGGCTAAATTTGAAATGGAACGGGCAGAGGAAACTTTTTTCCCTCATAAGCCATAACGAACCACCCATCAAATTTTGTAGCCTATTTATGGATCCTTTCATGTAGAGCTCCTTTGGTTCTCATTTTGCGAAATCAAAAATGAGAATGATTGATTTTCAGAATTTTGTTTGTTAAGTATTGGAATGATTTGAATTTCATTCCAAAGAAGGAATGATTTCAAGATTATTAAAGAATTTGATTTCATAAAAAATATTGAGGTCAAGAATTAATCCGACATGAAAAATCTATTCCAACTAGATATGTTAAAAATTAACCCGATCTGAAAACCCGACATGATCCAAACTTTTTAGGGTCGAGACCCGACCCGAAAATCACATGGTCAAGAAGAACGCGACTCGAACTCGACCCAAACTCAAAGAAACCGTTATTTCATATATTATCTCATTTATATTAAATATTATGATTATTTTATTAAATAATTAACTAAAATTTATTATTTTATTAAATAATATTTATTAATAATTTTTAATTTTTTTAATTTTTTATTATTTTATTATTCATGATCTTTATTATTTTATTATTCATAATATTTATTATTTATAATATTATTATTTTTTATTAAATATTTTTTTTTATTAAATAATATTAGTATTTTATAAATATTATTTTATTTAATAATCTTTTTAAATTTAAAAAAATACAATAATAAAAAAAATGGACACTTTCAACCCTTTGTCAACCCGGGTCAAACCCATTATGACCCAATTCTGATTCCGACAATATACCAAATGACAAGGTACATAAATTGGAAATGAGTCATTCCTGATCCTATTTCGATTCCAACATGATTCATGGTTCATACCAAACGAGCCAAGTCTTACTTGCTTATTTTATATTTTAAACCTTAAATTAGGGGTTAATAATTAAGGTTTATGGTTTCTAATTTAAGATTTAGGGTTTATTTTTTTAAGGTTTAGGATACAAGGTTTTAGGGTTTAGGATTTATGATATAGGGTTTATATTTTAGGATTTAGAGTTTATGTTTTAGGGGTTAGGGTTTATATTTTAGGATTTAGGGTATAAAATAAACAAATTTAACCTATAGGGTACATAGAAAGGAACATAGAAGGGGTACAAAAGATTTAATCTCGAGACTAGAGTAGAGTACTATATCTGATCAATTTTAATTTTTTAAATTTGTGTGTGGTATTTACGAGTTATTGCTAATTTAGCGTTTTTAAAAATTCGCATTGTAATTTTTAAGTTTCCTAAATTATGCGTGATCTCCTCAAATATTATAAAAAGTTAAAAATAATTACAAATTATCCATATTTTAAACTTAATTTAATTAAATTATCATATCTTTGTGGTATTTAAATAAACACTTGGTCTTTATTTTTTATAAAACAACAAAATTTAGTAATTTTTTAAGGAAAATTTAAGAGATCTGCTCTTATTTACGCATTTTATGACATTATGATTATTATTTTTTTAAAAATTATCCTAGTGTTATATATGTTAATTAAAACAACTTTTTATATAAACCTACCTTTATGAAAAAAATGATCTCCCATAAAACGTCATAGAGTAACTTTTACAAAATCCCAAATTTTAAATATTGTTTTTGAAAGAAAAAATGATTTATTCAGAATACCATGTACTTTTGATAGTTGAAAAAAGGCATTATTGAAAAGGAAATTTGAATAAGAGTGTATTTGTATACAAACAAATAAATTATATTATTACTTTAAAAAAAATGTTGTAATTTAAAATGTATAAATAAGAGTAGCTTTTAAAAATTTCCCTACAAAAAATATAAAATTTGGCGGTCTTATAAAAAAATGAATATGGGTGTTTTTTTAAATGCCACAAAAATATTATGATTTTATTAAATTATGTTTAATATATAGATATTTTGTAATAATTGTTTTCTTTTTCTAATGCTTGATGGTATCAGACAAAATTTGTAAATCTTCATGATTACCACACAGATTTTTTAAAAACTTTGGACACCACGTGGAATTCGCAATACCTCATGGCACCACATTATGTTATTATATGCACAATGTTTCATGTGTTTGTGCACTACATTTAATATGGTTGTGCATTTAATTTCCATGTGTTTGTACATAACAATTATATTACAAATAATTCACGTAGAATTTTCCTTTTTTGCTAATTTTTTTAAAAATATAAATGATTAGAATAATCATATTCATGAGAGATTGAGAGACTATCCTTATCAGTAAATAAGAGATAATGTTATAGCAATTCAAAATTGAGTGGGCTATCACATACGTTTGCGCACGGTGCACAAGTTTGTGCATTGTGGTGCACAAGGCAATAAGGTGCATGTACAATTCAGTGCAATCAGGTGTACAAATATTTTGGTGCACAATTGTGTGTTACATCAGCGCATAATTGGTTTTCCCCATTGACCCACCGGAGCTCCGACGTTGACCACCGTTGACCGAATGTTAACCACCGTTGACCGTGTTGACCAGTCCTTGATTGGTAAGTGCACAAGAGTACACATAATTGTACATCGCTTTGGATGTGCATCATGTTACGAATAATTGTGCATCATGTTACAAATAAATGTTCATAAAGAAAATTGTGCACCATATTGCATATAATTGTGCAATGAGATAAAATGTGAATTGGGAAAAGTGCGACATTAGATTAGGTCTCAAAGTTGCTCAGTCTAGACTAAATTTGTTACTCTTGGCAAAGAAGGGGACCATATTACAAATAATTGTGCACCACAGTTAATGTGTTTGTACATCACACTTTTCTTCATTTGTGCATCACATTGTTCGTTTATTTATGCACCATATTATGTTATTATATGCACAATGTTTCATGTGTTTGTGCACTACATTTCATGTGGTTGTGCATTTCATTTTCATATGTTTGTACATAACAATTATGTTATATTTGTACATCACATTTCATATTTTATGCACAGTATTTCATATTTCTGTGCACATTGTATTTAAAAAAGGGATTTTTAGATAAAATCACCATTTAAATAAGGTTTTTTTTTTCACCAACCACCATTTTTTTTTATAAAACCACCCTTTAAACTCATAATCTATCTATCTATATATAAAAGTTGACATATTTGTCACAATTAATGACTTCTCTTGTACACAATTTTCTTTATGTTATATTAAAATCTATCTTACAAAACCAATTATTTCTAATCTTCTATCTTAATAAATGTATTTAATCAATATTTTTTTTCAAAACTCTTTTCCAACCTTTTTAATAAATATAAGATTTGTTTATCAATGCTCACATATAAATATAATATTTTATCTATTCGTTTTCAAAATATGAGTTGGAAACTAACAGGTGTCTGCAACATACATGCAAAATGAGGAGAACATAAATCAAAATAATCCTACACTTTGGTTTTGTATTAGCTCAATGTATCGACTTGAAATAACACATAAATAGTGATTGTTTAAACTACTTCCATATAGTAATTTGATATGTGATGTAATTATACAATTTTTTTAATAAAGCTCACAATGTGATTTTGTATCATCTCATTTTACATTAAAAACATACTTCATCCGTTAATCTTTTATTGTCCTTGTATATATATATATATATCATTTCTCTATTTAAAAATCAACTGTAAATTACGATAAATTTAATTGTGCAAATTTCTTAAAATACACTAATATATTAAAAATATTAACTAATTTAATTATAAATAAAATGCAATTAAACATGTCATGGATGATGCATAGCACGAGTGAAAATGTAACTACTAACTAGTGTTAACGACAAACCACCCTTCACTAACTTTCTGTCGGTTACGTTTGTGAAATAAGAAGTAAATTTTATTAAAACAAAAACAAGTTAATTACTAATTTAAGGCCAACAAAGAGAATCATTACTAGTATTACCTCCGATTTTTATTAAGGGTATATTTACTTGTAATAGTCTAATTTTTATTAAGGTTAAATTGAAAGGGCCATAAATATATAATTGTTTATTGTGAAATATAAAGTCATGTCACTTAATGTCTATAAGTCCATAACATATTATTACACATAAATATATATAGTTGCTAAATAGCGTCCGAGTGCTTTTACTTTTTAGCGTTCGGATGCGGTCCGTCACGGCCTGAGACGCACCGTCCGTGACAGACCAAGACGCTCCGTCCGTGATGGACCGCGACGCTCCGTCCGTGACAGACCAAACCTTCAAACACCAAATCACTATTTTACTCTCAGACAAAAACTCTCATATATCGTGGCATATCATGATGATGGTTTGCACCCGGGCGCTAGAGGGGATGATTCAACAATGTTTAGTTACGATGAGGTACATTTTTATGTTATTGTTTCAAACTTTGAGTTATTATGAAATTGCTAATACATGTAGATGAAAGTTGTGATATTTACTCTATTTGCAAGTTAATTAAAAATCACAACTTGCATGTTAGTTTGAGATTTTTTTGGATCTAGAAGGATGTTTGATAAGTATGTTAGATAATATATGTAGGTAAATGTTAGTGTTTATAACTTGATAAATTATAAGTGTAAATTTTTTATTTGACCGCTCTCGATTTGTGTAAAAGAACAATGTCGAACAACTAGGATGTATAGGTGTCCCTATCTGATGATTCACCATTGTCGAGTATATATACCTTGTGGACTCGTCATCATCACAATTCTGCGTCTCATTTGATTGATCCGTTTCTTTTCCGTTTGCTCGATTGCAAGCCTACCTCCAAAGTCAAAGTTCGACGTGGTCGCAAGTGAATTGTGAATTTGTATGATTCCAATTAGTGCATTGTCATGCTTTGATGGCTACTGGCTAGGATATTTCATACTGACCGTTTCATAAGACAATTATACTTTTTGTCATGATGTACTATTTTTTTTGGATATTTTGATTTGTATGTCACCTTAAGATAACTTATAGACATGTTTTGCGACTCATAGTGTACGATACAGAATGGTAGGAATTGGCCCATGATGATACAGAATTATAGGAATTGGTTGGTTCCAAATAAACATAAACATCTAACAAAAGAGTTCATGTCGATTCCAAATAAACATAAATATCCAACAAGGAGTTTACGTCGGTTCCAAATAAACATAAACATCCAACAAAAAGTTTACGTCAGTTCCAAATAAAAATAAACATCCAACAAACGTCGGTTCTAAATAAAAATAAACATCCAACAAAGGTTGTATGTGTCGGACGGGCCGTATGTCCCGGACGGGTCATATGTCACCGCCCCCTCCTATTAAATTTGACGGTGCTGCATTGTCGGGATTTGTTTGCTTGGCTTTTGACTTCGCCGTGTATAAGTGATATCGAGCAAACCCTCGCGCGAAACATCTCTCCTACGTACACACCCAGATCTAGTGTTGTCATCCATCTGCAACATAAATAACAAAATACATAAGTTCATTGTCTTCGCAGGACATCAGTTCATTCATTCGCAGATCATCAATTCGTTCACAAAAACGAAAAATTTATACCATGTGAATGTAAATCTATCTAAATGATATCCATTACACATTTTATTGATCTATAAACCTTAAAGTTCGGATCTATAACTCAAATTTTGGACTATAATACCCAAAATTAAAATTTCCAAACCCTAGGTACGAATTCATGCTTTTACATGTGAAATTTGCAAAAACAAACAACAAAACTTACATTTTTAGGGAGATGGTTGATTGGTTCTTCAAATGTGCCCTTTCTAGATCCGAATTGATCGATGTGTTTAATGGGTTGATTTGTAATGAAAATGAGGGTGTTCTTGGCTAGGAAGAGAGGAAAGAAAGAAAGGGTGGGAAAGTGAGGAAGAGAATGAGAGTGGTATGTGTGTAATTTTGAAAGAAATTCTTATATAGGTTTAAAGTGAACTCTAAATAGTAACTAATGGGGTGCTCTATATAGCAATGACCATTTATCTTTGTTTATTGTAAAATAAAAGTTCATCACTTCAACTTACAATTGAAGTATGTGCAATAGTATGCTATGGACAGTTTATTAGGACACTTTTAATAAATTAAAAATCAAAATGTAATATTCAATTCATTATGGTTCAAATTATATAATCCGCTAGTAAAAAAATACATGATAAAAAAACCTACTGAAAATTAAGTAACAAGAACTTTTATTTTACAATATCACCAACAATACAAAGTAGTTCCACTATACTAGAATAAAATCAACCAATTGATTATGAAAAAACTAGGGCAATCCTGACAAAACAAGAATTAAAGTCTCCATGTTATCAATTTTAAAAAGAATGTATCGAATACCCAAAAGCTAACCTAATTTGGCATAGTTAGGGTTCAAAGAAACTGATAACATAATTACGAGTCAATATTATTTACCTATAGAACACTACACAGTGCGACTTGGTCTTGTTCGTTGATTTGCTTTTGTCTTTCACTGGATGTCAAGCATCTTTGTCTTGTGTATTTTGGAGTGGGCAAGTTACTAGGAGATTAATAATAAATTATCTTGTATAAATTTAAAAGGGTTTATTAAAAAGAAGCGTATATTAAAAGGGTTTTGGCTGGACGTTTGGCTCGTTGAAGGCAACTTATCGCAGGCCCTTAACCAGAGCCTTTGTGAGGAGGTTCGGGATCTCATTGTGCATGATTATTGGATCATGGGATGTGGGTGGGCTGGGATGTTCTTGCGCCTGTTCTACCTCCTTCTATAATGCTAAAGTTGGTTGTTGTGGCTATTATTGAGGAGTTGGAGGATTCGGATGTGATCAGCTGGGCTCCTACCTCTTCTGGTATGTATTCCATTGCTTCTGCCTATAACCTTATTCATAGTCTGTGTGTTGGGGTGAGCTCTGGTGCTACTATATTTAACATCTTATGGAAGCTTAGAATTCATGAGCGCGTTTGTATGTTCATTTGGTTAGTGGTCCATGGACGTATTCTTACGAATGTTGAACGTGTTTGCCGACATCTTGCGATGTCAGCCTTGTGTGTGTCATGTGGTACTAGTGATGAGTCTTTGGGGCATTTGTTTAGAGATTGTGCTTTTGCTAAAGATTTTTGGGGAAAAGTTGATTTTCCATATTCTCGTGCGCGCTGAATTTCTAAGTAAGGAGCTTGCCCTTTGGTTGCTAAAAAACTTGTGTGTTTCCTCCTCCGCTGCTGGAGTTAATGATTGGTCTGGCTTCTTTGCGTCGGCCTTGTGGTACATTTGGAAGTGGCGCAATATGAGGGTGTTTAACAATGATGATTTCCATGGTGATAAAGCTTTATTTATTAAGGCTTTTCATGATGAGTATTGCTATGCTTCTGATAGTTTGGGTCCCCATTCCTCTAGACAAATTTGTATTGAGCACCCGATTTGTTGGGAGAGGCCGAGTATGGGTTGGATCAAGGTTAATTCAGATGACATTGCTACGGCGGGTGGGGTCCTTCAAAATTCGGACGGACAATGGATTTATGGGTACGTTCATCACATTGGTATTGCTACTGTTCCTATGGCTGAGTTATGGGGAATTCTACATGGTCTTCGTTCTGCTTGGGATTGGGGATTCCGTCAGGTGATCGTGAAGTCGGACTCACAATTGGCAATTTTGTTGCTTTCGAAGACTCTGGACCGTTGTCACCCTCTTTTTAGCCTGGTAGCTTAGTGTCAAGGTTTCCTTCGTAGAGATTGGTCTATCCAGTGTCATCACATTTTTAGGGAGGCAAATTCTCTTGCTGACCATTTAGCTAGTATTGTTTTTTTATTTTCTCTAGGTTTTCATGTTCTAAACGAACCTCCTATTAGTATTGGTTTATTTCTTTTTGATGATGTTAGGGGAAGGGCTATCTCCCGTTCTATAACTACTTAGCCCAATTTTTCATTCAATAAATTTTGAAGAGTGTCGTCTCTTCTTCAATAAAAAAAAAGAAGCGTATATTTGAAAAGAGTAGAGAATTTACCTTCCTTACGATGGGCATAACGAAAGTTTAATGGGAGGTGGTTTGTTTCATTAATTATGGGTTTAAAGGGTAATTTTATATTAAAAAAAGGTAAATTAAAGGGTGATTTTGTGAAAAGACTTCTATTTAAAGGTGGTTTTGTCTAAAAAATTATATAAAAAAATAAAGGAACGTAAAAGAGAAATATAAATGGAAGACATAGATTCACTACACGAACATGAATATAGTGATCTTTGGTTGAAGGAAATGACAACAACGACCGAGGTATCTTTTATATTCATTATTGTAATGGAGTATCTTTCTCGTATCCTAGCTAGAGAAGCTCAAAGAACTAATCAAAAAGTTGGTATCCAGCTGACACGAAATGGAACTTGTATTCCCTTTCTCACTTTCACTGATGACACCCTAATTTTTGTTAATGTCACCCAACTCAATATGCATTATATTCAAGACTTATTACAAACTTTTAGCCGCATTTCTGGATTATCAATTAACTTCCAAAAAAGCTCTTTACAAACATCCTCCAATATCAACATTTCACAAACCTCATCTCTTGCATCTATTCTTAATATTCAAGCCACCAAATCTATGGAGAAATACCTGCGTATCCTTATTGTCAGAGGACGTGTCAAAGAGGAAATCTTTGATGATTACATTCAAACCCTTCAAAAACAATTATCTAGTGGAAGGCCAACACTTTATCTCATGTTGGACGTCTTGTTCTTATTCAATCAAATCTATGTCCCAAAATTAGCTTCTTAATGCAGAGCTTCTTACTACCAACCTCTGTTTGCAATGATATGGATAAAATCATTAAAGATTTTTTTTGGAACAAAGCTAACCCTAGATATCGCTCTTTGATAGGTTGTAATTCAATTTGTCAACCTAAACCCTTTGGGGGTTGGGTCTTCATACCATTCATGAAATGAATAAATCCTTTCAGATGAAATTATTATGGAAAATTTTGATAGAAACAAGCAATTTATGGGTTCGAATCATTACTGAAAAATATCTTACTTTTGTAGATTTATTTTCTTATCGTAAGAAAGTCAAACAATCTTGGCAATTTTCACGACTCCTACACATCTTAGATGAATTCTGAAAAGGTTTTGATTGGGAACTTGAAAATGGCAAAACGATAAAATTCTGGTCAGACTCTTGGATTCCCAACTATGACCTTTTTTCTTATTTTACCAACAAAATTGACCCCTATATTACTGTATCCTCTTTCATTAACCAATCGAACCAATGGAATATACCTTATCTTCAAACATTATTACTCGAACATATTATCATAAAAATATATAATATACACATCCCATCCACACCGTTGGAAGACCGATTAGTTTGGAAATTCAATTTGGATGGTAATTCACAATACGTTCTACACATACACTGAATCAATCAACCCGCAATAATCCACAAACACATTTGTACGCTTGGATTTGGAAATTGAAGATTCCCCCGAAAATTCAAAACTTTATTTGGAAAGCATTGGTGGACGCTGTCCCAACCACAAAACGACTAAACAGACACTTTTCTACTGTTTTTTCTACATGCACACTATGCCAAACTGATGATGAAAATCTCAATCACTTTTTCTTCACCTGCCCATTTACGAAAGCAATGATATCTAACATTGAATCTAAACTTAATTTGTTTTCGATCTCTTCAATTCACATTTGACTTTCACTTCAGCTTTGATTATTTTAGACAATCAAATTCAAATCCTATTCCATTACTTTTTTGTGGTGGACAATTTGGAATCATCGAAACACACTCAATTTTAGATAGCCTAATAATACTATCAGTATGTGCCCCTTAGAACAAGCTTGGCGATATTTTCAAGACTGGACCACCACTGTCACTAAAACAGCATCCATAAGGCGGAATCGTGCACTGTACACTAACCACACTTGGAAAAAACACCTCCTAACTGGTTTAAATTAAACTTTGATGGCTCTAGAAAAACTGATGACACTTCACACTTTGGATACATCTTAAGAGATCATAATGGAAAAGTTATTTCCTTTCATCGGAACAAATTCCTCCTACTTTTGTACTTCGTTGCGAAGCACTGGCAATACTTTTTGGCATCTAAGTTGCTGCTAGACTCAATATCAAACAATTAATTATCGAATGAGATAACTTATTAGTAATTAACTTTAACCGAGGAATCTAAAAAGTTCATTGGGAAATTCATTCTATTATTATGGATGATTCTTCTTTGCTTTTGTCTTTTGATTTTTTTCAAGTCTTCCACTGTTTCCGTGAGGCTAATCGAGCTGCTGATTTCTTGGCCACACACCCCATTCCGACTACTGCTCTTCAAAAGTTTCAGCAACTCATCTCCCCAACCATAGATAGTTGACTCATTTCATCCTTTGCTTGATGTTAGATATGAGTTCATAAATCTGAACTCTACCTTTAATTCTTTTTATATTCAATTTATAAAAATCATCCATTGGAATGATTTAGGACAGTCATCCTCTTAGATGAACCCTAATATTTATTTGTTACAAAAAAAATGAGGTATAAAAGGTGTAATATTAGTAACGACCCAACCGTCCCAAAATACGCCCATTATCATCTCTAACTAGTGTATTACCCGTGCCATGCACGGGTATGGTGAGAAATATAAAATTTAAAATATCTCACAAGATGTATAGTTTACGTTTAATTAATTTAAGTTTTACATTGTTAGAACATTACATGTATTCCGTCAAAAAAGTTATTGTATATTTGTATGAAAAAGAAAAATACACTTATCGTGAATAATATCGTAACCTAATAAGTTTGATAGTTTATACAATGGTGGAGATGTGTGTACCATAAAAGGATAGTCATGTGCTTGATGCGAATATATTAAACTTGAAAATTATCTAATAATTATTTGTAAAATTGAAAACACTATTATATGTGATAAGCATAATAAATATATGATAGAGATTAGTCAAATAAAATAAATTAATAATTAGAAGTATAGATAAAATAACACATATGAAAACAACTTTTTAGTGTTTTTTATAAAATATTTGCACAACATTTTTTCATATTTCTTCTTTAAAAAATAAAACTAATTTATATTAAAGTATCGTTACATATAAAATTAGGTTAAATAGTTGTAAGTGATTGATTATACATATTATGCACCTTTTTATCCATATATTAAAATTTGTAAACTTATAAATGCCCAAATCTAAATTTAAATATGAGAATGATCATGATAATGCATGTATGACATTTTCTAATGCTTCGTGATTGTAGGATCGTAGATTCAACAATATTTGCAAATATTTGATGTTCTTCATAATGCTCCATGATAACCAAGCGGGATTTAAAAATATTCATGATCATCACGTGAAATTACCGAAGATGTTGATCACACAAAATTCATAAAACCTTGTGGCTATTATGCAGAATTTTCAAAAACAAATTTATAGGTTTTTTGTTTTAATAAAATGACTTTTAGATACATAGTTGTAGGATTGTAGGTTCAACAATACTATGTGTATTAAAAGAAAATATGTTTGACAACACATTATATTAAAATTAATTAAATAAATATGTAAGTATCTAAATTGGCCACAAAATATCTAATTTGAGTTTTCGTACTTCGCATCAGTTTGGATAAGGTTAAGAATCGCAAGATTGATACTATTAATTTTTAAAATATGCAGAATATTATCTTTGGTTAGTTCGTGGAATTTTATGTTAATTTATCATGTGATTATTATTGAATAAAGTCAATATATTCAATATTTATTTCATTTAGAATGGTTTTCATACGTATATATATTCATATTACGTACTTTGGTATATCTAGTTTGTTAACTAAATGTAAAAAAAAAAATTAGTTTTAAAAAACTAAAATATGGTTGAAGTAATTGTAAGTACCAAAATGAATAATATAAAATGTTTTAAAAATATATTTGCACATGATCGAAGAATCAAATACTGTTAAGATTTATGCTCAAAAAATCATTGCTAAGATTTATTTATTTTAAAATTGATTTAATTATTGATATAATAATAGATTAAGAAAACTAAAAAAATGGGTCTAGAATTGTTCTGGTGGCTCAAAAGGAAAAACTTTAATATATATATATATATTCTTACATGAGTTTAGTTCAATATATCTAATTTAATGACGTGATAAGAATTTGAAAACCAATGAGAAATTAATAGTGTCATGATTTACTAAGTTGATAGCTTAATGTACATAAGTTTTCTACATATAGTATGTTAACAATCTAGACTCAAGAGTGCTTTGAAACTATAGTAAAATTTCATTATAAAACAATGACAAATGCAAATCAAATATGAGATTTGAAAGACCATCTAATAAATGAAATTCTTATATTTAGAACTCTTTTCTCCTAGTACTCAAGAAAAAATAGTATTTATCAACATAATATATTAAAATATATATTGTAAATGAAGGGGGTCATGTTAAAGAATGTAGTTGATTGCAGAATAGATCGATTGAAGAAGAAATAATATAACACCTAAGACGCTCTAAGTTATAATTTATTTCATTTTATCTATAAATGAATCACCTATTTAATATCAAACAAATCTCAAAAATTAATGACATGTATATTAATTTTTATATATAAACTTTTCTACTAAAATAATTGGAGGATTAGATGTTAACATATATGTAAGTTTTAGTATAATTTAATAGTTGACAATCTAAAAAAAAATATTATTATGATTTGTTGGTTAGAACTTGACAGTTCTTGTTAATAGGTAAAAAAAAGTTAATTAATATTATGAAAGTCAATTATCATAAGATCAATCATAAAATATCGATATAAAATCTCAACCTTGAATCTCAAGTTTAAAATTTTAAATTAGATATGTTAAAATTACGTAAGTTTGGTTGCGTTAGCAAAAAGAATTTAAATAAGTTTGAACTTTGAATTAGAAATGATAATTCAAATCCACAATATCTATATCTTGAGACTTGGTTAAGAATTATGATGTATATTTTGTTAAATTATTAATATAATAATAAACTAAAAAATAAAAAAAATACCTTAACAACTTGGACATAAAAACACTCTCATGGCTCAAAAAGTGTGAGCTTTAATATATATATATAAATAGATAGATATATAGATAGATATTATAATGGATTTGGGTAAATGATTTACGATTTAATAGAAAAAAGAAAGAAATGTAATATTGATGATGAATGATGAGATATAATCGATGAAGATAATATAAAATTAGAAAGTTAAAAACATAAATATGTCAATGTAAATAGTTGGTGTCACAATCTCAACAACAATTATATCTTTTTTCGGAAGATATTGTGATGAAGATTACAATTATGTACCGAACACTTATTATTCTAAAATTTTAAAGCTAAAAATATAATTTTAAATTTTGATGCACAAAAATAACGGGTGAAAACTTTTTAAAATTTAAAAATGAATTGTCAAGTCAATCAACATTCGAGTGAGGATTTAATGAATATAAGATGTATTTTTTATATAAGTTTAGTAGAAAATCTATTATATATTATTTTGACATATATTATAAGCTTATTGTATGTGTAATTTGTAGAAATCAAATTTTATAAAAAAGTTGTATGTAGTTTTTAAATATTTGAAGTTAGTAATA
The DNA here is from genome assembly GCA_027886185.1 of Rheum nobile. NCBI lineage: Eukaryota > Viridiplantae > Streptophyta > Magnoliopsida > Caryophyllales > Polygonaceae > Rheum > Rheum nobile. Next base: position 6,046,278 of record WOAB01000506.1, on the reverse strand, counting down.
ATTAGATTTTGTGATTTAAAATTTTAAATATTTGAAGTTAGTTGTAATTAGATATTGTGATTTAAATTAAATAGAATTGTTAATAAAAAAAAGTGGATTAATCACAAATTGACACATAGGATTTGTGGGGCTAGAATCAATATAGTGGCTCTAAATTCTTTTGCTTTAATAAATAGAGTCCGTTTCGGGTGCGAAATATGCTTACCGTGCGAAGTGCGAAACGGTCGCGTTCATTCGCGTTCATAAATTGACACCACATGTTCATTATCTGGGCGGTAATGTTCATTATCTGGAAGGTAATATTCCAGGGACGGTACTCTTAAAAAAAAGGGGGGAAAGAGTGAATAGTGATGCGGTGGCATAATCGTAAATACGGCAAACTTTTTTTTTTTTTTTCGGTCAACATTTTTTTTTTATTATTGTCTCTGATCGTTCTGGAATAGACAATTATTGGCGTTCACATATAAGTACTACATGTTCATTTTATGTGTCGTAAAAGTTCACATATAACATGATCATGTTCCAACACATGTCTTTGAACATTCAGTGCTTATTTGTGAATGTGAATGTACAAATAAATGAACATTTAGTGCTTATTTATGAACCTTCTATATAGGCTATTCCAGAATGATCAGGGGACGAAAACGGGAAAAAAAATGTTGACAAAAAAAAACGGCCGAGATCGCTTCGCATTTCGCACGGGAACCCAAATCTTAATGTATATATATATATAGATATAGATAATACGGAGAAGCATCAAATGAGAATAGTAAAATAGGAGAGAAATGAGAATAAAAGGAGGTCGTCGGATCGGAGTGGAATCAACGCTCCAGATTAGACTTTCATTAAAAGCCATATAATTCGGGCGTGCCGAATTTTTCGGCCGTATTATTCGCGTTTTATTGGCGAATAATACGGATTTTGGCTTTTTTTTTTGCTGGGTACTTTTTTTGTTCCCTGGCATTGAACAATTATGTTCAACGCTTTGAACACTTGCATCCAGGACCATGAACACTGATGTTTCAAGCCTTGAACACTTGTGATTTTGCTTATTTTTTTGTTGGGCACTTTTTTTGTTCGCTGTCATTGAACAACGCCTTGAACATATTTTTGATGTTCATCGCTGTTCTCATAAATTTCATCACTTTCATACAAGATGTTCAATATTCTAGCCGAATTTTACCCGTATTTCCCCCCAATTTTTACCGAAGTTTTTCCGTATTATACGCATTTTGGGGGGGGAATATTTTTCACTCGCTGTGCACATATTTTCGATGTTCATCACTTTTTCCATAAATGTTCACCACTTTCATACAATATGTTCACTGTTTCAGTCGAATTTTACCCGTATTTCCCCCCAATTTTACCCAAATTTTTATTAAGCGCATTTTTTTTGGAAAAACGCTTTCAGTCGTTGTGAACATATTTTTGATATTCATCACTTTATCCATAAAGGTTCACCACTTTTAATCCAGATGTTTTATACTAGTATACTGTGATGAACATCTACGAGCAAAACAGTGAACATTTATGTTCAATGAAGGGTTGTGAACAAATTTTTGTTCATCACTTTGTCCATAATTTTTCACCACTTTCATTCTAGATGCTCACTATATTGTGATGAACATTTACGAATAAAATAACGAATATTTGTGCTCACTGAGGGGTTGTGAATATTTTTTTGATGTCCATCATTTATTTTACACAAACATGTGAACAACTATGCCTACATGTGCATCACAAAATACACAAGAAAAAAGTACATTTTACTTACTTTAAACTTGATTTTATATTAAAGATTACTAATATTGCGTCATATAAACATGCAGTGAACATTAAATAATTATTTTTATAAAGATTTGAGAGTTTAGAAAGGAAAAAAGAAAGAATAAAAACACTAGAAAATTCAATATTTTTTAGTGTAAAGTGGCGAACATCGTTGTATACTACGATGAACATATACGAACAAAACAGTGAACATCCGTGTTAACTGGGAACAGACACGCGCGCGAGGGAGGAAACGCTGCTGATACATACGTTCTCAGTTCTCTCCTAAAATTTGGTTCTCACCAGAACCGGATCCTAGATAATACTTCATTATATAAATTATGTGAGCGTGTAGAAATACAGTCAGACTAACTCATAAACAGTGACTTGTTTAGCGTACCTTACCAAAATACGCACATAAATTATATATTCGAAAATCATCTCCATTATGACACATTATAAATAGTGACTTTTAAAAATCGACTTATGATACCAAAAGACAAAATGACATAGGATTGTTTCTTTGACAACATATATTTTCTTATAAACTTTCGTATTATCTCGTTGGTGAACATATTCATGTAAGTACAGTATTGTTCCATACCTTATATTATAAGCTTTTGTGTACGGAGACATTGATGTTGGGAGGGGTCTACCACTTCGTGTGTCAACAGTACCCTGATCTAAACGTAAAGCGACTCTGGCCGATCGAACCAGGTGATTAAGACCGAAAAAATGGCTTCTATATCAATTATTTTGTATAATATCTATGTCACCAAATAAACCCCCACGACTTGTTTAGCGTACCTTATCAACATACAACATATTTTATCAATGTCACGAAGAGTCGAGGATAAAAGTTTTTACTCCCTCTGTCCCAAAATTAGAATCCACTTTCAATTTTAGCACAAGAATTAAGGCAATGTGAAAGTACAATTAGAATGTGCAGAGTTTTATAGGGAAAATACAATGGCAGAGTGAGTAATCCATATTGATCCACAGAAAAACAGAAAACTAAAGTCCACAGATTGTTCCAGCAATCTGAATACAGAGAAGACGAGGCCTCCAGGTATAAGTACCCCCAAATTTTCAGTAAACCAATCTTAAGCTTCAACTTAAAAAAATCTCAGAGAAGAGAGTGAGAGAGAGCATCATTGCCCATCCTTGACTTCGGACTTTGATTTAAATGATGCTTGGTTTCCACATTATAAAGACATTGATGATGTCGAACAAGAACATGAAGAAGCTGACATCCAAATTGATCTTAACATACCAGTTGGGGACATGGAAGAAGGTGATCTTCTTTTTTATCTTAACATGGAACCAGAAGATTCTTTTTGATCTTAACATGGAACCAGAAGATCAAGAGGAATATCAGCAACCAGATGCAGAGGCCACAAGTCATCATCAGTCATCATCTAATGGAGAAACAGAGCATCAAACACATGTAGCAAGTCATCATCAGCCACCAAAGAGGCTCAGCAGTGATCAACGAACGCAGATACTACAATGGCTTTTATGCAGATCAACAAATGGACATCTTAAGCGTGGAGCAGTAAATGTTGTTGCACAACATTTCAGTGTATCAAAAAGGAGCATAAGCAGAATATGGAGTACAAGCAAGCAACAGAGAAATGCAAATCAGAGGTATAATGTCAGTACAAAGTATCACAATGCTGGTAGAAAGAGAGTTCAAGTAGTAGATGATCAAATCAAAGCAATCAATATGGGAGACATATCATGCATAAGGGACTTAGCTTTCAAGCTAAGCATTTCAAAGAGCACAGTACATAGGATGGTTAAAAAGGGACATATAAAGGCTCATTCAAATCCACTACATCCTTCATTGAAGGATGCAAACAAGAAGACAAGGTTTGAATGGATTTTAATGCTACTACAAGGAGATACAGCAGAGACAAAGAGGCAGTATTATCCAATGTATGATTTCGTTCACTTGGATGAGAAGTGGTTTAATCAGAGCAAGAAGTCACACAGAGTATATCTAGCACATGATGAGAGGGGCAAGTACAGAGCTACAAGTTCAAGCAAATTCATACCCAAAGTCATGTTCACTGCTGCTGTGGAAAGACCAAGATTTAATGCAGAGGGACAATGCACATTTGAAGGAAAGATTGGTATCTTCCCATTCACTTACAAGGAGACAGCAAAAAGAAAATCCAAAAACAGAGAGAAGGGGACTATTGTTACTAGGATAGTTGAATCAGTCAACAAGGAAGTGACAAGGAGCATGCTAATCAATCAGATTGTTCCAGCAATCAAGGCAAAATGGCCAGCAGATGGAGGGGAGAAAGTTATATTCATTCAGTAAGATAATGCAATGGCCCGTATAACTCAGCATGATGCACAATGGCATGAGGTACATAAACAAGATGGTTTCACTTTCATTTTAATTCAACAACCTCCTAATAGTCCTGATTTAAACATCTTAGACCTAGGTTTTTTTAGAAGTATTCAGTCATTGTTGCATAAAAAGATGCCTAAGGATGTTGACAAGATGCTAGAGGCAGTTGATGAAGCATTTTATGAGCTAGACCCCAAAACACTAAGTAATGTATGGATGTCACTCCAATATGTAATGAATGAGATATTAAAGGTGAAATGAGGAAATGAATGTGATCTGCCACATGTAAATAAGAAGAGGCTGGAGGCTCTAGAAAACATGCAAAGGGAAATAACTGCACCACTTTGGGCTGTGATAGAAGCATGGGATGTTATGTGTTTCGGTCTCCCAAAACATGAGTCAGAGCAGATCTAGGTAGAAAGGCGGACGAAGTTCTCTTGCTCGCTGAATATCGGATCGTCGCGGAACTTTAGAAGCTGTCGTGGGTGAATCCGCGGGCGCGGTTTGGCTTTCCACGGGCACTGAAAACGTTGTTGTTGCTGCGTGTGCGAGTCGAGCGTGGTTCGAACGAGGGGGATCTCGGCTAGGGCCGAGAGCCACGTTGGTGAGTGGGGTTCGTATTCAGTGGTGTTGGGTTCGGAGGACTTGCTCGTGGGTTAGGGGGGCCGGTTAGGGCGGTTCGGTGATGACTCAGTTGAAGGAGCTAGACCTAGGGGACGGGAGCTTGGCTCAACGACAGCGCTAGGCTTTAACTCTCAATTCAACTTGTTTATTAATTAGGGTTAGGCTGGCTTATATAGCATCCAAAACAAGGTTCTTGCCCAATGGGCCTAAAAGTATAAGTGGATCGGCCCTCTTGGAACAAGAGAGGCCCGACATCCAAAAATAAAAACTTGCTAAAAATGGCAACATCTAAAAATAGCAAATACTAAAAACGATAACTTTCCAAACTTAGAAACATTCTAAGAATGGAAACTGCTAAGAAGGGAAACTGATAAATACGAAAAACTACTAAAAATAGAAAGTGTCTCAGAATGTCTCAAAATTGGCATGTGAGTGTCACAATACCAAAGTAACTCAAATGACACTCGTAGTGTTGAGGAATGTCGTGTCCGGGGTCACATCAGGATGCAATTCATGGTGGTGCATAAGAAACTGAAGCAGAGACAACAACAAATGCATTGCAAGAGACTCAAGAAACTGAATAGGAAGCAAGGTCATCATGAGCAAGCAGACCCCTACATATATGTATTTTTTGGTGTAAACTGTTGTGGTAAGCTTCTATTTTTCACATAACTAGGAGGTTATGTTAAAAGTAGAAACTTTTTTGTAAGTTACAACAGAAACAATTCAATGGTCATCAAGCAACAATTTTTTGAAGAATTGCAACTCAGTAACAAGGCAAATAAGAAGAATAATCTCAGATGCTCCCAAACATCATTGACACAACTCAAATCTCACACCATTAATATATCAATAAGTCTCAATTCAGTCAATTAAGACTGGTTTCTTATGGCATATTAGAGCATGGTTTTTGTATAATTGCATCTCAGTAATAAAAGACTTCATCATTGATCACAATTACAGAAATAAAGCATCAAACACATCTCAAGAATTGCATCTCAGTAACAAGTCCACTTTCAATTTTACCACAAAAATTAAGGCAATGTGAAAGTCCAATTAGAATGTGCAGAGTTTTGCAGGGAAAGTACACTGGCAGAGTGAGTAATCAATACAAAACAAAGGCAACCAATAACATTCAAGTAGTACACAATAACAACCAATAGAAAAATAGAAAACTGAAGTCCACAGAGATATTGTACCCATGGACAAAGATATAGATCATAATTTCCCTCCATGTATAAAAACTGAAAATTTTCAGTAAACCAATCTTAAGACTTCATCATTGATCACAATAACTTTTATAGCCTCAATTCAACCAATGAAAGATCACAATAACTAATCTCAGATGTCCCCAAACATCATTGACACAACTCAAATCTCACAACATTAATATACATATAAGCCTCAATTCAGTCAATTAAGACTGATTTCTTATGGCATATTAGAACATGATTTTTGCAGAATTGCATCTCAGTCATAAAAATACTTCATCATTGATCACAATTACAGAAACAAAGCATCAAACACATCAAAGAACAGATAAGAAGAATAATCTCAGATGTCCTCAAACATCATTGATACAAATCCAATCTCACAACATTAATATACATATAAGCCTCAATGTCAGAATTTCATCTCAGGATTCATCAAAACACAGGCAACAAGCCTCAACACAGGGGACATCACTCAAACAGAACACATGCAACATGCCTTAACACAGGAGACAAACAACACCTGAACATCACTCAAACACAGCACATGCAACAAGCCTTAACACAGGGGACAAACAGCACCTGGACATCACTCAAACACAACACAAGCAACAAGCCTAACATCATATCATCATCCATATGGGACACAAAACATGGATTACTCACAAAAACCATCTTTAGATCCACATGCCTTAACACAGAGACATGCAAAAAAACAACAGCTCATCAACCACAAAGTGCATGCACCCATTTAACAACAACTCATCAACCACAAAGTGCATGCACCCATTTAACAGCAGCTCATCAACCACAAAAAACAATCATCCATAAACCATCAACAAATTAGCCTTAATAGATCAAGGACAAAGGGGACTTATCATTTCATTTTTTCGGCGTCTCCTCAGGGGACTTAGGAGGCTGATCAGCCGCCACTTCGTCTTCTAGGGTTTCCGAGGACTTATCTCTTCCCTCCACAGCTGGATCTCCATCTTCGTCGTCACTGTAGGTATGATTTCCATCACAATCACCACCCCACTCGCATTTGGGATAGTCGGAGCAAGCATAGGAATTAGATCGGGGAGAACTCAGGGGACCCTCAGATGAGAAGCACAAATCTGGATTCATCTTTAGATGGGACATGCAAAATCCAGAAGACGAAGAGATGAAATCGGAAGTCCAGAGAAGACGAGGGGAGGAAATCCAGAGAAGACGAAGAGATGAAATCCAGAGAAAAGGAAGAGTTTGCAGAGAAGAAACCCTAGAAGAAGGAGAGGGTTCGAGCTTAGGAAGATACAGAGCGGCACAACTGGGAAATGGAGGAAGAAACCCTAAAAGAATAGAGAGTTCGAGAGCTGCAGAGTGAGAGAGAGTAAATGAGTGTGGTTGGAGAGTAAGAGAGAGAGAGAGTGGTTGAAGAGAGTAATGAGAGAAAAGTGGGTATTGAAAAATGGATAATATTGGTTATTGGACCACCCAATAAGAAAATAAGACAAATATTTTAAGACGTCTAAAATAGAATACTGGACTCTAATTTTGGGACGGAGGGAGTAAACCACATCAAGTTAGGTAAAGAATGATTTTGATTAGGACATTATATGACAAGCATAGTATAGAAATTGACAGTATCTTTCTATAAAAAAAAAGAAAAAAAAAGAGGAATTGATAGTCTCTTTATATAGTTAAAATAATATATCGACCAATAGGAAACGACCAACTTAGTAAGGCCAATCAGATCTCAACACGTATTCATTCCAACTGACGTGGCAGCCTATTTGGACAAATTGGAAGGAAAGAACAAAACGGAAAGCCCAGACAGAGACTTTCTTTCTGTAAGTTGCAACAGAGAGAGAAAGAAAGGAGGCGAGCGTTAGCGGATCGAAATCCAACAGAAGGATCTTCGCGGCGTCAGAAGATCTCTTCAATCTTCACAGGGAGCAGAAGAGAGCGAGAGATGGAGTTGTAGAGTCAATTCGGGTCGGGTTTGTGGATCAGGTTGTGAATTCGCCGTGTTCTAGTCCTAGAAGCTTCCTCACGGGGCCCAAATAGTTGCTTTATAGAGCGATAGGAGGCGGTACATGCTGTGGTAGATTTGATCTCGGTTTGGATTGCGGATCGGGTTGAAGTAAATTGATTTGAGTGTGTATTGCATAGAAGGAGGAGCAAATATGATAGAGTGGCTGAAGCAGATGAAGAACGCCTTCGGGGCTTCGTTCCTCTGGCTCATATGCTTGGTGTACTTTACCCAGGTCTCAATTCACTCTCCCTCAGCTCAAATTTGCAAAAAAATACTGAAAAAGAGAACCTTTGATATATGTTTCTCGGTTCTTATAGTTATTGATTTGTGAAACTAGAAATGAATGGGGCATGTTCTTGTGGGAATTGATGTATAATTTCTCAATTGTTAGGATTTTATTTCATCGTTTGTTATAGAGTTTAAGTGGAGTGATCGAGATGATGGGCATTCATCTAGAAGTTGGAACTGCTGAATCTTATTCAACCTTAGACCGGAATGAATTATTGCTTTTTACAATGGCTGGATGCTTGGATGTAGTTTAACAGGTTAAAAATGTGGCTATCACTTTCCTGTTGATGTCAATGTATGCAAACTATATAGGGTAATTTACGTAAAACCACTTGTTAAGTACATTGTTATTCACAATTAAAGCCAAAATTACAACAAAGCAGCGTATTGTGTGGCAAAGGCCACCCATCCCCAATATTCTGCTATGGTTTTGTGAGCATTCCGCTAAGCAGTTTAGTGTGTGTTTGGTAAGCTGATAAGTGCTTATAAGGCTGATAAGGTAACCGTTAATATCCCGTTTTCTTTTGTCGTTTTTGTGTGTGTTTGGTAAACAGTTATGTGCCAAGGTGATACTGTACTGATTATGAACACATACTGTAAACGGTTAATTACCAAACATGGCCTTAGGAATTTAAGCTTATAAATAGAATATGTGGTCTTGGTGACATTTTGTTCATCAAATAAAGTTCAATATGTGGTTTTGTGAATGTACGGTATTTAATGGATGGTTTTTGTAATTTCCCCTATTATATTGACTGAAATAAAATGCTCTTTTTTTTCTCTTCATTTTAGTTTGTTTGAAATAGTTGGAATTGAAACCCAGTTAAACCAGGTGTCGATGCTTAATCACCTTGTGTGTTGTCTTATTTGAGTATTTGTATCCACAGGGTTTTAAATCCTTTGTATGGACAGCGGTTTCCTACATGCTGAAGGATGAGCTGAAATGTTCCCCTTCAGTATCCCAATTTGTCATCTCAGTAGCATTTGTCCCCTGGAGCGTAAAACCATTATACGGGTAAGGTTTCTCCTGATGATTTGTTATGGGTGGTATTCACAGAGACAGATCTTAGAAAGTTCAACTGCCAAAAGAGATCTCTTAGGATTGAATTGAGTATCAAATTTTAAGCAACTGTTTGTTGCATCATAAAATGAATTTATCTTATAGGTTGGTCTTATAATGGTTCCATCTTTTAAAAGACAGTGGAATTATTGGATTATCACACTAAAATCATTTAGTGTCATCTTGAACCCCTTTCCACCTTCCCTTGATGTTCTAAATTCATCAAGTTCGATAAGAAAAAAAACTATTGAGTTTGGTAGTTGAAGATTGAGTAGAAATGTCATCTAAGAGTCAAGCCAGTGACCTTATTGCTGTCGTGGAGGTTCAAGAGCTGAATTGTATTGTTTGCTTGTTCTTAAACATTTTATTCACTAACTGTATATTTTTGAAGTTCTGATTCTTTTGTTGTATCTATACCTGTTCACTTTGCACTGCAGAATTTTGTCTGATTGTATACCAATAAAAGGGAGGAGAAGGATTCCGTATATAGCTATTGCAACGGTGCTATCCTTTTTCCCATGGATCATCTTAGGTGTAAATATGTCTCTGAGAACTTCACGGACTCTTCTTATGGTGTTCTTAACTCTACAAAATATAGGCTCAGCCATGGCTGATGTTGTAGTTGATGCCATGATTGCTGAAGCAGTAAGATTTGAGCGGTATGTTCACTACTATTTTTTTCCCACTTTCTATAAATCTCTATATGTATTGTAGTAAACTGTAAACTTATATTACTTTGTATCATATAATAATTTCTCACCTTGTAGCAAGCAACATATTGGATATATGAATAAGTTGACTTTAAAAAATCACATCACATTGTAGGAAGCACGAGGCGTCAACACTCATACTTGTCTCAATGTTCTTTTCTACCAAAAAAAAAATGTTATTTCTTAATTTAAAACTTCATTTCGTTTGTGTAGGTTAGGAAAAGAAAGATCCTATACTGGCCAACCTTTGTTTCTTATTTGAGACCTGGCCAATCGCTTCAACTTTAATGTCTATAGTAACTCATGTAACCTGGATACTAAGGTCCATTCTTCAGTTTCGGTATTGCCCTTTCTGCTTTACAGCAAACAGCAGGTTTGAAGTAATTAGCAATGAACCCTATTCATCGGTGATGTCTGTGATTACCCTAAGCCTAAGGTTAAAGAAGTTGCTCAACATGCCCCTTTTAGTTGAGTGTGGTGTCTGTGGTGACCCTTAGGTTTGAAAAAATATTCATTTACAGAAATAGTACTCATGTATGTGTATATTCTCTAGAAGCCCAAAACCAAAAGAGAGGGCACTAAAATCAACCAACTAAAACCTATATTGTTTCCCTGCTTGTTTGCTGGACAGAATAGCTTTGCCTTAGTCCACAGCCTGCTGTATCTGTGTTAGTTGTATTATCGTTTTCACGAAATTGTTCCAGCATTGTAAAGGTGTTCTGCATGGGAAGATATATATGCTCTGCAACTTGCTGTGACCAAATTACTGTCGTGCTTTCTGAATTTCAGGACTATTCTTCTTGTTCTTCATTAACTCCTTCCATTCTTTTTGTTTTCCCTCCTCCTATTCCTTGTTAGCTCTTTTCAATGTAATCCTTCTTTCTGGTCTCTGCTAGCATTTTGGTTTCGCATTAGCTCCGCTGTCCTTTTCTGCATTCTTTTTACATATTCCCTTGCCCAAATTTTAGACATGTTTGACCAAAGGTAGGCATCTAATTGTACTTCAGCTTTTGTTCCTTTCATCCCCCCTACCTCTTCCAGTCAAATGGCATAAAAATGTTAGTTTTGATCAGCAACCAGTTCTATGGTAGCCTTTGTGGCTGTCCTGACATTCTATAAGGTAAATGGGAATGGGACCTTTCCAGAATTACTCTCTATCCTGCTTTACAAGTTGCGAGACCATCAAGCGTGGTGGTTGTACAGGCACTTCCATAAAGTGGCATGATTCTCCTATGTTTATCATTCAACCTAAAATGTTTCGCTTAAATTTTTTACTTTTATGGACGTTTTAGTTCTAGGAATAAGGGTTATTCTTCAGTACAAAATGGAATTCAAAAGTAATCTTTCCATGGTTCCATTCCATGCCTTCCATCTCAAAATACATTTCTGGCATCTTGAATTCTCCCTGAAGTATGGCACATCCCCGTCATCGAAACCAAGTTATACTTAAAATTTTGCATCTACTGGTTCTTAATTTGGTGTCAAAATCATCTTTTCCCGCAAGTTTGATCAAGGGAATTGTTTTCCCTATACCTGTGAACATTTTTCTTTCTACAGTAATTATCTAAATTTTCTTACTTATTGTCAAATTCTCTGCATCTCTGGATTGAGTAATAGGATCACTTCCAAGGGTGTTTCAACTGCAGTCTTCTTATAGCTCCATCAGCACATGGTTCCCATCTTCTCATTTCTCATTTCAATAATGTATATGCCCTTCCGAGCTGTCACTTGCATGGGATCCAGTATATCTAGAAGCTCCATTGGTTTTAGATGGAGGGTAGATATTTGTTTATTCCTCGGGGTTTTTATATATTATTGCTCATCCTGCTTGTTTGATCTTTTATTGTCACCTCGAGTTTCACCTATTATAATATGGGAGCTGCAAGTCTAGCTGAATCTAGCTAGGGTTAGGCTGGTGTTGCACAAATCCCTCTTTTGCATGTCCTTTTACCTGCTTCTGGCCTTCAGGTCATCCTTTGATTCCTTTCTCATTCTGCAATGCAGTTAGATTTATATTTCATTGGAGGAGATTCTCTCTTGTTTTTCTCATATTGCTGGAGGTGTTCTTGTTTTCACATTTTTCTCAAGGACAAGATCATGATTCTATTTTTAATACAAAATTTATAGCTCTTTCCTAGCCCATTTGATCCATCTTAAGCAATATTTGAGTTCTTACTAAGATTTTAATTAGCTCTTTAGCATTAGTTTAAAAGGTTCTTGGAGATTTGTGCCCAACTATGCTAATTTAGATCCTGGATTTTTTTTTTCCTATGAATTTTTTGGTAGAATCTCAATATATGCAAATAACTATTTGGTCCTGAAAATACTTATAAAACGATGAGAAATTATTCACTTGTAAACCTACTGTATTGCTATATTGGTGGCAGTGGGTTCTTATACCTTGTTGGCTTGTTGTCTTACTAATTTTCTATCATCTAGTTGATTTGGTTGTAAAAGCAATAGATTGATAATTTTGAGATGAAAACTAGTACATCTTACATATGTTGAGGGATTCTTGACAGGGCTAAATTTGCTGGTGATCTCCAATCACTCTCTTGGCTTTCCATGGCATTTGGAGGAATTTGTGGTAGCGTTCTAGGAGGATATGCACTCGACAACTTACAGACTGAGACCATTTTTCTGCTGTTTGCTGCACTCCCAGCTCTACAACTTGTATCATGCAGTCTGGTTGAAGAGAAACCTGTAGACAGTGTATCTGAAGTTTCTCATCAGAAGAATGAAAATGGTGACGAAGCAAATGGGGAGGACAATGCATCAGCTGATAACTCTAGAGCGAGAAGACGGAAAAAGAATCACAAGAGTAAAGCAAAGAGGGAGAATACCTCTGCCAAATATGACATTTCAAGAAAGAATGGCTCATTGACGTTGAAGTGGTTCTATTCATTCAAGAGTGCTGCTTACAGTTTATTTTGTGCATTTAAGCAGCCGATGATTCTGAGGTAACTATATGGAACATTTGAAATCTACTTCATCTAGTTCCTCCTTATACCCTTCCCCCCTTTTGCAGTTATTCTTTATCAAAAAAATTTCTTACTTTGTTAACCTGGTTCTGGTTTCGGGAAGGCTAGACCTATAACATGGTTCTTCCTTGCCCATATTACCGTCCCAAATCTCTCTACAATCACGTTCTACTACCAGACAGAATTCTTGAAACTCGACGCATCCTTCCTGGGGACAGCACGCGTTATTGGCTGGATAGGCCTCATGATAGGAACATTCATTTACAATCGGTACTTGAAGAATATGAAGCTCCGGAGAATTCTCATGTATACCACTCGCTCTCCTGCTATAATTTTTCGTAATACCCTTCACTGGGTAGGAATATTTTTTCCTAATCTGAGATGCTGATAAATCATCCATTGGTGTATTGATATATGACACAGGTGGGCACATATTGGCTTGTCTGCTTTGACCCTTCTGGACATGGTGTTAGTGTCCCGACTTAACGTTTCTTTTGGCATCTCGGATAAGATTATGGTGATGTCCGGGTCTGCTCTCGCAGATGCAATCAATCAATTCAAGTATGTTTCCTATCCACATCGTTTCTTTACATTTTTGTGTGGCTTTTCTTATCATTATTTGTCAGTTCACATCAGAAACATAGTACTGGCATGACATGATATCATGACTCAGTGATGAAAAAGGTGCGCCCACCTAGGGTGAGGCGCAGCCTGTGTGGCCAGGCACCCCTCAGGCGCCCTAGGCGGGGCCTAGGCGCCAAGGCGCGCCTAAGGCGCAGGCGAGCGCCTCTTCCAAATCTGTTGAAGTTCAACAGATTTTTTGCTTTTTGAAATTTTAAATTGACTTTTTAAAAGATTTTATCTTTAAATAACAGATTTTATATCTTCTCTCCCTTATTATCCTAGGAAATAGTAGATTTTATATCTTCTCTTCCTTAATTATCCTAGGAAATAGTAGACATTAATTATTTTCTTTTCCTAAGTAGGCTAAGATCCCTAACTAAATCAATAATGATAAGATCTTCTATATTCTCTCCAGTCTCCTCTCCTCTTCCATAAATGCCTAGTACGTACAACATAAAGTCATAAAACATGTTCTCTCTAGTCTCTTCCTCCTATATTCTCCTCTTCCTCTGTCTTCTATACATGAGTTCTGTACAGCAGTTGTGTGGCTAGGCGCGCGCCCAGGTGCGCCTAGGCGCCTGGGGCTCCTAGCGCCTGGGTGCGCCTAACGCCTTTTTCATCACTGTCATGACTCATGAGTTTGAGTCCCAAAAATGGTGAACTTGATAATAATCACCCTTTATATAGGCCATTTTGGACAAAACTACCCTTTAAGATAAAAGCTGGTTTTGTGAAGTTTACCCTTAATAAAAAGAAAATTTTGCTGTTCCTTTGGCCTATTAATGGTTGCCTAACTGCTTATCATATCCAATGATTGTTCTTGTTGTATGCATCAGGTTCATGCCATTTCTGATCCTATCAGGAAAGCTATGTCCACCAGGGATCGAGGGCACACTCTTCGCCCTTTTCATGTCCATCAACAACTTGGGGGTCACACTTGGCTCGTTCGTTGGTGCTGGGTTAGCTTCGTTGCTCAACATATCTTCGGGCTCCTTCGACAAGCTTCTCCTGGGAACTACGATTCAGTTCTTCTGCACCTTCATCCCGGTGGCTTTCTTGTTCCTGATACCAAAGGAAGCCACCGGCATATCCGAGTAGTAGCCCCTGCAATGCAGGCAGATCATCTGCTCAAGTACAAAACTTGATGATTCCTCAGTCTGATTGATACAGAAAGATGATGATGAATTATTTTGACAAATTGAAACCCAAGAAGGATTTTTTGTGAGGCCTTTTGGAGTTGAAAGAAACATTAGTGCTGATCATACTTAGAGAACTTAGGAAAAGGCAGTCGTGTCACATTGATAGTGCTGTCAATTGGTCTTATATCAGTTCAATGAGCTCAGTCTATAATTTGCATTGGGGTGCGAATTTGTTCTATTACTTAACTGGATCTTTGTGTGGACTCAGACACTCAGTACTCACCAATGCATTTTCTATTTACTTGTATTTGTCTATTTGATTATCATGCATTAAATAAAGGAAGTATGTTACTATGTTCATCTCATGTTTTTTTGTTTTTTGTGTGTCCAGCCTTTCTGGGAGTATAGCATGGTTATATATAATATAGTATTGTAGTGTAATATTATGCATTTTTTAGGGTAATCCAAAACAAGAAGAAGAAATTATGCGGATTGTAGTTATTAGCCTGCTAGGGCCTAGGTGCAACTGATTTGAAAATCCGTGTAATAGTTTTCAAGTGACTCTTAATAAAATCATAAGAGAGATAAAAATTTATAACCTCAAAATTGACAAGTCATAATGATATCAAAACTGGAAAATTGAGCGAAGACCTCAAAATTGACAAGTCATAATGATATCAAAACTGGAAAAATTGAGCGAAGAGAATAAAGATATTCTATGAACCCCTATCCTATGAACAAATATATTTGGAGTTATAACTCCACGAACAATCTTTATCTGTACTATCCGTACTATTTACATAGTTTGTCTGTTTTTGTCCTTACTTCTACGTATATGCACTGTATAAGCTTACGAGTTACTTTGCTTTTCCCTTATGAGAAAATGCATTTGAACACCAGAAATGTTGATGCTTGTAAGACACACAGGTTTTTGAAACTTTTACGTGATTACTCTAAAAATTTGTTGGTTGACCGACCAGAATCATCAACTATAATGTTGATTGACCCACCAGAGTCATCGACTAAAACCAAAAACACAGTTGAACACCTTTCTTTGTATATGATTACATGCGAACAATTGTATGAATGAAATAGATTTACACTTTGTATCTTGAATCTCTACAATCCGAAGAACAAAGATACATCATGGTACCTTAACCAGTGTGATAACAATGTCAAAAATGAAATGACAGATACATGTATTTACTCCCTCCATTTGCTAACAAAACATTCTCTGCTTTGGAAAATTGATAGCAATATCATAAATGAAATGATAAGTTTATGCATTTACTTCCTCAAAACACTAACAATACACCTATTGTGTTGGAAAATTAAAATTGAAAGTCAAAGAGCTTTAGAACATTGGATGCGAAGCCATTGTATGTAGAAAGGAATCTCCTCTGAGATCTATCAACATAAGGAACTCTGGGAGGCTCATTATGACTATTTGAAGGTTTGCACTAAAAAAAACTAACATTACTATGAACGACGGAACAAGACCCCTAATTGTCTTTGGATATGGGGCAATCTTTCAATTGATTTTTTATGAAGATCACAACATGGAATTGTCGTGGAATCGGGAAGAAAAAACCTTCTGGATGGATGTTGAATCCTTCTGCAAAATTGAAAGAATTCAATTAATTGCACTCTTTGAGACAAAAACAAACAAAGAACCAAGCGAAAAAGTGTGGAGAAAAGCGGGATTTGACCAATTCTACTGTGTCCCGGCTACGGGTTTCTCATGTGGTATCTATGTTATGTGGAAAACCTACCAACTTACAATTGAACTCCTTGAAATTGACTACATTGAAACAAGATTTATCACTATCAAATATACAAATCAGCTCACGAACAAAAAACTTATGTTGATCCTAACTTATGTTCCACCCAATGAATCTGCAAAAACTGTATTCTGGAATGGACTCACCTCCTTTATTAAAAATTGTTCTCTTCCGTGCATTATTATGGGCGATCTGAATGAAATTCAAGACCCTTCTGAAAAATTAGGTGGTCTAATACCACCTTTGACAAAATTTGTAAGATTACGATATTTTAAGAATGAATGTGAACTATTGGATACTTCGATTCAAGGTAACATCTATACCTGGCGAAAGAACATTACAGAAATAGATAACATATATGAACAACTGGATAGGGTACTCATTCATCACCAGATCCTTCAATGGTATCCTGATATCTATACCAAACATTTTGCTTTTACCAACTCAGACCATTGTCCCATCTCTATTGAGCTTGACTCAGCAATACCCTTTAAAAATCAACCGTTCAAATTTGAGAAAATTTGGATGACCAGAAAGGATTTTAGAAATGTTGTCAAACAAGCCTGGAGAACTAACTATCATGGATCGAGATTGTATAATCTTGTATCCAAAACAAAATTACTTAAGAAACATGTCAAGATCTGGAACAAAAGCACTTTTGGCAACGTATTTACTGAATTACAAACCATAGAAAAACAACTCTCTGAAATCCAAACTGAGATTTGTACTAATCCTACAAATGATCTCATTAAAAAACAAATTAGAATCATAGAAAAAAAAGAAAAACTTCTATGTTTCCAAAAAATCTACTGAAACCAAAGAGCAAAAGTCAAACACATTAAATTAAACGATACGAATACTAGCTATTTTCATAAAATAGCAAGTGGAAGAAGAAATAGAAAAATCATACAAGAAATTAAAACACACGAAGGAACAAGAATTACTGGAGAAGAAAATATTAGAAATGAAATCAGAAATGATTTCATTAACAGATTCAGAAGTGAAAATATGAACCAAAGACTATTTCAGGAAAACCTTGAATTAATTCAGTCTGAAATCTCTACAGAGGACAACCTAGAAGTAATAAGAAACGTATCCAACGAAGAAATTAAGAAAGTTGTCTTTAACATTGGCTCGGACAAATCACCAGGGCCTGATGGTATGACAACAGAATTTTACCAAAAATATTGGGACATTGTAGGTCTCTCTGTTATTCAAGCAGTTAAAAGCTTTTTCATTTCCGGGAAATTGCTCAAACAAATAAATCATACATTCATCTCCTTGATCCAAAAATGTGACAATCCAAACTCTACTAATCACTATAGACCTATAAGTCTATGCTCCACAATTTATAAAATAATCTCGAAGATCATAACAACAAGACTTAAACGAACCATGGAAAAAAATAATTCACCCCCTTCAGGGTGCGTTTGTTGCTAACAGAGCAATTCAAGATAATATCTTGATTGCCCATGAAATCTTTCACTCTTTCAAATCGAAAAAAGGAACTGAAGGCTTCATTGCGCTAAAATTAGATATGGAAAAAGCTTATGACAGAATTGAATAAAATTTCATCATTAAAACTATGGAAAAGTTTGGATTCCATGAAAAATTTATCAACTGGATAAGAGAATACATTACAACGGTATCCTTTTCGGTACTTGTAAACAACAGACCCACATAAGTATTTAAACCAACAAGAGGACTTCTTCAGGGTGACCCCCTTTCTCCCTTCCTATTTATGTTAGGATCTGAAATCCTTGTTAGAAAACTCCAAATTGCTTCAGAAAGACCACGCAATCCTCTAGGATTTCAAATCACTCAACAAGGATCAAGAATTCCATTTCTGGCATTTGGGGATGACATTATTGATAGCTCCATGATCCCCTCGATGACGGCGAAGGACGAAGAGGAAGCAATGAAGGTGTGTTCAAATGGCCCGGTAACAAGAGCTCGCGTAAGGGCAATGGAGCGAGCGACACAATCATTAGTCCTACAGGCGCAAGCAAGTGACGCGGGTTCATCTAGTCCTAAATGGGTCCTTCTCTTGACCTATGAAGGATTAGGTGAGGTCCCACCTTAGTCGATCCCGCCAAGAAGAGTTAGAAGAAGGAGTTCAGCAGTGGCACGATTAGCAAACCGTGCCATTAACCGGGCAGGAAATTCGAGAGCAACTCCGGAAAATCGGCACGGTTAGCAAACCGTGCCGTTAACCGTGCAAGACATCAGAATAGGCTTCGTAGTTTTGGCACGGTTAGCTAACCGTGCGGTTAACCGTGCCAGACTCACGCGGCGTTTCCGAACATTCTTATTATTTTATTATTATCTTTTGTGGGTATTTAAACTTGGAAAACCTTAGTTTGTAAATTTTACGTTGAGTTTGTGTAGTAAAGTTGAGTACGCTCCTTCCCTTGAGTTCCAACGTCAACTCTTCGATCCCACAGATCGTCTATCCCGTAGCTCGTCGCTTCGAGCAATTGTTCATCGTCTCTTCGGTGTTTGTGATCATCTCTTTGATCTCTCCGTCATCTCTTTGACGCGTTTGAAGGCTATATCGTTAGCCCTAGGAAAGCCATCACTTTGGCTACGGAAGAGGAGAATCGAATCCACGCTTGAGGAATCAAAGATCTTGCGTTGCAGACAACACTTCAGGGGTTGTTCGCATCAACTGGCATCAGAGCCTATCCAAGCTAAGTTTGTTCTTCTCTCTTATTGTGACTCTTTGAAATTTTCCGCTCGCAAACCCTAGAATTTTTTTTCTTACCACCACCATTATCGGAGTTTCCACTACCACCCCACCACCACCGTTCGCCACAACCACCATTGTCCGCCACCACCACTCCGTCCGCCACTCCCTCTCACGGCTGAAACCCTAATTTCCTTTAGGTTTTGGTTACTTTTCCAACAGCCCTACACCTTATCCTCTAGCAAATCTTGTTTCCTTAATTGCATATTTGATTTCCTTGTTTCTTGTTGATCAAGTCTTGCTTTATCTTTGGATTAATTGCTAGATTAGTTGTTAGATTTTACTCCCTCATAGTTGCTTTGTCACTTCTTTCTTCTCCTACACTTGCTTGTGTGGTTCTTTCTTTCTTGATTCGCCATTATCTCAAAACAAAAACAAAAACACAGTGTGACCGTATAAACAAAAACAAATATACTATTCTCACCTTCCATCAAACAAAACAAAAGGTTTGGGAAGACGGAAGCCTCAAAAACACAAAGAAACAAACGAAAAGGCAGAGAACGCACCATACGGTCATACTCCATCTTCTCTTCTTTCATGTCTCTATGCAACTCTCATTGGAAAGGGCAAAGAACAATTTTCAACTCTCTTGTGATTAATTCTGAGAAACTTGTTTTGATCTACTTGACCTTGGAAATTTTGTGTGTTGTTTGGGACGTGATTTGCTAGTTTTTTGCTTTGTTGCCTTCCGTTCAAGCCTCTCCCTCCTCACGAGCAATCAAAATTAGTACGCTCAGCGGAAAATTTCTTGGTTCACTTTTGAGACAAGGACTTGGCTTGGACTTGTTCTTTTGCTTGGTGCAACTTACTTCTAGTGTTGCATGCTTCGTATAGGTACTATGGATGTCCCTACATCGAGCGCATCTCCTTCTATGGGCCACCGTAGCCCCGGACACATGGACTCCGCCTATGAGCAACTTGACCACCTTCATGCAGCAAATGACACACTTCAAGCTTCGAATGAAGAGAAAGACCGCCTCCTGGCCGAGCAGGCTGCTGAGCTTGCGCATCTTTGTCGGGCCATGAGTAACATGAAGTTTCCCACGGCTGACCCCTTGTTGAACCCTACGGCCTCCACAAGCCAACCACTGGACCGCAAGGGTAAGGGCGTCTTGTCTACTCCACAAGATCGCCTTCGCTCTCAAATTGAAGGCTACCCTCCTAAGCGTGGCGATTCCCGCGTCCGGTACAATCCCACCTTTGCTCCGAGAGTTGAGTTACCCCCTGCAGTGACTTCTCTTTTGCAGGAATTTGAGGATGTGATGCCTGAAGAGCTGCCAGAAGGATTGCCACCTATTCGTGGAATTGAGCATCAAATCGACTTTGTACCTGACACCTCTCTTCCTAACCGAGCTGCATACCGCGCGAGCCCGGAAGAAACCAAGGAATTACAACGCCAAGTGCAAGAGTTGATGGATAAGGGCCACGTCCGAGAGAGCTTAAGCCTCTGTGCCGTACCGGTCATTCTAGAGCCTAAGAAGGACAGTAGTTGGCGCATGTGTGTTGATTGTCGGGCAATCAACCAAATTACAGTGAAGTATCGACACCCTATTCCTAGACTTGATGATATGCTTGATGAATTGCATGGTGCGACATTATTTTCTAAAATTGACCTTAAGAGTGGCTATCATCAAATTAGGATGCAAGAGGGTGATGAGTGGAAAACTGCTTTTAAGACTAAGTATGGCCTTTATGAGTGATTAGTTATGCCTTTTGGTTTGACCAATGCTCCTATCACTTTCATGCGATTGATGAATCATGTTTTACGGGCTTACTTAGGCAAATTTGTAGTTGTCTACTTCGATGATATCCTTGTTTACAGTAGGTCCTTAGATGAGCATGTTGAGCATCTTAGGATGGTCTTAGAGTGTCTTAGAAATGAGAAACTTTATGCTAACCTTGGTAAATGTTCTTTTTGCTCGGATTCCACTATTTTTCTTGGTTTTGTTGTTAGCAAGGATGGGCTGAAAGTTGACCAAGAAAAGGTTCGCGCCATAAAAGATTGGCCACAACCCACGACACCAACCATGGTTCGGTCTTTCCCGGGCTTGGCTGGCTTCTACCGCCGCTTTGTGCGTGACTTCTCCACCATTGTAGCCCCGTTGCATGAACTTACAAAGAAAGCTGCGTCTATAGAGTGGACGACCGCACACGAGACTGCCTTCACCACTTTGAAGGACCGGTTCTGCAACGCTCCTTTGCTGAAATTACCGAACTTCTCCAAGACTTTTGAAGTGGAGTGTGACGCCTATCATCATGGAATTGGAGGGGTTTTGCTGCAGGATAGGCATCCCATTGCTTACTTTAGCGAAAAGCTCTCAGTCGCCCAACTCAACTACCCCACGTATGACAAGGAGCTCTATGCTCTTATTCGGGTGTTGAAGACTTAGCAACACTACCTCTGGCCTAAGGAGTTTGTCATTCACTCGGACCATGAGGCGTTGAAGTACTTGAAGAGCCAGTACAACCTCAATCGGCGCAACGCACGATGGGTAGAGTTCATGGAGACCTTCCCCTATGTGGTCAAATACAAGAAAGGTAAGGAGAATGTGGTTGCTGACGCCCTTTCTCGCATGTATGTGTTACTTACCCACCTTGATGCTTCTATCTTAGGTTTCTCCTTGATTAAAGATGTGTATATGCATGATGATGATTTTGCTGCACTTTTTAAAACATGCATGGAAAAAGGAGAGTCTAATGGATTCTATTATGATAATGGCTACCTATTTAAGGTCGGGAAACTGTGTATCCCTAAAACGTCTATACGTAGGTTGCTAATTCAAGAAGCTCATGAGGGTAGAGGACATTTTGGTATTCCTAAGACTTTGGCTGCATTAAAGGAACATTTATTTTGGCCTAAAATGTTGCATCATGTTACACGTTTTTGCAAGGCTTGTGTTACTTGTGTGCATGCTAAGTCTAGATCGAGTCCCCAAGGATTGTATACCCCTTTGCCTATCCCGGACGTCCCATGGGAAGATATTAGTATGGACTTTATTACTGGGTTGCCCATGTCTAAGAAGGATAGGGACTCGATATTTGTAATAGTTGATAGGTTTTCTAAGATGGCTCACTTCATTGCATGCAAGACTACTAACAATGCTTCTGAGATTGCTTCTTTATTTTCCGAGCATGTTGTTAGATTGCATGGTATCCCTAGAAGTATAGTGTCGGATCGTGATGCTAAATTTGTGAGTTATTTTTGGAAATCTTTGTGGTCCAAGCTGGGGACTAAGTTGTTGTTTTCCACTAGCTATCACCCCCAGACTGATGGCCAGACGGAGGTTACTAATAGGACCTTAGGTGCTTTATTGCGTACTATGTTAAAGTCTAACCTCCGCAAGTGGGAAGAATGCTTGCCTTTTGTTGAATTTGCTTATAACAGGTCCATGCACTCGGCTACGCAGAAGACTCCCTTCCAAGTTGTCTACGGACTCAATCCGCTCACCCCTTTGGATCTGGTTCCACGGCCAATGAAGGAAAAGGAAAGCGTCAAGGGAGTGGAGCGTGCGGAGCAGGTCAAGACCTTGCATGAGAGGACGAGACAACACCTGGAGCGGAGGTCCGAGCAAGTAGCCGCTCAACGCAACAAAAACCGCCGCCCCGTTGCATATGAGCCCGGCGACTTGGTGTGGCTACACTTGCGCAAGGAACGCTTTCCATTGAAGCGATGCCACAAGCTGGACGCGAGAGGTGATGGCCCTTTCCAGGTGCTACAACACCTTGGGGCCAAAGCCTACCGCTTGGAGTTACCCGATGACTATGGCGCACATCCAACTTTCAACGTCGCTGACCTTTCTCCTTATACGCCTCATGCTTTTGACGACGAGGACGAAGCGAGGATGCTTCACAGCCAAGAAGGGGATATTGATAGCTCCATGATCCCCTCGATGATGGCGAAGGACGAAGAGGAAGCAATGAAGGTGTGTTCGAATGGCCCGGTAACAAGAGCTCGCGCAAGGGCAATGGAGCGAGCAACACAATCATTAGTCCTGCGGGCGTAAGCAAGTGACGCGGGTTCATCTAGTCCTAAATGGGTCCTTCTCTTGACCTATGAAGGATTAGGTGAGGTCCCGCCTTAGTCGATCCCGCCAAGAAGAGTTAGAAGAAGGAGTTCAACAGTGGCATGGTTAGCAAACCGTGCCATTAACCGGGCAGGAAATTCGAGAGCGACTCTGGAAAATTGGCACGGTTAGCAAACTGTGTCGTTAACCATGCAAGACATCAAAATAGGCTTCATAGTTTTGGCACGGTTAGCTAACCATGTGGTTAACCGTTCCAGACTCACGTGGCATTTCCGAACATTCTTATTATTTTATTATTATATTTTGTGGGTATTTAAACTTGGAAAACCCTAGTTTGTAATTTTTACGTTGAATTTGAGTAGTCAAGTTGAGTACGCTCCTTCCCTTGAGTTCCAACGTCAACTCTTCGATCCCACGGATCGTCTATCCCGTAGCTCGTCGCTTCGAGCAATTGTTCATCGTCTCTTCGGTGTTTGTGATCATCTCTTTGATCTCTCCGTCATCTCTTTGACGCATTTGAAGGCTATCTCTTTAGCCCTAGGAAAGCCATCACTTTGGCTACGGAAGAGGAGAATCGAATCCACGCTTGAGGAATCAAAGATCCTGCGTTGCAGACAACACTTCAGGGGTTGTTCGTATCAATTGTGATTTTCTCAAAAGCTAAACAGGAACATTGTAAAGAAATCAAGGACATTATTGATGACTATTGCAAAATATCAGGACAAAAAGTAAATTTCAATAAATCGGTCTTTCAAGTCACAAAAAAGGTTACCAATCAAAAGAAATTAGCAATACAAGGTATTCTCACAATCACAAACATGATATCTCTCGAAAAATACCTTGGTTGCCCTATCATTAATGGTAGAGTCAATTCGAATACATTTGCTGATCTTTTAATTAACACCCAACAACAACTATCTAAATGGAAAGCAAATTCTCTTTCCCAATTAGGAAGAACACCACTAATAAAAACCAACCTGGCATCAAGACCAAACTATCTTATGCAAAGCTTTATGTTACCTACACACACACAATGAACTTGACAAGTTAAATAGATCTTTCTTTTGGAACAAAAACAACTCCTATAAACCTCTGATATGTTGGGAGAAAATATGTAAACCAACATAACAAGGAGGCCTTGGATTGAGAAAATCAAAGGACATGAATAAAGCCCTACAATTCAAATTACTATGGAAAATCTTAGTAGAACCGAATAACTACTGGGTTAGAGTTGTCACTGAAAAGTATTTGAAAACAATCCATTTATTTCATTATGAGAAAAAAAGAAATTGCTTCTGGCAATGGTCCAAAATGATTGAACTCATTGAGGAAATCAAGTCTGGACTAATTTGGCAAGTTGGTAATGGCAGAACAATCAAATTTTGGTTGGATAATTGGGTCTTAAGGACCCCTCTAAGTGATACCAAAAACACACAAGCAATCCTAAATAAGGATGCACTGGTAGCAGACTTTATGTTGCCAAATAAAACCTGGAATAAGGACCTAATAGAATAATATTTACCTCATGACTTAGCAAAAAAAATAACATCCATCCCAATACCTGTAAATGATATTCATGATAGAATGTAATGGGAAACTAGTAAAAATGGTTGGTTCTCTACGAACTCTTCTATGGAATTAATTAACAGAAACAAGAGATATACTGCATATGATTCGTCATAGATCTGGAAAATGGACACATACCCCAAAGTTAAAAACTTTGCCTAGAAAATAATAAAAAACGGATTACCAACAAAAGCGAGATTAGCAGAAAAATGTGTAGCAATTCCCCAGGGTTGTATACGATGCAATTTTCAACTAGAAGATTTGAATCATCTCCTATTCCAATGTGAACACACCTTGAAAACAATAGAGAAGATGAACTATCATACGTATGGTATTATTACTTCCCTAAATTTAGGAAGCAAAAAAATCAATGAAATCATTGATGAAATTTGACAAAAAACTGATAGATCACAATTCATAGAGCTAATGGTTTCTTGGTGGGAAATTTGGTTTTATAGAAACCAACAAAGCTTTGGAAGAACAAACGATGATGCCGACTCCGTAAATGATGTACCAATTTATATTAGAACACAAATTGAGAACTGGAACAAGATGAAAAGTTGGAACCATGACTGCTTAGCAGAGGACAGACCTAAAACACATAGAATGAATAATGCCAGACGATCAATAAAGAAATGGAAAAAATCACCAGAAAATATTATTAAAATTAATACAAATGGATCCACAAAAACTAATGGTGAATCTAGCTTTGGCTACATTCTCAGGAACAACACGGGTAAACCAATCTTCCTCTTTGGGGATAAATGTGGTATCTCAACCCCTTTAAAAACATAAACGCTTGCAGTAAGAAATGCCTCGGTAAAGGCCTATGAATTAGGCATTACCGACATTCATCTTGAATGCGATAACCTTACCATTGTGAACGTTCTGAATCAAATCTGGCACTGTCCATGGGATATTGAAATGTTAATTTCTGATATCCTGTGTATTTTACAATTTTTCTCTTCAGTGCAGATTTTTCATGTCTTCCGAGAAACAAACGTGGTGGCCGACTTCATCGCTAAGAAGGTCCAGCTGAGTTCCTTGGAAGATATTCGAGTTAATCTAGAATTTGTAATTCTCATCCGAAAGGATGCTCTAGACTGAGAAACCGGCTTTATGTGGTTTTCCAGTCTAATTTTTACCTAATCAAAAAAAATATGGAAAATTGAGTAAGATAACACAATTTTATGGTTGATAATGTAGAAAGGTATAAATTATGAAATTCACATGTAATATGTAAATTCTTGTTTTTTTGGTCAGATAAATTCTTGGATTCGTTTGCTAGCAGCATGTAATTTGTGCCCACTTTTATAGTGTGGCTTCATATTAAATTACGAGGTTTAGGATTATCGATTGCAAATTTGCGAAAATGTTACTACTAACTAATTTGGTTGAATCACCCTAATTTTCTTCGACAAAGAAAAAACTCAGTTGGTTTCATTAGTAGGTCGTGTTCAAATAATGACATATCATTGCATTAAATTTTCTACACCCTAGTTATGCACCCTTTTATACACTCTTTTTAAGTTTTACTTATTTATTTTATATTTTAAACCTTAAATTAGGGTTAATAAACACGATTTCTATTTCACGCACGGGTGAAATTGCTATTTCACGCACTGTTTCGTCCGTGACGAACCATTTGCATCTGTATGTGACGGACCAAAGTGATTCGTACGTGACAGATGGATCACTTTGGTCCGTCACGGACGGATGCAAATGGTTCATCACGGACGAAGTAAACAACCAGAAAATTGAATGTTACTTGTCCACACCTAACAACATTAACTACCCCATCATATCTCATCAATATTACGTCCAAAATTAAACCCTAGACCTCTCAATCACTCTTCCCTTTCCCTCCCACAACACTTCTTTCATTCTCTTCCATTACTTTGGTTCTTTTCCATGGCAAATGAGGGTGATTTTTCCAACTTTAATGGTGGAGAAGATGTTTCAAGGGGTTATCATTACAATGAGGTATGTTTTTTAAGCTTTTACTTTACATGTTAGTAGAAGTTAAGAATTTTATGGTTCTTTCTTGTGAATGTATATGTTTGAGTTGTTCTTTGGGAAAACAAACACTTTCTTAAGGTAATTTCAATAGTATGTTCATAAAAACTTCATCTTTGATTAAGTTGTACTAAAAAGTTAGAGATTTTGTGTGTAAAACTGCATGTTTGATTGTTTGGCCATGTTATATTGAATTTTGAATAGATCATTGTAAGTGCAATAACTTTGTTCGGCGACTGTTTTTTGAAAGAAAATTGTCCGTGATGGATGGACTTGTTCCATCCGTCACGAATGGATGTCATTCATCTGTCACGTATGGAAAGGGTTCATACGTGACGGATGGGGTGCTACCATCCGTGACGGATGGTCTATTCGTCACGGATGGATTTGTTTGACAGAAACTGGATTCTTACATGCTTCTATGCTAACTTGATTTTTTTACTTCAATAGGAAAACAATATCGTGAACAACAATATTAACAATATGTCCCTGAATGATGCGTGGGACATGGCACCACCACCCTTCTCACTTGGGTTGTTCGGCGAACCTATGGCGCCTCAACAACCTCATATGCCGGGATTAGATTGTTTTGCTCGTAGTAGAAAAGCCGCAATTTGATTATCCTACACCTGAAGAAGTGATTGTTTCGGAAGATTATTCAAATAAGTTTACCACGGGTGAAGTATTCGGCTCCATAGATTATGCAATTATTAGGGCTAGACAAATTGGCTTTGATAATCACTTCTACATCACTATTGGTCGGGATAGAAACCTTGGTGGAGGAAGCCTTCGGAAGACATGGTTGTTGTGTGAAAAGGCGGGAATTTACATTCCTAAAGATGAAAACAGAGTAAGACAAAGAACAAGGAGCAAAAATGTGATTGTCCATTCAGATTGTTGTGTCAAGAAAAACCGAGGGACTCATATACAATCAAGGTAGTTGTTGGAACCCACAACCATGTCATTGGTGATGACTTGTACGGACATGCATCAACTGGCAGGATGACATCTGAGCAGAAGAAGTTGTGTAAGGTCATAACTGAAAATCATAATAAACCATCAAAGATTGCAACAACACTTAACCAGGACATGAACAACTGCACTAAAATGAAGCAAGTGTACAATGAAGTGTACAATGTCCGACATAATGGGATGGAAGGAAGAATGGAGGATCGTCCAACAATCCATGATTGATAAGGTGAAAGAAATTTTGCATTTGTACGTTGACACTTGCATCTTTCCGACGACGCTGGATACAGTACTGGAGCAACTTACATGGTTTGACTTTGGGATGGCCCCAGAGAAGACTTGGATGGTGCTTCCAGATATGGGTTGTCTGATCGCTTTTGCATTCAATTGTGCAGTTGTCGTGGTGGGTGGTATAAACGCTACTTTCTTGCCTTTGCAAGCGGTTCCACATCATCCCAGGGGTGCTAAGCTTAAGACGATATGCATCTGCCATGTTGAGAAGGAAAGTCATTTTATTTTGGTATGATACTAATCATTTAATCATTTTTTATTGAATATTTAAACCCATTAACTAGGCAAGTGAGTACGTTCTCCATTCTTTTGTAGATGGCCCTATCAGATGAGTCACCATTGCCGCCCGTATTTACAATGTGGGAGCATGCAAAGGATGTCTCTGTTGCTTGTCTGTATGATCCATTCACTACTCAGCTGATGGCATACGAATCTTCTTCCGCAAGAAAGAGACGAGGTCGCAAGCCGACTTAAATGCTATTGTACTCGCACATTGTAATGTTATTGTGAGCCATGATTGTAATGCTAATGCCATTGTGATCCATGATTGTAATGCATCGATCGATAATTACTAACAAAGTAGCAAATGTGCGATATCAAAGAAGCAAAGACGTCCAAATTAGTTTGATTATCATCATAAAATACAACCAAAGTACCAAATGAAAAACAAAGTACAAACAAAGATGTCCAAACTCAACAAACTACCAACAAAGACGTCCAAACTCTCCCTAAAATACAACCAAAGTACCAAATGAAAACCTATGCATCTTAATCTTCGTCGTCGTCCTCATCATTGTCGTGTGCGAAGGGTCTGAAGTCTTGAATGCAGTGTCGTACATCGTCGCACATGTTGTAAAACTGCTCTTCCTCCGCATCATGGAAAGGATTTAGACGATACAATGCTTGTCCAATGACCTACAGAAATATGTAAAAATTAACTAAGGTAAAGATTTAATTGTATATGTAAATTAAAAACAAACATCCAACACATATTTTCACCTGGATAGGGTCTCTGATGCATGCATCATGAGGCCTGACACATGGGTGTGTACGAGGTATGTACAATTCCATGTAGTCGACATTGCACTCAAATCCCTGGCATGTAGGATGGCCCATTTGTGCGATCCTGATAGAGTGTTCACTTCTTGCATCCCAAGACTAGTTTGAAGCAGGGTCATATTGGACTATATAACTCTTCATGATGGGATGTCTGTGTGCTTTGATGGGATGTATGACAGGCCGGGGAATCTGTTGTTCACGACCAAATTGCCTCGCTACGCGATCAGGCATGTATGGCTATGTGATTCTAAAAAATGAGATAACCCCATGAAAAAAGGTTGGAGCCAACTCCGTCATATTGTAATCCACATATCCATAGGGTTGTCAGTCAACCTATACAAAATTCGATGCAATCAACATAGCCACAAGTACCTCACACAATTGTAATACTTTAATATGAGACATAAACCCATCATATGATACTTACTTGCCAAGGTTGTATCAAATCTAGATCATCCCTGTAGTTTCTTCTTTGTCTACTACGAGTCTGCACAAGGTCACATCGCCTTCCATATGGCACATTGTTGGTGAAAAGTGGATTATGTGGAGGACGGAAGCTGGGGAAGTACAGATAGATCCACGCTTGTAAATAAACAAATATATCATCCTGAAACATAAATTTATTTAAATAATATAAAAACAATATGTAACACAATTCTTACCATCAATAATGTATAGTAGGTCGACATCTGACGACATTCATGGCGTGAACACTCGCCCAATGAATGATACATGAATGCCAACGTGCCCGAACCCCAAGAAAGATCGCGAGTGGCATGAACGTCACGCACGTACGTCAGATATGTCATGGGCAACAAGTGTTGGGACTTGTCGGGAAAGAGGGTCGAGCCCATCAGGTACGACAGATAACCTGACGCGATAGTCTCATCGTCTATGTTTCTGTTCAAGCAATGAGGCCTCAGGTTATCTGCAGTGAGTCCTCACTCTGCCATTTGAGGCGTCAAGTCAAAAAAAACTCCATTGCCCTCTAGAATTGTTCATTGAACAATTCATTTTTGCCCTTGATACGATCTTGGAGAGGAAGTCCCATTCCAGCCCCATGAATATTGAGACCCAAGATCATGTAGACATCCATGAGAGTTATAGTCATCTCTCCAAATGACATATGAAATGAATTGGTCTTCGGCTGCCATCTCTCCACAAAAGCATAAATCAAAGGTTGATCTACAAAAGTGTAGATCAGTTGCTGCAGATGTGTGATGCCGTTGTTTCGGGCAATTTCGCACCATGCAGATTCGTCGTCGAGGCACCATTTTCATAGTTGCTCGTGCCTATGCTGAAACGTGAGAGTTTCTCGCTCCTAAAAAAATAAATGTTAGATACAAAAATAAATACGGAAATGATTTAATAACAGCATCAAGTTTTGATAACTTACGATGTCTTGATAAATGAAGTATGCTGTGTGGGCTGTAAAGCTAAACAACAGGTCTGGGCTCTCTGGACCTCCCGGTACAGGTCCTACTAGGGCTGAGCACGGTTCGGTTAAACCGGAAATTTTAACCGAACCAAACCAAAATAACCGAACCAAAACCAATATTATTCGGTTTGGTTTTCGGTTCAAGTATTTTTGAATTTCGGTTTTTGGTTCGGTTCGGTTAAACCGGTTTATTTAAAAATAAAAAAAATTGGACCGTGTAGTTTAGTGGGCTGTATAAGTATGCAGGAAAGCCCATCTCATTTTCGGTTGAGCACTTGAACGCTTGAAGGTTGAAGCACTGAACCCTATTCACGCAAGTCGCAAGCAACGCCCGCCTGGTCGCCTCTGCTGGCTGCTGCTTTGCAAGAATCCCACCTGTGCCAAGAGTATCAGCAGTCGCACCGACAGCAACGCAACCAGCCCACCACCCGCCTCCCCCATCTCCTTCTTGTTCTGTGAGGTTCACTTTTTTTCTTATGTTGTTCTTTAACTTCTTTTCTTGTATTTTTGAAAATAAAGCTCAATATAATGTCATTTGATTGTAATTTCTCTATCCTTTTGCTTGCCATGGGAGTCATACCACGGTATGTAATGTATAGAATGATATTATGCCTAGAGATGGACATGTATGATGTATCCGACATCATCAGAAGAGTTTTGTGACCCAAAGGATTTTTGTCTTCTGTTCTCATTTTTGCTACTGTTACTTAACTTACTTTAGCCGTTTAGTACTGGTTCATGGGCTATTTAAGCTGTTGATTTTTTTTTGTCATTTCAATGCTTTTATATGTAATACTCATTTAGGAGATTAATATTTATAAGACCAGGAACAGTGGAACATGTAGCACTTTACTATGTAATTCCAATTTCCCAAAAAAAATAACTCCTGAGTTATTCCAAGTTTGACTTCCAAATTCCCCAAAAAAATTACACCTAAAATGATTTGGTAATGGTAAAAGAAATTTAGGAGCCGAGAGCTTAAATAGTGAATCGGTTGTTTCGGTTTTTTTACCAAACCGAACAGGACAAAAACCGAACTGAACCAATTTAATTCGGTTCGGTTTTCGGTTTATATTTTTTTGGTTTTCGGTTCGGTTTTGAACCGATGATCAGCCCTAGGTCCTACCAGCTTCGGATCAATAGCATCCGCTCCACGGCCTCTACGTTGTCTAGCCTGCCTGGGCTGTCTAAAAGCAGCCGGTTCCTCTGCCG
The DNA here is from genome assembly GCA_027886185.1 of Rheum nobile. Taxonomy (NCBI): domain Eukaryota; kingdom Viridiplantae; phylum Streptophyta; class Magnoliopsida; order Caryophyllales; family Polygonaceae; genus Rheum; species Rheum nobile. The sequence goes on along the minus strand of WOAB01000506.1, from coordinate 6,014,395 downwards.
ATTCCTCGAATCTAGGCTGCTGAGAGGGCCAAACACCTTGCCCACTCATATCTCCCGACAACATAGGAACGAGCCAACCACTAGGTTGTTCAGCTACAGGAGGTACATACCATGTCGGATCCTATAAAACAAATTATTAGAAACAATATTAAATAATGTATCTCCCGACAACATAGGAACGAGCCAACCACTAGGTTGTTCAGCTACAGGAGGTACATACCATGTCGGATCCTATAAAACAAATTATTAGAAACAATATTAAATAATGTAATAGTTTAATTAAGTAAACATATATATATTTACTTACCACATCCGTGTACGGTGTCTGGTATATGGGTTGATCGTTAGACGGCATTGTGTTGAGTGGCGGGTCTGCATATACCGGTATAGTCGGGTCATGGACCGTACTCGGTCCTGCTTCGTCGCCTTTTTTTTATTTCTTCTGCTGCCTCCTTTGATATACTATACAATCATCTTCTTGTTCTTGTCCCTCACGGACAACGTTCCATCTTCTGTGACGGGCAGATCTTGTTTGGTTTTCCATCTATAACAGGAAAAAACAAGACTTTAAAGAGAGCAACAACAACATTATCAACAACAATATCCAGATCTGCAGGGACCCGTCCGTGACAGATGAGAAGAATCCGTCTGTGACGGATGAAAGGGACCCGTCCGTGACAAATGAGAAGGACCCGTCTGTGACAGATGAGAAGGGTTCATCCGTCACGGATGATGAGGATTCGTCTGATTCCAAATGTTCAAATCCAGATCTGTCAAAGTGTAGATCCAAAATCCCAAAACAATCCGTAAGTGCAGATCCATGTTCAAAACCGACATTAATTCAATTCAAACAACATTCAAACATGTTTAAATCCAATACTAAAATCCCTAAACCTAACTCATCTAAAATTTGTTAACAAATTCAATACTTTCAACATCATTAAACTAAGTGAAGAACAAGTAAAGATTTAACTAACCTCACGGATTGTGACAGATGGATTTGATCGAAACGTGATGGATCGAAATGCAGAGCGAAATCGCGAGAGAGAGGGGTGAAATGGGAGGTATGGGTCGGGGGAGACGAAGTTGCTGCTTTTATATGCAGCAACTTCGTCCGTGACGGACGAAAGTCACAGACGAAAGGCATTCGTCACGGGTGGTCCTGTTTTGTCCGTCACGACGAAACAGGGCGTGAAATAGAAATTTCACTTGTGCGTGAAATAGCAACAACCTTAGGGTTTATAATTTAAGATTTAGGATTTATAGTTTAAGGTTTATGATTTATAGTTTAAGGTTTATGATTTAGGGTATAGGGTTTAGGATATATGATTTATATTTTAGGATTTAGGGTTTATATTTTAAGATTTATGATTTATATTTTAGAATTTAAAGTATAAAATAAACAAGTTTAATCTATATGGTGTATAGAAGGGAACATAAAAGGGGTGCAGACGATTTAATCTCGTATGTCACTAGGTGCACCAATCTACAAATTTATGATTATTTGTGATATTTATAAACTCGTAATATTAGGTGCAATTATTATTACGTTCAATCATCTTTCTAAATTTTATATAGTGAGCGATAAGAGTCGACAACAAAAACTTATCATCAAAATCTAAATTCCAAACTAGTTCAATATTATTCCCATCCCAAAAATGAAACAAATGCAAAAATAAGGGTGAACCACATGAATCTACTATGGGCCCGTTCGGCAAGCCAGAAGCAGCGTCGGAAGGGAGTGGAAGCCGGAAGTTCATCTCCCTCACCGCTCGTTTGGCCCGTTCGGCAGGATGGAAGGGAGCTGTGGAAGGAAGAGGAAGGCAGTGGATGGGAGTTGAGTGAAATGGGCTATTCCGGTCCCTTACCGCCGATCCCTCACCGTCCCCCCCCCCCCCCCCCCACGGTTCGCACAGTGCGAAGTTGAAGCAATTTCTGCTTTTACCCCCGAGTGAAAGCAATTTCTGTCGAGTCGAAAGTCTGTGTAGGGTGAGACGAGGGGAGAGCTCCTCCTTCTTCGATCGATCGATAATCTGTTTGTCATTTTTGAGGTCCTCCTTCGATCGATAATCTGTTTGCTAAGCTAGCTCCTCCTTCGATCCAAGGTAAGATCATCCATAATTTCTGGTTTTCTTCGTGTATTGAAGTCGATCGAAGCCCTAATTATTGATTCATCACAGTTGTTTGTGGATCTCAGGGTGTGGATCATCACAGTTGCTCTTCCATCTCCGAGGTAATTATTGAGATGCTCTTTTATAGTTTGCATCATATAAGAGACTTTGCATCAAGTTTGCATCATATTCCTTTGTCATTGAAGGTTGGAATACATGTGCACTTTATGTGTTTGACGAAATGCTTGTATATGTTTGGGTTGTTTTGAAGTGAGAGTCTGTCAAATGGTGGTAAAAGGATGCTCGTATATGTTTGGTTGTGTAGTGTTGAAATGCTAGTCTGTTTAATTTTTGTTGATTTGAGGAGCAATAAAGATTGGGCAAGCTGAATTTTGTGGTCAAACTATCCATTGGGAGATATTCCTTTGATGGTTAGTTTTATTTGAAGAGCAATAAAGATTGAACTCTGTTATATATATATGATGAAAGGTTAGTTTTAAATGAAAGGTTATGAAAGGTTTGAACTCTATCAAGTTTTATTGTCATGAAAGGTTATTCTGTCAAGGTTATTCTGTCAAGATTGAGCTTTGTTATATATAGCCATGTGATGTTAGTCTGTCAAGTTTTATTGTAAGTTTTGGGTGATGGAAGGTTAGTTTGTGTTCTCCCAAGCACTTGATTACTAACCCATCCAGTTTATCCTTTATGCAGCAATGGCTAACAATGGAGTAAATAATTTGGCAGATGAAGAGGAGTTTAATGTTGGGCTCCCAAGAGAAGTTCTAGAAACACTCACTGATTACAGTCCCAATAGCTCTAATGCTAGCATACCAGAGGAGCTTCAGTGGTGGCGGGTAAATTATTTATATCCATGTGTTGTGATTGATCAAACAAATTTCAGATTATAGGGAAAACATTAGTTATATATATGATGATGCAATGCTATGCAAACTCTGTTATATATATGATGATGCAGTATTGTAGTAGCCTCTGTTATATATATGTGAATGCAGTAGCCTCTGTTACATATATAATGATGATGCAAACTTTGTTATGTATATCATGATGCAAGCTTATGAAAACAAATAGTTATATATATAGATGATGATGCAAAATTATGCAGACTTGATGCAAACTCTGCCCTATATATATATGTGTGTGTGTTGTGATTTTTTGTGAACTTATGCATTAGACATGATGCAAACTTGATGTGTCAAGACCATATTTCTCTTGATAAGTGTATGAAAACTCTATTTGTAGGAATATGATGTCACAAGGTTTGATGACCTCATCAACGGGGTAGAAAACTCCCCTCGTGCACGCTTGATGCAACAAGCTGCCAGGGCACTCAGAGGCCATGTGGCGGAGCTTCAGTTGGACGTTAACAATGAAAGGGTCATACGTGAACAACTGAGCATTCAACTACAAGGAGAGCGTGGGAATGTGGCGCAACTGGATGATGAGAACCAAGAACTAGTTGAGCATGTATCTACACTAGCAACTTCCAACGTCCAGCTAGCCTTACAACGTGACACCCTCCTCGCTGCAAACATCGAGCTATCTGATGCCTCAAGGATTAAATTATACTACGCTTGGGTTGTTACTATTTTGCTTGTAGTTGTTGTTATGTATGTTATCATCCGTTATGCCATTATGTAATTGATCTAGGTTTATGGGAAATGTTCTAGGAATCGCCTTTGTTAACAATTTCGGTGATAATTTTGCTACACTAGTAGACACCTCAAGTAATTTCATGACAAGCCTTTTGTACTGTTGATGTATGTTCGGATCTATATATGTATTGTAATGTTTATGTTGGAACGTGGGGCTTTTATACTAATGGCCGGGACGTTATAAGTATGTTGTTGTAATGATTTTGATGGTTCTCTATCTTCAAGTTGTGATTATATATATATGTGTGGTTTGATTTATAATATTTGTACAATAGTACGCATCTTTACATATATAAATAATAGTTTAGTTTGTACTTTATAATTTCAATGAAAAGAAATATTCACCAACTCATTAATTATTTCGTCTTGTACAAAATGTCAAAAGCTCTATGCCTTACCTCTCTATATAAGGCCTTTCATCCATTCACTGTATTCCATCAAAACCCACAAGTAAGGCAGCAAGACATCTCTACCTTACAGTCATACAAGCATACGAGTAGAAGAATGTCGGATAAGATTTCTACCTCGTTCTTGTACATGTCAAATATTGTTGTTTGTCATTATGTTATCATCCGTTATATGCCATATACTAGTAAAATATCAGGTGTTTATCCATAAGATTCCAAGCTTCTTGTTCCCCTACATGTGAAATATTGTTGTTTGCGCATAGGAGCAAGGAGGACAACTGTTTTCCCATGGAATGATGAAGACAATCAAGCTTTCCTCCAAGCGTGCATACGACACAATGAACGATATGGGGTCTGCGGGAGTTTCGCATGGGATTTCATACGTGATGAGTATAAGCGTGCTACGGGCCGAGATGCTGAAATTAGAGTATTGAGGAACAAGTTTGCATTTGTGAAGAAAAAATGGAAGGTATGAAAGAGCCTTGAATGGTCTGGCGATGTTGAGTGCGACAACGTAACCGGTGCTATACTGCGAGATGACGATTGGTGGGACAATAAGTTGAGGGTGAGTAATTTCAATTTAGATCGGACATTATTATTATGATCTTAACAATTGCATTTGGTAATATTTCTTAGCTGTGAATGCGTTTCTTTTAGGTGGACGAATGTTTCCGCATGTTTCATGGTAGGCCGATGACTCCCACCATTAAGGAGTTGTGTGCTCGGGTCTTCTACCCATAAGCCATGATGAATCCCACAATGAAGGAGTACTAGGATTTGGCTCTTCTATGCGTAAGGAGTTATTTACTCGGCATGACTATATATGTTCCCTATCCAAATTACGTTCTCTATATTATGTTGTTTAGCTTGATCACTCGTTTATCTTTATGTTCTTTAGCTCATGTTGAGTAACTTTTGATTCGGATGGAAGATCCTTTGTTATGGGACTAGCCATATTGTGTAACGTCTACGTGTCGTATAACTAAGAAAGTTGATTTCTTAACGTGCTACGGGCCAAAGTTATCAAATTACCATCGTATATGTTGACTTATAATTTATTGCAAGTATTGTATTCTTGCCATTGTTTTCAAACAAATTGAGTTTAGGGTACAAGTACACAAAGAACCTTTTTCCTACATCTTTGCCTCACTAATAACCCCAAAGCTAAGCCCAACATTAATTGGTTCATGTAATTCAACCATAATATAAAAAATGCCAATGTCTTGTCTACACTTCCACCAATACCACGTCAACCTAAAGTAAGAATCGGGTGCTTATTAGTTTGCTTATGAGGATTTGTGTTAAATCTTACTTGCTAGGATTTGTGTTAGAACAACAATTGCTTGTCTTCACTTCCAACAAGATAAGGCCAATGTATTGTCTTGTCTTCACTTCCACCAAGACCAACAATTGCAAGAGAGCTTTTCAGAAGGTGACTAGACCTCCCTACGAATACGTCCAAAGCTTGATTCTTCAGCCAAACATAGCAAAAGTTCACGTGAATGCAGTGCCCATTCAGTTGTCTTGTCTGCACATCCCATTTTGGGCATAAAATGTGTTGTGTGGTGTAGACTAGGTGCAGCTGCATGTGTTAGTGTTTAGGGTAGTGGACATTGCCATTTATAGGTACAAACTACACCAAAAAAAACACTTGGGATAGGGATTGCTAAGCAAAGGGCCAAAAAAGTTCAAAAGGCTTCAAGTCCAAACAAACCCAGCCAACCCAATCGGTAAGTTAAAGTTTTGTGAGTACAACATTGATAAAATACCAGCTACATTTTTTTAACATGTCCTAATATTGTGTTATGTTTTTAGATTTCCTAAATGGTAAGAGAATATAATTTATGGGAACGTGTTGAGGTGATTGCATCAGAACATGGATTGCTCAGTTCATACCACACCGCGACAATATCCTCAGTGTTACCCATGATTGGATTCTACCGTGTTCAACACGATACATTGATGAGTGACGACCGGTCGGGTCCCCTTGTAGAGCAAGTCCCATGGGGGTTGTTGCGGCCCATACCGCCACATAGAACTCTACCATATTACGAGATAGGGCAACATGTTGATGTATGGAACCGAGACGGGTGGTGGTATGGGTCTGTTGTACGGGTCCCGAACTTTGGAATTTATGAAGTGGGTTTTGGGGAATTCGACTACGAGAATATCGTTGTCGGTTATGATCTTATCAGGCTCCACGTTCACTGGAACGGTCATGTTTGGCTACGTCCGAGACCCCTTATCATTCCATTGGATTAGTTTCCTTAAGGATTGTCGGCAGGATGGTAATGGTAATGATAATGGTTGGATTTTTAACTAGGAACTCAATGTGTGGTAGTTGTCGATCGGTATGTCTTTGTTGGTGTGGTCCTTTCCGATTTCTTTTGTGGTACTCGTATCTTTCAAGTGTTTGTAACACCCGGACTTGATCATCTTCTTGTGCGTTTGCTAAGCTAGTTTGTATGTTTGTATCAAACTAGTAAATGATCATCTCGTTTGTATACTTTTATCTATGTTTCGTGATAAATGGTCATCTCATTGTTATAACTTGTGTACGTATTAAATTGTTTTAGTACCCTCCCATTTCAGATGCTTCTTCTTTTGGGGTACACCATGCCTCTTCACGTGCACCTTTGCTCTAGTGTATAGGTTTTGGGGCTACGTGAACTTTTGCTAAGCTAAGGGAGCTAAGACACCTCCACTTTTGTTTTCTTTCCAAGCTAGTGTATAGGTTTGTCTACAATGGAACAAGTTACATACCTTGACCGATACTATATATAGCCATATTTTGGTTGTGAACAAGCTACTCACACACATTTGCAATTTGCACCCACTTAATTTGGGAGTGCTACGAAAAAGGGCTACAAGGTGCCAACAAACATACTTACCAAATCCGGTAAGAAACAACTTTGTTATTCTATAAAATCTATTCACTATATTGGCTAGACAAAACAAATTGGGTTTATATGAATTCGGTTGATCATTATTTGTGTTTTGATTCTACTACAATATTGCTCTACATGTCTTGTTATTGTATGTTTTTAGATTTCATACGTGATGGCTAGACAATACCATCTTGAGGAGCGTGTTGAAGTTGTCGGAGCTGAACAGGGTTTACTAGGTTCGTACCACACGGCAATGATCACCTTGGTATCGCCAATGATGGGTTTTTATCGCGTCCAGTATGAAACATTGATGCTTGACGACCACTCCGATTACCTCGAGGAAGATGTCCCATATGGGTTGTTACGTCCCATACAACCATATCGAGATGTGTTCAACTACCAGATTGGCATGCACGTAGATGTTTGGGCTCGTGACGGATGGTGGTATGGCACTATAAGACGACGGCCCGAGGTTGGGATGTATGAGATCGATTTCTCGGTTTTCAACTACGACAATGCGGTGGTTAGTGGAGCGGATCTTAGGCCCCACCTTCATTGGAATGGTCAAGTTTGGGTACATCCGAACCCAATACTCATCCGACTAGATTAGTTTCCCTTAGGACCATGTCGTTGTCGGTATTTTAAGGCCAAAGTTTGCTTGTTTGTTTTGTGGTACTTTGTTTTGTGGTACTTTGTTTGCCATGTCGTGGTAGTTTGTTTGTTTTGTGGCACTTTGTTTTGTGTAGTGAATGCAGTAGCCTCTCGTTTTCCCCCACAAGGTGTTGCATGTGTGTGGATAGGTCACAAAGCCACCCAAACAAACCGCCATATTCAATCCAACGTTTGAACGTTCAATATCAATGTTTTCAATGTTGAATGTTCAATATCAATGTTTTCAAACTTTAAAACCATTGAATCCAACTTTAACGTGTACTAATGTTTCATCCATAAGAAGTTATAAAACCATTAACATCCATTAAAACCCCAAAGTGTAACTTCAATCCCCCATTGAGTACCATAAAAACCCACCAACCCAACCGAAACTCACTCCACTGCTACACGCACGGTTTGTGACAAACCGTGCGTGTAGCCGTGCGGCTATGCAGAGGCCAGATATCAGGTGTTCAGTGAAACCGCACGGTTTGTGACAAACCGTGCCACAAACCGTGCAGATTCACTGAGGCCAAATTTGGCTTCTATTCGGTAATGCACGGTTCTTGTCCATGTTGCATGGTTTGTCACAAACCGTGCACATCCTTAGGACCCCGGAAATCACCCCCTCGGTGTCCGCCTCTTCAACCCCGACACGTTTCGTAACTCCGAGTCTGAAACCATGCACACGAGTGTGCATTCCGCACCCCCGAAACTCATTGTGTTCCTCATACTCGCACGGTTGTAGGGTCCCTTGAGACCTCCGAGACTGAACATATGAGTCCCAAACTCATCATGCATCGTTGAAACTAATAACATAACCAACAAAATCATACATGATCATTCGTTCTAAGATCCTAATCGCCATACAAAATGGAGAACAACGTAGGTATCACGCCATACAAAATCAACGCCTAACCCTAGACATCTTATGCTAGCCACCTAATTATAAGTAATGCACACTCGTGATTCTACTCCTACAGATTACAGGCCAGCCAAATATATATTCTTGTGATCCCAAATCTGTTTAGCAATGGCATCTCGGATGCCACTCATGTAGCCTTTGGGGTCATTGTCCTCGCATTTATCATCATTAGGGTCAAACTTCAAAGCATCTTCATCATCATCCTCTTCTAGGATTGAATCATTGAGCTTGTGTTCTAGTATGAAGTTGTGCAGCGCAAAACACACACAAATGATGTCGATTTGCATGGGGATATCATATGACGGCATGCCTTTTAATATCTTTCATCTCTTCTTCAAAATACCAAAGCATCGTTCGATTGTCGTCCTCAAAGAAGAATGGACTCGGTTAAATCCTTCTGTAATATTTTTCGGAGCCTCTCGCATGAATTGAGATTGGTGATATTTTACCTTCGAGTAGGGCACCATATAGCCTTTTCTGTCTGGATATCCCTTGTCAACTAAGTAGTACCTCCCTACGAATAATTAAGCTTGGTTACGGTACATTTTAAATATCCGCATGAATTGTCAATTCACCAAGTGTATTGTAAAAGTAAGGATATATGACAATTGATCATGTCTTACCAGATGGAGGACGGGGAAAGTTCATATGACGATAGCTCAAAGCATGGTCCAACACCCGAGTGTCGTGGACGCTTCCTTCCCACCCGACCGATACAAAGGTGAAGTACATATCAAAGTCGCACACTGCCATCACATTGAATGAAGTATACCCCTTACGACATCGATAAGGAAATTGTTCTTCCTCAGGCACACAACATTCAATGTGAACCCCATCAATACATCCAATAGCACCCTAAATGAATGCAGTAACAATATTAGAAGACATGGCTGGTTCAACTTGTCAATTAATAGGCAAATATAAGTAATAATCCATCCCTTGAAAAGACTATATCGGGGCTCACTCATCACTTTTGTTGGAATGTTACTGAAATTTGCATCACGAGGTTTCAAAAGGTTACGTACAAGCCCGTTAAAACCCCTGTGCCTGCCAACCATTGCATCTAGAACCTGGTGAAATGCACGGCTAATGGTGTCGCCTGATCTTTGAAACCGCTCACATACATCTCTATTAGCCAACCCAACTGAAATTGTGTAAAGGAAAATTCCAACCTTCTCCAGAACGGACATACGGCATGAAGGTAATAGCCCGTACTTCGTCTCTAGCTCATCACAAAGATGTTGGAGGACATGCCTCTCCATCCGAAATGCATTGATACATCTAACATCAGACGCAGAGTCCATCAGTTGGCGCATCCACATGTACCCCGTGAGCTCTGAATCATAACAAGGAACCTTGTGAATAAACCTAGCATGGTATGCAGCCGAGAGACGCGCACACATCTCCAACAACACCTGACATCTTGTAGTGTACTTCTTTCGCAACTCGCGTCTAGACATCCTTTGTCTCGGGCCAAGTGGTTGATCCATGTCTTCGGATTATACTAGACCAAGACGTAAACTAAAAATCAGAAAGCATCTTCTATATCAGACATCTCCAAGTGGCTTATAATAATAACGTAACTACTGTAGACACGCACAAGAATAACTTCTAACCAGATGAAATTAGTTTAATTTAATGGTATTCAAGAGTCTTAACATGAAGTTTTGGACTAAATTCTGAAATACACCAAGCACTAAGTTCATAATAAAGCACATCACATCACCTCAACAAACACATCCCCGAACCACTATCCTAAACACTCAAACCCATCACACTCCATCTACGGCTGATATAACTGGTATGTCAAATCGTACTCGTACTGTAGCCATGCAATCCTGTTACTGTCTTTCGGGAGCGACATGAAGACCTCACGTCTTGGTTCTTGAGCAAGTTGACTGGCAGCAAAGCAATACAACTTTTCATTCTCTTTGAGAAGCCCATCAGTTACAAGGCGTTCCAGCACCACAACACATTCTGCATATGTGAAATATTTCTTCACTTCACCTGCCAGATCATTGGTACTTCCAAGATCACCCTTCATCATGCTAAGCAATTTCTGACTAGCATCACCCACAGCAACCATGTGTTGGTTGAATGCCGTTGAAGCAGGACTTGGCCTTCTCCTTCTTTTCTTCATGGACGTACTAGGTGTAACTGCAAGCTTAGAGCTCTTCTCCCTCACATTTGATGGACCAGATCTTGGGGCAATAATCCCCTCGTGTACCTGTGCTAAGCACTGGTCAAGTGGCAACTCAGCACTTACCCTAGCAGCGAGCGACCGGAGGCTTTCTTGTTCCTCCTCGACATCTTTCTCTAGTTGACAGTCAAGACTATCCTCTTCTTGTGAACCCAAATAAACACGATCATCAACTCCAGGTAGGGAAAGCAGGAGCGCACTAGGATCCATACTTGGTGACATAACATGCTTTCCAATTGCAACGATTTGGCCAAACACGTCATCCCACAAATCACTCAACTCAGGGTTAACCCCTTTCTTTCTAAATTGGCTATACTTATCCTCCTTTTTCTGCCAAATAGAAGGGCATATACCAAGTGTTACCAATTGACTCCACAATAATATATAGCAAATCATATACATAGATTAGTTGATATGCGTACAGACCTTCTTATGTCTCTCCCACCATTCATCATCAGCAGTCACCAAACCAGTCGCCGAATCCCATCCAACACCAGTCACATTACGCCTTAGGTCGCACCATGGCTTCCACAATTTTTTCATATGCTCAATCTTGTTCCTACAAGTATTTTTTGTGACCTTCATGCATGTCCTTTTCTCAAATTCCTCATTAACATCAGGCCAGGTGAATGTCTGATAATAGCCATGTTTCCTCTGATAATCTTTGCATACCCTCATCAATGTTAATGCAAGATTATCAGTCCAAACAAATTGCTTCTCCTTTGCTTTTTCCTTACCTTTATCCTCCTCCATCTACACGTTCTCTAAGGGACTAAAATAAACGCAAAACCATAATTCTATTAACCCCATAAACACAAATGCATGTCACTTTAAACCCTAACAGAATTATACACAAACTAATCAAGTCTGCATGACTACCGTCATTTCTCAATTTTAACCCTAACTGAATTATACACCAACTAATCAACCCTAATAGAATTCTATCTCAACATTAACAGAAATGCATGACTATCATCATACTGGAATCTAGAATGATATTTCCATATGTCAACTAATCATACAATTCAAGAGCATTACATGACTACCATCATAAATAGATCTCAATTGAGCAATAGGAATCGAATTTTAAGCAATTGTAATTCATTTATGACCAAAAGGCACCTTTGGGAAGCAAGAGAGTAGTAGACAAAATTGAAGGTGGAAACTGAATGACAAAAAACCAAGAGAGCAGCATACAACTTCCATGATCTCAATCAATGTTTAGGACTTTCATTTTTAAGCATCTATAATTTGTTTCTCGACATAATACTGATTGAGCAAGATAACAATTTCCAACAAGGGAATCAAAACAACAAGTTCGAAGGTTCAAAGGAAGAAAGACAATAAACGACTTCTAGTTAGGTCAAGAGAGTGAAAAATGAGAGATTGGAAAGGAGAATGCAGATGATACCTGGGATTTGGGGATAATCGGCAGGGACCGAGTGCTGTACAGGTTGAGGCACCCTAAACCTGCTCACAAATTCCAGAATTTAAACCAAAGAAGACGAGAGCTTCGAAAGAGATATGACGAGATTGGAAAGAATGTGATTACCTGATGACGAGAGCTTCGAATTCGGGATTGAAAGCTTGAAGAAGCCAGGGCAAACCCTAAACCTGCTCACAAATTCCAGATTTTACCCCAAAGAAGACGATAGCTAACAAGGGATATGACGAGATTGGAAAGAATGCTTTTACCTGATGCCAGAGCTTCGAATTCGGGACGAAATGCTTGAAGAAGCTAGGGCAAACCCTCACATCTGAGAAATGGGGATTTCGGGAGGAAGGCAGCACAAATCCACAACGAAGCCAGGCAAATCCACACGAGAAGCTTGAAGAAGCCACGTGTTGCTCACGTGCCATGTAAATCCACAAATTATTAATACCCTTTATGGTAATTACACACCACAATTACCTAACTTCAACTCGTTTAAATTACTACTTACCGAACACGCCATTTTATAACTTCAACTCCTATTTTCATTTCAACTCCTACTTCTACTTCAACTACTACTTCCACTTCCACTTCCTTCCACTCAATTTTGCTACTACTTATCGAACAGGCTCTATATCTAGTATATATATTAAAGCAAAATCTTTCTAATGCCACATGTCGCTCCTAAATTGAGCAATATCATCTTTGTCACATGCAGGGGTGCAACAAGGATTTTATCCCAGGGGGTTAAAATCATGCGTAATTAAAATCTCGCGTGACTTAAATCCGACGTAGCTTAAATCCTGTTTTGAAAAAATCAATTTTAATTTCTGTGAAGCTTTTGTCTGTTAGGGTCGGCTGGAGTTACATTTTCATATGAGATGAGAGAAAAAAAACTTAAAAGATAATTTTATTTTCGTGACTTAAATTAGTTAAAGCCGGCTGAAGTTACATTTTCAGATGAGATGATGAGAAAAAAAACTTAAGATAATTTTATTTTCATAAAAAAAAAAAGAATTTAGCGCGAGCTACAACCCCCTCTGAGTCCCATGTAAATCTGCCCCTGGTCACAAGTTATCACTACAATTTTTTACGTTAACTGCATCATTTTTAAAATCAAATTCGTATATATTTTCTTTTAAATTTCAATAACTTTTCCTTTTTTTTTTGAAAGGAAACAATTTTTTTTTTTAAGTATATATTAATTGAAGGCCCCGTGCTTCGGGCGGGGAAAACCGAAAACCGAAATCTTAAATTTAAGTACAGTCCATTATCGTATGTTTAGTTAATATGTATCTCCATGTTGTACTTGTTTTATATGTGGAGCATGTAATATGTAATTATAAACTTGTTGTACTTGCTTTATATCGGGGTATCTAATTATAAACCTTTTTTTTATATGGGGGCATCTAATTATAATCCTCTACATAATATGTGATATTAGTAAGTTGGGTCAAGAAGTTGTATCTTAAGATGTTCAGCATCAAAGTTGGGAACACAAGGCAAAACAACATGGAGCTAATGAGGGTTTGTTTGGTAAGACCACTTGTAATAACTTTAGCATTTTTAGAGGGATTTATAACTACATTTTATCATTTTTGTGGTCAAGAAATTGTGCCTGGCCTATTAATGGGTTAGAGAGAGTCATACATCATCAAAGTTGAATAAGAAATAGGACTTGGCATCGCAAAATATTACAAAATTACAGGTCTTAAAATACATATCTTAGGGAAACTACACATATATTTACACATATTTGAGAGATATTGTGGCGGATGCAGAGTTGCAAGCGGCTAATGCTGTGGCTCGTAAGAAGGCTGCTGCCTCTTTTGCACAGAAGGAGAAGAGGAAGAGAGATCTTGGACAGACCAGCCGGGGCAAGAACTATGTGGAGGAGGAGGAGAGGCTGTTAAGGGAGAGTGGGGTTTACTTAGGTTTTGATTCTTGAAATTGGTAGATGTTTACCCTTTTCCATAATCTTGTGTTCTTGACAGCAAATGTGATCAATTTCCAAGCTTAGACTGAGAAAATCAGCTCTCTGAATTTAATGTATCATGGTCAAATTGATGTGTAGAGGCAATGCTTCAGGTTTTAGCGTTCTCTGTAAGATTCCTCGGTATCCTTATCAATTGCAGCCCTGTCCTTTCCCGTGGACCATGATCAATCATGCTTCTCTTCTTCCTTGGGAGGCGGCACGTTCAAGATTGACAGGCCACCTTTGTATCCATGGCGGGTCAGAGCATCAAAGTCTATACCTCCACTCTTTTTCTTGCCAGATTTAACTGCAATTTCAGCAAGTTCATAATTGGGTCAACTAAATTTGGAAGTGATCCCCATTGTGAACTGAAATGGAATTTAGCTCAGCGGTTTGCACCACCACCACTCCCACGTTCGAATCTTAATTCTTTCTTTTTTCTGACTTTCCCAACCAACTATTTAAACAAAAGCGTAAACTCCTAAACCGAAGAAAAGGCCATATTTATGATGGTAGTCATGTACTGAACTGAAATGGACTTTCCCAACCATCAGCACATTGTGAACTGAACTGAAATGGACTTTCCCAACCATGGGACTTTCCCAACCATCCCCATTGTGAACTGAACTGAAATGGACTTTCCCAACCATCAGCACATTGTTCCAAATTTTCATGTAGGCCAACATTTTCTTTGAAAAAAAATTAGTCTATTCACAGTTTTCCATTCACACTCTTCTTTCTTTCAATTCTATTCAATCCCTAAGTTTATCCTTAATTTAGCGCGAGCTACAACCCCCTCTGAGTCCCATGTAAATCTGCCCCTGGTCACAAGTTATCACTACAATTTTTTACGTTAACTGCATCATTTTTAAAATCAAATTCGTATATATTTTCTTTTAAATTTCAATAACTTTTCCTTTTTTTTTTGAAAGGAAACAATTTTTTTTTTTAAGTATATATTAATTGAAGGCCCCGTGCTTCGGGCGGGGAAAACCGAAAACCGAAATCTTAAATTTAAGTACAGTCCATTATCGTATGTTTAGTTAATATGTATCTCCATGTTGTACTTGTTTTATATGTGGAGCATGTAATATGTAATTATAAACTTGTTGTACTTGCTTTATATCGGGGTATCTAATTATAAACCTTTTTTTTATATGGGGGCATCTAATTATAATCCTCTACATAATATGTGATATTAGTAAGTTGGGTCAAGAAGTTGTATCTTAAGATGTTCAGCATCAAAGTTGGGAACACAAGGCAAAACAACATGGAGCTAATGAGGGTTTGTTTGGTAAGACCACTTGTAATAACTTTAGCATTTTTAGAGGGATTTATAACTACATTTTATCATTTTTGTGGTCAAGAAATTGTGCCTGGCCTATTAATGGGTTAGAGAGAGTCATACATCATCAAAGTTGAATAAGAAATAGGACTTGGCATCGCAAAATATTACAAAATTACAGGTCTTAAAATACATATCTTAGGGAAACTACACATATATTTACACATATTTGAGAGATATTGTGGCGGATGCAGAGTTGCAAGCGGCTAATGCTGTGGCTCGTAAGAAGGCTGCTGCCTCTTTTGCACAGAAGGAGAAGAGGAAGAGAGATCTTGGACAGACCAGCCGGGGCAAGAACTATGTGGAGGAGGAGGAGAGGCTGTTAAGGGAGAGTGGGGTTTACTTAGGTTTTGATTCTTGAAATTGGTAGATGTTTACCCTTTTCCATAATCTTGTGTTCTTGACAGCAAATGTGATCAATTTCCAAGCTTAGACTGAGAAAATCAGCTCTCTGAATTTAATGTATCATGGTCAAATTGATGTGTAGAGGCAATGCTTCAGGTTTTAGCGTTCTCTGTAAGATTCCTCGGTATCCTTATCAATTGCAGCCCTGTCCTTTCCCGTGGACCATGATCAATCATGCTTCTCTTCTTCCTTGGGAGGCGGCACGTTCAAGATTGACAGGCCACCTTTGTATCCATGGCGGGTCAGAGCATCAAAGTCTATACCTCCACTCTTTTTCTTGCCAGATTTAACTGCAATTTCAGCAAGTTCATAATTGGGTCAACTAAATTTGGAAGTGATCCCCATTGTGAACTGAAATGGAATTTAGCTCAGCGGTTTGCACCACCACCACTCCCACGTTCGAATCTTAATTCTTTCTTTTTTCTGACTTTCCCAACCAACTATTTAAACAAAAGCGTAAACTCCTAAACCGAAGAAAAGGCCATATTTATGATGGTAGTCATGTACTGAACTGAAATGGACTTTCCCAACCATCAGCACATTGTGAACTGAACTGAAATGGACTTTCCCAACCATGGGACTTTCCCAACCATCCCCATTGTGAACTGAACTGAAATGGACTTTCCCAACCATCAGCACATTGTTCCAAATTTTCATGTAGGCCAACATTTTCTTTGAAAAAAAATTAGTCTATTCACAGTTTTCCATTCACACTCTTCTTTCTTTCAATTCTATTCAATCCCTAAGTTTATCCTTAATTTCATCATTTTCATTTATCTCCTAATCTCATTTTTAAGTCATAAGAAATATTCAAAAATGGACCTTTGCGGTGGCAAATCAAAGTTATTTTGGAAGAGGTATGTAAATTTCTTACTAACTAGTTTAATACCCGTATATTGTATGAGTCTATGTAAAGATTTTTAATTCAATATATATTTTATTGTTGATAATATGTATAAATATAATATTTAGAAAAATATTTATATGAAACTCTATAGTTTAACAATGATGAAAATTATATCTAATTACTATAATTGATAACAATCTATATAGTTTTGTTAGTTAGGTGAACCATAAATATTGTATAATGATTCAATAAGACACTCTTTTCTTAATTTAAAAATTGTATGGTTAATATTAATAGAAAAAACAAAACATTTCAGATTAAACTATTTTGTATGTATCAACTACAATATTTTTGTTTAAAAAATCGATGTGTGTGTGTCTTGTTTTCACTTTTATAAATATTTGAATATATGAAAATAATGTATATACTATTAACATTCAAATATTCCAACTATTATTTTTTAATTAATTAATAAATGTCTAGAATGTTTAAGCAAATTGAAAAAAGGAAAGTATTATAATATAAGTATGTAAAGAAATATGCTAAATCATATATATTTCCATAATGGAATCTTTGTGATTGATTCCTAATTAAATTAGAAATATATTAATGGTAGATTTAGGATTAAATCATCAAGAAATTATTAATAGGTTTAGGATAGAAATATTTTATTTAAAATTTAAATATATTAAAATAAAGTGAAAAAAAGTTAATGGCATGTGGTGGTTGATGAGATGGCTTAATTATAGGGTACAATGTGACTAAGTTATGTTATAGTTTAGTATACATATATATAATAGATTTCTTCCGACCTTAGTAATAGAATTGGAAATTTCATTTACATTTGTGTTTATGAACTTTTGATGCTTGAGCCTTACCTCAGTATTGGAATTGCATATTTTTTATAGTGCAACTTGTGAGGATTCTTTGAATTGTCCATATATGATATATATTATATGGAATTGCATATTTTCTTGAATTGCAACTTGTGAGGATTATTTGAATTGGTGCTTAAGTTCCACAATGCAACGTAGTCTTGGGGTTGGTCATTCCCTTGTGAGGATTCGTTGTTACAACTCTATTTTTACTCTTGTCGCATATTATTCAATATTTTTTGGTGTAATATGTAACTATACATTGTTTTAAAATTAATTATATGAGATTTTATGTAGTATATGTGTTGAGTTATTAAAAGTTAGGGCCCTTAATTTCTTTTCGCCTAGGGGCCTCTAAAATGTCAGGTTTCCAAACCTCTTCAATGACAATTTGTTTGCTAACAGGCAAGAATCAGATAATCATACTCAGATAGTTAGTACTTATTACTAACTATAGATATATCAATGTCTCTACTGATTAAACAAATCCAGCAGTGAAAATCTTGCTTCTAGTAGACAGATTGAATTAGAGTTTGAAACCAAATCAAATATCAGTTCCAATTTTTTGCCTCCTCGGTCAAGTGTTGCAACAAAATAGAACGAAACAAGACAGTTCTGCCTATATGCAATTACAAGCTTTTCATAATCCGTCTGGCACGCTCAATAAATAAACAAGAAAGACAATTATTCTTATAGCTTTTCAGCCAATTCTTTCTTTTGCTATTGTGAGTACATGATTCTGTACCGCAGTAGATTTGTAAAAGGAAATGATTGATCTCCCTACGAATGAACAATAAATGTGAAACGCGATAAAATAGACACGAGATTTGTTGACCTAGTTCGTCATAAATGACTACATCTGAAGGCTACCAAGCCAGGAATCTTCAATATGATATCGATCACCATTACAATCAAAGAACCTTTGTTTTCTCTTGAGAGAAAGGATATAAAAAAAGAGGCTATAAAACTTATCCAGCCATTTGGTTTCTAGGTAGGTTTAGGTTATTAAAATACATTTCCTTCTTAGTAAATAGGCCTCATCAAACCAAATGGGCTTCACCTACTACTCTTGGAAAGTGCAAACTTTTCCCTATCAATTTGCCCCTCGGGTTTCCGAGGTTGTTTCAGGCTCGGGAAGCCGAATCATCGTTGCGCTCAAGTTTCTGTCCGACCTGTATGTAACGACCTTTACCAGGCTCTGTTGAAGTCGACACTCGAATGCTCCGGTTTGTTCAGGCTTAGTTGTCGTTGAAGTTTTTGACGCTCGACTTGGTGCCGCTCAATCAGGTGTTATTGTTGGCGATCTTGGAGTTGAGTCGCCCAAACAAGGCGCCCACCCTGATCCAGGTAAATCTCGACGAAACGCTCTGCAACTTAGCTTTTCAATTCCGCAACGCTAGTTGACGCGTGTACAGAAGCTAAGCTTTCGACTTTCTGTAAGGTGGCACGGTCTGGGCCCTTCCTGCACGGTTTGCAGCAAACCGTGCATGATTACAGAACCTCAAAATTCTGCTGTCTGGAAGAGTGCACGGTCTAGGACCACCCTGCACGGTTTGCAGCAAACCGTGTAGGTTTATAGAATCTTAGTTTTTGGCCTTCTGGCGACCAGAACGATTTGGGGTAGCTCTACACGGTTTGCTGCAAACCGTGCAGGCCCCCAGAAACTCGTATCTGTGACTTTCCGAAGCAACTGGGTGCCCATACGACCTAATCTCGATTGTTTTTCATCACTCGGATTAATTTGTCGCTAATCGTGTAACACCCCCAAATTTAACCCCATTTGGAAGCGCTACTGCCGATGACCCCGGGCGAAAACCCCGAAGTCACCCCAGGCTTTTCCGACGTCATAACTGACTTAAAACACAGTTACGATACTAAAATCATAACTTTTATTAAACCACATGGTCGCGGAATTACACGATTCCAACAACGACCCAAATACATCATCAATACAAAAATCAGAATTTACAACGGAAGACTTATAAAAAAAATACAAAATAGCACAGCGGAAATCGTTTTAAACACAAAGCGACAAAACAACTTGTCGAAAACAAAACACCGTTCATATTCATAGTCGCTCTAGCCTTCTCTGAACAGCAACATATCTGCATGTGCCGAAACGGACGGACGACACCCCCATGACGTTACAGATAAATAAAATACAAGCGTTAGTCTAATGAATAGACTAAGCAAAGGCTCATGGCATACAATTCACACAAACACATCATAAGCAGTTCAACATATCACAAATCACATCACAATCTCAAGTCACATGATTACAGTATATCTTTTATATTAGCGTTGATTCTAGCAGAAATACAACCTAATATAATATCAGATTTCAATTATCTCAAATTAATTAAAAACCACTTGCCTGGAATAGACGAGCTCAAACAAAGCCAAACCACAAAAACACAACTCGGACACACATATACCGCGATCGCGGCAGGTCGCGGTCGGTCGCGGTTCATCAACTGTGGCAAGCTTCGACAGCTTCCATGGCGGGGAGGGAATTTACCCGATCGATTCAAGCTTCGTCTTGCATTCAATTTGATCACAAAGCACCTCTAAGCTTCACCTAACACCTTGGCAACCTTCTCCAATCCACGAACCTTCTCGATTCAAGCCCAAAACCGAGCTCACAGCTCGTGCATCAATGGCGAGACAGGGGAGAACAGAGGAGAAAGAGAGAAGAAGAAGAGTTTGGTCTTCACCTCCTTTTATAGCACAAATCCGACACCTCCAAGGGGACAAGGGGACAAAGGCGAAGGCCACTAGCGAGCCACTTGGCCTGCCCAGAAAATATCACAGCCGAGCTACAGTAACCGCCTTCGAGGAAGACGACCGCCTCTGAAAAAGGCATTACCGCGATCGCGGTCGATCGCGGTTGATCGCGGCATCTCGCGTCAGGTCGCGGTTGATCGCGGTTTCTGGCCGACTTCACTAATTCTTATCCGAACTCAACTTGGGTTAATTTTCTTAATCCCGGGTTAAATATATTCGTGCATCATCTAGCACAAACATCTCAAGCAATTACCTCGCACAATTACCGTGCACAAATATCTTATATAAATACCGTGCACAAATATCTTATATAAATATCTTGCACAAATCCTTTATATAATTATCCTGCATATATTTGTGACACTCCCCAGGCCAACTAACACAGCTACCAAGCCACCCAACCATCTTACATGATGCCGGTGCTGGTACTGGTGCCGCCTGAGAGTCCACAATTATCCTACACGAATATCTTATATAAATATTTTACAACAATATCTTATATAATTATTTTACAACAATATCTCATACAATTATCTTGCAACAATAACTCATACGAGTAAAGCTCAAAAATACCCTTAAAATTACGGGGTGTGATAAGCGGTATTTTACATAGCGCAACTAGTAGTTATTAGCATAGTTTTGTGGAGATTTTGGCTCGGTTTTGGAGCTAAGTCGATGCTTGAGGTGCAGAGCTACATTATGATTATTTGGAAGCACTTGCATGTTGAGGACGAGGCTCGAGGTTTCCTTGGCGAGAAGACGCTCGAGGAGCCGGGCTGACATGAAGAGACGACATTGAAGCTAGGAGAAGTAGCTTGACGCGGGCCATGGCGACCCACCGCGGGCCGACGCGGGCTGGGCTGGAGCTGGCTGACGCGAGCAGGCGGCGGCGGGTGGACGCGACTGGCCGCGAGTGGAGGCGGGCGGCGGCGATCGCCGGTGGTCGCGTTTTTGCTCCAGGAAGTTCTGATCTTTGGCGAGGCGAAACGGCGAGCGGAAGCGATCGCGTCCGGTCGCGTCTCTGGCGTTTCTGAACTTTTCCGATTTCCTTTTTGGCTTGACGTTTTGTTTTCCCTTAATCAATTCAGACGTTTTGTTTGTCAGTTTAGGTTAGATTAGCATGTTTTTGGCAGACATTCATGGATCCATCACCATACCCTCTCTCTCCTCTCATCATCTATCTTTTCCATCACTTTTCTTTCTTTGTTTTTTCTCAAGAACGTTTTTCTAGTTTTCTCCATGGTTTTGGATTTCGTGAAGAACATGAACCGGAACTAAGACCCTTGTTTTGCCTAGCGTGGAAGCACTCGATTAATTCAGTTGTAAGGTTTTATCTCTTGTTCGTCCCTTTGGATTTTTGTATTGATTTCCTTGAGCATAATTCGGATTTCTATATTGTTGGCTAGATTGACATCCTAGTTCGATTTTATAGTTTTCTAATTGCTAGAATAGGGATAGACGGTGGAATCCCTAATCACTTGTAGCAACCACAATTGCATGAAATTGGTATATTGAATTCAATTGTGAAAAGGAAATTGATTTGCATGTCATACTTGCGGTGTTGAGTCTTTGCTTGCAATCCATTATTTCTTATGCCCTATGCTATTGATTGAATCAACTTAGGAGGTCTTCTAGGTTTTCAATTAGTAAGTATTAGCAAGACCGGTTGGATTGTTAATATACAAAAAATCAGAATTGGGACAAATCCATAGGATTATGATGAACATGAGATGAACCGAAATTACAACTTGATTAATTGATGTGTGGAAACTTGCTAGGTGAAACCTCTTTCTCCCATTGTTTAATCTTGATTTTTATGCTATTGCAATTGAGTAGTTTTAGTACAAAACCAAACCCCCCCCCCCCATTTGTCCTTTGAAGTTGATAAATTAGCAATTGCATTGAAATTGACGTGTTACTCCCTTGGGTACGATTCCCTACTTGCATGCTATACTCTAGTTGCATTTTAGGATTTCTTTGATAGTGTACAACGACTGAAAAAACGCCTATCAAATTTGGCGCCGTTGCCGGGGAGTTAATATTTGTTCTTTTCTTTGTAATTGTTTGTTTGTCAACCCTTTGGTGTGAACCATTTGTATGGTTCACACTCGTGCTACTGATTCTTTGATTGTTGATTGTGATCCAGAAATTGAGCGGACATTTTTAAGGAACCGAAGAGCAGCCCGTGATTTGTTGAACCAAACTGAGATGGGTGACCGGACGTTGAGACAGCTTACCGCTCCTAACTTGGAGCAACAACCTTTGGCTATCACCATTCCTGAGTTAGCCGAAGGAGTGAATTTTGAGTTGAAGGCAGGATTGATTCATGAGTTGCCTCATTTTCATGGTCTTGCTGGAGAAGACCCGAACAAGCACTTGGCGCAATTTCATGCGGTGTGTTCTAGCATGAAGCCAAGAGGTATCACTGCCGATGCCATCATGTTGAGAGCATTTGGATTCACCTTGAAGGATGCTGCAAATGATTGGCTATATTACCTTGCTCCGGGAAGTATTACAACATGGGCTGAAATGAAGAAGGCTTTTCTCGAAAAATACTTCCCGGCCACGAAGTTGAATAGCTTGAAGAGAGCCATTGCCACCATTGAGCAGCAAGGAGGCGAGAGCTTGTACGAGTATTATGAGAGATTCAAGCGGCTATGTGCAAGTTGCCCATATCATGGGTATAGTGAGCAAGATCTCATCCTCTACTTGTTCAACGGTCTCTCGGATGAGGAGCGTAGGATGGTGAATGCCGCTTGTGGAGGTAATATTCAGAACAAAACTCCTACCCAAGCGTTTGAGATGTTTCAGGAGCTATCCGAAGGCTCAAGGCAATTTAGCAAGAGAGAGAGTCTCAAGGCTGTGAGTGCTTCTTCATCAAAGATTGAGTCTGATGTGAATGAGCTGAAGGAAATGATGAAGTGCTTCATGCTGAATGGCACTCCGTCTCAAGCCCGACCATGTGGAGTTTGCAATGAAGTGGGACATCCAAATGATCAATGCCCTACTCTTCAAGAGTCAAGTGCTGAGGTGAATGGTGTTGGAGGATGGCAACCAAGACCCAAGTATGATCCATTCTCTAACACCTACAACCCGGGGTATAGAGATCATCCAAATCTGAGGTGGAGTAATCAGCAAAATGTTCAAAACCCTCATCTCTTGCAACCACAACAACCGAGGCCACAGTACAACCCGAGACAAACCATGTCAGCTGAAGACATGATCAAGTCGTTGGCCCAGTCGGTTATGCAGAAAGATGCTGAAACAAAGTCTTCCATTCAGAATCTTGAGAGACAAGTGGCACAAATTGCTCAATCCGTGAGTAATCTAGAGGCTCATGTATCGGGAAAATTTCCGTCACAAACGGTAGTCAACCCGAGGGAGAATGTGAGTGCCATTACCTTGAGGAGTGGGAAGCTATTGAACCCTTATGCTGAGCAGGGTGAATTGCAAGACGGTTCTGAGCCGTGTGAAAACAGGAAAACGCGATCTCACGCGACCTACCGCGATCGCGGTTTCGACGATGAAGAATCACTGGAACAACGCCGGCGATCGCGGTCACCCGCCGTGACTCGCGGTTTCATTCCAGTGAGCAGCCAAGAGGAATCCATGGAGCGCCGGCGATCGCGTGGACCCGCGTCCACTCGCGGTTCAACGCCAGAAACCACCAAGGAGCCCCGGCGATCGCCCTCACCCGCGTCCACCCGCGGTTTGGCGGCAGAACTCCCAGCTCAGGAACGGCGATCGCGTGGACCCGCCGTGGCTCGCGGTTTGAGCCCAGATCTTGTCGACGAGTATGTTCGCCCGAGCTTTCCACCGCTTTGCTCTCAGAAGCCGGTCCCGCCTTTCCCTGAGGCGTTGAAGGACACTAGAAGACCGGAGAGTGACAATGAGATGTATGAGACCTTTAGCAAGTGTCAGGTAAACATTCCTTTGCTAAAATTGGTTAAAAGTATTCCTAGATATGCTAAGTTTTTAAAAGAAATTTGCACTATCAAAAGGAATCAAAAATTGAAAGGAAAACAAAAGGTCAAAATTAGTGAGCATGTTTCCGCGGTTTTTCAAAAGAAAATGCCTAAAAAGTGTGGTGACCCGGGTAGGTTTAGCATTCCATGTGTGATTGGTGATACTAAAATTGAAAATGCTATGCTTGATCTTGGTGCATCTATCAATGTTTTGCCTTTGTCCTTGTATGAATCCCTAGGATTAGGACCTTTGCATGAGACCGGTATTGTTATTCAACTAGCTGATAGGTCTAATGTGTATCCTAAGGGAGTGGTTGAAGATGTACTTGTTATGGTTGGTGATTTGATATTTCCCGCTGATTTTTTTGTGTTGGATATGGAGCATGACAAAGATGCGGCCCCTATGCTGTTAGGT
This sequence comes from Rheum nobile, assembly GCA_027886185.1. Lineage (NCBI taxonomy): Eukaryota > Viridiplantae > Streptophyta > Magnoliopsida > Caryophyllales > Polygonaceae > Rheum > Rheum nobile. The sequence goes on along the minus strand of WOAB01000506.1, from coordinate 5,989,497 downwards.
AGGCCTTTCATGAAAACAGCACAAACTAAAATTGATGTTAATAGTGGGAAATTGACTATGGAATTTGATGGGGATGAAGTTGAATTTAACATCTATGATATGAAGCCCGTTGTTGATTCCTCTTTGAACTTTATTGATGTAATGACTCCTAACCCTTTGGATGAGTTACAACCTATGATTGAGGATTCTAACATGACAGCTTTATTGGATGAGAAGGGAGAGTCCTCTAACTCTCTTTTGGGCATTGGCCCCATTGTGCTAACTCCGAGCAAGAAACTTTTTTCTTCTTCTTTTGTGCAGGCCCCGGAAGTTGAGTTCCAACACCCCCCTGATCCATCGAAGTATGGGGGGAAGGCAACCAAGAAGGTAAAGATGGAGGAGCCACCGAAGGAGTCAACCACCAAGAAGCATGGTCTAAGGTTTAAACCTTTCCATGAATGGTTCAAGAAGGAGGTGCTCAATGAGAGGGTTTCTAAAGGACCCGATGATATAGATTGAGGTTGTGTGAGTAGTATGTCGAGCCACGACAATAACTAAGGCGCTTCTCGGGAGGCAACCCGAGGTTTGAGATGCTTTATTTTATTTTTTCTTTTTGTTTATTTTTTAATTGTCATTTTTAGTGTTTTTGTGGTTAGGGAAGGATGCCCGAGGCACAGGTTCAGCTACAATCTGTAGCCAAAACCGCTGTAAGTCTTTCTTCCTTTTTATCAAAAAAAAAAAAAAAAAAAAAAACCTTGGATGTGCGGAAAACCCGCAAGGGCCGTATAGGTAATAAGAAGGTGACTCGCTCAACCCCAGGTTGAGGCAAAAATGAGTCTTGGAGTGATGCGAGATTGGTGTTCCCCGAAGAAGAGCTTGTGATTGTAGGTTGCAAACTACGATCACGGGTTTGTGCTTAGCAACCTTCCGGAAGTTGGTGATTTGCTGAATTCGCCATTCATTTTTCTTCTTCTGTGGATCTTCAATTTCGGCGTTCTTCCTTGTTACCCATTGTTTTGGATGAGCTGGACATTATTGGATCATCATTGAGCTCATCCCACTTCTACTACACCTTGTGCTTCATTGGAGGGAGACCATCCGGTCTCGTATGTGAGTCTTCTGTTTTCTTTATCCCCGTGCTTTTACCTTGTCTTTCATTCCATTGGGGACAATGTCATGTTTAAGTATGGGGGAGAGAATGTATTCACATGTTTTATGGTGTTGTGCACTTGTGTATGGCTGATGTGTATGAATTTTTGAAAATTTTGAAAAAGAAAAAGCCAAAAATATGAGAAAAAGGCAATCAAAATCCTGGGATGAGCTGAAAAGCTCAGGTAAAAAGCAGGTAGTCCGACCGACTCTAGGTTGGTGCAAAAATGGACTTGAGTGATGTGAGCAACATGTGAGATATCTAGCAAAATGAAATGAGTGGTTAGGTGAAAACCCGAAAGGGCGCCTAAGCAAAATGAGTGTGAGTGATTTAGGATTTTCTTGCTTGGCGTTGGTGTCATAAGAAGAGGTGTTATAAGGAGTTCGGGTAGGATCACTCATGGAGCGATAAGGAGATAGATTGGATTTTATGCATTGCTCATTTTTGATTGTTTGGAGGCGAAGTGTTGAGTCTTGTAATTGCTAGTTTCATGTTCTTCCTTACTTCCTGAAACCTGTGTGCTGATTGGAGGAGTGAGTTTTCTTTTAGCTTACTCGAGGGCGAGCAAGGTTTAAGTATGGGGGATTTGATAAGCGGTATTTTACATAGCGCAACTAGTAGTTATTAGCATAGTTTTGTGGAGATTTTGGCTCGGTTTTGGAGCTAAGTCGATGCTTGAGGTGCAGAGCTACATTATGATTATTTGGAAGCACTTGCATGTTGAGGACGAGGCTCGAGGTTTCCTTGGCGAGAAGACGCTCGAGGAGCCGGGCTGACATGAAGAGACGACATTGAAGCTAGGAGAAGTAGCTTGACGCGGGCCATGGCGACCCACCGCGGGCTGACACGGGCTGGGCTGGAGCTGGCTGACGCGAGCAGGCGGCGGCGGGTGGACGCGACTGGCCGCGAGTGGAGGCGGGCGGCGGCGATCGCCGGTGGTCGCGTTTTTGCTCCAGGAAGTTCTGATCTTTGGCGAGGCGAAACGGCGAGCGGAAGCGATCGCGTCCGGTCGCGTCTCTGGCGTTTCTGAACTTTCCCGATTTCCGTTTTGGCTTGACGTTTTGTTTTCCCTTAATCAATTCAGACGTTTTGTTTGTCAGTTTAGGTTAGATTAGCACGTTTTTGGCAGACATTCATGGATCCATCACCATCCCCTCTCTCTCCTCTCATCATCTATCTTTTCCATCTCTTTTCTTTCTTTGTTTTTTCTCAAGAACGTTTTTCTAGTTTTCTCCATGGTTTTGGATTTCGTGAAGAACATGAACCGGAACTAAGACCCTTGTTTTGCCTAGCGTGGAAGCACTCGATTAATTCAGTTGTAAGGTTTTATCTCTTGTTCGTCCCTTTGGATTTTTGTATTGATTTCCTTGAGCATAATTCGGATTTCTATATTGTTGGCTAGATTGACATCCTAGTTCGATTTTATAGTTTTCTAATTGCTAGAATAGGGATAGACGGTGGAATCCCTAATCACTTATAGCAACCACAATTGCATGAAATTGGTATATTGAATTCAATTGTGAAAAGGAAATTGATTTGCATGTCATACTTGCGGTGTTGAGTCTTTGCTTGCAATCCATTATTTCTTATGCCCTATGCTATTGATTGAATCAACTTAGGAGGTCTTCTAGGTTTTCAATTAGTAAGTATTAGCAAGACCGGTTGGATTGTTAATATACAAAAAATCAGAATTGGGACAAATCCATAGGATTATGATGAACATGAGATGAACCGAAATTACAACTTGATTAATTGATGTGTGGAAACTTGCTAGGTGAAACCTCTTTCTCCCATTGTTTAATCTTGATTTTTATGCTATTGCAATTGAGTAGTTTTAGTACAAAACCAAACCCCCCCCCCCCCATTTGTCCTTTGAAGTTGATAAATTAGCAATTGCATTGAAATTGACGTGTTACTCCCTTGGGTACGATTCCCTACTTGCATGCTATACTCTAGTTGCATTTTAGGATTTCTTTGATAGTGTACAATGACTGAAAAAACGCCTATCAGGGTGTTACATTACTACCCCCTTATTTTAAGTTTCGACCCCGAAACTTGCACTAAGCCAAAGAGGATTCCTACCTCAACAACAACCTTATTATCCTTAATCATAACCGGCCTTATGCCATCTCTAACTTAAATCCTTTAAGATTCCTTAAATTTTCTCCAAACATAATCATCACAACATCTTATTCCTACGTTCCTCAAAACGAATCACACAAGATACTACTCCTATTTCCTCAAAAAGAGTGATACCACAAGTCTTATAACCTCAAAGCATAACTCCTATTTCCTCAAACTCAAGTCTCACTAGAGATTCACCTTAACAGTCTCAAGAGAAGAGGCACGACTATGAACGGTGTAACTTTTTCACTTTTGAAATTTCGAGCCTTCGCAAATATTTCAAACAAGTGAAAATATTCCAATGAATGAAAATATTTCAAACCGGTATGTAACACTCCCAAGCCTAGCTACCCCAGCAACCAAGCCACCCAACCATCTTACATGATGCCGGTGCCGGTACTGGTGCCGCCGGTGAGTTCACAAAAACCGTTCGAAAATATTTTCAAACAAAACGAGTAAATGGTTCATTAAATCCCATACCCGTTTTAAAAACTTTCGGCTCTGATTCCAACTCTGTAACAGAGCCTACGAAAACTGTTTAGCTCTGATACCATTTCTGTAACACCCCCAAATTTAACCCCATTTGGAAGCGCTACTGCCGATGACCCCGGGCGAAAACCCCGAAGTCACCCCAGGCTTTTCCGACGTCATAACTGACTTAAAACACAGTTACGATACTAAAATCATAACTTTTATTAAATCACATGGTCGCGGAATTACACGATTCCAACAACGACCCAAATACATCATCAATACAAAAATCAGAATTTACAACGGAAGACTTATAAACAAAATACAAAATAGCACAGCGGAAATCGTTTTAAACACAAAGCGACAAAACAACTTGTCGAAAACAAAACACCGTTCATATTCATAGTCGCTCTAGCCTTCTCTGAACAGCAACATATCTGCATGTGCCGAAACGGACGGACGACACCCCCATGACGTTACAGATAAATAAAATACAAGCGTTAGTCTAATGAATAGACTAAGCAAAGGCTCATGGCATACAATTCACACAAACACATCATAAGCAGTTCAACATATCACAAATCACATCACAATCTCAAGTCACATGATTACAGTATATCTTTTATATTAGCGTTGATTCTAGCAGAAATACAACCTAATATAATATCAGATTTCAATTATCTCAAATTAATTAAAAACCACTTGCCTGGAATAGACGAGCTCAAACAAAGCCAAACCACAAAAACACAACTCGGACACACATATACCGCGATCGCGGCAGGTCGCGGTCGGTCGCGGTTCATCAAATGTGGCAAGCTTCGACAGCTTCCATGGCGGGGAGGGAATTTACCCGATCGATTCAAGCTTCGTCTTGCATTCAATTTGATCACAAAGCACCTCTAAGCTTCACCTAACACCTTGGCAACCTTCTCCAATCCACGAACCTTCTCGATTCAAGCCCAAAACCGAGCTCACAGCTCGTGCATCAATGGCGAGACAGGGGAGAACAGAGGAGAAAGAGAGAAGAAGAAGAGAAGAAGAAGAGTTTGGTCTTCACCTCCTTTTATAGCACAAATCCGACACCTTCAAGGGGACAAGGGGACAAAGGCGAAGGCCACTAGCGAGCCACTTGGCCTGCCCAGAAAATATCCCAGCCGAGCTACAGTAACCGTCTTCGAGGAAGACGACCGCCTCTGAAAAAGGCATTACCGCGATCGCGGTCGATCGCGGTTGATCGCGGCATCTCGCGTCAGGTCGCGGTTGATCGCGGTTTCTGGCCGACTTCACTAATTCTTATCCGAACTCAACTTGGGTTAATTTTCTTAATCCCGGGTTAAATATATTCGTGCATCATCTAGCACAAACATCTCAAGCAATTACCTCGCACAATTACCGTGCACAAATATCTTATATAAATACCGTGTACAAATATCTTATATAAATATCTTGCACAAATCATTTATATAATTATCCTGCATATATTTGTGACACTCCCCAGGCCAACTAACACAGCTACCAAGCCACCCAACCATCTTACATGATGCCGGTGCTGGTACTGGTGCCGCTTGAGAGTCCACAATTATCCTACACGAATATCTTATATAAATATTTTACAACAATATCTTATATAATTATTTTACAACGATATCTCATACAATTATCTTGCAACAATAACTCATACGAGTAAAGCTCAAAAATACCCTTAAAATTACGGGGTGTTACAAATCGAATCAACCGATCTATATATTTCGATCGTGGGAGTTCTGACCCTAAATCACTAATCAAAGTGCCCGGACCTGGAGGATTTCTGACCATGAGTCACTTACCAAAGTGCCCCGATCTGGAGGATTTCCGACCATGAGTCACTTACCAAAGTGCCCCGATCTGGAGGATTTCCGACCATGAGTCACTTACCAAAGTGCCCCGATCTGGAGGATTTCCGACCATGAGTCACTTACCAAAGTGCCTTGATTTGGAGGCATCTCTACAAGAAGTCGCCAAATGATGGACGCCACTGTAGGCAGTTTCGAACTCTTTGCGAGACTGTCTAAACTGACTCCCCCTAAAGGCTCCATTGGACACTCAACGTGCTACTCGTATCGGCATCTCCGCCGGACGCTTTCGACGTCCTGCGTGAGTATACTCGTCTCGGTATCAACATAGGAGCCTCAATCTTAAGTCAACGCGATGTGCGTTGCCCGAAAAATATGACATAAGTCTGAAAGGTTCATGACAAAATGCTCATAATGTAAAAAGACCAAATGTTCAAGGATGATCCTTTGAGGGGCTCGTTAAAATCTCTTCAAGTTGGAGTCGCTTCAAGTACGCTAAGTCGCTTTACCGCCCATGTCTTCCAACTTGTCCGAGCCAATGCCCCTGCCTGCATCTGCCACCCATGCTCTCCAGCTTGCATGCTTCGATGTACCTTGGCCAATTGGAAGGATGACGCATCTCGTGCCCTTGCTGCCCGTAGGCTGATATGACATAGAGTGATGACGGCTCATGCCCCAGTGGCCCGTAGTCATGTTGCTTTAAGCTTCCTACAATTTGTTAGCCGACATGTTCATAGACATCAAATCAATCGATCAATGACACTATCATGCTCTCGATACGGTCTAGAAATATTAGATTGACAATTTAACGAGACTACTCAATCCTTACAACCTGCTAGCTGACATGCTCATAGATATCAAATCAATTGATCAATGACACTATCATGCTTTCAGTGCAGTTCAAGATAGATCAGGTCGACAATTTAATAATATTGCTCAATCCTAATTGTAATTTAGCTCTCCATAGCAGTCAACACATATCGATAATCTCTGAACTATGCATTGTACTCAAAAGAGAATGGTAGAAACTTAGCTGGCGAATAGTCTCAATCGCGCATGCTCGAGTTTTTCTTCGAATGGCATTCATCTGGCTCGTAGCATGCTTACGCTATCGCTCGTTGTCAATAGTAAACTTCTCTTGTGAGAGTTTTAGTTGCCTCATGCCTTAATTTCAACATCGTAATTGTCGGTCCTTGATAGCCAATGCTTGGATCTCATTTCCGCTTTCATTAGCGGTTTGCTCCGAGTAGGTATCGACATGACATAGATGTGAGGCAATTATAGAATAATTATAACAAATTATAAAAAAATATTTTATGCTAAAATTAAATGGTTGAGTTTAAATGGAGCAGCAAGCAGTAGCGAAATGCACCTTTTGGGTTGAATTGGTTTGCTCGGCTAAGTTGCCATCGACACCATCAAATGTTGATCAAATTGGGCTGGGCCCAATAAGGGGTATTTGGGCCTGTTCATATGGTGGTCCACCAACGTAGTGGCCCAAAATACTATCCAATTGCAATCCCACGGCCAGACACAAAATCAGATATCGTTTGGGAATTTTGGCCACGTGGGGCCCACATCTTCATCTTCCTCAACGAAGGACCCGTTCAGATCTGCCCCACCATCGTCCCCGAAGCGTCTAGGGTTCCGTCGAAAATCCTCCGGTTGGCCAGATCTGAACCTCCAGCAGCCCGGTTGGGGCTTTCGCGACTTGCGGGCGACCCAAGGACGCTTACGAGTCTGCGACATGTGGTCTCTCCTGGCGGCACGCTTCGTCCGGCAACCTGTCCCAATCCGCCGGCTCGCCCTTGCGAGATCGTCGCGAGTCGCCTCCAACTCGCGCTTGTGCTCGGCCAGGGCCTCGGCGAACTCGCTCGACAGGCGAGTGCTCTCGAGTAGCGCGGGGTCGACTTTCAACTGCCGGCACGTCGACTCCTCCACCGCCTGTGGGGTGCCGCTTTGCAGTTGACTTATTTGCTCAGCCGATCGTCGGAATGCGTACGGAATTGTTCCACATGCACTGCTTTTTGTTCTCCGTATCGGATTCACCGTACTCGTTTCCCACAGACGGCGCCAAATGTGAGTACATGATTTTATACCGCAATAGATTTGTAAAAGGAAATGATTGATTTCCTACGAATGAACAATGAATGCGAAACGCGATAAAATAGACACGAGATTTATTGACTCAGTTCGTCATAAATGACTACATTATATCGATCACCATTACAATCAAAGAACCTTTGTTTTCTCTTGAGAGAAAGGAGATAAAAAAAAGGCCGTAAAACTTATCCAGTCATTTGGTTTCTAAGTAGGTTTAGGTTATTAAAATACCTTTCCTTTTTAATAAATGGGCCTCATCAAACCAAATGGGCATCATCTACTACTCTTGGAAAGTGCAAACTTTTCCCTATTAGCTATCATCCTGAATGCTCAATATTGAGAAATTTTAAAATTCTGGATTTTGTGTTCAACCACTACAAACCCTAGAACATAAACCCTTTGAGAAGAGCAATTGAGTCAAAAGTCTTATACAATACCTGTAACACCAGAAGTAACACTCTCCCGACCAAAAATCTCTGGTAGGGCAAATACCTGGACCACGAACTCAATCCAATCACCGCCTTTCTTCTCGTTCTTCGAATTTCCCTACAAAAGTTTTCACACGCAATCAATCTACGAAATTCGATCGATTCAATCCACTTTCCACATAAATTAAACAAAATCAAACCTCTGTAAGGTTAGAAGGGGTGGCGGCGGCGCGATTGATCGCCGATGGGAAGGTTCTGGATGGAGGAGGAGGAAGAGGAGGGAAGGTGTAACACCCTCAAATATCTCCTTGAAAGCATTACCGTCAGTGATCTCAGATTCCACATCTGAAGCCACCCAAGGCTTAACCAGTTTATACAAAACATAAAACAACATTTATAATACGAAATATCATAACATTTCGTATTAAATCAAAGTCTTGGAGTTACATCAATAATCCAAAAACAACAGAAATACAGAGTATTCTTAACATATAACATGTTTAATACAGCGGAAGTCTTTTTAAAATAAATGACACAAAAGTCTTGATCTAGCGATCACACGCCTAGGATCTCAACCTTGGTAAAACACTTCAAAATTTCCATCTGCCTTCCTCGTCGTTTCTAGCCTTCATGGAACTGCAGTTTATCTGATGTGCCGTATGAGACGGATGACACCAGCCAACCATGCAAGAGAATATAACCGGTTGGTTAGTCTAATGAAAGACTATGCAAGGGTAAAACAGAAAGGTTCTAAGTAGTCGTATTAGGTTAGACTAATCGCTTCTCGAATAAAAGTCGATGACGATAGTCAACCACCATACTCCTACTGAAATATACGGAAAGGTATGATCAAGAGAAAAGACTCTGAAAGAATGAGTCTTACGGAAACATATGAAGAGAAGACTCCAACGAATTGAGTCTTATCGGAAAGTATGACAAGTGTTTGAGAACATTAAAGTTTCACACAAACGTTTAAAAGCGACTTGACTATTTGGGTCCACGACCAACCTCACCGCATAATGCGAATTCAGATTCGGAAGGTGGACTTACTCTAATCGAAGCCCAGACGAGTTTCCACGTTGTACTTCTCGCCCAATGTTCATTAATTATGTGCACTAAAGCACTTATCTTATTTAATTCCAAAACGTACATTTATGGTATAAGCTTTTAAGATCTCCTCACAAGAGATATCGGATCTCCTCACAAGAAATATCAAAGGAAATACATCCCAAATGGCGGCACCAGCTGTGTGCACATACCCTGAGTAAGGATAAGGTCATGACCGAAGATACTAGGGAAAAATCCTCCTAGCACCATTATCAAGAAAAAACCACTAAACCTCGCAAGGTACATAGTGTTCCTACGAATACTCGTTCTAACTAAACAGTTAAAACATAAGAGCAATAATTCACATCAAAGCCATCGAGGCCAATAACTGATATAATAGCGTTGTTTCTAGCAATATATACAACCTATTATAATATCTGTATTTCAATCATATATATATATATAATAGCGTTGTTTCTAGCAGTATAAACAACATATTATAATATTCCTTTTTAAATCACATACAGTTATCAAAACTGTTCCCAAACGAAAATAATATTTATCCCAAATTAATTAACAATTAAACAATTGATAATCAATATAAATATGGAATGATAAGCAAGAGCGAACCGCCACTTGCATCAGATTAGACGAAGCTTAACAAAGCTCAACGACAACGGGTTCCCGGGTCCGAAACGAGGTCAGATCTCATATTTCATATCCCTACGGAACGACCCATAACGAAACCCTAAGTTAGATTCGATAATAAAATATACGAATCTAAGAAGAGACGAAAGGAATCGAAGGAACAAAGCCTCGCTCGAGACCACAAGACCCAAAGCCACACCACGAGCCCAGCCCACCGCGGGTGCGCCGGCCTTGACCGCGGGTGCGGTGGCGTGACAGTGGCGAGACAACGACGACGAGAACTCACCTAGATCGACGCATTTGGCTTTGATTTGGATGGGCTTCGACTTCCCAACTCCTTGCACTTCCAAACACCACTTGGAGAGTACATTCTCCTCCTATGGTAGCTCCGGCGAAAGCTTGAGCTTTCCGATAACAATGGAAATGAGAGATTTGAGAGAGAGAGTTTGAGAGTTGTGATTCAACTCCACTCCAGCTCCTTTCCTTTTATAGCCCAAGCAAGGAGGTCAAGCAACCAAGTGACTCATGGTAGGCGCCTACAATGACCGGATGGGATAGTTGCAGAGGCGAAGACGACGCGACGTCTGAAGTCCGGCGCTGCAGAGAAGAAATGATGACACCGCGGGGTGCGGTGGCCTCACCGCGGGTGCGGCGAGCCTCCCCAGACCGCCTTACAGAATTGGCCTTCACCGCGGGGTGCAGTCAAGGCCAAATCTGGGCCCTTTTGTCCTCTTTTGTCTGGGTTAAGTACGGGTACGAGTTTTTAACCCCGGGTTAGATATATTCATACCCGGTTAATATCTTTGCACCCGAATGAGTATTCTAAGCCCCAAAAATAAGTCGAATGTATTTTATACCACTCAGGAAAATATTACAGAGATCAAACAAATTATAGAGTGTCTAAACTTCTATGAAATTAATCCGGTTTGTGATACGGGAGTTAGGAAAATTATCCAAATACTCTTTATTAAAATGAGGGATATTACATCATCTCCCCCTTAAAGATGTTTCGACCCCGAAACTTGGCCGAATACTACTCTGGAAAACGTCTAAGCATATCCGCCTCAGTTTCCCAGGTTTCCCAAGTAACCTCGAATGATCGAGTACACAAGCTCTTAACATACCTTCCAAGGTCTGGATGGTCCTCTCAGACTGTCCATCCATTTGAGGATGAAACGCAGTACTGAATCTCAACTCGGTTCCCATGGCCTTATGGAGTTCTTTCCAGAATCTCGACATAACTCTGTCATCTCGATCCGATACAATGGTCTTTGGAGTACCATGCAAACGGATAATCTCGTGTAGGAACATTTCCGATAGCTTCTGGGTTCCCCAAGTTGACTTGATAGCCACGAAGTGAGTACTCTTCGTGAGCCCGTCAATGATTACCCTTATAGCATCCTTTTGACTTTGAGTAACTCTAGTCAGCGACGTTGTCTCATATTCAGCTCCTTCTGAGTGAGCACGTACTTGAGACTTTTATGGTCAGTGAAGACTTGGCATCTCACACTATAGAGATAGTGTCTCCCAGTCTTCAATGCAAACACTACTACTGCTAGTTCCAGATCATGCGTCGGATAGTTTTCTTCATAGGTCTTCAATTGTCTAGATGCGTATGCAATAACCTTGCCTCTCTGCATCAAGACGCATCCTAACCCACTCTTCGAAGCATCACTATAGACCACATAACCATCATTACTTCCGGTAGTGCTAACACTGGTGCAGAGGTCAGACACTGTTTCAATTTCTGAAAACTGGTGTAACACCCCCCAAATATATAACCTTGAAGGCATTACCGCCAGTGACCTCAGACGTTCTGTCCGATGTCACCCAAGGCTTTACCAGTTGATATAAATCATCAAACAACAATTATGATACAAAATATCATAACTTTCATTTAAATCAAAGTCTCGGAATTACAATATAATTCCAAATATAGCAAAAATACAACGGAAATCTTTACACAAAACATATTTAACACAACGGAAGTCTTTAAATAACCATCAAAAGGGTCTTGATCGCAATGATCACATGCCAAGGATCTCAATCTGAATAAACTTATCAAAACACCGTTTGCCTTCATAGTCGTTCTAGACTTCACAGGACGGCAACTTATCTGATGTGCCGAATCGAATGGATGACACCAGCCAACCATATAGAGAACAATTACGGTTGGTTAGTCTAATGAAAGACTAAGCAAGGGTACAAAGCAGAGTAGTTCGAAGTAGTCGTATTAGGTTAGACTCATCGTTTCTCAAATCAAAACCGATAACGATAGTCAACCACCATACTTCTACTAGAATACATAAAAAGACATGATCAAGAGAAGATTCTGGAGACCGAGTCTCACAACAATCAATCCCAAAAGAAGACTCCAACGAAATGAGTCTTATCGAAAACATGACAAATGTTGGGGAACATTACAATTATACACAAGCGTTCAAAACGACTTGATGTTTCAGTTCACGACCAACCTCACCGCATAATGCGAATCCACATTGGAAAGAGAACTTTACTCTGATCAAAGTCAAGACGAGCTTTTCTAGCTGTACTATTTCCTAGCTGCACTACTCGCCTGATGGTATATTAATCATGTGCAACAACGGCACTTATCTTATTAAATTCCAAAACGCGCATCACGTTATAAGATTTTAAAATCTCATCCATACGGGATAAAGAGATACCGTCGGGAACTAAATCCCTAAGGCGGAGTTTACTCGGGAACTAAATCACTAAAGTCGAATCGGGAACTAAATCCCTCAGAAACTAAATCCCAAACAACGGAGTCGGGAACTAAATCCCTAGGGAACTAAATCCTTAAAAGCGGCACCATCTGTGTGCACAAACCCTGAGTAAGGGTATGGTCAAGACCAGAGAAGGATGGTAGGAACTAAATCCTAACCACCAGGTTATCAAGAAACGACTAGCACTCGCAATGAGATACACAGTAGCGTTCCTACGAATACTCGTGCTAACTAAACAGTTCAGCACAGTAATAATTCACAACAAAGTCATCGCGGCCAATAACAGATAAAATAGAGTTGTTCTAACAAATATACAATCTATAATAATATCTGTATTAAATCACATATATATATATATAATAGCGTTGTTCTAACAGATATACAACCTATTATAATATCTTTTTAAAATCACATACAGTTATCAAAACTGTTCCCAACGCAAACAGTAAATTATCCTAAATTAATTAACAACTAAACAATTGATAATTAATTGAAATATGGAATGATGAGCAAGAGCGAACCGCCACTTGCCTTAGATCCGACGAAAGCTTAAACAAAGCTTAGAGATGACAGGTTTCTGGGTCAGAAGCAGGGACAGATCTCGAATACCAAATCTCTATGAAACGACCCATAACGAGATCCTAAGTTAGATTCGATATCCACATATACGAATCTAAAAGAATACGAAAGAATCGAAGGAAGCCAAGCCTCGCCCAAGACCACACACCCAAGAACACACAACACGGACCCAGCTCACCGCGGGTGCGGTGGGGCTCTTGCCGCGGGTGCGGTGGGCTCTCAGAGGCAAAGGAGCTTTAGCGACAATGGGGGAAACTTACCACTTTCGATTCGTTTGCCTTCGATTCGATTGTGGTTCAATCTCCAAACACCTTAAACCTTCAAACACCACTTGAGGGCACCTAAACCACTCAAAGGGAACTTCGGCGATAACTCCGGCGAAGCTTGCAAGCTTAATCAACAATGGAGTTTGGGAGAAAAACAGAGGAGGAAGAAGATGATGCTTTAGTTGTGGCTTCTCCTCCACGAATGCCTTTCTTTTATAGGCCAAGCAATAGCCACTTGCAAGGGAACCAGATGGGATGGCTAGGCGAGCTAGGCCTGACGACCGGCGCCACTTGCAGGAGCAGAGGGAAGACGATAACGTTCAGAAATATCTCACCGCGGGGTGCGGCAGGGTGCGGTGGCCGACTCCAGAATTGGCCTTCACCGCGGGTGCGGCCAAGGCCAATCCTGCCCTTTTTTGTCCGTTTTACCATTGGGTTAATTATCTTAACCCCAGGTTAAATATATTCGTACACAAACGACTATTTAACCCTGAAAATACGTCAACTGTATCTTATATTACTCAGAAAAATTATTACAAAGATCAAACATATTACCGAATGTCCGAGCTTCTCTGAATTTGATCTGACTTGAATTACGGGAGTTGGAAATTTTTCAAAATACCCCTATAAAAATGAGGGATATTACAACTGGCCTCGCACTTGTCATCCTAGACAAACTTCTTATGGACTTTGCGGAGCAAACCGGTCATAGGTAGAGCGATTTTAGAAAATCTCTCCAAGAACCATCTATAATATTCAGCAAGTCCAAGAAAACTGCGCACCTCTTTCACATTTTGAGGTCGCCTTCAATTTGCTACCGCTTCAATCTTCTGAGGATCAACCATAACCCCATTCTCATTGATCACATGGCCTAAGAAAGCCACTTCCTTGATCCAAAAGTCACACTTAGACAACTTTGCATAAAGTTGATTTTGTCTAAGGACTGACAAAGTAATCTGAAGATGTTCCTCGTGAGCTTCCTCACTCGGGGAATAAATTAAAATATCATCGATGAAGACCACTATGAACCTATCCAAGTATTGGTGGAAACATCGATGCATCAGATCCATGAAGACTGTTGGAGCATTGGTAAGTCCAAATGGCATGACTACGAACTCGTAGTGACCATATCTTGTTCGGAACGCAGTCCTCGGAATATCCTCCTCACGAATCCTGAGCTGATGGTAACCAGACCTCAGATCAATTTTGGAAAAGACCTTTGCTCCCTGCAGTTGATCCAATAGATCATCAATCCTCGGCAACGGATACTTATTCTTGATCGTGACTTTATTCAACTCTCGATAGTCGATACAAAGTCGAAACGATCCATCCTTCTTCTTGACGAACAAGACCGGAGCACCCCAAGGTGATGCGCTCGGCCTTATATAGCCCTTCTCAAGAAGATCTTCGAGTTGCTTCTTCAACTCTTGCATCTCGACAGGAGCCATCCGGTACGGTGCTTTAAAAATCGGTGTGGTACCAAGCTCGAGATCAATAGTAAACTCTACGTCACGATACGGGGGTAAACCAGGAATCTCCTCCGGAAAGACATCCGGGAACTCACAAATAATAGGAATATCAAGAACTGATGGCTCATCTATATTGGGCTTGCCCAGATAGCACAGGTACCCGACACAACCTTGTCGAAGTAGCTTAAATGCAGCCATCGCATTGATAAGCGTGACGTTATCAGCGTCATTATGACCCTTGAATTTGCATACATACTGGCCCCCAGATGACACCGTCACAGTCCTTGAACTAAAATCGATTACCGCCCCATGACGCGTCAGCCAATCCATACCGAAAATAATGTCGTATGGAGCCATGGCTATACAGATCAAATCTGCTTCGAACTTTTTACCTTAGATGGTAATCGGAAATTCTGACAGACGCTTGGTGCCCACTAAATGTTCACCATTAGGAAGATTCGTAACAAAAGGTTCACAACCTCGTTGCATACTAAGTCTAACTTACTAACACAATTCTCCGAAATAAAAGAATGGGTAGCACCCGAATCAAACAATATACATACTGAAGTAGAATAAAGGTATAAAGTACCTTAAGCAATTGGAGCATTGGGTCCATCTGCCTCACGCATCTCGTAAAGGCGTTGACCTTGACTTCCAGAAGCAGCTGGGGCTTTCCCCTTGTTTTGCACAGTCGTCTGCATTGAAGGACTAGGAGCTTCCACTGGTCTAAACTTGGGTCGATGGTTCTGATTAACAGACCCTTGTTGTGATTTAGCTCCTTTCTGCCTCCTCTGCGGACAAAATGTCTGCATATGCCCCACCTTTTCACAGCCAAAACACGTCTTCTTCTCCTTCGAACACTCATTGCTCTTGTGCCCGTATGTGCCACAGTTGTAGCACTGGATCAGATTCTTGTCTTGACCCGAAAACTGCGTAGACCCTCCTTGAGTCATATCCGTCTTTGCTTTGCCAGACTTGACAAAATTAGATGGTGGCGCGGGACACTTAAATCCACTCGCCTGAGACTGGTTCTGCATTGACCTCTGCGATTACGCTTCTTTGTTGACTCCTCCAGAGTCACTTCCAACTTGTAGGCAGCGTCCACGTACTGCTCCAAAGTAGAGCATCTGTGATGTACCATCAGTGGCTTAATGTCTGGATTCATCCACTCATGGAAATGCCAGATCTTTTGCTCTTCGCTGGACACCTCCGGCCCAGCATATTGCAGTAGATGATTGAACTTGGTCGCAAGCTCAGTCACTTTCAAACCATCCGTCTTTGGATATAGAAACTCCTTGTGCTTCTCTTCCCTCATAGCTCGGGAAAAGAAACGACCAATCATCTTGGCTTTGAACATCCCCCAGTTCAAACCAGGGTGATCGGCTAAACCAGTACCTTTCCACCACTCACTAGCCACTTCCTTCAATTGAAGGGAAGCAATGTGCACCTTCTCAGCTTCAGTGCACTCGACATTACGGAACAATCGCTCCATGTGTGAGAACCAATATGCCACTCTGACTGGCTCTCCTTTCCCATCATAACAGTCAGGCCTCATAGAGCTTATGGCCTTTAGTGCTTGGCTATAGTTGCCTCTATTCCTGACATCATCTTCTTGAGGTACAAGAACAGCTGGCTCCTCGAATCTAGGAACCGCTGGAGGAACTGGCACGCCTTGTGCCTGAGGCGCAATTGGTCGCATGATGTCGGTGAATGCTTGCATAACCATTCCCCGAATAGCTTCTATTGTTGCGGCATCAAATACCACTGGAGCGTTGACCTGAGCTTGGTCACTGCCTCTAGGATTGTTGTGAGAAACCGACTCGTGTTCCTCCACAGGGTTCGCTACATTCCTAACATTTGGTCTGGGGTCATTGCTTGGCCCAGCACCAGCACGAATGGTGTTCCTTGTGTTCACCATCTGTTTATCGATCAAATTCCAAGTATTTTATTACATTAATATTATTCCAATATACGCAATGTAATAAAATCAACTTAGAATTGATCAAACTTGGTAATTTTCATTGATGAACTCAAACTAAGTTACTAGGTTCTACAAAAGGGATCTCCCGAGCGACAAGACAAAATTGCTCGGAGATTATCGTTCCATCAAAACGAACACTGAAATACTAGGAAGGAAACTGTTAATTCAGCATTGGCCCTAATCATGGCACCCTGAAACATTTCTTGTAATCTCAACTCCTCATACACGGTTTCTTCGAACGGGGTTTACCATCAGAGTCTGGCGATGGACTTCTCACCCTGCTCGGTCTTGGAGCACACGGCTCATCCCTTGGTCCTGGTGTCCTCGGCCTTACTCTAGGCACGGAAACACTCTGACCAATCTCATCAGATCCCGGTGAGTAGCAAAACTCCTCCAGAAATCATGGTTGGAAGTCTGCCCTATTCGTCTCACACAAAGGATCGAGTAGCAATTTTGCTTGGCGGATGTACTCCTGGAGTTCGCGGACGTCCCCAATCATTCGGGTGAGACTGAACTCAGTCTCGAAGGTCCTCTCCTCCATGTCGTTTAGGGCGTTCAACCACTCCTCTAGTCGTCCCTCTTGCAATTGGGGTCTTGGCCTAGTCTGTTGAGTCGGGACTACAACTGGTGTACCCATCGACTCCCATGGCCTTGCCCTCAAACGAGTACGTTCAATCGTCTCATCCACCCGGCGATGCGCTTCAGCACTAATCGCCTCTCAAGTGGCAGGAGACAATGGTGAATACTCCCGCTCAGGTGGCAACTCCGGACTAGGGGGAACGAACGGCACCCTTGGGTCCTCACAGTCCATCAGCAAGTGTTCTAGGCCATTGGACTTGAAGCCCTGACCCTCGAGGTCCTCCTCGGGATCCTCTTCCTCTTCCGGATCTTCCTCAGGATCCTCTTCCAGATCCTCTTCGGGAATAGACTCGATCATGAAGTCATCGTCGCAGTACCCTCTTGCGTACCTCGACAACTCCTCTTCATCCTCAGTGTCCTCCCTTGGCTCCTCTTCGGACTCTGCCACAGGAACCTCGGTTTTATCGGACACTAGTACTACCGACTTAGGGAGTACGATCTTCACCTCATCGGGTGGACTACTAGGTTCTCCGATCTCAAAGCATCACAGGGGAACTGGAAACTCAAGCCTCACTGGAGATGGCGGAGCCACCTCGACTTCTTCCGAGTTCCTTTGAAGAGAACAGAGTGCACCCATATCTACGGGCGACGAGAAGAGAGTTTAGTCTTTCTAAATATAGAAGTTTGCTTCCATATCAGACTAAAGAAAAGGCACGACTAGATCGGCAGAATAAAAATTTTACTTAGAAATTCAGAGCCTTCGAAAACATTTCTCAGTTTCAAACGAGTAAACGGTTTATAAAAAAATTCGTTCCAAGAAAATGTTTTAAAACCCACCCATTTTTTTTAAAAAAAAATCGGCTCTGATACCAAATCTATAACACCCCCAAATATATCCTTGAAAGCATTACCGCCAGTGACCTCAGATTCCACATCTGAAGCCACCCAAGGCTTAACCAGTTTATACAAAACATAAAACAACATTTATAATACAAAATATCATAACATTTCGTATTAAATCAAAGTCTTGGAGTTACATCCATAATCCAAAAACATCAGAAATACAGAGTAGTCCTAACATAAGACATGTTTAATACAGCGGAAGTCTTTTTAAAATAAATGACACAAAAGTCTTGATCTAGCGATCACACGCTTAGGATCTCAACCTTGGTAAAACACTTCAAAATTTTCATCTGCCTTCCTCGTCGTTTCTAGCCTTCATGGAACTACAGTTTATCTGATGTTCCGTATGAGACGGATGACACCAGCCAACCATCCAAGAGAATATAACTGGTTGGTTAGTCTAATGAAAGACTATGCAAGGGTAAAACAGAAAGGTTCTAAGTAGTCGTATTAGGTTAGACTAATCGCTTTTCGAATAAAAGTCGATGACGATAGTCAACCACCATACTCCTACTGAAATATACGAAAAGGTATGATCAAGAGAAACGACTCTGATAGAATGAGTCTTACGGAAACATATGAAGAGAAGACTCCAACGAATTGAGTCTTATCGGAAAGTATGACAAGTGTTTGGGAACATTAAAGTTTCACACAAACGTTTAAAAGCGACTTGACTATTTGGGTCCACGACCAACCTCACCGCATAATGCGAATTCAGATTCGGAAGGTGGACTTACTCTAATCGAAGCCCAGATGAGTTTCCACGTTGTACTTCTCGCCCAAGGTTCATTAATTATGTGCACTAAAGCACTTATCTTATTTAATTCCAAAACTTACAATTACGTTATAAGCTTTTAAGATCTCCTCACAAGAGATATCGGATCTCCTCACAAGAGATATCAAAGGGAATACATCCCAAATGGAGGCACCAGCTGTGTGCACATACCCTGAGTAAGGGTAAGGTCATGACCGAAGATACTAGGGAAAAATCCTCCTAGCACCATTATCAAGAAACTACTAAACCTCGCAAGGTACATAGTGTTCCTACGAATACTCGTTCTAACTAAACAGTTAAAACATAAGAGCAATAATTCACATCAAAGCCATCGAGGCCAATAACAGATATAATAGCGTTGTTTCTAGCAATATATACAACCTATTATAATATCTGTATTTCAATCATATATATATATATAATAGCGTTGTTTCTAGCAGTATAAACAACCTATTATAATATTCCTTTTTAAATCACATACAGTTATCAAAATTGTTTTCGGACGAAAACAATATTTATCCCAAATTAATTAACAATTAAACAATTGATAATCAATATAAATATGGAATGATAAGCAAGAGCGAACCGCCACTTGCCTTAGTGATAAGCGGTATTTTACATAGCGCAACTAGTAGTTATTAGCATATTATTGAGGAGATTTGGATTTGATTTATGGGATATTTCTGTAATCCGGAGAAAAGGTGAGAAGTGGTTAAATCATAGGATTTACAGAGTTTTGGAGGTAAGTTGGTGTTTGAGGTGCGGAGCTGCATTGTGGATATTTTTGGAAGCACTTGCGAGTTGAAGACGGTGTCCGGAACCATGAAGGAAGCTGATCAGAAGACAGAAGTTGCTGGAGTGGAAACCGTGAGCCCAAGCGACCTACCGCGATCGCGGTTATAAGACTCCAGCAGAACATTGGCGAGCCGATAACCGCGACCTCCCGCGATCGCTTCTGGTCGCGGTTATCAGATTTTAACAGAATGTTGGGGAGCCAAAAACCGCGACCTCCCGCGCTCGCGGCCGCCCGCGGTTTGCTGTGCGACTGAACAGTCTCTGTTTTCTTCAACTGCTTGGCGGTTTCGTTTTGTTTTAATTAATAGGTAATTAAGGGGCTCGGAGGGGGGTTTTGACTACATCCAGACCTAGCCTCTTACCTGAATTTTTCCTTTTTTTCTTTCCTCTAAAGAATTTTTAGTTTTCTTTTGTCTTTCTTTTGGATTCAAAAAGTTTGTGAAGAACATGAGCAAGAACTAAACTCCTGTTTTGCCTAGCGTGGAAGCACACAGTTAATCTGGTTGTAAGGTTCATCTCTCTTGTTCACCCCTTTGGATTTGGTATTGATTTCCTTGAGCATATTTCTATTACTATCTATTTGGCAAGATTGATCTCCTAGTTTAAATCTATAGTAATTTAGGTGCTAGATTTGGGATAGATGGTGGAATCCCTAATCATAGGTAGCAATCACAATTGCATGAAATTGGTAAATTGAGTTCAATTGTGAAAAGGAAATTGATTTGCATGACATACTTGCGGTGTTAAGTCTTTGTTTGCAATCCGTTAATCTTACACTTTATGCTATTGATTGAACCAACTTAGAAGGTCTTCTAGGTTATCAATTGGTAAGTGTTGACAAGACCGGTTGGCTTGTTAATATAAACAAGATCAGAATTGGAACAATCCATAGGATAAATATGAACATGAGAAGAATCGATGATCAACTTGGTTAATTGTTGTGTGGAAACCTGCTAGGTGAAACTTCTTTTAATCTTATTTTCTTAAACTTGATTTTGGTGTTATTTTATTTGAGTAGTCTTAGTAGAAAAACCAATCCCCCCCATTTGTTCTTTAAAGTTGATAAATTAGTAATTACATAGAAATTGACGTGTTGATTCCCTTGGGTTCGACTCCTTACTTGCATGCTATACTCTAGTTGCATATTAGGATTACTTTGATAGCGCGCACGACTGAAAAACTCTATCACTTAGTTTAGATGAAGCTTAACAAAGCTCAACGACAACGGGTTCTCGGGTCCGAAACGAGGTCATATCTCAGATTTCAGATCCCTACGGAACGACCCATAACGAAACCCTAAGTTAGATTCGATAATAAAATATACGAATCTAAGAAGAGACGAAAGGAATCGAAGGAACAAAGTGTGATACCCCGTAATTTCGTAAGGTTATATTGGGAATTATGGAATTTTCCCGGGTACCCGTTGTGTACGTCGGATTTAATTCAGGTAGCTTGAGACATTTTGTAATGTGCTCTATATCTGTAATATTTTTCTCAGTGAAATAATATACAGACATCATGCCTTGGAGTTTAATTGTCGTTCGCGTACGATAATTTTTATCTCGGTTTAACGTCAGGTTCGTTCAAAGCTGAACGGGCGGGAAAAGGGAGAAACGGCGACCGCCGTGGTTAGGCCCGAGGAGTCAGCGTGTCAGCTTCTAGCTGGCCGCGACAGACCTGGCAACGGCGACCGCCGCATTTACGACGACCGCCGCGTGCCTGCCGCAGGCAAAAACGGCGACCGCCGTGATTGTCCAGTGGGCATTGCCCGTTGGTCGCCGGCGGAAATCGAGGGCGCCGATCTTGCTTTCGGCCGCGTCTCAGGGTTTGGTTGAACGCTTCAGACACTTTGGCTATAAAAGGAGGTGTTGGGGGTGAGGTTTTGAGCCATCCCAGCACCAAACCTCTGCCAAATTCGCCTCTCGCCGGAGTTGTGTTTTCGCCGGAATTTGAAGGTCTCGCCGGTGTTGCTTTGGTGTGGTTCCTGAGTGCCTTTGTGAAGCTTTTGGTTAGCCTTGGAGGTTAGAAGCCAAAGCAAGTTGAAGGAGGCCGAACCGCTCGTGTTTTGGGTGAGTTTTCTCTCGTTTTGTGTCATCTGAGTTCGTCACGGCAACCGCCATGTTCTTCACGGCGACCGCCGTGATGAAGACGACGACCGCCGCCAAGAACGGCGACCGCCGCCAGTGCCCAGAACGCCTTCGTGGCTTTGGCTTGGTCGGTTGTCGTCGTGGCGTCTTTCCTTTCGTGTTCTTTCGGCGTGTTTAGATTCGTACTGTTTATGTCAGATCTAACTTAGGGTTCCTTTTATGGGTCGACTCGAAGGTTGTTGTGCTGTCGGAACTATACCGTGTCGAGCCCGGAATCCAGTTGACGTCGTTAGACTATTCTGCGGATTAAGGCAAGTGGCGGTTCGCTCTTGCTCATTCGTTCCATATTTACATTAATTATCAGTAGTTTATCTGAGTAATTAATTTGGAATGAATATTATGTTTGTCTGGAAACGGTTTTGTTAAACTGTTTTGAAAATCATATAATAGGTTGTATATCTGTTAGAACAACGCTATTATCTGTGATCGCCTTTCGGGCCTTTATGTGGATTTATCCAGTAACTGTTGTTGTGCTATACTGTTTAGTTAGCACTAGTGGCTAGGAACGCTATGTACCTTGAGGGGGTTTAGCTGTTTCTTTATAACTGGTACTTGGTGGTTCATCCCCAGTACTTTCTCTTTGGTCATGACCATACCCTTTCACAGGGTAGGCGCACTTCGCTAGTGCCAAATCTTCCAGGGTTCATCCCTTCGATATCTCTTGTGAGGAGATCTGATATCTCTTGTGAGGAGATCCGATATCTCTTGTGAGGAGATCCGATATCTCTTGTGTGGAGATGTAAAAGCTTATAACGTAATGCTCGTTTTGGAATTAAATAAGATAAGTGCCCGAGTGCACATGATTAATATACCTTGGGCGAGTAGTGCAGCTAAGTTATAGTGCAGCTAGGAAAACTCATCTCGACTTTGATCAGAGTACGTTCTCTTTCCAATCTGGATTCGTGGTAAGCGATGAGGTTGGTCGTGAACCGAAACATCTTAGTCAGTTTTTAAATCGTTATGTGGTTCTGTAAGATCTAGACTTGAATGTAGTACGTTCTCTTTCCAATCTGGATTCGCTGTAGGCGATGAGGTTGGTCGTGAACCGAAGCATCTCAGTCAACTTTTAAATCATTGTTGAATGATTCTGTAATATTCCAGATTTGTCATTTCTTCCTTAAAGACTCACTTCCGTTGGAGTCTTCTTGTTTATTCCAGTAGGAATATGATGGTTGACTACCGTTATCGGTTATTATCCGAGAAGCGATGAGTCTAACCTAATATGACTGCTTCGAATCAGTCTGCTTTGTACCCTTGCTAGTCTATTCAGTTAGACTAACCAACCAATGTTTTCCCTTGCATGGTTGGCTGGTGTCATCCGTTCGATTCGGCACATCAGATAGAGTGAAGATTTGAGGAGACTAGATTGACTATGAAGACGACGGTTGTTTTTGGATGTTTTAATAATTGCTTTTAATCAGGTTGAGATCCTTGGGCAGGTGATCATCACGATCACAACCCCGTTTGTAAAATTTTTTATTTGTCTTCCGCTGTACTTTATTTGAACTCTGTGTTTGACCTATTCGGGATTGGGTTGTAATCCCGTAACTCATGTTTCATTTGATTGATGTTTTGATTTGGATACTTTGATCATTATGTATCATTGTATGCCTTAAATTGTATTTAATCCGGTAAAGCCTTGGGTGATCTCGGTAAGGAACACTGGGGTCACTGGCGGTAATACCTTTCCAAATGGGTTAAGATTTAGGGGTGTTACAGTTGTGGTATCAGAGCCAAAGGTTTTAAAGCGGGTTTGAGATTTTATAAATCATTTATCCGTTTTTGAAAATGTTTTAAAAGGGCTCTAATTTTTTTTTTAAAGTGAAAAGAGTTTCATTTTCAAAACACCGTTCATAGTCATGTCTTCTGTACAGTCTGATATAGTAAGCTTGCTTCTATGTCTAGAAAGACTAATTCATTTCCCGTTGCCCCGTTAGTTATGGGTGCATTCTGTTCTTTTCAGAGGAACCCGGGAGAAGCCGAGGTGGTTTCACCATCTCTAGTTAGGCTTGATTCCCAGTTCGCTCATTGTGAGTTGAGGTTGTAGAACCTAGTTACTCGGTTTGAGTTCATCAATAGAAATTACCAAGTTGATCTATTCTAAGTTGATTTTATTACGATAAGTATATCAGAATGATATTAATGTGATAAAATCCTTGAAATTTGATCGGTAAACAGATGGTGAACATGAGGAACGTTATCCGTACTGGTGCTGGGCCAAGCAATGACCCCAGACTAAATCCGAGGAATGTTGCAGACACATCAGAAGAGCGTGAGTCTGTCTTCCATAATAATCCTGGAGGCAACGACCCAGCTAGGGACAACGCTCCAAGGATATTTGATAAAGCAGTTGTTGCAGAAATTCGGAGAATCGTCATGCAAGCGATCGTCGACGCGTTACGCCCGAATGTGCATCAGGCACAAGGAGTGCCAGTACCTCCAGAAGTTCTGAGGTTTGAGGAACAAGGGAACCATGTGCTACATGGAGGTGTGATCAGGGATAGAGGGGAGTATGGCCGAGCCCTGAAGGCTGTTAACTCCATGAGGCCTGACAGCTTCGATGGGAAAGGAGAGCCAGTCAAGGTGGCTCATTGGTTTTCCCACATGGAGCGGCTATTCCGCAATGTTGAGTGCACTGAAGCTGAGAAGGTGCATATAGCCTCTCTTCAGTTAAAGGAAGAAGCCAGCGAATGGTGGGAGAGTACCGGCTTAGCTGATAGCCCGGTATTGACCTGGTCTATGTTTAAGACCAAGATGACTGATCGTTTCTTCTCTCGTGCTATGAGGGAGGAGAAACACAAGGAGTTTCTGTATCCGCAAACGGATGGATTAAAGGTGACCGAGCTTGCAACCAAATTCAATCATCTAATGCAGTACGCTGGACTTGAGATATCCAGTGAAGCACAGAAGATCTGGTATTTCCACGAGTGGATGAGTCCAGACATCAAGCCGATGATGGTGCACCACACATGCTCTACTCTGGAGCAGTATGTGGATACAGCCTACAAGCTGGAGGTGACTCTGGAGGAGTCGACCAAGAAGCGTAACAGCCAGAGGCAAGTGCAGTACCAGCCTCAGGCAAGTGGGTTCAAACGCCCCGCGCCACCATCAGATTTTGCCAAATCTGGCCGAGCAAGAACGAATAAGACTCATGATGAGTCTATGCAATGTTCTGGCCAAGGCAATAATCCGATTCAATGCTACAACTGCGGTACGCACGGACACAAGAGCAATGAATGTTTGAAGGACAAAAAGACATGCTTTGACTGCGGAAAGGAGGGTCATATGCAGGCGTTCTGTCAGCGGAGGAATGTGAAAGGAGTTGAGTCACGGCAAGGGTCTGTTAATCAGAACAACTGACTCAAGTTCAGTCCGGTGGAAGCTCCTAGCCCTTCAATGCAGACGACTGCGCAGAACAAAGGGAAAGCCCCGATGGCTTCAGGAAGTCAAGGTCAACGCCTATACGTGATGCGTGAGGCGGATGGACCCTATGCTCCTAATGATTAGAGTACTTTGTATCTGCATTACACTTTTGTTAATGTGTTGTTGATGTGGGTGCTACCCAAAATTTCATTTTTGGATGGTTGTAAGTTAAGTGGTGTGTGCAACGAGGTTGTGAAACTTTTGTTGTAACTCTTCTTATATATGAACCTTTGGTTTATACCAAGTTAATGTTTAATTGCTTGTTAGTGGGGTAAAGTCTCGTGTTCGAGACTCACCAACAACCTCTGAGGAGATGGCTACCTATTAATTAGGTGGAGCTACCAAGGATGGGTTGAGATGTATGGACAGCGGCTCATAACAACAGAGGACGCTGGTAATGGTTGGGCCTGGACTCGGAGCCACTAGTGAGTCATCTGTGAACCATGTAGTGGGCTGGTCCAAGATGGTGACCATTTAGTGGGAACCAATCGTCTGTCGGATTGTCGATTACCATTAAGGATAAGAAATTCAAAGCGATTTGACCTAAATAACCATGGTCCATACGATAATTATTCTCGGTATGGATTGACGGAAGCGTCACAAGGCAGTGATCGACTTCAGTTTTTGATATTTATGTGGTTAGAGGATTTCCGGGTGTCTTTCCAGAAGATATTCCTGGATACCCCGAATCGTGTCGCAGAATTTGCAATTGATTCCGTGTCGTGTACCACGCCGATCTCTGAGGCACCGTACCGGATGGCTCCTGTTGAGATGCAAGAGTTGAAGAAGCAACTCAAGGATCTTCTTGACAAAAGTTATATAAAGCTGAGTGCATCACCTTGATTAGGAGTGCCCTAGTTTTATGTGTCAAAAAGAAAGATGGACCATTTCGACTTTATTTTGACTTTCGAGAGTTGAATAAAGTCACGATCAAGAGCAATAATTTGTTGCCAAGGAGTGATGATCTGTTGGATCAACTACAGGGAGCAAAAGTTTTCTCCAAGATCGACCTGAGATCTGGTTTTCATCAGCTCAGGATTCGTGAGGATGATATTCCGAGGATTGCGTTTCGGACAAGAGATGGTCACTACTAGTTTGTAGTCATGCCATCTGGGCTTACGAATGCTCCAACAGTTTTCATGAACCTAGTGCATCGATGTTTTAGGCCAATACTTGAATAAGTTCATAGTGGTCTTCATCATTGGCATTTTGATATTTTCCCGAGCAAGGAAGCTCACAGGGAACATCTGTGGATTGCTTTATCGGTCCTTAGACCAAGTCGGTTGTACGCAAAGTGGGCTAAGTGTGATTGTTGGATCTAGAAGTGGCTTTCTTAGGCCATGTGATCAATAAGAATGAGGTTATGGTTATTCCCCAGAAGAGTGAATCAGTAGTAGTTTGAAAGCGGCCTCAGGGTGTGAGCGAGATGCGCAGTTTCCCAGAGCTTGCTGAGCATTATAGACGGTTCATGGAAGGATTTTTCTAAGATCACTCCACCTATGACCAGTCTGTTCCGCAAGGGCAACAAGAAGTTGTCTGGGATGACAAGTGCAAGATCAGTTTTCAAGAAGTTGAAACAGTGTCTGACTTATGCACCAGTTTTGGCATTGTCAGAAAGAATGATGGCTATATGGTCTATAGTTAATGCTTCGAGAAATGGGTTAGGATGTGTCTTTAATGCAGAGGGGCAAGGTTATTGAATACGCATCTAGACAATTGAAAACCTATGAAGCAAACTAACCAACACATGACCTAGAACTAGTAGTAATAGTATTTGTATTGGAAACTGAGGTTACTTGGGTAACCCAGAGGTCAGCAGAAGTTTCCACCAGGAGATTGTCCGTTACATGGCATTCCTAAGACCATTGTATCGGATCGAGATGGCCGATTCATGTCAAGTTTATGGCAAGAACTTCACAAGGCCATGAGAACTGAATTATGATTCAGCAGCGTTTCATCCTCAGACAGATGGTCAGTTTGAAAGACCATCTAGACCCTAAAGGATATGCTAAGAAGCATACGTACTCGATCATCCGACTAGCTGGGAAGACAGCCTAAGTCTGATTGCGCTCGCGTACGATAATAGCTGGCATGCTACAATCAAGATGGCTCTGTTTGAAGCTTTGTATGGTCACAGAGGTAGATCTCAGATTTGTTGGGTTGAGTACGCCGACAAGGTTCTACTTGGACCAGAGTTGGTCGAAAGGACAACTTCGAACATTGCTCTGAGTAGACAGAGGTTGTTGACCGCTCAGAGTCGACAAAAGTTTTACGCAGATCAGAAGCGTTAAAGTGTTAAGTTCGAGGTTGGTGGCAAGGTACTTGTCACAGTATCGCCACCCAAGGATGTTTTCAGGTTTGGTAAGCGTGGAAAGCTTAACCCTCGCTACATAGGACCATTCAAGATTCTGGATAGAGTAAGATCTCTAACGTACCGTTTGGCATTGTCGCCATCGGCATACCCAGTGTATAATATGTTCCACGTATCATTGCTAAGGATATCTGTGCCAAGATGAGTCTTGTAGGCTGAGCGATAAGGACGTCGAGATTCAGGCAAATGGTACTTGAGAGGAGATGCCAGTGTGCATTCTCGAATGCCGTGTAAAGTGACTGTGCAACGAGATCGTACTGTTGGTACGAGTTATGTGGTCCAGGTTTGGGATTGAGGAAGTTACTTGGGAAACCGAGGCAGAGATGCTCAGACACTTTCCCGAGTTGTTTTTTTCGGCCAAGTTTCGGGGTCGAAACTTCTTTTAAGGGGGAGGTGATGTGATACCCCGTAATTTCGTAAGGTTATATTAGGAATTATTGAATTTTCTCGGGTACCCGTTGTGTACGTCGGATTTAATTCAGGTAGCTTGAGACATTCTGTAATGTGCTCTGTATCTGTAATATTTTTCTCAGTGAAATAATATACAGACATCATGCCTTGGAGTTTAATTGTCGTTCGCGTACGATAATTTTTATCCCGGTTTAACGTCAGGTTCGTTCAAAGCTGAACGGGCGGGAAAAAGGAGAAACGGCGACCGCCGTGGTTGGGCCCGAGGAGTCAGCGTGTCAGCTTCTAGCTGGCCGCGACAGACCTGGCAACGGCGACCGCCGCATTTACGACGACCGCCGCGTGCCCGCCGCATGCAAAAATGGCGACCGCCGTGATTGTCCAGTGGGCATTGCCCGTTGGTCGCCGGCAGAAATCGAGGGCGCCGATCTTGCTTTCGGCCGCGTCTCAGGGTTTGGTTGAACGCTTCAGACACTTTGGCTATAAAAGGAGGTGTTGGGGGTGAGGTTTTGAGCCATCCCAGCACCAAACCTCTGCCAAATTCGCCTCTCGCCGGAGTTGTGTTTTCGCCGGAATTTGAAGGTCTCGTCGGTGTTGCTTTGGTGTGGTTCCTGAGTGCCTTTGTGAAGCTTTTGGTTAGCCTTGGAGGTTAGAAGCCAAAGCAAGTCGAAGGAGGCCGAACCGCTCGTGTTTTGGGTGAGTTTTCTCTCGTTCTGTGTCGTCTGAGTTCGTCACGGCGACCGCCGTGTTCTTCACGGCGACCGCCGTGATGAAGACGGCGACCGCCGTGATGAATACGGCGACCGCCGCCAAGAACGGAGACCGCCGCCAGTGCCCAGAACGCCTTCGTGGCTTTGGCTTGGTCGGTTGTCGTCGTGGCGTCTTTCCTTTCGTGTTCTTTCGCCGTGTTTAGATTCGTACTGTTTATGTCAAATCTAACTTAGGGTTCCTTTTATGGGTCGACTCGAAGGTTGTTGTACTGTCGGAACTATATCGTGTCGAGCCCGGAATCCAGTTGACGTCGTTAGACTATTCTGCGGATTAAGGCAAGTGGCGGTTCGCTCTTGCTCATTCGTTCCATATTTACATTAATTATCAGTAGTTTATCTGAGTAATTAATTTGGAATGAATATTCTGTTTGTCTGGAAACGGTTTTGTTAAACTGTTTTGAAAATCATATAATAGGTTGTATATCTGTTAGAACAACGCTATTATCTGTGATCGCCTTTCGGGCCTTTATGTGGATTTATCCAGTAACTGTTGTTGTGCTATACTGTTTAGTTAGCACTAGTGGCTAGGAACGCTATGTACCTTGAGGGGGTTTAGCTGTTTCTTTATAACTGGTACTTGGTGGTTCATCCCCAGTACTTTCTCTTTGGTCATGACCATACCCTTTCACAGGGTAGGCGCACTTCGCTAGTGCCAAATCTTCCAGGGTTCATCCCTTCGATATCTCTTGTGAGGAGATCTGATATCTCTTGTGAGGAGATCCGATATCTCTTGTGAGGAGATCCGATATCTCTTGTGTGGAGATGTAAAAGCTTATAACGTAATGCTCGTTTTGGAATTAAATAAGATAAGTGCCCGAGTGCACATGATTAATATACCTTGGGCGAGTAGTGCAGCTAAGTTATAGTGCAGCTAGGAAAACTCATCTCGACTTTGATCAGAGTACGTTCTCTTTCCAATCTGGATTCGTGGTAAGCGATGAGGTTGGTCGTGAACCGAAACATCTTAGTCAGTTTTTAAATCGTTATGTGGTTCTGTAAGATCTAGACTTGAATGTAGTACGTTCTCTTTCCAATCTGGATTCGCTGTAGGCGATGAGGTTGGTCGTGAACTGAAGCATCTCAGTCAACTTTTAAATCATTGTTGAATGATTCTGTAATATTCCAGATTTGTCATTTCTTCCTTAAAGACTCACTTCCGTTGGAGTCTTCTTTCGAGTCGATTTCTGTGAAGATTCAGTCTTCCAGAATCTTCTCTTGTGCATACCTCTTGTTTATTCCAGTAGGAATATGATGGTTGACTACCGTTATAGGTTATTATCCGAGAAGCGATGAGTCTAACCTAATATGACTGCTTCGAACCAGTCTGCTTTGTACCCTTGCTAGTCTATTCAGTTAGACTAACCAACCAATGTTTTCCCTTGCATGGTTGGCTGGTGTCATCCGTTCGATTCGGCACATCAGATAGAGTGAAGATTTGAGGAGACTAGATTGACTATGAAGACGACGGTTGTTTTTGGATGTTTTAATAATTGCTTTTAATCAGGTTGAGATCCTTGGGCAGGTGATCATCACGATCACAACCCCGTTTGTAAAATCTTTTATTTGTCTTCCGCTGTACTTTGTTTGAACTATGTGTTTGACCTATTCGGGATTGGGTTGTAATCCCGTAACTCATGTTTCATTTGATTGATGTTTTGATTTGGATACTTTGATCATTATGTATCATTGTATGCCTTAAATTGTATTTAATCTGGTAAAGCCTTGGGTGATCTCGGTAAGGAACACTGGGGTCACTGGCGGTAATACCTTTCCAAATGGGTTAAGATTTGGGGGTGTTACACAAAGCCTCGCTCGATACCACAAGACCCAAAGCCACACCACGAGCCCAGCCCACCGCGGGTGCACCGGCCTTGACCGCGGGTGCAGTGGCGAGACGACGACGATGAGAACTCACCTAGATCGACGCATTTGGCTTCGATTTGGATGGGCTTCGACTTCCCAACTCCTTGCACTTCCAAACACCACTTGGAGAGTACCTTCTCCTCCTATGGTAGCTCCGGCGACACTCCGGCGAAAGCTTGAGCTTTCCGGTAACAATGGAAATGAGAGATTTGAGAGAGAGAGAGAGAGAGTTTGAGAGCAGTGATTCAACTCCACTCCAGCTCCTTTCCTTTTATAGCCCAAGAAAGGAGGTCAAGCAACCAGGTGACTCATGGTAGGCGCCTACAACGATCGGATGGGACAGTTGCAGAGGCGAAGACGACGCGACGTCTGAAGTCCGGCGCTGCATAGAAGAAATGATGACACCGCGGGTGCGGCGAGCTGTAACACCCCCAAATCTCACCTTTGAAAGCATTACTGCCAGTGACCTCGGATATAACATCCCGAAGTCACCCCAGGCTTTTCCAAATGATATAACCATCAACAAACAACAATTATGATACAAAATATCATAACCTTCGATTAAAATCATAGTCGCGAAATTTCAACACAATTCCAAACACGGCCAAAAACATCAGAAAAACATAATCAGAATCATTACAGCGGAAGTCTTTAAGCAAAATATATTTAACACAGCGAAAGTCTTTATACAAAATCACCTTTTTAACACAGCGGAAGTCTTGTAAACAAAGCAACAAAATAACTTGTCAAAACACCGTTCATCTTCATAGTCATTCTAGCCTTCACGGAACAGCAACATACCTGATGTGCCGAATCGAACGGATGACACTAGCCAACCATGAAAGGGGATTATCGGTTGGTTAGTCTAATGAAAGACCATGCAAGGGAATAAAGCAGAGTGGTTCGAAGCAGTCGTATTAGGTTAGACTCATCGCTTCTCGAATAACAACCGATAACGATAGTCAACCATCATACTCCTACTGGAATACATGAAAAGGCATGATCAAGAGAAGATTTTGGAGACCGAGTCTCACAGCAATCAATCCCAAAAGAAGACTCCAAATGAAATGAGCCTTATAGGAAGTGATAAGCATTACTTTGTAGGGCTTAAGTAAGAGTCATTAGAGGTTTTATTGGTGCCATTCAGGTAGATTTAGACACATTCATGTGCATGGCGTGTGGGGGCGAAGTTTGGTAATTAATTAAATGCCACGTGATTGATGGGCCGAATTGGATGAAATAAAGGCCCACGTGAAGGAAGGAAGCCCACGTGAAGATCCCGCGTGAATTGAATGCTGGAATGAAGCAAGTGATGACATCACCATGATGGAAGCGGACAAAGTGTTGCATGCATGAGCGGGGCATGACATCAGTGGGAGCTGATGCTGCTTGGATTTGGGCCGCGCGAGCGAGAGAAATTGCTGGAATGTCCTGCCTTTGAGTTGGGCCGAGATGCATGTGCTGGAGTGGGCCGCCCGCTGAGCTGCGTGAGATGTCTGCCGAGAGGAGAAGCCGAGCGAGAGAATTACGGGATTAATTTCCCTGTTTTAGTTTGTTTAATTATTATTATTTTATTATTCCGTTTTAGGTTAATTTAGATTTTATTCCCTTTAGTATTTAAGGGTAGAGAAAAGGCTTGTTTGCCTATCTTCTAAACTCACTGAAATCCTAATTTCCCTTTCTACGTTATGAAGAACTAAGCCTCCTTGGCTTAGTCAGACGCTGAAGCTTTCGTTTTGATAAAGTTGTGAGATTCTCGTTCTTAATCTATTGCATGGATTTTATCTTTCTCTTGCTTAAGTTGCTTATGATTAATATTGATAATCTCTATTTGGACGCAACTAGGGTTTGTCGTTATTGATCTATTGCTAGATCTAGATTGTTACTGGTTGAGCATATCTATTTCAGAGTAGCAACTGCATCGTATTAGTAACTGGTTGTGCTAGTCTTATGCAGAAGAGAATTGATTTACATTCTAGGATAATATCTGGTTGTTTTATGCTAGAATTGTATCCAACTATATTCCTATCTGTAAGGCTGCTGTTAAACTGAATCTTGATAGTTTCGGGTTTGTTTAATTAGTTAGTGCTAATAGTATCTGGTTGTGCTATTAGTTATATCTGAAAAGGAATTGGAATTTCCATTGCATGAGATTTTGAATGAGTGTCTAGGATCAACTTGTCATACGAATAGTAGATGTTGTTTGACTAAGTGTGTTTCCCATTACTGATTTAATCAATTCTTTCGCTTGTCAACTTTTGCATGCTTAGGTTACTAAAACTCACAAAACCCCCCTTTGGTTACTTTGGATTGATACATAATTTGCATACTAAGATAGAATCCGCCTCCCTGTGGATTCGACCTTTACTTACCTAGGACTACGGTTTAGGGTTTGTTTGCATATTTTGCATAGCAGTTTTTAGAATGACAAAAACCTGCTATCAAATTGGCACAGATTAATTTCCCTGTTTTAGTTTGTTTAATTATTATTATTTTATTATTCCGTTTTAGGTTAATTTAGATTTTATTCCCTTTAGTATTTAAGGGTAGAGAAAAGGCTTGTTTGCCTATCATCAAATCTCTGAAACCCTAATTTCTTTCTACGTACCTTACTATGAAGAACTAAGTCTCCCTGGCTTAGTCAGACGCTGAAGCTTTCGTTTCGATAAAGTTGTGAGATTCTCGTTCTTAATCTATTGCATGGATTTTATCTATTCTCTTGCTTAAGTTGCTTATGATTGATATTGATAATTTCTAGTCTGATCAACTAGGGTTTATTGTTATTGATCTATTGCTAGATTTAGATTGTTACTGGTTGAGCATATCTATTTCAGAGTAGCAACTGTATCGTACTAGTATCTGGTTGTGCTAGTCTTATGCAGAAGAGAATTGATTTACATTCTAGGATAATATCTGGTTGTTTTATGCTAGAATTGTATTCAACTATATTCCTATCCGTAAGGCTGCTGTTAAACTGAATCTTGATAGTTTTAGGGTTGTTTAATTAGTTAGTGCTAATAGTATCTGGTTGTGCTATTAGTTATATCTGAAAAGGAATTGGAATTTCCATTGCATGAGATTTTGAATGGGTATCTAGGATCAACTTGTCATACGAATAGTGGATGTTGTTTGACTAAGTGTTTTTTTTCCATTACTGATTTAATCAACTCTTTCGCTTGTCTTACCTTTGCATGCTTAGATTACTTAAACTCACAAAATCCCCCCTTTTGGTTACTTTAGTTTGACATACAAATTGCATACTAAGATAGAATCCGCCTCCCTGTGGATTCGACCTTTACTTATCTAGGACTACGGTTTAAGGTTTGTTTGGATATTTTGCATAGTAGGAATTAGAACGACAAATTCCTGTTATCAGGAAGCATGACAAATGTTGGGAAACTTAATTTATATTATACACACAAGCGTTCAAAAGCTGACTTTAGATGTTTCGGCTCACGACCAACCTCACCGCCCAAGGCAAATCCAGATTGGAAAGAGAACTTTACTCTGATCAAAGTCAAGACGAGTTTTCCTAGCTGCACTATTACCTAGCTGCACTACTCGCTGAAGGTATATTAATTTTGTGCACTAAAGGCACTTATCTGATTTAATTCCAAAACCAATCCACATCACCACATTATAAACTTTTATTATGATCAGCTCGTCCCGAGACGAGAGATCTCTTGGGAGCATCTCCCGAGATTTGCTCCCGAAATATATATGTGACACTAGCTAAGTGCACCACCTCTATACCCGAGTATAGAGGCTAGTCATGACTCACCAATGGTATTAGGGTCTCAATGCCCTTTTCTCCATTTAATTATCAAGAAACGACTGGACCTCCTGGGCCCCAGTAAACATTCCTACGAATACTCGTGCTAACTAAACAGTTCAACACAGTCATATATCACATCAAAACAAAGTCATCAAGGCCAACATCATAGATCTATCAATCTATATATATATATATATCAAAATAGCGTTGCTACTAACAGTATATGCAACCTATTATAATCTTTCATATGAAATTCATATTTAAAATCCACACAAAACCATTACGAACATAATAGCGCTGTATCTAGCAATATACAACCTATTATAACAATACTTCTTTTTATCAAATTATTTATCAAAATTATTCCCAACTTAAGCAGATGAATCATCCCAAATTAATTAACAACAAACAATTGATAATTAATGAAAGTATGGAATGATGAGCAAGAGCGAACCGCCACTTGCCTTAAATCCGACGAAAGCTTTAGCAAAGCTTAGAGACAACGGGCTCCTGGGTCTGAAACTGGGACAGATCTTGGATAATAAATCCCTAAGAAACGACCCATAACGAGACCCTGAGTTAGATTCAATATCCACATAATTGAATCTAAAAGAATACGAAAAGAATCGAAGGATCCGAGCCTCGCCCAAAGCCCAACACCCAAGAACACACACTCGGACAAGGCTCGCCGCGGGTGCGGTGGGAGCTTGCCGCGGGTGCGGTGGACTGACATTGGCGAGCTCTCGCGACAGAAGTTCAACAAACTCACCCTTAAATCGATTCGTTCGACTTCGATTTGTCTATGGTTTGATCTCCAACCTTCTTAAACCTTCAAACAACACTCAAGAGCACCCTTATCACTCAAAAGGGAACTCCGAACACTCTCACACAAAGCTCAAAAGCTCAGACAACAATGGTGAAAACAGAGAAAACAGAGGGAGAAGAAGATGAAGCTTGGACTTCGGATTTCGATCCCTTTTATAGCCCCAAATCGAGCCTCCTCAGGGGGAACAAGCAAGGGGACAAGCCGGGAACAAGGGAACCAAGAGGCAACAAGTGGAGCCACTTGCTCCTGCAGAGGGAAGACGATAACGTCGAAGAAAATATCTCACCGCGGGGTGCGGTGGCGTGGCCGCTGGGTGCGGTGGCGACTCTATTGCCGCCTCCAAATCTGGCCCTCGCCGCGGGTGCGGCCACTTGACCGCAGGGTGCGGTCAAGGCCATTCTTCACCCTTTTTGACCGTTTTGACTTTGGGTTAATCTTCTTAACCCTGGGTTAAATATATTCGTACACGAACGACAATTTAATCCCGAAAATACGTCAACTGTATTTTATATTACTCAGAAAAAATCTTACAGAGATCAAACATATTACCGAATGTCTGAACTTCTCTGAATTTAATCCGACTTGCAAAACGGGAGTTGGAAAAATTCCAAATTATCCTTATAAAATGAGGGATATTACATTACCTCCCCCTTAAAAGAAGTTTCGACCCCGAAACTTGGCCGAAAACCACTTGGGAAAACGTCTAAGTATAACCGCCTCAGTTTCTCAGGTTTCCCAAGTAACCTTAATTTCAATGCATACACTTTTGCTCCTCGTAGTTGATCCAACAGATCATCATTCCTTAACAACGGATAATTACTTTTGATCGTGACTTTGTTCAACTCACAATAGTCGAAACGAAGTCGAAACGATCCATCTTTCTTTTTGACAATTCATAACCGGGGCACCCTTCGAGGCGATGCACTCGGTCTTGTCAAGAAAATTCTTGAGTTGCTTCTCTAACTCTTACATCTTTGTAGAAGCCATCCGGTACGGTGCTTTTGAAACCGGCGCGGCACCAGGCTCAGAATTCATTATAAACTCCACGACACGCTACGGTTTAACCGGGAATATCTTCTGAAAAGACATCCGAAAATTCACTAATCACAGGAATATCAAGAATTGATGGTTCATCTCTCATGGGCGGATTCAGGTGGTAAAAGTACTCAACACAACCTTATCGAAGTAGCTTAAACGCAGCCATCACATTGATGAGCCTGCCGATCAGCGTCATGCCGACCCTTAAATTTGCATACACACTAGCCCCCAGATGACACCGTCACAGTTCTTGAATTAAATCGATGACCGCCCCATGACGCGTCAACTAATCCATACCGAGAAATTATCGTATGGAGCCATGGCTAATCAAATTAAATCTGCCTCGAACTCCTTACCCTAAATGGTAATCGAAATTTCAAAAAGGCGCTTGGTTCCAACTAAATGGTCACCATCTTAGACCAGCCCACTACATGGTTCACAGATGGCCTACTAGTGGCTCCGAGCCCAGGCCCAACCATTACCAGTGTCCACTGTTGCCATGAGTCGTTGTCCATACAACTCAACCCATCCTTGGTAGCTCCACCTAATTAATAGGCATCCATCTTCAAGAGGTTGTTGGTGAGCCTTGAACACGAGATCTCACCCCATACCAAGCAACGAAACACTAACTTGGTATCAAACCAAAAGTTCATATATAAGAAGAGTTTCAACAAAAGGTTCACAACCTCGTTGCACACACAACTTAACTTACTACACAACTATCCAAAACGAAAGACTGGGTAACACCCCAAATCAACAACATACCAACAGAAGGTAATAAGCACTTTTAAGCATATGGAGCATCGGGTCCATCCGCCTCACGCATCTCGTAAAGGCGTTGACCTTGACTTCCAGAAGCAACTGGGGTTTTCCCCTTGTTCTGTGCAGTTGTCTGCATCGAAGGACTAGGAGTTTCCACTGGTTGAAACCTGGGTCGATTGTTCTGATTAACAGACCCTTGTTGGAACTCCGTTCCTTTCTGCCTTTCATGCCAACAGAACTTCTGCATGTGACCTTCCTTTCCACAGCCAAAGCATGTCCTTCTTTCCTTCAGACACGTCCTATTCTTGTGTCCGGTTTCACCACAATTATAACACTAGACTGGACTCTTGCCCTGACCCGAACGTTGCGTAGACCCATCATGAGTCATATCCGTTTTTGCTAGACCAGATTTGGCAAAGTCAGATGGTGGCACGGGACGTTTAAACCCACTTGCCTGAGGCTGGTTCTGCACTTGCCTCTGGCTATTACGCTTCTTGGTCGACTCCTCCAGAGTCACCTCCAACTTATAGGCTGCATCCACGTACTGCTCCAAGGTAGAGCATCTGTGACGCACCATCAGTGGTTTAATATCTGGATTCATCCACTCGTGGAAATATCAGATCTTTTGCTCCTCGTTGGACACTTCCGTCCCATCATATTGCAGCAAATGATTGAACTTGGTTGCCAGCTCGGCCACCTTCAATCCATCATTCTTTGGGTATAGAAATTCTTTGCGCTTCTCTTCCCTCATCGCCCGAGAGAAGAATCGATCAATCATCTTGGTTCTGAACATTGCCCAATTCAAATCAGGGCTATCAGCAAGACCGGTGTTCTCCCACCAATCACTAGCATCTTCCTTTAATTGAAGGGAAGCTATATGCACTTTCTCAGCTTCTGTGCACTCCACATTGCGGAACAACCGCTCCATGTGGGAAAACCAATGTGCCACTCTAACTGGTTCTCCTTTTCCGTCGTAGCAGTCAGGCCTCATAGAACTTATTGCCTTTAGTGCTCGGCCATAGATGCCTTTATCCCTGATCGCTCCTCCTTGAGGTACATTGACAGTTGGCTCCACAAATCTAGGAACCGCTGGAGGAATTGGCACCGCTTGTGCCTGTGGTGCGGCAGGTTGCATAATATCGGTGAGTGCTTGCACCACAATCCCCCGAATTGCCGCAACAGTTGTTGCATCAAACACCACTGGAGCGTCGGCCTGAGCTTGGCCATTGCCCTCTGGATTATTGTGAGAAACAGACTCGTGTTCCTCCACAGGGTTTGCAACATTCCTCACGTTTGGTCTGGGGTCATTACTTGGCCCAGCACCAGCACGGATAGTGTTCACCATCTATTTACCGATCAAATTCCAAGGATCTCATACATTAATATCTCCCAATGCACTTAACGTAATGAAATAAACTTAGAAGAGATCAAACTAGGTAAATTTCATTAGATGAACTTCAAACCGAGTTACTAGGTTCTACAACCTTAAATCATAACGAGGGAACTGGGAATTCAAGCCTTACTGGAGATGGTGAAACCACCTCGGCTTCTTCCGAGTCCTTTCAAAAGAATAGACAAATGCCTATGTCTTACAACAACGAGAAGAAATCAGTCTTTCTAGATATGGAAGTCTGTTTCCATAACGGACTAAAGGAGAAGGCACGACTATGAACGGTTTTTCTTTTGGAAATCCAGAGCCTTCGAAAAAAAATTCGATTCAAAACGAGTAAATGGTTTATGAAATCACAAACCCGTTTTAAAACTTTCGGCTCTGATACCAACTCTATAACACCCCCAAATCTCACCTTTGAAAGCATTACTGCCAGTGACCTCGGATATAACATCCCGAAGTCACCCCAGGCTTTTCCAAACGATATAACCATCAACAAACAACAATTATGATACAAAATATCATAACCTTCGATTAAAACCATAGTCACAGAATTTCAACACAATTCCAAACACGACCAAAAACATCAGAAAAACATAATCAGAATCATTACAGCGGAAGTCTTTAAGCAAAACATATTTAACACAGCGAAAGTCTTTACACAAAATCACCTTTTTAACACAGCGGAAGTCTTGTAAACAAAGCGACAAAATAACTTGTCAAAACACCGTTCATCTTCATAGTCGTTCTAGCCTTCACGGAACAGCAACATACATGATGTGCCGAATCGAACGGATGACACCAGCCAACCATGCAAGGGAATTATCGGTTGGTTAGTCTAATGAAAGACCATGCAAGGGAATAAAGCAGAGTGGTTCAAAACAGTCGTATTAGGTTAGACTCATCGCTTCTCGAATAACAATCGATAACGATAGTCAACCATCATACTTCTACTGGAATACATGAAAAGGCATGATCAAGAGAAGATTTTGGAGACCGAGTCTCACAGCAATCAATCCCAAAAGAAGACTCCAAATGAAATGAGCCTTATAGGAAGCATGACAAATGTTGGGAAACTTAATTTATATTATACACACAAGCGTTCAAAAGCTGACTTTAGATGTTTCGGCTCACGACCAACCTCACCGCCCAAGGCGAATCCAGATTGGAAAGAGAACTTTACTCTGATCAAAGTCAAGACGAGCTTTCCTAGCTGCACTATTACCTAGATGCACTACTCGCCGAAGGTATATTAATTCTGTGCACTAAAGGCACTTATCTGATTTAATTCCAAAACCAATCCACATCACCATATTATAAACTTTTATTATGATCAGCTCGTCCCGAGACGAGAGATCTCTTGGGAGCATCTCCCGAGATTTGCTCCCGAGATATATGTGACACTAGCTAAGTGCACCACCTCTATACCCGAGTATAGAGGCTAGTCATGACTCACCAATGGTATTAGGGTCTCAATGCCCTTTTCTCCATTTAATTATCAAGAAACGACTGGACCTCCTGGGCCCCAGTAAACGTTCCTACGAATACTCGTGCTAACTAAACAGTTCAACACAGTCATATATCACATCAAAACAAAGCCATCAAGGCCAACATCATAGATCTATCAATCTATATATATATATATATATATATCAAAATAGCATTGCTACTAACAGTATATGCAACCTATTATAATCTTTCATATGAAATTCATATTTAAAATCCACACAAAACCATTACGAACATAATAGCGTTGTATCTAGCAATATACAACCTATTATAACAGCACTTCTTTTTATCAAATTATTTATCAAAAATGTTCCCAACTTAAGCAGATGAATCATCCCAAATTAATTAACAACAAACAATTGATAATTATTGAAAGTATGGAATGATGAGCAAGAGCGAACCGCCACTTGCCTTAAATCCGACGAAAGCTTTAGCAAAGCTTAGAGACAACGGGCTCCTGGGTCTGAAACTGGGACAGATCCTGGATAATAAATCCCTAAGAAACGACCCATAACGAGACCCTAAGTTAGATTCAATATCCACATAATTGAATCTAAAAGAATACGAAAAGAATCGAAGGATCCGAGCCTCGCCCAAAGCCCAACACCCAAGAACACACACTCGGACAAGGCTCGCCGCGGGTGCAGTGGGAGCTTGCCGCGGGTGCGGTGGACTCACAGTGGCGAGCTCTCGCGACAGAAGTTCAGCAAACTCACCCTTAAATCGATTCGTTCGACTTCGATTTGTCTATGGTTTGATCTCCAACCTTCTTAAACCTTCAAACAACACTCAAGAGCACCCTTATCACTCAAAAGGGAACTCCGAACACTTTCACACGAAGCTCAAAAGCTCAAACAACAATGGTGAAAACAGAGAAAACAGAGGGAGAAGAAGATGAAGCTTGGACTTCGGATTTCAATCCCTTTTATAGCCCCAAATCGAGCCTCCTCAAGGGGAACAAGCAAGGGGACAACCCGGGAACAAGGGAACCAAGAGGCAACAAGTGGAGCCACTTGCTCCTGCAGAGGGAAGACGATAACGTCGAAGAAAATATCTCACCGCGGGGTGCAGTGGCGTGGCCGCTGGGTGCGGTGGCGACTCTGTTGCCGCCTCCAAATCTGGCCCTCGCCGCGGGTGCGGCCACTTGACCGCGGGGTGCGGTCAAGGCCATTCTTCACCCTTTTTGACCGTTTTGACTTTGGGTTAATCTTCTTAACCCCGGGTTAAATATATTCGTACACGAATGACAATTTAATCCCGAAAATACGTCAACTGTATTTTATATTACTCAGAAAAAATCTTACAGAGATCAAACATATTACCGAATGTCTGAACTTCTCTGAATTTAATCCGACTTGCAAAACGGGAGTTAGAAAAATTCCAAATTATCCTTATAAAATGAGGGATATTACACGAGCCTCCCCAGACCGCCTTACAGAATTGGCCTTCACCGCGGGGTGCGGCCACTTGACCACGGGTGCGGTCAAGGCCAAATCTGGGCCCTTTTGTCCGGGTTAAGTACGGGTACGAGTTTTTAACCCCGGGTTAGATATATTCGTACCCGGTTAATATCTTTGCACCCGAATGAGTATTCTAAGCCCCGAAAATACGTCGAATGTATTTTATACCACTCAGGAAAATATTACAGAGATCAAACAAATTATAGAGTGTCTGAACTTCTCTAAAATTAATCTGGTTTGTGATACGGGAGTTAGGAAAATTATCCAAATACTCTTTATTAAAATGAGGGTATTACAGAAGGGATGTTTGCAAAAGGTTCGAGGAGAGATCGGGTTGAGGCTGGAGTAGTAGGAGCGGAAGTCGGCGTTGAAGACGGTGCAAAAGGATATGAAGGAAGAAGACCGGCGTTGCTGCTCGTAGTAGCTCACAGGCGGGCGGCGAAGAGCTCGGTCTAGTGAGAGGAGATGGAAGCGGTGCGAGTCTGCCAGATTGAAGCGGAAACATAAGCAGTTTATATAAATCAGAAGAGAGAAGAAGATGAGGAGTTGACACGTAAACAGTAATAGGGTAATTAATAGACGCGTGGAATATAACGTCGGAGCTGGTGAGAGATGACACACTAAATGGTAATCTTGTAATTTTTATTTTGATGCAAAGAACTAAACTTGTATTACATAATGTTGAAAGGCAAATTGCTTGTCATAGAGACAG
Source organism: Rheum nobile (assembly GCA_027886185.1). Taxonomy (NCBI): domain Eukaryota; kingdom Viridiplantae; phylum Streptophyta; class Magnoliopsida; order Caryophyllales; family Polygonaceae; genus Rheum; species Rheum nobile. The sequence continues at coordinate 5,947,170 of WOAB01000506.1, read as the reverse complement.
GCAGATGAGTTACAACAGAGAAAAAAATCATTGTCCTATAAGACAAGGTAAAACCATGCTGAGCTAAAGCAGGAGAAAAGCAGAAATAGAACCTGGAAAAGAACTTTACAGAACTAAGTGCTAGTAAAAGAAGGACTAGGAAAACACCCCTTGAAGCTAATAGATAAGTGATTATGCTAGCTTTTAAAGATTTACTCACTACCACAACCAGTGATCCATTAAACAGAGAAGGAGAGTGCAGACCCAACCTTACAAACGGGAACAGAGCAAGCACCAAAAGGAGAACACCAGTAAACAAACAACTAAGAACACAAGAGGCTAGCACACAAAGGCCAAATGAAACAATCCTTGAATCTAATAAATCTATGATTGTGCTAGGTTTTAAGGATTTACTCCCTAACACACCCAAAGATCCATTAGACAAAACAAGAGAAGTCAAATCCAGCCTTAAAATGAGAAAATCTGCTAGCAACGAAATGACATCAACAAACAAAAGGCTAAGCAAACAACTATACAGACTCGAAATCAACCTAAACAAAAACAACAACTCCTCAACCATGGATCTGAGAAGGAAGGACAGAAAACGCAGATCTCGAAACCCAAAACCCTAACCTCCACACCGCAAGACAAATCAACACACCAGGGAAAATCGAGTGCGAAGAGGCCACGAGGAAGACTCCCAAATCCGGAAGAAACCGTCAGAGGGAGTAGAGGAAAGCGGTGGCCGGAAGAGGTGGACCCCTGGCGTCGGCGAGCGGAGAGGTATACAGCGAGCAGAGAGGGACGGCCGGAGAGAGAGGTGCGAGAGAGCAGACGACAATGAGGTAGATAGCGAGCGGTGAGGTAGACGGCCAGAAGCAATCTGACGGCGGTGGAAAAGCTGACAAGCAGCTACAGGAACCCTCATGAAGAGGGAATGGGAGTTTCCCTCATGAAGAGGGTAATCTTGTAATTAGTTCAAGGAAAAAGGCAAAAAAATCTACTGTTTATTTAGACATCTTTCGTTTTTAGAATAGTATGGATATATGGTATAATTTTGTATTTCTTTTAAAAATTCTTTTTGTAATATCTTAGAGATCTTTCTATTTATTTTTAGCTATATATTGTATTAACCAAATATAATATAGATAAGTTTTATCTTTATTTTATATACAAGGGTTATTTTTATTGTCAATATTGTATTGATTTATTTTCTATTAAATATTATATTAGCATATTTGTGAAAAGACAAATACTATTTAATTTGGAATAATTTTATTTTCCATTTTTACTTGTGTATTAAGTAAAAACAATTCAGCTTCAACCCTAACTACTAAATTAATCATTATATATGAGATTAATATAATTGATTAAAATGTGTTTAATTTTAATTTAACATATCATAATGAGTCATATCAACTTTTGTCTGTTTTTTTTCAAAAACAAATTCCTTTTTATGAAATTATTTTTATCATAGAAACATTAAGATTGTAATCATTATATCAAAAAATAAGATTATTTTTATTAAATTATATTCATCATAAAAGTATTAAGATTATACTCATTATCCAAAAAATGTTATTCTTTGTAAAATCCTTTTCATTATATGAATATTAAGGTTGTAGTTATAATAAAAAAAAGTCATAATTTTATCATTCATATGCTATAGGTGACATTCGTGATGTTTCATTAACATATTATATTATACTCCATAGTTCTAGTATTTATATTTTGTTAATTAATAATTATTTGGATATTTTAAATAATTTTGTACTAGTAGGTTGAAATTATTGTTTTTGAAAAATAGACAAGCTAGCCTAGAGCTGTTCATCGGTCCAAAACCGAATCGAATAAAATCGAAATCGAATATCAGATTTTTGTGGGCCGAAAACTAAACCCAATATATTAGGTTTGGGTTTGATTTTTGTCGGTTTAGTTATAAATTGAAAGAACCAAATATGTTAAAGATATGTTAATTTATATTACTAAAATATATCTTAGTGAATCAAATCGAATTAAACCAAATCGAATGGAAATGGTTTATCCTAGAAAATATATTTAGGGCTCGTTTGGTATCGATATCAAAGATATGAGATATCGGGTATGTGTATCGGTATGAATATCAAGATATGGGTATAAGTGATATCAAGGTATCAAATATGGGTATGAGTATGAGTGATATGTTTGATATACCAATTTTTTGGGAGATATCAAAATAACACTCCAATACCACTCTGATATCACTGATATCGATATCTACCTATACCAAACAACAAATATCAGTTTAATATGGATATCGAATATACCAAACACAAATATAAATATGACTGATATCTTACGCCCATACCTAATATCCTAATTCAATACGAAACGGGTCTTACGAGGAAGGAATGAGAATCACTTGAAATGCACTATACCCACTTTCAAATCAATGCTAGCTAAGGGAACCCAAAAAAAAACGCTCCCTTTCAAAAAAGAAACCCTAACCGAAGACGCCCATGCCTCTGCAACCCAATGACCCCACCGCCTCCACCTGAACCCCGTCAACCTGACCCGTTTCCCGCACCCCGAGCACCTATTCACCAATTTCTTCATCGCCGACACGGCTTCGCTGCTGTCTCGTGCGTTCGCATCCGGTATCCGCCGCTCAGCTGCTTCCGCGGGCCTGTCGAGGGCGGGTATGGGTGTCGGATTGCTTGAATCGATCTGGACCGGCTCGACGGAGGCGGTCCCGGTTCCAGATCTGGATCCGGTGCAGAACGTCCTTGGTCGCACCGATGCCCAGCCTTGGTCCCTCCACCGCCGTCACCCTAGCTTACCAGCCGTCAACACCAACGCTCAGATCTAGGGTTCCTCTTCTTCAGATTTGGGAACAGGATGGAAAAGCAAAGACGAAAGGAAAAAACTGAAAATGCTCCCAAATTTGAGATCTCTAAACCCTAGCTTACGAGCTGTCACCACCAACCCCAACCTCAGATTTAAAATCTTGAAATCCAGACCACGGCTCTCCGGCGTGACCTCCAGCCAACCCCGAACGAGAAGCTCCGGCAATACCCTTAGAATAAACCTTTCCACGACTCTCATAAAAATTCAGAACACGGCTCTCGGCTCCAGATACATTCTTTGGAGGATGGAGCTTTCCTAGGCGGTGAATCGAGTTGTAGTTCCGGGCAAGGTCGAGGAAGACCATCAATCCGGCGGTACAGATTTCATTTGTACTTTACTCACCTTACTTCTGGGTTTTTTAACTTTATCTTCATCTAGTTTGTATCTCTTGTTATTGTTTGCTTCTGTTTTTTCCTTCACCTTTTTTGTTTTTGGGTTGTCTTTGGTTTGTTGCTTTGTCGGTTGTTCTGGCAGTCGATATTTTCAGTCTCTCAAAGTTGTATTATTTGCAACTTTGAATTCTTACTTTATCAAAAAAAAAACTTGAAATGCGTCATTCCAACCCATAAACAAAATTTTCATTTGCATATACCAAATATCAAACAAGCTCCCTTTCAAGAGCCGGCCCTAAAACCAGAAGTGCTCCTTCTGGAGCCCGCCGCCACCATGGCAACACCACCCCCGCCGCCACCATGGCAACCACCAACCCCTCCGGTTCTCCCCGCCGCTACAATGGCAACCCTTTATCCAACCGCTTTCCCCCGGTTCTCCCCTCATCACCACCACTTTCAGTTCCGGCGACCACCATCCACCTCCGACGAACACACCCTCGTTCCCGCCGACGGCCTGCTTCAGATCCAACCTAGACGTGCCACCTGCGACCTTCTTCTCCCTTCGACGGTACTCCCCTCTCACCACCACGGTCAGTGCAACGGCTCGTTGTCCTCCAGGGAGAGGGCGATGATGGGGTCGGGGCTGCCGAGGTGGTCCAGGAGGTAGGGGGCCTGTTGGAGAGGGGGTCGGGGTGGGTGGCGTTTGTAGCGGCGGATATGGAGGAGCCGCCCCTAAACCTGCTTTCATTTTTTTTTCGGTTCCGTTGCGAGACACTCTTTGGATGATGAATCGAGTTGTAGTTCCGGCTTGATAAAGGATGACCATCCTTCCGGCGGCGTAGCGTCTGTTTGTGCTTTACTCACCTCATTTCTGGGTTTCTTTATTTTATCATGCTTTAGTTTATTTCGTTTGTTATTTGTTTTTATTTTTTTTGGATATTGTTATATTGTCACTTAGTTCGATTGTCAATTTTTGGTCTCTCGAAGTTGTATCATTCGAATTCTTACTTTATAAAAAAAAAAAATCATTCGCATGAAAAACACAAGGTCGTTGATTCAAGTGAAAAGCCCTCTTGTTCGTCTTCACCCACAAGACCTTCCCACTAGATTTGTGTCCCATCTCTCTCAGATCCACCATCGCCCCCGTCCACCAATCGTTCCTTTCCGGCTGACTTAGTGTGTACCCTTTTCACTCGCCCCTCTTCGCTCCTCCCTCAACAGCTGTCTCCACCAGTGGCCAGTCCTCCCCCGTCCAGGTTTGTTCATCCTCTCTGTTCATTCCTTCGCCGACAGCCTCCACCTGAACCCGTTCACACTTCGATATAATCTTCTAGCTTGTTGGATTTTTTCTGGGTGTGGGAATTTCTTAGTGGAACTTTGGAGATGTGCGAATTTCTGGACATTGTTTGTGCTAGAAAACGAATGTGTATTCTGGTTGTTGTAATTAGTAGTTGAATTTACTTAAGGAATAATAGTGAAGGGTATTGTATTTTCGTTGTTATAATTAAACATCCTTTGGTTAAATTGTGGAAATATGGAATCAATATTCGGGCATGGATGGTGAATTGGTGTGATAGATTGGTGAATTTTGTGGAAAATGAGTTTGAGGGTTGAGAATGATAAAAGCAAGTTATAAGTTTCCATGCCTTTGAAGTGTTTGATGAAATGCCTACGTGTAAAATGGAAAATGGAGCTATGAGTATACACTAATCTTTTATGTTTTACTTACATCATATTTTTGATCCATTACGCTAGGAGTATAACTATACAACGTTTTTTGTTTCCATCAAGGTTTTTCTGATTTCCTTTTCTTCTTTGATTTAGGATCGGGGTAGGGTTTTTGTTCTCGGTTTCTCGGTGTAATTTAGGGTTAGGGTTATTTGATCGAAGACGATGCAACCGCCGATGCCGATGGATCAACAGCCACCGCATCAACAGCCAACAGTGCTGGCGCCGCAACAGTATGGACAGGCACCACCGTTACCACTGCAGTACGGTCAGGCGCCACCGGTGCCACAACAGTATGGTCAGGCTCCGTCCCCACAACAGCAGTGGATGATGCCTCCTCCGCAGCAACAGGCGCCCCCGGCCCAGATTTGGCCCCCGCAGCAGGTTCTGCCCCCGCAGGTTCAGCCGCAACAGTATCCAGCGGCTGCTCCTGTGACGAACCCTGACGAGGTTCGGTCCTTATGGATTGGAGACTTGCAGTATTGGATGGATGAGAACTATCTCTGGGGATGCTTTGGACCTGCTGGGGAGGTATATCAACTCGTTAGTTGTTGTATAATGGTTGTTATTTTTACGTGGAATTCCGTACTTTCACTTGGAATGTTTGCTTAGATTCCATTTCATGTTTGATTTATTGGAAATTGAACCGGGCAATTTGATAAGGCTGTAGCTACTAATGGTTATGCATCTGGTTGTTTGTACTCCATACTCCATAGTGGACCACAAGTGGTGTCCCGACTATTGGTTAGGCGTTGGCTTTCTCAATGGAAGTCAAAGGTTGTTGTTATTGTGTACAATTATCTTTTTCCCCTTCAATATTTGTTGAGTGAATTCTGTTCTCGTGTCAGGCTGGTTTGCCTGGTTAGAGTCCATTGTTAAGTTTTTTGTTTTGAAACTTGTAAATTCTGTGAATTGCATGTATATTGTTCCTGATGGTAGTGATTATAACATCAGTATCACTGAAACAACTTAATGCTGATATCAATTAATTGAGCTAAAAGTCCAATATGTACTTGTATGTAAGAGGGAAAAACAAGCACGTAAAAGAAATTCTACTAAGCCAACATCCCTAATTTTTGAAGAAAATTTGTAAATTGATCTTTATCTTTTTTTGTTTTTTCCCTTAGAATTTATACTATGCTTAAAGCAGATACGTCATCAAGTATAGCGTTACATCATTTACATATTGCTTAGTGCCACATCTTGTGTTATGTTGATTGCAACCCACCAGTAGGCCAATAATTGGAAATTTGGGATCATTTTCCGCAGAGTCTTCAATTTGGATTGTGTTATGTGTATTTGTTATACTATAGGATTATTGTCTGCAACTTTCCTTTTTTTATTGAGTGTTAATCTCTGCTAGTTTCTATCCATAGATATGCATATACGAGATTCTTTTTTTGGTGGATTGGGTTCCATGGTAGGTGACTCACTGAACGACCAACATAATTCCTTGCAGGTTATATCTGTGAAGGTAATACGTAATAAGCAGACTGCTCAACCTGAAGGATATGGCTTCATAGAATTTGCAAGCCGTGCAGCTGCAGAACGAGTATTGTTAACATACAATGGCTCCCTGATGCCTAGTACTGAAATACCTTTCAGACTGAATTGGGCATCACTTGGTGCTGGTCAAAAGAAGGATGACTCTCCAGATTATACAATATTTGTTGGAGACCTAGCAGGTGATGTTACAGACTACACTCTCCAAGAGACATTTCGGGCTCACTATCCATCTCTCAAAGGTGCAAAAGTTGTCACTGACCATGCAACTGGGCGCTCCAAAGGTTATGGTTTTGTAAAGTTTGGAGATGAAAGTGAACAATTGCGTGCCATGACTGAAATGAATGGCATGTTCTGTTCTTCTAGACCCATGAGAATTGGACTGGCTGCCAACAAAAAGCATGTGGTTGTTCAACAGAAAGGTATGCTTAGTTAGTGACATACATTAATGTTATTTTTGTAATCATGTGCTGGATTGTTTGTGACTGTGGTGCAGTTTTTCTTGATGCTCTGATTTTGCATAAGCAGATGCATTTTAATGTTGTTGAGTTATAAATTTGAAGATAGGTTGGAGTAAAAGAAGTAGATAAAAAGTTGAAGCTAAGTGGATTTGCACTCATTTCGTTTATAAAACTTGGCCACCTTAATTGTAAAAAAATTGCAAAAACTTATAACTCATATTCTCTCAAAGCAGGACATCAAGAGGCTCTCATTTCGGGGGCCTGGAACTGAATTCAGCTGAAATGGTTGCACTTTAGTGTGTTGCCTCATGTTAGGTCAGTTATTTTGATTATGCCATAAGTTGCCCTCAATTATTTTTTTAGTAGCATTAACAATGTTACACGGGCAAACTAATTATCGAGCTCGTTTTCTTTAATAATGGCCAGCCAAGTGAAATGTTTATACAGTTTTTTGAAGTTCACTCTTTTACATTTGTTTACTTTACATAAATCTGTACATAAGATCACTATTTTTTTTCTGTTTATCTATCCATTTTTAGATCTATACAAACTTTTACCAATTCTGCACAGCTCTACTTAGGTTTGTAAGCTCTAAACGTAAGGTAGTTGATATTTTGGAACTATACCTTCTTTCTTAAATAATTGTCAGTCGTCTAGTTGCCAGCTTCAGAGCAGTATTATCTTGCTGTTGGGTGTAGTATTTACACATTTAGTTGTTTTGACATGCTATCTGGTGCATTTGCAATTTTTTCTCACAGATTTCTATAGAACAGTGCGACTGCATCGATGCAAGTGTCATGTCCTCATACCGGCATCATAGTGTAATTCCTGTATGCCAAAGCAAAATAACAGAAGGAGAATGAAAGAAGAGATAACTTGTCTATATTTTACTGGTTTAGGCTTCACTTTTGAACTTCTACAAGTACCTATGTGCAGTTTGGTTTCCATACATATGTCTGTTCTCTATTGCCAGGTGGAACTTGGAAGTTGTCAGGCTTTTACGGATATTAAGCTCTTTTATTGGGACTTAAAACTAATGAAGGTGTCAATAGAGTGTTTCCTGCTGTCTTTGGCTCTTTGCCTAGTCAATTCGGATGTAGTAGCATGTTGTAGTGTTTGAAATATTCAATTTAAAGTCATATTTATTGGAAATGAGAAATTTGTTAATGAAATTGCATCTGACCGTATAATGCTTTCTTAGTTATGATGTTGGTTTCTTTGAGTATGAAATAGGAAGATTTGATTCTGTGCCTTATCTTGTGATGTCTGAGGGGTGTACTGCCCCAAAAGAAGGAAAGCCTAATGTAGTACTGAATAATGGGTAAATGGTTTATATCTATATAAATAGTTATAGCTGAACTCATGATTACTTTGCATATATGATATTATGATTAATGGTGTCTAGTACCCACTTATAAGTTTTCACGTTGTAGTGCTTATGTACTTCTCGTTTGGCAAGGATTACTTGGATCGACTATTTGTCACCATTATATGTTGTTTTAATGTCACTTCTGTTGCAGTTTCTTACCAGACCACACAAGAAAATCCTGGTGAAAATGATCCAAACAACACCACTGTAAGTAACCTAATTGATGCTCTGCTAGTTATATACTGCTTCCTGCTAATATTTTTAACTTCTAATGCAGATTTTTGTTGGTGGTCTGGATCCAAGTGTATCAGATGACCAATTGCGACAACTTTTTAGCCAATTTGGTGAGCTAGTTCATGTCAAAATACCCGCAGGCAAGCGCTGTGGGTTTGTTCAGTTTGCTGATCAGTGAGCAATTCTTTTGTTTGTGCAATCATGTCAATACCGGTTTTTGGTTATATCAAGTAGTAATGTTGCTTTGTATTTGTGGAACTGCTTTTTGTGATGCAGTGCAAGTGCTGAGCAAGCCTTGTCACTTTTGAACGGCACCCAGATAGGCGGGCAGAGTGTTCGCCTTTCATGGGGTCACAATCCTTCAAACAAACAGGTGCGTTCTTGCTAATCGTTGCATTTTTTCTGTATTTATCTTGGTTAGAATTATTGACAAGATTGTATTACAGGCACAACCTAACCCGCCCCAGTATAATGGTGGTGGTGGTGGTGGTGCTGGTGGTGCTACTGGTGGATATCCTCAAGGATATGAAGGCGCCTATGGATACACGGCAGCCCCTCAAGATCCAAGCATGTACTATGGTGGCTATCCTGGATATGGAAACTATCAACAGCCACAACAGGTTAGTGCTTTTCCCTCTCCTTCTAGGTTGCTCGTGTAGTGTGTACTATGGACTAGGTTACCAAGTTTATCATGAATATCAGTTATCTGATAAATCTCATTGGTATTGGCATAATGCAATTTGACTTACAAGTTATTAGGTATTTCATGCTGCCATCTTCTAGTATCATAATCAACCGAGAAGAGGAGTTGCAAATTGCAATTTAATTCATTCACTCTAGTCAATCAGATTTATCTCTACATGATTATGCTTATATACATAGTAAAAATACTCTTTTTTGCAGTGATTGGGTTCTGGATAAATTCTGGCAAACGGCGACAAATTTTCATGTCATGAGCGGCCTTGAAACTTCAACATTTGTCTTTTCTGATGATTCCATACCAGAATGCCTCTTCTGAAAATCTACTCCATGGATAAGTTCATATATCCCTTTTTAATCTTCTCCAACCCTAGTCTTGCCTCCCCACCCCCATACTATGACTTAGATTTCGGTCCATGAGATGTTTCAAGTGCTTTCCAAACATTATTGTGTGTTTGAGCCTCTTCTACATTGCAGTTTGGTTCATATTTTGTTATATGTTTTGTGTGGTTGCTTTTTATTGGCTGGTTTTGTTCCCCTGGAGGAGTGCTGACTTTTTGCCTCTTTTAGTAGTGGCATTTTGAAGCTTGCAAATGTGACATTTTACCCTAAGTTGTTCACATTCAAGCACATATACCTCCGCCTCCGCTTGTCTGCTTTCATATGCACAGTTACATGTCTTTCTTCTTCCACCAACTCAAATTAGGAAGTGGGTGAAATATCAATACTGAGATTCTTCATTCCACGTCGCTAGTAGAAGTGAAATATCAATACTGAGATTCTTTCATATGCACAGTTACATCTCTTTCCCTTAACTGAGTTATAAATGTATTTTAGTAGATTGATGTTTATTTAGATGAACCTGGTAACTGTATTGTAGAAACATCCATTTGCACCAAGTCATAAAATCCTGTACGAGAGTCGTCCAAAAAAAACTTGATCGGCCCCATTTGACAAAGGTAATCTAGCTACAAAAATGTGCAAGTTTTTCACCAATTCTATGATTTTTTTTTTTTGATAAGGTAAGAATTAGACTAGTGTTAAGAGGACCTTAACAATCAGTTTATAGCATTTTTGCGAATGAGAGTTTTGAGCTTTGAGTTGTTCATGATATCCTTCATAGAAAGGTTGTGATTAAGTTTTGCAATGTGATCGGCTATCGAGTTCAATTTTCGAAAGATATGGAAAATCTGCACTGTCTGGAAAGAATTTAATAAACGTAGGATATCAGAGATAAGAATCTCGATTTTCCATGGACAGTGTCAGTTTTTATTGATAACATTTGCAATAGTAAGGTTATTAGTTTCTATTTGTATTTGGTCGAATTTCTTTTCTTTTGCTTTAATAAGCGCATTTCTGAGAGCAAGAGTTTCAGTGATGAGGGGAATTGATATGTCACATTTTTCTGCATGGATAAAGGTCGGGTTTCCCATGTCATTTCTGCAGATGAAGCCAATGGCAGACACTACATTAGTTTTGCTAGATCCATCTATATTGATTTTAATAAATTTATCTGGGTTTTTTTCCATTTTAGTTTTCGGTCTTTTGTCGTAGTTGTTGCTTTTCGCACTGTGGGGCATTGCTCGAAGGTGTAGTCTGGGTTCCATTTGCGTGTTTTATTCCATGCTGAGATCAGATTTTGAATATATTTAGGTAGATCTTTAATTATTCCCCTATCAGGGTTGTCATTTGAGAAAGTTCTCTAATTCCTAGAGAACCAGATGCCCCAAATTTTATGAATATTTAGTAAAGAACAACTAGGAACTATTAATGGATACAACAATTAGCGCATCAAATTGTTATCAGCAGCTTGAGCTTTCACTTCCAGTGCCATCTGCATTCCATATTTTTCGAATACCTTCCTTGAGACCAAACCATGGCTGTCTCCAAGCTCAATTAGCTGCAAACACATTAGTAATAAGATCCATGTTAAGTGTACAAGGTATCAACTATCAAGTCATATTTATGAGCTAGGAGACGGAGGGGGTTAGGAAAAGGCCCACATACCCTCACATCATGTGTGGCCCACATACCCTGTCAAAAATCAACCGACTTGAAAATCAACGGATCAAGAAGGATCCGAACATAACGGTCCTGAATTCGAACTCAAAAGACCTGAATTCGACCCGAACTTGAACCTGACTGACCCATTATTTCATACATATTATTCTATTTATATTAAATATTATGATATATTTTATTAAATAATTAGGTAATATTAATTATTTCATTAAATTTAAAATATATTATAAAAATTGTAAAACACAGACACTTTCAACTTGAGTCAAACGCGTTATGACTTGACCCGATCAATCCCATAATTTTAATGCCCAAATTGACACAAATTCTATTTGACCCGAACTTGATCCGTTCGACACAGTTGACAGATATCACATGCATTATTATTTTGTTTTTTGTTTTTTGGACAATAACATTTTTGTTTATTATATACGGTTTTTCAAATCTATGTCTTTAATACTTCTTGTTTTAGCAACTATTTCCTAAAAAGTGAATGTTTAAACTCTTTTAATAAAATATTAAAATCATGAAAATGGTAATACCTCACCAAAACTTTTTAAAATGAGGTGTTTAACATATGCCATTTAGAAAAATCTTATTATATATTATCATCCACATTGTCATTATATGTAATACTCGGTATCGTATTGAGATTGTGTTTAAGTTAGATTAAAATGTTAGTTATGAATGTGAGGATATGCGAACGGACCCCCTTGCCAAAAATATAGGATGTCTCTATATGTATACGAAAAATTGCCTATATGTATACGAAATGATGCGCTTAACTTAGCAGTATAAATTTGTGCGCCTAACTTAGCAGTATAAGGGGCAAAATCGAAAAAAAGAAAAAAAAAGTTTAGCCCAAGTTGTGCGTTTAAGTTAAACGCACAGGAAAAAAAAGTGTACTTCTAATGTTAACGCACAGAAGAAAAACAAAAAAAATTGCGTTAACATTAGCAGTACAACTATATGATATAACTAAATTGGATATAACTATAAGGATATAACCAATTTAGTTATATCTTATGATTATATTCTATAGTTATATACTATGGTTATATCATATATTATATTTTATAGTTATATACTATGGTTATATCCTATAGTTATATTCTATAGTTATATACTATGATTACATCCAATTTGGTTATATCATATCGTTATATCCTATAGTTATATACTATGGTTATATCCTATAGTTATATACTATGATTATATCATATACTATATATACTATGGTTATATCCTATAGTATATTACTATAGGATATAACCATACTATATAACTATAGAATATAATATATGATATAACCATAGTATATAACGATATGATATAACCAAATTGGATATAACCATAGTATATATTTATAGAATATAACCATAAGATATAACCAAATTGGATATAAGTATAAGATATAATCATATTATATAACTATATGATATAACCATAGTATATAACTATAAAATATAATATAGGATATAACCATAGTATATAACTATAGAATATAACCATAAGATATTACCAAATTGAATATAACTATAAGATATAATCATAGTACATAACTATATGATATAACCATAGTATATAACTATAGAATATAACCATAAGATATAACCAAATTGGATATAGCTATAAGATATAATCATAGTTTATAACTATATGATATAATCATAGTATTTAACTATAGAATATAATATATGATATAACCATAGTATATAACTATAGGATATAACGATATAATATAACCAAATTAGATATAACTATAGTATATAACTATAGAATATAATCATAATATATAACCAAAATGGATATAATTATAAAATTGGATAATTATATACTGACGTGACATTGACATGCAAATCGTAAAACTTAGGGGTGTTCATCCGGTCCAGACCGGACCGGATTTTTTAAAAATGGTGGACCGGAGACCGGATTGGATCGGGCTTTATTTTTTTTTAAAATAATTTAAATTCTTATTTAAAATCTATAAAAAAATATCTATAAAACATATATAATCCTAACTTAATAAATTAAAAAAAATATCTATAAAAAAATATATATAAATCTCCAAAAAAACATATAAATTAAAAAAAAAAAATTTAAAAAAAAAATCCGATCCGGATCGATTTTTTTTCCGGGTTTGGACCGGATCGGAACCGAATTAAGGAAACTGGTCAGGGTCTCAAAACAATGATCATTGTTTGATCACACAACACTACAACAGTACTTATTCAGTTAGTTGTTGCGAAATTCTGATCAATTGAGTCAGCAGCTGATTTTTGGCAGACTATGGCGAATCTTCGAAACCCTCTCCCATGGCTAACCCTTCTTTTCGCTCTCTCCCTCGTATCCGTCGCCAGAGCCGTCTCCGGCGAGTATTTCAAGCCATTTAACGTCTCCTATGATCATCGCGCTATCATCATCGACGATCGCCGCCGCATCCTCAACTCCGCCGGGGTCCACTACCCTCGCGCCTCTCCCGAGGTTTTCATTTCTGCCTTATACTTTCTAGATTGACCAACTGAGCTGAAATTTCATACTCAAAATCAGCATTGACTATTTGGGGCTTCCAATTTGACGATTAGGTTTTCAATTTTTCATGTTTGGGCTTCTTTGATTTCTTTGTGTTGCGAAATTCACTCCGATTTCATACCCTCTAGATGTGGCCTGATCTGATTGCCAAGAGCAAGGAAGGCGGAGCCGATGTCATTCAGACTTACGTGTTCTGGAATGGACATGAACCTGTCAGAGGACAGGTCTGTTTTCTTCACCTTCAATATAGCTTCTGCATTTCAAGTTTGTTATTTAATGGTCTACTGACTTTTGAATACCAGTGTAGTTTAACTTTGAAGGAAGGTACGATCTTGTCAAGTTTGTGAGGTTGGTAGCTGCCAATGGACTCTATCTACATCTTCGAATTGGGCCCTATGTCTGTGCTGAGTGGAACTTTGGGTATTGGTCTCTTAAACTTGTGTTCTTATCATCTTTTATTTGATCCACTCATACAGATAATTGGACATGTATATTAGTATATGTTCAGCAATGCTGATGCCATAACTTCTTGTCCTGTGATAATCTTTTTTAAAATATAGAGGCTTTCCAATATGGCTGCGTGATGTACCTGGCATAGAATTTCGGACTAATAATGCACCATTCAAGGTATGGTTATTGCTTACTCCTATACGGTTGATCATGTTTGGTGTCACTTAGTTTTGCTTTTAAGGTGTTCAATATGTAGTTTATTTTTGTTACAACACCAGGAGGAAATGGAAAGATTCGTTAAGAAGATTGTCGATTTAATGCGACAAGAGGGGCTTTACTCTTGGCAAGGTGGTCCAATTATAATGCTGCAGGTTGTTCTGAGGCTCTGTTTTTAATTTACAAATCTTCTTTTTATTCCTTCCCTATGGATCAACTTCATGGTTTGTACATTTCCTATTTATATCACTGCACAATTCATTGTAAAGGTTTGATTTTTTAATGATCGTTATTTCCCAGATTGAGAATGAGTATGGTGATGTTGAGAAAGCCTATGGAGAAGGGGGAAAGGAATATGTTAAATGGGCTGCTAATATGGCTGTTGGGCTTGACGCTGGAGTTCCTTGGGTCATGTGCAAACAAACTGATGCACCAGAATACATCGTAAGCGTTTTTTTTATAATAAGCATGAGTTTGATTTTTCTCTGATTTTGCTATTTGAACTCCACAAATTTTGAAAGCACATACCCTCTATATAACATCTCATTGCTGCATAGTCGTGTTTTTTTACTAATCTGTGTGTGGTATTTACAGCTAGATGCTTGCAATGGATATTATTGCGATGGTTTTAGACCAAATTCCAATAAAAAGCCGGTTCTGTGGACTGAGGATTGGGATGGATGGTAAGAATTGATGCTTTGTGATTCCATAAGTGAAGCTTCCGTTCTTTGGCAGCTTAAATCCTACAAACTATAGATATCTCAAACTAATTCTTTTCTATTACTGGTGCATATGTAAACATTCACAATCAGCTCAAATTGTTGCTTGTAATGAAGTTTCATGCCAGCATATCTAAATATTGGCAATATGATATTTTGCTTTCTTTTGTTCTAGGTATGCCTCTTGGGGTGGAAGATTACCCCATAGACCTGTTAAAGATCTTGCATTTGCAGTTGCTCGTTTTTTCCAACGCGGAGGAAGCTTTCAAAACTATTATATGGTGAGATTATATGCTACACAACGTATTGGATCAGCATAAAAGGTTATTGTATGAAAACCTTGAACTCTAGTTTAGGATCTTGTTTCATGGTTGTAGTATTTTGGTGGGACAAATTTTGGCCGGACTTCAGGTGGTCCCTTCTACATTACGAGTTACGATTATGATGCACCCATTAATGAATATGGTAGGCTGTAATTTGTTTTCATTTTTAAATCCAATCTTTAAATACTATTGAATATGATTTCCTTTATAAAGTTGCTCACTTACTCTTATAGGTGTATTGAGCCAACCTAAATGGGGTCACTTGAAAGATTTGCATGCTGCAATCAAGCTATGTGAACCTGCTCTTGTTGCTGCTGATACCGCTCAGTATATGAAGTTAGGCCCAATGCAAGAGGTCTGTACCACTTAATCATATGTGCTTGCTTAGTCACCTATTTTAAGTATAAATATAAAGTAATGTTCGTATCATAAGTGTTTTGGTTTCTGCGAATTGGTCTCTATTTTCTTGGAGATATTAACGAAGTGATGTAAAAAATTAAATTCTCCGCTTACAAATTTTTTATATATTTGATTCTACATACAGTTTATGCCATCTAAGTCGCCTGGTACTAATTTGAAATTCTGGTCCCTTCTTTTTCACTCTGTTCAGGCACATGTTTACCAAGGAGAGGTAGATGGTAGTGGCTTAAGTTCAATTCATTCTAAGGATGCGAGTTTATGTTCCGCTTTCCTAGCAAATATAGACGAAAAGAAGGCTGCAACAGTGAGATTCTGTGGTCAGTTGTATTCCTTACCTCCATGGTCCGTCAGCATATTACCGGACTGCCGGAATGTGGCATTCAACTCAGCAAAGGTCTCAATAACTTTTAAATGAACCTTTTTTTATCAGTGAGAAGTTTCACTATATGATTTATTTATAGTAACCCACTCCTTTTATTGCAGCCACCTTAGAACTAACACTATAGCCTCTAATTTCCTTAAATCATGACATGGACGCATTTCTAGTCCTAATAATATCTATTTAGGTTCTGATATTTCTAGTTCTTTGGTGTTCAGATTGGAGCACAGACTTCCATTAAAGATATAAGTGTTGGTGCATCTCATTTTATGTCCATTATTCCTCCACAAAGCGTGTTGCCCTCAGACAACACGTCCTCTAGTTTAAAAAATTGGGAGACAGTCAATGAGCCAATTGGCTTGTGGAGTCGAAACAATTTCACCGTGCAAGGCATAATGGAACATTTAAACGTGACTAAAGATTCTTCTGATTATCTCTGGTATTGCACTAGGTATGTATTAATAAAGTCTTGGTACTTGTTATAAAATGCAGATATGCATAAACCTTAGACTTGATAAGCTATATACTTGTAGCAACCATCATTGCTACTTCCCTAATATTTTTTTACTATATGTAGTATACACTTTATCAAGTTCAAGTCCAATGTCTAGAGGAGATGATCAAATCTTTTGACGAGGACATTGTCTTGTTAATGGAGCTTATAAATTAGGATAGTTATAGTTTGGTTTCAAATTATTATTTAAACTACATATTTCATAGTATTTGTATCATGCGATGTATAGAATTCATTTTTGCTTATGGCAGGTCTACCTACCTAATTCTTATCGGAGTTGATTTCTTATACATATAAATGCCTGAATTCTTTGCAGAGTATACATTTCAGATGAGGAAATTATACTTATGAAGAGGAATGGAGTGAACGCTAAACTTACTATTGATAGCATGCGTGATGGAGTACACATATTTGTTAATGGCCAACTTGCTGGTAATTAATTTTGTTGCTAATTTGTTGGCTTGATGTTCCAACATGTGGCCTTTTTTTATTGATTGCCTTAACTTTTAGATCTCCAGTTGTTATTGAGTGCAAAAAAGAGGGGAAAATGCTAAGATTGTCACATTATTTTGTGCTAATAAACTCCCTACATTTTAAAAGCTCCATTAAATTGTCTGTGTTGTGTTTACATGATGTATGTGTACAACACACAGTTTAACGGGGCTTTTAAAAATGTAGGGACTTATTAGCACAAAAAATGTGACAACCTTAACATTGTTTAAGTTATTTATTTTTTTGTTGAAGTTTATGTTATAACTTTTGAAAGGCTTGTTTGTTGGTCATATTAAAAGGGGGAAGTTAGGGTTCAGCTGCTTGATTCACCTGCCTAGGAATATGAATAATCCTCACCTTCCAAGTCTGTTGATTTATCAAACTAACACACTCCCTGAGCAAATACAGTTCTGGATGCCAAAGGAAATCAGTTTTGCACTAATTGGTTGCCAGCAAGATAATCAGTTTCAATAATTAACAATTCAATATGCAATATTCAACCCATGCCTATATAACCAGGTTTCTAATTTGATGGACAAAAGGGTCTTCTAATTGCCATAGTTTTTAAAACGTTTGGGACTTTAGTAGCATATACATATAGGGAACATCACGTGACAATCTTATAAAGATTACGACTGGATATGCAATTATCATCCTGTCAACGATGTTCTGGTATATGAAGGATCAAGCTCTTTAGAACCATTATCTTGGCATCTAGGGAAACTCAAATGTGTCATACCCTTTATCATCCTGCAGTACCCTTTATCCTGTTTCTTTTATGAGTTTTATCTGCACCCTTGTGTTGTTCTTTTCCCTACTTGATTTATTAGTCCACAACTATCTTGTTTACATTATTTATTTATTATATATTTTCCTTCTCCTTTTCCTGAAAGTATAGGTACCACATTCGGTCATTGGGTGAAGGTGACACAGTCTGTTGAGCTTTTGCCTGGGTACAACGAATTGAAACTATTGTCGCTAACCATTGGTATGCAGGTAAGAAACTTAGTTCCTGCTATTTCTTTTCTCATATATTCATAGCAATTGCTTTTTGTGTGTTCTTTAATGGAGCATTGGACATTGGTAGTTCGTGAAATTGTACTCTCTGAACTTGGGGTATTATTTTTACTCATAAATGGAATTATAGATGGTTCACCGTGCATTTTGGTCATTCTTTAGATAGTTCATTTCCCACTGGCATCCTGTGCAGTTGCATCTCTCATGGAACTTCACCATGCAAAGGTCCCAATTTAGTGAGTGGTGTGTCCTTGTCCTGGGATGTACACATGTAGGCACAGCAGTTTCACGGGCTTCGGGTTTATATGGCGAAAATGATTCATGGACTATCATGAAAGTCTATAATCCAATTTGTTATCCCAGAATTCAGCTGTAGTCCCCGATCAAATTTCTGAACATTGACTAGACCCCAAAACATGGCAATAGCCTATATGCCATGCCTTTTTCTGTCAAGAGAAAAATCCAAATTCAGAGGCTGGGCCAATGGAGGAAGTTGGGCAATGGATTCTTAGAAATGGCATGGACTTATCAGGTCTGGATGCCATGTTTTGGAGTCTAGATGTCAAGCTTGGCATCATGACTTTCGTCGATGTTCAGCATCAAAAAAGATTTTGGGCCTTCAAAAGGAAAACATTGTGCAATTATTCGAAATCTACATCAGTGTAGGGTCTATAGCTGAAGTTTAGATCAATGTGCAGCATAACGGTTTTCCTATTACGCTTATTTGTATGGATCTGTGACCCTTATTTCCCTTGATGTGGATCTTTTGTGCAGAATTATGGAGCTTTCCTTGAGAAAGATGGGGGTGGTTTTAAAGGCCAGATTAAGCTTACAGGATCAAGTGATTGGACGGTCGACCTCTCAAGATTATCATGGACATATCAGGTCAGTCAATTCTTATTTTTTCGTGTGAGCGCTACATCCTGATCA
Source organism: Rheum nobile (assembly GCA_027886185.1). Lineage (NCBI taxonomy): Eukaryota > Viridiplantae > Streptophyta > Magnoliopsida > Caryophyllales > Polygonaceae > Rheum > Rheum nobile. Next base: position 5,927,968 of record WOAB01000506.1, on the reverse strand, counting down.
ATCAAGATCGTAGCTGAAGATGAAAAACAGGAACTATACGATTTGTTATGTTGCTATCTACAAAAATAGATGTATAAGATACTATAAGTTTTTGTGCTTTCAATCCATGAGCTACTCACTCATCTCTTAGCTGGTTAGTTATCTTCTATAACTTGGACAATCTTTCTTCTTAGACACCATAGGCGGTACCTTGGATTCATGACTGAGGGTTCCAAAACTAGGAACAGAAATGAATAGATTTCATCGATCTTTCCCACCACATAAATTCTATTAGTCTACATGAAGACCTTTTTAAACACAGATCAATTTCCTCCATTATTCATAGATGATGGAAAATAAATTCTTGCATTTTATGGTGAGACAGATGTATAAATGTTTGGTGTATTGACAATTGTGTCTTTAAGATTGTTCTTCTGGTTTAACAGGTTGGACTCAAAGGTGAGTTCGAGAAAATATATAGCATAGAGGGAGAGAAGCAGGCGGATTGGAGCAAGTTGACACTGGACAATGTCCCGTCTGGTTTAAGATGGTACAAGGTAGGATTGCTTAACAGTTCACTACCTGCTGTGTATTCTGCACATTTTCCTTTTGGCTGGGAATGCATCAGGAGTTGCATTTTTTTCATTCTCTATTATATGTAATATAAGGGAAACTTTTGGATTGACTAGATATGATAAACCCACAATCTATTTTCTCTTCTGAGCTAGGATAACTTTGTTTGCTAAAACAAGAAAATGAAGATGCAAATGACAATGTAATTGCTCAAATCATGATTGCTTCTGTAGGATAATTTTCTTTTGCTGTATTAGTCATGATCAAGAGTGTGATGGGAGAAGTTTAAGCACTGATATCTGGATTGTTTTTGTGAAATATATCATCTTCTTAATGGAGTAATGACAAGGACATGAGATCACCTACATGTGACATAATATAACCTTTCTCAATAAGGTAAAGAGAAAAAAGAGATGCTAGACATACAGATTCTCATTTATTTGTAATTTTTTTGCTTAAACATTACGCTGATCTTATCACTTTTGTTTTTGCTCTGTATGTGCTGTGATATTTGGCATGTCTTCTGTTTCACAACATTCTTATTTACATTCCTAAGTTTCCTCTATGTTCACTTGATGCAGACTTATTTTGACGCCCCTGAGGGGCTAGATCCGGTTGTGCTTGATTTGGGAAGTATGGGAAAAGGTCAGGTCTGGGTTAATGGACATCATATAGGTAGATACTGGACGCGAGTAGCCTCAAAAGATGGGTGTGGTACTTGTGACTATCGAGGGCCATATAATTCAAACAAGTGCAGAACTAACTGTGGAAAGCCTACCCAGATATGGTAATATATATCTAGTACTCCTGATTACTACTAAAAGGCTTGTTTTTGATGGTGTAAATTGAGTCTGCCCTACCCTTTTATTACTTTCAGTTGATCATGTCTTTGCAGGTACCATGTACCACGGTCATGGTTACACACAACACAAAATTTACTGGTCCTATTTGAAGAAACAGAAGGAAACCCATTTGAGATTTCAGTAAAAACGGTTTCTACCCAGACTATATGCGGTCACGTCTCAGAGACAAATCATCCACCTCTGTCAAAGTGGTCTAATCCTGAGCCTACTGCTAGTAAACCAATGATAAACGACACGACACCAGAATTGCAGCTTCTGTGTGAAAAGGGTCGCGTTATCTCCATACAATTTGCAAGCTATGGAACCCCAAAAGGTGCTTGTCAACGGTATTCTAAAGGCAGCTGCCATGCACCAAATTCATTCGACATAGTTTATCAGGTAATCAACAATCACCTCAAGTGAGACCCATGTTTGGAAACTAGAGTGACTCTGCTAGCCCTTATAGCTAATTCTCATCATGTATACTTCCTTGAAGAATTTCTCTGTTTTTCTTTTGTCACACAGGCTTGTGAAGGAAGGGAAAGCTGCTCAGTTGCAGTCTCTAATGCTAAGTTTGGTGATCCATGTCATGGTGTTGTGAAAAAACTAGCCGTGGAAGCAAGATGCATCTCGCCCTCACTCGTCCGGTCGTCGTCTATGAAATGATTGTATGTTTATGCAGTTGGAAAGGCAAGTCTGAATGCACAGTGATATATGCCTCCCAATAGAAGCGTATGAATGCTGCTCTTTGGTAGTATATATATTTGTATAGAAGTTGGACTCGCTTTTCCCCAATATGTCAAATAAAATCATGTGTTCAGAAAACTGGTTTCTTTCTTATGTGTATATTGGGCTCTCAAGATCAATGTATATATTTCATGTTTAAAAGGTGGAGAAACTTATAAGCACTTTGTTTATCTGTCACTGAAAAAATGGAATTTCAATTCCCTTTCTCTCTCCACCACCATCCCAGTTTTTACTGCAAATTTCAACCTCCTACTCACACACAATACACATGAGATGCATCTCTTATTGGAAAAAAATGGTTGTAGGGTTCACACATTGCAACAACTTTCTAATCCATTGGATTTAAGATTAAAAACTTCAGATTTTGATACTTCCAACGAGACGATCAACCAAACCCGAGTAATGAGCTTAAAATTGAACATGCTCTATGCATTTCTCAACTAATTACCAAAATTACTGAAACTAATAAACAAAGTGTAAACAATTATGCACGCGCGGATGCAGCTCCAATCAAGCCTCATGCAACAAGCATGGCAAACTGAGCAGTAATTACATTTCCTTAAATTCTCCAAAACCCTTGCGAATTCCAGTACCCAGAAACTATATATACCCAATTCAAAGGCATGCTCAAATGTACCCGTAAATCAAAACAGAGTTACATAGCAATCAACAATGGCTGAAGTTAACAGCAGAGGTTTCAGCTGTCTCGTCTTCTTGATTGTTCTGCTAAGTCCCTTAGCTTCTGCAAACCGACCCCTCAAACAAACCCACCAAAATGCTGACGTACATGTCGCATCAGCATCACCTCCGCGGCCCCCGGCATTTGGCGGGAAAAAATGTGGCGGGATCCGCATCCCAGGAGTCAACATCCCGGGAGTCGGAGTCAACGTTCCTGGAGTGGGAGTCAATGTCCCCGGTGTAGGAGTCAACGTCCCCGGCGTCGGAGTCTACGTTCCTGGAGTGGGAGTCAACGTCCCCGGTGTAGGAGTCAACATCCCCGGAGTCGGGGTCAACGTCCCCGGCGTTGGGGTCAACGTTCCCGGCGTGGGGGTCAACGTTCCCGGAGTCACAATTCCGGGAGTCAACGTCCCCGGAGTCAACATCCCAGGGGTGTCAATTGGAATCCCAGGGGTGAGCATTGGGGGAGGTGGAGTTCAGGTTGGTGTTCCCGGTGGATGTGCTCCGCCAAGTCCGCCTAGCGGATGCGGTGGTTGCCAGGGAGGATATATACCGCAACCAAGAATGCCAGGTTGGGGCCGAAACGAACTCGTAATGGATCGTCAGAAGCCGAATTTCAGCGCTGAAGCTGCTGCAAGAGGACAACATGAGAAAGTAGCTAACTAGATAGTGATGATCTGTTTTTTTCACATTTTACTAATGTTGCAAATTTAAGGAATAATGTACAACTATTGCTAGATGATGAATCTTGTGATGTACGTTAGTTGCAGTAAACTACAATAAAGTAAGCTAGTTTGTTAATAACACCTATGTTACAGAAATCATATCCATGACAACAAACATATATACACAAATTAAACAAGCATAAACTCTTAAGTCTGATCACACCTTACAACCCTATAAAATCGGATCCATGACACACAATTTACAACAAACAAGCACAACTGCAAATCTAGAAACCATGAATCTTGATCTGACCCTTGTTCACGAGTCCGGCATGAACAAGGAATTGAGCGGCGTTCTTGCGCTGATCTCCCTGCAGCTGGATAACCTTGCCCAGCTCCTTATCCTGCACCACATTCCCGTTACAGCAGAACTCCTTCTTGAGATCCTTGAGAATCTTGTCGTAGCTGAAATCCTTGTTCAAGCCCTGGACAGTTGTCAGGCTCTTCTTCCCGTTCCGTTGCTGGATCCGGATGTGAACGTACTGCTTGGCCCCGGGTGCATCCGGATCCTTCGCATCAGCAAACGGGTCGAAAGCAGTCCGGATTTCGATGTCTATATCAACCATGTACCTAGCTTGCCTGTGTAAACCAGTCATCCAAACATTAGCTATAAAAAAATGCAATTAATCAACCATCCAGATGCATCATTTTTACATAAATCCTAATTTAACATGATAAAAAACCTCTTTGACACGGAAATTCAATGAATCAAAACAATTAGGTCATAACTCATATGTAACGGATTTTGTTTTCCCGCCAAGATTGTGTAGAATGATAAACGAACAGAGGATCACCCATGAATTTGAAAATTCTCTTCTTCTTCTTTTTCATATACAAAATTAAAATATTTGTAAACCCATATATTTGACTACTGACTACTAGATACACATCAAACAAAAACCAAGAAAGATTCGAAGAATAACACCATGAAATTAATAAAGATGATAAGCAGAGAAAGAAATAACAAAACTTACAGGAAGCAAAAAACCCGAAAAGCCGATTAAAAACCAAAAGCAACCCGGAAATAATAATCAAGACGATCTCCAAAACAAGTAAAAAGTGAGCCAGAAAAAGAGAAATAAAGATCAAAATTTGGAATGAGGAAATATACCTGGAGAAATCTGCAGAAGGATTAATTTGTTTGCTTAAACGACGATGAGATGAATTGATGTCGGATAAATTGACGGAGACGACTTTTTATAGAGAGGTTGGAGAATTATTGGTGGGGGTGCAAAAGCTCTATTGGATAGGAGAAGGTTTCTGGCCTTTTGGTCACCCAATGAGTAATTTTAGTTTTATTTAAATCAAACAAAGCATTTGAATAAGTTGTTTTTCTAATGTGCTTCTATAAACACATAAAAAAATAAAATTTTAAAACTATTTTTAAATTATTTTCTGAAATAGAATTTGTAAATATTTTTAAAATAAATTAATAAATAAAAAACATTATTACTAAATATGAAAAATTACACTCTAGAAAAAAAAACTTTAAAAAATCAGAAAAATTGCAAAACTTCAGCAGGTCGGTTGTGTTAAAACAAGTCGTTCAGCCTTGTAATTTTTTTTTATACAGAAAGATTTTAAGATTCTAGAACCAAACCAAGAACCTCAAAAAGGCGGAAAAATCGATGGTCAGAACACCCGATAAGAGCAAACAATAAAAAAAAACAGCAAAATAGAATAAAAAACAACAAAAGTTTCAGGGAAAACAGACTTGATTTTAGGATGAGAAAACCTGAAGGCTGAACAATGACTCGAAAAGTGCGGCGTGGAGGCTGGAGACAGGCTAGCTAGTTTGAGGAAGGAACATGGAATACCGAGCGCAGGAGGGATTGCGAGCTATTGAGCCAAGTCAGCGAACGCAGGAGTCGAGGTTGGGAACGATAGAGACAAGTCAGACTAGGATTACTGTTACATGCTTAATAGGATGGTCCCTACATACAAAATTTACTTAAAAATAAAATGATCTGTTACGATTCGAACCGAAAAATACTGTTAAATTTTTAAGTATTATTTAGGATATTCGAAATCCTTCTAACAATATGTCCCGAAATATAACGACATTGGCCGATCGACCAGGTAAACTAACTTATTTGTATAAATCTAAATTGTAAATCATGTACGAAACGAAACAAAACCCAGAAATTTATATTTGAAGTATTGTTTATATATGCTTGTGCATGTCATCTCTTGCGTAACTTGGGTTTGTCGTTTTAAATTGTCCATTTACTTGAGTTTATTTTTGTATATATATACTTATAATTAATTTGCGGCTGAGCATGCATTAAAGTGAGATAAGTGTGATATCATGAATACATCCATCCTCCATATTTATACGGGTCAGCCGCCCCTCGATAGACTGAAAGCAAGAGAAATGGACGAGGAGAGATATTCCCCCATCAAAATAGCATCATCAAATATCAACTTGGATTCTCACGTATTCATCCAATATTCACTCGTTTTAAGGCCTCATTTTGTATGAATTCACGAATCGGGTTAAAATTAAAAATTGGATTGTGTATAAAGAATGGAATTGAATTGAGTGATTTTTGATGGTCTTTATTTGGTTAGATTTGAAAATTAAATTAGGGTTTAGATTTGTTGAATTTTTGGCCATCACCTCTTCTTTCTCTCCTCCTCTTTGTTGTTCTTTGTCTCTCTTCACCACCACCTCCTCCTCTTTTGTGACTCTTCTCCTCCCCTTCCTCATTCCTCTTGCTCTAGGAATAATAACTATTGTACAAAAAGTTTTTGAATTTCAATCAGAAAAACACCGGGAAAAAGAAAATGACGAACTGTTGTGCAAACAATTTCTAGTTAAAAGAACTATCGTATAGAGGAGAGAAAGCTTGGAGCAAGAGGAAGAAGAAGCACATTGAAATTGGGGACATGGAATGGCTCAAACCTGGAATTTTGATCGGATATGAAATCAAGCATATTAGGGGGAATGATTGATTTCAGGAATGGTCTTTTCCCATACCTTTTTGTCAAAGCACCATTCCTGATACCGGCGTTATTGAATCAAATGGACCCTAACTTGTAATGTAGTATTTTGATTTCTGTATGTTTGTACTCAATTTAAGAATAAATCTGTTTTTGTGCTCTTTGGTTGAACATAGGAATAGTAGGAAGCTACTTGTCGGAGATTAATTTCTAATTTCATAAATTTGGAGAAAATATACTTGATTGAATGAATTTTAAAGGGTGCTTATTAGATTTAGAAGGGTGAACATTTTAACAAAATGGTAAATCTGTCATATTTCTGGAAATGGAGGTGTATAAAGAAATTGTGGGGGTGTACCAAGATTGTCCTATTTTAAAATGTATAAATTTTAGGAATTTGATCATGTGATAATGATCATTATGGTGTAAAATGAGAATGATCCTATAGCCATTGGATGGAGACAAATTTAAGGGCTTGGATCAAACTTTCATTAAAAGGGGGCATGTGCCATGCACATGACCCATTAGTCAAACTTTCCTTGTCGGTCAACGTCGGACTCCGGTGGTCAACGTCTGTCAACTCCAGCGTTGACCGGCCTTTTTTAATTTTATTTTCGGGTCTAAAATTTGTTTTTTCGGGGCGGAATTTTCATTTTCTATGACAAAAATTTTTATGCACATTTCTTCAGAATTTCATACATTTTTGAAAAAAAAACAATGCATGTTAAAAACTAAATGAATTTCACATCTAGTACAAAATAAATGCACAAGTATACTAGTATTCTATGTGCACATACATGCAAAAACTCATGCACTTCAATATTCATCCACACACGGTCTAAAACTCATATACATTTTCAACACAAACCTGATATATGCACTCATAGTGCAAATTAGGTGTACAAACAAGCCATTATTCATGCACATACACGCATAGATGTATGCACTTCACACGTATTGTACTGGATGTGCATGCAAATTGGCTTGAATGTGCATAATGTTTGCATTGTATATGCTAGTACAAATCATGTGCACATACAAGCCATTATCCATGCACATACATGCATAGACGTATGCACTTCACAAGTACTGACTTGAATGTGCGTGTAAAATGGCTTGAATGTGCATAATGTTTGCACTGGATGTGCGGGAAAAATTTGGACCCCGAAAATAAACATTTTAGGAGAAAAAAAAGCTTGAACGGTTAGAAGTGCATGAAATCTTGCGTGAATGTGCATAGAAAATTTTGGGCTGGATACAAAAAAATCGCCCAAAGAAAAAAAAAATTGGCCCCGTAAAAAAAAAGTTGACCGGTTTTACGTCGGTTAAAAGTACATGAAATCATGTTGGAATATGCATAGAAAATTTTGGCCCAGAAAATGAACCGCCTTAAAAAAAAAAAAAAAAAAAAACTGGGTCAATGCCGAAGTTGATCCACTTAAATAAAGCTTTTATCTCCACCCTTGGATAAAAATCCATCCAAAAATAAATATTCATTCTCATTTTACACTATAAGCCCCATTCTCACTCGACCAAACCCCTAAATTTTATATGTAAACAGATAGAACTATACTAGGACCGCTAAAAAAAAAAGAACTTAACTAGGAGGGTAGGTAAGCCTACTTTTTGTTTTTTCAGGAATTTAAAATTCTAGAAAATTATCTTTTTGTGATTTTTCTTTTGGATTTTTTTTCTACCAAACACATATTATATCCTACCTCATGGGATATTCTAATTAGTGATAATATTTACCAACCAAACGAGCAACTTTTCTGTTAGTCTTTCAGATTATTGTTTCAAATATTCATACATTTGTCAAGTCTCTAGATAATACTGTTTTAGCATATTTTTATTTGTTGTTTTAGCCTTCTAATTTAGTTTGCAAATGTATGTATAACTATTCACCTTCTATACAACTCAAACCCAAATGCTTACGACTTGTTTAATATCGCTTTGAATTTCTAGTTTATTGTTTTTTAAACTAAAAATAGATTTTTTAAGACCTTTTTTCGTGAATAGTTAATAGCCTTGAGAAGTAATGTATTTACTAATGATACGACATGCTCTGAAGTAACTATATTGATCACCATAAAAAAATAAGAATACTTCAAAACAAAATATAAAAAACATAAAGGGTCATCTAACGAGGCTTGTGTTTAGAATCTTTTTTATTTAAAAAAAAATACACATATTTAATTCATGAGATTTTCAATTCCTACAAAAACATAGGAAATGTAATCACTTAGAGAGTGGTGAGTAATATTTTATTCTCATATTTTTCATGATTTAGATTTTAATCAAACATAATTTATCAATTTTCATGAATTTAAATTTTCATATTTTGATTTCACATGAAATAACTTCATAGAAATTACACTTTTCACATTCAACCAAACAAACACCTATTTTCGAGAACCATACATTATTCTAACTGAAATAGATAAACCCACAAGAAAGAAACTAAAATCCTAAAAAAAAATTACTTCAAATCTAGCCAATTAACATTTGCCTTTTTGATTAAATTTTTTTTTGCCTTCAGAAAAACAGTAAATTTTTTTTTAAAAAAAAATTACAATATCCTCTCAACAAAGTTACGGAGTTAGGTAAAAAACGAACCCATTTTGTCAAGTCTTTTTAACCTAGCATATCCGTAAGAGTTTGACATTCTCTGATCTCATGACTCTTTTACAACGATTAAGTGTCTTCTATCGACAAAGAAAAACAAACATGTTTGAATTTTATAACTAAAAAACGTGATCTCGTAACTATGTTGTAACGTTTAAGTGTCTTCTATCGACAAAGAAAAACAAACGTTTTTTAATATTATAACTAAAAAAATCCTAGTCATATTTCAAAATAACCCAACCTAATTTGGAGGTCAATATATATAAAGCTGCATGCTTGTGTCACTGTAACTAAAAGAAAAGAAGCGTATCAGTAATTTCCCAAGCGTGAATCACAAAATCACATACATGAAGGGTAATTATTACATATCATGTGGATTGAAATGTACTGTATTGTATTGTGTGTGGTCCTCACTCAATCGTATCATGCGAGCTTCATCAGAGGGACCTTAACCCTTAAATGGTGGACAATCCTACAAGCTTTCTATTCAACTGTCACTCAAATTCGGCTTTCCCCTTCACCATCCCAGTTTTTACTGCAATAAACTCCATTCTCTTACCCACACAATTCACATGAGATTTTTGAGTCCCCTTCTAAACCTGCATTTCCTACGCAGCCGGATGCGGCCATGATTTTCGGGTTCATTTCTCCTTCACAACACTATGCAGCAGGACTGATTACTATCTATCTATAACAACCTCCTCATCTTGCTCTGCTTGTTCCATGAAACAACTTTCATTCAATTAAGATTGTGGCCTTCCACATTATGGTATCAATTCACTAAAAAATGCTAGGAGTATAGTTGTATATCCAAATTCATAATCATAGAATTCAAACACATTGAATGATCATTATTAGTGTAGCTATATATAAAAATATATGAAGACTATGAGACGATTGTGATCAAGCTAAGCAGTACTTCAGCAAATTCTTGGCAGGTTGTCCCAAGAAGTGTAGGAGCTTGAACTATTAAACCACTCGGTATTCGAAGAAACCTGGGGAATATCAAGCCTTGCATTAATGTCTTCTGAGATATTGGATGATTGCCCAGCTGAGGCTTCTTGGCGGCTTTCGTTATACTTTGGTGCTGTAACCAGGGAAGGAATCAGATTCAGGATGCTCGAAAGATCCTCGTTCGTGTAGTACGTATGGTCGTCTTGTTCTTCCATCTTCGCAACACCTTTATCTCCACGTAGAGAAGAAGAAAAGACAACATGTTATAATCTCCACAATCTTAATACAGTACATCAGAAATCAACACATGATTTTTTTACTAGGACACATGTGGCCTTTAGAATTGCAAGAATGAAAGATTGAATGGTCCTTGTTATGTTATGAAAGATCCCAATTTAGAAAGATATCAATTTCCTGATCTACCAACATATTTCCAAAAGTGAGCAGCTCAATTGAAGCAAACATTCAAAGTTAAATGCAACAATGAATGTGTGATTAAGAGGAGGATGCATTCATAGCAGAATCTTAGTCTAAGATGAGGTAAAGTTAAATGCTCTTAAAACAAGATCCAAAAAGTGCATAATGAAAAGCATTAATCACACCAATTAATGAATCTTGCATGCATGAAAGATCCAAACATTAAATTCACTGCCAGAATTAGAAATCAAGGCAATTGATTAAACAAACATAGAAAGGAAACGAACATGATCTTACCACTAGAGGAATTGCCACAAATGGAGTCCCACTGATCACCATCTAAACAGTCTTTCTTCAAATTCCTAGCTGCTGCAGCTCTTGACTGCGCCTCTTGCAACAAGGCATCAAGCAACCCGCTATTATTGCTTCTTTCGCCGACATTTGGATAGAACTTCGCCCCATATTCGGCCTCGTAGTCATAGACAATCTCGTCGTCGTTGTCGACGTCTTCGTCATCATCACCGGCCAAATTGGGGCAAAATTGGTTTGAAGGGAGCTCTAACTTGTACTCAAATCCCAATTCCACTGGATCAGGATGCTGTAAATCGACATGGGTTTGGATCGGATGCTGCGAATTGAACCCGAAAGGCGACGAACTCGGCTGAATCAAGAATGCGGGAGTAGTAGTGGGGAGGAAAAAGGGCTGGTTGAAGGAGAAGAAAGGGGCTGGGAAAGGGAGGGAGGTGGGGTCCAGGAAGGGGAGAGAGGAGGCTGGGGTTTTGAGGTGGGAGAGCGAGACTGGTAGTGGCGGCGCAGGCGGCGGACTTGGTGGTTGTTGGGGTGGCGGCGGCGGCGGCCGGGAGGAGAGAGAAGGTGGTGATTGGTGGGTACGAGGGTATAGAGGAAGGCCTTGGCGGAGCCTCCTCTTGACCCTGGTGTTCCAGTAGTTCTTCACTTCGTTGTCTGTTCGTCCTGGCAACTGCAAATCAGAAACAATAATTCCGCCATTAACGAAAACACAGGCCATGAGAAGCGCACAAAACTCAAGGTAAGAAGGAAATAGATGCTCTCCTAGGCGCCAAAATCCCAGAAATCAAACCAGATAAAACTCTGTCTAAAACAGAGCTCAGAAACACCCAAAAGCGAAGCTCGAACCAGAAAATTCTGCTCTGTCTAATCAATTTTTTTCAATAATCAGATAAAATTGGAAAACAAAATCAGATAGAGAGTTCCGAATCCAGAAGCAGCAGCAATTTTAAGCTTACACGGAGAAAACACACAAAGCAGAATCAAAATCCCCTAAACCTCTAACCAGACAAAACTCTGCCAAAAACAGAGTCAGATAGCAGGAGCTCAGAAACCAGAAACAGCACGCACAGATTTTTAAAAAATGGACATACCTGAGCAGAGATTCGAGCCCACTTGTTTCCGATCTTGGAATGGAGATCAATTATGAGCCTCTCCTCTTCAGGGGAGAAGGCGCCTTTCTTCAGATTAGGGCGGAGGTGATTCGCCCACCTCAACCTGCAACTCTTGCCGCACCTCTGAAGAGCAGTGTTCCTCTGCACCGCGTTCCAATTCCCTTCTCCGTGCTCCCTCACGTAATCAATCAGAATCTTGTCCTCCGCCGCCGACCACGGCCCCTTCTTCAGCGCCGCCCCCGGAATCGGAGGCGAATCGGCCTCCGCCGCACCTCCGCCGTGGCGGTGGGTGATTGGAATCATCGGAAAATCCAGATTGAGCCCCACCTACTGCGAAAGTACTTGGAGAAGGCCAAATTGCAGGTGTGTTGTTGGGGGTGTTTGGGTGTACTTTTTTTTTTTTTTGAGTCAGTTGGAGGAATTTGAGATTTTATACAGAGAGAGAGAGGGGAAAAGAAGAGATGGGCAAATGTGGTATTGTCTAGGTTAGGCTTTGGGATTTGGGATTTTGGATTTTGGAATGGAGATTGGTTTGTGTAAAAGAGTGATTCATTGTACTGAAAATGGAGAATTGAGGAAGAAGACAGAGAAATGGGCAAATGGGAAGGGGAGAAATATGCAGAGGAGAATGGGAGAGCGTTTGAAGGGCGATGGGCCCCACAACATAACTTGCTTATGCCATAAAAATATTTCAATTTTTTTTCGGAAGGGAATTTTTTTAGGGGAGTTGATATTTATAAGCATCCAATATAATTTTAATTGATATTTTTCACTGTATTGTGTCTGTATCACATCTAATTTTGTGAGAGATACAGATTCGGCCACAAGTGTTAGGAGTCATTCGTGACTTGTGATTTCTATTTTAAATGATAATTAATAGTTATAATGGATTGAGTTGTATAGGGTTAAATTTGGGAGTGTCCTAAGTTTGATCCCAAGCTGTAATTAAAACAAAATTCATACTAATAGAAATAATTAATAATCTGGTTTGGTATCAATTGGATGAGCCCAATCATTTTTATTTTTTTCAATTCGAGTATGAGTTATTTGTGAATTAGATCATTTTGCAAATTGGGTGACTTTGACAATATTAAAATTCAGGCCACTTTGGATTTAAATTGTTTATAGTATGGTTCATTCACATATCAAATTGTACATTCAGTCAATGCAAACTTAAAATTGCCAAACGAGCTAGTGTTAAATGACAGATTCATTCACAGATTTGTCATTTAAATTAGAGTAGTATACGACATTTTAGCGATATATATATACCACTTTATTTAAAATAATATTTTATCCATCTAAAAATACTTGACTTAAAATTTTATCTATAAATACTTGTCATTTTAGTTTTTTTACTTCTCACTTTACAAATTTATCCTTATAATTAATATGAGATTATCAGTTGTGATTTTTAATAAAGTAAAAAATTAGTATAATAAATAAAGATATATATTAATACTTTTATTAAAAATTATAAAAAATACTAAAAAGACAAGTATTTTTAGACAAAATAGACACATGTATTAATAATTTTTTTCATTGTTTTTGTTGTCATGTTTTCATGACTTTTCTACGATTTGTTTATTATGTACTTGTACTCCAACAAGTCACTCCCCATCCACCTCTTTTGTTTTTGCCACTTGCCAATCATGAAATTAGTTATAAGCATCAGAGCATGTTATACTTGGAAAAGGTGGGTGTGGTTTCACGAAATTTGGTTTTGTATTTATTTTCCTACATTTTTATATTCTAAGTTGCCAAAAGGTATAAGAGTTTGGCATCATATACAATGATACAAAGTTTGCAAATGATAAATTAGGTTATTGCTTGTGACTATTAAATAGTATAGCTGTATAAGATAGATGAGAAGAAGGCATTCATTCGGATACAACAGAATTAAGAACTTCTCTCTTTTATAAGTCAAGAGAAATAGAGAACTAACCCAATGGGTTAGAAGAGTAGTGCAATGCTTCATAACGTTTACACAAAAAAGGGACGTTCTATTTAATGGATGTTTCGGATTCGATTCCCTTATATGTAAAATTCATTTGGGTTAGTGGCAATCACGTACCACAAACATGGTTATACGAATCATTAATCTTTCCTTCATAGAGCTTTTATATTATTCATATGATTTCTTATTTTGAAAAACTTAAAAGGTTTATAAGTACAATAACAACGTCAGTTCTATTTTTATTCAAAACTTTGCTACTTCAGGCTTTTTAGCTCAAATAGAGCAATCCAACTCTCTAATCCATTACATGTACTTGAATCCATAAAAAAAATAGAGAATTTAGAGCCCGTTTGATTTAAATTATGAAAATGGTAATGGATAAGAGACAAATCTAGTCTATTTTAATGTCATTATTCATTGATCAAAATAATGAAATTATTTCATTTTCCCTTTCTCTTGACACTATGATGAAGGTATTTCAATATAAATGTGTGTTGTAAAATGATGAAATCGTTTAGTTTCTTCATTCTCTTGGCACACAAATCATAGAACCCCAAGCCAAGATAAAATAATTTAATCAATGTATCATGATGTAAAAGCGGACTAGATTTATTTTCCGTTACCGTTTTCATAAGATAAAACCAAACGGACCCTTAAGGAAAAAAAATAATGGGGATTTTTTGACAATCAATTGGTCAAAGAAATTGCATTTTCAGCTTACATTACAATTTAATCATTTGACACTTATATCATTCATTTATCAAAGTGAACATGCTATGCTTAGTGGTAAAAAAAGGGCAACGGAAAAAAATAGTTACCAAACTGTTTGTCTAATTGGGATAAGAGGAATCAAAAATGAAAATTGTATACACATTTCCCCTAAATACTTCATCATTCTTCTACCTGCTCTTTTACCGTGATTTCACAACTTTTTCTTTGTGCTTGAAAATGCTCGATCGCATCACTTACAATTTTATTTATGGGCTACCTAAACGTAAAAGCAATTTGTTAGCTATTCAAAATATGGCAGCATATACATAGAGCAAGTAAAAAATCTTATATATATTTTCAGATGATTCATCGTCACCTTGAAGATAGGCCATCCCTAGCTAGTATTTTATGAAAAATAATCTTATATACTACAACAGATGATTAAGGTCAATTTTGATGTCCGTGGTAGTCTTGTAACCTAAATTCACTCAAAATCCATTGATAAAACTCATACAAATTTAACCTAGTTTGCAAACTTTAGGACAATATTGAACACTAAATTAAACTTGACTAGTGTAATGCTCTATATATGCCTTATTTTGGATACCTATATATCAAGTTGAGGTTTCCTCATGAATAGCTTCCGGAAGAATGAATCAATGTTGGTTGTAAGTGAACATAAAATTGTACCTAAGAGCTCGGATTTCGTTGATCGTACAAATTAATAATCTCCTCGACTGATCGTGTTTTGCATAAACCTAGCATTAGCATGCAAATTAAAGCAGTTGGATCGATCTCTTTTCGATAACAATTAATCTTCCCAGCATAACACCAATCACAATCTTTCCATAGAACAAAACCGAATAACGTGTTGTCTCCAATCTCCATATTATTGCAAATAATTGTGATGGCAGCGCCAGAAAACACGTACAGCAGTCCTAAATAATCTCCTCCCAACCTTATCTACAACCTTGACAAAATTATCGGAATTTATGAAGGGCTTCAAGTGGGCATTTCGCGAGACTCGAGGCGAAGTTGCAAAACGTGTCAAAGACGAGCTTTGGTCTTTTCTTCTGCAAAACTCATCACGTATACTTGCGAAAAGTGCAAGTTAAGGTCAAAGTTAAGACGAACAAATTAAGTGACAATGGAACTAACTTATCGTAGGATTCGTAGCCCCCAGATTAACCATGGGAGGGGCATCGGATTTCCACACTCAATAAAACTAAAGATTAATCTTTTAGAGCAAAAGCTAAGCAAAGTCGAATACAGAGAATGTTAGATCGAATATGAGAAATACAAACAGAAAACATAACAACACAAAGAACATACACAAAGATTTACGTGGTTCAATATCAAAGTGTTAGCTACGTCCACGTATAAAGTATATATAGTGCTCTCGTAAGCCTAAATAGACTTGGCTCATAAGTATAGACCCAACAGAGAATCGCAACAGCAACTCGAAGCCCATAAAGAAAATTTCCCAACTAATCAGCGAAGTATGAGATTCAATGCATCACAAGAGAGAATGTAGAGCGTGTTTAGTGGTTATAAAGAAATTGTTATTTATAAAGAAATTTATTAGAAAAAACACATTTAATGCATTGGAATAAGTGTAATAAATCACCTACAATTTGTATTGATAAAATCATCTATAACTATTTTCACCAAACACCATTATATAAAAAAAATACGTATTTACAATAAAGTGTTTATAATGACCTTAACTAAACAAATCCTTAGATGTACCTGAATGAAGAGATGAATACTCTGATAAGGGTTTCAAGGATAAATAATTTGAATTACTCTTTTTTAATAAAAAGAATTTGAATCTTATGCCTAAATATTTGAATTTCATATTAGATTTGGTGGTTTGTTGTAAACAAATCCTAGTATCTCTCTTCTTATAATTTGTCAAATATTTCCCTGACCGAGGTCACGAGTTTAATCTCTCCCGTTGTAATAGCCTAGATTATTGAGGGGTGAAATAGTAAATTTGGGATCCTAATTAAATAAATTAGTTTATTGATCCCTAAGTCATTAAACTCTCCTAATCCTTAAATCCTAAAAAAATATTTCCAAAATGCCTTTAGATCATATGTATAGCAATAGGGGATCACACTTATAATTTTGAAAAAAATAGACTTAAACATGCTATTTATGTGTAAAATGGGCCCTTCATGTCCAATTTTCTCAAAAAAAAACCATCATCAGAAATCAGTTTTTACAAATGATTGGGCCTTATCAACGTCTCGATGGATAATGATTGGGCCTGTGCAAAGGCCCAATAGTAGGGAAACTTGGTACAACTTGTGTGAGTTTGAGCTTGGTTTCGAGTTACAAATCGGTGATTGTATCGGCCTCTTGGGTGGAGTTCGTCGGCTAGTTGGTATTTGATTGAGGATGATGGTAACGATCAAGAAAAGGAGACTCCATTGTTGATATTTGATGTGATTCAACCACAGAAAAAAGTACGGAGAATGAGACAGAGTTGTATGGTTATGATTGAACACTGCAAGAAGTAGTCCTACTTCAATGTGTCCCTCTCAAACATAATTGCTGTCACCACGTACACTACTTTGTTAGCTAAATATCACACTCCAAAGGAAGTTTCTTGAAATGCAATTAGGTAATTTAGGTATATGATGTTGGTAATTTGAATTAGCAGAGAACATTGCCCACTCAATTTATTATGATTGTTAAGGAAGTCATAAACATTATATTCTTCCCGTATATATAGGGGATAATATGTCCAAGTTTATTATGATTTTCAACTTAATTTTTTTAATCCGTACAAGGATCTAGACCATTATAACGGGGATGAGGGATTTGACATTGTGATCATGGCGTGTCATTTTTTAATTAGACTTGAAGGAGACCAACTCTTGTGATGAGCAGTTGAAAAATCAGGCAAGGAAAGATCTATAATTGGTTCAAGATAATTACTATCATCATATATCATATATTACAACTAAAGACACAACTTCTTGAAACCAAGAATGTCAAGGAAAGCTTTTGCTATATGAAACATTCTCGACCTAAAGAAAGCAATATATGCATTGTTCCCAAAATTCATATATCATCAACCAAGTAACTATTAGGAGTCATTAGCTTTCTGTTATAAGTTGTTAGCTTTCTATTATAAGCTGTTACACACACGTGCTTCTCACGTCTTCACTTTCTCTATCTGTATAAATACTCTTCTCTGTACAGGTTGTTATAACAACTTTTTCAGATTGATAATCGAAAGCTTCAGCTCTCCTTCAATGGAGTTTTGTTCCATTTTCGCTTCTTACATGGTATCAGAGCAAAACTTGTAATTTTGACTCGTTTCTCTTCTTGATTCCAGTTCCTCTTTCTTCTTCGTTTCTTCTTTGTTCGAAGTTGATCGAAAGCCATGGACGGCGTTGTTGACGATGCACAACGGCGAAATCAACATGCGAACAATCTTGATCCACTTTTTCTCCAGTCTTCGGACAATCTTGGAATGATGATTGTCTCAAAGATCTTCGACGGATCTGGCTTCGTTCAGTGGAAGCGATCGATGTTGTTTGCTCTGTCGGCGAAAAATAAGATCGGGTTCATCAATGGAACCCTAGTGCGATCAAATGCTGATCCTGAAGGTTTTTGAGCATGGGAGCGTTGTACTGACATGGTTGTGTCATGGATTTTGGGAGTGGTAAGCAAAGAAATCGCAGCCAGTATCATCTTCACAGATTTAGCGGTGGATATGTGGAGAGAACTTTGTACTCGTTTCGTCAGTCAAATCTTGCACAGAAGTATTCAATTCTCAAAGATTTGTACACGATCTCACAAGGAGAAGATTATATTTCGACCTATTTCACTCGGATCAAAGGTATGTGGGACGAGTTGACTCTGTTAAACAATTAGGCGATGAACAATGGTGAGCAAGATCAGCGTCTTATCTTCTCATGGGATTGAACGAGTCATTTAACATGACCAGAAGCAACATAATGATGATGGTGTGTTGAATTCCTTAGGTTTTGATGGTAACAAACATTCAACTAATCTGATAATCAAGTGTTTCAGGAACAATTCAGTTGTCTCAGGGAACCATTGCAGCGAAGGATGGCAGAGGGAACAAAGCGATCTCCACATGCTTTGTTACCTCTCAAGGAAATATCAATGACGAACAACACCAAGCTGCGAATGGAAAGAAGGATATTCAGCGTGAAGATTATGGGAAATATCTTGGAAGATCACGCGATCAAGGAAGAAAGATTTCGGCTGGAAGGATCTCGCCGAAGAGAAGATGTGGAGAGAGAATCCGAATGCGTTATCTTAGGAAATCTTTCCTAAGATAATATATTTGGAGAGAGAAGATTTTATCTTTATCCGATTACGTTATCTTAGGAATTCCTTCCTTAGATAAAATAGGCGGTTAAGATAATATTCTTCAAATCATTTAATATCTTCTTGTTACCGATTTTAGAAAGATACTTTATCTTGTTACGATTGTGTTAGTCGAGTTGTATTAATATGAGTGTGGATTCATTTCTATCAACGACGACGAACTTGGAGCATTAAACTGAGAAGAAAAAGAGAGTGAAGTGTTTGTGAGTCTTAGAGGGTTGAGTTCGTATTCACCGTTATAGAAGAGAGTTTCAAATCTAGGTGGGAAGTCTAGGGTTTGGAGTCCAGGCTACAAGTGTAATCGAACAAGAAATCAATAAGACAAGTAGACGCTTCAAAATCCTCTCAAGCGAGAAGCTTAAAGGTAGTGGTTTTTCCTTAATTAGTTATTTGACTGATTGGGGTTTCCACTATACATCGTGAGTTCGTTACTTTATCTTTATTGCTATATTATTCCGCTGCACCTTCTATGGGAACAAAGCTTTTGTTCCCTCAGATGTAACTCTAACGATCCAACAATTGGTATTAGAGCCTGGTGCTCTAGATTATTTTCGTTAAATACTTTGCAGGAAAGATGTCGTCAAGCAATGCTATTGGAGATTCATTCTGGAAGCCTCCGACTCTGAAGGCTGGAGAATATGACTGGTGGGTGGAACAAATCGAGTCTCATATTTGTTCCCTCGATGGACTGATATGGAGGATCATTGAAGTTGGCCCCATAGCTATTCCAAATGAAAAAGATGCTACAAAGCCTAAGCCAAAAGTTGACTACACGGATGATGACTGGAAGAAGCTGGAGAAGAATTGCAGAGCCAAGAAGATCCTTCACATGGCTCTTCTCCCCACCGATCTCAAGAAAATCATCGGCTACAAGACCGCCAAGGAGATCTGGGATGCTCTAAGACGTCTCCATCATGGAAATGAAGACGTCAAGAAAAACAGGATTCTCTCCTTGATGAAAGAGTACGATCAAATCTCTCAAGGAGAGGATGAACACATTCAAGAATTCTACTTCAGGTTTCAAGGGACTATAGGTCAATTGGAATTTCTTGATGAAGAAATGCCGGACTGGAAGCTCACTCACCACTTCATGCAAGGCCTCAACTCTCAGTGGGATGCGATTGCTCTCGCTCTCTACTCCCAGACTGACGTCAAGACTCTCACTATGGAAGAGGTGGTTGCCAAGCTTAAGAGCAACGCCTCTGTCTATAACCACAAGATAAACAAAAAGGGAAAAGAGAAGGCTAAAAGTATCGCCTTGAAGGTTGAACGTGCCTTTGACTTGTCTCAAGTTGAAGATGGAGATGAGGACGGTGATGAAGATGTGGCTTTCATCACTAGAGCTATGAAGAAGATATGGTCTCGAAACAAGGATACATTGAGTTCCTCTGAAGGGAACAGAGACATGAAGGATGTTGTTTGTTACCACTGTCAAAACAAGGGACATCTTGACAAAAACTGTTTCAAGAAAAAGGCAGGTCTTCCTCCGTCTCGTGAAGGGAAGCAAGCAATGGTCGCAACCTGGGGTGATTCTGACTCGGATGATGAAGAATCGTCACACTCTAGGGATGTCTGCTTAATGGCCATAGAAGACGCTGACTCAAAAGGTGGTCTGCACAAGGATGAGATAAATGAATCTGATCTCATCTCAAGCTTGAAAAGTAAGTCAAAAGAAAACTTAATTTTCTTCATTAAGAAACTTGTTCATGAGAATAGTCTTTTCAGTGAGCAGATTGAAGAAAAGGATGAATCAATCTCATGTTTGATCGAGGAAAATAAAGGTTGGGCAGAAAAAGTGCTCAAACTTGAGAAAGTTTCATCTTCTTCTTCAAGTCCTTGCATTGAGTGTCCTAAACTCACTGAGAAGATCATGTCTCTAGAATCTTCTGTCTCCTCACTTGATTCCGAGTCATTAATGTTAAAACTAGGCAATGCAAAACTGTCTAGTGATCTATCTAAACTCAGTAAGGAACAGAAGGAAAAGCCAAAAGGAATCGTGTTTGTAGCAACCAGGAATGAAAAGAAAACAGAAAAGAAGGAAGTATTTCGCTTTGGAATTGGTTATCAACCTAAGCTTCCTGTTGATGGCACCAAGCCTAAAAGCCCTAAAGTCGAAGGAAAACAGTCAGTACAAGAAAAAAGGGGAAAGTTCCTCGAGAGGGAACAATGGCAAAGACTGTTCAAATTCGACTTATGTGGACAAGGCGTGGTACCATGGACAGAAGGCTCATACCATATGGTTGAAAGAATCTCAAAGCGGTAAGTCCAATAATATTGTTTTTCATTCAAGGATTGCTAACAAACCAATTTGGCCTGGACAGAGTAAGTATGTTGATTTAAGGTGTCAAAGAATCCGTTGGTACTGTGGTCACTCTGGTCACTATAAACAAGAGTGTCTCCTGAAGAAACACAATGAAGAAATTGCTCGTATTGCTAGGGAGAAAATGAATGTTAGACCTCCAAAAATCAAATATGTTGCTCCCACACCCAGAAAGCCTAAGCTTGTCTGGGTTCGCAAGAACTAACCTTTTCTTTACAGGCTAAAGTGAGGAAGGTTCCCGATATTTCGATTGTACTTGTTATAGTTACCTGACAGGGAAAAAAGGAGGTCTCATCTCACTTCAACATGCTACTGGAGGCTCAACAACCTCTGGAATTATAGGTAAGAGAAAAGGTTGTCGTTTCGTTGCACTAACTACATCCCTGTGTAACACTCAGGTACCTGGCATATTGAGATAAGATATCACTTCTTACGTGTTCGTATGGAGAAAGGGTTGGTGACGTGGCCGAGGTATGCAGTGCAAATATCGTTGAATGGCCTAGTCAAAGTAAATGTCCTAACAGACCTACTAAATGGGTGTATAGTAAGCAAGTAAGGGTCGAACCCACATGGAAGATCTGATGAAGTATGCAATTATGATTGACAAGTAACAAGAAAGGGGGGTTTTAGTTATCAAAGAGAGCAAAACAAACAAGTTTGATTTATAAGAAAATATGATTGGGGAAAGTAGTTCCACTAGAACGAGATCCACAATACAGAGATATAATTTGATCACAGAAATCTATTCAATCCAAGTTCTTTCACTATTCTTATGGTTGTTCCCACCCTGGTCTTAAGTACTACCAATTATCACAGTTGTTGATAGACTTATCACAATATCAATGGAAGAAAACATTACCACTAACAAAGCAATAGCAATGCACACAAGGATATAGGATACATGCAAATAGAAGAAAACCTTACTATTTAACATGCAAATGATTCTCACTCACGATTGCGCACTCGTATTCCACTATATGCAACAATCGTGTATGCTACTAGATATGCACTCGTATTCCACTATATGCAAACCCTAGCAATTGATAAATATTACTCAACCTAGTTGATCAGGCTATGAAGAATAACAATAAATCAGTATTCAATATTACCAAGAGAATCAAACCAACGCGTATAAGAATAAGAACAAGGAATAAAAATCTCACAAACACATCAACTGTATTGCTTCAAACGCCTAGTAGAACAAAGGGAAATTAGTGTTCCATCAAAGGTGAATGAAACCCTAATGAAAAGTAAACTGCGTAATGTAAAAGTAGTGTCTGCCTCTTAACCTAGGAAGATGGTCTTAAATAGGCTTAGAAAAAAATAAATTAGCCTAATGGAAATAACAAAGGAAATAAAATAATAGAAATAAGGAAGTCCGAAATGCATAAAAGGAAATAAAATCCTTCTGGCCGCGGGGCGTTATGATAAGCACTACTTTGTAGGGCTTAAGTAAGAGTCATTAGAGGTTTTATTGGTGCCATTCGGGTAGATTTAGACACATTCATGTGCATGACGTGTGAGGGCGAAGTTTGGTAATTAATTAAAAGCCACGTGATTGATGGGCCGAATTGGATGAAATTAGGCCCGTGAAGAGGAAAAGGCCTAATTGAAGGAGCCCAACCCACGTACAAGCTGAAGACGCGTGAAGGATGCAGCGGGCATGTGTTTGCTGAAGATGGGCCGTGATAAGGAGAGGCCCACGTGAAGGAAGGCGGCCCACGTGAAGTGAGCTGAAGAATTGGAAGATGACGTCATGATGATGTTGGCGTGCTGATGCTTGCAAATTGGAATTGGGCCGAGATGGTGTGGGCCGCCGTTGCCACTGAACGAAAGTGGGCCGGTGATGCTTTGCTG
The DNA here is from genome assembly GCA_027886185.1 of Rheum nobile. Classification (NCBI taxonomy): domain Eukaryota; kingdom Viridiplantae; phylum Streptophyta; class Magnoliopsida; order Caryophyllales; family Polygonaceae; genus Rheum; species Rheum nobile. The sequence continues at coordinate 5,904,845 of WOAB01000506.1, read as the reverse complement.
GAGCGAAGTGCCAAACGAAGAGGCCGAGCGAGAGAATTACGGGATTAATTCCCATTCTCGTTTGTTATTATTATTATTATTATTATTTTATTACGATTTATTATTTCTTTTTAGGTTAATTTAGATTTTATTTCCTTTAGTATATTAGGGTAGAGAAAAGGCTTGTTTGCCAATCTTCTAATCTCTCTCGAACCCTAATTTCCCTTTCTACGTTATGAAGAACTAAGCCTTCCTGGCTTAGTCAGACGCTGAAGCTTTCGCTTTGATTAAGTTGTGAGATTCTCGTTCCTTATCTATTGCATGGTTTTTATCTTTCTCTTGTTTAAGTTGCTTATGATTGATATTGATAATCTCTATTTGGACGCATCTAGGGTTTGTTGTTATTGATCTATTGCTAGATTTAGATTGTTACTGGTTGAGCATATCTATTTTAGAGTAGCAACTGCATCGTACTAGTATCTAGTTGTGCTAGTCTTATGCAGAAGAGAACTGATTTACATTCTAGGATAATATCTGGTTGTTTTATGCTAGAATTGTATCCAACTATATTCCTATCCGTAAAGCTGCTGTTAAACTGAATCTTGATAGTTTCAGGGTTGTTTAATTAGTTAGTGCTAATAGTATCTGGTTGTGCTATTAGTTATATCTGAAAAGGAATTGGAATTTCCATTGCATGAGATTTTGAATGAGTATCTAGGATCAACTTGTCATACGAATAGTGGATGTTGTTTGACTAAGTGCTTTTCCCATCACTGATTTCACAACTCTTTTGCTTGTTTACCTTTTGCATGTTTAGAACTTACTTAAACTCACAAAACCCCCCTTTTGGTTACTTTGGTTTGACATACGAATTGCATATTAAGATAGATCCGCCTCCTTGTGGATTCGACCTTTACTTACCTAGGACTACGGTTTAAGGTTTGTTTGGATATTTTGCATAGTAGGAATTAGAACGACAAATTCCTGTTATCACGTTACGTGTCTCACCGCGGGGCGGTGGCTTCTCCACTGGCGCGACCTTTAATCTTCTCTGAGAACCACCGTCGGGTTGCGGTGGCTCTGGCGCGGGGCGGTGAAATCGCCCACTCCTTCTTCAGCTCCTCTTCTTATTCTCTTCTGCTCTTCATTACTACCAAGTGTTGGTAGTCTTCTTCATTAAACTCCAACAGAACCTTCTCCATCTTCATCATCTCCATCTAAGCTGTAAAACCCTGGATATCTTCACTTTTCTCCACAACTTCTGGATCACAGACTTAGCCTCAAATCTCATCCTAAACTCCTTCAAATGATGCTAATAATTACTAGTAAAGGTGTATGAAATGACACCTATCAGTTGGTGTCCATGGATCTCTGAGGAACCAAGACTCAAATCGCCAACATTTTCACCAAGGCACTAAATAGGAAAACCCTTTGTATAGTTCCTTATGAAGCCTGGTATGTTCTCCTGATACTCTGTCTATCTGTGATGTTCCCTCGATGATTGGCTAAATTGCATGGTAAAGTGTGAAAGTTCGATCATCATGTCTTGATTTGCATCAATTCTCTTGGTTATTAAATGAACAACGTGCTTAGAACTGTGCTTTTGCTTCACTTATGTGTAAAATTCTTGCATGATCATCTATGCTATCACAACAACACATAAATCGGCTTTCTTTCGGCCCAAAAGAGTCAACTTGATGCACTGTTCCCTCACTATAAGCCCAAATGATTGTTGACTCTATAGCTTACCCTAGCCATCATGCTTGATGCTTCCTATGGGCCCATCTAGTCATCCACATCTGGGAGCCTCTCATTCATGATTAAAAATTTCATATATTGTTTCGTGTGTTGCTCTTTGTACCCTCTCTGGTAACGATCCCCCAACATCACACATTACTACTTTTCTGGTTCGGCGGGAAAATGAATCGTCTCTCTATGGCTTGCAGCTGTGAGTTGATTGATGTAACATGAATTTATGGCATGCGCCTGCCATTGGGAAGGGTTGTGCAATTAGGGTTGATTTGACGGCTGAGAGTCTTGATGGGTCCCCCATGCTTAAACCTTGCTCGTCCTCGAGTAAGCTAAAGTCAACCTACTCCTCCAAATTCAACCCCAAGGCTTCAGGAAGCACAAGAAAATATGACACTAGTAGTTACAACACATCAACAATAAGCTCCAAGACAACCAAACAAGTGATGCAAAACATAACATACAACTCCTCAAATCAACACCCCACACAATCAAACTTAAAGGAAAGCAGAGTACTTCCCCCAAGCTTATCCCGAACACCATAGAGTGAATAAGTTCTAATCCTAGTCTCCCATCTATCTTCTTATACCTCCCAGAGTGACCTACCCGAATCCTCCTTATATCACATCTTCTTATGTCACCACGCCACGTAAAATGAGGATTCCTAAAATTCACTCTTCTTCTTTTCACTCATTTTGCCAAGGCGCCCTTTCGGGTTTTCACCAAGCCACTCATTTCATTTTTCAATAGATGGGCTCACATATGCTCACATCACTCTTGACCAATTATTACCCCAGCCTAATGCTGGTCCAAGCCACATGCTTCTTACCTAAGTCGCCCTTTCGGGTTTTCGACTTATTCCAGGATTTCAATTTTTTCCTTTTTTCAAATTTTTGGCTTTTTCAATTTTTTTATTTTTCTCCTCAACAACGTAGCAAGTATAGAACTCTCCCCCATGCTTAAACATTGCATTGTCCTCAATGTAATGAAAGACAAAAAGAATAGAAACACAGGGAAAAGCAAAAAAATAACTCACAATGTCGCCGAGCTGCTTGGACACTTTCGTTGTTGCTGGCGGTATACTCAGTAACGCTCAGGTCTCCAGTGTAATGCGGGTGTCTTCATCAACTCCATAGTTTTCTCCTACCGTGCAACCAAGAGGAAACCACTTTGGTGAGTAGTGGCTTTGCAAAGATGTCGGGACTGCACGGCCTTCAACGAACACATGGTGGAGCCCAGATGTAATCGTGATGGGGGCTCTAGTGTTCCTCCTCCTCAGCTGTCAATTGTAGGGCCATCATCGTTGCCAAATAATGTGTGGGGCGAATGTCTCCTCCTTGACAACATGATGCGCACCTTCTCCATGGGGAACCCGGACAGCTGGTGCCGATAGAACTCTTTTTTGTTGCTTTTTTTTTTTGATCCCCGTTTAAGGTTTTTTCAGGGATTTTATTTTCTGTGTAGGGAATAGGAGACTTACAATGTGTGGGAAACACCTTCTTCAATTCGCATAGGTCTCCTCCCTGCAGGTTAGTCGGAAACAAAGAAAAACAAAAACAAAAATAAAACACACCAAAACAAAAGCAAAAACAAAGAATGAAAATAAAGCAAGAAAAACATACCTCGGGTTGCCTCCCGGACATCGCCTTAGTTATTGTCGTGGCTCGACATACTACTCAATCTCCCTCAACTCGGGTTGCTCATAGCAACTGAACTCCTGGGATCAATATCAGGGGGATGTCTCTTTGTATACTCCATGTTGAGTTTTTTTTTTCATTCTCATGCACTTCATGATGGGTGGACCGCTGTGTACGTCCATGATTGCACTTGCCATCTTCAGAAATGGCCTACCCAACATCTCAGGGGCTGCATGTTTGTCCTTCCCCGTATCCAGCGTGTAGATTTCCACCATTTGTACCAAGGCCGCCTTCTTGTACTTCCCCTTTGGTTTCTTTTTGATATTGCCCAGCGCCCTTAAAACTTCTGTGCAGCGAGGGACGCTGTTTGCCAGTGTGACCAAAGGAACGGTTTCTGCGCAGTTACTGAAGGCCTCATAGATTTCATTGTTGTTCTTCAGCCTTCGAGTAACATGTAATGCCTCAGGAAAGGGTGTGACGGGGTGCAGCGCAACAAGCGGGGAGGAGTTTAGATGCACATACTCATCATATGCAGCCTCGAGAGGATCGGGGGTTGCATGGGTGTTTTCGAGGGGAACGGGCGTCTCTGGAGTATTTCTGCGGTCACGGCTCTCCTCCTTATGGTCGCTGAATTCCTCCAGTCTCAAAAAGTACTCCTCTTCCGAAAGCATCTCTGGAAATGGGGCGGGTGGCTTCTCAGAACCGAGAGGGGGAAAGTACGGACGAACATAGGTGTCGACATAGGGCTCTTTCACAACTCCAGAAGGTCCACCGCGGGTGCGGTCGACTCAGCAAAAAATTCTCGGAAAATTTGTTCACTGTCACCGCGGATGCGGTGAGGGTGCCGCGGGTGCGGTGAACTCAACAGCGAGTTTTGTTGCTCTTCTGTGCTCTCACCGCAGGTGCGGTCATCTGGCTGCGGGTACGGTTGGTTCTCCAGAGAGCTCTCGTTTCTTGTGTCGTCCTCTTCAGCACTAGGAGCGACGTTCAACTGCTTACCACTTCTAAGCGTCACGGCACTAACATTTTCCATCGGGTTTACTATCGGTTGAGACGGTAGATTTCCCAAAGTTCTTGCATCAATCCTATTGATCGCTTCAGCCATTTGTGTCATCTGCTTTTCTAAATTCTTGATGCTAGACTCCCTAGTTTGAACACTAGTGTTGAAATGTTTAGTCAAAGCTTAGAGCATATCTTCAGTTGACATGGAGGAACTTGGATTGGACACTGGTGGGCTATGCTCATAGGCCGGATTGTATTGCCGTGGAGTACCCTGCTGGTAGAACGATTGTGGCTCCGAGTAGAACTCCTGGTAGTCATGACCATATGGAGGGTATTGCTGGTACCCATAACTCGAATTGGGGTAATCTCTCCACCCTGGAGTGTATGCGTAGGAGTATGGGACACATTGCGGCTCTCCCCAGAACTCCATATCTATAACAAAGAAAAAGAAATCAGTAACACGAGTGTGAACCGTAAGATAGGTCCACACGAAAGTTGGTAACAAACACAACCACAAAAACAAAAACTTTGATTCCCCGACAACGGCACCAAATTTGACAGGCCTAAAGTCGTATGCCTAATCAAAAAAATCCTAAAGTACCTACTAAAGAGTATAGCAAGCAAGTCAGGGTCGAACCCAAGGGAATCAGGTTATCAATTCTTATGCTTTTCAAGTCACCAACTAGGAACTAGGGGGGGGGGGGGGGGGGTTGTATGATTTTCGTAACCAAATAACAAGTAAACAGATTTGCAGGCAAATGTTGTGAATATGATGGGGAAAAGCGTCACACCTGACAAAGATCCACACAACAAAAGATATGGTTGATCACTGAATTCTATTAGTCTCAAGTTCTTATCTTTCCTATAGTTGTCCTTATCCCGATCTTAGGTAACTATTAGTTCTACCAGTCATAATAGTACTTATTACCAAATCAAATCCGAAAACCTTCAAGACTCAATAAAGCAATAGCATTCAACCAAGGATTCAACAAGATACATGCAATAGAAACAACCCGTTACTATAAACATGCAATTAACTCTCTCTCACGATGAACACTCGCAACCCGCTTATGTAAATCGTGTTTGCTACTAGATATGCAACCCGAACCCGGAATCACAAATCCTAGCAATTAGGAAGATATCAATAAACCTAGGTAGCTACTCTAGATAAATCAACATAAACCCATAAACATGCAAGCACAAGAGAATTAATCCAACTAGATAGGAAAACGAACAAGAGTAGAAAACTCACAACCAATCAATTGCTGGCTTCAAAGTATCAAGTGCAACAATGGAGGTTTAGTTCTCCATAGGATTTTTGAGAGAGAAACTAAGAAAGGTGGAAACTAGGTTAATCTAAACAAAGTCTTAGAAATAACCTTAAATACTATGGCAAATAATTCAGAAATAAAGAAAAGGAAATAACAAACTTGGAAACAAAGTCTCGGAAATAAAATAAAACGGACACAAAAGATCTCGGAAATAAGCCGAGAAAAGTCTTCAGCGCGTCGTCACCGCGGGGTGCGGCAATACCCACCGCGGGGTGCGGTGGTCTTCCAGAACTTCGGAACTTCGCGCCTTCTTCTCTGCTGTCTCACCGCTGGGTGCGGTGATGTTGCCGCGGGTGCGGTGGTACTCCAGCAGCTGCGACACTTCCGTACAAACGCCATAACTTTTGATTCCCAACTCGGATTGCGCTCATATTTTGAGGACTTGTAGTAGACTTCAAGATCTAACTCCTCGAATTAGAATCACTCCATTTGGACATCTGAGTAGAGAGAACGAACCAATTGAATTTAACACACTGTCCTTCTACTCTTCAATGCACTTCAAACCTCTGTAAATCCCATGATTTCTTCACTTCTCGTCTTCTCTTCCGGATTACAGAATTACCCCTCTCTGGGCACAAAGCCAAAAAGGCTAAGGTCTATACAGCTCCAGTGCGTCAAAGCCAAAGGCGTTAGCTTGCAAAGTCCAAGGCAAAGGAGGCGGCTGACGATGTCAAGGATGTGAGTCACAAGTCTGTGGTTAAGGAGTTGTTGGTTGACCCTGAGTTCCTCAAGGAGAACACTTTGGAGGAGGTCTTTCTGATGTTGGATGCCCAGAAGTGGGGCCACTTATTTGTCTATGAAGAAGTTGTCGATGAAGTTCTACTGCGCGAGTTCTATTCTTCCTTTGTCATTGAGGTCAAGCCCTATGCTGTTCTGGGTAGTTACAAGATGGGAGGCACAGTCCATATGTTTTCAAGCATCGAGCTAGGTGTTGCTCTAAGTGTTCCTCACGAAGGCTACGACGGGTACCCAAAAGGCCGCTGGCCTAAGGACTTTCCCTACAATGAGGTTGTTCGCGCAGTGGCGGGGGTTCAGGATCCACCAGAATCTGGGGGTTTCGACACTTCAGAAATGTCAGCCGTCAATAAGGTCTTATTTCATTTTCTCATCTGCAATATCACCCCAAGGGGACAAAAGCGCAACAAATTGCTAATTCTGGATGTGGTCCTTCTGTCCCTACTTCTGAAGAAGGAACCCATTTGTCTCCCAAGGGTGATGATGCAGCACATGGCCCACACAAGGAACACTGACCTGCACGCTCTTTCGTTCCCCAGAGTCGTCAAGAAAATTTTAGAGTATCACAAGGTGTACAACACCTCATCGAAAGCCAGCGTCTTTTCTCTCCCCTTGGACATCAGCAATCTGCACAAGATGCAGTTCGTTCTACAAGAAGGAGAAGGGTGGGTTAAAGTGGGCAATGTGCCTGTTGTTTATGAAGTTCATGAGGTTTCGGAGGATACAGTCTCTAAGGGGGAACAAAAGGAGAAGTCTGACTTGGGGAAGGACTTAAGGAGCATGTGCCGGGCAGTGACTGATCTGGCTGAACAGCAGAGGCTTCTTTTGGCGGATGTGCGCGCGCTGATTGCTCTCCACTCATCGGCTTCAACTGCCGGTCCCAGTGGTGTTTGATTCGCTTTCCCGCTTTCCCGCCTTCCAACCCCTCTTTTGTTCCCTCGCACATCTATTCCTACTTAGTTTGATTTTCTTTGGTTCTGACTTATGTGTTTGCCCTGATGGGCATGTTGATCATGTCTGTTTATTTTGCATATTTTGATGTTTGTGTTTGCACTTTGTTTAAGTTGGCTGGTTTATTTTAATGAACAAGGGGTGTTTGTTTATCTTGCCGTGCTCATTTTCCTTTCGCTATTTACTTATGTTTTTCATGATGCCAAAAGGGGGAAAATGACTGGTAGCTTTAGTTGAGGGGAAACAAAACATGGTTTCATATGTTGCTAGACTAAGGAGGAACTATTGTGTCCAAGTATGAAAACTTTCTCGATACAACTGTCTTTATCTCTTATGCATGTTTTATTGTCAAGGATGTTTGTCACCATCAAAAAGGGGGAATTTGTTGAATTCCTTAGGTTTTGATGGTAACAAACATTCAACTAATCTGATAACCAAGTGTTTCAGGAACAATTCAGTTGTCTCAGGGAACCATTGTAGCGAAGGATGGCAGAGGGAACAAAGCGATCTCCATATGCTTTGTTACCTCTCAAGGAAATATCAATGACGAACAACACCAAGCTGCGAATGGAAAGAAGGATATTCAGCGTGAAGATTATGGGAAATATCTTGGAAGATCACGCGGTCAAGGAAGAAGGATTTCAGCTGGAAGGATCTCGCCGAAGAGAAGATGTGGAGAGAGAATCCGAATGCGTTATCTTAGGAAATCTTTCCTAAGATAATATATTTTGAGAGAGAAGATTTTATCTTTATCCGATTATGTTATCTTAGGAATTCCTTCCTTAGATAAAATAGGCGGTTAAGATAATATTCTTCAAATCATTTAATATCTTCTTGTTACCGATTTTAGAAAGATACTTTATCTTGTTACGATTGTGTTAGTCGAGTTGTATTAATAGGAGTGTGGATTCATTTCTATCAACGACGATGAACTTGGAGCATTAAACTGAGAAGAAAAAGAGAGTGAAGTGTTTGTGAGTCTTAGAGGGTTGAGTTCGTATTCACCGTTGTAGAAGAGAGTTTCAAATCTAGGTGGGAAGTCTAGAGTTTGGAGTCCAGGCTACAAGTGTAATCGAACAAGAAATCAATAAGACAAGTAGACGCTTCAAAATCATCTCAAGCGAGAAGCTTGAAGGTAGTGGTTTTTCTTTGATTAGTTATTTGACTGATTGGGGTTTCCACTATACATCGTGAGTTCGTTACTTTATCTTTCTTGCTATATTATTCCGCTGCACCTTCTGTGGAAACAAAGCTTTTGTTCCCTCAGACGTAACTCTAACGATCCAACATGGTGCCTACTCCATCCATTCCTCAAGTGTATTCAATGCTGATTCAGGAAGAAAAGCAGAGGTCAATTCGTTCAATTTCACAACCTTCTAGTGATTCATCTACAATGAATGCGCGTAGTAAAAATCTTTCTCGATCAGAGGATTCTTCAAGGAAGAATGTTCCTACTTGTACACATTTCAAGAAACGTGGCCATGATGTTGAATCTTGTTAGCAGCTGCATGGAAAGCCAGAAGGCTTTACTCCTACTCGCAGAGCTCCTTTAGCTTGCACTCACTGCAAGAAGACATGGCACAATGTTGAGTATTGCTATCAGCTTATTGGCTATCCTTCTTCTTCTGGTTCCAAAGAGAGCAAGACTGTTGCACAAGCTTCTTCTTCTGATGTCTCTGCCATACCTGGTCTTTCTGTGGACCAATACAACAAGTTGATTTGATTGCTGAATGCTGGGAACACTGAGTCAACTGACTTTGTTGGTAATGTCATGGCAGGTATTGTATCTCGTATATGTTGTCAATTCTCTGAGGTTGATGGCTTAGGTGCACATTGTGAAACATATTCTATTGATCATTCTTGGATTATAGACAGTGGAGCGACATATTTTATGTGTTTCGTTTCCTCTATGTTTCAAAAGCTTTTACCCCTGCCTAAACCATACAAAATAGCCTTACCAAATGTTAGTAGCATTGTTGTCAGACATCATGGTTCTGTGACAGTTTTACCTTCTTTAACCCTTCATAATGTTTTGTTTGTTCCTCAGTTTCGCTTTAATCTTCTTTCCCTCAGTGAACTCATTCGGCAAACACATTTTACCATACAGTTTTCTCATGACAAATGCTATTTGCAGGACCCTTCCATGAGGAAACCAATGGTCCTTGGTAAGCACCAATGAGGCCTTTATCTTCTACAACCTGGTCTTGGAGATGAGACAAACAAACTCTTTTATGCACTCTGAAGGATCTACTATTTTTACTTCCAGTTCTAAACCTTTGTATTCAGTTTCCAGTTCAAATTTTGTATGTAATGATGCTTTTATATGCATGGCATCTTCGTTTGGGACATATTTGTAATGCCTCGTTTTTTTGGGTTATTCGGCTAAGTTTCAGGGTGGAAACTTCTTTTAAGGGGGAAGTGATGTAATACCCCTCATTTTTAGTAAGGGTATTTGGGTAATTTCCCCAACCCTCGTTCTGTAATCGTGTCGCTTTCGAAAAAGTTCAGATTTTCTGTAACGTGTATGATCTCTGTAATAATTCCCTGAGTGGTATAAAATACATTCGATGTATTTTCGCGGCTTAGAATATTTGTTTGGGTACAAATATATAATTTCCGGGACTAAAACCCGTGCTAAATCCTTCCCTGAGCAAGCAGACGCGAAAAAGGGCATTTCTGCGACCGCGGATAAATGGCACTCAGAGACGCTGGGCAATGGAATTTTCCGCAACCGCGGAATAATGCATGCGTGTGACCCCTCGTCTTCCTCCGTGCCTCGTCGAACGCGTCGTCGTCGATCCTCTGAGCTGCCATCGATCTGGTCGGGAGGCTGCTCCTCCTTTGGCTATAAATGGGGGCCGAGTTGGAGGGTTTTGGGCATCCGAAAAGCAGATCTCCCCTCTCTCTCTCTCTCGTGTTCTTCATCGCCAGAAATTTGTGGTGTCGCCGGAGCTCTCGCCGGAAGTTATGGTGGCCGTGGGGTGGTGCATTGGAAGCGCGGTGAGGATAGGAGTCGAAGCCCTCTCGCCTCGAGCCCCGTCGTGTCCTCGCCGGTGAGAATTTAGCCGATTTGGGGTCGCCGAATTCACGGCCGCAACCGCGGACATGAACTGCCACGACCACGGACGATGTCCAGTCGGCCGCGACTGCGGACATGAACTGCCGCGACTGCGAACGATGTCCAGACGTCCGCGACCGCGGAATCCAAGCCGCGACCGTGGTTTGCCTTAGCAAACGCGATCATGGTTGCCTTAGCAAACGCGATCGTGGCCTTGGACAAACCGGTCTCGGACGGGACCCTCGTTCTTTCGGTTCCGTTCGTTTTTCCTTAGATTCATATTATTAATTGTTGAATCTAACCTAGGGTTTCGTCGTGGGTCGTTGTCGTAGGAATCTATAATCCGATTTCCGTTCCCATTCCGGACCCAGAAACCCGTCGTCGCTCAATCGTTCGTCTAGACTAAGGCAAGTGGCGGTTCGCTCTTGCTTATCATTCCATGTTTCCATTAATTATCAATTGTTTTTAATTGTTAATTAAATTGGGATAAAGGTTGTTTTCGTTTGGGAACAGTTTTGATAAACGTATGTGATATAAAAAGTGATATTATAATAGGTTGTATATACTGCTAGAAATAACGCTATTATATATGTTATTGCCATAATGGTATTGATGTGGACTATTGTGTGGTTTTAACTGTTTAGTTAGAACGAGTATTCGTAGGAACGCTATGTACCTTGCGAGGTCTAGTCGTTTCTTTATAACTGGTATTAGGAGGATTTTTCCCTAGTACTTTCTCTCGTCATGACTGTACCCTTACTCAGGGTAGGTGCACACAGCTGGTGCCGACACTCGGGATTTATCCCCTCCGATATCTCTCGTGTTGAGATGATATATCTTAAAAGCTTATAACGTAATTGTGCGTTTTGGAATTAAATAAGATAAGTGCGATTATGCACATAATTAATATACCCTCGGGCGAGGAGTACAACGTGGAAACCGCCTGGACTTCGATTAAAGTAAGTCCTCCTTCCAAATCTGAATTCACATTGCGCGGTGAGGTTGATCGTGGACCCAAATGGTCAAATCTTTTTAAAAAAACGCTTGTGCGAAATTATAACGTTCCCGAACACTTGTCATACTTTTCGATAAGACTCAATCCTTTGGAATCTTTTCTTCACACGTTTCCCATAAGACTCAATCTTCTAGAGTCTTCTCGTGATCTTTCTGTTTCGTATATTCCTGTAGAAGTATCAAGGTTTACTATCGTCATTCGCTTTCATTCGAGAAGCGATGGGTCTAACCTAATACGACTACTTAGAACCTTTCTGTTTTACCCTTGAACTTGATGTGTCTAAAACCTACTCGCAAGTGTACGAGATCAGTTGTAGTAGTCAAGTGTCGATCCCACAGAGACCAATGTAATATTAATTGAAACGCTACGAGTGAACTAGGCCGAAAAGATATGAAATTGGGGAAAACTATAACTAAGCTAACAAATAACACTAATCTCATCCAAACCCTTTAACGCACTTAGAGTCTAGGAATAATCTGAAATAACATTCGTTGTCGCGCTCCGCTAATCCAACTTAAACCTAGAACAACTATGATAGCCTATTAATCCTCAAGATTAATTAAGTTGCTGTCGCACAAGTAACACTCAGGTTCAATTCCTAGTAGTCTAATAAAGTAATCTCCTTTCAGACTCATACTCTATCTGAGTTATCTATTGAGGTTATCTCCTTTCAGACTCAAACCTAATAGAAACCTAATTGACATTCATCAATTGCATTAAGAACTCTAGGATTGAATCAAACAAGGTTTCAGATTTCAATACAGGCAAAGAAATAATTCTAATTACATACGCATCGTCGGGATCACCCCAACCTTAGAACTAGGAATTTAACCAAACATGATCGAAGACATTAATATATTTAAACTAGTCATCAACATATATGAATTATGCAATAAACACTGGAGATAAAATTGAATATCAATAACAAAATAATTCAAATTGACAAAAGACTAGAACGATAATACCAATCTTCAAATCAAGCTAGGGTTCAAACTCCCTCTTGAAAAGTTGTCCCAGTACGGAGCGGCGGTCCCTCTCCGAAAAAACAAAGAAAAGCAAAACAAGAATAAAACCTAAACTAATCTAACTGCCGCCGCCCCCGTATGGTCCGAAGGGTGGAGGTAATAGGGCGAGTCGAGATCGTTGATAAGGCGCTTAGGGCGCGGGTTGTCAGTCTGCACAGGCAGATCCGAGGTGCTCGATATAAGTTGTTAGCTTTTTGTTATAAGTTGTTACACACACGTGCTTCTCACGTGTTCACTTTCTCTATCTGTATAAATACTATTCTTTGTACATGTTGTTGTAACAACTTTTCCAGATTGATAATTGAAAGCTTCAGCCCTCCTTCAATGGAGTTTTGTTCCATTTTTCGCTTCTTACAATAACCAACCCAAAGAATATAACAGCAAAGAAGCCCACGGAAAATGGACAAAAACACACCTTAAATTATTGGATCACCTCAAACTTTTTTTGCGTTAGCATTTGTATTTAATAATTTTGATATTTCGTGAAAAAATTAAAGCTAACATTTTTTTATGTGAAATTGATGGAGGGGTATCTGGCGAAAAAAACTAAGAACTCAGGGTTATCACACGAAATTGTCAAAATTTGAGAAAAATTCGCAAAAAAGTCATCAAAAACTCATGGTTATGAGACAAAATTGTCAAAATCTGAAGAGATTTCGCAAAAAAATCGAAAACTCAAAATTATCAGACAAAATTTCCGTTGCAATGATTTTCCTACGATTTGTTTAGTTTGTACTTGTCCAACAAGCTAGTCACTCCCCCATCCACCTCTTTTGTTTTTGCCACTTGCCAGTTGCCAATCATGAAATTAGTTATAAACATCAGAGCATGTTATACTTGGAAAAGGTGGGTGTGGTTTCACGAAATTGGTTTTGTATTTATATTCCCACATTTCTAAATTCTAAGTTGTCAAAAGGTATAAGAGCTTGGCATCACATACAAAGTTTGCAAATGTTAAATTTAGGTTATTGCTTGTGACTATTAAATAGTATAGCTGTATAAGATAGATGAGAAAAAGGCATTCATACGGATACAACAAAATTGAGAGCTCATGTTTTGACAATCAATTGGTCAAAGGAATTGCATCTTCATCTTACATTACAATTATATCATGCAATCGTCAAAGTGAAAAAATGTTCAGCTTAATGGTAAAAATAGGTCATCAGTAAAAAATAGGTACCGAATTGTTTGTCAATTTTGGGATAAGAGGGAAACAAAAATGAAAATTAGGATTCAAACGTAGTAATGAGAGAAAACGAAACAAAGAATACAAGAATTATTAGCCCATTTTGTCACGAAACTGACTACGCCTGGGACGTTGCCAAATCAGGTTTATTTTACTATTTTGTGATAATGATTACAAATCAAGTGAGTATTTATACTAAGGATCGAAACCCTAATCATGCCCAAAATTTTCCTAGAACTCTGTTTCGGGAAAAAATTATATCGCTAGAGTTGGACTTCGGTGTACAGTCCATCAGACTCCATAACCCAACAAATCCTCCATCATTCTCCTACTTGCTCTTTTACTGTGATTTCACACCTTTTCTTTATGCTTGAAAATGCTCGCATCACTTACAAATTACAATTATATTTATGGGCCACCTAAACGTGAAAGCAATTTGTTAGCTATTCAAAATATGGCAGCATATATACATAGAGCAAGTCAAGTGGCGTGAGCCCTTGGTCATCCTTTGCGTAGACATCCGCCCCAAGCTGTACCAAGTAGTCGACCACGGCCTCATGGCCCACGTCAGCGGCCTCGTGCAAGGCTGTGCGCCCGTTCATGTCTCGGACATCGAAGTTGTTTCCTCCCAAAGGCGAGAAGAAGTCTTTGATGGACCTCAAGTTGGAGTCGATTTCTCCGAGCATCGGTTTCCAGCACGGAATGCAGGATCTATCTGAGGCGACGACATGGGGTAGGAGAGGCTTGGTTTCGAGTTTTAAATTAATGGGTGATGGTATATATCGGATCTCTTGGAGGAGTAATGGTGGGATTCATCGGCTTGATTGAGGATGAGGGTCACGAGACTCAATTGTCTATGATTGAACACCGTACTGTAACAAATAGTCCTACTTCAATGTGTCCTTGTCACACTCACACATAATACTTGTCCACCACGTAAACTACTTTGTTAGCTAAATGTCACACTCCAAAGGAAGTTTCTTGAAATGCAATTACGCAATTTAGGTGTATAATAATGTTGGTAATTTGAATTAGCAGAGTCCATATATTCCCGACTCATCCTTGATTGTTAAGGATCGAAGTCGTGACATTATGATTGCCAATATGGAAGACACATTCAAGGATATTGATTGACAAGGAAGCCAGGAAGGTGCTTCGTTCAAAAGTCATTGTTGAAAAACGAGTACATTAGACTTGAAGGAGTCCAACTCTTGTGATGAGCAGTTGAAAATTCAGGCAAGGAAAGATCTATAATTGGCTCAAGATAATTACTATCACTATATATTACAACTAAAGACACAACTTCTTGAAACCAAGAATGTCAAGCAAAGCTTTTGCAGTTTTGCTATATGATACATCCTCACCTAAAGAAAGCAACCCAAAATTCATATATGTATCATCAACCAAGTAACCAACCCAAAGAATATAACAGCAAGACTGAAACGATATGTGTTTTGGGAATTTTTGATGTGTATTACGCCTCTCAAGGGCTGAATATATATTCGTTATAAGATAATATCTCACAAGAGATATATGGAAAACAAGATAATCTAAAAGATATACTTAAGGTAACTAGATAACTTAACTCCTAATCTAATACCCCCCTCAAGTTGGAGCATATGGGTCAACAATACCCAACTTGCCAAGAAGCAATCGAAACTGCGCCTTGCCCAAGGCCTTGGTAAAGATATATGCGGGTTGCTGAGAAGTCGGGACACGTGTCATTTGGACCATACCGGCAACCATTAAGTCACACACAAAGTGACAATCAATCTCGATATGCTTCGTTCTCTCATGGAAAACTGGATTGACTGCTATATGTAGGGCAACCTGACTATCACACATAAGCTGTACCGGCG
Organism: Rheum nobile; assembly: GCA_027886185.1. Classification (NCBI taxonomy): domain Eukaryota; kingdom Viridiplantae; phylum Streptophyta; class Magnoliopsida; order Caryophyllales; family Polygonaceae; genus Rheum; species Rheum nobile. Next base: position 5,889,318 of record WOAB01000506.1, on the reverse strand, counting down.
TATCATGTCCTACGCCGAGAGACAAGAGGAGAGAACGAAGCCAAATAATCTCACTACAGACGGACTCCATGGCCCGGTATTCCGCCTCGGCAGACGACTTGGAAACCGTAGGCTGCTTCTTCGCCTTCCAAGAAATAGGAGATTCATCCAGAGTGAGGAAATAACCTGTGATAGAACGACGAGTGAGAGGGCAGGAAGCCCAATCAGAGTCACAATAAGCTGTCAGACGAAGAGCACTGGCACTTGACAAATGAAGGCCCTGACCAGGATGACTCTTGAGATAACGGACAACACGAATGGCTGCCTGCCAGTGAGAATCCTTGGGAGCCTGTATAAATTGAGATAGAGTATGCACGGCATAAGAGAGCTCGGGTCGAGTAATAGTAAGATACACTACACGGTCGATCAACCGACGATAACGCTCAGGATTGTCGAAGTCCGGTCTGGCACAAGAAGCCAGCTGATGATGCGAATCCATAGGGAAATCACACGGCTTTGATCCTAGTAAGCCCGTTTCAGCAATAATCTCTAGGGCATACTTTCGTTGAGACATAAAAATTCCAATGGAGTTGCAAGCTATCTCCAATCCAAGGAAATACTTAAGAACACCCAAATCCTTCATATGAAAGCATGAACTAAGATACCTCTTGAAGGCAGATATAGAAGCATGATCATTCCCTGCTATTATCAAATCATCAACATAGACAAGGACATGAAGAATAGTACTATGACGCTCCATAGAAAAGAGCGAATAGTCAGCCCGACTCTGAGTAAAACCGAACTGACGAAGGGCCGTGGCCAGCTTAGAGAACCAGTTCTGTGGCGCCTGGCGTAGGCCATAGAGAGACTTTCGAAGCTTGCAGACATGACCGGAAGGAACTGAAAAATACCCTGGCGGAGGACTCATATAGACTTCTTTATCCAAATCACCATGAAGAAAGGCATTGCGGACATCCATCTGATGGAGCTCCCAACCCCGAATCGTTGCAACTGAGAGAAAAACCCGAATTGTGCCCATTTTGGCAACGGGCGCAAATGTCTCTGTGAAATCGACCCCTTCAACCTGACGATTTCCAAGAACAACGAGACACGCTTTGTAGCGCTCAATGGATCCATCCGCCTTGTACTTGATCTGAAAGACCCACTTGCAACCAATGGCCCTCTTGCCCGGGGGAAGAGCCGATGTTGTCCATGTCTTATTTTTGTCCAAAGCATCAAGCTCGACTTTCATAGATGCACACCAATGAGCATGTTGAACGGCCTCCTTGAAACTAGCAGGTTCATGAGCTGCGGTAATAGCTATAAAAAATGTGCATGGGAAGTAGAAAACTTAGCACAAGAAACAAAATCAGCTATAGGGTATAGACTACCTGAGGACGGTGGTGACGACGGAGCCCTGAGCGTAGAAGTAGAGGGGGTGTAACGGCCTGCTGAATTGTATGGCAAACAAAATCTCTAAGCAGAACCGATGGTTCACAAATGCGAACCCCACGACCTATATCCGTAGGTGGCGCTGGCGGATCCATAGCTAGGCTGGCAGCCGAGTCTAGGGCAGACGGCTGCAAGCTCCCCTTGGGTTGAGTGAGATGTGATGGCCGATGAGAAGTGCTCACTGGAGGATCAAACACAGCCGGTGATGGTTGCTCTGGCGATGCTGATGGTGTGGAGACAGAACTGGTCGCCCAAGGAAAAGTATCCTCATAGAATACCACATCCCGGAAGGTAAATATCTGGCGAGTTTCGAGGTCATATAGACGCCAAGTGCGCTGACCTGAAGGATAGCCTAAAAATATGCACTTCCTGCTTCGCAGAGCAAATATGTCCTTGTTCCGGGGAAGTCTAGATGCATAACACAGACATCCAAAAACTCAAAGATGACTGTAAGATGGAGCATGACCAAACATAAGTTGGAAAGGACTCTTATCGTCCAGCACGGGCGTAGGAGTCCGATTGATCAGGTAGCAAGCTGTCAGGACACAATCTCCCCAAAACTCAATAGAAAGAGACGCCTGAAAGCGAAGAGCTCTAGCCATATTAAGAAGGTGTCTATGCTTGCGTTCCACCCTCCCATTCTGCTGAGGTGTGTAGGCAGAGGACGTTTCAGCAATGATACCCTGCGTGGCAAAGAAGTTCCGAAGAGGTAGGAATTTTGTGCCATTATCCGAGCAAAAATGCTGAACTGTCTTCCTGAATTGCGTCTGAGCAAGAGCACAAAAAATCATGATTAACTGCATGACATTAGACTTGTGAGTCATAAAATAGACCCAAGTGGCTCGAGAATAATCATCAACAATCGTTAGGAAGTAAGAGGCACCAGATGTAGACGGAACACTGTACGAACCCCAAACATCGCAATGAATCAATTGAAACAAACTGTCTGCTTTATTCGAGCTTAAAAGAAAAGCACTACGTGTCTGCTTTGCTTGAAAACAAATATCACAAGGCTCATGTGATTTATTCTGACTAATAATGGGTCCTAGAGACAAAATAGAAGATAAAACAGAAGAAGACGGATGACCTAATCTTTGATGCCAGAGTGTAGGCGAGCAGACAGATGATGCCGAAAATGCAGAATTTCCGCCAGAATCCGGTTGAAAGCCGCACAGCCAATACACCCTGCCCTTTTTCTCACCGACTCCAATTACCGTCCTCGTATTGCGGTCCTGAATCACATAAAGACGATTAGTCAAAAGAACAAGACATCGGAGATCCGTAGCTAACTGCGCAAAGGAAATCAAATGACAATCCAATTTCTGAATGAATAAAACATTATTCAACTTCCGGGAACCAGGTAGTAAAATCATCCCTGCTTCGGATGCAGAGGCAAACGTATTATCAGGCAATTTAATAGAAATAGGAGAGATAGGAACGATCCCCTATAATAGGTGTCTATTGCCCGTCATATGAAACGAGGCTCCAGTATCTAATATCCAGCCATGAGACATACCCGACGACTGAGAGTTGGAACATGAGTTGTTGCTCAGCGATGCAAAAAGATTGAGTATGGACTGCCACTGCTCGGAATTGATGGCGTTTCCGAGTGCCTGACGGTCTTGCGTAGACGGCTGGAAAGTACTGGAGTTCGCACTGGAGTGCGACTGCTATTGGGCGGCGTTTGCACGTCCGCCTCCTCTGCCACGGCCCCTGCCCCCACCTCCATTACCTCGGCCGGCCCCTCCTGAGTCCCGAGAAGAGTGACTGTCAGAGGATTCCGAGGAACGGCGAGGCTTCGGTTTCCATCCTTCAGGGAAGCCGTGAAGACGATAACATGTCGTTATCTCATGCCTAGATCGATTGCAATGAGTACACTGCATGCTGAATGTTAGGCACTGTTGCGGAGCATCCACGACTGGTTTCTGGGCTGCAAACGTGACCACATCAGTGGTGCTCTTGTGTGCCTTGACGATGGTGCGATGTCGCTCTTCTTGTATAACGAGAGCATAGGCACGATCAAGAGGCGGAAGCGGATGTTGCGCCAATATGTTGGAGCGGACTGTGCTAAATTGGACATCGTCAAGCCCCATTAGAAACTGATGAAGGCATTCTTCCTCTTGATCACGAGCGAGAACAACGGTGAAGGTGCAAGCGTTGCAACAGGTGCACGAGCGAGGTGGGATATACGTATCCAATTCAGTCCAAAACTTCTTAATCTTGCTGTAGGCGTCGACGCTCTGCCACTACTGACGACATTGAGCAATATCCGAACGAATCTACATGACTCTTAGTCCGTTACCGACCGAGAATCGTTGATGCAATTGGTCCCAAAGCTTGGAGACGATGTCACCATAGGTGATTGAAGAACTCAAAGAAGGATCGATTGAGCGGATAATCCAACCAACTAACATGGTACCAATCATCTTCATCCTCCGGATCGGTTGGCTTTGGAATTCGTCCATCCAAAAACCGCAACTTTCCTTTGGCACAAAACGCGTTTTTGATAGTGACGAGCCACTCTTGAAAGTTGTCACCTTTCAACACGACGGAGGAGACCTATAAGCCCGTATGGTCCGAAGGGTGGAGGTAATAAGGCGAGTCGAGATCGTTGATAAGGCGCTTGGGGCACGGGTTGTCAGTCTACACAGGCAAATCCGAGGTGCTCGAGACGTCTTCGGTGTTGACCATGATCAATGCAGATCCAAGCAGACGAGGAAGACGACAACGGTGGGAAAAATAGGTTTTAGAAAACCTGCTCCGATACCATGAAACGATATGTGTTTTGGGAATTTAATGATGTGTATTACGCCTCTCAAGAGCTGAATATATATCCGTTACAAGATAATATCTCACAAGAGATATATGGAAAACAAGATAATCTAAAAGATATACAAGATATACTTAAGGTAACTAGATAACTTAACTCCCAATCTAATAAAGACCCACAAAAAATGGACAAAAACACACCTTAAATGATTGGCTCAATGTTTGCCTAAGCTGACCATAAAGCTTTCTTGTGTACAACTTGATCATGTGTGGTTGTTTTACATAGGAACACCAACCCATCACCCTAAACTTTCTTATGAAACAATCTTGTTTATGCTTTGAGCTTCTCTTTGAACATCAAACAAGCTTCCCCATCTTACAATGAATGCACTCCAAAATCCACCTCCCCTGTTCCACCCTCCCTTCAACCTCACACTCTCCATGCTCCCCACACGTCATCACACCCCTCATACTCCTCTCGCGACATCCAAACCGAGTCATCAAGTACAAAACCGAAAGTAATAAGCCCATGTAATCGAACTTGACAACCGCCCTCTTGATCCTCAAACTCACCAAGTTGAGACAGAGTTGCACAAATGAGCTCACAAGCCCAAACCATAGCATAAACCTCCCAAATACCCTGTCATTCCTTCCCGGATAGTACAACCAATAGCACCCTCTTCTCTTCTTCCACTCAACCCCATCTCTCCTCGCCTCATAAACCATCTCGAAAACCGATACCATCAAGCACACCAAAGCCAAGGCCACACCAAGCCTTCGGTAGCTTGGCTTCTCTTGGGAGAGTATGGCTTGACATAGCTCAATTCCAACGTTGAGCAACGCGAATGCCATCTTAAGTACTCCATCTTTCTTCATCATATGTTCTTCCTCTCTAAAGGGTGTAACTAATATCTTCTTGGGCCCTTGCTTTTCCAACATAAGTGTAGCTAAATTAGGGTTTCCAGACCGATTCGCCTCGTCAAGTGGAGTGATCCCCTCATCGTCTTGTGCGTAGATGTCTGCGCCGTGCAGGAGCAAGTACTCTGCCACGGCTTCATAGCCCTTGCGAGCGGCCTTGTGCAATGTCGTGCGCCCGTACAAGCCTCTAACGTTGAAGTTGTGGCCTCCCAAAGGCAAGCAGAAGTCTTTGATGGATCTCAAATTGGCGTCGATTTCGCCAAGCATCGGCTTGCAGGATCTATCTAGAGGATTAGAGTATAGAGTTAGAGCGTTTTCTAGGATAGGGTTGGTGCCGAGCTCTAAATCGGTGACTTTACTCGGCCTTCGACTTACAAGTCGGCTTCTTGGAGTAGTGGTGGAATTCAGCATCATGTTAATTGGTGATTTGATTTAGCACGTACAGTACAAGAAAAGGGAACTCATCAAAGCTAGACTGTGTTGTGTGTTAAAAATGTCTTGAAATTTAATTTCAGGGTTGAGTCAACGTTATGATTTTCAGTATGGGAAAAATCAAAGTACACGATGGTGCATCAGTCAATTCATTATGTTTGAAAAATGATACCAATATACATACCAATTATTAATCACAGTTGCTATATTATTATTGGCGCGTGGTTAAATGTAGAGACCTTTTCGAGTTCAAATCTTTACATAAAGGTCTTAGTGTTTGCCTGTACGAAAAAAATCTTAGTGTTTGCATGTACGAAAAAAAATCTATAGACAGGGGAACCTATCACCTCATCTTATAAAACTATGATTATCGTTCTAATTACGATTCCTAAACCATCATTCATACGCAGTATATTCTTGGAATTTAAACCTAATAAATTAGTTATGTATAAGTGCAGTTTGGTAAAGGTAGGTGGTAGCACAACTAGCATATAACCAGTGACGAATCCATGAATTCTTGAAAGATGGGTCATAAAACCGTTTATGAAAAATTATATAATATTGTTTAGTATTAATTATGTTACTATTTGTATAATTTTTTTACAAATCTTATATACTAGGTGAATTATTATGTTTTGAAAAAACATTTTTAACTAATTTACAATTTTGAAAATATTTTTGGACAAATAGTAAGGAGAACTATCAAGAAAATGTTAGTATCAAATATATTGTGAGAATTTTAAATAAGATTAATTCAATTACCTTACAAATTTTTTAACTTATTTCATAATCATTGTGGACAAAAAATAGGAAATACAAACATTTGTATAAAAGAGAAAATAAAAGGTATAAATTGTTATTTATCTAAAAAGAAAAAAATATAAAAGATGGGAGATGGAGAACTTGAACCCAAACCTTTAAATTAAATTCTTATTCCACAACCAATTGAGCTAATAACTCTTTTTGTTTGCATACACAAGACATTAATATATATATTTACTTAAAATTTTATTTTTTTAATATATAACTTGATCCAGGGGAATGGGGGTTAACGGACCCCAGGACCCCCGGATCCGCCTCTGCATATAACTAAACACACCATGTCGTTTTGCAATGATAGTTGATGATTAATGTAGGATTTGCAAGTGCGTAAGAGCTAGATCTGTCAAGAACAGTTAGAATCTGGATATTTAGGTTTGGATGTCAAGAACAGTTAGAATGGGTTGAAAAGAATGGTCCGTGGTTAGTGGAAGGCATTAAACCTCTGGCTTTGATGAAATGGATCCCAGGTGTTGCTGTTAATTGGTCTAGCTTCAAGGATGTTCCAGCCTGGGTCCAAATAAGGAACCTAGACCATATCTTTTTCTCGACACACATGCTTAGTGTGATTGGGAGCTTAGTGGGACAACCTTTGGGTATGGATGATTTTACAGCTAAGGGAAGCAAAGTCTCTTATGCTAGACTTCTTGTTATGGTCAGAGCTCAGGATATACAAAGAGAGGTTGTGATTCTAAAAGGACCAGATGGGAGAATTTACAAGTATAGAATATGGTTTGAGTGGGCTCCCTGGTGTTGTTCAAGTTGCAAGATATTTGGGCATAATGACAAGCATTGCTGGCTCCAAAGGCGTAAGAATGGAGATCAGGGGAATGTACACAAGCCAGTAGAAGCACAGGTGGGCAAAGTGTGGGTTCAGAAGAAGAAATCTGATCAGGAAAAACATGTTGATCTTGTTGCAAGCAGGACTACTGAGACACAATCATGTGATGCTAGAGATAGTGATGTAAGTCATGTAAGCAAGGCTAACTATAAAGAAGGAGGTAGTAATGATCCAATGCCACTGAAGGCCAAGACAAATGAGACTGCAAATCCTCCTCAAAAGCAACAGAAAAGTAAAGGGAAAAATAAAGCTCAAACTTATAGCTCTATTTTGCAATCTCAAGGTATGTGTGCATCGATTCCAGCAGGGGTTGGGAGTGGTAGCAGCTCCGTAAGCAATCCTAATGACTGAAGTCTGTTTTGGTGCTTGGCACACGAGGGGCTGTTGTTCCTCCCCTAGAATAAAGATGGTTAGGAAAAATAAGCTGGGTGTTGTGGCTTTTCTTGAGACTAAGATACCAATGAATAAGGAAATGGATGTTGCCAGTCGACTAATGAAGCATTGGCTCTATGTTACTAATAGCTCTCATTCGGAGAGAGGCAGAATTTGGGTGACTTGGGATTCTTCTCTTATGAATGTCTCGATGATTTCTTTCTCTTGGCAATTGGCTCACTGCTTTATTGCTAGCAAAGATGGACAGATCTCTTTTTTTGCATCATTTGTTTATGCTTCAAATGCTCAGAGTGGTAGGCAAGATCTTTGGAGAGAGCTTGATAGGATTTCTCAGACTATCTCTGGGCCTTGGGCTATTATTGGAGATTTTAATTGTGTTCTTAACACAGATGAGAAGTTGTCTTACAGGCACAATGTCAGAATTGGCAATGAATTAGCAGATGTTTTGGAGTTATTGAGTGTGCACGATCATGTCTTCTCTGGGGCCAAATATACATGGAGTAATCAACAAGAAGGTGTTGACAGGATTGCTTGCAAGCTAGATAGGATGCTAGTCAACAATGATTGGGAAACTGCTTTTCCTGCTGCTAGGGTGTTTTTTCAGATCCTTGTATATCAGATCATTCCCCTTGTATTGTACAAGTCAACCCTACCCAAGGGCTAAAGAAAATTCCTTTCAAATTCAGAAACTACTGGACAGAAGAAGAGGATTATGCTGAGATGGTGAAGACTGCTTGGGATAGGCCAATTCAGGGGACAACCCAATTTATTGTTGCTACTAAATTGAAAAGAGTTAAGGCTGAGCTGAAGAATTGGCAGAGAGAAAGGTTCATAAAGCTTGAAGTGATGGTAGAAGAATGTGTAGATAAACTCAAAGAAGCTCATGATGTTTTGCAGAATGATTTTTATAATATCTTGAGTCAACAGGCTGTTCAAGTGGCCAAGGATGAGCTTAATCTCAGGCTTTCTTAGTTGCACAATTTCATTGCCCAAAGAGCTAAGATTGACTGGATAAAGCTAGGAGAGGAAACCTCTTCCATTTTCTACAATGGTATTAAGGCAAGCAAGGCTAGATGTACTATTTTCACTCTGAAAAATAGAGATGGTACTACTCTGGATACTCAAGCAGATATTGAGAAGGAGATTCTGGATTTTTACACAGATTTGTTTGGCAAAGCTATTCCTACAGTAAGCCTTAGTTTTGAGAATTATGAAGGTGCTAAGATCAGTGATGACTGGCATACTAGTCTTTGCAATATGCCTAGCCCTCAGGAAATCAAAAATGTAGTGTTTGATATGGGAAATCTTAAATCCCCTGGGCCAGATGGATTTGGGAGTTGGTTCTTCAAGAACAGTTGGGAACTTATTAAGGAAGATGTCTGTGCTGCCATAAATGAATTTTTCAGCAGAGGAAGACTCTTAAGGCAAACAAATGCTACCTTTGTTTGCCTTATTCCTAAAGTTGCCCAATCTTTCTTGGTTAAAGAATTTAGACCTATTTCCTGTTGCAATACAATGCTTAAAATCATATCCAAGGTCTTGGTGATGAGGTTGAGACCTTTCCTTGATGATATCATCTCCATTAATCAAGGTGTTTTTGTCCCAGGAAGATCTATTACTCACAATATGTTTGTGGCTGGGGAACTGGTTAAGGGCTATGATAATCCCAGAATCTCTCCGAGATGCATGCTCCAAATTGACCTACATAAGGCTTATGACAGTGTATCCTGGAGCTATCTGAAGCAATGCTTGAAGTTTCTCAATTTCCCAAGGAAGTTAATCTCTTGGATTATGGAGTGTGTAAGTACTCCATGCTTCTCTGTGATTATTAATGGAGAAGCTAAGGGTTTTTTTGAAGGCAAAAGAGGATTAAGGCAGGGAGATCCTCTATCTCCATTCCTCTTTGTTATTATAATGGAAGTTTTTGCTAGAAAAATGAGGTTGATGAATGCTAACAGAGAATTCAGATTCCATCCGAAATGCAAGCAGTTGCAACTCACCAACATTGTTTTTGTTGATGATCTTCTCATATTTTGCAAGCCTACTATTCCCACTCTGAAGTTGATAAGGCAGTGTTTGTGTGAATTTGGCCAGGAGTCAGGTTTGATTGCTAATCTAGCTAAATCTAAAGTTTTCTATGGAGGGTTGAATGAAGCTAGAGAGAGGGCTTGTTCTGCTGAGCTCAATTTCAGTAAAGGCACCTTCCCTGTTAAGTACTTGGGTACTCCTTTGCATTCAAAGAGATTACTTGCTAGTGCATTTGATCCTCTTCTGAACAAAATAAAAAATGTGATTCACTGTAGAAGTGTAAGAAAGCTATCCTATGCAGGGAGGGCTCAGATTATCAGGGCTGTGATTGAGGGTATTGTGTCTTTCTGGATGAAAGTTATCTTCATTCCTAAGAAGGTCATCAAGAGAATTGATTCCATTTGTAGAGCTTACCTTTGGTCAGGAGAAGTAGAGAGTATAAGATGTCTAGTGGCTTGGGAGGAAGTGTGTAGGCCATTCATTGAAGGTGGTTTGAATTTTAAGGAATTGCTCTCATGGAATGACACCTTAATGTTTCATCTAATATATGATCTACACAAAGATAAAGTGAACTTGTGGACCATATGGGCAAAGAAGCATCTCACTAAGGATAGTCCTGTTTGGCTAGCAGAGGTTTCTCCTTGTAGCTCAGTGGAGTGGAAGCATCTCATGAAGATTAAGAACAAGGTACTGGATCAGAGAGAAGGCAATGTGGAGGATGGTCATTTTCTTTCCAAGAGCAATGGTAAGTTAGACAGCCAGGGCCTTTATAATTTGCTCAGAAATCAGTCTCAGGAAAGGTTATGGTGTGATGTGGTGTGGAAAGGTGTTCATCCAAAAAAATGGAGCTTCATAAGTTGGTTGGCAATCCTTGGTCGGCTTCCCACTGCGAGTAAACTGCATAGATGGGGCTGTATTTCATCTGCCAGTTGTGTGCTATGCCATGCTACTGAAGAAGATGAAAATCACTTGTGGTTTGGATGCCCGGTGATAAATGAAGTGGTTCAGATTGTTATGGATTGGCAAGGAATTAATACTCGGAAGAATAACTTGATGGAATGGTGGGTTTGGTTTGCTCGATGTAGAAGGATAAATAATAATATCTATCAGAGCAAGCTGATGAGTTTGATTGGAGTGGTTTACCACTCATGGAGAATGAGAAATGATGCTATTTTTAGAGGGAATGCTATGGTCTCGTCTGCTCAGTGTGCTGCCAGAGTTATTGAGGAATGCAAGTTGAGAATTCTGCACAAGGTCAAGATCAGTGGTAGGAGAGGCAGAGCTCTTAGGAGGAGGCTCTAGATTTGAGCCTTTGTTTTTTTGTTTTGATTGGTTTGTAGTTTGTTTGTTGGAACTGTTGTTGGTCTTTCTTGAGTGTTTGTCTTTTGGCTTGTTTTTGATGGTTGTTGTTTGGTCCTGCCTGCGTGCAGTTTTGGCCTTTTGTTTGTCCTTGTTATTGGTTTGTAGTGTCTTTGTTTTGTTTCTGTGTTTTTTGATGGTTGTTGTTTGGTCCTGCCTACGTGCAGCTTAGGCCTTGTGTTTGGCCTTGTTGTTGGTTTGTAGTGTCTTTGTATTGTTTCTTGTTGTTTTGGTTGTTTGGTTTGCATTGGTGCATGTATATAGGACGTTGGGCCTTTTTTCCAACCTATCAATACAATTTACCGTTTGGCTAAAAAGAGCTAGATCTGTCTATAGCTACAACCTTGTCCACTAATCTGAAATATTTAAAAAAAACTTCAAATTCATTTTAAACAAGATATATTCCAGAAGGGGAATCTAGTGTAGGTAAATAGGTCTAATCTCGTAAAATTTGATTACGTTCGTCTCTCAATACGTACACGAACCTGTCTTGTCTTGGGCTCTGTTCGGCAACTACGAGCTTATTTAAATTGAAGTTGATTTGGTGTTGAAATTTTAAACTGAAGTTGAAGCTAAATTAAAAGCTAATATTATAAATAAGTTTGTTAGGTGTTCAGTAATTATAAACTTATTTGATAAAAATGTATTAGAGAATATATTTTTAAGATATTGTGTATATCTTTATTTATTTTATCTCTTATCTTTTAGTTAGTTTGTTAGATAGATTTGTATCTATTTGTAATTATAAATACCTAATTAGATCAATGAGATCAACAAGGATTTTTTTTCCATCAAATTATCTTTCTCTATAAACTGTAACACCCCCAAATTAACCCCTTGGAAGTATTACTGCCAATGACCTCGGATATAACATCCCGAAGTCACCCTAGGCTTTTCCAGTTGATATAAACCATCAAACCACAGTTATAATACACAATACCATAACTCTCATTAAAACCAATGTCTCGGAAATACAACAATTTCCAAATACCACAAAATACAAAATCAGAATTATTACAGCGGAAGTCTTAACACAAATAACACAGCGGAAGTCTTGTAAACAAAGCGACAAAATAACTTGTCAAAATACCGTCCATTCTCATAGTCGTTCTAGCCTTCTCGGATCTTCAACACACCTGATGTGCCGAATCGAACGGATGACACCAGCCAACCATGCAAGGGAATAATTATGGTTGGTTAGTCTAATGAAAGACTATGCAAGGGTACAAAGCAGAGTGGTTCGAAGCAGTCGTATTAGGTTAAACTCATCACTTCTCGAATAATAACCGATGACGATAGTCAACTATCATACTCCTACTGGAATAAACAAGAGGTATGCACAACTGGAGACCGAGCCTCACAGCAATCAATCCCAAAAGAAGACTCCAAATGAAATGAGCCTTAACGGAAATAATGACAAATGTTGGGAAACTCAAGCAAACATACAAACACAGCATCGCATACAAGTGATCTAAACTAAGACAAGTTTTTCCTAGCTGCACTAATGCCTAGATGCACTACTCGCCAAGATAAATTAATTATGTGCAACCAAGGCACTTATCTGATTTAATTCCACAACAACCACAACACGTTATAAGCTTTTAATTATCCACAACACGATCAAGAGAGACGGGGCCTCACGTAGTGCCCAACGCCCATATCCACAACAACCACAGCATTTGATGTCAGGGTCTTACCACATGCCCCTTCACCAATTTGTTATAAAGAAACGATTGAGCCTCAATCTAGAGCCCATCGCCTCTACGAATACTCGTGCTAACTAAACAGTTAAACACACAAACAAATCACACAGAGCCATCACGGCCCATACCTGCACAAACTAGCTATAATAGCGTCGGTTCTAGCAGAATATACAACCTAATATAATATCAGATTTTAATTATATATAGTTATCAAAACAGTTCCCAACATAACTAAGAATCATCCCAAATTATTTAACAACTAAACGATTGATAAATAATTGAAATATGGAATGATGAGCAAGAGCGAACCGCCACTTGCCTGGAGTAGATTCGGCGATCAATCTAGACGAGACGACTACTGATTATATCATTTCCGAGGATATGGCCTAAGCTTCAGATAACCCCAACTGATTACGAGTCCACACGCGATCCAACAGATCACGTTCTAACGCTCGAATAATTTCGGGTTAAATTTGGACGGAAAGGGTTTTGGGCTTCTCGGCCCAACAACAACTTAATTAGCAAAGGAGGGGCTACTGTTCATCTCCTTCTTCCTTCAATCAACAGCACAACAACAACACGGCACCAGCAGCGCAACCACCACCACGACGCACTAGCGGCCACCACGGACACCAGCTGAACGCAGCTCCCAGCGGCACCACTCGGCACTAGCAGCACCAGCCCAGAACAGGGGAGGGGCAGAGGAGGCGGTGCACAGGGAGCTCGCGAGAGAGAAGACGACGGTGGTCCGGGTCGAGCTCGCCGGAGGAGACGACGACGACTGGGCTGGGCTCGCCTGAGGAGACAACGACGACACGACTGGGTTGCTCAGCGGGAGGCTTCACCGAGAGGAAGACGATAGAGCAGCTGGAGGTGTACCGAGCTTGTCTACATCGGCTCCATATAGATAGCATAAGGGAGAGAGGTGACAAAGCTTCGACAACTCCCTCTGCAGGGAACCGGCCAAATTGCAAGAGGGCCGACCAAGGCAACAAGTGGAGGGCAAGTGGAGCAAGTGGCCGAGATAAGATCGTCAGAAGCTTCGTCGAAGATGAAGTTGTCAGCACCACCGCGGGGTGCGGCAGCCAATGGGCCGCGGGGTGCGGTGGCCTGCTGAGCCGCCTCACTTCTGACCCTTGCCGCGGGGTGCGGCACTCACTTCACCGCGGGGTGCGGTGGTGACCGTCAGGAAATCGTCCTGACTTCGACGGGGCCGTTCTCTCAGCTCCGAACTCCAAATGAGGTGATTCCAAATCGAGGAGTTAGATCTAGAAGTTTATTTTAATCCTTCCAAATTTCACATTGAATGGATTATGGAATCAAAAGTTATGACGATTTGGCTAAAAGATCGCCTTGTATGGGCGAGGAAAGTATGGGTACAAGTTCTTTTAACCCCGGGTTAAATATATTTGTACCCGAACATTCTTTTAGCCATACGAGCATAAGAAAAATTCCAAAATACCCTTATAAAATGCGGGATATTACATAAACTTTATCATGGTATCAGTTTTGTAACGATCTTGCCCTAGTCCGCCATCGCCGCCGCCGATTTTCCTCGCCGATCTGTGCGTGCTCAAAGACTTCCGCTGCTCCAATTCGTGGCCGTCATTCATTGATGTTATATCATCATGTCGGATACCGGAGCCAAGACGTCCGCCATCGAATCCTACTCCCCGTTCTATCTCCATCCCTCCAATCATCCGGGTCTATCTATTTGCCCGGTGATTTTAAAGGGTGATAACTATGATGAATGGGTTATTGCCATGCACAATTCTCTTCATGCCAAGCGCAAACTTGGCTTTGTGGATGGCAGCATTAAGAGGTCGGCTGCTACTGCCACGGACCACCCTGTTCTTGATGACTGGTTCATGGTCAATTCAATGTTGGTCGGCTGGGTTGTTCACTCCATTGACTCCTCCCTTCGTCCATCTATTACATACTTCGACACCGTCAAAGACTTGTGGGAGGATCTTCGTCAGCGACTCTTTGTTGGCAATGGTCCCTACAAATTGCAAATTCGATCTGAGATTGCTCGGTGTCGTCAATCTGGCTAGAGTGTGGTTGCCTACTATGGGGTCCTGAAGAAACTCTGGGACGAGCTCAGCACTTACGTGCCTCCTCGCACATGTACTTGTGGTAAGTGTGAATGTCAACTTAATTCATTCTTGTCCACAGAACGTGAGGAAGAACAAGTTCATCAATTCTTGATGGGTCTCGATGATAGGTCATTCGGTACTCTTCGCTCCAATCTTATGGCTCAAGATCCGCTTCCGGGTCTCAATCGCATCTACTCCCTTGTCGTTCAAGAGGAGCGTCTCAAAACCGTCGTCTTGACTCGCGACACATAGACTGAGCATGCAACGGCCATGATAAGACAACTTGCTACCGCTTACATGGCCTCCCGGATCATCTCAAGGAGAAGTACGCAACTCGTGCAGCCGCAGAGAAAGTTGTTGGGCGCAATACCCAGCCCAAGCCTGCTTCGGGCCCTCGCACGACGTTAGCCAACTCTGTCCAGCAGCAGTCCACCACTTCTGGCACCTCCACCCTCTCCGCTTCGAATCATACGCCATTCGAACAGGCGTTGTCCAAGGTTTAATAGGCGGTTATCATGCACATGTTCAACTCCATGAAGTCGGTTTCCTCCGACCATTCTGGTATGTACTTCTCCTGGATTGTAGACACAGGCGCGTCCTTTCATATGACGAGCGACAAAGGTCTTCTCAAAGATCTTGTGGAAGTTACACCGGTTTCTATCAAATTGCCTGATGGCAAATTTTCATCTGCCACTCAGGAAGGCAGCTTATACTTGGGCAATTTACGCTTATCTCATGTTTTATATGATCTTAATTTGAGTTGTAACTTGCTCTCTTTTGCTCAGCTATCACATGCTCTTGGCCTACTTGTTCTTTTAACGGACAAATTGTGTATCCTTTAGGAAATCAGTTCGAGGACAGTGATTGGCGTGGGTATGCAACAAGGTGGGGTCTATTGGCTGCAGATACTCGGCTCCAGGGCACTCGCCTCTTCGGCTCAATTTACACCTGCATCTGCGACACTTTGGCATCGTCATCTCGGACATCTATCTTCTACAGCTTTGTCAAAAATTTCAGTTCTTAGTTTAGCTAGAAATTTTGTAGACAGTATTACACCTTGTGATATTTGCTTTAGAGCAAAACAAACTCGTTTGTCTTTTCCTGTTAGTGACAATAAAACTGATGCTTTGTTTCAATTAATTCATTGCGATGTCTAGGGTCTTTACAACACTCCCTCCTTTAGTGGTGCATCTTACTTTCTCACCATTGTAGATGATTTTACAAGAGATGTTTGGGTTTATTTTTTTAGTTCTAAGACGGAGGTTGTTCGCCTCTTCAAGAACTTATGTGCCATGGTCACTCGGTAATTCAGCACTCATGTCCGCCGGGTCCGGGCCGACAACGGAACCGAGTTTCTTCCTCTACGACCTTTCTTTGATGAGCAGGGTATACACTTTGAAACCTCATGTGTATACACTCCTCAGCAAAATGGACACGTCGAGCGCAAACACTGACACCTTCTCAACGTCGCTCGGGCTCTGAGGTTCCAGGCCAATCTGCCGCTCTCCTTCTGGGCTGAATGTGTCTCAGTCGTTGCATTCCTCATCAACAGAACTTCGTCACCTACACTAGGTGATCGCAGTCCCTACGAGCTACTCTATGGCCGCACTCCACCGTATAACTCTTTCTAGGTGTTCAGGTGTTTGTGTTCCGCCTCTCATCTGCCTCGCAACCGTGACAAGTTTTCATCTCGAAGCCGCAAGTGCATTTTTATGGGATATCCTTATGGAAAGAGCGGATGGCGTCTTTACGAACTTAAGAGTCATCAATTCTTTGTAAGTCGTGATGTGACTTTCTTTGAAACGCATTTCCCCTATGCCGAGCCACCAGCGCAAGTTGGTTCGCCGCCGACTTCGTCTTCTGTAAGACACCCCGCGGCATTTGACGACCTCCTATCTTCCTCGGACACAGCTTAGACAGCTCCAGTAGAGGTTGCTCCTCTTTCTGACGTCGCCGGCCCTTCTCTGGCGGCGTCGGGGTCCTCACCAGCAAGGGGGAGCATCTCGCAAACTCCTCCAGCATCAGGCTCACCTACACCGCAGACTACTCGTCACAGCGTCCGCGAGCGCCAGCCCTCTGTTCGCTTGCGTGATTTTGTGTGTCATATAGTTCTACATATAGACCCCCCGCTGCCCCCATCTCACTCATGCCATCATCCTTGTCCTTAGGTACTCCTTTTCCCATCGCGGCATTCGTTAACTTTGCTAATTTCTCTACTGCCCATACTCGCTTCCTCGCAGCCGTAACATCAGGCACTGAACCTGCGTCATTCACTGAGGCCATCCGTCACTCTCAGTGGCGTGAGGCTATGGCCCTGGAACTTCAAGCACTTGAACGCAATGGCACCTGGACACTCTCTGCTTTACCTCCAGGAAAGAAACTGATAGGCTGCAAATGGGTTTATCGCATTAAGTACAAGTCTGATGGGTCTATCGAGCGGAACAAGGCTCGCCTGGTCGTTCTCGGCAATCGCCAGGTTGGAGGGGTCGACTTCACAGAAACGTTTGCTCCAGTAGAAAAGATGGCCTCCGTTTGGGTAATTATGTCTGTTGCCGCCGTACGTGGTTGAGCGCTTCATCAAATGGACATGCATAACGCTTTTTTACACGGCGATCTGAGTGAAGAAGTGTACATGAAACCTCCGCCAGGCCTAATTCGGATGCCCCCTGGTCACCTCTGTCGGCTCCAAAAGTCCTTGTATGGCCTTCGTCAGGCGCCATGTAACTGGTTCGCCAAGCTCTAGGCTGCACTTCATGATTTTGGGTTTCGTTAGAGCTATGCAGACTACTCATTATTCTCTTACAGTCGTGGTCCTCATACTTTGCACGTCCTCATCTATGTCGATGACCTGATTATTGCAGGAAACGATGCAACACTCATCACTCGTTTCAAAGGTTATTTGAGCTCACGCTTCCACATGAAGGACCTTGGCACAGTGAAGTATTTTCTTGGCATCGAGATTGCTCGCAGCTCATTTGGTATCTTTCTCTCCAACGAAAGTATACTCTTGATATTTTGACAGAGGCATGCTTATTAGCAGCAAAGCCGTGTTCTTTTCCTATGGAGCAACATCACCAACTTGCTACAGTTGACAGTCCATTGTGTGATGCTCCAGATCGCTATCGATGCCTTATTGGGCGTCTTATATACCTCACCATCACACGTCCCGAGCTGTCATATTCGGTACACACGTTTGCTCAGTTCATGCAAGCCTCGAAGCTGGCTCACTGGCATGTCGCAGTAAGGGTCCTGCATTATCTTAAAGGACACCCCGACCAAGGGCTCCTTCTTTCCACTCACAACTCTCTTCGTCTGACGGCATTCTGTGACTATGACTGGGTAGCGTGCCCACTGACTTGCCGATCCATCACAGGGTACTTTGTCATGCTTGGTCAGTCTCCTATCTCGTGGAAGACCAAGAAGCAAGTTACTATCTCTAGATCTTCTGCTGAAGCGGAATATCGGTCCATGGCCTCTACTTGATGTGAGCTCATTTGGTTGAAGTCTTTACTTCACTCTCTTGGTGTGTATCATCCTTCCCCTATGCGTCTTTTCTGTGACTGCCAGGCCGCCCTACATATTGATGCCAATCCATTGTTTCATGAACGAACCAAACACATTGAGATCAACTGTCATTTGGTTCGCAATCAGATTCAGGCTGGCAATGTTGCCACTCATCACGTGTCTTCTAGCAACCAGCCAGCAGATTTGTTTACAAAGGCGCTTGACAATGTCCAATTCAATCATCTTCTGTGCAAGTTGGGCATTATTGATCCGCATGCTCCAACTTGAGGGGGAGTATTAGAGAATATATCTTTAAGATATTGTGTATATCTTTATTTCCTTATTCTCTTATCTTTTACTTAGTTTGTTAGATAGATTTGTATCTATTTGTAACTACAAATACCTAATTAGATCAATGAGATCAGCAAGGATTTTTTCCATCAAATTATCTTTCTCTCTAAACTTTATCAAAATGAATGGTAAAATCACCAAAAAGGGTAAATTATAGGGGTAAAATTTTTAAACAAACATCACGTGATTTACACCATTGTGCACGTGATTGCTTGGTTGCTCCAAAACCTAATAGTAGTTGGTCCCCGAACAGATCAACGCCGCGAATCTCTGAAGCAACTACGGATTGTACCCCTTTCGTCGATTTCATAAATCGTTGGTCTTGAAATTGAAGGGGAGGAAAGGAGTTACCTGGGAAGGAGACGATTGTTCGGCCCAAGAAAGGAAGATACCCAAATCGCCCAAATTGCCAACGTCGCCAGCAGATCTTCAACAAGGAGAGCCCAGGAAAGAAAGGACTTCAACCCTCTATTTCTTCATAACGCAATTTCACCGTAATTCGACTGGATTTCAGGGGCAAAATGAGAATTGAATTTCGATCAGCTGATCAGTCGCGTAAGTCGCCCATCCAACATTAAATTTTTGTCCCAAAATCAGTCGCGTAAGTCGCCCAGAGCAGCTCTTGCCGAACACCATTGTTGAGGAACTGAAGCTGCAGCTATCCAAGATAAGCTGCAAATCAGTCACCCCAAACGAAGCCTTGGTCACAACTCACAAGCTTGGTCTTTGAGGACAAATGCAACATTTTAGTTTAGTATGGTTAAAATCCTGATGAGCGAAAGTTTATCGTCTACCTTACATAAAATTCTAATTTCAAAGTCTATCGTCTCTTCAAGTATACTGTATACCTTACACAAACAATCCCAATTTCAAACAACAAATCTTATAATCGAAGCCTAAATGAAATTTTACTCAAAATTGAACAAAATATTACACAATTTAAACAAATTTCATTATTACATATATTATATATAATACTTTTATTGTGTAATTTCAACAAATTTGTATAAAAAATGAATTTCCGAATTTGCAAATCCATAAACGTTAAATGTTGAAAATGATATATACATTTTTTATTGAAAATATTTGTGCATAAATTTGAGAAAAGTTGTATTTTTTTATATTTTTGAGGATTATAAATAACAAATCCTATATAAAAATTACTTTTAAAAATAATTTGAAAAATACATAAAAAGTTTTGAGGAAAAAAATTAAATAAATGTTCAAAAAATTTTAATTTTTTTGTAAATCCCAGTGGACTTTACATAAATTCGCTCCTGGCCCGAATGAAGCCAAGAGTACTATAAGAGACAAGATTTTCTAAAAGACTAGCTTAATGTTAACTAATCAATAAATATACATATTTAAAGCAGGTGGTTTCTCTTTTCAAAAAACCAAGTGTACATATGTTTTGAATCAGTTTTTTTTTTTTTTGTGAAAATATATTTTGAATATGTTAGAAATAGTTGAGTGTTTATAACAAAACAACAAATATAGTGATAGACTTATCTCAAGATTAGAATAGTAGTTTTTTCGGTGTACGTTCATGAATACATAAAAAATGTGTAAGTTTGGTAGGTATATGTACATAATCTATTACTCTATATTCTAAAACGGTTTTTCTAGTGTGTGTCAATGAGTATATAATGAGTATATGCTAACAAATTTAAATAAAAAATTTATCTTTAAAATATTTTATAATAGAGAATTGATAAATCCTTAATAAACAAGATTAAACTAATGACTAATCAAATAATTGCCAAAAAAAGAGTTTTTAGAGTACACTAGAAAAAAAACCATTGTAAAATATGAATTCTATAAAATTAAGAATTAAATGGATAGTACATAATGTCAATCATCAATATGTTCCTTTGTAATACTGCTAAATCAGAGAATGAAACCGAAAACGCTCTCATCTCTCAACCAAACCCTGTCCCCCGAAACCCTAGCTTTAGAACAGTTGCCGCTCATCAACCTTGCTTCCCCAACCTTTATCCTCAATCTCTACAACAGTATCCTTAATCAAAATGTCAATATCACTTCTCAAACCCACTCTTTCTATGCTTGTCTTTCCTTTGCTGAGAGGGAGGAGAAAACTAGGGCGAGTTTTGGGGAAAAAATCGACTTTCCAATCGTGAAATCCATCTTCAGTAGCTATATGCCCATGATCTTGAATCTGTACCATCCTTCGCCTCTTACCCACTCTGATTTCATCTTTCATGGAAGCTTCCTTCATCCTGTGTGGGATCGGGGTGCTCTGGAGAGATGGATCTTTGGTTGGTGAAGGACGAGATTTTTCATGTACTGTTGTACATGCCACTGATCTCTGGGATTTGTACGTTCATCGACGTTTGGAGGAAGAGTTCTGGTACTGCGTTGGAATTCAGGATCTCGTCCCTGCTGCTCGAGACTGGATTTGGAGCAGTCTACAGCTCCAACCCTCATTTTCTGGGAAATCCTCGACCCAGATGTACATGTGCTTTCTTTCCTTATCTCCGCTTTGGTCTTCCTTGCTTGGCTTGTCTTTTGTTATCCTTCCTTTTTGTTTGAAACTTGTCTGGCTGAATCTATTACACCAAACCCTGATATCTATTAGCTTGATCTATGTTATTAAGAACTGGTACTCTTACTGCTTTCTCGCTTCAGTTTGTGTTTGTGTGGTTGTTGTCCCTCGATCCATTCCTTGGGTTAAAGGAAAAAGAACTTTGAAAGAGGCTTTATGCACTTTTCCTGGTGCCTTTAACTCCTCAGCTAATTTAAAATTTTCTAGCCCTGACCCCATTGCATCGAACCTTTATGAGGTGAACCCTCCTTCTTTGGTCAAAACCAATACTGAAACCACTTGGTACACTACTCTACAGAATCAGATCCTTGAATATGGAGAAAAATAGCAGCTCACTGAACAATTTGGCTGTTATTGTTGTTGTATCTGCTAGTGTACTCAACCTAGACAGTTTATTGCTGAACAAAAGACTATAAGCCAATCTCTTTACATTTTGAAAATTTCAAACCTCAAGGTATTGTTTCTTTCCTTGTATAAAAATCAACATTTTAAGAGCTCTAACCTTTGTTATGTTTAATGGTGTTGTTTCCAGGTTTTGGGTAACTGGACGACAACACCTACCAAGATCAAATACAAAGGAGATACTAACAAGACCACTGAGGAAAATTGGCACAAGAAACAAATTCACTATTTGAACCCTTACCCCATAAACAATCTCTACTGGAGTTTTTACTCCATAAACAAATGGCCTCGAAATTTTTTGTATCTGTTGTTGTCTATGAGTAATTTCTCACAAGGAATCCAAATATCTGAGAGTTGGGATTGCCTTGTTCATACCTATACTACTACATATGAACAATATGAGATTATGTGTTACCCTCCTGGGATTCATTTACACAGGTGCACTATTATGAATTTCACCCTCTTGTGGGTACATATTACTCATGGGAGATATTATACCACTCAAAAATGAACCTTGCTGACCAAATAAGGATTAACATGAAAGATAAAAACAAAATAGTAGGTAACCCGCTTGTGGTTTTTGGTATCTTCTGCATTTATGCCATTAACTGGGCTCTACAGAGGATTAAGCCAATTAGTTCACAACCTAAAACAAAATCTTCAAGAAGTAATTTCCATAACTGCCCTAAAAAATATACAAGCTATAGTTATCAACAGCATACGATTTTGAACAAGACCAATACCCGTCTTAGATGCATGGTCATGCATAAAATTTACTTTTTTATGAAGATCACAACATGGAACTGTAGGGGAATGGGGGAACAATCTTTGGATGGACATTGAAACTTTCTGTAAGATTGAACGACTCCAACTATCTGCGTTATTCGAAACACGAACAAACAAAGAACCCAACGAAGAAATTTGGAAAAAGGCTGGTTTTGACCAATTTATCTTTGTCCCTGCGACTGGATTTTCTGCAAGCATATGTGTCATGTGGAAAACATATCAACTAACTAACGAACTATTAGAAATAGACAAGATTAACCCAAGATTTGTTAGTATCAAATATACAAATCTTTGTACGAACAATAAAATCATGTTGATCCTGGCTTATGCCCCCCACCCCCACCCCCACCCCCACCCCCACCCCCACCCCCATATGAATCTGGAAAGAATGAGTTTTGGGAAGGATTAATTTTTTTTTTATTAAAAATTGTGCATATCCATGTGTAGTCATGGGTGATTTAAACAAAATACAAGACCCAAGCGAAAAGTTGGGTTGATTAATTCCACCAATTACAAAGTTTATCAGACTTAGACACTTTTAAAATGAATGTGAGTTACTGGACATGCCAGTACAAGGAAATAACTTTACATGGATATAAACACAAAGCGGAAATCGATAATATCTATGAAAAATTAGATAGGGCCTTGGTTCACCACCAGATTATGCAATTGTTTCAAAGCATTTATATCAAAAATCATGCATTCACGAGTTCGAATCATTGCCCAATTTCGATTGAACTACTACCTTCTACCGATCAAAAATCAACCTTTTAAATTTGAAAAAATATGGATGACCAAAAAAGATTTCAGAAATATAGTCAAGCAGGCTTGTCGAACAAATTACCATGGATCCAGACTGTATGATCTAGTATCTAAAACAAAGCTGCTTAAAAAACAAGCAAAGATATGGAATAAAAGCACATTTGGTAATGTTTTTAATTACCCAGCTTCAAAACATAGAAAAAGAACTATTTGATATTCAAACTAGTATCTGTACCAACTCTAATAATAACCTGATCGAAAAACAAAATAGGCTCATTGGAAAGAAAGAACAACTCCTAAACTTCCAAAAGACACTCTGGAATCAAGGAGCTAAAGTAAAACATATTAAATTTAATGATAACAAATGCTAGCTATTTTCATAAAATTGCTAGTGGAAGAAGAAATAGAAAGATTATAAAGGAAATTAAAAGCCAATAAGGCACGAGCATAATTGGAGAAGAAAACATTAGAAATGAGATCAGAAACGACTTTATTAAAAGATTTAAGAGTGAAGAAACGAATGATCGTATTCTTCGGGAAAATCTTGACCTAATTCAAGCAGAAGTTTCACCTGAGGACAATGTAGAACTAACAAAAAATGTCTCCAATGAAGAAATAAAAAAAATTTGTCTTTGACATTGGTCCGGATAAATCTTCAGGTCTTGATGGCATAACAACTGAATTTTATCAAAAATATTGGGACATTGTTGGCCCCTCTGTCACCCAAGCTGTGAAAAGTTTTTTCCTGTCAGAGAAATTACTTAAACAGGTAAACCATACATTCATCTCTTTAATACCAAAATGTGACAATCATAGCTCAACAAACCACTACAGACCTATTAGTCTATGTTCTACAATCTATAAAATACTCTCTAAAATCCTAACAAATAGGTTAAAAACAACTATGGAAAAGCTTATTCACCCACTTCAGTGTGCCTTTGTTGCTAATCGTGCTATTCAAGATAATATCTTAATAGCCCATGAAATTTTCCACTCCTTTAAATCGAAACAAGGAACACAAGGATTTATAGCCTTAAAACTAGACATGGAAAAAGCATATAACAGAATCGAATGGAATTTCATCCTAAGTATTATGGAGAAATTCAGATTCCATGATAAATTTATCACTTGGATCAAAGAATGCATCAATACGGTAGCATTCTCCGTCCTAGTAAACAATGGCCCTACGGATATTTTTAAAAATACACGAGGGCTTCGATAGGGCGATCCCCTTTCACCTTTCCTGATTATTTTAGGATCTAAAATCCTCGCTAGAAAATTACAAAAAGCCTCGGATAGACCACGAAACCCTATTGGATTCCAACTCACAAAAAACGGAACTCGTAGCCCGTTCCCGGCCTTTGCCGATGATATTATGATTTTCTCAAAAGTGAAACAAAATAACTGTAAAGAAATTAAAAAATATTGTCGATGACTATTGTAAAATTTTTGGCCAATAGTGAACTATCATAAATCAGCTTTTCAAATAACGAAAAAAGTTCCAACTGCAAAAAAAAAAAAAAACCATCCAAGGCATTCTTACCATCACAAATATGATCTCACTTGAAAAATACATGGGTTGACCTATCATTAATGGCAGAGTTAATTTGAATACCTTTGCGGATCTCTTAGTCAGTACGCAACAACAATTAACCAAATGGAAAGTGAACTCTTTATCACAAGCAAGAAGAAGAACATTGATAAAATCAAACCTTGCATCAAGACCAAATTTTCTTATGCAAAGTTTCATGCTACCTACACAAACTCACAATGAGCTGGATAAGATTAACATATCTTTCTTCTGGAATAAAGAACCATCATTCCAACCACTAATTGGATGGGATAAAATTTGCAAACTAACACAACAAGGAGGCCTTGGACTAAGAAAATCGAAGGATATGAATAAAGCTTTACAATTTAAACTTCTTTGGAAAATCTTAGCTGAACCTAATAATTGTTGGGTAAAAATTATAAATGAAAAATATCTCAAAACACAACATATCCTACATTACGAAAGGAAAGGATGTTGTCCCTGGTAGTGGACAAAAATGGTTAAAATCCTGGATGAATTCAAGAAAGGCCTTATTTGTCAAGTAGGTAATGGTAGAACAATCAAATTTTGGACTGATAAATGGATATCAAATATCCCCTTGTGTGATAGATCTACAATCCCCCCAACCCAGAACAAAAATGAGTTAGTTGCAGATTTCATACTACCAAACAATATTTGGCATAAGGAAATGATTGAACAAATGTTACCAAGCGACATATCAAAACAAATCTTATCCATACCTTTACCTGTTAACAATATTCATGATATAATGTACTGGGAAGCCAATAGAAGTGGCTGGTTTTCCACAAAATCCGCTATGGATATGATAACCAAAAATAAATAATATACAGCACATGACACGTCATGGATTTGGAAACTTGATACTTATACTACGCCTCCGCTACATACACTACCATTTTCGCCCTTTCGCACTACATTTCTCTACGCAGAAACCTGGCGTACGCCAGGTTTCTGCGTAGAGAACGAAATATGGCCGTTTGAACTAGCCATTAGGGGTGATTTGAATTTTGGGCTCCTACGCAAATATATTGCGTACACAAGGATCTTGTGTAGCCCAACAGCTATAATTCCAACGGCCGGATTACCCCTCTATATATACTCAAACTCAATCATCCATTTTTTGCACACATTCGAATACAATCTTACCACAATGGAAAATACCGAAAACGATTATTGGAGTAGCGATGAAAAATATTTGAGCAGTGATGAAGAATTCAACCCCAACAATTTCGCGGTTAGTATTTCATAATTTGTAAAAGGATTGATATTTGCATTATATAGATATGTATGAATTAGTTATAGTAATATTGCATGCGATATTGTGAATTGGTTCATGTATATAGAGGAATAAAAGTATATATAGTTTGACTCGCGTTTTAGTTTTGTAATATTGTATGCGGTATTTTGATATTGCATGTGTAGTTAGAAATAATAGTTCTTTAAGTTTGGGATTGAGATATTGTTATGTCATTAAATGCAAATGAATAACATTAGTATTTACATTAATAGGGTAAAGATTATGGATCTGAATTTCGTACGAATCATGAGTTGGTTGATTGGGCTCAGAAGAGGGGCACATATTTGATGATGGTTCTAGTCATTCGCCGAAGTAATAAAAGATGTGTCAGTTTGACGTGCGAGCACTTTGGTGAATATAGATCGGGGAGAAAGAAAGGTAGTGAAGAAGATCTGAATGAGGCTGATGTGGTAATTTGTGAAACCAGATCGAAGAAGTCTGGGTACACATTTGAGTTGTACGGTCTTCGAATGAAAAAAAAGCCGGGAGTAGAGACTCAGAAATGGATCTTGAATGTGTTGAGCGGACAACACAACCATAAGCTTCCGACTACCTTCCTTGGGCATCCATACATGGGTCGAATGACCCCTGATGAGCAGTGCATTGTCAGGAGGTTTGGCGAGAGGTTCAATCCACCGAGTGTTATTGTTGCGGAGTTGAGAAGGTGCAACCCCGGAAATGTAACAAGTTTCCAACTATATACAAAAGATGCACTATGAGGATCGTGGGGAAATGACGGTCACCCAATGGACCCTAAATTTCTTCAAAGAAAGCAGGTACGAAGTGCATCCTCTGAGGAAGCGGTCTACGTCTGAGATCGATATCCTATTTTTCGCTCACCCTCACTCGTTGCACCTGTTGAAGTTGTTCACGTACGTGGTAGTTATTGACGCCACATACAAGACAAATAGGTATATAATGACCTTATGTTTATTACAATTTAATATAGTCGTAATATCCATGATCTAATATTGCTTATACTCTTTTGTTTTCTTACATTCATCCTTAGGTATAACATGCCTCTTGTGGAGATTGTCGGTTTTACATGCACTAACAAGACGTTCAACATCGCTTATGCATTTACGCGAGAGGAAGATGGTTTGCATTACAAATTCATAATGCGAAAGCTTTTGTATTTGTTTCAAGAGGCGGGAGTAATGCCGACTGCCATAATGACTGATCGAGAGAAGGCCCTCATCAATGCAATTCGGATAGTTTTCAAAGATCGGGGTAAATACCTTTTATGTTGGGTGCATATCAAACACAACATCGAGGCTTATGCTAATCCAATCTTGAAGGTTTCGAAAAGAGTCAGCGACTTTTGCGGCCAATGCTGGGGACTTTGGTGTTCAACCACAGAGGAAAGCTATGAAGAGAGGCTCCAAAAACTTAGGAAATCATGGAAGAGCGGCCTTGTTGGATACCTTGAGAAACAGTGGTTGAATCCTTACAAGGAAAACATAGTCAGAGCGTGGACAGAACATCATCTTCACTTCTTCACGAAGACTTCAAACAGGTATGTATCCCTTTTCATTTTCTGGGATGTTTATTGGGCCTAGGGCTCGGTGTCATACTTTCTTACTAGCACTATGATTTTTTTTTTTGATAGGGTTGGGGGTATGCATAAGGTGTTGTAGGATATTGTGGATTCTAGTGTTGGCGGTTTTAACAGGATGGCATTGAGGATCCACCATGCAATCGAAGGTCAAATCGGGCAGGTGAGGGCGAGCATGGAGATATCACGGGTCAAAAAACCAAATTGTTTTAACCAGGTGCCGCTAGAAATGAGAAGGGTGTTTATGAAGCTGTTCTACAAAGTGTCGGAAAGGGGCTTGAGGAAGTTGTTCGATATGTATAAGCAGCTAGAGATAGATGATTTCAACGAGGAGTGCGGCGATTACTGGATGAAAAAATGCCAAGGCTTGCCGTGCATCCATGAGATTGGGGAGGCTATTGTTGATAAGAGGCAGATCATGCCGAGTGAGATCCACTGCTTATGGAGGCAGCTGGAATGGGATAAGATTTATCGTGACGACACCATTGAGGAGCATGCAGCAATGTCTATTCCACAGCTGAGACTTGAGGAATTGTACAAGAAGGAGAAAGATGGGATCCTTGATAAATCCACGTTAGTGCAAGTCACTAACTCGTTCCATGACTTGGAGCATCCGCATGAATCTTTGTTGTTGGAGCCGACGGGTATCGTTGCCAAAGGAAGGCCGAAGGGTTCCACAAAGTATTCCACCAAGAGGGAGCCGAGCTTGTTTGAGCATAGAAGGGCCGAGTTAGAGGAGTATGAGAACGAGAAAGAGATAAAAAAAAAAGAGAAGGAGAATGAGAATGGGATGTAACCGTCCACCCGATCCTCTAGTGTAGTGATTGACGTTGTAAATAATATATATTATGTATGTATGTGTATCCAAGTATTTTCATGCTGCTGCTAGGAAAAGGCAATAGGAAGGATTATTGAAGAAATGGGTCAAAAACTGAAAAACTAGAAATTAGGCCCAAGTAGGCCCAATAGGAAGGATTGTTGAAGAAATGGGTCAAAAACTGAAAAACTAGAAATTAGGCCCAAGTAGGCCCAATAGGAAGGATTATTGAAGAAATGGGTCAAAAACTGAAAAACTAAAAATTAGGCCCAACTAGGCCCAATATGAAGGATTATTAAAGAAATGGGTCAAAAACTGATAAACTATAAATTAGGCCCAACTAGGCCCAATAGGAAGGATTATTGAAAAAATAGGTCAAAAACTAAAAAAAACTAGAAATTAGGCCCAATAGGAAAGATTATTGAAGAAATGGGTCAAAAACTGAAAAACTAGAAATTAGGCCCAATAGGAAGGATTATTGAAGAAATGAGTCAAAAACTAAAAAACTAGAAATTAGACTACTTTTGGGCACTTATCATAATTTATGAAAAGTGTTGGATGGCATTTTTGCTGCAAAACAAGAGTTTTGGGCACTTATTGTAATTTATGAAAAGTATTGGATGGCATTTTTGTCGCAAAACAAGAGTTTTGGCACTTATCGTAATTTATGAAAAGTGTTGGATGGCATTTTTGAAGCAAAACAAGAGTTCCGAGCACTTATCGTAATTTATGAAAAGTGTTGGATGGCATTTTGCCGCAAAACAAGAGTTTCAGGCACTTATCGTAATTTATGAAAAGTGTTGGATGATATTTTTGCCGCAAAACAAGAGTTTCGGGCATTTATCGTAATTTATGAAAAGTGTTGGATGACATTTTTGCCGCAAAACAAGAGTTTCGAGCACTTATCATAATTTATGAAAAGTATTGGATGGCATTTTTGCCGCAAAACAAGAGTTTCGGGCATTTATCATAATTTATGAAAAGTGTTGGAGGGCATTTTTGCCGCAAAATAAGAGTTCCGGGTACTTATCGTAATTTATAAAAAAAAACTATAATATATAAGTATATTCACATAAAATATAAAAGAAAACTATAATATATAAGCTTATATCACATGAAATATAAAAAAAAAACTATAATATATAAGTATATTTACATCAAATATAAAGACAAACTATATTATATAAGCATATTCACAAGAAATATAAAGAAAAACTATAGTATATAAGCTTATATCACATGAAATATAAAAAAATATATATAAGTATATTCACATAAAATATAAAGGAAAATTATAGTACATAAGCTTATATCACATGAAATATAAAGAAAAACTTTACTATATAAGTATATTCATATAAAATATAAAGAAAAACTATAGTATATAAGCATATTCACATGAAATATAAAGAAAAACTATAGTATATAAGCTTATATCACATGAAATATAAAGAAAAACTATAGTACATAAGTATATTCACATAAAATATAAAGGAAAACTATAGTATATATAAGCATATTCACATGAAATATAAAGGAAATGGGTCAAAAACTGAAAAAATCGAAATTAGGCCCAATAGAAATGATTATTGAAGAAATGTGTCAAAAACTAAAAAACTAAAAATTAGACTACTTCCAAGCCATTATCGTAAATTATGAAAAGTGTTGAATGACATTTTTGCCGCAAAATAAGAGTTTCGGGCACTTA
Organism: Rheum nobile; assembly: GCA_027886185.1. Lineage (NCBI taxonomy): Eukaryota > Viridiplantae > Streptophyta > Magnoliopsida > Caryophyllales > Polygonaceae > Rheum > Rheum nobile. Next base: position 5,859,211 of record WOAB01000506.1, on the reverse strand, counting down.
TCTTAATTTATGAAAAGTGTTGGATGGCATTTTTTTTCTTTGTCTTTTAAATATACATATATTATATAATAATATAATATAGTTTTTCGTTATACTAATATACTATAAACATTAACAAAATACCACAAACATCAACAAAATACCATAAACATCCACAAAATATCATATATGTAACGTAATAGTTTAGGTAATATACATATCGTAACGTAACTAGTCCTCGTCTGGCTGTCGTCCGCTACCAGATCCCTCCTCGTGAACCGAGTCGCGGAATCTCTGGGACGCACGTGGAATGGGAGGGGCCGAAGGCGTCACGTCACCCATTAGATACTCGATCCAACGGATTATCCGATCTGTAAGACGGGGAGGCGTATCGTCGTACTGGGCCAGATAAGTCGTCATCTCGCCGGCCACCAGCTGTGAGCGCTGTATTAAAAAAATACATCAGAATAAAGATAAATAAATTACCGTAAACATAAGAAATTGACATACCGTGACAGCGGAAGCCGGGGGAGGTGGAGGGACTGGAGGGACATGATCTACTGCATGTGGGTCATGTCTGGCGGACCGGAAATCCAAATATAGATGAGACATCTGGTCAATCCAATCGAGGTATGCATCGTCACAATCCCACGCGAAGGTGGACGTGATAAGACCATGCAGCTCGATCAGCGGCCTCGGGTCCGCATCCCACAGACAATGCTTATCCCCGTACTCCACTTTATACGACCGCAGCGCCGCATGTCGGACAACTTTACTCGGCTCCGGTGGCGCCTGCGGAATACACTGCCTGTACTCGAACTGGCGGAGGCAACGGTCGGGCATGTACGACTCTCGTACGCCAAAAAACTCGATGACGCCTCGATATAGCGACAGAGCGTACCTCGGATCGCTGAAGTTTAACTTTCCCCACGATTGCCACCGCACCTGAAATAAAATAACAACTAAGTCAGATGCCAATAAATAATCAAAAAATCCGAAATTCGAACGTAACGCTTTTTTATTACCTTTGAATACTTCATGGCGTCCCAAACCCGACGCAGGGAGATAAGGCGATCTGAGTCACTGCCCTGAGGAGCCTTTCTCCCGTCACGGGCTGCCGCCCGTGTATCCCCCATGTGCTCCAGGACACCAACACCCCAGGCATAACGGCCGGTGCGGTCGTGATCGAGGAGGAGCGACAGATATTTCGCCTTCACCTTCTGCCGTGACTTGTCTGGGAAGACGGTACTGCCCAATAGCATGAGCAAGTACATCGAAGCAATATGACGCTCGTTCATGAGATTAGTAACATTAACTTAATTATAAAATGTATAAAAAATACCCTAAAAATCCTAATATTAATAAAACTACAGATATATATACCTTTGGGCCGCTCGACATAATAAGTCACAACGATTCCTCAACGTTGAATTGATCGCAAAGCCGCCACCTGAAAAAAGAAATAAAACCAAATACGATTTATCAACAACATTTCAATTAAATAATATTAAATAAATGATAAATATGTATAAAAATTATTACTTGATGCCATCTGCGAGACGAGAGATACATCAATCCCAAGCATCTCCGATGCAACGACAAATATCTCGACGTCGGGCATATCAGATACCACCGACGTCCCATCGATGAGGATCTCCAAAATGTGGAAGACGTCGTGGAGTGTGATCGTGATCATCCCCCACGAAAAATGGAAGGAGTTCGTCTCCGGATGTCACCGCTCCACAAACGCCGATATCATCACGGGGTCCATCCGACGAAACTTCAGGGACCCCAGGGATGTGATGTCGCTCCGCTGCGCCAGCGGCCACCACGAATCCGGATCCTGCCTCTGGAACTGGGGGATCGCGGAGAAATGAGGGTGGCGGGTGTACGGCTTTAGTATCTTCCTCAACTGAAACCCAATACGTAACGGATCAGGATTAATTAAAATATTACATATTTTATTAATTTTTTTATTATTTAAATATCTGATAAAATACGTACCGGATCGGGATCCACAAGTGATAAGGGAGGGTCATGCGTAAGTCGCTCCGTATGTGTCCAAATAATGACAGCGACATGTGTCGGGTATGTCCCCAGGAGACTGCACGATCGGGGACCTCTTGGAATCCACGCCTCCTCCGGCGCACCCCCTCGGGACCCGCACCTGCCACGTGAGGAGGAGGGGCCACTGCCTCGGGAACGGGTCCCGCTGCCTCAGGAACGGGGGAGGGAGGCATATCGTCCTTCCCCAAGTCCTCGGCCGTCGAAACGGGAGGGGGCTCGATGCCCTCGGCGTAATCCCGCTCCAAGGCAAATGTCAATGCCTCCTCGTCGAATGTGTCGGCATCGTCGGCGTCAGGCATGGACGTGTCGCTACTATCGTCCTCAGGATCAGACATAGGTGCATCGTCTGGCTAGGCAGCATCCAGTCGCGGACCCAAATCTGTCGTACCTCCGTCGCCGCGTCGGGCCGATCCTGTAACCCGTCGCTATACCAATTGACGAGACCCTCTATACGGCTGTCGAACTGAATGCAACGACTGCTGTACCGCCTTTTTACGAATTTTGGAAAAAATATATTAAAAAAGTTACTAGAAATATTTGTTTTATATTGAATTACAAATTATTAACTATTTTTTTCATTTTTTCATTTCTACTTTTTTAAAAATTACAACATTTTCTCATTTGTTTTACTTTCATTTCATTTTCATTATATATGTTTTATATTGAATACAAATTACTTTCATTTCATTTTCATTAATATTGAATTAATTAGAATGATTTCAATTGTTATAAAACATTTTCAATGAATTAATTCAATACATATTTATTGATTTACTTTTTAGATTACGAACGTCGAATTAAATCCAAACATTTATATTTATTAAATATTAAAATAAAATACCAAAAAATACATACTATCATTGCATGAATTGATAGAACTAAATGTATATCTAAAAAATTCAATAATATTTGAAATAGATCTAATGGAAATTTATAAGTGCATATCTATAGATATTATTCTATTTAATTCAATGTAATATAAACATTTCAGGCATATTCAATCCAAATTCATTGTATAATCTAAACATTTCTATTTATAATAGTTCTAACATAATTAACGTCTAATGAAAGTCCAAATGTAAATTATAATTTCAACCCAAATAATTATACAAATTTAATTTACCTGTCGCAAACCTCCTCCTCGTCCTGTCCCGACAAGCGTCTCGTCTGGAGTCGAAGTGGACGCTCCACGGCCACGAGTACGAATGCCACCGGTCCGACGCCCTCGAACGTCGGCGTCCTCCACCACCGAGCCGCCACCACCAGCCGCACCGCCACCACCCTGGACTTCGCTGCCATCACCAGCCGCGGCCGCCACCTCCTGCTCCACCGTCGCGCCACCACCATCTGTGGTCGCCGCTCCACCAGCCGCATCGCCACCTTCAGCAGCACCGCCACCACCCTGGACTTCGCTGCCACCACGAGCCGCGGCCGCCACCTCCTGCTCCACCATTGCGCCACCACCATCCGCGGTCGCCGCTCTACCACCACAGCTCGGGGAGCTCATTTTTTGGGTAATTTAGATGGAAAGAGAAAGATTGAGAAAGGGAGGAAGAACAGAGGAGGAAGAGAGAGGGGAGACGCTAGAAGACGAAGAAAGAAAAGAGAAGGATCGACCGCCGCCGCCGGAGGAAGAGAGGAAGAAGAAGGAGAAAGAAAAGAAGAAGGCCTCGCACGGGTGATTTAACCTAATTAGCGTACGCAAGATTCTGGCATATGCCAGAATCTTGCGTATCGCTTTTTTATTTTTATTTTTAAAAATACTCCTACACCAGTATCTTGCATACTGGCGTAGAGGTTTTATATATATTTTTTTTAAAGTTAATACGTATTTTGTTGGAATTTGCCTTTTGCAGTTGTATTTGGCATATGCAAAAAATGTTGCGTAGAATTTTATAGTGTGAAAGTTAATAAAACGTAGTGTATATAGAAGCTGTCTTATCCTAAGGTTAAAATTTTTCTGTGGAAAATTATGAAAAATGTTCTTCCAACTAAACAAAGATTAGCTGAAAAAGGAGTTGCACTTCCTTAGGGATGTGTTTGCTGTAATGCACAAACTGAAGACTCTAACCATCTACTATTTCAATGCAACCATACCATGAAAACAATCAAAAAAGTTAATACCAAAACTTACAAATTGATCAGAGACCTGAATATAGGAACAAAAAACACATATGAAATAATGGAGGAAGTCTGTAACAATACAGATCGATCGCAATTTGTGGAACTAACAGTCTCTTGGTGGAGAATCTAGTTCTATAGAAACCAACAAAGCTTTAGAAGAACAAACACTAATACTGACATTATTAAGGATGTACCATTCTATATTAAAAACCAAATTCATTTTTTTGGAAAAAACAAAGCACTAGAACCAGGATTGTATGGCATATCAGAAAAAAAAAAAAAAAAGGAAAACAAGAACAAAAGTGGATGACTAAAAAAGAAATGGAAAAAACCAGCAGAAAATATCATAAAAATTAATATTGATGGATCTACCAAGACTAATTGAGAATCTAGCTATGGTTTCATTTTTCGAAATAATAAAGGTGATCGTATTTTTCTATTTGGTGACAAATGTGGAATTTCAACCTCTTTAAGAACGGAAACACTTGCAGTTAGAAATGCTCTGGTTAAGCCTATGAACTAGGTCTAACAAATATTGAAATAGAATGTGATAATCTTACTATCGTAAATGTCCTAAATAAGATCTGGCACTGTCCTTGGGATATTGAAATGTTACTTTCGGATATCCGTTGTCTGTTACAACTTTTTTCTACGGTGCAGATCTGCCATGTCTTCCGGGATTCAAACGTTATGGCTGACTACATTGCAAAGATGGGCTAACGAAGTTCCTTGAAAGATATTCAAGTCAATTTAGAACTTTGAATTCTCATCCGAAAGGATGCTATAGACTGAGAAATCGATTCTTCTGTGATTTCCTGTCTAATTTTTACCTTATTAAAAATATATATATATATATATATATTCCTTCGTAACAAAGCATGTATATAAGAATATATTTTTTGGTCAAAAGAACATATATGAATACATGATCATAACAGCTTAGAGTGAAGATTAAGTGAAAATGGACATATTATAAAATTGTATGCACATATAAAAAGTTTTTTTTCTATAATTTATACGTAGAAACACTTGTTTTTATATGTATACACAGTTATTAATATATGCACTTATTATAAAAATTGTATGCACTTATGAAAATTATATGTGTCACATAAAAAAATTAGAATCAGGTGAATATATGATAAGAAAGTATATGAAGACATTATAAAAGCATATATACATATTAAAAAGTATATAAAACACATTTATAATAAACATATGTAACATAATAAGTAGCTTCATACATTTTTAATTAACTTATGTATGTATAGGGTTTCTACATATGTATTCATATTGTTCTCACCTTTACACCTGAACGGCCGTCCGCACCAGAACTTTTTCCATCCCAATAACTTAGGAAATTGATCATATGAAAATGATTATTAACATGAGAAGTGATCAAGAATGTCTCATAACCCTTGGATGGAGGAGAAACCAAGAGTTATAATTAGACTTTCATAAACAGGCATATGACATCATTTAGAAAGTTTGGTTAAACCAGTTTATGGCGGCCGGTGTTGACCGGCCAACCATTGTTTTGGGCAAATTGTTTTTTGGCGCGTCCACCTTAGATCGAATATGCACATATTTTGGCATGTGTGTGCATCAAAATTGACCGTATGTTCACAAGTTTTGACCGACCATTTTTTCAATGGGATTTTTTTCTTCACCAGAGATAAAATGTACATATGTCTTAACTTGTGTAAGCATATATAGATATTGTGTGGGCACACGTTTTTATGATAATGTTGTGTACGAGTTTTAAACTATGTATGCATGACTTGTGAAATGCATATGTTTATGTTTATGTCTATATGTGCATGCATAATGACTTGTATGTTCATTTAACTAGTTAATTTTTGTGTCAGGTACGAGTTTTTACGTCATATATATTGAATAATTTTTTTTAATAATTATTGAAATTAATTTATGTATTAAAAAATATATCTAGGTAATATTGATATCAAAATCATATTCGGATCATAATTTTGTATCTCAATCATCCATATAATTAGAAAATTTTGGATTTTTATATAATTAGGAAGTTTTAGAACTGTAATCTTTGTGATTGACTTGTAATCTTTGTGCTCGATTTGTATTTAAATTAGGAAAAAATTAGTGACAGGTTTAGGATAATAATCTCTGATTTATAATTAAATTTAGTTTAAAAAATTGAAAAAGGCAGAAAATGACATATGACAGTTTTATTGAGAGAGTGACATGTGACGTAATTGGGTTCTAGTTTAGTGTATATATATAGTAGATTTGTACTAGGTGTGCATATACCGTGTTTGTAGTAAAATGAGAACGAGTTAAACTGTGTGTGCATGAACTTTGAAGTGCATACGTTTTTTGCATATATGTGCACATAAATTAGTCTACATGTGCATCTAATTTTGTACTAGATGTGCATTTTATTTAATTTTTGCATGCATCAGTTTTTTAAAATATGTGCATGACTTTTTGCCTGAATGTACATGCAAAATTGGCCTAAATGTGTATAACTTTTTCAGTGGATGTGCATAAAAAATAGGCCGAAGAGAAACAAATTAGGCGCAAAAAAAAATTGACTCGGTTTGATGTGTATAAAATCTTGTGTGAATTTGCATACAAATTAGTCTAAATATGTATAAATTGTGTACTAGATATGTATAACTTTCGGTTATATGGCCAAGTCAAACCATTTAAATCAAATACGTAAATGAAAGTCTATTTTATATTCATATTAAAAAAATGAAGGTTTAATCTTATTATACGTATGAAAAACCATTCTCGTATCATCAACCCTAATATGAAAAACCATTAAGTAATATCAAATTATGTTTAACATATATAGAACTTTTAGAAATGTTTACTGATAATTTATTTAGGGTCAGTCTATATGCAAACGAAACGCCGTCTATATGCAAACTGTTTTGTGCGTTAAGGCTAAACGTACATGCTGGTACGTTTAGGCTTAACGTACAAGGGACAAAACTGGAATAAAAGTGGAAAAAATATCCAGAATGGCACTGTAGCTGTGTGTTAATCCTTAACGTATGGCATTGTAGCTGTGCGTTAAGGCTTAACGCACATACAAAAAAATAAAAATAAAATTGCCCCATAATCATGTAGAGAATTTCAATACGAGTCCGTACATCGTTTGCCCCTCCAAAAGCCCAAAAAACAAAGTCTTCCTACCCATTTTTTTTACAATTTGGTGTCCGGCATATAGCGCATTGTAGTGATTTTTTTTGGTTTTTTTTTGCATTTTTCTACTATAATTTTGTATAAATTTTAATACGAGTCCGTACATATAAAATATAATGAAATACTATAGTATATAAGTGTAACTATATGAAAAATAATAAAATTCTATAGTATATAAGTCTAAGTATACTAGATTTAATGAAATACTATAGTATATAAGCGTAACTATATGAAATATAATATAATACTATAGTACATAAGTATAACTATATGAAATTTAATGAAATACTATAGTATGTAAGTCTAAGTATACTATATTTAATGAAATACTATAGTATATAAGTCTAAGTATACTAGACTTATATACTATAGTATACTAGATTTAATGAAATACTATAGTATTTCATTAAATCTAGTATACTTAGACTTATATACTATAGTATTTCATTATATTTTATATAGTTACACTTATGTACTATAGTATTTCATATAGTTACACTTATGTACTATAATATTTCATTAAATCTAGTATACTTAGACTTATATACTATAGTATTTTATTATATTTTATATAGTTACACTTATGTACTATAGTATTTCATTACATCTAGTATACTTAGACTTATATACTATAGTATTTTATTAAATTTCATATAATTAAACTTATGTACTATAGTATTTCATTATATTTCATATAGTTACGCTTATATATTATAGTGTTTCATTAAATCTAGTATACTTAGACTTATATACTATAATATTTCATTAAATTTCATATAATTACACTTATGTACTATAATATTTCATTAAATTTCATATAGTTACACTTATGTACTATAGTATTTTATTATATTTCATATAGTTATACTTATGTACTATAGTATTTCATTAAATCTAGTATACTTAGACTTATATATTATAGTGTTTCATTAAATCTAGTATACTTAGACTTATATACTATAGTATTTCATTAAATTTCATATAGTTACACTTATGTACTATAGTATTTCATTAAATTTCATATAGTTACACTTATGTACTATAGTATTTTATTATTTTTCATATAGTTACGCTTATGTACTATAGTATTCCATTAAATCTAGTATACCTAGACTTATATATTATAGTGTTTCATTAAATTTAGTATACTTAGACTTATATACTATAGTATTTCATTATATTTCATATAGTTACACTTATATACTATAGTATTTCATTAAATTTCATATAATTACACTTATGTACTATAGTATTTCATAAAATCTAGTATACTTAGACTTGTAAACTATAGTATTTCATTATATTTCATATAGTTACACTTATATACTATAGTATTTCATTATATTTCATATAGTCACACTTATGTACTATAGTATTTCATTGTATTTCATATAGTTACGCTTATGTACTATAGTATTTCATTAAATTTCATATAGTTACACATATGTATTATAGTATTTCATTAAATTTCATATAGTTACACATATGTATTATAGTATTTCATTATATTTCATATAGTTACGCTTATGTACTATAGTATTTCATTAAATTTCATATAGTTACACTTATAAACTATAGTATTTCATTATATTTCATATAGTTACACTTATATACTATAGTATTTTATTATATTTCATATAGTTACACTTATGTACTATAGTATTTCATGAAATCTAGTATACTTAGACTTATAAACTATAGTATTTCATTATATTTCATATAGTTACACTTATATACTATAATGATTCATTATATTTCATATAGTCACACTTATGTACTATAGTATTTCATTGTATTTCATATAGTTACGCTTATGTACTATAGTATTTCATTATATTTCATATAGTTACACTTATGTACTATAGTATTTCATGAAATCTAGTATACTTAGACTTATAAACTATAGTATTTCATTATATTTCATATAGTTAAACTTATATACTATAGTATTTCATTATATTTCATATAGTCACACTTATGTACTATAGTATTTCATGAAATCTAGTATACTTAGACTTATGTACTATAGTATTTCATTATATTTCATATAGTCACACTTATGTACTATAGTATTTCATTATATTTCATATAGTTACGATTATGTACTATAGTATTTCATTAAATCTAGTATACCTAGACTTATATATTATAGTGTTTCATTAAATTTAGTATACTTACCCCACTCTCCGTCCATTAGATCTGGGCCAATTCGATATCCATCTCCGTCCAACAGGTACCACCTGTGATACCCCGTAATTCTGTAAGGATTATTTTGGGAATTTTTGGAATTTTCCCGAGTACCCGTTGTGTACGTCGGATTTAATTCAGGTAGCTTGAGACATTCTATAATGTGCTCTGTATCTGTAATATTTTTCTCAGTGAAATAATATACAGATAACATGCCTTGGATTTTAATTGTCGTTCGCGTACGATAATTTTTATCCCGGCTTAATGTCATGATCGTTCAAGGCTAAACGGGCGGGAAAAAGGTGTCACGGCGACCGCCGTAAAGTCGCGGCGACCGCCGTAGTGAGACCCAAGAACGGCGACCGCCGTAAAGTCACGGCGTCCGCCGTCCCAGTGCTCGAGGAGGCATCTGGTGTGCCAGGCCGCGGCGACCGTCGTAAATTACGGCGCCCGCCGTAATTGCCACCTTTGTTATCCGGCGGTCCTTGCCTATTGGTCGCCGGCGCGACTTCTGGCGAGCGCCGAACTAGCTCTAGGCCCTCTTGCTTTTGAACTCCAGATGCTTGGCTATAAAAGGGGGTGTTGGGGGAAAGGTTTTGAGCCATCCCAGCACCAAATCTCTGCCAAAATTCGTCTCGTCGGAGTTGTGCCCTTCGCCGGAATTTCTGAAGCCCTCGTCGGTGTCGTTTGGTGGTGTTTCCAGCAGCCCTTTTAAAGCCTCTTGGTTGCCTTTGGAGGTCAGAAACCAAGCAAGGCGGAAAGGGGTCGAAACGCGCTTTGTTTTGGTGAGATTTCTCTCGTCTCTGTCGACCGTGTTCTTCACGGCGACCGCCGTGATGAATGCGGCGACCACCGCCAAGAACGGCGACCGCCACCAGTGCCCAGAATGCCTTCGTGGCTTTGGCTTGGTTGGTTGTCGTCGTGGCGTCGTTCCTTTCGATTTCTTTCGTCTTTCCTTAGATTCGTACTAGTTTATGTTGGATCTAACTTAGGGTTTCCTTATGGGTCGACTCGAAGGTCGTTGTGCTGTCGGAGCTATACCTGTGTCGAGCCCGGAATCCCGTTGTCTCTGCTTTGTTCCAGATCTGTGGACTAAGGCAAGTGGCGGTTCGCTCTTGCTCATCGTTCCATATTTACATTAATTATCAGTTGTTTATCTGTATTTAATTAATTTGGAATGATTATCTGTGTTTGTCTGGAAAAAGAAGGTTTTATAAACTGTTTTGGAAAATCATATAATAGGTTGTATATCTGCTAGAACGACGCTATTATATGTGATCGCCTTCCGGGCATTTATGTGGATTAATAGGAAAACTAATCCAAGTAAGGATTAGCTGTTTCTATTATCTCTATGTTTAAGTCGTTTGCCTCGATGGATTTAATGTGAATAATTGTTGTGTTAGACTGTTTAGTTAACACGAGTGTTCGTAGGAACGCTAATCCAAGTAAGGATTAGTCGTTTCTTTATAACTTAATGTGCATAGGAACGCTAATCCAAGTAAGGATTAGTCGTTTCTTTATAATTTAATATTCGTGGGAACGCTAATCAAAATAAGGATTTGTCGTTTCTTTAAATCATAATATTCCTCGGGGTTATTGCCGAATAATTTAAGGGTCATGACCTATGCTTCTTATCCACATGTAAGGATCTGAAGTGTTTTAAGCGCCTTGCAAGCGCCAGTGGATGAGCTTAATTGCAGTCCTGTGTTTTAAGCACTTAGCTAGTGCATTGGGGTGGACGTAACTGTCACCTTGTAAAATAAACTGTAAGCGTTGTGGCAGTGCAATCAGGGTGAACGTAAGATCACCCGGTGTCATCATAACTTCCGTGTTCTCGGAATAATATTAAAAGCCTCAACTGTGTGTGTGTTGTCAATTAATAAGATAAGTACAGTTAAGCACATAATTAAACTGTAAGCACTGTAGTGCAATCAGGGTGAACGTAAGGTCACCCGGTGTAATAATAACGCCGTTGTTGCTCGGCATAATAATGTTAAGTCCCGCGTGTGTGTTGTGTGTGTTTTAATTTGGGTTGACATAATTGTCACCCTGTGATTTAAGCCTTGTTGTCGCTCTTAATAACATTAACGTGTTTCAGTAATGTGTGTTTTGTAATTAAATAAGATATGTGCCCGAGTGCACATGATTAATAAACCTTGGGCGAGTAGTACAGCTAAGTAATAGTGCAGCTAGGAAAGCTCGTCTTGACTTTTGATCAGAGTACGTTGTCTTTCCAATCTGGATTCGCTGTATGCGATGAGGTTGGTCGTGAACCGAAACATCTCAGTCAACTTTTAAATCATTGTTGTTTGATTCTGTTAAACATTCAAGATTTGTCATATTTTCCTTAAAGACTCAATCTATTGGAGTCTCTTTTCGAGTCGATTTCTGTGAAGATGAAGTCTTCCAGAATCTTCTCTCATGCATACCTCTTATTGTTATTCCGTGAAAGTGCCGGGTTATGTATCGTCCATTCGGTTATTATTCGAGGGACAATGATAGTAAACGGTTACGATCACTCGAACCACTCTGCTTTTTACCCTTGCTAGTCTATTCAAGTAGACTAACCCACGAACTTTGTTCTCCGCATGTGGGCTGGTGTCATCCGTTCGATTCGGCACATCAGATGGAGTGTAGATGAGAAGACTAGACGGACTATGGAGTCGACGGTGGTTTTCCGACGTTTTTAATAATTTCTTTTAATCAGGTTGAGATTCTTGGGCAGGTGATCATTACGATCACAACCTTTTTTGTATTATCTTTTAAAAGTCTTCCGCTGTGCCTTGTTTAAGATTTCCGTTGTAATTTATTTAAACTCTGTGTTTGTCCTATTCGGGATTGGGATGTAATCCCGGGACTCGTGTTTTATATGAATAAAGTTATCATTTTGTATCATTGTAATTCATGATTTGTATTTAAACGGTAAAGCCTTGGGTGATCTCGGTAAGGAACACTGGGGTCACTGGCGGTAATACCTTTCCAAAAGGGTTAAGTTTTAGGGGTGTTACAGTTGTGGTATCAGAGCCAAAGGTTGTTTTAAAACGGGTTTGAGATTTTATAAATCATTTATCCGTTCTTGAAAATGCTTTAAGAAGGGCTCTGAATTTTTTTTTAAAGGGAAAAGAGTTTGAAAACACCGTTCATAGTCATGTCTTCTATATGGTCTGATATAGTAAGCTTGTTTCTATATCTAGAAAGACTAATTCCTTCCCCGTTACCCCGTATGATATGGGTGCATTCTGTTCTCTTCAGAAGAACCGGGAAAAGCCAAGGTGGTTTCGCTATACCCAATAAGGCTTGAATTCCCCGTTCTCTCGTTTTGAGTTAAGGTTGTAGAACCTAGTAACTCGGTTTGAGTTCATCAATAGAAATTACCAAGTTGATCTATTCTAAGTTGATTTTATTACAATAAGTATATCAGAAAGATACTAATGTGATAAAATCCTTGGAATTTGATCGGTAAACAGATGGTGAACACAAGGAACGTTATCCGTACTGGTGCTGGGCCGAGTAATGACCCCAGACCAAATGCAAGGAATGTTGCAGACCCAACAGGAGAGCGTGAAGTTGCTTCTAATAATAACCAGGGAGGCAATGGTCAAGCTCAGGCCAACGCTCCGATGTTGTTTGATGCTACAGCAGTGGAGGCAATTCGAGAAATTGTCATGTAGGCCATCACAGATGTTATGCGACCAGTTGCACCACAAGCACAAGGTGGTCCAGTTCCTCATGCTACTCCTGAAGTCGAGGAGTCAGTGGAGCAAGTACCCCAGATCAATGTTGTCAGAAACAGAGGAACTTACGGGCAAGCATTAAAAGCCATGAGTTCAATGAGGCCTGACAGCTATGACGGTACTGGAGAACCAGTCAGGGTGACATATTGGTTCTCGCATATGGAGCATTTGCTCCGGAACATTAATTGCACTGAGGCTGGGAAAGTGCACATCGCATCTCTTCAACTCAAGGATGTGGCTAGCGAATGGTGGGAGAGCACCGGTCTGGCTGATCATCTCGAGCTGAATTGGAGCATGTTCAAAACCAAGATGACCGACCGTTTCTTTTTCCGAGCTATGAGGGAGGAGAAGCATAAGGAATTTCTGTACCCGCAGACTGATGGGTTAAAGGTGACTGAGCTCGCAGCTAAGTTCAATCACCTGATGCAGTACGCTGGACCTGAGGTGTCAACCGAGGAGCAGAAGATCTGGTACTTCCATGGATGGATGAATCCAGAGATCAAGCCTCTAATGTTGCGACATGGTTGTTCTACGTTAGAACAATATGTTGATGCAGCCTATAAGACAGTGGTCACATTGGAGGAGTCTGCCCTTAAGAGGGAGAAGCAAGTTAAGGGAAAGGGTGGGCAACGGGATCGCCAGGTTGGTTCATTCAAACGACCGGCATCGCCTACCAAGTTTGAAAGGTCTGGTCGTGCTAAGACCGAGACAACTCAGTCAGACTCTGCCAGAGGCTCAGGTTGGAGCGGCGGAGCGATTCATTGCCACAATTGTGGTGAAGTGGGGCATAAAAGTTTTGTTTGCCAAAAGGACAAGAGGATGTGTCATAATTGTGGAAGGGAAGGCCACATAAGAACATACTACAGACTGAAGGGTCAGGGACCAATGCAGTCTTATCAGGCGTCAAATGTTGGAGGTGGACAGAACCCAAGGCCAGTGGTATCCACTCCTGAGCAGTCTATGGCTCGTAATAAAGGCAAAGCGCCTATGGGGTCTTCAGGCCAAGGGCAACGACTCTTCATAATGAGTCAAGCCAACGGAGAAGAACCCTGATCCATTAAGTTGTATTTGTGTTAAAACTTTCTTTAAGATTAAGGAGTAACGACGTATGTTGGTAATCTCCGTGGTATTAAGATCTGCCTGATCGACTTTTGTCAATTAATGTAATGTTTAATGTTAATGAAGTGTTTTCGTGTTTTGGAAAATTTCAGAATGTGTTATCATTGCGAATTAGTTGTTCATACGAAACCTCGTAAGTGTCAAGAACAGCTTATGCCAAGTAAGGATAAGGACTGTCGGACTTATGGTGGTGAAGTTTTGTGGACAACTTAGATGTTCGTTCCCTGTGTGGTTAATCCCAAGGTCGACTCTGTTGTTTAAATCTAAATCCACTCCTAAGATTCTTCTTCATACATAGAGTATGTCATCTACAAGGCTAGGTGCAACTCTTTGAGGAAGATTAAGTTGTGGAGTTGTTATGCTAAGAAGAAAGGTTGCAGTTAAGGATATGTTGATGATCCCGATGTATTAAAGATTCGGTAAGGAGAATTGTCTATATACATCTAAGGAGTATTGTGGTAAGCGTTATCTCATACGCTAAGTTCTTCCGAGATTTCTTAAGGAAAGGGAATGAACTTGTAGTGTTTTGTTCGGAGAGATCAGGAGATATCTCTCATGCGTAAGTTTGTGCCATGAGCATTAAGGCGGATGAATCATTTTCAGAATGATATCCTAAGGAATTAAGAATAATATCTCATGTGATCCATTTCAAGGATGAAGTGATTAAGGATGTAGGATCCAGGTGGTAAGATTGGTGTTGAGGTAGTATCCTCATTGACTTAATGCAAGTTTCGGGGTCGAAACTTCTTTTAAGAGGGAGGTGATGTGATACCCCGTAATTCTGTAAGGATTATTTTGGGAATTTTTGGAATTTTCCCGAGTACCCGTTGTGTACGTCGGATTTAATTCAGGTAGCTTGAGACATTCTGTAATGTGCTCTGTATCTGTAATATTTTTCTCAGTGAAATAATATACAGATAACATGCCTTGGATTTTAATTGTCGTTCGCGTACAATAATTTTTATCCCGGCTTAATGTCATGATCGTTCAAGGCTGAACGGGCGGGAAAAAGGTGTCACGGCGACCGCCATAGTGAGACCCAAGAACGGAGACCTCCGTAAAGTCACGGCGCCCGCCGTCCCAGTGCTCGAGGAGGCAGCTGGTGTGCCAGGCCGCGGCGACCACCGTAAATTACGGCGCCCGCCGTAATTGCCACCTTCGTTATCCGGCGGTCCTTGCATGTTGGTCGCCGGCGCGACTTCTGGCGAGCGCCGAACTAGCTCTAGGCCCTCTTGCTTTTGAACTCCAGATGCTTGACTATAAAAGGGGGTGTTGGGGGAAAGGTTTTGAGCCATCCCAGCACCAAATCTCTGCCAAAATTCGTCTCGCCGGAGTTGTGCCCTTCGCCGGAATTTCTGAAGCCCTCGTCGGTGTCGTTTGGTGGTGTTTCCAGCAGCCCTTTTGAAGCCTCTTGGTTGCCTTTGGAGGTCAGAAACCAAGTAAGGCGGAAAGGGGTCGAAACGCGCTTTGTTTTGGTGAGATTTCTCTCGTCTCTGTCGACCGTGTTCTTCACGGCGACCGCCGTGATGAATGCGGCGACCGCCGCCAGTGCCCAGAATGCCTTCGTGGCTTTGGCTTGGTTGGTTGTCGTCGTGGCGTCGTTCCTTTCGATTTCTTTCGTCTTTCCTTAGATTCATACTAGTTTATGTCGGATCTAACTTAGGGTTTCCTTTTGGGTCGACTCGAAGGTCGTTGTGCTATCGGAGCTATACCTGTGTCGAGCCCGAAATCCCGTTGTCTCTGCTTTGTTCCAGATCTGCGGACTAAGGCAAGTGGCGGTTCGCTCTTGCTCATCGTTCCATATTTACATTAATTATCAGCTGTTTATCTGAGTAATTAATTTGGAATTATTATCTGTGTTTGTCTGGAAAAAGAAGGTTTTATAAACTGTTTTGGAAAATCATATAATAGGTTGTATATCTGCTAGAACGACGCTATTATCTGTGATCGCCTTCCGGGCATTTATGTGGATTAATAGGAAAACTAATCCAAGTAAGGATTAGCTGTTTCTATTATCTCTATGTTTAAGTCGTTTGCCTCGATGGCTTTAATGTGAATAATTGTTGTGTTAGACTGTTTAGTTAACACGAGTGTTCGTAGAAACGCTAATCCAAGTAAGGATTAGTCGTTTCTTTATAACTTAATGTGCATAGGAACGTTAATCCAAGTAAGGATTAGTCGTTTCTTTATAATTTAATATTCGTGGGAACGCTAATCCAAGTAAGGATTTGTCGTTTCTTTAAATCATAATATTCCTCGGGGTTATTGCCGAATAATTTAAGGGACATGACCTATGCTTCTTATCCACATGTAAGGATCTGAAGTGTTTTAAGCGCCTTGCAAGCGCCAGTGGATGAGCTTAATTGCAGTCCTGTGTTTTAAGCACTTAGCTAGTGCATTGGGGTGGACGTAACTGTCACCCTGTAAAATAAACTGTAAGCGTTGTGGCAGTGCAATCAGGGTGAACGTAAGATCACCCGGTGTCATCATAACTTCCGTGTTCTCGGAATAATATTAAAAGCCTCAACTGTGTGTGTGTGTGTTGTCATTTAATAAGATAAGTGCAGTTAAGCACATAATTAAACTGTAAGCACTGTAGTGCAATCAGGGTGAACGTAAGGTCACCCGGTGTAATAATAACGCCGTTGTTGCTCGGCATAATAATGTTAAGTCACGCGTGTGTGTTGTGTGTGTTTTAATTTGGGTTGACATAATTGTCACCCTGTGATTTAAACCTTGTTGTCGCTCTTAATAACATTAACGTGTTTCAGTAATGTGTGTTTTGTAATTAAATAAGATATGTGCCCGAGTGCACATGATTAATAAACCTTGGGCGAGTAGTGCAACTAAGTAATAGTGCAGCTAGGAAAGCTCGTCTTGACTTTTGATCAGAGTACGTTGTCTTTCCAATCTGGATTCGTTGTATGCGATGAGGTTGGTCGTGAACCGAAACATCTCAGTCAACTTTTAAATCATTGTTGTTTGATTTTGTTAAACATTCAAGATTTGTCATATTTTCCTTAAAGACTCAATCTCTTGGAGTCTCTTTTCGAGTCGATTTCTGTAAAGATGAAGTCTTCCAGAATCTTCTCTCATGCATACCTCTTATTGTTATTCTGTGAAAGTGCCGGGTTATGTATCGTCCCTTCGGTTATTATTCGAGGGACAATGATAGTAAACGGTTACGATCACTCGAACCACTCTGCTTTTTACCCTTGCTAGTCTATTCAAGTAGACTAACCTACGAACTTTGTTCTCCGCATGTGGGCTGGTGTCATCCGTTCGATTCGGCACATCAGATGGAGTGTAGATGAGAAGACTAGAAGGACTATGGTGTCGATGGTGGTTTTCCGACGTTTTTAATAATTTCTTTTAATCAGGTTGAGATTCTTGGGCAGGTGATAATTACGATCACAACCCTTTTTGTATTATCTTTTAAAAGTCTTCCGTTGTGCCTTGTTTAAGATTTCCGTTGTAATTTATTTAAACTCTGTGTTTGTCCTATTCGGGATTGGGATGTAATCCCGGGACTCGTGTTTTATATGAATAAAGTTATCATTTTGTATCATTGTAATTCATGATTTGTATTTAAACGGTAAAGCCTTGGGTGATCTCGGTAAGGAACACTCGGGTCACTAGCGGTAATACATTTCCAAAAGTGTTAAGTTTTGGGGGTGTTACACCACCCTACCCCACTCTCCGTCCATTAGATCGTTAACGTAATTACAGATTTAAGCCGGACTTTTTATTTTCATTCAATTTCTCCACAACTTCAAAACTTGGGTATTTATGGAAAGAGAATTTCGGTTTTTAGCTTTATGGAAATTGGACGATATCTGGGCCAATTCGATATCGTTTTAGGTCAAACTTTATATGATTTTGAAGCTCTTCCCGAGACATTTCCAACCCCTATAAATAGGGCACCTTTCAATGAGTTTTCGGTATCCAATTTAATCCCAAAAGCTCAAGAACCCTAGCTCCGCGGCCGTGTCTGTTCATCGAAGAAATTCGTCGACCACCGTCCACCGTTGGAGTCGCCGCTACCACCAAAAGTTGTGTCTGGAAGTTAGCTTCCAAAGCCCCAAGCTCTCACCGCCGATTACCCACCTCCGGTCGCCGCATTAGCCAGAATTTTATATGTCCGTTTTTTGGGCTTTTGGAGGGGCAAACGATGTCCGTTTTGGACGAATTTTATATGTACGGACTCGTATTGAAATTATCTACATGATTATGGGGCAAACATTTTTTTTTTTGTATGTGCGTTAAGCCTTAACGCACAGCTACAGTGCCATACGTTAAGGCTTAACGCACAGATACAGTGTCATTTTGGGCTTGTCTCCCTTGGCCCATTTCAACCTGTGCGTTATGCCTTAACGCACAGGTGATACCCCCGAATTTCCAAAAATGCCTCTTCTGTCCCTTGTGCGTTAAGACATATCGCACCCCACCCGTACGTTAAAGCTTAATGCATATTTTGGTTTGCATTTAAACAATTTTTCGTGTGTATATATCTTTTTCCTTTATTTATACTATAATAGTTAATGTGACTCAACTCCCAATGGCGGACAGAGGTGGGGTCCAATGGGGGCTGTAGCCCCCATTGGGTATATATATATATTTTTTTTTGGATATTTTTAAATATTTTTTTATTTTTTTCTTAAATTTTTTTGTAAAAGTTTTCAAAATAATATATATTTTTCAATTTTTATATAAGATTTCTTATGCATAATCCTAAAAAATACAAATAAAACACAAATTCTTCAATAAAATTGCAATACTTTCTTTATATCTATCCTTATTTGTGTTAATTTTTTTAAAATTTAGGGTTTATAGATTTGTAAATTTTAAAATCATTTTTTATACAAATTGTTGAAATTACACAGTAAAAGTAGTATGTGATGAAATTTGTTTTAGATTTGTGTAATTTTTTGATCAATTTTAAATAAAATTTCATTTGGGGTTCGAATATAGTGTTTGTTGCCTGAAATTAAATTTGTCTGTGTAAGTTAGACATTAGATTTAAATAGATAATAGACTTTGAAATTAAGATTTTATTTAAGATAAATGATACATTTTTTTCTTTTTCAGAATTTTAACCCCTATTAAACTAAAATAATGCATCCGCCCATGTCAACTCCAAATGTCTCAAGTGTTGAAATTTAGAGTTTGTTTGTCTCATTATAATTATAAAAACTTTTTCTAAGGAGCTTGTTTAGCAAAAAGTAGTTTTAAGTGTTAGAAAAATGTGTCAACTAAATTTTATTTTATTGATAAATGGATTTATGGTTTGGTATTAACAGAAAAATCTAGAAAATTGGTAGGAGAAAAAGTAACTCTGGAGCTGAATTTATTTGTAGAACACATTCAACATAAAATGAAATGTCAAACACTTTTTTGTCTTAAATTTTTTTTATAAGTAAAAAGCTCATTATAAATAAGTGTATCAAACAGAGTACTAGATTGACCCTAAACAGTTCGAAGTTGTAAAAATTTTGACTATCATCCGAAGCATAAATATATCACGCCCCTAGACGATCTTAATGTCTCAAAATCTTATGTTAAGCGTATCTAATTTTCTCCAAAAATAATATTACAAACCTCATAAAATATTTATTAAAAGATTCCGGCCAATTGTCAAATCATTTTCACAACTTAAGGTATTAAATATGTTAATATATTTGCTCATTTAGTTATTATTGATATGTATATATAAGTTTGATCAAGTTTTATGAAAATGTAAAAGTCAATTCAATTAGCCTCAAAACATACAATAACAACAATCGATCCAGTATAGTCTCATCGAGACAGGATCTGAAAGGTCTAGATATAAGCATTCATATCCTGAAATCATTCGAGATGATATTTTTAATATAAAAACTTGAACAAAAATCAAACAATTCAGAGAAACAATCAAAAGAAAAAAAAAGAAAAAACAAGATAGTTGCAAAAAAACGCACTCTCCCTCCTATCAGTCATTCCTCTAATCTAATTTTATCCCTCCAAAGCTTTCTATGTTTTTTTTTGAAAAGTCAAATTTCAATTTAAGAAATAATAGCTGATAATTAACTGGAAAGTTTTGTGGCATATATCATAGCTCATATTTTCCTTATTTTAAAAAAGCTGATAATTTTCTGTTTCCTTTTTTTTTTTTTTTTCTTCTTCTAGGCATGTTACTTCAAGAGTGTAGACTGTAGATACATCTGTAAACAGCGTGTGGGCCCCATTTTCTCTCCAAATAATTCAATTCTCTTTAAAAAAGCCACACGCAACGCAACGCAACGCAACACCACCGGTACAAATTCCGCTCTGTCGATCGCCTCCTGCGCGAATCTAGCTGTTTCGCTTCATCCAAATTCAAAAGAACGACGTCGTCTCGCGTTCTTCGCTTCCCGTGGCAGACGAAGGAGCTCATCTACCTTTCACAAGTTAGATCGTTCGGAGAAATTTGCGGGCCGATCGACGGTAATCAAGTTTACAATTCCAGAATCGAGAGAAGATATGTATTTGTGTGAGCTCGTAATCGCCGCCTGCCTCTACTTCTTCATTTTCAAGTGTGGGAAGAAGCTTCTCGCATTCATGTGCGACTGCTACTTCTAGTGCGGAAGAAGCTTCTTCATTTTTCTGCGTAATTTGCTGGGATTGTTGTTGATTTTTCAGACTATTAGCTACCGAGGGAGATCTTGTTAATTGTACGATCATATTAATTATGATCTTCGGAGACGCCTCCGCTCGTGAGATTGCGCGCACATGATGGTATAAATTCTTTAATCCAGAAATTTGCCTTTGAAACTGTCGTCTCCTTGCATTATTTTATTAATTATAATTGGTGGCTTTGTAAGTACTTTCGAACATATTGAATGTTTGTGTTAGTTTGGTTGGAGGATACAGGGAAGGCGAATGGGCGGTTGACAGTTGTGGCATCAAATTAGTTGTTAGCTTGTCTTGATGCTCTTTAGCGCGCATTTTCCTTCCTTTCGCAAGTTGTTGCAATTACAAGTTTGGTTTTTTGTTGTTGTTGCTGCATATTGGAGTATATGCATTTGATAATTGTAGGGTCAAATGAAACTTTGGAGCTGGCCATTTTGGTCCAATCATATAGTTTTTGTTTATTGGGTTCATAGAAGGCACTTAGAAAGAGAATTAAATTTGAGCTACTTCTCACTTAAACTGAGACGACTTTACAATTTTATATAGTTTCGGCTAATGTTGAGTTTCAAGTTAACTTGAGGTACTCCACTACAAAACTTGATTACTTTATGTATTCGGCAATTTTATATCGAGGTTTATAATCTCAACTAGTTTAAATTATGACTAGGATTGTTAACATGGCAAATTTTGTTTTATGTGCGATTAAAGTTTTACAGGTGGATTTTTAAGAATATATTATTAGAATTTGATATTAATACAAGGGACTTCTTTTAGAATATAAAGGTAATCTAATTTTGGTTATTTGCCGATATATGATTTATTTGGTTGTATGATATGATTGAAGGATGGAGAGAAAATAACCTTTCCAAAACAGGGTTGACGCTTGGTTCTTGTCAGCTATGCATCTTGTAAGCTTGGCAGAATATAAGCAAGATACCAAAGTGGATCCATCGGAAGGGCAGAGTGTTGGAAATTTTGCACATAGTGTAGGTTTTGTTTGGCACATATTATTTTTTTATATAAATTTCTTTTTCAAAACCTATTTTTATATATTTCGTGAAACGTGTAATAATTATTTTTTTTATAACTCACACTTTTTAAATAAAATACACACATTCCTATAAAAATAACATTTTTATCGAACATATTTTTTTATACAAATCTATTTATCAATTGTTTATAAACAAAAAAACAATTTATAACTTCCCTCACCTAACAAACTCTTAGTTTGTCATATCTACAATGCTTTATTTCCTCAAATAAAAATTCTACAATTTGTTATGATAAGTTCATGTTAGACATTATTTCAGGCATATTAAATTGACCCAACCTAAGTGAAAGTTTGATATGAACACTTTGTAAGCTCAATTGATTGGACTATTTTGATATTTATTACTTCTATTAGTCTTGAGATTTTTTTGTTGAATAAGTTTTGAGATATAAATAATATAAACATTTAATATATTCAGTGATTAAAAACATCCTATGCGTGTCCAGTGATAGGGTCTCGACTAAGTGGTCGCGCGCCCTAGCAGCATGAGTGCAAATTAAGATAGTACGTAGCAACATAACGATCTTAAATGATATAAAACATGTTTATAATAAAATAAAACCAAGTTTAAAGTATTATAATAATATAAAATTCAGGTATGAAAATCAAGGGCCAAAAAGACATTTTGATATATTAAATGACTCTCTTAAGACTTATTGGTATTTTTAAAAGCTTCGGAGACATATTGGTATATTAAGTCAGCTCCGATGAACAAATAAACCCTTTTGTGGCCGGACTTTGGGTTTAATCAAATGAACCCGGTTTTTCATTCTAATAAAATTAAACTCATTCATATTTAACCCAAACCAACTTTCCTAACTTTCCGTCTTTTCCTCTCTTCTTCTTCTTCTCCTTTCTTTGTTCTCATCTTTCCATTTTCTTCCCTGGTGCCCCTACAATGCCCTTTTGTATGAGTCCCCATGCTACTCTTTTCTCTTATTAATCCTATTCTCATTTTCTTGTGTGTAGTGTACTATGTATAATTACTAATGTGCTACATATATATATATTTCACCCAAAAAAATGTGCTACATATATAATGTATTATGTATACACAATACGTATTTCTATGTATCCTGATATTGCACTGATGAAGAGTTGCAAGTATTTTAGCTTGACATTGTATTACTGAGGAAAGGGTGTTGCCATCATGAATATAATAAAGCAACTAGCTAGCACTAAGCAAGCTAGTTTCTAAAGGAACTATGAGAGCTCTAGAGGTAGTTGATTCTTCATTTTATTGCATTCTAGTACTATGGATTTACTTATTCAAGGAATATTAACACAGATTCCATTATAATTTATATGCAACCATACATATCCATTATTCTTTGAATTTCTCGACTTACTTTTGTGTAATATGAAACAGATGAGCAAAAGTCAGGTTCTGCATGCACTTATTATTGATTTTCTTTATCTATATATGATGTGTATCTTTCCAAATCACTTTGTAATAACATATTATCTTGTTTGCGACCTTTTCTCTATCTTTCCTGTACTGATTCTTCATTAGAAGTTTGTTGACATGAACATGAGGTGATAATCAGCAATGTCGGAGATCCAATTCATAAATCCAACAAGGCTGTGACTTTGTTCAAGAACTCATGAATGAACATCACTAAACAATTGCTACGAACATGGGTTTGGAGTTAAATTTGAATGAGTTAAATTTTATTAGAATGAAAAACCGGGTTTATTTGATTGAACCCAAAATTCGGCGACCAAAAAGGTTTATTTGTCCATCAGATCTTATTTAATATACCAATTTGTCTTCAGAGCTTTTAAAAATATCAATATATCTTAAAGGGGTTATTTAAAATACCAAAAAGTTTTTTTTTTTCGAAAATCAAGTCTAAAGCATAAAAAAACTACAAAAAAAAAAAGAGATAACTCGGACAAAGGAAGAGGTAAGAAAAAGAAGAAGAAGAGAACCTGAACAGAGGAAGAGGTCAGAGATGATTGTTTTTTTTAGAGCGTGGTTTATAAGTTTATTGAGTAATTAACATAGAAAAATTACTTTTGAAAAAAATCAGTTAACAAAAAGATCATGAAATATTTTTTTATAAAAAGATTACAAAATTGTATAATATAAGAAAAAGCACCATAGGCGAATAGAAACAAGTAAAACTAAAACCCCCAAATTATCACCTTAGGGGCAATCCCCCACCATCAACAACAAGGACAAACCTCCACCCAAACATCAAATGGGTAATACCCACCCAACAAAAGGGGTAAATCCCCTCTAACCACAACCAACAACAAGAACAACAAACAACCATCACCTACAACAACAACAACAACCATCATCATCTACAACAATAACATCAACAACAAAATCTAATTTAGGAAAATCCCCAAATCATAATAAACCTACAGATTGAGGTAGTTTTATAAGAGTTTTTATCTCTTTCTTGGTACTAGTTCCTCGTTAGTACAGACAAAAATTGTGTATCTACAAAACACTTACTCCATCAGCATCGGGGGAACTTCCACCACCACCTCGGGAATAGGATCCCCACTCAACATCACTGGAAAAATCCCCAGATAATTCTCATGGTAAACCCTTTAAACCACCATATCTATCAGCACTGCTCATTAAACGTCCACCCCTCCCCAAATCTAAAAATAAGGGAAATCCTCCTTAAATCAAAAGGGGTTTGATCAAGTGAGAATGAAGTTTATGGTATAAAATGAAAATGAATCTCCACTCTTGGATGGACTTTCATCCAAGGGTGGAGATAAAAGCCTCATTTAAGTGGTTATGTGCATGACACATGACCATTTAAGTGGGTCAACTCCGGTCATCGGCGGTCAACGCCGGCGTTGATCCCCACTCAATTTTTTTTTTCCTTTCCCCGAGTCAAAAAATATTTTTTTTGGGACGAAATTTTTATTTTTTGGGCCAAAATTTTCTATGCACATTCCAACATGATTTCATACACTTTTGACCGGCATAAAACCGATCAACTTTTTTTTTTACGGGACCAATTTTTTTTTGTTTAGGCGATTTTTTTTTATCTGGCCCAAAATTTTCTATGCACATTCACGCAAGATTTCATGCATTTTTAACCGTTCAAGGTTTTTTCTCTCCTAAAATGTTTATTTTCGGGACCCTGATTTTTCCCGCACATCCAGTGCAAACATTATGCACATTCAAGCCATTTTGCATGCACATTCAGTGCATTACGTGTGAAGTGCATATTCTATGCATGTATGTGCATGGATAATGCCATAATGGCTTGTATGTGCACATCCATACAATGCAAAAAATACGCACATTCAAGCCAATTTGCATACACGGATACGTGTGAAGTGCATACATCTATGCGTGTATCTGCATGAATAATGGCTTATTTGTATACTTAATTTGCACTATGAGTGCAAATATCAGGTTTGTGTTGAAAATGTGCATAAGTTTTAGACCGTGTGTGGATGAATATTGAAGTGAATGAGTTTTTGCATGTATGTGCACATAGAAGAGTATACTTGTGCATTTATTTTTGTATTAGATGTGAAATTCATTTAGTTTTTTAACATGCATTGCTCTTTTTTTCAAAAGTGTATGAAACTCTGATAGAGTGTGCATAACTTTAGCAAGGAATGTGCATAAAAAAATTTGGCCCAAAAAATGGAAAATTCGTCCCAAAAACACAAATTTTGGACTCGAAAAAAAAAAATTTGGCCCGTTAACACTGGCATTGACCGGCAAGGAGAGGTTTGACCAAAGGGTCATGACACATGTCCCTTTTAATGAAAGTTTGATCCAAGTCCTTGAATTTGTCTCCATCCAAAGACTATAAGATCATTCTCATTTTATACCATAATAATCATTCTTACATGATCAAAATAAAAAAAAATAAAAAAAAAGGAAAACTCCCCATATCTGAAAAGAATGAGAAAATCTCCCAAAATTTGAAAACACGGGGAAAATCTCCCAAAAGCTCGTTCTCTACTCGCTCGATCCTCTGCAGTCGACGACAACCATCACCGATTTAACACAAACCCTTTCAACTAGAAAAGCATATTTCTGTGCGTTCCACAAGCATTGAACATTGTTTCTATAATCAAGGTTAACCAATTGAAATTGGAAAAAAAAAAATGAAACATGTGGAAGCTACATAATGCGTATCTAGTACGCTGTTATTCAAGAAAAGAAATTAAACTTAAAAAAAAAAAAAACTTATGCTTGCGGAGCAAACATGATGCTCTAAGAATTACTCCCCCGTCTCTTATTTTGTTCCCATTTAATTTTTTTACACTGTTCATTGTTGAAGAGAATTTTTAAGATTTCTTCTAATATATAAGAAAAAACATAGTCATATGGGCTCTTGTTTGATTCGTCTTAACGAGTACTTTGATAATATCAAAAAATTATAATTTTTAGGGTTATGTAATTAGAGATATTAACGATACAAAACATATATTGAACTTCTCTAACAAAACAATACACTCAATATTACCAAATAACAAGACTAATTAATGATTTTTTTTCACATCAATTTTCACCATTGTTTATCTATTGCGTTTCGTTTGTTTCGAGTATGGGTGTCAAATTCTCCGCTGCATTTGTGGAGCTGAACTAGGGTGATGCATGAATGTCCGGTCGTGGTCGTGTATGTGGCTCAATGAAGATCCCTCTTGTACGAGGACAATATCATGGTTGAGGCTCCTGAAGATCTCTCCTAGAAGAGAGGGCAACATCATGGTAGTCCGTTCAGCACTTCCGCATGATTGCTTCTGTCTGACTCGTCTTCCGGTGGCGCTTTCGTCTGATCGTGCTTGCTCACCACTCGCTCTAGATCATTTTTTGCTCTATAATTACTTTGTTGTAATTTTCATACTTATTTATTGTTCTTATTGTTCAGTTTTGACCGACGTTGATTTTCCGGCCTCTCGATTTTTCCGACATTGTTATGTCGGGTAATTCAAATTCTTTTCTCATAAAAAAAGCGCCCTAGGCATGCCTTTTAATACACTGATTATATTCTTATTTACTTTCCACGTCTCTTTTATTGAAGTTAACATTTTGGAACTAGAAATTTAATAATTTTTTTAAGAGGAATCTATTATAAAATTACTAAACCACAACTTAATTAAGTCACAAGTCGTTCCTACAATATACCACCTCACTATCTGACATATATCACTCCCATAAATTTATACATAATTACTATTATACTTAAAATTTTAATTTAATATATTTGTGTATTTTTACTTTTCAATTATAGTTATATTTGGTCAAATAATGTTTTAGGATATTATTAGGAACAAATTTTACGTATATATATATAGTTTACAAGAGAGAGAAGTATCTCCAAATGATGATATCAAATCAATGATATGATTTGACCAAATATAACTACAATTGAAAAGTAAAAATATATAAGATATTTATTGGATAACAATTTCAACTATTTTTTAAAAAAATTATTATAATTTTTTTTATGTTCCTTCTTTCCAATTTTTTTTTTATACAGGCAAACAGAAGGTATCCTTACAAACCAGAAGGCATACCTAAATCATCGCAACGGATGATTTTTACAAAGGATTTAGAAGCTAACGGCATGTTGAATCTCAAATCTAGGTAGTTTCTTCGAGCTCGAAGTTGTTGAGTACGGACTTGATTCTTCGAAAGGAACTCAGAGACTGTACTGCGTAGAACAGAAGAAGGGATGGTGGTAGAAGCCAGGAAGTCAGCTGCTTTATTTGACTCTCGATAACAATGGTGAACCTGAAAATAATCCAAACCATATAACAAAGATCTAATTTCCATAATAATGGGAGAGATTTCGCATGGTATTTTCCAAGTTCCACGGATTGAATTAATGACAGAAAGATTATCTCATTCAAGAACTATTCGCGTAAAATGATGCGAAATAGCCCTACGAAGGCTTTCAAGAGCGGCCAACGCCTCCGCCTTAATTGGAGAGGAGCAGAGGATCTGCCTGTGGTCTAAGAAGACCACCTCCCTAAAATGGTTACGGAATACCATATCCAATATGTGTTGAACCATTTTGTTTGACTAAAGCATCAAAATTTAATTTAATACAGTTTGAAGGGGGTTTTTTCCATCTTGAAAATTGTCTTGGTCCCTTATTGATACATGGGAAGGATTCTTCTTCCAAGAAAGACCGCATCCATTCCTTATAAGAAATGAAAGCACTCTTGATTGGTGTATGCATATTGATCGGTATATTTCTAAATATTAAAGCATTACGATCTTTCCAAATTGTCCACCAAAGAAAAAGAACCGGAATGATATTTTTGTTTCTTAAATGAAAGCATTCCAAATTGGTGTAGAAATCATTGTCAAAGTCGATGCTAAAAGTGATCCCCAGAAGTTCTTGAAGAAGTTGTAGAGATCGTAAACTAAATGGGCATTTAAAAAACAAGTGGTTGGAGTCCTCGATGGGAGAATTACAGAGGGTGAAGCTGGAAGGAACCCTATTGAAGAACCTGTTTAGCCGTTCTGTAGTTGGTAAGGAGTCGCTGAAGCATTTCCATAGGAATTTTTTTATTTTCGGCGGAATCTTCAATTTCCAGAACCAAGTTGGGAAGCCTGGAGAGGCTGCAGGATACGTACTTAACGATCGAGCACTTTTGACGGAAAAGATTCCGTCCGTTGATGGGTACCAAATTAGTTTATCAGGTATGGAAGTTGTAGGTATGAAGATGTTCAGAATGTTTGGGATTAAATGAGAAGGAAGAACACGCTGAAGTGCACCCAGATCCCATTTTCTGTCGATGGTAATGTATTGTGAAACTGTGCAGGTTCTGTCATTACTTCCTGCGAATTGCGAAAGAATACATTGAGGGATCCAATGGTCTTCCCAAAATTTGATACGGGTACCATCACCGATTTGCCAAAATAATCCTTTCTTGAATTGTTCTCGTAGTTGGAGGAGTCTGAAGAATTGCCATGAGTCCGATGCCTTTTTTGTGTATGAGAAAATATTGGAATTCCTTATGTATTTTTCTGATATTAATCGGACCCAGAAGGATTGAGGCTCAGATATCAATTTCCATAGAAGTTTCATTTGCATAGCAATATTGATGTTCTGAGAGAGTTCAAGATCTAGACCACCATACATTTTTTGCTGACAAATAGTCTCCCATTTAATAAGTGAATGATAATTCGGACTCGGATGATTCCAAAAAAAGTCTCTGTTCACTCTATCAATCTCTTGGCAAACACCTTTTGGAAGAAGAAAACTTTGCATAAGGTAATTAGTTTGTGATTGTAAATTTGATTGAATTAGGACACAACGACATGCCTGCGACATTGAGTTAGCTTTACATTTTGATAGTTGTTTATTTAATTTCAAAATTGCTTAAGAGAACATTTCGTTTTTAACTCGTCCCCTAATTATAGGAATATCTAGGTACTTTTCCATAGAACGAGTAACTTGTAAATTTAAAATACTTGCAAGAGAAAGAGATTGTTGTCTAGAAATGTTGCAAGATGTTTGAAAGATGCTTTTATGGTAGTTTATAGAAAGTCCTTATTTAAGAGAAAAGTCATCAAGGATTGATTTAATAAAAAACATATTATCCTGAGTAGCGTTTGCAAAGATTAATGTGTGTCATCTGCAAAATTTAAGAAAGGAATACAAGTTTCATGTTTAATTATCTGAATACCAACCTTTCTGTGAGAAGAGCGTGATTATTGAATAAGAGTCCTTGCCAAATATTCTATTGCAAGAACGAAAATAAATGGAGCTATAGGGTCACCTTGTCGTAAGCCACAGAGAGGATGGAAGATATATCCCGGTTCGTTATTGACTAGTACAGAGGAAGAAATACTAGTGATACAAGTCATGACACGGTCTATCCATAGATTTGAAAATCCAAATCTTTGAAGCACATGAATAATAAAATTCCAGTTTAGTTTGTCATAAGTTTTTTCCATATCTAGCTTAAGAGCCATCCATCCAGTTTTCCCCTTTTTTCTTTTGTGGAATGAATGAAAGATTTCATGGGCAATAAGGATGTTTTCTTGGATAAGACGTCCTGAAACAAATACACCTTGAAGAGGACTAATTAATTTTTACAGAATTGGTGAAAGTCGATTTTCCATAATTTTAGTTATGATTTTATATGATGTGTTATAAAGTGTAATAGGCCTGTAATGATTAATAGACGTTGGTTGATCAATTTTAGGAATTAGAATAATGAATGATTGAGCAGCATCTTGAAGTAAATGTTCTGAATGAAAAAATATTGAATTGCAGAAGAAAGAGAGTTCCCAACTACATTCCAGAATTTTTGGTAACACTCGACAGTGAATCCATCAGGGCTTGGTGTTTTGTTTGCAGGCATTGCGAATACAGTCTTTTTTTATCTCCGCTGTAGTTGGTGGATAGCATAATAGATGTTGTCGTGATCGGAAAGCAAAGAGGGTATAATACCGAAAGCTTCTATTGTTAAGGGACCATAGTTAGAGGGTTTAAAATGAGCTGCAAGTTCAGACGTGATTGTATTCCTGATTAAATAGTCATCAAAAAGATGACTGCCATTCTGAGAAGTAAATGAAGTAATTTTTTGCTTGTATGTTCTTATTTTTGAAACAGACTGAAAATAACGAGTATTCATATCCGCATTAATGTTATGTTTGATTTTTGCACGTTGTTTCCAGTACTCATGCTGAAATTTCAGAAGTTTATTATATTTTAAGAGATGGTTATCGTAAAGTTGTTGTATACTTGTATACGAGAATTCATAGGATCGTGAAGAAGCTGGATTTGAAGGGTAGATAATTTATCCTGTGTCATTTGTAGCTGATGAAGAGTATTAGCAGTGTTATTTCGTTTCCAAGACTTAGAGTAGCATTTAAGAAGCTTTTGTTTCATATAGAATTTAAACATATAAGATCTTGTGTACTTGTAATTCAAAACTTTCGAAACTAATTTAGCAAAAGAAGGTTGTTCAAGCCATGCATTTTCTAGATGGAAAGGAGTCTTTCTAAAATTATGTGAATTATCAAAAGAAGTAGTAATTAGACAATGATCTGAGGTAGTGAACGGATGGTGCTTAACGATGATGCTATTAAACTTTTGTAGAAAATAGGGATGCAACAGAACCCTATCCAGTCGTTCAAACGTGTTAATAGTAGAAGAAGACGATCGACGCCAAGTGAAGGGGAAACCAGAAAAAGGAGCGTCAATCAAATCAAACTCAGTAGTGAATCTTAATAGGCGGTGGAATCTACTGTGGGAAGTAGACGAACCTCCCAATTTATCTGATGACGAGAGTAAGTCGTTATAATCTCCTATTATAATAACCGGTAAGTTGTAATTTAAAATCTTCGTACGAATATCGTTCCAAAAAGCTGACTTATTCTCTTCTCGAGATGGTGCGTAAATAAAGAACAGTAGGAAATGAATATCTGAACGTTCGTATTCAAGAAGGATGAGGTTGTCGTTGTTGTATCTACATGTCGTATTGCTTAAAAAAGTAGAATTGGAGCAAAAAAGCCAAAGACCTACTTTAGTTCCAACGAAAGGGCATATTATGAGACTTTTGAAACCCGTTTTATTAAAGATAGTTTGTGGGGGCATAATATCTGATTTAGTTTCCGACAGGCACAAGAAATCAAGATTATTAATATATATGTCTGATAAATCCATTTTTTGTCCAGAAGTTAGTTCTTTTACAACCTCTACAATTCCAGTAACCTATTTTCATTTAATAATATAGCAATACACGTAATGAAGATACTTAGAATGTGAGAGATACTTGGAACAACGTTGAGTCGGTGTAATATTTATGTTTGATTTCCCAAAGTGCATATATCCAATTTCAAACATGAATTCATTTTGAGGGTTCATGATAGGTTCATATTGCAGGCCCGGAAACCTGTCGGTAGGAGCAAAGAAAAAGTGAACGAACTGAAACAGAAAATGAAAATAAAATCAAAGAAAGAAACGAACGAATGAAAAATAAAAAAGAAGAAGACAATAAACATGAAGAAATCATTAGAAATAAATGAAAGAACAACGGGTAGAATGTTCGCACCCATTTTTTTTTGCGACGCACCCGTTTTTGGGCGCAATCTAGTTGCGCCCAAAAAACAATTTTTTTCTAAAAAAAAAAACAATTCTTTGGGCGCAACCTGGTTGCGCCCAAGTGAATGAACCGGGTTTTTTTAAAAACCCGGTTCATGGCCGATTTTTTTAAAAAAATATCTGGTTCAACTTGGGCGCAACGTAGTTACGCTTGCATCCATAAAAAATTTAAAAAAATTTAAAAATTAAAAAAAAAACTTGGATATTTTATATCAACAAATTTATTTTATATTTAAAATAAATTTACTATATACTTATCCCTATCTTGATATTTTATATGATTTGGAAATTCAAATACCTAGTAGATTTGTACATTTGTGTGCATTTGACTATAGTAATAGACGTTTTCAAATAACCAGGGTTACATGACAATAAATTTGTTTGTATCATGAGGTTTCAATATATTTTTATTCATATAAAATTCATGTATGTTTCTCCACTAATTCATTTGTTATTAACTGTTTATTATTGTTATTCTCGAAAATCACATATAACTATGGTTATATCTAATTTGGTTATGTCTTATGGTCATATACTACGGTTATATTCTATAATTATATACTATGGTTATATCTTATAATTATATACTATGATGATATCTTATAGTTATATTCCATAGTTATATACTATGATTATATCTTATATTATATTTTATAGTTATATATTATATTTTATAGTTATATACTATGATTATATCTTATATCCAATTTGGTTATATTATATCATTATACTCTATAGTTATATATTATGATTATATCTCATGGTTATATTATATAGTTATATACTATGGTTATATCCTATAATATATTCTATAGTTATATACTATGGTATATACTATGATAAATACCCTAAACCCTAAAAAACCCTAAAACAATCCACACACACCCTTTGGGCGCAACTAGATTGCATCCAGAACCAAGGGGTTTCTAGTGTTTTTTAGGGTTTAGGGTTAGGTTTTGGGGTTTAGGGTTTGTAGTTTAAGGTTTAGGATTTTTAGGCGTAACCAGGTTACGTCCAAGGGGTTTCTAGTATTTTTAGGGTTTATGGTTAGGTTTTGGGGTTTAGGGTTTGGGGTTTTCGTGCATTCGAGTACAAACCCTAAACCCTAAAAAACCCTAATACAATCCCCACACACCCTTTGGGCGCAACTAGATTGTGTCCAGAACTATGGACGCAACCTAGTTGTGCCCAAGGGTTTCTAGTGTTTTTTTAAGGTTTAGGGTTAGATTTTGGGGTTTAGGGTTTATGGTTTAAAGTTTAGGGTTTTTGGGCACAACCAAGTTGCGTCCAAGGGGTTTCTAGTGTTTTTTAGGGTTTATGGTTAAGTTTTGGGGTTTGGGGTTTTTGTCCATTCGAGTACAAACCCTAAAAAACCTTAAAACAATCCTCACACACCCTTAGGGCGCAACTATATTGCGTCCAGAACTATGGGCGCAACCTAGTTGTGTCCAAGGGGTTTTTAGTGTTTTTTAGGGTTTAGGGTTAGGTTTTAGGGTTTGTAGTTTAAGGCTTAGGGTTTTTGGGCACAATCAGGTTGCATCCAAGGGGTTTTTAGTGTTTTTTTAGGGTTTAGGGTTTGTGGTTTAAGGCTTTGGGTTTTTTGGCGCAACCAGGTTGCATCCAAGGGGTTTTTAGTGTTTTTTAGGGTTTATGGTTAGGTTTTGGGGTTTAGTCCATAAAATAGAGTTTAATCCATAAAATAATATTGTTATATACTATGGTTATATTATATAGTTATATACAATGATTATATCTTATAGTTATATGACTTATATCCAATTTGGTTATATCATATCGTTATATTCTATAGTTATATACTATGATTATATCTTATGGTTATATTTCATAGTTATATACTATGGTTATATCCTATATTATATTCTATAGTTATATACTATGGTTATAACCTATAATTATATACTATGATTATATCTTATAGTCATATTCCATAGTTATATACTATGGTTATATCCTATATTATATCATATAGTTATATACTATGGTTATATTATATAGTTATATACTATGACTATATATTATAGTTATATCCAATTTGGTTATATCATATCGTTATATCCTATAGTTATATATTATGATTATATCCTTCAAAAATCACATATAACTATGGTTATATCCAATTTGGTTATGTCTTATGGTCATATACTACGGTTATATTCTATAGTTATATTCTATAGTTATATACTATGGTTATATCTTATAATTATACACTATGATTATATCTTATGGTTATATTCCATAGTTATATACTATGATTATATCCTATATTATATCATATAGATATATTATATATGGTTATATCATATAGTTACATACAATGATGATATCTTATAGTTATATGACTTATATCCAATTTGGTTATATCATATCGTTATATTCTATAGTTATATATTATGATTATATCTTATGGTTTTATTATATAGTTATATACTACGGTTATATTCTATAGTTATATACTATGGTTATATCCTATAATTATATACTATGATTATATCTTATAGTTATATTCCATAGTTATATACTATGGTTATATCCTATATTATATTATATAATTATATACTATGGTTATATCATATAGTTATATACTATGACTATATCTTATAGTTATATCCAATTTGGTTATATCCTTATAGTTATATCCAATTTGGTTATATCCTTATGGTTATATTCTATAGTAATAACCAAATTGGATATAACTACAAGGATATAACCATAGTATGTAACTATATGATATAACCATAGATATAACGAAATTGGATATAACTATAAGATATAATAATAGTATATAACTATAAGATATAATCATAAGAATAATCAAATTGGATATAACTACAAGACATCCAAGTTTTTTTTTCTTTTTCTGGGCGCAACGTCAATCGGTTCAGACCCAAAACCGGTTCAATAATCTTTAAAAAATCAATTTTCAAAAAAAAAAAAACTCACCCATACCTTGGGCGCAACCAGGTTGCGCCCAAGTTTTTTTTTTTTTTTTAAATAAAATAAAATTGAACGCAATCATGTTACGCCCAAAACCGGATACGCCGCAAGAAAAAACGGGTGCGAAAAAGAATCCGCAAGAACAAAGAGACTGTGAAGAGCAAAACGCAAATTGAAGCTCCTGAAATAAATCTACTATATAATTACTAAAGCAGAATACCGATTGCGCCACATGGCGCTCCGAAAATGAATCAAACCCCTTTGCTACCATGTGGCATCACGACATTAAATTTGCCACGTGTCAGGCTTTCATTTTTTCGTTTTTTCCCCCGAAAATCTAATAAAATCAAAGAAAATAAAATCACTACCCATATTAGCCTGATATGCATACAGTATGAATATTTTTTATACTCTAATCTTTCCAAAAATGTAACAAATAATATTCTCAGCCATATTTTTTTGTACGTAATTTATATCTATATACAACATGCATATTACATACTATACTAAAATAAGTCTATAATATTTTATAATCATTTTTTCCCCAAAATGTAAGATAAAATATTACATTCTATGCAGATTTTTATTCTCTGAAATATATCTCTAATGCACTAAAATAATTATGCAATATTTTTAACATCATTTATTTCCAAATTAAAAGTTGAATATGGTGGCATATCTCTTCCTTTCACATTATAATTATATAGTATCATATTATATAGTTTCAACCCAAATCTATATATAATTGATATGGAAAGAAATTGTTAATAATGTAATTCATTGAATATCAATAGGATACTAACTGAGGAAAAAATCTGAATAAGTCTAACCAAAATCTTAATCTCGATTTTGTTACACATTTTTGCTGAAATATTAACAAATAAATATTAGTAAATTCAGTCTACTATATATATACTAAACAAAACTATGTCACATGTCATCCCCACAATGAAAATGTCACATGTCATTTTTGTAGAATTTTACTTTTTAAAATATAAATTTATATATAAATGATTTGTATAGTAAATCTAGACTAATTCCTAATTTAAATACAAAATAATCATACAAATGAACTAATCAGTTCCTAATTTACATACAATTTTCTAATTTAGATACAAGTTAATGACTTGCATAAACTAATTACTTCATACTTTACACGCAAATCAATAACAAAGATTATCAATACAAAACATGCACAATAATCTACTAAATCTACTAAATCAAAACCATTTTATGTCACATGGTACTCTCTACCAAGCCTATAAATTTCTTATGCCACATGGCACACTCATATTTATTTTGCCACATGGTATTTTTTCAAATTTTTATTTTTTTGAAAAATTCAATATAATAATTATATATAAGATCTTTATCTTATTTCAAAATTCAATACTTTATATATTCGTTTCCAATTTTAAGCCTTAAGAAAATCTTTATGATTTGATTGGATATGATTTAATATAGCTTGATGTAATACTTTTTTTTTTATTAATTCACTTAAAAGTTATATCAGATTATTAATTGATAATTACAATAAAATTCGAAATCAAATATTATAAGTTTTCAATTAATCTTATATATAATATATCTATTAAAACAAATTCCCTACTAAAACAAAACTTCTCTATTAATTGATTATTAGTAGGTTTTTGTTTATTGTACTTATCTTATTTTTATTTATATTGTCACTAATTAAATATATTTTTCATTTATTTAATATTTTAAAATGTGAAATTGATATATTTTTAATAATTAAAAAATATCAACATAAAATTTATGCACAACCCGTACACGACACAGGAAAACTAAGCTAGTATAATTAAACGGCAAAAACCCAAAAACAAGCTAAACAACAAAAAATTAAAGTGATGAGATTGGTGTCATGTCATCCGAGAGGTTCATTAATGGTTCATCTGGCAAGAAGCCAGTGGTGTCATAAAAGTTCCAAAGAAGAGTAGAAAAGCATGAATTATGAAATTGGAAAACCAGGAAATTAAAAAAAGGTAAAGAACATACCTGTGAGTTATTAAGTAAGGCGGTGGACCAACCAAACGAACGGTGAATACTGATGATCAACCAAAATGAATGGTGAATTGAGCTTTAGCTACATCTTTCGAAATAATAAAGTTGAACCTATTTTTATATTTGGGGAAAAATATAGTACATCTATCCCTTTAAAAACAGAAAGTATTGCGGTCAAAAATGTTCTGATAAAAGCCTATAAATTAGGCATTATCGACATTCAACTTGAGTGTGATAACCTGATTGTTGTGAATGTCCTTAATCGAACCTGGCACTGTCCATGGGATATTGAAATTATTATTTCTGATATCCTATGTGTTTTACAACTTTTTTTTTCAGTGCAGATTCTCCATGTCTTCAGGGAAACAAATGGAGTGGCTGATTTCATAGCGAAGGAGGCCCATCTACGTTCCTTGGAAGATATTAGAACTAGTTCAAATTTTGTAAATCTCATCCACAAGTATGCTATAGACTGAGAAACCGGTTTTTATGTGGTTTTCAGTCTAATTCTTACCTAATAAAAAAAAAAAAAAAAGAAGTAAGGCGGTGGACTGTCGGAACTGAAGATGGAGAAGATCAACATCAGCAGCAGGCCAGGCAAGGAAGCGGAGGTACAGAGCGGGTAGAACCGGGTCGCGGTTACCGTTGCTGAGACAACAGATCGGAGAAAAGGGTTCGATGCCAGATCTGGGCTTGGGACAAATCTGCCTGAGCTGCAGAGGAGAAGGGCGCAGAAGTCCAGGCAGAGGTGGAAGACGGTGAGGAGGGCAGAGGTGGGTTGGATGAGCAGCGGGCTGATCACTGAGAAGAGGTGGTTGGGTCTGCAGAAGAAACCAACAGAGATGAAGAAAGGCGACGGTGGAGAAGCGCCGCCAACGGAGGTGAGGGGATCGGTATAGAGGTGGCTGGTGACATATAGGAGGGGGAGACAACATGTTCATCATCCTCACAGGAGGATTGTTTCAATAAGTATGTTTCAGAAGAAGATTCATATTTGATTTCCAATATTTTTTTTGAATGAATTTCTTTCCACTCTTGTGAGGAAAAATGTTTCATACATTCGATCATTCTTGTTGTTCTTAGGACACCTCTACTTCTCCATAAATTATCTATAGAGTATAATTTTTGTATCTAAATTTTAGAACTATAAAAATCTCGTGCAAGACAAAAAACTAAACTAGTTAGTAAACAAGGAATTTAATCACGTAAGAATGATCATTATGGTGTAAAATGAGAATAATCTTATAGTGTTTGGATGCAGATAATTCAAGGATTTGAATCAAACTTTCATTAAAGGGACATGTGCCATGTACATGGCACATGATCCCTAAGTCAAACTTTTCTTGTCGGTCAACGTCCGACAACACTTGTCAACTCCG
This sequence comes from Rheum nobile, assembly GCA_027886185.1. NCBI lineage: Eukaryota > Viridiplantae > Streptophyta > Magnoliopsida > Caryophyllales > Polygonaceae > Rheum > Rheum nobile. The sequence continues at coordinate 5,820,693 of WOAB01000506.1, read as the reverse complement.
GTCACCGGTGGTCAACGCTGGCCATTTTTTTTTTTTTTTTTTCGAGTCCAAAATTTGTTTTTTTGGACGGAATTTTTATTCTCTGGGCCAAAATTTTCTATGCACATTTCTTGCTAAAGTTATGCACATTTTCTTCAGAATTTCATGCACTTTAAAAAAAAAAAGCAATGTATGCTAAAAACTAAATGAATTTCACATCTAGTATAAAAATAAATGCACAAGTATACTATTCTATGTGCACATACATGCAAAAACTCATGCACTTCAATATTCATCCACACACGGTCTAAAACTCATGCACATTTTCAACACAAACCTGATATATGCACACATAGTGCAAATTAGGTGCACAAATAAGCCATTATTAATGCACATACACGCATAGATGTATACACTTCACATGTATTGCACTGGATGTGCATGCAAATTGGCTTGAATGTGCATAATGTTTGCATTGTATATGCTAGTATAAATCATGTGCACATACAAGCCATTATCCATGCACATACATGCATAGACGTATGCACTTAACACGTAATGGCTTGAATGTGTGTGGAAAATGGCTTGAATGTGCATAATGTTTGTACTGGATGTGCGGGAAAAATCTAGACCCCGAAAATAAACATTTTAGGAGAAAAAAAGCTTGAACGGTTAGAAGTGCATGAAATCTTGCGTGAATGTGCATAGAAAATTTTGGGTCGGATACAAAAAAATCGCCCAAAGAAAAAAAAAGTTGGCCCCGTAAAAAAAAGTTGACCGGTTTTACGTCGGTCAAAAGTGCATGAAATCATGTTGGAATGTGCATAGAAAATTTTGGCCCAGAAAATGAAAATTCCGCCCCAAAAAAACAATTTTTGGGCCCGAAAAAAAAATAATCCGGTGACCGGAGTGTGGTCAATACCGGAGTTGACCCACTTAAGTGGTCATGTGCTTGGCACATGACCACTTAAATGAAGCTTTTATCTCCACCCTTGGATGGAAGTCCATCCAAGAGTGGAGGTTCATTCTCATTTTACACCATAAGCCCCATTCTCACCTTCTTTTTTATTAGGTAAAAATTAGACTGAAAACCACAGAGGAGACGGTTTTTCAGTTTATAGCATCCTTTCGGATGAGAATTACAAATTCTGGACTAGCTCGAAAGTCTTCCAAGGAGCGCCGCTAGACCGTCTTTGCAATGAAATCGGCCACTACATTACTTTCTCGGAAGACAAGGAAAATCTGCACTGACGAAAACATTTGTAAAACACATAGGATATCAGAAATTAACATTTCAATATCCCATGGACAGTGCCAGATTTTATTAAGAACATTCACGATGGTCAGGTTGTCGCATTCAAGATGAATGTCGGTAATGCCTAACTCAGAGGCTTTTACCAGGGCATTTCTTACTGCAAGTTGTTTCTGTTTTTAAGGGGGTTGAGATACCACATTTATCCCCAAAAAGGAAAATTGGTTTACCCGTGTTGTTCCTGAAGATGTAGCCAAAGCTAGAATCCCCATTAGATTTGGTGGATCCATCTGTATTGATTTTAATTATGTTATCTGATGGTTTTTTCCATTTCTTTATTGGTCGTCTAGCATTGTTCATTTTCTTCGATTTTTGTTTGTCATCTTCTAAACAGTCAGGATTCCAGCTCTTCGTCTTATTCAAATTCTCAATTTGTTTTTTAATGTAATTTGATACATCCTTTATGGTATTGGTATCATCATTTGTTCTTTCAAAGCTTTGTTGGTTTCTATAAAACCAAATTCTCCACCAGGAGACCAGTAGGTCTATGAATTGTGATCTCTCAGTTTTTTGTCGAATTTCCTCAATTATTTCACTGATTTTTTTATTTCCTATGTTTATGGATCTAATGATACCATAGGTATGATAATTCATTTTCTCTATTGTTTTTAGGGTATGGTTACATTGGAATAGGAGGTGGTTCAAATCTTCCAATTGAGCATTGCACCGGATGTAACCCTGGGGGAGTGAGACCCCTTTTTCTGCTAGTCTAGCTTTGGTCGGAAGTCCGTTTTTCATTATTTTTCAGATAAAGTTTTTAACTTTGGGATATGTGTCCATCTTCCAAATCCATGAAGAATCATATGCAGTGTATCTCTTGTTTTTGTTGATTAAATCCATAGCATAATTCGTTGAGAACCAACCATTTTTGCTAGTTTTCCAGTATATTTTTTCATAAATATCATTCAGAGGTATTGGGATAAAGATTTTTTTTTTGTTAGGTCATGTGGTAAGCATTGTTCTATTAGATCCGTGTTCCAAGTTTTATCTAGCAACATAAAATCAGCTATCAATGCATCCTTATTCAGGATTAACTGTGTGTTTATGGTATTACATAAGGGGATTTTAGAGATCCAATTATCCGTCCAGAAATTAATTATTCTGCCATTACCAACTTGCCAAATCAGTCCAGATTTGAATTCATCCATGAGTTCAGTCATTTTGGACCATTGCCAAGAGCAATTTCCTTTTTTCTCGTAATGAAATATATGTTTTGTTTTCAAGTATTTTTCAATAACAACTCTGACCTAATAATTATTAGGCTCTGCTAGAATTTTCCATAATAGTTTGAATTGTAGGGCTTTATTCATGTCTGTGATATCCCGTAATTCTGTAAGGATTATTCTGGGAATATTTGGAATTTTCTCGAACACCCATTTAGTACGTCGGATTTAATTCAGAAAGTTGGAGGCATTCTGTAATGTGCTCTGTATCTGTAATATTTTTCTCAGCGAAATAATATACAGTCGACATGTTTTGAAAGTTCGTACTCGTTCGTGTACGACTTTTGTTAACGCGGATTAAGATTGGTACAAGTTTATTGCCCAAGAGTTGTTATCTAATGGGCAATAGTATAAGATTCTTTATCCAAAGATTTTTGTCCAAGAGCCATTGTCCAAGGGGCAAAAGGGTTTGGATATTGTCCAAGAGGCAAGAAGCCCTAATTTCTTCTATAAATAGAGGTGTTGGGTGAGGGTGGAAGAGGGTGCGAAAGACGCGGAAACGCTCTCAAATTCTCGACTCTAAAAAACGCTCTCAAAGAAAACGCTCTCTCGGAAAGCTCTCGTGGATCGTTGGAGGCTCGTTTGGTGTCGTTCCCGGTGGCCAAAGGAGACTTGGAAGGCCCTTAGAAGCCTAGAAGCCAAGAAAGGCGAAAGACGAACCAAATCGAGCGTCGCGGGTAAGATTTCTCACCCGTTTTTAAGTTTCTGTTCAGCGACGGCGACCGCCGCCAGGAACGGCGACCGCCGCCGCCAGGGAGATGGCGCCCGCCGCCAGGAACGGCGACCGTCGCCGCCAGGAACGGCGACCGCCGTGAAGATCCCGGCGCCCGCCGTGATGAGGATGGCGACCGCCGTGTTGGGGACGGCGACCGCCGTGTTGGGGCCGGCGACCGCCGTGAAGATCTTGGTGCCGCCGTGGTGTGTGGCCAGCCGCCGTGGAGGAAGCCGTTGAGCGGCGCCCGCCGTGCTTGAGGCGGCGCCCGCCGTGATGGTGACGGCGCCCGCCGTGATGGTGGCGGCACCCGCCGTGATGGAGGCGGCGCCCGCCGCAATTGTTTGGTGGCCGGCCATGACGGGTTGTTGCCCGGGAGTTGTTGCGTTGGCTTCCGAGACCTTCGATCGGGTCTCGTATCCTTCGATTCCTTTCGTCCTTTCGTATATTCGTACTATTCTTTGTCGAATCTAACCTAGGGTTCCTTTTTGGGTTGACTCGAAGGTGTTTATGCTAGTGGAGCTATACGCGTGTCGAGCCCGGAATCCCGTTGTCTCTGTTTTGTTCCAGATCTGCGGATTAAGGCAAGTGGCGGTTCGCTCTTGCTCATCGTTCCATATTTACATTAATTATCAGCTGTTTATCTGAGTAATTAATTTGGAATGATTACTGTGTTTGTCTGGAATTGGTTTTATAAACTGTTTTGGAAAATCATATAATAGGTTGTATATCTGCTAGAACGACGCTATTATCTGTGATCGCCTTCCGGGCATTTATGTGGATTAATAGGAAAACTAATCCAAGTAAGGATTAGCTGTTTCTATTATCTCTATGTTTAATTTAATTGTCTGGATGGCTTTAATGTGTATAATTGCTGTGTTAGACTGTTTAGTTAACACGAGTGTTCGTAGGAACGCTAATCCAAGTAAGGATTAGTCGTTTCTTTATAACTTAATGTGCGTAGGAACGCTAATCCAAGTAAGGATTAGTCGTTCCTTTATAATTTAATATTCGTGGGAACCCTAATCCAAGTAAGGATTTGTCGTTTCTTTAAATCATAATATTCCTCGGGGTTATTGCCGAATAATTTAAGGGTCATGACCTATGCTTCTTATCCACATGTAAGGATCTGGAGTGTTTTAAGCGCCTTGCTAGCGCCAGTGGATGAGCTTAATTGCAGTCCTGTGTTTTAAGCACTTAGCTAGTGCATTGGGGTGGACGTAACTGTCACCCTGTAAAATAAACTGTAAGCGTTGTGGCTGTGCAATCAGGGTGAACGTAAGGTCACCCGGTGTCATCATAACTTCCGTGTTCTCGGAAAAATCTTAAAGCCTCAACACTGTGTGTGTGTTGTAATTTAATAAGATAAGTACAGTTAAGCACATAATTAAACTGTAAGCGCTGTTTAGTGCAATCAGGGTAAACGTAAGGTCACCCGGTGTAATAATAACGCCGTTGTTACTCGGCATAATGATGTTAAGTCCCGTGTGTGGGTTGTGTGTGTTTTAATTTGGGTTGACATGATTGTCACCCTGTGATTTAAGCCTTGTTGTCGCTCTTAATAACATTAACATGTTTCAGTAATGTGTGTTTTGTAATTAAATAAGATATGTGCCCGAGTGCACATGATTAATAAACCTTGGGCGAGTAGTGCAGCTAAGTAATAGTGCAGCTAGGAAAGCTCGTCTCGACTTGAATGTAGTACGTTCTCTTTCCGATCTGGATTTGCTGTATGCAATGAGGTTGGTCGTGAACTGAAGCATCTCAGTCAACTTTTAAATCATTGTTGTTTGATTCTGTTAAACGTTCCAGATTTGTCATATTTCCTTAAAGACTCAATCTCTTGGAGTCTCTTTTCGAGTCGATTTCTGTGAAGATGAAGTCTTCCAGAATCTTCTCTCATGCATACCTCTTGTTGTTATTCCGTGAAAGTGCTGGGTTATGTATCGTCCCTTCGGTTATTATTCGAGGGACAATGATAGTAAACGGTTACGATCACTCGAACCACTCTGCTTTTTACCCTTGCTAGTCTATTCAAGTAGACTAACCCACGAACTTTGTTCTCCGCATGTGGGCTGGTGTCATCCGTTCGATTCGGCACATCAGATGGAGTGTAGATGAGAAGACTAGAAGGACTATGGAGTCGACGGTGGTTTTTCCAACGTTTTAATAATTTCTTTTAATCAGGTTGAGATCCTTGGGCAGGTGATCATTACGATCGCAACCCTTTTTGTAATATCTTTTAAAAGTCTTCCGCTGTACCTTGTTTAAGATTTCCGTTGTAATTTATTTAAACTCTGTGTTTGTCCTATTCGGGATTGGGATGTAATCCCGGGACTCGTGTTTTATATGAATAAGGTTATCATTTTGTATCATTGTATTTCATGATTTGTATTTAAACGGTAAAGCCTTGGGTGATCTCGGTAATGAACACTGGGGTCACTGGCGGTAATACCTTTCCAAAAGGGTTAAGTTTTGGGGGTGTTACAATGTCTTTTGATTTTCTCAATCCAAGGCCTCCTTGTTGTGTCGGTTTGCATACTTTCTCCCATCCTATTAGTGGTTTATAGGAGCTATCTTTGTTCCAAAAGAAAGATCTGTTTAGCTTGTCAAGTTCATTATGTGTGTGAGTAGGTAACATATGAGGTAGTTTGGTCTTGATGCCAGATTGGCTTTTATTAGTGTTGTTCTTCCTGCTTGGGAGAGAGAGTTTGCTTTCCATTTAGACAATTGTTGTTGGGTGCTTGTAACACCCCCAAATTTAACCCCATTTGAAAGCGTTACTGCCGATGACCCCGGGCGTAAACCCCGAAGTCACCCCAGGCTTTTCCGACGTCATAACTGACTTAAAACACAGTTACAATACTAAAATCGTAACTTTTATTAAACCACATGGTCGCGGGATTACACGATTCCAAAAACGACCCAAATACATCATCAATACAAAAATCAGAATTTACAACGGAAGACTTATAAACAAAATACAAAATAGCACAGCGGAAATCGTTTTAAACACAAAGCGACAAGACAAGTTGTCGAAAACAAAACACCGTTCATCTTCATAGTCGCTTCTAGCCTTCACTGAACAGCAACACATCTGCATGTGCCGAAACGGACGGACGACACCCCCATGACGTTACAGATAAATAAAATACAAGCGTTAGTCTAATGAATAGACTAAGCAAAGGCGGAAAACATTAACAATTAATTCACACAAATGCTGACACAAGCAGTTCCACATATCAACAAATCACATCAAAGCCCTCAAGTGTTAACTAAACAGTTAAACACATTAACAAATCACATCAAGCCCTCGAGTGTTAACTAAATAGTTAAACATATCAACAGATCACATCAAGGTCTGAATCTTACAGAACCACATAACGATGATTTAAGAACTGACTAAGATGTTTCGGTTCACGACCAACCTCATCGCTTACAGCGAATCTAGATTGGAAAGAGAACGTACTCTGATCAAAAGTCAATACGAGCTTTCCTAGCTGCACTATTTACTTAGTTGCACTACTCGCCAAGGGTATATTAATCATGTGCTACGACGACACTTATCTTATTTAATTCCAAAACGCGCATCACGTTATAGGCTTTTAAATATATGTATCGCCATGAGGGACATATAGGACATATGTTTCGCCATGAGGGACATACTCCTGAATGGGACGAATCCCAAGATTTGTAGCACCAGCTTCGTGCCACCATCTCTATACCCGAGTATAGAGATCGGTCATGACCCACCAAATGGTCTTTCAGTTTAGAACCCTTAGCACCATTTTCATTATCAAGAAACGACTAGACCTCAATTAGTCCATCGCTCCTACGAATACTCGTGCTAACTAAACAGTTCAGAACTGTCCAAAATTATATCAAAGCCATCAAGGTCAGCATCATAGATATATTTCAATCTAGATATATATATATAATAGCGTTGTTCTAGCAGATATACAACCTATTATAATATCCATTTTAATTTCCAAAACAGTTTCACAAAACCGTTCCCAGACAAGAATAATAATCATCCCAAATTAATTAACAATTAAACAATTGATAATTAATGGAAATATGGAATGATGAGCAAGAGCGAACCGCCACTTGCCTGGAATAGATTCGGCGATGAATCTGGACGAGACGACTACCGAAAATATCCTTTCCAATGATATGGCTTAAGCTTCAGAATATTCCTAGCAGAGTACGAGTCCACACGCGATCCAGCTCATGACAAATTAATTAATCTCAATTAATTTGTCAGGACGAACTCAAGGAATTAAATTCAATAAATTCTTATGATTATAAATCATAAAAATATTTATTAAATTTTCCTATAGAAAAATACGGATGAAAGGAAATCGAAATTATACCGCTCGTATAATTTCAGGTTAAATCTGGACTGAAATTGAATTGGGCTAGTCGGCCCAACACAGATATAAAAAGGAGGGGGCCCCACTGCTTCTTCTTCCTCAAATAATAATAACAGCACAACGGCTCAACGCAACAACACCACAACGACAACAACCACGCGGGGCTTCGCCGGGGCTTCTCGACGCTTCGTCGCCGTCGGCCGGCAACGGACAGCAGCGGCTCGAGGTTCAGCAGCAGCCCACGACGCCGGGAAAGACAGCAGCAACTTCCGACGAATCGCAGCAGCTCCGGCGAGCTCGAGCAAGACCGGCGACGACGGTGATGGCTCGAACGAGGGCTGCCTTCAACCACCGCAGCAAGCACACCTCCTGGGCTCCTCTGGCAACACTCCAACGAACCCAGGAACGCCGGCGAACTCCATGGATTCCGGCGAGAAGAAAACCGAGAGAGAGAGAGAGACGGGAGAGAGTTATGGGTTGATGGCTGCTCCCATCGAGATCCTTAAATAGCCCAGGGGAGGAGACGTTTGGAAGGGTTACTCATCAGCTCCTCCAGCCAATGCATTGACAAGTGCCCAGACAACAATTACACGGAGGGAGCATCGTGGCAAAGTTTAAGGGAATTGGCTTTGGTATGGGTTTTAAACCCCGAAAATTATATGTTTGTATCCAAATAAATATTCTAATTTCCGAAAATACATCGAATGTATTTTATACCACTCAAGAAATTATTTCGGAGATCATGGATGTTACAGAAAATCCGAACTCCACTGAAAGCGAAATAATTAATTTGAACGAAGGTTGGGAAAAATTACCCAAATATCCTTACTAAAAATCATGGGGTATTACAGTGCTAATTAGTAGATCAGCAAATGTATTTGAGTTGACTCTACCATTAATAATAGGGCAACCAAGATATTTGTCGAGGGAAATCATATTTGTGATTGTGAGAGTCCCTTGTATTGCTAATTTCCTCTAGTTGGTGACCTTTTTTGTGACTTGAAAAGCCGATTTATGGAAATTGACCTTTTGTCCTGAAATTCTGCAATATTCATCTACAATATCCTTTATTTCCTTGCAGTTTTCCTGTTTAGCTTTTGAGAAGATGACAATGTCATTCGCAAAAGCCAGGAAAGGAATTCTTGATCCTCGTTGAGTGATTTGGTATCCTAGTGGGTTTTGAGGTCTTTCTGATGCTTGTTGGAGTTTTCTTGCGAGGATTTTAGATCCTAGAATAAACAGGAAAGGGGAAAGGGGGCCGCCCTGTCTGAGTCCTCTCGAGGGTTTAAATATTTTTGTTGGTCCGTTGTTTACAAGGACTGAGAAAGATACCGTTGTAATGCATTCTTTGATCCAGTTGATAAACTTTTCATGAAATCCAAAATTTTCCATGATTTTAATAATGAAGTTCCATTCAATTCTATCATAAGCTTTTTCCATATCTAATTTTAGGGCAATGAACCCTTCAATTCCTTTTTTCAATTTGAAAAAGTGAAAGATTTCATGAGCAATCAAGATATTATCTTGAATGACTCTATTAGCAACGAAAGCTCCCTGAAGGAGGTGGATTAATTTTTCCATAGTTTGTTTAAGTCTTGTCGTTAAGATTTTCGAGATAATCTTATAAATTGTAGAACACAGACTGATAGGCCTATAGTGATTAGTGGAATTTGGATTGTCACATTTTGGGATCAAAGAGATAAATGTGTGGTTTATTTGTTCGAGCAACTTCCCTGAGAGAAAAAAGCTTTTAACTGCTTGAATAACAGAAGGACCTACAATGTCCCAATATTTTTGGTAGAATTCTGCTGTCATCCCATCAGTACCCGGTGATTTATCTGAGCCTATGTTAAAGACAACCTTTTTAATTTCTTCATTGGATACGTTCCTTGTTAATTCTAAATTGTCCTCTGTAGAGATTTCCGAGTGAATTAACTCAAGATTTTCCTGGAGTAGTCTCTTATTCAGATCTTCACTTTTAAACCTTTTAATGAAATCATTTCTGATTTCGTTTCTAATGTTTTCTTCTCCAGTAATACTTGTTCCCTCTTGGGTTTTGATTTCTTTTATGATTTTTCTGTTTCTTCTTCCACTTGCTATTTTGTGAAAATAGTTAGCATTCGTATCAGTTAATTTGATGTGTTTAACTTTAGCTCTTTGGTTTTAGTAAACTTTCTGGAAACAAAGGAGTTTTTTTTTATGATCCTTATTTGTTTTTTAATGAGATCATTTGTAGGGTGAGTACAAATCTCAGTTTGGATTTCAGAAAGCTATTTTTCTATAGTTTGTAATTGAGTAAATACATTGCCAAACGTATTTTTATTCCAGATCTTGGCATGTTTCTTAAGTAATTTTGTTTTGGATACCAGATTAAACAATCTAGACCCATGATAGTTAGTTCTCCAAGCTTGTTTAACCACGTTTCTAAAGTCTATTCTGGTCATCCAGATTTTTTTAAATTTAAAAGACTGATTTTTAAAGGATATTGTTGTGTCAAGCTCGATAGAGAAGGGGCAGTGGTCTAAGCTGTTAAAAGCAAAGTGTTTAGTATAGATATCAGGGTACCATTGAAGGATCTGGTGATGAATAAGTACCCTATCCAGTTTTTCATATATGTTATCTATTTCTGTTGTGTTTTTCCGCCAGGTATAGGTGTTTCCTTGGAAAGGGGTGTCCAATAGTTCACATTCATTCTTAAAATGTCGAAGTCTTGTAAATTTTGTCAAGGGTGGTACTACACCACCTAATTTTTCAAATGGGTCTTGTATTTCGTTTAGGTCTCCCATAACAATACACGATAGAGAACAGTTTTTAATAAAAGAAACGAGTCCTTCCCAGAACGCATTTTTCCAGATTCATTTGGTGGAGCATAAGTTAGGATTAGCATAATTTTTATGTTCGTGAGCAGGTTTGTGTACTTGATACTAATGAATCTTGTGTCAATTTGGTCAATTTCTAGGATTTCATTTGTAAGTTGATAGGTCTTCCACATTACACATATGCCACTCGAGACACCTGTAGTCGGGACACATAAGAATTGGTCGAATCCCGCTTTTCTCCAGACTTTTTCACTTGGTTCTTTGTTTGTTCTTGTTTCAAATAGTGCAATTAATTGAATACGTTCAATTTTGCAGAAAGATTCAACATCCATCCAAAATGTTTTCTTCCCAATTCCATGGCAATTCCAGGTTGTGATCTTTATAAAAAACCAATTTTAATTTTGCCACATATCATAAGACACTTAGGGGACTTATTATTATTTCTAATTAGAGTGATGTTTTTAATAGATGTAACAGCTAAAGGAGGTTTAAATTCCTCTATTTTAGTTGGTTCATTTAGGTGTAGTTTTTGTTTACTATCCCAGTGCTTAGATTTCAAGTTAAGGGACTTGAGACATAAGTAATGAAATATATATTTTTTTGATCCTTTTTCATAATTCAAACATATTATTCTTGTTCTAGAGGTGTCATTTCTCCCTTTCAATGAGAGGTAACGTAGACATCCATGTAAGTTTACCGATTTGTTCTTAGCAGGTTTCAGATTGTATAAGGTAAAGTACATATCCTCCCAGACAAGGAGTCTGGAACGAATTATTTTTTGGGAGATTGAAATTGTCATATTGGATTTTCGATTATTCAAACGTGTTGGTATACATGTGTTTATTCCATATTTGCTATTACAATCATAAAAAAGACAATAACACTAAGATTCCTGTCGCCACCATAGCATATAGCATAAGTATGGAAACTCAAAGAAAGTTGAAAATCTCATAAGAGAAGATGATGTGTTCATACAATTGTTTGAGCCCTTCACCAGGGAGTCTGTGCACATATACAATATGAGCAACAAACCAGTTTGTTCATGTAAAAAAGGTATAGTTGAGTAGTGAATTTTGTTCAGATTGTGTTTGTTCAAATCATGGCCTTTAGTCAGCCTTGCACCTTGGAAGGTATCTTGATCCTGGGGTTTATTGTTTGAACTTTTGCTTAAAAGGATTGAGCTTCCAAGGCCTTAGATAGTGAGGGTTAAGACCATCACCCCACACAATCTGTTAAGCCAAGGGTTGAGCTTCCAAGGCCTAATCATATTCAGTCTAAGCCAACCAACAAAGATTAGCCAAGAGTACATTTTTCTGATTTTAGACGTGCAATTAATGACAGAAGGGAAAGAATTATTAGTATCTCTGCACAGGTTTTCACATCTCTTGTTCAACAGAAACCATAAAAAACAGTTCTGAGAAAACAAAATACAACAATCATAGTTCAAGTTGTAGTGACAATTGCAGATTGAAAGAAGTATCATATTGGTGAGGGCTTTTAAGCCAGAGTTAATATGAAAGTAGAGAAACATACTCCAAGAATATAACAACTCATACCATTCATAATAAGAGGTCCATAAAATATCAAAAGAGTCTACTGACCAATAAATTGGCCAGTGACTTACAAGAACAGACCTAGAGAGATGATCTAAAATAGTATTCAAGGAGGTTTTACTCCACCTGACATAAGGAGTCAAAAGAAAGGTCAAGGGGGTTGCCCTAGAAGCACAATTGTAAACATTTAATTCAGTAGAACCTAAACCTTGAAAATTGAACTTAAACATAATTATTTCTTAAGTTTTTTGGTACCCTTCAGCACCGAGGTAGCGGTGTCTGTCTCACAAGCCAAGTCCTTGCGCTTACTGGACTCAGAGGTCACAATAAGGGACATTTCTGCAGAACCTTCTTGTCCAGGGACCTCCAAGCTGACATCAGTGGACTTGTTGGTTCCCAGATTAGGTTTTGGTTCAGTAGGATCCTTGACTTCAGTACTCATGTCCTCAACATCCTTAAGAGGGATCTCCGAGCACTCCACAAACTCATCCAGGAGGTCATCCTGGCAAAAGAAGCTTTGCAACTCTTTTTCATCAAGCATTGACATCACATCATTGCCCTACACCAGGCCTTGGCTTGGAGGAGCCCCCAGGCTCACCTTGGTGGTATCCTCATTAGGGTGAGGTAGAACAAATGGAGGGGTAAGGCTATTAGGAAGCTCAGGAGTTGTAGGGGTCTCAAAGAGAGAATCAGCAACAACAGTAGGGGTTGTAGTAGTAGGAGTGGTGATATTTGCATTCAAAGAAATGCCTTCAGAGATTTGGTTAAGAATAGAGAAACCATTTTTCTTGGTAAGAGGCTCAGGAGAGAGAGAAGCAGCCGAGGAAGCATCATTGTTAGTTTTTTTCTTGTGGTAAGCAACATCTTTCCATTTGCTCGAGCCTTCTTCATTTTTTTCCTTAGACTCCTCAGAGGAGGAACTAACCTTGAGCCTCTGAAAAGTCAATTGGAGAGATTGGGCCTTGGCAACCCTCAAGGGACATTTTTCAAAAGAGTGCTCCAGGGCACCACAGTTACCACAGCCTTCAGGGGCTTCTTCAAACCAATTTTTTTTTCTTTTTTTCTTTCCCCTCTTCATTGGGGATGACAATGGTTTTAAAATTTACATTGTCCACGTCAACATTGATGCAGACCCTAGCATAGCTAACTCTCTGTTTTTTCTCAGTGAAAGGATCGAGTTTTATAAGAGTGCCCAAGTTGTTCATCTCAATGATTGTGCTTATGACATCAAAACTGATGTATTCCACAGGATTCTGATCCACATGTCAACAGTAGAGATAGGTTTTGTAAAGGGATCAAAGCTAGAAGACCCAGGTTTAAGGAGTAAGAGTTTTCCAAACACATGAAAGGGTCTCCCATCCCATGTCTTTTTCTAGTCAATTGAATTTGCAAAACGAATTTCAAACCACAGGTTAGGTTTCTCAATGATGTCAAATGAACCTTTATCAAAACGCCAATCATTTTTGAGCTTGTTTTTCAGTTTTGAGAAATCCATTGGGTCACCAATAACATACCCAAGCAAGGAGGATTCTTTCAGTTTCAGAATATTCTTTCTCACACCCGAGAGTTTTGATCGGAAAAGATCCATATCAATGGTATGTTTAGAGTTGGTTTGTGAGCTGGCTTTAGCCAAAGAAGGAGGGGTCACCTCAGTTTTTGTAGGAACAGAGTTTTGAGAAACATCAGTTTTAGCTTTTTCAGAAGTGTTAGATGCACCAGGGGAGGTGCATAACACTTCCTTCATTATTCTTTTCCCTTTGTCCATGGGATTGGAAAAGGGAAAATCAATCTCACAAGCACAAACACAACAGAGAAAATAACAAGGGCAAACACAATAAAAAACAGAGAGTAAATTAAAAGAGCACAAGAAGAGGGGATACGAATTCAGGGATAAGGGATCAGAATAAATAGAGATCAACTTAGCAGGCAAAACCAACAAGCTAAGAAAGGGGTTTAAGAGGGAAAGAGTACACTTGTAAATAGGAGTCATAGGGCTTCCAGGGCAAAGGGCTAGACGCGGCGACTTGGCCCAGAGCCCATCACTTCCGGCAGTGGTGAGGTCTAGCAAGACAGCACAACACCACCCCTTCTTTTCCGCATTTCCCTGGAGGTTCCATTCCTCAAGCAGCATGGCAGTCACAGTGGCGAGAGAGAAGTCCCATCCTTGACTGAGCCTACGTCGTCCTCTGACCAAGAGCTCCGGATTACCCGGATCCCACGCGAGACGCATGAACACGCCATTGGCAAAGATCTTGGAACAGTAGAGGGCCGAAAGCGTGTGCAGGTAGTGAATCGGGATAAGGTAGGAAACGTAAGGGTTTCTGGCAGATTTAGGGAAAGCATAACTTCCCATCTTCACCCATACTTTCTCCCCCAAATCAGACACAGAGGAAGCTCTAGTATGAGACGGTGGAGTGTAAAGGGGGTCATGATAGTCGAGGGGATTGGATTCAGAGTCAGGGAAGGAGATATGGAGGTTGGATTCGGTGAGCAAGAGCCGCGGCGGTCGCTCAACAGTTAGGGTTTCGGGGTTTAGGTCACAGGTGAGAGAAGGGAGAGTTTTCGGATTCGATTTCATGAAATTGTTCATTTACAGCCTCATTCTCACTTGATCAAGTCCTAGTAAACAATACTACTTATTAAAGAAATTTTTTTTATTAAAATAACTCAACCTTTTTTCTCTTTTTTTTTTTTTTTTGATAAGGAAAGGATTCGAAGTACCCGACATAACAACATCGGGTAGATTGAGAGGCCGATAAATCGGCGCCGGACAAGCCGGACAGGAAGACATACAAGCCAAGTAAGGAAAAAAACAACAAGCAAAGATAGAGCTAAAACGACCAAAGGTGAGAGGAGTGTAGGAACAAACAGACGCGCCACCGGGAGACAAGTCGAGCAGGATAAATCCTTCGGAAGAGCTGAACGGACTACCATGACGTTGCCCTCTCTTTAAAGAGGGATCTTCAGGAGTCTCAACCATGACGTTGCCCTCGTATAAGAGGGGTCTTCATTGAGCCACAGCCACCACCACGACCACACCCGGACACACTGCTAACACCTTCGAGAAGCTCCAAAAATGCATTGAGTATTTTATTAACCAAACTTGAACACAAGCAAACCAGAAAATATTGGCTTTGGATCTTTATCTAGGCTTTGGGCCTTTTAGGATTTTAGGCCTTTTAGGTTTGGCTTTGGGCCTTTTAGGTTTTTGGGCCGTCTTTGGGCCTTAAACAAGGCTTTGTGCCTTAAGTATGACACTTAGGCTGCTGATGGATTGGCAAGCTAAGGCCGTACAGATCAACAGGGTTTCTGAAGCCTCTTCTTCGCCACCGCCATCTCCACGAAGAGGCCAAGCCGGGAGAAGGTGAAGAGGGTGAGGATGGGTCAAGGCCAGAAGAGGCCAACCCGGGAGGTTCCCGACGGCGGAGCCCATCCGGAGACCTAACCAGCGTTCTTCTGGACGAAGAACGAGTCGAATCCCGGCGCGGCGCCCACCACCACCTCGGAGAAAAACCAGTTGGAGAAGGAAGGAGATCAGTTCCGCCTTCAATGGAGGCCAAATTTCAGAATTTTCCTTCTTTTTATTTCCCTGTTGTTTTCCATTTTCACTCTCCCATGGGAGATGAGTTGGATCTAGGCTCATGCTGTCACGCGGGTGTGGGGCTCCGGTCAGTACTCTCAATCCGGATTTGTGTTTGATTTGAGTTGTATGTTTGTTTTTTAGTTTTTCCTTAGAATTTCATGGCACTGTTCAGAGAAATGGTGGTGATGTTTGGGGGTTGCCCGGATACGGTGACGGGGGTTGCCCGGTGACACTGACGGGAGTTGCCCGGAGGGGGGTTGTCGGTGATGATGACAGTGATGATGATGGGGTTGGCCGAGGAAGGGGGTTGCCGGTACTATCAGAGGTTATTTTTACCTTTGGATACAAGGTAAAAATAACTCATCATTTCAAAAGTAAATAAAATAATCCCAATTTTATAAAGGGTGCTAAAAAAGTAACCCAACTTAATGTTCTTGTAATTTTTTAATAAAATTATATGATATAACATACAAATTAAGGATGTGGCTGCCACATCATTAATAGAACACATGAGTTGTCACTTGTCACCCTAATTACAAAAATTGATTCACCTCCAAAGTGAAGGAAGGAACGAGCTTCAGGTAAGGGGAAAAAATTTGGACGAATTTCAGATAGAAATTGGGGATTTGAGTTGTTAAGATCAGATCTAAGTAGAAGAAAGAAACAATTGTGATTATTGGTTCAATTTCTGGAGCAATCTCAATGTGCGAAAGTTCAACAACAATCAATTTGAGACACGGTGAGTAATTTGGTTCAATTTTTTTCTTTGTCCTTTTTCAATACTGAAGTTGTAATTTCTCACTAGTTAATTCTTGTATGTGCACTTACTAAGCAGGTAATTTTACTTTGTTCAATTTAGTTCAACGACAGCCAGCACCAGCCAAGACGATTGAAGAAAATCGCCAGCTTCACCGCCACCTTCTTCCTTTTTTTCCTACGTTTTAGAGATCGACCCTTCAAATTTTGGTCTTGTTTGTTCTTAATTTTTCTAGTTTGGGTTAGAGATTTGTTGTTGGCGGCTTCCAATTTCATGGAGGAGAGAATTGGAGAATTTTGGAAAAAAAATTCTTTATCCCTTTCAGTTAGGGGGTGTTCATTCGGTTTAGACCGGACCGAAATTTTCGATCCGCTCCGGTCTGATGGATCGGATTTTTTCAAAAGTCTGGATCGGAGACCGGATCTATTCGGTCCGGTCCAAGATCGGATTTTTTTTTAAATAATTAAATTCTTATTTAATATCTAAAAATCATTTATATTCCTAACTTAAAAAATATCTATAAAAAATAACATTTAAACTCTTAACTTATTATTTTTTAATTTTTTTTACAAAAAAACCGATCCGGACCGATTTTTTTCCGGATTTGGACCGAACCGGATTAAGGAAAAATCTTAGACCGGAGACCGGACCGTAATTTCACCGGTCCGGGCCGATTTTGAACACCCCTACTTTCAGTCTTCCTTCTCCATTGCCCAAAACACTATAATTTCTTTGAGATTGTACGTGAGTTCTGAATGTAAGGGTGTATTTGGATAGTTAAAATAATATTAAATTGAAAATTTTATATAATTTAATATAAGATAATATAATATAATAAATTATTTCTGAGAAGCCAAACGGCCCCTAAATGAATTTTTTAAAATTTGGAGCCAAATCATAATCTATTTACGTATTTGATGCCATATCATTAATTTGGATGTCACGTCATATAGATTATAAGAAAAATCACAAGATAATTAAATTGGGTCAAAATTTAAATTATTTTCTTACCTTTTTAAAAGATGATTTATTTTTTTCCATTAAAAAAATGCTTTTGGCAATTTACTCCATAATCTATTCTTGGTAGAAAAACCCTAAACCCTACAATAGAAGTCTTTCCCCTCTTTCAAATTTCCACTTCTCAAATTCCCCTACTGCTCCTCGATTTCCCTCTCATCTCAGTCTTGATCGATCACTCGCATTTCTTCCCAAAGATGGAGAAATTGAAGATGTTGGTGAATCAAATAGCTTACTCCCGAGATTTTTCAAAACTCTCTCTTCTCCATCGCTCACTAATTCCTCTCCTCTCAATAGCTTCCTCAATCTACAAGCTCTCCCTTTCGGTTCGCCTGAAACTGTATCGCTTGGGATTCATTCGCAGAGACAGGTTCGCTTCTGATTCTTCAATTCTAAAGCTCCTTCAATTGGTTATGTTTGCCTGAATTTGTATCGTTGAATGATTTTGGAGGTTGCCTGTAAAAGTGATCAGTGTGGGGAATTTGACTTGGGGAGGTAATGGGAAGACTCCCATGGTTGAGTTTCTTGCTCTCTGGCTTGCTAGCTCCTCCATTTCTTCTCTCGTACTCTCCAGGGTACTCCCTCTACTTCTCTCATCAATATAACTGCTTCCAATTATGCTGTTTTTTGTGAGAATTTGATGAGTTATCAAGTTCTTATGTGATGCTGGATATTATGTGGTTAATAAATCGTACTTCCGAATTACAATTGAAAGGCATTGATCATTTGGTGTTGAATTGTAAGATTTTAATTTCGTTAGGTGAGGTATACGATTTGTCCTTCCAATTTCTGAAGTGGAATAATAAGTTAATATATATAAGAAACTTTGAGATTATACAAGTAATTTCGGCTCCTACGTAATTTGGGCAGGTGGGGCACATATTATTTGATCCTTAGATTATTATGTACTATACACTTCAGATTATACAAGTGATAAAGTTAACCAGCAATTTGCCTGATGAGAAGTGATAGGAAAAGATATAAATGTTGTTCATCTCGTGGTGTATCCTAATGGAATGCGGGAAGGATGATTACATAGGAGCCAGGAAAGTCAAGGATGAATTAGAATGCAGTGCACGAGGATGAGGAAGGGAAGGGGACATTATGAAATGATTCTGTACTTCAAAATTGTATGGAATTTACATCATAAACTAGAAGGAGATTAAAGCTAAATCGGGACCTTAAGAAGTTCATATGTAAATATAGATCAGAAAAAAATCAAAAGTTAGTGTAAAGAAGCATCAATAATTTTGGAATGGTATTATAATTTTAACCACCACAGGAAATCAGAACCTTAAGGAAAGTAAATTTCTTGGATCCTGTAATTTTTATTCAGCATAGCATACCTTGCCTCATCAATAATCTTCTTTCAATCAATCACATGACACTCTGGTCACAATAAGTACTTGGTAGTCTAGATATGAAAAGTGTCTGACAAATTTGTAGTTGATGATGCTGGCTTGAGGTTTCCTTAGGAATTTGTTTAAACCTAAATAGTTCTTTCACAATTGAGCTTCGAGTATCTTTGCTTATTTCACACTACATTTTGCTTATTGCCTTAGGAATGTGTTTGACAGGGCTATGCCGGTGGAGATGAAGTGAAAATGCTTCAGAGACATTTTCTTGGAACCAGCGCAAAGATTGGAGTTGGGGCAAACAGGGCACAAGTGGCTTCATCCTTCCTGCAGAAGCATGGATGTACAGAACCTAGTTCGATGAGTAGCTTTGAGAAACTTTCTCGTGGTGAGAAAGTAGAAAGCCTCTGTGATTCACAGAAAGTCGGATTGGTTATTCTAGATGATGGTATGCAGGTAATTAAAACCAGTATCATGCTTACGTATTTTCAAATCTAAAGGTGTTGTATTATTATCTAGCATACATGTCCTGTGACAAGTTAGTTTGCATTGAATCTATACATTATCATACCTTGCTGTCAGGTTAATTTGCATTGAAATTGATTAAGCTGTTTGATACTGTATAGCTTGCTGTCAGGACTTTAGTGGCAGCAGTATATCCTTCTCTACTCTGCCATTAGAACATGGATGAATTGCCTTCTTTACTAATTTTTTTTTAATCTTGCAAAAACCTATGTAGTTCAAATACAATCATTAAATGATGTATAATATTTTGGAAGGAAGCACCTAAGCCTGATGCGTGATGTTGAGATTGTGATGGTGAATGGTTTGATGCAATGGGGTAATCACAGATTACTTCCACTTGGACCTTTGCGAGAACCTTTGACTGCATTGGACAGAGCCGATGTAGTTGTGATCCACCATGCAGATTTGGTATGTCAATTTGACCTTCATGGCATTATTTTAATCTGCTAAGGGTGCATGTGCATGCTCAACTTGGTAAGTTCTGATAGTGCCATGTTCTTATAGGCTTATAGCAGTTCATTTGTCTCTGCTCTCTGTGGAATAGTGTCCTGAAATGAACACCTAATTCAAGATACTTGGTCCTTCAGATACCTGATCAAGTTTGTGCCAGCATAGATGTGAAGATACGAACAATCAAAGAGTCTCTTCCTATTTACTTTACTGGAATGGAGCCTTCTCATTTCTTTATGGCAAATGATGTCCACTGTAAAGTTCCATTGTCAGTTGCTCAAGGCAAGGTCATATTGTGCATATCTGCAATAGGTTCCCCTGATGCTTTCCTGAAGGGTATTAGAAAGGTCTTAATGATGCCTTTTCATTATTACAATCAAATATTTTTGTTTGTTCATTTTTGTCCATGCAAGTTTTTTCAGGTTTTGCAATCTCCTTTTTTTTATTAGCACTTTAAATTCTGGTTTTCTCATCAATTTTTAATTTGTTAACTTCTATGTTGCAGCTTGGACCTCTCCATATTGATAGGATAGACTTTAGTGACCATCACTTTTTCCAATCCGAGGTGTGTTTTTCTCTTAAGCAATCCATCTTTCTTGGCTCCATGAATCTTTTTTACAAGCTTTCTCAATTGTTTTGCTGTTTCAGCCCCTATATCTATGCATGTTTCCTTTATCTCCGGTGTCTAATGCAGGATATTCTGAGGATTAAATCAACACTAAAATTGCTTGAAAACAGGTTTTCTATGAAGCCAGTCATCATAGTAACTGAAAAGGTAGGTAGATCTCATAACCTCCCATTTTGATATATTCTTACTTGTGAGGAGTTGATAAGGCTTTTGTTTGAGATGTTATGTAAAATTATAGGTCTTTTAAGTGTTGCACTATGTTATATTGATATAGATATGGAAACGGGGACACGACAATGCCCAAAAATATAGGGAAGAAACACAGCAATACATAATACCAATTATACCATAAAGATTATGTGATGTAAAATTGATATATGGTTTGAAAAATATGCTGCAAGCTGTGTTTAGAAGTAAAATAACAGGAGTAGTAGCTTCTTGGATGTGAATGCTATACAACCTAGTTAGAGTACCAGAATGTCTATGACCTGCTTCAAAACACATAACTTGAAGGGCGAGAGTAATAGAACTCTTTTAACAATAAGAAGTGGCTCATAAATGATCCTTCTAATTTTCTGTTGGATAATTTTTTGTCAGGATTACGATAGAGACCCAGATAGTCTACTGCAGTTGCTTCCACATGTTGTTCTTGTGCTCTGCTCTCGGCTGCATTTTTTGTGTAAAAATGGCTGTTCGGAGGAAAGCTTCAAGATATTGCTGAAGCAGCTCTTGACAGTCAGATAACCAAGTCACCTCCAAATATCATCAGATGTTGTAATAACTGTACAACCCAATCAAAGGTGAGATTGAGCATAAGAAGTGGAGATTGAAGACAGACTCATTTGTTTCATGAACTGGAGGAACTGCATTTGGAGGAGCAGTCTCTTTTCAACTCTGCTTCAAGTGGGTATGGAAATGAATGGTTGGTAATTCGACCCAGAATGACTCAGATGCAAGCGACGCATTGTTGATGTCACAAGATTTCCTGCAAAATTAAAACGTAGTTGGTGATTTTTTTCATTGCATTGTCGCTCCTCAGCCTCGCCTTCGATCATTTATAGTCTGGTCTTCATGATCCCTTTGTTGCTTATGTGTCCAGCATATCCACCAAAGAACTCAGCAGCACCTTTGTAGAGCCTTATCAAACCATGATTTAAGCTTGAAAACCCAAGTATTGTGATTTGGTAAGGTGTTTACTCACTGACATACGATTGTCAAAGTCTATTTGATCTATATTCTGTCTTAGCCTGAAAATAAATTGGGGTTAGGACTATAAACTTGAGTAGCTTGTAACTTGTAATAGGAGCTACTTGACCTTCAAATATCCTGGGAACTAGTTGAATCTAATATTCCTTATTAGTGAAGATTTAATTGAATCTATGGACGACTGTTCATGAATGAAAGACTGAAAATTGACTAGTTGAATCTAACCTGCCTCCTTGTGACAACCATTGCTATTTGTTCTCCTAATAATTGTGCAATTCTAGATGCTTGTGTAGTACTACTGTACATGTATGAATTGTGAGTTCTTATAGATAATAAACGTAGCAATGTTGCATATCTTGATAAATGTGAATGTATATGTGTTTTTTCAAACGCTTTAGAATAATATTAGCTGAAAATGATTGAACATTGCCAACATTTGTGATGAACTAATAATTCATAATGACCTCTACTCCATAATATATCCATTCCCATACAAGACGAGGATAGGACCATAAATATTAGAGGTGAGCTTTGCTAAAAAACTATATGTTTGTATTATTTTATTGATACATAAGTAATACTAATTTTGAAATCAGGAGAAAATATATATGGAGAAATAAATTGTATAACATGTAATATGATCTGATGCAGACATGCAGTAGACATTAGAACTGAGCTGGAGGATAACTACACTCAAAAACCAAAACCATCTCAATCCAAAAAAACAAGATTGTTGAAATGAGAAAAACCAAACCAAAATTTTTATAAAATCAATTTTGCTGGAACCAAGCAAAATACTGGTGAAGCCGGTATTGGTTTCATTACTAGAAACGACAAAGTAAAAGTTATTCATATGGATAACAAATGCTGTGGATTTAACAATATTCTCATGACAGAAGCCCTTGCTGTAAAACATAGCATTAAATATGCAAAATCACAAAACTTCCCTAATTTTCAAATTGAAGGTGACAATCTCTGCCTTATTAACTCGATCAAAGGCATCTGAGATTGTTCCTGGGAAATTGAAATGATTGTGCCTGATATCTTAGTCGAGATTCATTCTTTCCAAGAGGATCGTCTTAGATATATTTTCAGAGAGGTGAACTGCACTGCTAATCATATTGCTAAACTCAGCTTTTCACCAACTGTGTCTAACTTTAGAAATAATTCAGAACTTCGTGTTCTCATCCACAAGGATGCTCTAGATTGGTCTTCGAATATAAACTAAGATCAGCCTAATTCTTTCCTCATCAAAAAAAAAAGTCAAACTTTTATAGAATTAGCTCATACCATTTTTAAAACATATTAGTAGATGGGTGGTTCAAATATCAGATCAAGCGTTTTTTTATTTCTTTTTAAAATCAGATCAAATTAAATACGTAATTATCAGTTCAGCCAGAGAACTGGAACATAACGAGATTGATCGGCTAGCTACCTAGTCCGGTTTCATACTTCTGATTTTGGAAATTCGGGTTTCGGTTTTATTGACCCTTTATATGGTCAAAACATACATACATACATACCAAGTTCAACCCAAGATTTTGTTGTATTAGCACAAGAAATTATCTTAATATTACTGATAAGCCTCCAATATTGAAATCCGAAGTGTCATTCATATAAGTAAAATATTTATTTCTACTCATGAATTATGGTAATGTAATTTGCATAAACAAACGGTTATGTATGATCCCTGGATGATTGAATTTGTTTCCAAGTGCTGAGCTAATTAAACCATTAGATCGATTTATTTCAATTTGAATCACCTATATAAGTACTCTGTTAAATCAAACCACATGTACCTTTTATGTCATAAACCAAGTAAAAACATAGTACTCCAATAAGTAGAGTAGGAGTATATAAGAGAATAAATGCAATTGAGTAGCTAGTGGCAGAAAATTAAAATCTTTCACTTACGCGTAATTTCAAGTTTCAACAGACTCGATCAGCTGCTGGCAATGAGCAACAATGGGCCCTACAATTAGCGTGTGGGGGCGGTGTCCAGTTTGCACATCGCACTCGCATCGCACACGACGTTCAACTGAAAAGGACCGTGTAAAACGCATTATCTCATATTTCTACTCATTATGGAATGCCCATTTTGATCCCAATCGTTCTATCTTACTTTATTCATTTCTAGCTACACAATTTCCTGAAAATATACACTACAAAAAGTTGGAAAATGATACCACAATTGAATTTGAAACCAACCAATATTGTAGCATTATATATACGGGAGCGTTAAGCTGAGAATATTCCACGTGTCAGGTTTTTCTTTTAGGAATAATCTTTCTCTTCTTTTGCGATAAATTATATCATTGAAATAAATATACATTACATTCTGAAATGCACATATATTATGCATGTTGGTAGAAGATAGTCTATATATTTGATTTCGTGAGCTTCCCACATGGAAGAATTGATGATGGCTTGTACCCTATAAATATGGAGATGACTTATATTGGAAAATTGAAAAAAACAAGTGTGGTCCCTAGTGTATATTATATAATAATATATATTTAAATGACTTGGGACTTTGAACATTTCGGCCCAACATTTTGTTAGTTAATTCCCGCCGCCCGCCATTAACTTTCTAACCGATTTTTGGATGGCTCACATTAATTCCGCTACAGTATAAATACCCACGTTTTGTCTTCTTCATAGATCATCGAACATAACATTCAGATTTACTGTCTGTTGTTCTGAGTGCTTTGTTGTATCCTTAAAAGTGAATTTGTTGGAATCCTACAACAACTCAAACGAGTGGGGACAAATATCACTTAATAAAAAGTGATCTTCACACCTCAAAGCAATAACAAACGACCCACTGTTCTTACAATGCATACATTATGTAATACACATCGAGTGCAATTCATTATGAAATGCACATCCAAAATGCAAAAATCATATCTTATGATTTCCAAATAAACATACAGTTACGTCATAATGCACATACAATTTAAATGCATATTTAGTATAACTCAAATGTAAATCTTTAACGATTGTTCAAACTCAATTTTATACACATATGAAGTACAATTGGTTCAACTTTAGAAATGAAATTGTTCAACTTTAAAATACAACTATTCAACTTTGTAGACATAGTAATTACAGTTGTTCAACTTAAAAAAAAACAAATTGTTCAACATTAATATACGATTGTTCAACTTTATATACATAGTAAATATAATCGTTCAATTTTAAAGTATAATTGTTCAAATTTAAGATTCATTTGTTCAACTTTTTAAAAGTATGTTTTATGATGAAAACGTATAGGTTTAAAAAAGAAAAAAAACTAAAATAATTGGTCAAAAAGTTGATCAATATATGATCAACATTTATCATTCAATTAAAATGTATGATTATTTTGAAATGATTGACCTAAAAAATTCTTCACTATTCACCGTGAGGATGATTTTCACATTAAATTTTTTCTTAATATATGATTAATAGTAGCTAGCTCTTCAAAGTATATAAAAAAGGCCAACTTAAAATACTGTAAACAGGACATTGCAGGAGTGAAGTATAGTGACACAATTTCCGATCATATATATGGAACTGGAAGTGATCATGAATTTAAGGGACTTGTTTAAATACAACTCAACCATAAAATTTGGGTGATGTCAAAACTTTGAATGCTGAAAAGACTGCTAGGTCCTGGATGATACTATGCATGTTGAGGGCCTGTTTACGTTTATTACCCAATTAACATAAAATATGAAATAATGTGTACGTAGGAAATTTCAGAGTATGTTGTGACTGGAAATGATATCATTAATTAAATTGTGCAAAAATTAATTGAAATGCATGCATCCCTGAATCGAATTGGATGATAGGTTCTTGACTTAACCTAGGGTTTCTTAATTCAAATATCTAGGTTGAAGATGATCCACCTTAGCAAACTTTTTAGACGGAATTGTAAAAAATACCAAGTTTTACATAGTTTTTTGCAAAAATATCAAGTTTTAAAAAGTATCAAAAAGTTGCAATTTTTTTCAAAACTAAAAAGGTAAAATGAATTATGAATAATTTTTTTCTCAAAAAACATAAAAGTGTTTTGTAAAGGTTTAAAGAAGCAGTTAATTTTAAACTGTTGTATCAGTCGCATAATCAAGTACCTGTTCAACCGATAGCAGTTCATCATTTCCATCCGTTTCTTTCCCAAAATCTTTTTGGCTCTCAAGAACCTAATTAATCTCGCTTTTTCCTTTCATCCCCGAATCAAGTATTCGTGAAACCAAATCCTAAATCCCCAAAGTCGAGAAGGCGAAGCCCTTTGTGAAGCCCTTACTAAATCCCCAGATCGAGAATGGTGAAGACAAGAGGTTTGCAGTCTGCGAAAGCCAGAGTCGAGAAGGCGAAGGCGAAGGCTTCTACACTTTCGAGGAGAAAGAGGGTTGAGGAAAGCGAAGAACATCCGGCGAATGCGAAAGCGGCTACTGTGGCGAGTGGCCGAATGAAGAGAGCCTACAACTCGTCGAAGGAAGAAGAATCACCGAGTCCAGTCGTTTCGGTGCAGAAGAGGAAACTGAGAATCTCGGAGGCTGAAGAACCAAAAGCCAAGAGGTCGAGGAAGGAGCCATCGAAGTCGGTTGGCGGGGTTAGTTGTATTCTCTAACTCTTGACTTACCTGAAAAAAGCAATATTTTGTCTAAAATTTGTGATGCATGCTAGGTTTAGGGTCTGGATAAACTTCATGCTAAAATTATGTAAAAAACAGAGCATGATTTACTCTGTAAAAAACAGAGCATGGAGAGGTCTGGAAAAGTCATAGTAGCCTAAACTCTTGACATCCATATGGCCTGACAAACCAAAATGTATTCTGACAAAACGAATTATCTTACCTGACAAAGTAAGTTTTTGGGTTTATGTGAATATGAATGTCATGTATTTGTTGTGTGGTTAGAATGTTAGAATGTCATAGTAGCCTGATTCATGTTGATACAAAATTATAAGTTATAGTCTAGGGTAAAGACTTGTCCTGAACAACTTCCATTTGGCCTGACAAACCAAAATGTAGTCTGACAAAATATTTTTTATCCTGAAAAACATATATCTTTACCTGACAAAGTAAGATGGTGCCTTTCTTCCTTTTATGTGAATATGAAAGTCATTCTTACCTGTCATGTATTTGTGAATGTCATTCTGTACAGATAATGTACAAGTGGCATTCTAAGGAGTTGTTTTATGGTCGGATAAGTCAGAACTCAAGGCTTCAGTATCTGAATTGTATCGAGAACACCCTAACTCGAACAGACTGGTAGACAGTTCTACAGGGCCCCTTTGGCCCAATTATAAAAATTATGAAAAACTTGAAACTGTCTGCACAACTGATTCACCATGTGTTGTTTAGGCAACTGGACACAAAAAAACAGTTTGAGACATGGTATGATCTTGGTGGACAACCATGTAGGTTTTCAATAGATGAGTTTAGGCTAATAACATGACTGAATTGTGGGATGCCCGATGAGGAGGACACTGTGGAGGATAAGAAGACAGTCTTTGATTTTTTTGGTGTGAGGAGTATTACCATTGCTAACCTTTTAACCAAGTTCTTATCGTATCAGGAGAAAAATGTATTCAAGATAAAGATGGCCTTGTTGTTAATTCTTGAGGGTGTTGTACTGGGGGGGGGGGGGGGGGGGGGGTGATAAGAAGAGGAAGGTCAGACCCCTACATGTCAAATTGACCCAAGACTTGGATCGTTTCAATAATTTCCCATGGGGTAGGAGTGCATATATTGACCTCCATCAAAGTCTGGCTTCTGCTTTGGACACAAGAATGGAGTCAGTTAAGGCTGCACTTGCACGTTTAGACAATGCCAAAGCAGGATACACCATAAGGGGTTTCCCGATGGTGTTTCAGGTAATGTGTTAGTAGTTGAATATGTAAAAACGAGAAAGGTTAATGCCTTTGGTCATAATTGTGGTTTAATTCAAATTCTGTTTGTTTCAGATATGGTTGTATGAGGCAGTGCCCTATATTGGCAGAATGTTTGCCCAAAAGCTGAATACAGTTGTGCAGCCCCGAGGTGTGAGGTGGCTTAAAACGAGTAGGCCAAGCTTGGATTCGATTTCTGATGCCCTAGAGGGGACTTTCGCTGCTAAACAGATCCTTGTTGAGGAGGACGGAGAGGACTTGGGAGAAAGATATTACTTCCCGGAGGAGGAAGAACACAAATCCTTGGATCAGATTGTTAAGCAGCTGAAGCCAAAAAGAAAAAGGGCTGGTAAAAAGGACAAGGGAGGGCAAGCTGAAAACATTGAGGGTTTGGACCAAAGGCAATTGATGTGTTGTTTGAATGAATTGCTTGAAACGATACATACTCTGAATGATAAGCATGACCTATTAAGGGAGGAAGTCCTTGAGTTAAAGAAGTTCATAAGAGGCAAAGCTCCTAGAACAGTGGCCTCTTCATCCAGTGATGAAAGTGATCAAGACATTAGAGAACACTAGGAGCCAGAATCTAGGGAGGTTAAAAGTGATGATGAACCCAACATTATATAACACCAGAAGAGCATGAGGGAGGTGAAGTCAACAGATCAGAGTGATGAGTCACAACATGAAGATGAAGAAGAGGAAAAGTCAGAGTCTGAAGATGACGAAGAGAATGAGTCTGAAGGGAATGAGTCCAAACATGGAGAGTCTGATGAGGTATGCCTAACTTTTTCAGTTAATATATGCACAGTTCAGTCCATATATGCACATTTCAGTCCATTTGTGCACATTTCAAAAAATATTTGCTTATTTCAGACCATATATCATCGTTTCAGGAGACAGTTCAGGCCATATATGCATAATTCAGTCCAAATATGCACAATTTAGTCCATATATGTACATTTCAGTCCATTTGTGCTCATTTCAAAAAATATTTGTATATTTCATATCATATATCATCGTTTCAGGAGACAATGGATGAAGAGCAAGATGATGGTGCAATTGTGTTAACTGGTGGACAATGGGAGGTGAAGAAGGTTGGATCGCCCCCATATGCTTATGTTGCATATAATGTAGGTTGTCAAGAAGAGGCGGGTGAAGATGTTGCAATGGTAAATGAGCAAGAAGTTCAAGCGGATGCAACGGATTCACTGTCAGTTCTTATCCGGATGGCTATAATACTACGGGGGCTAACAACTGAGGAGGGGGTAAATGAGGCAAATGAGGAGTTGGTTAATGAGGCAACACCACAAGATGAGGAGTTGATTAATGAGGCAACACCACAAGATGAGGAAGGACTCAGCAATGAGTTGGTTAATGAGGAGTTGGTTAATGATGGGACTGTGGTGGCAACAAAAGCAGTGTCTGATGAGGGTGTGCATGACAGAGTTGTGGAGGGACTCATCAAGGTTGATGACGGAAGTGGAGGAACCAAAGGAAGATGTTGTGGAGGGAGGAAGCAAGATTGATGACGGATGTGTGGATGTGTAATACCCCTAAATATACCCTTGAAAGTATTACCGCCAGTGACCTCAGATTATCCATCTGAAGTCACCCAAGGCTTAACCATTTTATAATAACCATAAAATAACACCAATCATATCAAATATCATAAAATTTATTCAAACCAAAGTCACGGATTACATATGTAAATCCCAAATACATCCAAAATACAGAATTGTTTCAATACAGCGGAAGTCTTTTAATAAATTTCATAATGGTCTTGATCAATGCGATCGCACGCCTAAGATCTTCAACCTTGAGAAAACTCTTAAAAACACCATCTGCCTTCACCGTCGCGTACTAGCCTTCACGGAAGGGAAGTCTTCCTGATGTGCCGTATGAGACGGATGACACCAGCCAACCATGCAAGGGAAATAAACCGGTTGGTTAGTCTAATGAAAGACTATGCAAGGGTAAAACAGAAAGGTTCCAAGTAGTCGTATTAGGTTACACCTGTCGTTTCTCGAATAATAACCGATGACGACAGTGAACCTCAACACTCCTACGGAAATATACGAAACAGTATGAACAAGAGAAGACTCCAAAAGATCGAGTCTTATCGGAAAGTATGACAAGTGTTTGGGAACGTTATAATTTCACACAAGCGTTTAAAATGACTTGACCATTTGGGTCCACGACCAACCTCACCGCGCAATGCGAATTCAGATTTGGAAGGAGGACTTACTTTAATCGAAGTCCGGGCGGTTTCCACGTTGTACTCCTCGCCCGAGGGTATATTAATTATGTACATAATCGCACTTATCTTATTTAATTCCAAAACGTATATTCACGTTACAACTTTTATCATATAAATATATCATCTCGATACGAGAGATATCTTGGGAACATTTCCCGAATGTTTGGCACCAACTGTGTGCACCACCTCTATACTCGGATAGGGGTAGGTCATGACCAGGAAAGGGTGTTAGGGCTTGGACATCCTACACACCACGGTTATAAAGAAACAGCCAGTACTTGCAATGAGATACATAGCGTCCCTACGAATACTCGTTCTAACTATATATTAAGTTCGCACATAAAAATCCACACCAATACCATCACGGTAATAACAGATATAATAGCGTTGTTTCTAGCAGTATATATAACCTATAATAATATCGCATTTTAAATCACACATTTATAAAATCTGTTCCCCAAACGAAAACAACACTTCATCCTAATTTAATTAACAATTTAAATAATTGATAATTAACGAAAACATGGAATGATAAGCAAGAGCGAACCGCCACTTGTCTTAATCGAGACGAACGTAGATTGTCGGGTTCCGGGTATCTGGGAACTGGAAACGGAATCTGGTTACGGATTCCTACAACGACAATGAACCCACGACAAAACCCTAGGTTAGATTTGATACGAATAATAATACGAATCGAAAGAAACGAACGGAAACGAAAGGAACGAGAGTCTCATCCGTGACCGGCTCGTCCAAAGCCACGATCGTGCTTGCTAAGGCAAGCCGCGGTCGCGGTTTTGGATTCCGCGGTCGCGGATTTCTGGGCACCATCCGCGGTCGCGGTGTTCATATCCGCGATCGCGGATCCCTCCCTGACGCGACTCGGAGAGACAAAACGAGGCTCACCGGCGACGCGAACGAGGACTTCCTTGGCCGCGAACGATGCTCACCACCTTCCCACGCTTCCAATGCACAAGGGCCACCACCAAGGATTCCGGCGAAGAACTCCGACGACGCACGAACTCCGGCGAGAGCAAAACGAGAGCAACGAGAGAGAGAGATGGGATCCGAATTGTGGATGAAGAACCACTCCACCCCCAGCCGCCTTTTATAGCCACAGAAGGAGCGTAACGGAGGCCAGGCAAACCGATCAACCTCCCCCCCGGCGAATCGACGGCAGCCAATGACGAAACACGCAAACTCTCGGAAGAAGACGACGATCCCGTTTCCGCAATCACGGAAATTCTTCCGCGGTCGCGGAAATGCCACTCGCGCATCTGTGACTAGGGCTGAGCACGAGCTGAGAAAACCGAAAACCCGAACTGACCCGAAAAACCCGAACCAAACCCGAATCCACATGACTTCGGTTCGGGTTTCGGTCTGATGTTATCAGTGTTTCGGGTTTCGGGTTTTAGCCCAGTTCAGTCTGATTTTTTATTTACGAGTGTTGTTTAGCCCGAACCCGACCCGACCCAAACCCGAACTGAACTGCATGACTTCGGTTCGGTCTTCGGTCCCGTTTTTTTGGGTTTTCGGGCTTTTCGGGTTCGGGTCGGGTTTTGGCCCATGCTCAGCCCTATCTGTGACCCCTGGGAAAGGTTTTACACATGGTTTCAACCCCTTAAATGAATATTTGTATCCAAACAAATATTCTAAGCCTCTATAATACATTGAATGTATATTATAATGCTCAAAGAATTATTACAGAGATTATACGAGTTACCGAAATTCCGAATTTCACCAAACGCGTCACGATTACAGAACGAGGGTTATGAAATTACCCAAATACCCTTACTAAAAATGAGGGGTATTACAGGATGCTGAGGAGGAAGCAAAGGGAGATGATATGGAGGGAGGGACCAAGGTTGATGACCAAGTTGTGGAGGAACCAAAGGGAGATGTGGAGGGACTCAACAAGGTTGATGAAGGAGTTATGGAGGAATCAAAGGGAGATGTTGTGGAGGGAGGGACCAAGGCTGATGATCGAGGTGTTGAGGCTGGGACTGAATTGCAAGGTGAGAAGGTATCACATGCTGATTGTCATGACATGGGGGATGATGAAGGGGAGACCAAGGAAGGGAATGTGCCGAGGAAGGGGAGACCAATGAAGGGTCGCCAAGTGCAGAAAAAGAAATATCCAAGTCGCACTCGCGAGCTTGCTGCGGCGGCAAAATCACCCTTCTGCAATATGGATGAGCAGAAATTGGCGAAAAAGATTACCAAAAATAGCAAGGTGGAAGGGATGACAGACCTGGTAAAGTGGATGCAAAGTGAGAGATTAGTGACTTAACCATTCTACTCAACTTAATAATGAATTGAATGTCAAAATGTTATATGGCCTGACTGTTAGTAATATGACCGGAAAATGATTCTTTATGGACTGACAAACTTATATATGGCCTGTATATGTACTAAAATGATTCCTTATGGACTGACAAACTGATATATTGCCTTCTTTATTATTCAAATGAATATGTACCATCATGCAGTATTGAACCCCGAATTGGACCGAGTGGGCAAGCATTGGATAAGAAGTTCTTTGAGAAATTGTTTGCCCCAAAGGACTGGTTGGTCAGTGAGGTAATATTCCAATGCATCCTTTCAAAATATTATGCATTTGTAACATCGTTTTCAGTGGATACATTAACATTGTTGCACCATTACAACATCTGGAGCAAATGATGTTCCTTTATCGTCAAAGGATTTCAGAGGATCCGGAGCGGTTTTCGAAGGTGGTTGTGCTTGACACATTTTGGCAAACCTTGGTCACCTCTGAGTTCAATCGCTTCCAGAAGGACTTTTGATAGGTGTCATTTCATGCACCTTTATTATCAATTATTAGCATTATTTGGAGGAGTTTATGATCAGATTTGAGGCTAAGTCTGTAGTCCAGAAGATGTGGAGAGAATTGAAGATATCCAGGGATTTACAGCTTAGATGGAGATGATGAATATGGACGAGGATCCGCTTGAAGACTAATTGGAAAAGGCTACCAACACTTGGTAGTATAGAAGAGCGGAAGAGAAGAAGAAGAGCTGAATAAAGGAGTGGGCGAACTGTCACGGCCCCGCGCCAGAGCCACTGCGACCACGGATACGCCAAGCAGTACAAGAGGCTTTGCTCTAGCTGCCCGTTCCACGGATACGCCAAGCATGATCTTGTTTTCTACTTACACAATGGCCTACTCGATCAAGAGAGAAGAATGGTGGACGCTGCATGCGGTGGGAGCATACTCAATCTGACACCGGACGCAACCATGGAAAGATTTCAGGAAATGAGTGAGAGTACCATGAGCTTTGGTAAGACGTACCAGAGAAAGGCAGTCAATGCTGTGACTCCTGCAGGACCTAGCCCTGTGATGAATGAGTTAGCTGAGTTGAAGGAGATGGTGAAGAGAATGGCGAACCAAAACACTCCTCAACAAGTCAAAGCATGTGGGATTTGCTGTGATCAATTCCACCCTACTGATACTTGTCCTCAGCTGCAAGAGGAAGGTACTGCTGAAGTAAATACTATAGGAGGTTACGGACCCCCTAGACCGCAGTTTGGTGGACAACCCAACTACAATCCGAGAGGGCGTGACCACCCAGGCTTCCGGAGTTCAAGTGATAGGACTTGTGATTCCGGGTTTGTTGCATATCTAGTAGTACACACGATTTACATAAGTGGGTTGTTTCTATTGCATGTATCTAGTAGTACACACGATTCCAGCTAAGGGAGCGACATGCTCCTCAGCATTCGGGTTACTTACACAATAGCTAGGACTTGTGATTCCGGGTTCGGGTTGCATATCTAGTAGTACACACGATTTACATAAGCGGGTTGCGAGTGTTCACCGTGAGAGAGAGTTAATTGCATGTTATAGTAACGGGTTGTTTCTATTGCATGTATCTTGTTGAATCATTGGTTGAATGCTATTGCTTGATTGAATCTTGAAGGTTTTCGGGTTTGATTTAGTAATAAGTACTATTAGGGCTGGTAGAACTAATAGTTACCTAAGATCGGGATAAGAACAACTAAAGGAAAGATAAGAACTTGAGATTGATAGAATTCAGTGATCAACCATATCTTTTGTTGTGTGGATATTTGTTAAGTGTGGCACTTTTCCCCATTATATTCACAACCTTTACTTGCTTACTTGTTACTTGATTTCCAAGAAAACACTACAAAACCCCCCCTAGTTCCTAGTTGGTGATTGCGAATTACAGAGATAGATAATCTGACTCCCTGTGGGATCGACCCTGACTTGCTTGCTATACTCTTTAGTAGGTATTTTAGGATTTATTTGATAGGCATACGACTTTAGCCCTGTCAAATTTGGCGCCATTGCCGGGGAGTCAAAATTTCTGTTTTTGTGTGTTTGTTTGTTACCAACTTTGGTGTTGACCTATCTTATGGTCGACACCCGTGCTATTAATAGTCCACTTGTTGATTTAGATCCAGAGATCGACAGGACGTTCCACAGGAACCGCAGAGAACACACCGCCCTACAAGTTGCAATGGGTGACCAAACACTTCGGCAATTGACTGCGCCGAATCTGACTATGCAACCACTAGCTGTGACAATCCCCGCCATAGGAGATGGCGTGAATTTTGAACTGAAGCCGGGGCTGATTCATTTGCTCCCAACTTTCCATGGGCTGGCTGGAGAGGACCCAATCAAGCATATGGGTAAATTCCACACTGTCTGCATGAGCATGAAACCGGCGAACGTCACTGAGGAGCAAATCAAGATGAGAGCTTTCGGGTTCACCCTCAAAGACGCAGCCGATGATTGGTACTACCACCTCCCCACTGGAAGCATAGACACGTGGAACAAGCTTCACAAGGCCTTTCTGGAAAAATACTTTCCTGCCAAGAAGGCGAACAACTTGAAGAAGGCTATAAGCAACATTGAGCAAGAAACTGACGAGACTCTGTACGAGTATTATGAGAGGTTCAAGAGACTTTGCTCAAGCTGTCCATTCCGCGGGTACACTACTCAAGATCTAGTGCTTCATCTCTATAATGGTCTGCTGGACAATGAAAGAAGGATTGTTGACGCTGCATGTGGTGGCAACATTCTTAACACAACTCCGGGGGCAACCATGGAAAAGATTCAGGAGATGGCAGAGGGGACAAGAAATTTCGGTAGAACTTCTACCAAGAGAGGAGTCAATGTTGTGAACTCCAATCGCTCAGAGCTAGCAAGCGAGATTGCCGAATTAAAGGACATGGTGAGGAGACTAACGCTGCAAGGAACTCCTCAACAACTCAAAGCATGTGGGATTTGTGCTGATCAATTCCACCCCACCGATGCATGTCCTCAATTGCAAGATGATCCGAATGCTGAGGTGAACCATGTAGGGGGTTATGGACCTCCAAGACCTCGGAACGATCCCTACTCCAGCACATATAATCCGGGATGGAGAGACCACCCAAATTTCAGATGGATGGATCAACCGAGTCAACAACAACAGCCTCAGTTTCAACAACAATAGCAGCCAAGACCTCAATTTCTACAAAGGTCGCAAGATCCACAACCGGGTACGTCTGCTTCAACTGAAGATATGCTCTAAGCTTTGACGAAACATTTCACTACTCATGTTCAAGCTACGGGGTCAAGCATAAAGAATTTGGAGACGCAGATGAGCCAAATGGCTGAAGCCATCACGAGGATCGATGCAAAGATGTCGGGAAATCTACCATTTCAAACGATAGTTAACCCACGGGCAAATGTTAGTGTTGTAACCCTCCGAAGTGGAAAGCAATTGTCTGTCGCTCCTAGTGTTGAGAATGACGATTCAGGAGAAGAAGAGTTTCTGGAGTACCACCGCACCCGCGGCAACATCACCGCACCCCGCGGTGGCTTCTGACCGCACCTGCGGCGAATCTTCTGGGGCTGT
Source organism: Rheum nobile (assembly GCA_027886185.1). Lineage (NCBI taxonomy): Eukaryota > Viridiplantae > Streptophyta > Magnoliopsida > Caryophyllales > Polygonaceae > Rheum > Rheum nobile. The sequence continues at coordinate 5,785,185 of WOAB01000506.1, read as the reverse complement.
TCACGAACCTTATGTGGACACCTACGTTCGTCCATACTTTCCTCCTCTCGGTTCCGAAAAGCCACCCGCCCCATTCCCAGAGGCGCTCAAGGAGAGAAGGGTCATCGACGACAAGGACCTTTTCGAAACATTCAGCAAGTGCGAGGTAAACATCCCTTTACTCAAACTTGTTAAAAGTATTCCCAAATATGCTCGCTTCTTGAAGGAACTTTGCACAATCAAGAGGAAACAAAAGCAGAAGAAAAAGAAGCAGGTCTAGGTGAGCGAGCAAGTATCCGCTGTGTTTCAAAGGCGTATGCCCAAGAAGTGCAGTGATCTAGGTATGTTCTCTATCCCTTGCATCATTGGTGAGACAAAAATTGATAAAGCTATGCTAGATCTTGGTGCAGCTATTAATGTCTTACCATTGTCATTTTATGAGTCTCTTGGTCTGCCACCACTATAGGACACTAAGCTAGTTATTCAATTAGCCGATGGAACCAATGTCTACCCGAAAGGGGTTGTTGAAGATGTCCTTGTTATGGTAGATAAGCTGATTTTTCCCACTGATTTTTATGTTCTTGATATGGGTGGCGGTACAGGTGCACATATGCTGTTAGGTAGACCTTTCATGAAAACTACAAATATCACAATTGATGTCAGAAGTGGGAAATTAACTATGGAATTTGATGGGGATGGAGTTGAATATAACATATATGATGTGAAACCTGTCATGAATGCCTCTTTAAACTTTGTTGATGTAATGAGTCCGAACCCTTTGGATGAATTGCAACCTATAATAGAGGATTCCATAGTTGACTTGCATGTCGGTATTACTGTATCTTCTAACCTATAGGAAGTCACGGCTTCATTGGATGAGAAAGGTGAGTCTCCTACTTCTCTTTTGGGCATTGGCCCCACTGTGCTAACTCCGAGCGAGAAGCTCGCCCCCTCTATGGTGCAGGCCCCTGAAGTTGAGGCTAAACGCCCCCCTGATCGATCTAAGTATGGGGGGGAGGCGACTAAGAAGGTCAAGGTGGAGGAGCCGCTGAAGAAGAAGAATGGTCTAAGGTTCAAACCTTTCCATGATTGGTTCAGGAAGGAGGTGCTAAATGAGAGGGTTCCTAAGGAACCTGATGCTATGGATTGAGATTGTTCGAAGCGGTATGTCATGCCATGACAATAACTAAGGCGCTGTCCGGGAGGCAACCCGAGGTATGTATTATTTTCGTTGCTTTTCCTTCTTTATTTTTGCATTAGTTTTGTTTGTTTTTGCCTTGTTTTTGTTTTTGTTTCCGACTAACCTGCAGGGAAGAGACCCATGCTTATTGAAGAAGGTGATTACCACCATTGTAAGTCTCTCCTGTCCCTGCACTAGTCAACCCCCCAAAAAAACCTTAAACGGGGAGCAAAAAAAAAAAAATCGAAAAAACAACAAAAAAGAGTTCTACCGTAGGCCAGCTGTTCGGAGTCCCCCATGGAGAAGGTGCGCATCATGTTGTCAAGGAGGAGACATTCACCCCACACATTATTTGGCAACGATGATGGCCCTACAATCGACAGCTGGAGAGGAGAAACACCAGGGCCCACACCACGATGACATTTGGGCCCATTTTTTGTGTTCGTTGAAGGCCGTGCAGCCCTGATTTCCTTGATGACCACTACTCACCACAATGGATTATTTGGTTGCATGGTAGAGATGAATTGAAGACACCCACACAACACCAGAGACCCGTGCATATAGTGAAGACCGCCAGCAACAACGTACGTCTCCAAGCCAACTCAGCGGCGCCTGTGAGTTATTTTTTGCTCTTCCTTGTGCTTCTATTCTTTTGTCTTTCATTACATTGAGGACAATACAATGTTTAAGCATGGGAGAGGGTTCTATACTTGCTAAGTTGTTGAGAAGAAGAAAAAAATGAAAAGAGCCAAAAATTTGAAAAAAGGCAAAAATTGAAATCCTGGGATAAGTCGAAAACCCGAAAGGGCGACTTAGGTAAGAAGCAGGTGGCTTGGACCAGCATTAGGCTGGGGTAATAATTGGTCAAGAGTGATGTGAGCATATGTGAGCCCATCTATAGAAAAATGAAATGAGTGGCTTGGTGAAAACCCGAAAGGGCGCCTTGGAAAAATGAGTGAAAAGAAGAAGAGTGATTTTTAGGAATCATCATTTTACCTGGCGTGGCGACATAAGAAGAGGTGATATAAAGAGGATTCGGGTAGGTCACTCTGGGAGGCATAAGAAGATAGATGAGAGATTATGATTAGATTTTATTCACTCTATGGTGTTCGGGATAAGCCTGGGGGAAGTACTCTGCTTTCCTTTTAGCTTTGGTGTGTGGTGTTGTATTATTGTATGTTGTGTTGTGCTGTGCTTATTGTGTTGGTATCTGGAGTTTATTTTTAGGTGAAATTCTTGGAGGGATTGATTTTTCTATGCTTCCTGAAACATTGGGGATTGATTGAAGGAGTAGGTTGACTTTAGCTTACTCGAGGACGAGCAAGGTTTAAGCATGGGGGATTTGATTGGCACTATTTTATAGTGCATATCTAGGAGTTATTACCAGGTTTGAGGTGCCATTTGGATGGGTTTAGAGCACAATTGTGGAGTTGAGAGTTAGAGACTAGAAGTAAAGAAATCATGGGATTTACAGAGGTTTGAAGTGCATTGAAGAGTAGAAGAACAGTGGGTTGAATTCAAATTGTTCGTTTTCTTTACTCAGATGTCCAAATGGAGTGATTCCAATTCTAGGAGTTAGATCTTGAAGTCCACTGCAAGTCCTCAAAATATGAGCGCAATCCGAGTTGGGAATCAAAGGTTATAGCGTGTTTACTAAAGTGTCGCAGAAGCTGAAGAAGACACCGTCACCGCACCCCGCGGTGGGATGACCACACCCCGTGGCGAACCTTACAGAGAAGAGACCTTGATTCTGGAGCTCCACCGCACCCAGTGGTGGGGGTGTCACCGCACCCAGTGGTGGGGGTGTCACCGCACCCAGCGGTGGAGACGCGCTGAAGATATTTCCGAGTTTTTATTTCCCGTTTTATTTTATTTTCGAGACTTTGTTTCCAAGTTTGTTTATTTCTTTTCTTTATTTCTGAATTATTTCCTTAGTATTTAAGTTAAGTTTAAGACTCTTTTAGAGGATCCATTCTCTAACCCTAGTTGCCACCTTTCTACGTTTTGCTCTCACAAACCCTATGGAGAACTAAACCTCCATTGTTGCACTTGACAGTTTGAAGCCAGCAATTGATTGGTTGTGAGTTTTCTACTCTTGTTCGTTTTCCTATCTAGTTGGATTAATTCTCTTGTGCTTGAATGTTTATTGGTTTATGTTGAATTATCTAGACTGATCACCTAGGTTTATTGATATCTTCCTAATAGCTAGGACTTCTGATTCCGGGTTCGGGTTGCATATCTAGTAGTACACACGATTTACATAAGCGGGTTGCGAGTGTTCATCGTGAGAGAGAGTTAATTGCATGTTATAGTAACAGGTTGTTTCTATTGCATGTATCTTGTTGAATCCTTGGTTGAATGATATTGCTTTATTGAATCTTGAAGGTTTTCGGGTTTGATTTAGTAATAAGTACTATTAGGGCTGGTAGAACTAATAGTTACCTAAGATCGGGATAAGAACAACTAAAGGAAATATAAGAACTTGAGATTGATAGAATTCAGTGATCAACCATATCTTTTATTGTGTGGATCTTTGTTAAGTGTGGCGCTTTTCCCCATTATATTCACAACCTTTACTTGCTTACTTGATTTTTAAGAAAACACTACAAACCCCCCCTAGTTCCTAGTTGGTGAGTGCGAATTATAGAGATAGATAACCTGACTCCCTGTGGGATCGACCCTGACTTGCTTGCTATACTCTTTAGTAGGTATTTTAGGATTTATTTGATAGGCATACGACTTTAGCCCTGTCAAGCGACCCACAAGGTGGTCAACAACCGGCACAATAACAATACCAGCAGAGAGCCCCATATCAACAGAGGCCTCTAGGCCAAAACTCTGGTGCTACTACTGAAGAGTTGCTAAAGACCTTGACTCAGTACTTCGCCATTCATGTGCAGACTACTGAGTCAAGCATAAAGAATATGGAGAGGCAGATTGGCCAACTGGCTGATATTGTGACCAAGATTGACCAAAGGACATCTAATTCCTTGCCATCTCAGACCACAGTTAATTCAAGGGAAAATGTGAGTTCCATCACCCTCAGAAGTGGTAAGCAACTGGTCATTCCTTCTATTGCTGGAAAGGAGAGCGAATTTGAGATGGAGAATATCGGTCACCACCCCGCGGTGGACTCCACCGCGACCCGACGACGAGTTGGATCTGAGGCCAGTGAAGAGGCATGCATGTCACCGCCCCGCGGCGACACTGACCGCGACCCGGCGGCAAGCCTCAGTAATCCCACCGCGACCTCACCGCCCCGCGGCAATGACCACCGCCCCGCGGTGAGACTACCGCGACCCGGCCTCCAAAATCCAAGCGCCACCGAAGAGGTTTGCGTTGATAATTATGTTCGTCCGATTTTTCCCCCTCTCGCTTCCGAGAAGCCACCAACACCTTTTCCCGAGGCGCTAAAAGCTAGAAGGGTCGCCGACAACAATGATCTTTTCGAGACATTCCGAAACTGTGAGGTGAACATCCCTCTTCTCAAGCTTATTAAGGTTGTTCCTCGATATGCCATGTTTTTGAAGGAGCTGTGCACCGTCAAGAGGACACAAAAGCTGAAGGTCCAGAAGAAGGTTCCGATTGGTGAACATGTCTCGGCGGTATTTAAAAAGCGTATGCCTGAGAAGTGCAAGGATCCAGGTATATTCACTATTCCTATTGCTATAGGTGAGCATCAATTTGAGAAAGCCTTGTTAGACTTGGGTGCCTCTATTAATGTTTTGCCTTACTCATTGCTTGAAGATTTAGGAGTAGGACCTTTGCATGATACCAATATTGTGATTCAACTTGTTGATGGTTCTTGTGTGCCTCCTAAGGGTGTTGTGAAAGATATTCTTGTTAAGATAGGTCCCTTAATTTTTCCTGTTGATTTCTTCGTAATGGATATGGATTATGATGAGCAGGTTGCTCCTGTTATGTTAGGTCGACCTTTTATGAAAACATCCATGACGAAGATTGATGTGGATAGTGGAACTTTAACTATGGAATTCGATGGAATAATTTTTTAGCATAATATTCATAAGGTCAACTCCATTGAATTGCCTACCCTTTGCTGCATTAGTGATATTGATAATCCTACTCAGGAAAATGTTAAGACTAGTGCAGTAGAGATCATAGTTGAATATTCTGCTATTGCTAAACCTTTTGATTTGCATGAGCACGATGTCTTACTTGATGTCATAGGATAATCTACTCCCTCTACTTTGGGCACTTTCCTCCCCTGCACTAACCATACAAGGCAGTAAGCCTTCATCTAGTGTCGTGCAGCATGATCAGGTTGAGCCATATCGGCCCCCACATCGCTCTAAGTATGGGGGAGAAGCTCCAAAGGAAGCAATTATGGAGTCAATGGCCAAGAGGGAGCATGGTCTAAGGTTCAAGCCTTTCCATGGGAAGTTCCAGCAGGAGGAGACAGTTAGGAGGATTCCGAAGGGATCCTGTTCTAGGTGGTAGTTGATTTGAAGTACGTCGAGCCAACGACGTTAACTAAGGCGCTGTCCGGGAGGCAACCCGAGGTAGTTTTCCTTAATTTTTCTTTTCTCCTAGATTAATTCCGTAATTCCTTTTGCTTTGTTTCGTTCGCCTGTCACTAACATTTCAGGTACGAAAGTAAATGGAGAGGAGACGGTGCTCCCAGTTACCTCACCGCGACCCGGTGACAAGTCCGCCGCCCCGCGGTGGATGTCTGGTATATTTCCTCCACTCCGAAAAAAAAAAAAAATCAGTGGTACATAAGAAATTGACGGATTGGGCCCCTTTTGGCCGAGTTTTCTCTTTGGGCCAATGTACATAACCGGCCCATCAACCCTTCTTCCTTTTCCCTTCCCTAACCTAGCCTCCACTCTCACAAACCCTCCATACCCAACACCCCTCTCAAGCTTTTCCAAGCCATTCCCCCATTTTCCTACCAATCCCTCTTGTTCTTGGTCCGAATCCAGCCTCCAATTACATTAACCTTGAGTTTCTTTGCCCAATTTGGAGTTTAGCCTCACAAAAGAGCCAAACACAAACCCCGCCGCCCCACGGCGACCCCCACCGCGACCCGGCGTGAAGTCCCAGTTACCCCACCGCGACCCGGCGACTCGTCCACCGCCCCGTGGCGAGACTACCAGGCTGTGTGTTTTTCGCTCGTTTGTAAATCCTCTTTGGTCGCCCTTTGTTTTGAGCATCTCAATTCATTACTTATGGCACCTAGAGGTAGGAAGTAGGTCTCTACGAGGGATGAGAATGAGGTGTATAACGTTGTGAATGAGAGGAAGGTGTTGGCTACTAAGTTCTTTGACAAGCCAACGTTGATTGAGTTTGGTATGTTGGAGTGTGTATCTCTTTGTTTAGCAGAGTGTGGCCTGGGGACCTTCCTGAACAAGTCCGATGATGCTTACCCGAGCTATGCTACCAGTTCATCGCCTCTGTTAAGAGGTATTCTGATGGTTCCGCCGACAAGAGGTTGACGAAGATCACGTTCACGTATAACGGTCGTGAGTATGCTTTGTCTGCTGAGGAGATTTATGGTGCCCTGGGCATTACAAAGGAACCGTATGATGGGTGGTCTGGTGGTCTGATTGAGATGGATATGATGGAGTTTTGGGAGGCTGCCACGCATAGGAAGTTCAAGAAGGGCCAGAAGGTGAATTCGAAGTTGGTGAACCCTTGCTTAAGGTTGATCCACAAGGTGTTGATGAGAGATTTCTTTGGCCATGCTGATGATGGTAAGGTCCCTCTGAAGGACTTCCAATGGTTTTTGAGCATCTTGTCTATTGTTACGTACACCCCGTGTTGGGCTAGTCTTTTTCTGAGTTCCTTGAAGAGGATTCGTGATGGTGTGCCACGTGATATCTGTGGGGGTGGTTTGATCACCCTTCTTTGTGCTGAGATTATTGCCACCGATCGTATTCCTCGGCCTGTTGCTCATGCGGTGTATGACATGGCGCACATGAGAGTGTGCTCGATGCTGAAGCCATTGGGCAGGGATGGTGATTTAGTTTGGTCTTCATACGATGGTCATATTCTGATTCTTCCTCGGGTTTTCACTATTCCCCTTCATTTGCGGGATGGTGGATTCCCAGTGATAGCAGAGTTATGGCTGATGCTACCCCTGCTGCTGCTCCTTCGGATCCGTTTGGAGAGGGCCCTAGTGTTGGTGCTGCTGCTGCTGACTCTGTGGGTGAGGATGCTCCTCTGCCTACCCAGTTTGATGCGCCTTCGTCTTCTTATGGTCCTGCCACACCTTGGCAGGAGTTGTACACAAGATTTGATGCATTCTCGGTGCAGCAGACTCGCTGGAACACCCGAGTAGAGACCGGTCTGCAGACTTGGCGGACCCAGTTCCGTGCTGATGTAGATGAGCGTCTGGATGCTATGGACGCTCATATGAGGGACTACTTTGGGAGGTTCCCACCACCACCACCATCCGGCCCACAATGAGTTTATTTCTCCTCCCCCTATTTCATTTGATGTTCTCTTCTCTACATTGAGGACAATGTTCGGTTTAAGTATGGGGGAGGGATTTAGACTGTACTGTCTATCTAGCTAGTGTACATAGCTTTGTTTTCTGTAATTTTCATTCAAGTTTTCTAAAAATAAAATAAAAATAAATCGAAAAAGATGTGAAAAGGCAATCAAAATCCTGGGATGAGCTGAAAACCCGAAAGGGCGGTTCAGGTAAAAAGCAGATAGTCTGACTGGTATAGACCAGTGCAAAAATGGACTGGAGTGATGCGAGTATTTGTGAGATATCTAGCAAAAGGAAATGAGTGGCTAGGTGAAAATCCGAGAGGGCGCCTGAGCAAAATGAGCGTAAAGAAAAAAGAGTGATTTTAGGATCATTCTGGAGGTCGGCGTCATAAGAAGGGGAGTCATAAGGAGGACTCGGGTAGGCCACTCTGGAGCGATAAGGAGCTAGATTGGAATTAGGATTAGAATAATCTTTGCATCACTTGTTTTGGTTGTCTAGAGCTGATGGTTGAGATGTTGTAGTTGTTGGTGTCATATTTTCTTGTACTTCCTGAGGCCTTGGTTTTTGATTGAGGGAGTAGGTTTATCATTAGCTTACTCGGGACGAGTAAAGGTCTAATTATGGAGGAATTTGATAGGTGTCATTTCATGCACCTTTATTAGCAATTATTAGCATTATTTGGAGGAGTTTATGATCAGATTTGAGGCTAAGTCTGTAATCCAGAAGATGTGGAGATAATTGAAGATATCCAGGGATTTACAGCTTAGATGGAGATGATGAAGATGGATGAGGATCCGCTTGAAGACTAATTGGAGAAGGCTACCAACACTTGGTAGTATAGAAGAGCGGAAGAGAAGAAGAAAAGTTGAAGAAAGGAGTGGGCGAACTGTCACCGCCCCGCGCCAGAGCCACCGCGACCCGGTAGTGGGTCTCAGAGAAGAGTTGGTCGCGCCAGAAGAAGCTACCGCCCCGCGGTGGATCTCACCACCCCGCGGTGGGCACACGTAACGCCTCGCGGCCAGAAGACATTATTTCCTTTTATGCACTTTTCAGACTTTCTTATTTCTATTATTTTTATTTCCCTTGCTATTTTCGTTAGGTTAAACTTATTTCCTAATCCTATTTAAGACCTCTTTCTAGGTTAAGAGGCAGACAACTTTACATCAGACTTTTAGCATCGTTGTTTTCTTTCTCATTAGGGTTTCATTTGCATCTGAATGGAGCACTAATTTCCCTTTGTTCTACTAGACGTTTGAAGCAATACAGTTGATGAGTTTGTGAGATTTCTATTCCTTGTTCCTATTCTTATATGTGTTGGTTTGATTCTCTTGGTTATATTGAATATTGATTCATTGTTATTCTTCATAGCCTGATCAACTAGGTTGAGTAATATTTATCAATTGCTAGGGTTTGCATATAGTGGAATACGAGTGCATATCTAGTAGCATACACGATTGTTGCATATAGTGGAATACGAGTGCGCAATTGTGAGTGAGAATCATTTGCATGTTAAGTAGTAAGGTTTTCTTCTATTTGCATGTGTCCTATATCCTTGTGTGCATTGCTATTGCTTTATTAGTGGTAAGGTTTTCTTCCATTGATATTGTAGTAAGTACTATCAACAACTGTCTGAATTGGTAGTTAATCAAGATCAGGGTGGGAACAACCATAAGAATAGTGAAAGAACTTGGATTTAATAGATTTCTGTGATCAAATTACATCTCTGTATTGTGGATCTCGTTCTAGTGGAACTACTTCCCCCAATCATATTCTCAAGTCAACTAAACCTGTTTACTTTGCTCTGCTTGATAACCAAAACCCCATTTCCTTGTTACTTGTTAATCATAATTGCATACTTCATCAGATCTTCCATGTGGGTTCGACCCTTACTTGCTTGCTATACATCTGTTTAGTAGGTTGTTAGGACTTTTACTTTGACTAGGCCATTCAACGATATTTGCATTGCATATTTCGGCCACGTCAACTTTTCATGTAAAGGTGAGGATGCAGTAATTAAATACATGATGGGTGCATGTCCGGCTGATTATGGCAAGAGATGGGATGATGCAGAATGCATATATGTGCCCTTCAACATCATAGAGTCCCACTAGTTTGCCTTAGAAATTGAACTATGCGACTGGGGTGTGACGGTGTATGACTGCAATGTGGATCTATACTCAGACAAGGAAATTTTCGAGATGATCCAGCCCGTCATTCAAACTGTTCAAAGATATGTCAAGATGTACGAGCCACTGGCAAAGAGATGTGAACCATTATTGGACAAGCCAATGTCGGTGTCTCGTCGTGATAACATTAAGTAGAACAAGCGCGAGTAAGTATATGTGTATTAATGCAATGATAAATCCTTATCAAATTACAATTGATATACATTCTAATTGCTTTTATACATCTTGCAGAGGAGATTGTGGGGTCTACACCTCGAAGCACATTGAGTTGTTGATGCTTGTCATGACAAACATGGATCTTGCGTCCGACAAATTCGTAGATGGACACAGAAATCAAATGGCTCATAGTATTTTTAGATGTCGTTGGGATGATGTTTAAAGACATTTGTGTAAAGACATTAAGTTTGTTGGGAACCATTCGGCAAGGAAGACATGTGGTAATTGTATTTTAATTTGGAAGCTCGTGTTTTCAGGATGTTTACAAACTTGTGATGACAATTTCCAGGATGTTTTCAAGCAATATGGTGCTTAAGTCATGACATATTCTCGTTTTACATGCAAAAAACCCAGTTTGTCAGATCATTTTCAGTAAGTAAACCTAAGCTTTTCAAGCAACATGGTGCTTAAGTCAGGACATATTCTCGTTTTACAAGCAAGGAACCCGATTTGTCAGGTCATTTTCAGTTCATAAACCTAAGTGATACGCTATACTTTGTAGTACATAACTAGGAACTGTTACTAGGTTATTAGGTACCATCTGTATGGGTTTAGGAGACAATTTAGGATTATGGAGCAATATAGTAGAAGTGGAGAAAAGGAGATTTTAGTGAAGTGTTGAAGGCATTGAGGAGTTGTGAAGAGGAGGCCGCAATCAGGGGCTAAGGAATGCACAAGCCGCGGCATAGGAAGAGACCGTCAGAAGCTGAAGAAGGAAAAGCCGCGGGCGCGGTTTGGAGTGCCGCGGTCGCGGCTATTGAAGGATTTGCTGGATTGCTACGAAGTGCAAGCCGCGGGCGCTGTCAGGACGCCGCGATCGCGGCCTTGACGATCAGAGACGATGTGGAGGATTTCGACGCAGATTTCCATGTTTACTTTATTTTCCTTATTTTTTTATTTTATAATTTGTTATTTCGGATATTATTATTTTAGAAGATTTACTTAGGTTATAAGTACTAAGTCTCTTTAGGTTTTTATTATCATTCATTCTAGCATATTTTCAGAACGGCGTTTTAGAGTTTTTTGGATTTTTGCAAGACCATGAAGAACTAAGTTTCCTTTGCTTAGTCAGATGATTGAAGCCTTCGTTTGTTTTGGTTGTGAGATTATAACTCTTATTTTATTCCTTTGAATGTTATCGATTCTCTTGTGCTTCATCCCTTTGAGTTTTACTAATTATACTAGCCTGATCAACTAGTGGTCATTAGTAATATTCTTATGCTAGAGTTAGACTGTTTCTGGTTGAAATACCTAATTCAGAGTAGCAACTACGATATTCTAGAACTGGTTGGAATAGTTTATTGTAGAAGAGAATTGACTACATGCTAAGTAAAACTGGTTGTTTTATGTGCATGTATCTGCTGAAATTCCTAAACTTACTGCTGTTGTTAAATTGAATATGGATAGTTTCCTGGTTATTTGATAGTTAGTATTCTCAGGGTCTGGTTGTCTTGTTAATAGCTTAAGAAAAGGAATAGGAACATTCACTGGTCTAAGGAACTGGAGATAATCAAGGATCGACCAATCAAACTGAAGTGTGGATATCTGTCTGGCTGAGCTATTTCACATCCATTGTTTATAAATTCTTTTCACTCGTTTTTATTGTTACTTGTTACAATCATCAAAATCCCCCTTTGTTACTATTGGTATACAATTTCTGCAAACAGGATAGATAACTTGATTCTCTGTGGGTTCGACCCTTACTTGCCAGACTACATTAGTTAGGTTTTTAAGATTTCTTTGTTAGGTACACACGACTAATTTCCTATCACTAAGCTTTTCAAGCAATTTACAGGTATGCACATTTCAGTCAAGAGTTGGATACACTATAAGGAGGACAGTACCACCACACCAAGTACATAGCCTTATGACGGACCCTACAAAATACATTGTCTTGCTAAACATAAGCTTATGACTAATTATCATATTTTAACCAACAAGGTTACAAATTGGACAACCAGCACAACAACTAACACCACAAGTGTGATACCCCGTATTTTTGTAAGGTTATTTTGGGAATTTTGGAATTTTCCCAAGTACCCGTTGTGTACGTCGGATTTAATACAGAGAGTTTGAGACATTCTGTAATGTGCTCTGTATCTGTAATATTTTTCTCAGTGAAATAATATACAGACAACGTGCCTTGGATTTTAATATTCGTTCGCATACGATAATTTTTATCCCGGTTTAATGTCATGTTCGTTCAAAGCTGAACGGGCGGGAAAAGCTGGTCACGGCGACCGCCGTACAGTCGCGGCGACCGCCGTCGCGGATCCAAGAACGGCGACCGCCGTATAGTCACGGCGCCTGCCGTCCCAATGCTCGAGGTGGTAGCTGGCATGCCAGGCTGCGGCGACCGCCGTAAATTACGGCGCTCGCCGTAATTGCCACCGTCGTTGTCCGGCAGTCCTTGCCCGATGGTCGCCGGCGTGGTTCTGGCGAGCGCCGAACTAGCGTTCATAGGCCCATTTTTGTGCTCCCGATGCTTTGGCTATAAAAGGAGGTGTTGGGGGAGAGATTTGAGCCATCCCAAACACCGAACCTCTGCCAAATTTTCGTGTCGTCGGAGTTGTGTTTCGCCGGAGTTCGGAAGCTCTCGTAGGTGTCGTTTAGTGGTGTTTCCAGAAGCCCTTTAGAAGCCTTTTGGTTGCCTTTGGAGGTCAGAACCCAAGCAAGGCGGAAAGGGGTCAAAACGCGCATCGTGTTGGTGAGATTTCTCTCGTTTCAGTCGTCCGTGTTCTTCACGGCGACCGCCGTGTTCTTCACGGTGCCCGCCATGATGAACTACGGCGACCGCCGCCAAGAACATCGACCGCCGCCAGTGCCCAGAATGCCTTCGTGGCGTCTTTCCTTTCGTTCTCTTTCGTCGTTTTTAGATTCGTACTGCGGTTATGTCGGATCTAACTTAGGGTTCCTTTTATGGGTCGACTCGAAGGTTGTTGTGCTGTCGGAGCTATACCCGTGTCGAGCCCGAAATCCAGTTGTCGTCGTTAGGCTATTCTGCGGATTAAGGCAAGTGGCGGTTCGCTCTTGCTCATTCGTTCCATATTTACATTAATTATCAGTAGTTTATCTGAGTAATTAATTTGGAATGAATACTCTTTTTGTCTGGAAATGGTTTTGATAAACTGTTTTGAAAATCATATAATAGGTTGTATATCTGTTAGAACAACGCTATTATCTGTGATCGCCTTTCGGGCCTTTATGTGGATTTATCCTGTAACTGTTATTGTGTTATAACTGTTTAGTTAGCACTGTTAGATATGAACGTTACTCGGACTCTGTCCAGTCGTTTCTTTATAATCTGGTATCGGGGTGGCTCGTCTCCATATGGTACTATTCTAGGATCATGATCGGTCTCTTTCACAAGTGTGTAGAGACAGGACACTTACCGGTGTCACAAACCTTCCGGTGTACGTCACTCTCGACGAAACGTATACTAAGATGTGTCATCCCAATGATGGGGTACACATGTAAAAGTCTAATAATGTGATGTGTGGTTTGTAATATAAATCAGATAAGTGCTACTCGACGCACATAATTAATAAACCCTCGGCGAGTAGTGCAGCTAAGTTATAGTGCAGCTAGGAAAACTCGTCTCGACTTTGATCATAGTACGTTCTCTTTCCAATCTGGATTCGCTGTATGCGATGAGGTTGGTCGTGAACCGAAGCATCTCAGTCAACTTTTAAATCATTGTTGTATGATTCTGTAAACATTCCAGATTTGTCATAATTCCTTAAAGACTCATTTCCGTTGGAGTCTTCTTTTCGAGTCGATTTCTGTGAAGATCCAGTCTTCCAGAATCTTCTCTTGTGCATACCTCTTGTCTATTCCAGTAGGAGTATGATGGTTGACTATCGTCATCGATTATTATTCGAGAAGCGATGAGTCTAACCTAATACGACTGCTTCGAACCATTCTGCTTTGTACCCTTGCTAGTCTATTCAAGTAGACTAACCCACAAACTTTGTTCTCTGCATATGGGCTGGTGTCATCCGTTCGATTTGGCACATCAGATAGAAAGTAGCTCAGAAGATTAGAAGGACTATGGAGTCGACGGTGGTTTTTGAACGTTTTAGTTATTTCTTTAAACAGGTTGAGATCTTTTGGACAATAACTTTGGTTGTAATGTACTTTCTAAGACTTCCGTTGTTTTTGGTTTAAACTCTGTGTTGGCCTATTCGGGATTGGGTTGTAATCCCGTAACTCTGTTCCTTTAACAATGTTATGTTTTGAAATTGAATGCTTTGATCATTATGTATCATTTGTATTTCATAAATTGTATTTAAATGGTAAAGCCTTGGGTGATCTCGGTAAGGAACACTAGGGTCACTGGCGGTAATACCTTTCCAAAAGGGTTAAGTTTTGGGGGTGTTACAGTTGTGGTATCAGAGCCAGGTTTTAAAACGGGTTTGAGATTTTTATAAAACATTTATCCGTTTTCAAAAATGATTTAAAAAGGTTTCTGAATTTTCAAAGTAAAAAGAATTTAAAAACACCGTTCATAGTCATGTCTTCTGGATAGTCTGATATAGTAAGATTGCTTCTATGTCTAGAAAGACTAATTCCTTCATCGTTATCCTATAGGAGATGGGTGCATGTCTCTCTCTGAAGAAGGGGTCGGAAGATGCCGAGATGGATTCACCGTCTACCGAGAGGCTAGACTTCCCTATACCCCAGAGGTGCTTCGAGATTGGAGGCCCGAGCAGCCCATCTGAGGAGATCAAGCATGTGCTTCCCGAGTAGATAGTTCTGGTGTCAAGGAATACTGTAGTTCCTGTGACAGCACCAGTGGAGCCACCAAGGGAGGAAGCAATGCAAGATGATGAGTCGTCTAGGTACGCGAGAGGGTACTACAATGACGATTACCTAATGGATGTGATTATTGAAGGGAGCAAGGAGGAAGATGAAGAAGAGGACCCCATAGAGGATGACCCCGAAGAGGAAGAGGACCCCATCGAGGATGATCCCGAGGAGGATACCGAGATGGACCTCAGCGGACAAAACCAGGAGTCCGATGACTTGAGGCACTTGCTGGTGGATAGTCAGGAAATGGGGATGCAATTTATTCACCCCAGTACAGAGTTACCACCTATGCAAGAGTTGCCACCAGTGCCAGAGTACGCACCCATATCAGAAGCTGATTGAGAGGCACTGTATACCGAGTACGGTATTAGGAGAAGTGACAAGGAATCTCAGTCTATCCCTATTCCAAGAAGAAGGAGGTCAGAATTTGAGCTGCAGGAGATCCTCCGCCAGAGCGAGGTAATCTCTGCAGAACAGCAGCGTCGGAGGGATGAGTTGATCACCAGTACTCAGAGGAGGGCTGGGATAGAAGGGCCAGTCATGGACGACCCATACCTTACCATGACTGAGGTAGGACCATGTGCTTCAGGGTCAAGCCGGGTGCGAAACCCATCGCCAGAGCTCGATGGTGAGCCTAGTCCGAAGAGACCTTGCACGAGTAGCCAGTCTTATGGGAGACATTTTGGAACGCCTTGATGAGAATTGGCGTTGCCTATCACAGTAGTTCGTTTCTTAGCATTCCAAGTTTGTACTATGTGTAATATTTCAGTATTGCGGCAAGTACTCTGAGAAACACTTATATCTTCGAGCAATGTTGTCCTAGCGCTCGGATGATAGACTTATGTGTAGCTTGTGTAACAGTTCGAAGGTTCATCTATAAAATGCCAAGTTGATCTATTTTGAGTAATTTCTTTACGTTGGTATATTGCATAAGTATATTGCATAATATTAATGTATTGAATGCTTGGAATTGGATCGGTAAACAGATGGTGAACCCAAGAAGAACGAGGAACTCGATTCGAGCCGGTGCTGGGACTAGTCAAGATCCTAGGCCACCAGGAAGAGGTGTTCAGGATGAGCACGAGTTAGAGTCTCGTGTCCAGCAGAGGCGTGAAGGTCAAGATCAGACCCAAGCGCCGGCGCTGTTTGATGCCGCAGCTGTTGAGGCGATTCGCGGGATTGTGATGCAGGCAATTGCAGACGTATTGAGACCCAGTGCGCCTCAAGCGCAAGAAGTGCCTACCCACCCAGCGGTTCCTGATGTTGCGGAACCCAGAAACCCTGTGGTTCAAGAGAATGCCATCAGGGCTAGAGACAGCTATGGTCGCGCTCTTAAGACCATCACTTCCATGAGACCCGATTGCTATAACGGGAAAGGGGAGCCAATAGCAGTGACTCATTGGTTCTCCCATATGGAGAGGCTGTTTCGGAACGTGGAGTGTACTGAGGCCGAGAAGGTCCATATCGCTTCTCTTCAGCTGAAGGAGGAGGCTAGCGAGTAGTAGGAGAACACAGGTTTGGCTGAGAGCCCAGTATTGACTTGGTCGATGTTCAAGACCAAGATGGTTGATCGCTTTTTCTCTCGTGCTATGAGAGAGGGGAAGCATAAAGAGTTCTTGTACCCAAGGACGGATGATCTAAAAGTGACCGAGTTGGCGTCTAAGTTCAATCATCTTTTACAGTACGCCCCTGCCGAGATCACCAACGAGGCCCAAAAGATCTGGTACTTCCACGAGTGGATGAGCCCGGATATCAAGCCGTTAATGGTGCACCACACATGCTCTACCTTGGAGCAATATGTGGATTATGCCTATAAGCTGGAGATAACTCTAGAGGAGTCGACCAAAAGGCGCAACCGACAGAAGTCGATGCAGAACCAGAACCAGGGAGGTGGTTTTAAGCGCCCTGTGCCACCGTCTAACTTTGCCAAGTCCGGCCGAGCTAAGACGGAGATGACGCAAGGAGGATCGACTCAGCAGTCAGGGCAGACCATGAGTTTAGTTCAGTGTTATAATTGTGGTATGGCTGGGCACAAGAGCAATGAGTGTCAGAAGGAGAAGAGGTCGTGCTTTGGGTGTGGACGTGATGGTCATCTGCAAAAGTTCTGCAAGCAGGGGAAGCAGAAGGGAGTAGAGTCGCAACAAGGGTCAGTTCATCAGAGTAACCGACCTAGGTTCAAACCTGCTGAGACTCCTAGCCCTTCAGTGCAGACGACTGCTCAGAACAGGGGAAAAGCCCCAGCTGTTTCTGGAAGTCAGGGCCAACGCTTGTACGAGATACGTGAAGCAGATGGACCCAACGCTCCGATTGCTCAAGGTACTTTATACATTCACTCTACTTCAGTGTGCATTCTGTTTGATTCTGGTGCTACGCATTCCTTTATTTCGGATAGCTGTGTTAGCAAGTTAGATTTAGTGTGCAACGATTCGTGCGACCCTTTTGTCGTTAATCTTCCTAATGGAGAACGTTTGGTGGAAACCAAGCATCTGTCCGACTTTCCGATTACCATTCAGGGTAAGGAATTCGAGGCAGATTTAATCTGCATAGCCATGGCTCCATACGACATTATTCTCGGTATGGATTGGCTGACGCATCACAAGGCGGTGATCGACTTCAGTTCAAGAACGGTGACGGTGTCATCTGGGGGCCAGTTCGTGTGCAAGTTCAAAGGTCAAAATGACACTGATAACGGCAAGCTGATCAATGTGATGGCTGCGTTTAAGCTACTACGACAAGGATGTGTCGGGTACCTTTGCTACTTGGATTCGCCTACGACGGATGGACCTGAGATTCTTGATATTCCTGTAGTTAGAGAGTTTTCAGATGTCTTTCCGGAAGAAATTCCTGGATTACCCCCGAACCGTGATGTAGAATTTTCAATTGATCTTGAGCCTGGTACGACGCCGATTTCCAAATCACCGTATCGGATGGCTCCAGCTGAGATGCAAGAATTGAAGAATCAACTTGAAGGTCTTCTTGACAAAGGTTATGTCAGGCCGAGTGCATCGCCATGGGGTGCTCCGGTATTATTCGTCAAAAAGAAGGACGGATCGTTCCGACTTTGTATTGACTACCGAGAGTTGAACAAGGTGACGATCAAGAACAAGTATCCTTTGCCTAGGATTGATGACTTGTTGGACCAGTTGCAGGGAGCAAAGGTTTTCTCCAAGATCGACCTGAGATCTGGATATCATCAACTCAGGATTCGTGAGCAGGACATTCCTAGAACTGCGTTTAGGACCAGATATGGTCATTACGAGTTCGTAGTGATGCCTTTTGGGCTTACAAATGCTCCAGCTGTCTTTATGGATTTGATGAACCGATGTTTTCACCAGTACTTGGATAAGTTCGTGGTGGTCTTCATCGACGACATTCTGATCTATTCTCTGAATGAAGAAGTCCACGAGGAACATCTGCGGATTGCCTTGTCAATCCTTAGACAACATCAGCTTTTTGCTAAATTGTCTAAATGTGAATTCTGGATAAAGAAAGTGGCTTTCTTAGGCCACGTGATCAATAAAAATGGGGTTATGGTTGATCCCCAAAAGATTGAAGCGGTGGCTAAGTGGACACAGCCCCAGAGCGTGAAGGAGGTGCGCAGTTTTCTTGGACTTGCCGGGTATTATAGAAGGTTCGTAGAAGGATTTTCAAAGATCGCTCTACCTATGACCAATCTACTCCGCAAGGTCCACAAGAAGTTTGTCTGGAATGACAAGTGCGAGGCCAGTTTCCAGGAGTTGAAGCGACGGCTGACCTCGGCACCCGTGTTAGCACTCTCAGAAGGGAATGACGATTATGTGGTCTATAGTGATGCTTCAAAGTGTGGTCTGGGTTGTGTACTGATGCGGAGAGGCAGCGTTATTGCTTACGCATCTAGACAACTCAAGACTTACGAAGAAAACTATCCGACCCATGATCTTGAGTTAGCAGCGGTTGTCTTTGCGCTAAAGATTTGGAGGCATTACCTCTACGGTATAAGATGTCAAGTCTTCACTGACCATAAAAGTCTCAAGTATATATTTACTCAAAAGGAGCTAAATATGAGACAACGCCGCTGGCTAGAGTTACTCAAAGACTACGACATGGACTTGCTGTATCATCCGGGCAAGGCTAATGTAATAGCTGATGCACTAAGCCGGAAGACAATGCACGAGACCGTAGTTGCTCTACTTACTGCTCAAACCAAGCTAAACCAAGAGTCATGCGACATTGAAGTCCTGTATGACCAACGTAGAGGGTACCTGAGTATGATGGAAATTCAGGCTACACTGCTGGATCAGATCAAAGAAAAGCAAGTCGATGACATCATCTTGGTGAAGTTAAGCAGTGAAGTGATGGATGAGAAAGCTCCCAGTTTTGTGGTTCAGGATGATGGATCACTTTGGTTTCAGGATTGGATCTGTGTGCCTGACACAGAAGGTCTTTGTCAGTTGGTGATGAGAGAAGCTCATTCATCTGCTTATTCTATGCATCCTGGCTCTAGCAAGATGTACAAGGATCTCAGGAAGAAGTTTTGGTGGCCAAACATGAAGTGGGACGTAGCAGACTTTGTGGCAAAGTGCTTAACTTGCCAGAAGGTCAAGATCGAACACCGCAGGCCAGGTGGTGAGTTGCTACCTCTCCCAGTGCCAGAATGGAAATGGGAGGACATCGCCATGGACTTCGTCACTGGGCTACTAAAGACTCGAAGTCAGAGGGATGCTATCTGGGTAATTATGGATAGGCTTACGAAGAGTGCTCATTTCATAGCCATCAAGACCACATGGGAAACCCAGAAGTTAGCAGAAGTCTACCAGAAGGAGATTGTTCGCTTACATGGCATTCCTAAGACCATTGTATCGGACCGAGATGGCCGTTTCATGTCAAGGTTCTGGCAGGAACTTCATAAGGCTATGGGAACCGAGTTGAGGTTCAGTACCGCATTTCATCCTCAGACAAATGGCCAGTCTGAAAGGACCATCCAGACCCTGGAGGATATGCTTAGAGCTTGTGTACTCGATCGTCCGACTAGCTGGAAGGACAGCTTGAGTCTGTTTGAGTTCACGTACAACAATAGCTGGCATGCTACAATCAAGATGGCTCCGTTTGAAGCTTTGTATGGTCGCAGATGCAGATCTCCGATTTGTTGGGATGATAATGTCGACAAAATTCTGCTTGGACCAGAGTTGGTCGAAAGGACAGCTTCAGACATTGCTTTGATCAGACAAAGGATGTTGACCGCTCAGAGTCGACAGAAGTCCTATGCAGATCGGAAGCGCAGGACTGTCGAGTTCAAGGTCGGTGACAAGGTTTTTGTCAAGGTATCGCCATCCAAAGGAGTTTTCAGATTTGGTAAGCGTGGGAAGCTTAACCCTCGCTACGTGAGACCATTCGAGATTCTGGATAGAGTAGGATCTCTAGCATACCGCTTGGCGTTGTCGACATCGGCTCACCCGGTGCATAATGTGTTCCACGTATCTTTGCTCAGAAAGTATGTGCCAGATGAGTCTCATATGCTTAGTTATGAGGACATCGAGATTCAAGCTAATGGTACTTATGAAGAGTTGCCCGTGCGCATTTTGGAGCGTCGGGAGAAGCGTTTGCGCAACAAGATCGTGCCATTGGTACGAGTGTTGTGGTCCAAGTCAAGGACCGAAGAAGTTACTTGGGAGACGTGGGAAACCGAGTCAGATATGCTCAGGCGTTTTCCCGAGTTATTTTTGACCTAAGTTTCGGGGTCAAAACTTCTTTTAAGGGGGAGGAGATGTGATACCCCGTATTTTTGTAAGGTTATTTTGGGAATTTTGGAATTTTCCCAAGTACCCGTTGTGTACGTCGGATTTAATACAAAGAGTTTGAGACATTCTATAATGTGCTCTGTATCTGTAATATTTTTCTCAGTGAAATAATATACAGACAACGTGCCTTGGATTTTAATATTCATTCACGTACGATAATTTTTATCCCGGTTTAATGTCATGTTCGTTCAAAGTTGAACGGGCGGGAAAAGCTGGTCACGGCGACCGCCGTATAGTCGCGGCGACCGCCGTCGCGGATCCAAGAACGGCGACCGCCATATAGTCACGGCGCCCGCCGTCCCAATGCTCGAGGTGGTAGCTGGCATGCCAGGCTGCGGCGACCGCCGTAAATTATGGCGCCCGCCGTAATTGCCACCGTCGTTGTCCGGCAGTCCTTGCCCGATGGTCGCCGGCGTGGTTCTGGCGAGCGCCAAACTAGCATTCATAGGCCCATTTTTGTGCTCCCGATGCTTTGGCTATAAAAGGAGGTGTTGGGGGAGATATTTGAGCCATCCCAAACACCGAACCTCTGCCAAATTTTCGTGTCGTCGGAGTTGTGTTTCGCCGGAGTTCAGAAGCTCTCATCGGTGTTGTTTGGTGGTGTTTCCAGAAGCCCTTTAGAAGCCTTTTGGTTGCCATTGGAGGTCAGAACCCAAGCAAGGCGGAAAGGGGTCGAAACGCGCATCGTGTTGGTGAGATTTCTCTCGTTTCAGTCGTCCGTGTTCTTCACGGCGACCGCCGTGTTCTTCACGACGCCCGCCGTGATGAACTGCGGCGACCGCCGCCAAGAACAACGACCGCCGCCAGTGCCTAGAATGCCTTCGTGGCTTTGGCTTGGTTGGTTGTGGTTGTGGCGTCTTTCCTTTCGTTCTCTTTCGTCGTTTTTAGATTCGTACTGCGGTTATGTAGGATCTAACTTAGGGTTCCTTTTATGGGTCGACTCGAAGGTTGTTGTGCTGTCGGAGCTATACCCGTGTCGAGCCCGGAATCCAGTTGTCGTTATTAGGCTATTATGCGGATTAAGGCAAGTGGCGGTTCGCTCTTGCTCATTCGTTCCATATTTACATTAATTATCAGTAGTTTATCTGAGTAATTAATTTGGAATGAATACTCTGTTTGTCTAGAAACGGTTTTGATAAACTGTTTTGAAAATCATATAATAGGTTGTATATCTGTTAGAACAACGCTATTATCTGTGATCGCCTTTCGGGCCTTTATGTGGATTTATCCTGTAATTGTTATTGTGTTGTAACTGTTTAGTTAGCACTGTTAGATAGGAACGTTACTCGGACTCTGTCCAGTCGTTTCTTTATAATCTGGTATCGGGGTGGCTCGTCTCCATCTGGTACTATTCTAAGATCATGATCGGTCTCTTTCACAAGTGTGTAGAGACAAGACACTTAGCTGGTGTCACAAACCTTCCGGTGTACGTCACTCTCGACAAAACATATACTAAGATGTGTCGTCCCAATGATGGGGTACATATGTAAAAGTCTAATAATGTGATGTGTGGTTTGTAATATAAATCAGATAAGTGCTACTCGACGCACATAATTAATAAACCCTCGGCGAGTAGTGAAGCTAAGTTATAGTGCAGCTAGGAAAACTCGTATCGACTTTGATCATAGTACGTTCTCTTTCCAATCTGGATTCGCTGTATGCGATGAGGTTGGTCGTGAACCGAAGCATCTCAGTCAACTTTCAAATCATTATTGTATGATTCTGTAAACATTCCAGATTTGTCATAATTCCTTAAAGACTCATTTCCGTTGGAGTCTTCTTTTCGGGTCGATTTCTGTGAAGATCCAGTCTTCCAGAATCTTCTCTTGTGCATACGTCTTGTCTATTCCAGTAGGAGTATGATGGTTGACTATCGTCATCGATTATTATTCGAGAAGCGATGAGTCTAACCTAATACGACTACTTCGAACCATTCTGCTTTGTATCCTTGCTAGTCTATTCAAGTAGACTAACCCACGAACTTTGTTCTCTGCATGTGGGCTGGTGTCATCCGTTCAATTCGGCACATCAGATAGAAAGTAGCTCAGAAGATTAGAAGGACTATGGAGTCGACGGTGGTTTTTGAACGTTTTAGTTATTTCTTTAAACAGGTTGAGATCTTTTGGACAATAACTTTGGTTGTAATGTACTTTCTAAGACTTCCGCTGTTTTTGGTTTAAACTCTGTGTTGGCCTATTCGGGATTGGGTTGTAATCCCGTAACTCTGTTCCTTTAACAATGTTATGTTTTGGAATTTAATGTTTTGATCATTATGTATCATTTGTATTTCATAAATTGTATTTAAATGGTAAAGCCTTGGGTGATCTCGGTAAGGAACACTGGGGTCACTGGCGGTAATACCTTTCCAAAAGGGTTAAGTTTTGGGGGTGTTACAACAAGTACCACCACACCAAGTACAACTTTCAACACTAAATTTTTTGTTTTGATATTCATAGAATCATTGCTTGAAGTCGAATGATGCGGGTAAATAAGCGTAGAGGTTGATCTTCAACAACTCTTACGCTTTCAATAGTCTCATTGGCTCTAAAATCATAAGCTTGACCATCCACCCATTTGAAGTATTTGCAATCCTGACCTGCCTATGGTTGAATACAAAATTAAACCAATCAACTATCAGTGAAATCATCCTTGAACTTAGTTTAAGTCTAAATGAAATCCCAATTGAATTACCAATTGAAAGTCTAAATCATCTCTCACAATAATACATCGTTAGTCTAAATTTTGCACCAAATTCAAAAACTCCCAATTATAACCTAATTGAAAAAGCCTCAAATCAGAACCCTAAATCTATAACCAAAATCCTAAATCAAAACCCTAAAATTCAAATTCAATATTACCTTCCATAATGGACACCCATAGAACTGTTTTCACGAATTTTGAGTGTATTTGCAAGTTTGTATTGTTGCAGGGAGGCCATGGAAACATCTTCGAGTTGATGATTCACCGGCTGCGTGCCCTCTCCTCCACGAATTTGAATTGGCAGATGAGCTTCCTTGTGTCCAACCTTTTGTCATCGTATAATTTCCTCTCGTTTCCTATAAGATGTTACTCTCGATTCCTCTCTTTTCGAAGAGGGTGTTATACCTCTTTCTCCTCTTCGATGTTCTTTCTTCTGTGCAAATATGAATTTTTACTTGTTTTTTTGGTTTTTATTAAAGAAATGAAATGAAATTTCAATGCTAATGGGATGTGTGTCAGGTCATCATCTTTATCAGTTTTTAGTACATAAACAAAAGCTTTTTCAAGCAATCATTTTCTTACATGCAAATTTGAGTCAATATTCTCCAACTTTACTTTTGCATAACCAGAGCAGGATACACCATAAGGAGGATTAGGAGTTAGGGCGGAATTGAACAAACATCAGACTTTTTTTAACCGTTTTTAAAACGGTTTATAAACTTCCACATTAACCTAATATCAGAGCAATAACAACATATATGCAGAACAAACCACCCTAACATAACAAAATCGAAGATATATAGTTTTTCTTCTTTTAGGGACAAACGCTGTTAAATCCTCTCAACCACCCTAACATAACAACATATATGTAGGACAAACGCTGTTAAATCCTCTCAACCACCATGATAACATAAATTTTTCTTTAGATGATCTCACCCAAACATGCACATTCAAAAAATGCCATACCATGTTTTCTTCTTTTAGGGAGGCAAGTTCTAAGATATATAGTTTTTCAGGGCTTATAGTTCGTCTCCCACGCGCCTTGTATTGGTTAATACGTGGTCTTCCAAAGAGGGAGAGTCTGATGAGGTATGCCAAACTTTTTAAGTTTATATATGCACATTTCAGTCCATATATACACATTTCAAACATAGCCTATTTCTCGATATATGCACATTTCAGTCCATATACGCCCATATCAGTCCATATATGCACATTTCAGAAGAAGGGGGAAGGAAGGTTGATGACAAAGGGAGATAACACCTCTTAATTGAAGTTTTGCAATAAATATTCAAGTTTCTCAGGCCATATTTAAGTCTTACAATAAGTATTCAAGTTTGTCAGGCCATATTGAATTAAGTCAGATCCTTTCCAATGCATATCCGATTTGACCCCTCTTAATTTTCACTGAAAGACCCTTAACCCTTACTTTCCCAAATCTTCTCTACCAAGGTTCTTCAAATACTCTCAGGCTCTCTACCAAGGTTCTTCAAATACTCCCACGCTCTCTTGGTTCTTCAAATACTCCCACACTCTCTTGCTTCTCTACAGACTCAATATTCTCTACTCAATATTCTGAAGTCATGGCCGCCTAGCATCAATTTGTCACTGCCGTGTACGCAGAGGTGTATGACCTTCTACAAGCTGCAAGGGATGTTGTGGATCCTCTTGGAGGTGGGTCATTGGTTTGTGGTCGGTATCGAGTTATCCCGCAGCCTTTTTTGTACTGTGTTTGGCGTACTTTGTGGTTGTTGTAGGGAAGAAGATGAGCGACGCCGTCTTTCAGAGCTACCTGAGCGACGTTGTCGCGAGGGATTTGGAGTTGGATGCCCTGGTGAAGGATTTGGTCCGGCTGAGGCGGGAACTTGCTACGTTGAATGCGACAGGTGCTCAGACCCATGAAGAGATAAGCCGGATAAAGCTCAAGTTTAGACTGGTAAGGGTTTTCTTGTATATTTTCTTCCTATGTGCAAGTGACGTGCCAAAGATGCTTTGTTTTTTTGGCAGATTGAATGGGATTCCGTCTTCAATGACATCAACATTAAAAGGGCGTTTGAGCATGCAGAGTTCTTGAAGGGAGATCTGATGGCTCACTATCTAGCTTGATGGGTGTGTTTTTAATCTCCCCTCCTTTTGTATGAACTTTGCGGTGCTAGTTTTTTTTGGTATGTGTGGGGATGCCTTGCCAAGGGCACGTTTTTTTGGCAATGAATAATGTAATCTCTGGATAATGTTTTCATAACAATGTAATCTCTTAGTATGTGTGGGGATGCGTTTATGATTTTTGACCATATGCATGCGTTTTCAGGACAAATATAACGTTTTCAGAGAACATGAACACATTATCAGGACAAACCCTAAAAATTTTCTGGCCTAGTATATAAGGTATCCAAGCCTAGTATATAAGTAGATGAGATACTCCTCCTGTTGTCAATTGGTTTTAAAGACATGATTCAAAATATTCTAGGGTTCATATGAAGAATAATAGACTACGCAGATGATTGTGTTTATGTATTAAGATTATAGACTAAGGTTCAAATCCTATTAGTTCAAATGGTAGAGCAGATGACTGTGTTTATGTATTAAGTTTATAGATGTAGGTTGTCAGGACGTATTGAAGGTTTATAGGTCATATTTTACTTTTATAGTGTTTTTTTCGTCACGCAGATGATCATGTCAGGACATATACGTAGTTTTACATGGCGTCCTAGAGTTTTACAGTTTGTTCTTGTGAGTTTTACAAAAAT
Organism: Rheum nobile; assembly: GCA_027886185.1. Classification (NCBI taxonomy): domain Eukaryota; kingdom Viridiplantae; phylum Streptophyta; class Magnoliopsida; order Caryophyllales; family Polygonaceae; genus Rheum; species Rheum nobile. Next base: position 5,759,131 of record WOAB01000506.1, on the reverse strand, counting down.
AAGAAGTAATGCGAGCAACTCTTAAGCAAAGATTGAATTTATCAAGTTTATATCCCAGCCAAAAGGGGAACCCCCACAAAAAGAGGTATGGTTTAAGACTATAGAGACTTAAACCATACATCTTTTCAAGCACCTAACAACAACAAACTCAATATTTACGCGATGATGTTTACCAGCATAAACGCCCAAAAAACACCAACATGGTGACAGTTCTAAACAAATAAAAACTAACCCATTCTCTTCCTATAATCCTTTGTCAGTCCTTCTCCTCCTACAGTACTGCTTGTTGTAACCTAGGTTGCCGCAATAAGAACACCGCCTCTTCCTAGAATAGTTCGTCTCCCACGTCGCCCTGTATCGGTTAATATGTGGCCTTCCAGGAGGACGTTTTACCTTTGGTGCATAGCATCTGATGGATGACATAGCTTCAGGAACTGACCATCGGTTTGTGGGAGGAACAAGATGCACAATTTCCTTGTACACTTCTCTCACGTAGTCGTTCTTGAACATGGGATGGACGAGATCAGTGAGTCGCACTCCTCTATCACTTGCAACCGCTATGGCATGAGCACATGGAACTTTATCAATATGGAACATGTTACAATCACATGTACGAGCATTAAGGTTCACAGAGTATCTGATAGTTCCTTGCATAACCTCTTCTTCAAACTAGCTAAGTCTTCGAACACTCAACTTAGCTGACCTTCTGTAGTTCACTTCTACCAGCGTGTACACAGAGGGTGACAAATATTGGTCCCATTTTGAAGACGTTTCCCTTCTTTCACAAAACCATTTAGAAATGGTCTCAAGAATCGCATCAAACAAAGCAAGAATAGGCCACTGACACTGTGTTTTCCACAGGCCATTAAGACACTCGGCGTTGTTGCTTGTCATGATGTTAAACCTGTTCCCATGAAAATGCGCCCTCGCCCAGTTTATAACTCCAACTTCTTTTAGATATTGACCAATCTTTGGAGATGCAGCAGTTATTTGAGCAAACTGATGATTGAACTCAGTTACTGTGTAAGCCTGAGCAGCTTTTTTGAATATGCCGAAGAGGTCTTGCCTGTCAACTTCCTCTTGAAGTTTTGGTATATGTGATATATGCAATATCCATGCTTGGTGAAACGATAGCTATTTCTCAAAGCCTTCCCAATGCTAACATGACGGTCAGACACGAAATACAACTCAGGATGATCAGGAACAACAATCCTCAATTCACTGAAGAAAAATGACCATGCATCATCGTTCTCACTGTTAACAACGGAAACAACAAGTGGATATATTTGGTCGTTTCCATCTTGTGCCGTAGCCAGGAGAAGTATCCCCTTGAACATGGATGTCAGGTGAGTGCCGTCAACTGATATTACCTACATATGCAAAACTATGTTGTCAATAGTTGCCCTGACATTGTGATGATATGCTTTGAAAACAACCATATATGGCCTGACTTATGATGCTTGTTCTGTTTGTCACACATGCAGTCATATAGGCTTCTGACTTGATAGTGAAATTTGTTGTCCTGACATTGACAATAATGGGACTGAATTTAAAGCCGTTGTACTAACCTTTTTCAGATGTGGCGCTGCCCTTATCCATGGACCTAAAGACCAGAAGACATACTTGAAGCGTTGGTCAGCATCTCTGACTATTCTCGTGTATGTTCCCGGATTAGATTTCTCTAACATGTGCATATAAGAGTACATTGCCATATAACTATCCTCAGTTGTACCATGTGCCATATCCTGCGCGAAGAGCCGCGCTCGATTGGCTTTGTAGTAGTTTGTCCTTATCCCATGCTCTAACATGAAATCCTGAATTTCTGAAGCACGAAGGCCTTTACGGCCGTTTAAAAACCTGAGATGTCACGAAGTGAATCTATAAATGCATTCATATTGGCCTTTGATAATAAAAATTGTTCAAAGGCAAGAAAAACATACTTGTGAAGTACTTTCTCGGCAATCAGCCGAGAAGTTGCTCCTTTGTGATGATTGTGGTTTACTCTCAAGCCACAGGTATGATCCGCCACATATTGTCGCACCTTAAACAAGGACGTTTTTCGATACAATGAGCCACAACAAACGAAGGTGCATTTGTCATCAACACACTCAACATCATAATTGGACTTGTCGGACCTCTTCACACGCATCTCATAGAAGTTTTCCATTGCCAGGGAAAATAGTGTAGCTTTGAACTCTTCCTTAGAATTGAAGATCTGACCAACCTTCATTGTTGGGGTTCAAGTCCCCCATCTCCCATCTTTTGTATTTTTTCTTTTTAGATAAATAACAATTTGTTTCCTTTATTTTCTCTTTTATACAAATGTTTGTATTTCCTATTTTTTATCCACAATGATTATGAAATAAGTTAAAATTTTTGTAAGGTAATTGAATTAATCTTATTTAAAATTCTCACAATATATTTGATACTAATATTTTCTAGGTAGTTCTCCTTACTATTTGTCCAAAAATATTTTCAAAATTGTAAATTAGTTTAAAATGTTTTTTCAAAACATAATAATCCACCTAGTATATAAGATTTGTAAAAACAATTATACAAATAGTAACATGATTAATGCTAAACAATATTATATAATTTTTCATAAACGGTTTTGTGACCCCTATTCGAACAATTCCTGGATCCGCCACTGCTTGTATGTGCATTAGTTTTTACCTACCAAAGTCATGCACATACAATCATAAATCCATACAAATCCGACTTTCTCACGTTTTCACCTAAGCATTCATTCTCACATGAACTTTTTCCATAAACGGTGTTTCTAGTGTGTGCCCATGGGTAGGGGTGGGCACGGTCGGTTAACCGGGGTCTCGGTTAACCAAATGTCGGTTAACCGAGTTTTCGGTTAATGCTTTTACCATGCCGTTAAACCGGTTTACCATACATCGGTTTTGGTACGGTTAATTGGTTTACCAAATAACCATAACATAATTTTTTTTTACTTTAATGCTTCAAGTCTTACTATTATTAGTTATTTTTTCAACTTTTTTATGTCGCGGCCTCTTGTAAAATGCATGAAAGTAAAATAGAGAACAATATCTTTCATCGAGCTATTAAGTTTATCACCTAATATGTTTGACACAAAATAGAACAATAAAATACAAAAGTCGAAGACTGGACATATTTGTTCAATCGAGTGAACCTTTCAACACTTTCCTCACTTATTTTATTTATCGGTTTGGTTTTTAACTTCTTTATAAATAAACACAAGATTTAAAAAAATGGATGACATGTTACTTAGGCTAACATACATGCATTATCTTGAGCCCATAATCCGTAATAACTCACTTTATTTTTGCTCTTATCCCGAAAAATATAAAAATAAATATATCCATTATATTATATATGCTAATTAATCATTTATTACTTATGCTAACAAATAAGTAAAAGAAATGAATGAATAACTAAGTCATTTGAATATGAAAATGGTGATTGCATGCAAGAATATTAGAATAGATGCAAAACACTCCATTTCCTTTTAGAATGTATCTACAACAAGTAGGCCAATCTAGTTATCTTGTTATGATTCCAAAAATATATTTTTATAATTTCGATTAGTCGGTTAACCGAGACAAGAAAAACTCATAACCATTACCGTACCAAATAACCGAAAATTACTTCGGTCAGTTAACCGAAACCGGAAGTTGGTTTTTCTTCGATAAGGTTAACCAAAAATTTTGTCGGTTTTTCGGTTTTTTTTATTCGGTTTTTCGTGCCCACCCCTATCCATGGGTACATGCTAACAAGTTAAAATATAAAATTATATTTAAAATATTCCCTAAAAGAGAATGGATAAACCCTTAAAAAAAAACTAATGACTAAAAAAATTATTACTAGAAATGGAACTTTATTACTAAAAAAAATTTATTATAGTGTGTCTATGGACACACACTAGAAAAAAACATTTCATAAATATCTAAGGCGTCTCATACAATAACTCTTCCTCGTAGTTCTATTTTTAGACAATGTCGACTTGAAATCCAAACAAATTCTGTGCTCATCACCTAAGATAATTGTGCCAGAATCTAAGCTATGTCCTTATTTTTGTTTAAAGAGTTACCTATATACTCTTTACTTTATTTAATATATTATTTTTAACCCAATAACTTTTTATGTAAATAAAAGGTTTGAAACAACCAAAAATCAAATAAACTGAATAAGTGGATTTTAAAATCCGTAAGAGTTAGTTTGATAATGTTTTGAATTTCTAATTTTTCAAAACTAAAAATAGACTTTTTTTTATGGCAAAATAGACTTTGAAAAAGTCTTTTTAAAATAAAATAAAATTAAATGATAGTTTTAAAATGAAATTGACTATTACGACAAATATGTTTTAACGGCAATTGTAATGATAGTCGGTCATATAAAAATAAAAATATTTTAAAAAAAAAACTAAAACCTTAAAGCAGTATATATCAAACAAGCAGCAATCTTAGAAATAATCCAAAACTGAAATAAACTCCGACTCAACTTAACAAATTTAATTTGACTCAATCCCAAGATGCCGAAATCCACTAGATCGATTACCCCATGCCCCTTCCATAGACACATAAAACGCCAATATCATGAATTACATCAAACTTGTCAAATTATTGATGTTAGATATATTTAATTGATCAATTTTTGGGGAAATATATTTTATTCATTACGTAAACCGACTGAACTAATGATGTGACTTTGTGAATAAAGATTTGAAAATTAATAATTTGTATTATTATTAGGAATATATAGCGTATGATAATATATGTCAATGCTTAAAAATATATTTTTGCAAATTATATTATATTATATTATTCGTAATAGATGAAAAACTAACATTTTTGGGTACCGTAGTGTAGTAATAAATAATAATATTCTGACTAAATACTTGAAAACAATAATAATGATATAATGACATTTAAATGTGTGCATTGACAATATATACATCATAACTTTGGTTTTGAATCTCTTGATTAATCATAGTAATGGCTAAAATGAAGAATAAAATGAGGCTGGCTCGATCTGTCATTGTTGAATTTCAACAAGTGTATATTTCCGATAGCAATGTAATACATACAATGATACAAATAATGCCACATATTGGTTACAAAATCAAACACGGCAAACTATGTTTTTTGGTGAGACACATCAAAGTTGGTCCAAATCTTCTATTATTTTAGGATTTGTTCGGTAATACTGAGGTTTATTGGGACTGAAGCTGAAGTAGGGGCTGAATTGGGCTGAAGCTGAGAATATAAGTTGGGAGCTGAATTGAGCTGAGACTGAAGCTGAATCAAAGAACTAAAGCAGTAATGTATGTTCGGTATCGATCACTTATCCAGACTTAATTTTACATAAAATTTACAAATGACCCTTATTAAATTTTTTTGAGGGGTATGCACATGATGATTTTTTCCCTCTTTTCTTCCTTGTTAGGTTTCACACCAGTCACGTCTTCTCCGGTGAGCCGTGAGTGAGTTCTTCTGCCTGTCCGTCTTCTCCGGTGAGCCTCGTCTCCCTTGCTGCCTGGCCGTCTTCTCCGGTGAGGCTCCTTCATCAATTTCGGTTGACGAATAACAGTGGGTGGGCCGGCGCCGTGATTCTTCCTCCTTCATCAATTTCGGTCTCTATTCTTCCTCCCTCTGCCTCCACACTCGAGGTTCTCGCCGGATGTCGGAGATCGAGAGGGAGAGCGCTGAATGTCGGAGATCGAGAGGGAGAGATGCTGGAAGACGATGAACTGGGGAGATCGAGAGGGAGAGCGAGGTTCTCGCCGGATGTCGGAGATCGAGAGGGAGAGCGCCGAATGTCGGAGATCGAAAGGGAGAGATGTTGGAAGACGATGAACTGGGGAGATCGAGAGGGAGAGCAAGGTTCTCGCCAGATGTCGGAGATCGAGGGAAAAAGATGCCACCTAGTGTGAAGCCGGAGGTCGTCGGAGATCGAGAGGGACCGAGATTCTCGCTAGAAGAGTATCGTTGTTGAAGACGATGGAGAGGAACGATGAAGAACACATACGAGAGAGGAGGATGAACAGGAGAAGTATCGGGGTACATGGGGCAAATTTCAGGGAAAAGAGGAGATAAGTCGAGACATTTGAAAGATAAGTTGGGAAATGTAGCTTACTTTTTTGGCCAAAAATCAGTTAAAATAAGTCTCGATAAGTCGCGATAAGTCGGGAACATACCGAACGCGATTTTTGGGTGGACTCAAGTTTCGGAGACTTATCTGGGAGGATAGGTCACGATAAGTCGCGTGCCGAACGGACCCTTAGTGTATCAATTAGTGGTATCTTATTTATTTTAATTGATGAGAAGATAATAAAAGAATAGAATATATTCACTTATTTGATAAAAATTAAATTAAATTATAGACTAATTAAAATAATTTTGACACCAAAAATGGGACAGCCGATTTCCAATGACAATGTAATACATATAAATAATGCATAGACATATGAGCGATATGAGCCATTTTAGTAATTAAATTTTTAGGGGGTGAAATTAAAATAATAATTTTTTAAAGTGTCATCAAGGGTCAGCGGCCATTGACCGACCATCAACGATTAATGACACTTTCAGAGTGTTATCAGATTGATGACATATGTATCAGGTCAATAAGCAAAATTAAAAACTTACATAAACAATTAACAAAATAACAATTCTAAGAAACTAATGAGCGAAAATCACTTTAGATAAATCCTAAGCTTTTTCCTTTTTTAAAAAAGTCTTTTTTTTATTACGACAAACTCCAGAACCCATCTAACCCGATGGCAATCCTAAATCATCCTAGTGGATGATCTTTACAAACTTTATACCAAACGAATCAAAATCAGAGTTCAGATTTGTGAACTCATATCGGGTGTTGTGTAGGAGCGACGAGATTGAATGAATAGAAGTAGATAGAATTATTCATTGGAAGTTGTGGAGGACAGGCGAAGGGAGACTGTATCCAGCAAGGAGGTATGTGGCACGATTTGCTTTGCAGAAGCAATGGTGTACTTGAAAAGACACAAAAGAAGACAGAAGCGTAACAATATCCTTAATGATGGTATGAATTTCCCAAGGATTTTTCCATATGCATCGGATGGAGTTAATAATAACTAAATTACCACTCTCAACAATTAAGTGAGTTATATGCCTATTGGTCGCTTGCTGAATCCCAGAAAGAGTTGCAAGGGCCTCAGTTCGAAGAACGGAGGTAGATGGAATGGTTTCTCTGTGGAAGGAAAGTAGTTTACCCCGAGAGTCACGGGTCAAATGTCCAATATGGGAACCAGCGTCGTGTCTCCGTGAGCCGTCAAAGTTCAATTTGTACCAGTGAGCTGGTGGTTTTTTCCACGTTCGATTAGACATTCGCAATCTGTTACGTCGCAATGGGGGTGGTGTAGTAGTGGATGTGAGGGTAAGCCATTCTTGATGAAAGTAAAATGCATGGGTGATCGGACAATGTTGGGAGAGATTATTTTGGGATTGAAAGACATGTAAATTCCGGAACGTCCAAATAGGCCACCATAAAAAAGAAGTGGAACAGGCAACATGTTGGTTTGGCGATAGAGCTCGAAATTGTGAATAAAATTATCAGTGGCGGGGATTGAAAACGCACAATGCAGTTTTGATTCGAACTTGTGGATCATAGATATCGTAAATGGACAGGTGAAGAATAGATGGCTACGATCTTCGTTATAGGACGTACAAAGAGTGCAAGTGGACGGAACCGTTGAATAATAGCGATTAAGGCGTTCAGAAGTTGGCAGGGCGTCTATCAGACATTTCCAAATGAAATTTTGAATTTTGAGTGAAAATTTTAATTTCCAGAGCCAGATTAGGAAATCTGTTTGGACAACTGTTGTAATAGCCTGGATAAAAAAAAGTCTATTTTAAAGATTTGTATTGTTACATAATTGTCCGGGTTCATTATGTTTATCAAAAAGTTAGTCAAATCCAGTACCTCCTTTTCTCTTACATAGAGTTTATCAAAATAACTTATTTACATTATGACTCGTAAACTTCTAAAGGTGTCTTCGGCATATACAATTGATAAGTTAGCTTATGCAATTTAATAAATAACAATACAATACTTTATAAGTAACTTATTACTTATTAAGGTTGCAATTCGGGCAGTACAAGTAATAAGCTAAATAAACCAGTGACAAAACACGGCAGTATCAGGTTCATTTTTTGATGTGGTTTTTTCTTCTTTAGTGCTGTTTTTTTAGACTTGAAAATGACAAGACATGAAACAAAATAGAAGCCAAAAAGAAATAACAAAAATGAGAGACCAAAATTGTCAATGGTTTCACACACTTGATCTCGATACACCACAAGGATCATTGTAAATTTCTAAAAATAGAATATCTCTAATATAATATGTCTCGGTCTAAGAATAAAAGATTTTAGTTATATACCAACATTCAGTTGGTCTAGTGTCAAACCACTAGACTTTCTCAAGTGTTCTATCCAGAGGTCTTGAGTTCGATTCCTGTTGAAGGCGTGTATAGAGACATTGATGTTGGAAGGAGTCTACCACTTCGTGTGTTAACAGTACCCCGGTATGGACGTAGAGCAGCCTTGACCGATCGAACAAGGCGATAAGAACAAAAAAAAAAAGATTTTAGTTACATCTCGATGTCCATCTACCCGTTGTGTTCGGTAAGTAGTGATAGAAGTAACTTTTCATATTTAGTACAGTATTTTCATTAGCGTTCCAATTTAAGTAAGTATCAAACGCTTCTGCTATCACTATATCAACATTTATCGCTACCGCTACTGTTATGCGAAACATGTCCTAAATGAAATAAATATATGATTGTTTTCTAACGCATGTTCTTGATGCATAGGTTAAGAATCTTATTTTAAATGAAATTTCAAAAAAATATTTATTTTGAAATTTTTATTGTCATCTTAAAAATAATTTAAACATTTTTTAGTATTTTTTTAACGTATACCCTAAATACATATAATTAAAAAATCAATAGTATAAAACTGTTAAAGTATGACTTAATCCTTCCAATTTGATCTGAATAGATTAACTAGTCTTGATCAACTTTATCTAGGTATTTTTCCCTGAATTCATTAACTATAATATCATCTTAAACAATGTAAAAAAGTACCCGTTCAAAGTTTCTACAGAAAAAGTACTCTCCGTTCAAATCTCCAATATTGTCACAATTTCTACAACTTTTAGTTTAATATAAGTTGATATTATCTTATTATATGAGTAAAATTATTATAAAATATTCTGATATAATCAACAATTTTTGTAACTTGGTTTGATTAAATTATATATAGTTATGCTTAATATATTTTACTATTCAAGATTAATAATCATAATAAGAGGGCTTGAAGTATTTAATTATAACTCTTATTGTGTAAAATGAAGACAAATATGGGCTACTAGATCAAGGGGAATGGAGGGCTATGATTAAAGGGGTATAAGCGACATGGTGACATTTTCGTAATTATCGAGTTTTTTTTCTTGGAGCCCAAAATTTATTTTATTTTGTTATAATTTTTTTAACTTCTGAACACAATGCACTAATGTACCTAGGTTCATAAATATTATACTATAAGTTCACAAACTTTATACTAGAGGTTCACAAACGTTACACTATAGATTTACAAACTAACTTTATAGTAAGGTTCACAAACATTATGCTAGAGGTTCACAAACTTAAACTCAGTTTCACAATGCGTTATTGAAATGCATGTTTACTCTGTTTATTAAATGTGAACATTTAATATATTAAGTATGCACCTTTAGTGTAGTACATATGAACCTTTAGTTTAATAATATGAACATTTAGTATACTAATTGTGAGCCTCAAACATAGCTTATAGTTATTGATCATACACTTTTTTACGTTTATTATGCAGATTATCAACTGTGAACCTTTGGTATATTAAGTATGAAGCTTGGCCTAGGTAGTTCATATATATAACTTTGAGCATGTTCATGTTTGAACACATTTTTCATTGGCTATGTGATTCAAATGTAACATGTACAATGTTCATATAAAGTCATATAAGGTATTAAGGTTCATATTTATTCTTTTAAAAATAACATCTTATTTTCTATATCGTGTACCATAAAAATAAACTAGAGTTTATATATTATCATATAAGGTTCATATTTAATAACATCAAGGTTCATATTTAATAACAACCGTAATTAATTTGGAAAAAATATTGAAAATAAAAAAATTATAGTAAAACATTAACTATTTGGACAAAAGATTAAAAAAAATATGCTTAAAATTGCAATTATTAAATATTTATATGTGTTTTGGTAACTAAAGCTAAGGAGAAAGCAAAATGGAAAAAAAGGGCCTTACTTTTTAACGCATATGCAAAATTGTCTTTCAGCGCATAGGCTCCCCACGTAACGTGAGGAGAGGCTCCCCACGTTACGTGAGGAGAGGCTCCCCACGTTACGTGAGGAGAGGCTCCCCACGTTACGTGAGGAGAGGCTCCCCACGTAACGTGGGAACGGGCTCCCCACGTAACGTGGGAACGGGCTCCCCACGTAACGTGGGGAGCCTCTCCGGCTTTAAAAGCCAAAATTTATTCTTCTTCCTCCTCCTCTACCCTAAACCGCCGCTCTCCTCTTCTAAACTCTCCCTCCCCACGTTACGTAGCTTGCTTGTCTTCTCGTTACGAATCAACAAGATCTGCACGTTACGTAGATCCATATTCTTTAAAGGTTAGTAATAATCATTCTTGTTAATTTTTATTTTTATTTTAGTTTTTAGTTTTTTTGTTAGGTTATTATTGTAGGTCCATAGTGTTTTAGTGTTTTTGATAATGTTTTTGTTGTTTTTGTGTAATTTCCTCTACCCTAAACCGCCGCTCTCCTCTTCTAAACTCTCCCTCCCCACGTTACGTAGCTTGCTTGTCTTCTTGTTACGAATCCACAAGATCTGCACGTTACGTAGATCCATATTCTTTAAAGGTTAGTAATAATCATTCTTGTTAATTTTTATTTTTATTTTAGTTTTTAGTTTTTTTGTTAGGTTATTATTGTAGGTCCATAGTGTTTTAGTGTTTTTGATATTGTTTTTGTTGTTTTTGTGTAATTTTGAAGTAGTTATTTGCATTTGTTGGTTAATTTGATAGATATAGTTGTATGAAATGGTAAAAAATTAATAGATTTGTATGAAGGGGTGATACGCTCTACTTTGTAGTGCGTAACTAGGAGTTGTTACTGGATTATTAGGTACCAATGGTGTGGGTTTAGAAGACATTTTAGGGGAATGGAGTTATAGAGAAGAAGTGGTGGAAAGGAAGATTTTAGTGGAGTATTGAAGCATTGAAGAGATGAAGGCCAAGAAGCCACTACCGGAGAAGGCCGCGAGGAGCACCACGATGGGAGAGAAGCAGAAGTAGTCGCGGCAGAGATAACCGCGGGCGCGACAGACAAGGCCGCGGGCGCGGAAGGATGGTCGTGGGCACGGATGGACGACATAAGCAAGAATTCGATAGTGTGCATTTCCGCGGGCGCGGAAGCTTGGCCGCGGATTTCCCTTCTGGCGCGGAGCGCGTCGACTATTCGTCCGAGATCTTTGTTACCTTATTTATTTTATTTTATTTTATTTTTATTCCGGTTATTATATTTTAGGAGGTTATTATTATTATCTTTTTAAAGATTAGGGTTTGTTAGGTTATTTATCTTCATTAGACAACAGCCTTTTGGCTATCACTTTTAGAGTTCGTTTTTTCTCCTTCTTCCTCTTTTCCCTTTTCTTTGTTTTTATCTTTGTTTTGTTTTTGGCTAGACAATTGAAGCCTTGATTTGAATTTGATTGTGAGATTATTCCTTTACTTTATCCTTGAATGTTATTGATTCTCTTGCTCTTCATCCCATTGAGTTTTATTGATTTCTCTAGCCTGATCAACTAGTAGTTATTGGTATTATTCATACTGCAGGATTAGGGTTTTGAATTCTATTGGTTTATCTAGTTCACCGTTTCATTGTGATTAGTATTATTAGTATTGGTTTCCCTAGCTTGATAAACTAGTTGAGATTGGTATTATCTATAGTGCTAGTTCCCCTAATCTGGTCAACTTGTTGAGATTAATATTGTTCATCCCTAATTCAGAGTAGCAACCATGATTTACAGGAACTAGTTGTGAATGTTTATTGTGAAAAGAATTGATTGCATGTCGAGTACTGACTAGTTGTTAAGTATTGCATGAGCCTATCTATTCCTGAGCTTACTGATGCTGTTAAATTGAATCTTGATAGTTTCTTGATTGTTTAATAGTTAGGATTATCAGGACTAGTTAGACTGGTAATTAATTTAGAACATGGATCATTCATGAGAATTGAGAACTAGGGATAATCAATGATCGATCAACCAAACTGAAGGTGGATATTTGTCTAGCCAAGCTATTTAAGTTTTATTTATCATTTTCTTAGTTAGATTCATATAAACTCCCCCCGTTGTCTTTGTCATCAATTGGTGAACGATTTGGCAAACAAGATATATAGCTTGATTCTCTGTGGGATGACCCTTACTTACCAGACTACATTAGTTAGGTTTTTGAGGTTTACTTTGTTAGGTGCATGCGACAAAACGCTTATCAAATTTGGCGCTGTTGCCGGGGAATCTAAAATCTGTATATTCTCGTTTGTGTGATGGTTTACCGATGTGATCAACAAGACATTATGTCGAGCCACGACACTAACCAAGACGCTGCTCGGGAGGCAACCCGAGGTATGTAATTCCTTTCATGTCTTTTATTTTCAAGTTTTGATTATTGTTGTTTCATTTTAGACTAAAACGCGTGTGGGAGTTCGAAGACGGTGTTTGCCTCGCAACAGACGCGAAACCGCGACCGCGGAAAATTTTCAGCGACCGCGGTTTCATGACTGTAAGTCCACTCTGCAAAAAAAATAAATAAATCCGAAGACACCGCGACTGCGGCCTTAAAACCGCGATTGCGGGCCAACTGTCCGATTTTTACTACGAGAGACGGTGCATATCATGCTGCCAAGGAGGAGACATTAGCCCGACATTTTTATTTGGCACCGATGATGGCCCGACATTAGACAGTTGATGATGAGGAGCTCCAGAGCCAACTGCAGATACGATGATTGATATAGAGCGATAGAGCCCGCTACACGATTACACTAGGGCTCCAAATCTTTGTTCATAGAAGGCCCGTGCAACCCCGTTTCTTTGATGTACCACTTCACCTTACAATGGATCTATTTGTTTGCACGAGGAGTTTGCTTGAGTAGGACCGCCATAACACCAGAGACTTGTGTTTTCAATGATTTACCGCCAACACCAACATCCAAGTCCAGGCCACCTCGGCGACGGTGTGAGTACTTTTCTACCTTCCACAGTGCTTCATCTTTTAGTCTTTCATTACATTGAGGACAATGCAATATTTAAGCATGGAGGAGTGATCTATACTTAATAGTCGTCTGAGAAAGAAAGAAAAAAAATCATGGGCTAAGCTGAAAACCCGAAAGGGCGGCTTAGGCAATAAGCAAGTGGCCCGGAACAGCCTTAGGCTGGGGTAATAAGAGGTTGTAGAGTGATGTGAGGAATGGTGAGCCCATCTATGAAAAATTAAATGAGTGGCCAAGTGAAAACCCGAAAGGGCGCCTGGGCAAAATGAGTGAAAAGAAGAAGAGTGATTATTAGGATTCCTCATTTTTCCTAGCGTGGTGACATAAGTGTTGGAGATATAAGGAGGATTCGGATAGGTCACTTTGGGAGTTATAAGAAGATAGACTGGAGCTAGGATTAGATGGTCACTTTCACTCTATGGTGTTCGGGTTAAGCTTTGGGGAAGTACTTTGCTTTTCTTTAAGCTTGTGTGTTGTGTTGATATGTTGGTACTGTGGAGATTCATGATTAGGTGCAGTTCTTAGTGGATAGTTTTAATGTACTTCCTGAGACCTTGGGTATTTCATTGGAGGAGTAGGTTTCTATTAGCTTACTCGAGGACGGACAAGGTTTAAGCATAGGGGAATTTGATACGCTCTACTTTGTAGTGCGTAACTAGGAGTTGTTACTGGATTATTAGGTACCAATGGTGTGGGTTTAGAAGACATTTTAGGAGAATGGAATTGTAGAGAAGAAGTGGTGGAAAGGAAGATTTTAGTGGAGTATTGAAGCATTGAAGAGATGAAGGCCAGGAAGCCACTACCGGAGAAGGCCACGAGGAGCACCGCGATGGGAGAGAAGCAGAAGTAGTCGCGGCAGAGATAACCGCGGGTGCGACAGACAAGGCCGCGGGCGCAAAAGGATGGCCGCGGGCGCGGATGGACGACAGAAGCAAGAATTCGACAGTGTGCATTTCCGCGGGCGCGGAAGCTTGGCCGCGGTCGCGGATTTCCCTTCTGGCACGGAGCACGTCGATGATATGTCCGAGATCTTTGTTACCTTATTTATTTTATTTTATTTTTATTTCGGTTATTATATTTTAGGAGATTATTATTATCCTTTTAAAGATTAGGGTTTGCTAGGTTATTTATCTTCATTAGACAGCAGCCTTTTGGCTATCACTTTTAGAGTTCATTTTTTCTCCTTCTTCCTCTTTTCCCTTTTCTTTGTTTTTATCTTTGTTTTGTTTTTGGCTAGACAATTGAAGCCTTGGTTTGAATTTGATTGTGAGATTATTCATTTACTTTATCCTTGAATGTTATTGATTCTCTTGCTCTTCATCCCATTGAGTTTTATTGATTTTTCTAGCCTGATCAACTAGTAGTTATTGGTATTATTCATACTGCATGATTAGGGTTTTGAATTCTATTGGTTTATCTAGTTCACCGTTTCGCTGTGATTAGTATTATTAGTATTGGTTTCCCTAGCCTGACAAACTAGTTGAGATTGGTATTATCTATAGTGCTAGTTCCCCTAATCTGGTCAACTTGTTGAGATTAATATTGTTCATCCCTAATTCAGAGTAGCAACCACGATTTACAGGAACTAGTTGTGAATGTTTATTGTGAATAGAATTGATTGCATGTCGAGTACTGACTAATTGTTAAGTATTGCATGAGCCTATCTATTCCTGAGCTTACTGCTGCTGTTAAATTGAATCTTGATAGTTTCTTGATTGTTTAATAGTTAGGATTATCAGGACTAGTTGGACTGGTAATTAATTTAGAACAAGGATTAGGACATTCATGAGAATTGAGAACTAGGGATAATCAATGATCGATCAACCAAACTGAAGGTGGATATTTGTCTAGCCAAGCTATTTATGTTTTATTTATCATTTTCTTAGTTAGATTCATATAAACTCCCTCCGTTGTCTTTGTTATCAATTGGTGAACGATTTGGCAAACATGATATATAGCTTGATTCTTTGTGGGATTCGACCCTTACTTACCAGACTACATTAGTTAGGTTTTTGAGGTTTACTTTGTTAGGTGCATGCGACAAAACGCTTATCAAATTTAAAATTTGATAGGCGTTTTGTCGCATGTACCTAACAAAAGGTGTTTAGGGTTTTTGTTGTATTTGTATGAAAATAGCCAAATGCAAGTGGTAGTTTTGTTGGATTTGTTTAATTAGTGTTAGTTTTGTTGGATTTTGGGGAAATTATGATGAAATAATGCTTCACCGGAATCTGGAAATGTCGCCGAAATCTGGAAATCTTGTCGGAATGTCGCCGGAAATCTGACCGGAAAGGGGGAAATGC
The DNA here is from genome assembly GCA_027886185.1 of Rheum nobile. Taxonomy (NCBI): domain Eukaryota; kingdom Viridiplantae; phylum Streptophyta; class Magnoliopsida; order Caryophyllales; family Polygonaceae; genus Rheum; species Rheum nobile. The sequence goes on along the minus strand of WOAB01000506.1, from coordinate 5,743,472 downwards.
AATTTCACACGTTATGTGTGATGACTGTCCACATGTAACGTTTGAAGACTGTACCCACGTTACGTGTGGAGACAGTCCCCACGTTAAGTGTGGATTACATTCTGTTTCCGGAAATGATTTTTTTGTATGAAATACAATTTTGTTTCCGGAATTGTATATTTTTTTTCTACACCCGGAATTGTATTTTTTGAGATAAAATGGTTTGATTTATTGTTGTAGATGGAGCCCAGTGAGAGAACGAAGCATAGAAGCAGAAGAAACCTTGTCTGGGATGTTTCGTTTCGGATTGAGGAGGAGGTAACCCGTAGGTTTGTTGGCGGTAGTCAGGATGAGGGAGGATACGGGCAGGCGGGCAATGTTGACCCCCCTGTGTTGCCGTTTGTGCCATCGCCATCGTTTCCTATGGCGGGTGGTTGTGCTGACTCAGAGCTATAGTTGTACCCAATTTACAACGTGAGCCCGCTCCATGGTTATTCTGATACGATGGATCAGAATAACTATTATGGCCCTCCATTTAGTCTGCCGCCCCAGCAGAGCCCTCACCTCCATCATAGCCCGTTGTCCTATCACAGCCATCACCTCCATCATAGCCCGTTGTCCTATCACAGCCCTCACCTCCATCAGAGCCCTCACATCCATCATCATAGCCCCGTCTATTATCAGGGCGTAGATGATCAGATGCGGTACAACCCATGTGAGAACCTGGGCTTGTACCCGAACGCACCTCATCCTATGATAACTAGCCTTAATATATGAAAAGATGAGCGTATGATAAAAATGTAATTACTTATCATTTGTAAAAAAAAATATAGGATGAGGATAGTCAGGCTTGGGCTCCAAGAGGTCAACCTGATTATGCGGACGAGGAGCCACAAGAAGCCTCTTCTTTGCGGTCAAAACCGCCCCGGTCGAAGAAAAAGGGCAAATATGACCCTGAATTGGTGGTTGGAGTACCTGGAGGTCCGAAGATGCCTGAACTTCTAAAGGTCTTTGCCAATCACATATCGTACTACCTTTACCAGCGCATTGTAAGTTGCAGCAAAAACCTTATATGAAATTTCACATTTATTTTAAATATTTCATATGGGTTGCTTACATATGTCAAAAATTCAAATATTTCAAGCCAGTGCCAGCGTTGAAGTTTCAGCAACGAGGCAAGCAGACACGTTCATGGCCTTTTGACAAGCAGGTTTTAGTCGTGTTAACCTGGTCAAAATAAATCCTAACAAACCTAAACTAGTAGTTTTGGCAAGCAAGGGTCGATCCCACATAGAGGAGTTATCTTTCTTAATATAGATTTGCATGCAATGGTAATAATGGGGGGGTTTTGGTTGGTTGGTTTGCAAATAACAAAATAAAGTGAAATAAATAAAAGAAAAGATGAAATCAATTAGGGAAAAACACTTAGCTAGACAAATATCCACCTTTAGTTTGGTTGATTGATCATTAATTATTCATAGTCCTCAATCCTCATGAATGTCCTAATCCCTGTTCTGAAATAGTTATCAGTCCAACTCGGCCTGATAACCCTAACTACTAAACCTATCAAGAAACTATCAAGATAAATCTAACAGCAGAATAAGCTCAAGAATAAATAGGCTCGTGCAATACTTAACAACTCATCAGTACTTGACATGCAATTAATTCTTTTCACAATAAACATTCACAACTCGTTCCTGTAAATTGTGTTTGCTACTTCTGAATTAGGGATGAATAATATTGATCTCAACAAGTTGACTAGAAAGAGGTAACTAGCACTATAGATAATACTAATCTCAGCTAGGTTGTCAGGCTAGAGAAACTAATATTAATAATGATAATTACCACAACTGATGAGTTAGATCCAACCAATACTATTCAAGATCCTAATCCTGCAGTATGAATAATATCAATAAAACTAGGTAGCTAATCTAGAGAAATTAATATAACTCAATTGGATGAAGCATAAAAGAATCAATAACATTCAAGGAAAGAGCAAAGGAATAACCTCACAATCAAATACAAACTTTAGGCTTCAATTGTCGGACTAAGCAAAGGTGTTTAGTTCTTCATAACTTCAAAGGAAAATAATACTGAATGGAAAAAAATACTACGTAATAGCGAATGTCGATGATCTAGATGATATATGAATGGAGGCTATGGAATTTAGGTTAAATAGACTTAACCTAAAGCCCAAAATCACAAACCTCATCTAAAAGGAAATAATAGTATAAAGTTCAAACTAAAATAATAAAGAAAACTCGGAAAAAGGGAAAAATAACAAAGTTCGGAAATTCTCTGACGGATGCCTGCCGTGTGCTTCCGCGGCCGCGGCACCAAATCCGCGGTCGCGGAAATTAACTCTGTGCTCTCAAAGTGAACAACTCTCGAATTTTCCGCGGTCGCGGCCGTGACACTCTTCTTCGCTCCGCGCTTCGCCTCTCGCCGCGGACGCTTCGTGCCCTCCTTCTTGGTCGCGGTTGGTCGCGGCTCTCCTTCTTCTCCTTCGTTTGTGTGGATCTTCCTTCTATTCTTCCTCGTCTCCTCAAGTGGTCTTCTCCTCGTCTTCTGGATGTCTTCAATTATAGCTCCTCTGAACCACCATATCCACACTTCTTCTCTCCAACTCCCTACTCCACAGTTGTGCTCTAAATCCCTACAAATGGCACCCTAACCACCGGTAACAACTCCTAGATAAGCACTACAAAATAGTGCTGATCAAACTCCCCCATGCTTAAACCTTGCTCGTCCTCGAGTGAGCTAAAATAAACCTACTCCTCCAATCAAATCCTCAAGGTCTCAGGAAGCATAGAAAAATCATACCTCTAAGAATTGTACCTAAAAATGAATCTCCAAGGCACCAAGACAATAAGCTCAACAAAACATCACACATATCACCACACCAATCAAGCCTAAAGAAAAACATAATACTTCCCCCAAGCTTATCCTGAACACCATAGAGTGAATAAAATCTAATCCTAGCCTCCATCTATCTTCTTATGCCTCCCAGAGTGACCTACCTGAATCCTCCTTATATCTCCTCTTCTTATGTCACCACGCCATGTAAAATGAGGAGTCCTAAAAATCACTCTTCTTCTTTTCACTCATTTTGCCAAGGCGTCCTTTCGGGTTTTCACCAAGCCACTCATTTCATTTTTCAATAGATGGACTCACAAAATACTCACATCACTCTTGACCTCATATTACCCCAGCCTAATGCTGGTCCAAGCCACCTGCTTATTGCATAAGCCGCCCTTTCGGGTTTTCGACTTATCCCAGGATTTCTATTTTTGCCTCTTTTTTTTCTTCAAATTTTTGGCTTTTTCTTTTTCTTTTCTCCTCAATGACATATCAAGTATAGAACCCTCCCCCATGCTTAAACATTGCATTGTCCTCAATGCAATGAAAGACAAAAAAAAAAGAAAAAAAAAAGAATGAAGCACAGGGAAAGGCAAAAAATTAACTCACAAACGTCGTTGAGTTGGCTTGGACACTGAAGTTGTTGTTGGCGATATAACAATAAAGCACAGGTCTCTGGTGTTGTGCGGGCTTCAACTCATTTCTACCGTGCAACCAAAGGGAACCACTGTAATGTGTAGTGGTCATCAAGGAAATCAGGGATGCACGGCCTTCAACTCAATCAACTCCTACCATGCAACCAAAAGGAATCATTCTGGTGAAAAGTGGTAAATCAAGGGAACGGGGTTGCATGGCCTTCAACAAACACAAAAAATAGGCCCATATGCAATCGTGGTGTGGGTCCTGGTGTTCCTCCTCCTCAACTGTCATTCGTAGGGCCATCATCGTTGCCAAATAATGTGTGGGGCTAATGTATCCTCCTAGACAACATGATGTGCACCATCTCTCCATGGGGAACTCGGACATCTGGCCTTTGATAAAGCTTTTTTTTTACGAGTGTAGGGCAATAGGAGGGCTTACATTGGTGTGGAAAACACCTTCTTCAATGTGGTCCGGGCCTCCTCCCTGCAGGTTAGTCTAAAATGCAAAAACAAAAGCAAAACACAAACAAGAGCAACTAAAAACAAGGAAAGAAAAGACAAGAAAAGAAATTCATACCTCGGGTTGCCTCCCGGACAGCGCCTTAGTTAACGTCGTGGCTCGACCTTCTACTCTTCCACTCAACTGGGGTTGCTCACAGCAACTGAACTCTTGGGCTCAATATCAGGGGGATGCCTCTTTGTATGCTCTATGTTGAGCTTTACCCCCATTCCCTTGCACTTCATGATGGGTGGACCACTGTTTACATCCATGATTGCACTTGCCATCTTCAGAAATGGCCTACCCAACATCTCAGGGGTTGCATGTTTATCCTGCCCCGTATCCAGCGTAGAGAAATTTACCCTCTGAATCCCAGCTTCCTTCTTGTGCTTCCCCTTTTGCTTTTTCTTGATCTTGCGCAGCGCCTTTAATAATTCCTTGCAGCGAGGGATGCTGTTTGCCAATTTGAGCAAAGGAATGTTTGCCTCGCAGTAACTGAAGGTCTCAAATAAATCCTTGTCGTTCTCCACCTTTCTGGTGTCCTTCAGAGCTTCAGGGAAGGGTGCGGGAGGCTTTAATGATCCGAGCGGAGGGAAATAGGGCCGCACATAGTCATCATAAGGGTCAGCGGGACGAAGGGATGCTTCTGGGGCCTTTCCACGGTCGCGGATTGGATGCCGCGGTCGTGGAATTTGTTCGAGCAGGTCGCCTTCTTCAACACATTTTCCGCAGTCGCAGAAAATTCTCGACCTGATTGTCTTCTGCGCTTTTTCCGCGGTCGCGGATAAGCGCTGATTTCTTCCTTCTCCTCGCCAGTGGTCAAGCCACGGTCGTGGCTCTCCTCCTCGTGGTCGCTGAATTCCTCCAGTTCCCAGGGCATATCTTCTTTAGGGAGCACCTAGCGGTCATAGATATCGTCTGGAAGGCCCAGCTCCTTTAAAAGCAAACCGCGGTTGTGGCACACCTCCCGCGGTCTCGGGTTTTCTTCTTCCAACATCTTGTTGTACTCAGCTCCCGTCTCACAAATTTGTTGTTCCCTTTCAGCTAAGGGGGCGACAAGCAGCTCCTCAGTATTTCGTATGGCCATTGAAAAGGCATTCTCTTCCTGGTGGACTACTGGGTGAGATAGCGCCGATGTCATGGCCTCTGCTCTTCTCATTGCTTGAACCATATGCTCCATCTGCTTTTCCAAGTTCTGGAGCATCTCCAAATCAGGCATAGAGGCACTTGAATCAGACACCGGTGAGCTATGCTCGTATGCTGGATAGTACTGGTGCGGAGTACCCTGCTGATAGAACGACTGTGGCTCCGGGTAGAACTCCTGGCAACCATGACCATAAGGAGGGAAATGTTGTTACCCATAACTCGAATTGGGGTGATCTCTCCACCCTAGAGTATATGAGTAGGGGTACGGGTCATATTGCGGCTCCTGACGGAAATGGGGAAATCTATCCATCTCTGTACCAAATTCAAAAAGGGAAAACAAAAATAAGTAGCATGGGTGTGGACCGTAAGATAGGTCCACACCAAAAGTTAGCACACAAACTCACACAAAGAAAAACAAAACTTGCCTCCCCGGCAACGGCGCCAATTTGACAGGCAGGTTTCCCTATCCCCGGCAACGGCCCCAATTTGACAAGCAGGTTTTAGTCGTATTAACCTGGTCAAAATAAATCCTAAAAAACCTAAACTAATAGTTTTGGCAAGCAAGGGTCGATCCCATAGGGAGGAGTTATCTTTCTTAATGTAGATTTGCATGCAATGGTAACAATGGGGGGTTTTGGTTGGTTGGTTTGCAAATAACAAAATAAAGTGAAATAAATAAAAGCAAAGATGAAATCAATTAGGGAAAAACACTTAGCCAGAAAAATATTCACCTTTAGTTTGGTTGATTGATCATTAATTATTCCTAGTCCTCAATCCTCATGAATGTCCTAATCCCTGTTCTGAAATAGTTATCAGTCCAACTCGGCCTGATAACCCTAACTACTAAACCTATCAAGAAACTATCAAGATAAATCTAACAGCAGAATAAGCTCATGAATAAATAGGCTCATGCAATACTTAACAACTCGTCAGTACTTGACATGCAATTAATTCTTTTCACAATAAACATTCATAACTCGTTCCTGTAAATTGTGTTTGCTACTTCTGAATTAGGGATGAATAATATTGATCTCAACAAGTTGACCAGAAAGAGGTAACTAGCACTATAGATAATACTAATCTCAACTAGGTTGTCAGGCTAGAGAAACTAATATTAATAATGATAATTACCACAACTGATGAGTTAGATCCAACCAATACTATTCAAGATCCTAATCCTGCAGTATGAATAATATCAATAAAACTAGGTAACTAATCTAGAGAAATCAATATAACTCAATTGGATGAAGCATAAAAGAATCAATAACATTCAAGGAAAGAGTAAAGGAATAACCTCACAATCAAATACAAACTTTAGGCTTCAATTGTCGGACTAAGCAAAGGTGTTTAGTTCTTCATAACTTCAAAGGAAAATAATACTGAATGGAAAAAAATACTACGTAATAGCGAATGTCGATGATCTAGATGATATATGAATGGAGGCTATGGAATTTAGGTTAAATAGACTTAACCTAAAGTCCAAGATCACAAACCTCATCTAAAAGGAAATAATAGTATAAAGTTCAAACTAAAATAATAAAGAAAACTCAGAAAAAGGGAAAAATAACAAAGTTCGGAAATTCTCTGACGGACGCCTATCGTGTGCTTCCGCGGCCGTGGCACCAAATCCGCGGTCGCGGAAATTAACTATGTGCTCTCGAAGTGAACAGCTCTCGAATTTTCCGCGGTCGCGGCCGTGACACTCTTCTTCGCTCCGCGCTTCGCCTCTCGCCGCGGACGCTTCGTGCCCTCCTTCTTGGTCGCGGTTGGTCGCGGCTCTCCTTCTTCTCCTTCGTTTGTGTGGCTCTTCCTTCTATTCTTCCTCGTCTCCTCAGGTGGTCTTCTCCTCGTCTTCTGGATGTCTTCAATTAGCTCCTCCGAACTACCATATCCACACTTCTTCTCTCCAACTCCTTACTCCACAGTTGTGCTCTAAATCCCTACAAATGGCACCCTAACCACCGATAACAACTCTTAGATAAGCACTACAAAATAGTGCGGATCACCTTTGCAACGAAATGCCATGTGGAGTCATGTGGCATCTGCGTCAGGGTTGTGTAATATACCGGAGCTTATGCACGAGCATGTGGACGAGGCACAGATTAGTGCGTTCGTTGAGCGCTGGCATCCAGAAACCAGCTCATTCCATATGCCATGGGGAGAGATGACTATAACACTCCATGACGTATTGTTGATCATTGGGCTAAACATCCATGGAAAAGACATAGGACCTCCACATAAATGGCATGAGCAGTTGGGAACAAATGATCTGAAGAAGGCATTGGTGGAGGATGCACAAGAAGTCTTTGAGCTGCCTGTTGGGGCTGTGACATCTGGTACCGTACATGCTCAGTTCTTTAAGGAGCATTGCGAGCAGCTCAGTGAAGAGCAGCGGGCGTCTGGGTTCTTGCTTCACTTGTTGGGCTCCTGTCTCTTTCCGGACAAGTCCTAACACAAATTGACCGTGTACTACACACCATTTGTCTATGATCCCTCGTCTACCATGGATTATGCATGGGGTGCTGGCGTTCTGGCCCACGTGTACGGTAGCTTGGGCGAGTGCACAAGAAAAGAGGCAAGGTTGATGTCGACATGCTACACTCTGATACAGGTAAAAAATTTGTTGTCTATAATGAATTTTGTTATAAATAAAAATTTGTTGTCTACCATGAATTTTGTTATAAATGTTTTTATTCATTGACTCCATTTGGTACACGTCATCATTTTCAAGCGTGGATCTACCAGTACTTCAACATGTTCCGACCTGCACAGAGTAGAAGCTGGGACTTCGAGCAGCGGATCCCATATGTGTAATACCCTGGATTTGTAATCCTTTATAAGGATTAGAATGTTACTCATGTCAATAAGAACTCTTTCTTTTCCTGGTTCAAGTGAGGACAAAGAACTAGGAAGTTAAGCGTGCTAGGAAGGGAGTAGTCTTGGGATGGGTGACCTCCTGGGAAGTTCCCGGTTGGCATGGGGATAGCGTCTCTAAGGTTGTGGGACTTACAAATGGTATCAGAGCCGACTCTGGATTACGGGTGGGCTTGTCCTGGATGGCAGTCGCTCGACCCAGAGGGTGGTCTTTGGGACTTGACGGGCCTTGACGAGGTCGTCAAGGGTTTAAGTGGGGGTGATTGTAATACCCCGGATTTGTAATCCTTTATAAGGATTAGAATGCTACACATGTCAACAAGAGCTCTTCCTTTTTCATGGTTCAAGTGAGGACAAAGAACTAGGAAGTTAAGCGTGCTAGGGCGGGAGTAGATGGGACCTCTCAGAGAAGCCCAACCGGATGAGAGACTACAGAACGAAGCTTGATATGATGATTGCGGACAGAATAAGTGTGATAGGGGCCAAAGTCGTGATGCCCAATCAAAATAAATCCTAAAAAAACTAATTAAGTATAGTAGGCAAGCAAGGGTCGAATCCCACAGGGATGAGGTAATTTTTCTAAGTGCAAAAGTGTATGCCAAAAGTAACAAGGGGGGTTTTGTTGGTTGTTTGCAAATAAACAAAGTAAATAAAAGCAAAGGTTGTAATCAATTGGGAAAAAGTACTTAGCCAGACAAATATCCATCATTCATTCGATTGATTGATCCTAGATCATCTCTATTTCTTCCTATGAATATTCATGTCCCTATTCTGAAATAGTTACCAGTCCTGATAACCCTAACTATTAAAGAATCAAGAGACCCTCAAGATTTAATCTAACAGCAGCAAGAAGCATAGGAATTAACCAGGATACGTGCAACACCACAACCCGCAACATTTAACACATAATCAATTCTCTTCACAATAAACTAGTCTAAACAGTCCTAGAATATCATGTTTGCTACACAAGATAAGGGATTTCAACCCGAAATATCCAAACCCTAGCAATAGACAATTACTAATATCAACTAGATGATCAGACCAGTCAAATCAGCAAGAATCAATAGGAATAAGCTCAAGAGAAAAGATATAATCAAAGGAATAGGAATAGAATTATAATCTCACAACCATATATCAAATGAAGGCTTTAATCGTCGGACTAAGCAAAAGTTGCTTAGTTCTTCATAGTCTTGAAACGTAAAACTCAAAGGGAAAAACTGATGTAAAACTCGATCTAAGATAATAAGATAATCAAAGTGGCTGCCAGGAACATAGGTTAAATAACCTAGCAAACCAAAACCTAAAAAATCAAGATAGGAAATAAAATATTTCCAAAAGAAATAAACCAGAATAAAATAAATAAAAGAAAAAGAAAAAAAAATAAAAATAGATCTTCGGAAGAAATTCCTCGACATGCCTGATGACCGATTTCCGCGATCGCGGCTCTTTCTTCCGTGATCGCGGAAATCTTACTATTGAACCTCGCTATTTGGCATTTTTCCGCGACCGCGGCTCTGGCGTCCGCGATCGCGGATTATTCACTGTTGCAACACTTTGCTTCTGATCTTCGTCTATTCTTGTGGCCTGTCTCCATCTTCAATATATCTTCATTTAAGCTCTTCTACGCCACCAAATCTACACTTCTTCTCCTCAACTCCATACTCTACAATTGGGCTCTAAACTCATCCAAATGGTACCCAAAACACTGGTAACAACTCCTAGTTAAACCCTACAAAGTAGCGCTGATCAAATTCCCTCATGCTTAAACCTTGCTCGTCCTCGAGTAAGCTAAAAGAAACCTACTCCTCCAATGAAATACCCAAGGTCTCACGAAGCACATCAAAACTATCTCCACTAAGAACTGCCCTAATCATGAATCTCCAAGGCACCAACACAATCAACACAACACACAAAACATACAAGCTTAAAGGAAAGCAGAGTACTTACCCCAAGCTTATCCCGAACACCATAGAGTGAATAAACATCTAATCCTAGCCTCCATCTATCTTCTTATGCCTCCCAAAGTGACCTATCCGAATCCTCCTTATATCACCTCTTCTTATGTCACCACGCCAGAAGAAATGAGGAATCCTAATAATCACTCTTCTTCTTTTCACTCATTTTGCCAAAGCGCCCTTTCGGGTTTTCACCAAGCCACTCATTTCATTTTTCAATAGATAGGCTCACATAAAACTCACATCACTCTTGACCAATTATTACCCCAGCCTAATGTTGGTCCAAGCCACATGTTTATTACCTAAGCCGCCCTTTCGGGTTTTCGACTTATCCTAGGATTTCTATTTTTGTCTTTTTCAATATTTTTGACTTTTTCTTTTTCATTATTTTTTCTTTTTCTTCCTCAGACGACTAGCAAGTATAGAACACTCCCCTATGCTTAAACATTGTATTGTCCTCAATGTAATGAAAGACAAAAAAGATGAAGCACAGGGAAAAGTGGAAAGGTACTCACAACCGTCGCCGAGTTGGCTTGGACGTGGAAGATGTTGCTGGCGGTGTATGAATGAAAGCACATGTCTCTGGTGTTGCGCCGGTCTTCAACTCAATCAAACTCCACCGTGCAACCAAAAAGAACCATGTAAGGTGTAGTGGATAACAAAGAAGCGGGGTTGCACGACCTTCAATGAACACATAATGGAGCCCCGATATAAACATGGTATGGGCTCTGGTGTTCCTCTTCAGCGGCTGTCGAATGTCGGGCCATCATCGTTGCCAAATAAAGATGTGGGGCGAATGTCTCCTCCTTGGCAGCATGATGCGCACCGTCTCTCAAAGTAAAATACAGACAGTTGGGCCTTCGGTAAAACTTTTTTTTTTCGAGCAGGGTTAGGAGACTTACAGTGATTTTTCCGCGACCGCGGAAAAGTTTCTGGTGCGTAGTTCACCTTCTTCAATTTTTGGCTCCGGGTCTCCTACCTGTAGGTTAGTCTAAAGCAAAAACAAAAACAAAAGCACAGACAAAAATAACACAAGATAAAACAAAAACAACTAAAGACATGGAATGAAAAGACAAGAAAAGAAATACATACCTCGGGTTGCCTCCCGAGCAGTGCCGTAGTTATTGTCGTGGCTCGACTTAGTGCTCTCCCACTCAACTTGGGTTACTCACATCAATTGAACGCTCGGGGCTACAATCAGGAGGGTGTCTCTTTGCATCGTCTATGTTGAATCCGACCCTTACCCCGTCAAACTCCATTGTGAGCGAACCGCTGCTCACATCAATCTTGGTGCCCGCCGTATTCATAAACGGCCTTCCCTGTGATATCTTGGTGCCCGCCGTATTCATAAACGGCCTTTCTTGCCCCGTATCCATCACAAAGAAGTCCACAGGGAAGATTAGCTTATCCACTTCTACCAGCACATCCTGCACCACTCCTTTGGGATACACATAGGAATTATCCGCCAGCTGGATCACAATCTCCGTCTTCTCTAATGGCCCGATCTCTAAGGATTCGTACAGTGAGAGAGGTAAAACGTTGATAGAAGCACCCAGATCTAGCATAGCATTTTCACACATGGTGCCACCTATCTTGCAGGGAATAGTGAATATGCCTGGGTCACTGCACTTCTTTGGTAACTGCTTTTGCAGCATAGCAAAAACATTCTCACTGACTTTGACCTTATTCTTTTCCTTCACCACCTTCTTCCTCTTTAATTTGCACAGCTCTTTCAAGAATTTTGCATAGCGAGGAATGCTGTTAACAAATTTGAGCAAAGGAATATTTACCTCGCAGTTGCTGAAGGTCTCAAATAAATCGTTGTCATTCTCTACCTTTTTGGTGTCCTTCAGTGCCTCATGGAATGGAGCGGGTGCTTTAACGAACTGAGTGGAGGGAAGTTGGGGCGCACATAATCATCTTGGACATCAGAGGCATAACCGCGATCGCGGTTTGGGACCCGCGGTCGCGGTTCTTCAACTGGGTAGTCTGAGGCTCCAGGGGATTTTCCGCGATCGCGGAATTCTGTCCGCGGTCGCGGATTTTCTTCGAATACAACCTCTTCAACAGAGACTTTTCCACGATCGCGGAAATCTGTCCGCGGTCGTGGAGAAGCGCCGATTTTCTCCTCCTCTCCAGGGACAAATCCGCGGTCGCGGCCTTCTTCTCCGCGGTCGCGGAATTCTTTCTGTTTGTCCCGAACTTCGTCCACTTGTGTTCCGCTCCTTAGCGTCATGGCACATACGCGCTCCATCGGGTTTACTACCATTTGAGATGATGGTTTCCCCGAATCCCTGGCCTCCATCTTACTCAATGCTTGAGCGACTTGTCCAAACTTACTTTCCAAGTTCTGAATGCTAGACTTCGTCTCTTGCTGATGTTGGATCATGCTCTGAGTGAGAGAACTATGTTGTTGGGCCACCGCTTGAATATGTTGGGTCATAGTGCTTGCCAACGTTGATACGCTCTGGGTGAGGGCCCTAATCATGTCGTCATTGGACAAAGATGAACTGGAGCTCTGGCCTTGAGGTCTAGGGTCATATTGTGCTCTCAATTGTTGTTGATTGTCATGCAGATGGAACTGTTGTTGGCTTGGATTGAACTCATAGTTATCATGGCCTTGGGAAGGATATTGTTGATTCTCGTATCTCGGATTGGGGTGATCCATCCACCCTGGATTGTAGGTGTTTGAGGGCGGGTCATATCTTGGCCTCTGCGAACCAAAACCTCTTACAGCATTTACTTCAGCTGTAGGTTCAGGGAGTGTTGGGCACTCGTCAGTGGGATGCAGCGGGTCATAACAGATTCTGCAGGCCTTAGTTGCCCTTGCTGCATAGGGGCTCGCCCTTTTGTTGAATTGTCTTGAGCTCTCAGATAGCTCAAAGAATACCTCGAATGCTCCAGCTGGTGTCTTGTTTAGAATGCTACCGCCACAGGTTGCATTTACCATTATGCGCTCATCTTCACGAAGCCTGTCATATAGATAGAGAACGAGATCTTGGTCAGAATAGCCATGGTATGGGCAGCTAGATATCAACCTCCTGAATCTCTCATAATAATCATACAACGTCTCAGTAGCATGATGTTCAAGGTTGATGATGCTTCGCTTCAGGCTATTGAGTTTCGTTGCAGGGAAGTATTTTTCAAGAAAGGCTTTCTTCATCGTCGCCCATGTATCTATGCTTCCGTGAGCCAAATAATAGAACCAATCATTGGTCGCATCCTTTAGAGAGAAAGGAAATGCCCTCAACTTGATTTGGTCCTCAGTGACGTTCCTCGACTTCATGCTGGAGCAGACAGCGTGGAATTCAGAAAGATGCTTGTTGGGGTCTTCTCCATTCAGCCCATGGAAGTGGGGTAAGAAATGAATCAACCCAGATTTTAGCTCAAAGTTCATGCCTTCCGCAAGCTCTGGAAACTGCACAGCCAGCGGTTGTTGTTCGAAGTTCGGGGCAGTCAACTGCCTCAAAGTCGGTGCTTCTCCAGCCATCTCTATATCAAAATCAGCAAAGGAAAGGTCAGTAGCACGGGTGTGGACCCTAAGATAGGTCCACACAAAAATTGACACACAAACACACACAAAGAAAAATTAAAACCTGCCTCCCCGGCAACAGCGCCAATTTGATAGGGGCCAAAGTCGTGATGCCCAATCAAAATAAATCCTAAAAAATCTAACTAAGTATAGTAGGCAAGCAAGGGTCGAATCCCATAGGGAGGAGGTAATCTTTCTAAGTGCAAAAGTGTATGCCAAAAGTAAAAAGGGGGGTTTTGTTGGTTGTTTGCAAATAAACAAAGTAAATAAAAGAAAAGGTTGTAATCAATTGGGAAAAAATACTTAGCCAGACAAATATCCACCATTCATTCAATTGATTGATCCTAGATCATCTATATTCCTTCCTATGAATATTCATGTCCCTATTCTGAAATAGTTATCAGTCCAACCAGTCCTAATAACCCTAACTATTAAACAATCAAGAGACCCTCAAGATTTAATCTAACAGCATCAAGAAGCATAGGAATTAACCAGGATACATGCAACACCACAACCCGCAGCATTTAACACATAATCAATTCTCTTCACAATAAACTAGTCCAACCAGTCCTAGAATATCATGTTTGCTACACAAGATAAGGGATTTCAACCCGAAATATCCAAACCCTAGCAATAGACAATTACTAATATCAACTAGATGATCAGGCCAGTCAAATCAGCAAGAATCAATAGGAATAAGCTCAAGAGAAAAGATATAATCAAAGGAATAGGAATAGAATTATAATCTCACAACCATATATCAAATGAAGTCTTCAATCGTCGGACTAAGCAAAAGTTGCTTAGTTTTTCATAGTCTTGAAACGTAAAACTCAAAAGGAAAAACTGATGTAAAACTCGATCTAAGATAATAAGATAATCAAAGTGGCTGCCAGGAACTTAGGTTAAATAACCTAGCAAACCAAAACCTAAAAACTCAAGATAGGAAATAAAATCTTTCCAAATGAAATAAACCAGAATAAAATAAATAAAAGAAAAGGAAATAAAATAAAAACATATCTTCGGAAGAAATTCCTCGGCGCGCCTGATGATCGATTTTCGCGATCGCGGCTCTTTCTTCCGCGATCGCGGAAATCTTATTGTTGAACCTCGTTGTTTGGCATTTTTCCGCGACCGCGGCTCTGGCGTCCGCGACCGCGGATTCTTCACTGTTGCAACACTTCACTTCTGATCTTCGTCTATTCTTGTGGCCTGTCTCCATCTTCAATATATCTTCATTTAAGCTCTTCTACACCACCAAATCTACACTTCTTCTCCTCAACTTCATACTCCACAATTGTGCTCTAAAATCATCCAAATGATACCCAAAACACTGGTAATAACTCCTAGTTAAATCCTACAAAGTAGCGCTGATCAAAGTGCATCTACGGTCTCTCTCTATTAAGTTAGAAGTTCGATGATAGGTATGTTTAATTGTTTGGCATCCCATTATGTTTAGGTTGATTAGATGCCATACGGTCCGATTAACTTCAACGAAGAATTATTCGCTCTTTCATGGAGTTCTGTCGTGTCTTTGGATCACAGAGCCGTACATGCTAGATCGTGTGGCAAGACAGTTTGGCCGGGTACATCAAGTTCCAAGACCGCCTATAGTGCCAATAAGGGCATGGAGGGGCCCCAAAATCAGCACATACACTGTGGACTACGACAGAGCTCAATTTGTATGGGATGCCCAGAATATACATTCCATGAGTCTAGATGCGATGGACCCTCATGTCGACCAAAGGCATGAGTGTAGCGGTGATTACATGGGCTGGTACCTCCCACATACACACCCATTCGTCAACCCCCCGACCATTGATGACGCGACACAGGTATGAAATTGACTAATTTGTAGGTTGTTTAATTTCCGGTTAACTCTATCTATATTTATTATACATATCAACATTTTTGTGTTGTGTGCAGTGCATCGAATATTGCTACAGTCGTCTTCAGCCATATCGCAACCATGAATGTGAAGATGTAGCAGACGCGCTACGCCTATCATTGGATCGAATGTATCCCTTCCTTCCCAATCCCTGAGGAAATTGTTATGTAATTTGTGTTATTAACGAACTTGTTTTGTTTTTATGGAAGTTATTGGTTTTTATGGAAGCTATTGAACTTTGAATTATTGCAAAAATGAATTACGTACATGTGTCTTACAGATTGTGCCTTATGTATACGTAAAAACCCGCCAAAAACCGCCAAAACCCGTTCCCTGACAAGGCGCACGGTTTGTGACAAACCGTGCGCCCTTACAGAAGGCACAGAAATGCCAGAAACCACATTCTGGCAAGGCGCACGGTTTGTGACAAACCGTGCCAGACATGTCACAAACCGTGCGCCTTGCCAGAATGTGGTTTCTGGCGTTTTTGTGCCTTCTGTAAAGGTGCACGGTTTGTGACATGCCTGGCATGGTTTGTCACAAACCGTGCGCCTTGTCAGAAAGCCCAATCTGGCTTCTGTAAAAGGACACGGTTTGTCACTAACCGTGCCCTTTTACATAAACCACGCACACGAGTGTGCACTCCGCAACCCCGAAACTCGTCATGCGCCGAACGAACTCCTAAAGTCTTGAGCGAATCCCGACTACACAAAATGGCCGATGACACTAAAATCACCAACAGGTCATAAATACAGCGAACATTACATCAAAGTCATTGTATCATACATATGTCTTAACATAAGATAGTTTCAACTTTCTTCTTTCTGCGACCCTTTGGTTTGTGTGCTTGGTACTCCGTCAATCGTTCAAGGAATGGATCTACCAAGGCATCCGCAGACGGGTCATGGAATCTCACCCACGCGGTGTAAAGGTCCGGCAAGGGCGAGGTTTCGACAAGGCCAATCTACAGATTTTGAATCATAAAAATTAATTTTGTAATGCATATTACCAACGTGTATTTGTACTGATTTGATTGTATTAACGTACCGCAATGAAATGTTGCTCTTTCTCGACATGGCAAATGCATATCGTCTTAAGCTTCTCTCCAACCGCTTGGTTTGTATTCGCCCTCATAGGCATGTATGTCATGCCTACACCAGCACCGATGGAGACGAACACACAGTTGAATGAAGAAGCCAACAAACATCCCATATCCGGGAGGTCCAACCACGTCTCCCGTGAGGCAGGCATGTTGGGGGCAGGAAACCACGCAAGCTTCGCCTCCATTGCCTCAAGTGTCATCGTAGACATCCAAATTGGCGCGAATAGCTCATACTCTTGTTTCAACGTAGCGATCATGGTATGTCGAACAAAAGGCCACTACTCCTGCCCGAAACCTAGACCATGCGCAATTGATATGTATTCGCAGTTTCCATCACCATCTATTTCCCACCATCATCCCACGTGTGGTTTCATACACTTGGGAAATTGGGTAATATATCTCCTAGGGTGTTTGATCAACGCCGTGTGACCCGAAGGCATAGGCTTCCATGGTTGCCATGGCATGGTTGAAGCTTCCTTAGGTGGTCTTGCTTTTTGCTTCTTCGGAGGTATTCCCTCCATCTCTTGGTCAGTGTACTCCCAAGCTGACGGTTTCCTTTTGGTGGGAATGTTTAGAGCTCTTTGAGGCCGACCCTTATGCCTAACTTTAGCTGGCTCTTACAGAGTAGTCCGCTCTGGATGTGCTATACTTGTTAGTGCAGAGACAGCTCTATGTTGATCATGCACTGACAATTTAGGGAAGACGCTTGAAGCAAATTCATCAAGCAACGACCTATTCAATCTACGTGGTTTGGCTTCTTCTACTTCGTCCGTTCGCACTTATGACCAGGTCAATTGCCTCCAGAATGGATGCAATGAGCTAGGTTCAATTGGTTCCTGGTTCATCACATTTCGCGCCATGTCATGCACGCAAGGCAAGCCATCTCTGACCCTCATCTGACATCTGCATATAGTGTTCCACAATGGATCTTCGCCTTTCTTGTATTCCTCAATCAGCCGTGCTAGTGCAATCGCAGAGACCTTGTAGTGCAGCTTGCCGAAAAGATGTGATTTGGTTATCAACGTAAATCACTTTTCTAAGCTCTCATTCAAGGCCCCCCTTATCTCCTTAATGTGATAGCACAACCGTGCATCATATTGATCGAATACATTGCAAAGGTTGCCATCATTGCTAGTGAAGAAGCTTTTAAGACTGGAATGGGCCCCTTCAATCCTGTATTACAATCAAGAATCCAAAGTCAGTATGTTGTTGTAAAAGTCTAAGTTCAAATAACCAGTTAACTTTAAAAACATAATGCACAAACATGTTAGTTGTGGAAGTTCCAAGAGTGAAGATTGTATCTGTCCATATTGAGACGATTCTTTCCTTGTATGGGTCAAGCCAGTTTTTTTGTACATACTGAAGACATTTTGGATATTTTCTCCAATCTTGCTGAATCTTCTTCAGTTTTGCTTCATACCCTTCTATGGTTGTTTCCTTGAATAGTTTCATGTAATCATTGGAAAACGATGTGCCTCTAAACTTGTCCATGGCCTTCTTCCCAAAGTCTTCAATATTCTTCCTCACACGATGCCTACATAGGAGGAATTTTGCAGTTGGAAACAGCTTCTCTAAGGCGTTCATCAACGCTTTCTCCCGATCTGTGACCAAGCATGTGGGTGCTCCTTGGACCTTGACAAACATTTTTTAAAGTTGTTGTATGGCCCACATGTAACTCTCTTCGTTCCCATGCTCCAGAAATGCCCCGACAATATTGTAGTTTTTCCAAACAGATGTGATGCCGACAAATTCAAAGAAGGGCAAATCATAACTGCACACATAATGATATGTTATGGCATGCTAATGATTACATGAACAAGTGAAGAATATAATAGATATGTGTGTTATTAACATGTTAGTTGCGTATGTAGAGTCTAGCAACACAATGTACGGGAATGCCTTTAGCAGCGACAATTGGTCTGGGCTTGCGAAGAAGATATATGTGATCTTATTGGTCTCCTTATTGAATCTATGCTCCATGAAGTATCCCTTCTGATAACAGGTTTTTTTGTCGTTCTAAAAACTGCTATGCAAAGTATCCAAACAAACCTTAAACCGTAGTCCTAGGTAAGTACAGGTCGAATCCACAGGGAGGCGAATTCTATCTTAATATGCAATTTGTATGTCAAACCAAAGTAACCAAAGGGGGGTTTTGTGAGTTTTAGTAACCTAAGCATACAAAAGTAAACAAAGTAAAATATGATGAAATCAGTGATGGGGAAAAGCACTTAGTCAAACAACATCCACAATTCGTATGACAAGTTGATCATAGATACTCATTCAAAATCTCATGCAATGGTGATTCCAATTCCTTTTCAGATATAACTAATAGCACAACCAGATACTATTAGCACTAACTAATTAAACAACCATGAAACTATCAAGATTCAGTTTAACAGCAGCGTTACGGATAGGAATATAGTAGGATACAATTCTAGCATAAAACAACCAGCTTTTATCCTAGAATGTAAATCAGTTCTCTTCTGCATAAGACTAGCACAACCAGATACTAGTACGATGCAGTTGCTACTCTGAAATAGATATGCCCAACCAGTAACAATCTAAATCTAGCAATAGATCAATAACGACAAACCCTAGTTGCGTCCAAGATAGAGATTATCAATATCAATCATAAGCAACTTAAGCAAGAGAAGAGATAAAAACCATGCAATAGATTAAGAACGAGAATCTCACAACTGAATCAAAACGAAAGCTTCAGCGTCTGACTAAGCCAAGGGGACTTAGTTCTTCATAGCAAATACGTAAAAACTAATTAGGGTTCGAGAGAGAATCCAAGATTGGCAAACAAGTCTTTTCTCAACCCTTAAATACTAAAGGAAATAAAGCTAAGTTAACTTAAAATGAACTAATAAAAAGTAATAAAATAATACAAATAAGGAAACGGCGCGGCGGACTTCAGACATGCACGGCGGGCGCTGCATCCTCCACGGCGGGCGCCGTAATCGCGGCGGGCGCCGTCTTTCCACGGCGGGCGCCGTAATTACATCGTAGCCAATGTTGTTGGATGGGAATTGGCGGCGGTCGCCGTAAGTTGCACGGCGGTCGCCGTGAACTCGTTTCTTCCTCATTTGTCTCTTCAGCTCCCGAAAGCGTGTCTTCAACACCTCCAAATACACAAACTTCGCCTCCAAACGCCATACACATGAATGTGTCTAAATCTACCCGAATGGAACCAATAAAATCTCTAATGACTCTTAATTAAGCCCTATAAAGTAGTGCTTATCACCTTCTCCTTACACTCATAGAAGAATTGTTGCACCACTGTTCTTCCTCCCATGCCGTTTTTTCGTATGTCATGCATCATGTTGTACACTTGCTTCATCTTGGTCAAGTTTCCTGGGGACGAGCTGATTGTAGTAAAAATCTTTTGAGGCTTGCAATGATTAACTGTCATCACCCTAATAATCTCCTTCTTTTCAGCGTTTGGTCGACCAGCTAATGCATGACCAAACAAATTATCTTTGATCACATGATTGTGAGTTCCAGTCTGTACATTGATCTTCCATGATCCCTTCGGCCCTTCTTTCAACCTCAACATGAATGGACACCCACACTTCTTCGACTTTGTGATCTCCCTCACTTGGTCAGCTTGTTTACGGATGTTTTGTCCATGCCTATCGCACGGTAACCAAGTCCCCCCAAGGGCTCCTCCTATGGAAGGTTTATTCCTCTACTTTATGATGCAGAAGTTATGATACATAGTAGTCTCCCGCGCCCATTTAAATGCTTCTTCTCTGGACTCCAAGATTTGGTATGTTGTGAAGAACTCTGAATAATCAGCAGAGACGAAAACATCCACTTCTGGATCATTTCTGAACTGAGATTGTGTGTGTAGGGATGGAAAGCCAAATTGTGGGTTAGCAGAAGCCGAATTATGAGTCTCTTCATGAGATAAAGATGCTTCTAGAGGCTGACAACTCTCGTCAAACACTCCAAGTGAGAAGGATGGTATCTCTTCTGGTAATTTCCACTCAGATGGTGTGTTCTATTCCGGAAACGGTTGATGAGGTGTTTCTCAACCAGAAAAGTATTGTTGTTGGGTGCTCCAATCATCGAGCGAAATATTGTTCAACCCCTCGTACAAAAAATAGTTCGCCTCCATACACATGAAATCGTCTCATCAAGTAGTGAACTAATTATTAAGTGTGAAACCATAATTCCCTTTAAGGAAGCATAAGTATATCTAGATTTGTCATCAGTAAAAGTAATGAATTCTTGATCAGTGCTTTTTTATAGTGCATTTCTAGGGATTATTACCAGGTTTGAGGCGCCATTTGGATGGATTTAGAGCACAATTGTGGAATAGGGAGTTGGAGAGAAGAAGTGTGGATTTGGTGGTTTGGAGAAGCAAATTGAAGATATCCAGAGGAAGAGGAGTTGACCACTGAGGAGACGAAGAAGAACCAAGGAGAGAGTCCACACGAGAGTAGAAGAACAAGGTGATGAATTCAATTGATTCGTTCTCTTTACTCAGATGTCCAAATGGAGTGATTCCAATTCTAGAAGTTATATCTTGAAGTCTACTGCATGTCCTCAAAATATGAGCATGATCCGAATTGAGAATCAAAAGTTATGGTATTTTTACGGAAGTGTCGCGATGCTGAAGAGAGAAGGCCGCGATCGCGGCCACACACGGGAGACAGCCCGTGGAGATTTCCGAACTTTTGTTTTCTTTTTCCTTTTCTTTTTTTCTTTATTTTATTTAATTCGAATATTTTATTTTATTTCCTTGTAGATGAGGTTTGTGATCTTGGGCTTTAGGTTAACTTTATTTAACCTAATTCCTACAGCCTCCATTCATCATCTTCGGATCACGTTAGACCTAGTTTTCCATTCAGTATTGTTTTTCCCTTTTCTTAGTTTAGTTCTTTGTTTTGTTTGGTGTTTTTGGCTAGACAATTGAAGCCTTGGTTTGAATTTGATATTGAGATTATTCCTTTACTCTTTCTATGATTGTATTAATTCTCTCTCGTGCTTAATCTCATTGATCATATATCGATTCCCCTTGATTTGTTGATTAGGACATCAATTAGATTGTTAATAGTAGTTCCCTCTAGTCTGACAACCTAGAGGAATTAGTATTATGTTATTGGTTCCCCTTTTCTATACAACCTGTTGAGATTGTTATTGATCATACTACTAAGGATTAGAGGATACTGGTTGAGAATCTAAATCCCTTAGTTTGTGTAGAGAATTAATTGCATGCAATTGTATGACTGGTTGCTACACTTGCATATACCTATCTATTCCTGAATTCATTGCTGTTGTTATATTCAATCTAGAAGGTCTTCTAGGTTATTTGATAGTTAGGGTTATCAGGACTGGTTGGACTGGTAACTAATTCAGAACAGGAATTAGGACATTCATGAGTATTGAGGACTAGGAGTAATCAATGATCGATCAACCAAACTAAAGGTGGATATTTGTCTAGCCAAGCTTTCTATATTTTATTTATCGTTTTCTTAGTTAGTTTCATTCAAAACCCCCCCTTTGTCTTTGTTATCAATTGGTGAATGATTTTGCAAACATGGAATATAACTTGATTCTCTGTGGGATTCGACCCTTGCTTACCAGACTACATTAGTTAGGTTTGTTTAGGATTATTTTGTTTAGGTGTCACGATAACGCCTATCAATTCTCTATTTCCTCCTCTTGTTAATACTCCATTTAATTCACATATATCAGAATGTACAAGATCTAGGATATCATTTGTCTTTTCTACTGCAGTAAAAGGTCTCTTAGACATTTTTGCTTGAACACAAATTTCACAATCTTTAGTTGTAGAGTTAAAGTCCCCACTGATCATACCATTCTTAGACATCAATTTTAGTGTTCTAAAATTAACATGAGCAGTTTTTAAATGCCATGCTTCACACGTTATGTGTAGAGCAGTTTCACACGTTATGTGGGAAGCATCTCCACACATAGCGTGTTAAAACACATAGCGTGTTGAGCTGCTTCACACTTTATGTGTGGACATGTTTCACACGTTACGTGTGAACATGTTTCACACGTTATGTGTGGATATGTTTCTTCAATGTAACGTGGATCTTGCTTTCTTACACATGTATCCCTCAAAATCTAGCATGTAAAACTTGGTTTCTAACACCTAAACAACAAATGTCAAGTTCAAAACTATGAAAATCTAGCATGTGAAACTTGGTTTCTAACACCTAAACAACAAATATCATGTATTGTTTTCAACAACTAAAGATCAAAACTTTGAATATGTCCCAAACAAAAAATGAAAACTTTAACTTCAAATAACGGAAATTACCTCATTTGGAGGTGGATCATCTTCATCATTGTTGTTCCAATAATCATTGTTGTTCATATTGTCCTATTTTTTTGAAAAAATTGAGGGTGTTTAAAATTTGAGGGTGTTTCAAATGAGGGTTTAGGCTCGAAATTGTGTCCTTAGCCGAAGAAGATGAAGTTAGGGGACCATTAATTCAGTTAGGTGGGGACAAGACGTTAATTCAATGCATTTTACATCCACCATATCCCCACATTACGTGTGAGCATCTCCCACACGTTACGTGTGAGCATCTTCCACACGTTAAGTGTTGGAGGTGCTCACACGTAACGTGGTGATACATTTTCCCCTTAGGTTTAGGGTTTAGGGTTTAAGGTTTAGGGTTTAGGGTCAAGTATCAAGCCATTTACGGTTTAGGGTTTAGGGTCAAGTATCAAGCCATTTACGGTTTATGGTTTAGGGTCAAGTATCAAGCCATTTACGGTTTATGGGGTAAGTTTTAGGGTTTAGGGTTTATGATAAAAGACTCGTGACCACAGTTGTATACAGCTATATACAACACCTGTCAAACATTTGTAAAACACATTAGTCAGTTTTTTTCCAGTTGGTTATTCACTGTCAAACACATTGCCTATTTTTTTTCACTATATAAGAAGCATTAGGGTTGTTTGTTCACTACAACAATTCCAACACAAGCGGCGCCTACAGATAGACTTTTGGGTAAGCTTCTCCTTCCAGTTTCTATCGATTTAGTAACACTGATTTTTGATATTAATGGATTTATGATATTTGTAGGAAACCAAACACTACAATAAATAATGGCATCTTTATCAAAATCATCAACAAACGCAGATAGGCTATGCTACTGTAATTTGAAAGTCGTTGTCCGAACTTGGGATTTGCAGTGGAACTACGGAAGGAGGTATTGGGGATGGCCAGAAGTGGGGTATCGTTTCAGGGAGTGGATTGATCCAATGTATGAGAAGAGGGCACACGCGGTTATTCAACAACAATGGCAGGAAAAACAAGATCTTGTTAAGGAAAATCAAGATCTTGTTAAAGATCTTGATAACATCCGTAGGTATAACTTCAATCTACTAAATGATGTACATCGTAGGTGATTAATGTCGTATCTTTTGTGTAATGTTGTTTATGTACTATCAACCTTTGTAGGGAGCAAGCAAATTTAGCAAACCAGAGATATCATATGAAGCGAATGTTCACCAGAGACTACCCTAATTTCTTCAAACGCTAAAGCAGTGTCATATCTTTTCTCTATTTTTTTCTAAGTTTATGATCAATTTGTATTGTTTTCTGTATTGTGTGCTAAATGTGGTTGTAGTCAACCAGCATAATGAACAATTTGTATTGTCTTCTAGGTTGATGATCATTTTGTATTGTTCTTATAAAGATTAATACAAGTTGGGCTACACAACGGGGGTAGCCCTCCCCTAATGCCTATTTCAAAACAATCTTATGGTTGATACACAACATTAAAACACAAATAAATACTACAACTATTACATGTCATAAACCATAAACTTTAAACATACGCTATCTTTAGGTTGGAAGCGGCCGGGTGGCTCGATCGAGAACTTTGTATAACGTTACTTAATCAAAAAAAGAGGTCTACTTAACGTGGGGACACTCTCCTCATGTTAAGTCTGGACCTCTTCTTGTGGAGACACCTCACGTAACGTGTGGACCATATCCACACGTTATGTGGTTCGAAGCTCCACACGTTACGTGTGGAGATGGTCCACACATTACGTGGGAACCTTTTTCTTTCACACGTAACGTGGTGTATGGCTCACCACGTTACGTGTGAACCTATGCGCTAAAAGGCAATTTTGCCTATGCGCTAAAAAGTAATAATAATAAAAAAGGTCATGCGCACCTAATTCATGGCTTGTTCGTTCTCTCCACAAGCTTCTAGCAGTGTACTACGTGCTTTATCTTAAACAAACAACATTAATTTTATTTTAAAGACACATGCGCTCCATCTGAACCTCACGATTCGCAAAACACGAACACCCCAGATATGTCCGCCATTGACACGTTAAAGCCTATCCGTATATGACCTCGTCCCATAATAATAATCATTGTTGGGCCATGATCTTAGTGGATCTTCAGAAGAGGCAGCCCAGTACGCGAAGCCATTTTTCTTTTCCTTTGAAGCGACCAACCAGGGAAGCGACCAGACGACAAAATAACCAAAATCAGACGATAGAAGCCAAGGTCATGAAAACACCACGTTCGGAAGTGTTACAAAAAATCCAGATACTATGCAACGGCTACAAGCTTGCGAGATCAAGACATAAATGCCATAAGATTATGGCAAATCCAGCAATTAAAGCCGACCAGCGAAGATCATGGATGAAGAAATGGCTGGATATTTCTTAAGATTAATGTATATAAAGGGTTCTAGGAATCACTGTATGACACACGAGTACTCTCAGACATAATACAAACAACGACACTCTCATCTCTACATTCATCTAAGTTCATCGGCTCGGAATCATTGTTCTAGTATTCAAACGTCCGACAACCTTCACCTTTGCCCCTACTCGAAGGGGATGAGCCAGTCTCCACGTTATTTCTAACTCATTACATTCTAATTTCTATTTGATTTGGATTATCTAGATATTATCAATCTAATTGTTGTCTAGTTGCCCTTCTTTAAGCGATTCAGGTCGGTTTGATCTTTTTCGCCCAAAACAATTTGGCGCCCATCGTGGGGCATCTAGCCAATCAGCGATCCAATCATCAAAACCAAAGCTCGTTCTATCATGACTGGCTCAGAGAACGCCGTGATCCCCATCGAAGATCCAACCCAGGGCAACGTTCAAATCGAGAATCAGGAAGAGAACGTCGATGCTCAACCTGTCATAGAATCGCAGATACAAGAGCTTGCAAAAGTCATGAGCGCCCTTCAAGAAGAACTGGCCCAGCAATGGACCAGGACTAAAACGCTAAGTACTCAATCTGAATCAGAGATTGCTCGACTAACCCGTGAAAATGAATTTCTAAGATCACAGGTACAAACGCCCTCATCGATTCCCAGAGGATCAAGACGCATAGTCAACACGGAAGGACTGTCCACGCGACTCGATCTAGATGGAGCAGATGTAGCATCCGCAGTAGAGACCAATGCTTCCCAGCACGCTGGTATGTTTCAGACCCCTCCGGTCACCCTTGTTACGACTAACATGCCAAACTCTGCAGCCGAGCCCCTCGGGACTCGAGTGGCCCATCCACATATAACAAGACCAGTCGATCTCCAGGCCCTCATACACCAAGCCGTCAACGAGCACATGAAGACTTTAGACGACCGTATCGCACGGATCCCATGAGTTCCCTAGCCTATCGAGAGAGAGGCAATCGACGGATACGAAGACTCGCCTTTCACAGAGGCGATTGCACGCGTCGAGATTCCGAAAAAGTTCCACGTCCCCAACATGTCCAACTACGATGGGACCGGGGATCCAGATGATCACGTTTCAATTTACAAGCAAAAATTAATGACTATTTCGATCCCTAGAGGGAACCGCGAAGCAGTCATGTGCAAAAGCTTTGGCACGACTCTCGCAGGACCCGCACTAACCTGGTTTATGCATTTACCACAGGGTTCCATCGCTTCCTTTGCCGACCTGGTCAATGCATTCAAAATTCAGTTCGCCAGTAGTCGTCGATTAGAAACGCAATCAAGCGACCTATATAGGATCGTGCAGAGATGTAACGAACCCCTGAGGGACTATCTTAACAGGTACAACAAGGAGAAAGTCACAATCCCGCACTGCGACGTCCCAACGTCGATCGAAGCATTTCGCCGAGGACTGGTCAGAGGTAGCGAACTCTACCGCGAGCTGACCAAGTATCCATGCCAAAGTTTCAAAGACGTACAAGCTAAGACCATGGCACGAGTCAGACTCGAAAAAGACGAGGAACCCTCCAAGACGAACAAGAGTCCCGATCGAGCTGACCGAAAGGCATCTTCGGATAGTCGGCGTGATCGGAGATACCAACCATACCCAAAAGGACGAAACGACCACAGTCAGGTAAATAACTTTTATGACAGGACCTAGGATTGGCGAAACAACCCCGCTCTCCCTCCAAAGCTTCACTCCTACAACTTCAACATATCCGTATCGGAGCTCGTAAAAAGCTTCGACAAGTATGGAAAGGAAGTGAGATGGCCTCGAAAGAGAGACAAACCAGACGCCAGGAAAGACATGAACCGGTGGTGCGAGTTTCACGGAGATCATGGACACTCGACGGACGAATGTATAGCCCTTCACAAAGAAGTCGCGAGACTCCTCGCGCAAGGGCTACTACGCGACGTCATCTCGGATAAAGCCAAAGCGACCCTCGATCGAAGAGACCAGAAGGGTCGGACGTATGTGGAAACACGTACTCAGCCGCCAAAAGACATGCTCGAGAAAATAGAGGCAACAAACCAGCTCATATAGAGACGAGATAGTTGCAAATATCCGACACTCCGACCATAACCTTCGACGACTCGGAGGCTCAAGAGTTGGGCGACCATCACGATGGTTTGGTAATCTCACTCTCAATTAGCAATTGCCTTATCCGTCGCGTTCTAATTGACAGAGGTAGCTCCACCAACTTGTTGACACTAGATGCCTTAAAAGGTTTGGGTTTAAGCGAGGACGACTTAACCAGAAACTCCACCCCATTAGTCGGATTCAGTGGAGAAGTTAAGTATACCCAGGGTGAAATCGTGTTAACAACGTACGTCGGTGGAGTCAACCAACAGGTAAACTTCTTAATACTCGATTGTCCATCCCCATACAATGCAATCCTTGGCAGACCCTGGATCCACGCCATGAAAGTTATACCTTCCACTTACCACCAGACAATAAAATTTCCTACCAAGTGGGGGGTACAGGAAATAAAAGGCGACCAGAGAGCCGCCAAGGAATGCTACGTCACTTCCATGAAAGGGGCAGTCGACAAAATGTCCGCATAGCAATCACAGTATGGCGAAGGGACCCCGCGATACATCGAACCAGAAATGGAACAACTCGATGAGATCGCGCTGGATCCCTCAAAGCCAACACAAACAATAAGGGTCGGATCAGATCTAAACGATTCGACTAGAGCAGGTTTAATTTCCTTTTTGCGATCCAAAACTGACTGTTTTGCTTGGTCACACAAAGACATGGTGGGAATTTCCCCAGATAGTATTACTCACAAATTAAATGTAGATCCCACGTACCCTCCAGTCAAGCAAAAAAGGAGGAAGTTCGCGCCTGAGGGCAACAAAGTCGTGGACGATGAAGTAAAGAACCTACTTGAGACAGGTAAAATAAGGGAAGTAAAATACCCCGACTGGTTAGCAAACGTCGTCGTGGTCCAAAAGAAGAACGGGAAGTGGAGAGTATGCATCGACTTCACAAATCTAAACAAAGCCTGTCCAAAGGACTCTTTCCCACTACCATACATCGACGCAATGGTCGACGCGATTGCCGGGCACGAAATGCTGACATTCATGGACGCGTTCAGTGGATACAACCAAATCCTCATGGACCCTGACGATCAAGAGAAGACAACCTTCATAACAAGCCAAGGTACGTATTGCTACAAAGTAATGCCCTTCGGACTAAAAAATGCAGGGGCCACGTACCAAAGGTTGGTAAACAAGATGTTCAAAGAACAGATCGGCGATACCATGGAAGTCTACATCGATGACATGCTCACCAAATCCAAAGCAGCGGGGGACCACATCGAACACCTTAAGGAAGCCTTCGAGGTACTAAAAAGGTACAACATGAAGTTAAATCCGACTAAATGCTCTTTCGGAGTGTCCTCAGGGAAATTCTTAGGCTACATGGTCACTCAAAGAGGAATCGAAGCTAGTCCCGACCGGATCAGGGCAATCGTCAACCTCAGGTCCCCTCGGTGCGTTAAGGACGTCCAAAAGCTAACAGGACGGATAGCAGCATTGAATAGATTCATATCCAAGTCATCGGATAAATGCAAGCTCTTCTACGAGGCCTTGAAGAAGAACAAATAATTCGACTGGACAACTACACATGAGCAAGCTTTCTAAGACCTAAAGGCATATTTAGCGAGTCCACTCCTATTAGCCAAACCGAAAGACGACGAGCCATTACCACTCTATCTGGCCGTATCAGAATCAGCGGTCAGTGCAGTACTGACAAGGGAAGAAGATGGTAACAATCGCCGGTCTACTATGTAAATCGCTCCTTACTCCCCGCCGAAACCAGGTACACACCACTTGAAAAGTTGGTCTTAGCATTTGTCATGACCTCGAATAAATTATGACCCTACTTCGAATCACATGCTATTATTGTGAGAACTAACCATCCCATGAAGGCAGTCATAAGGAAACCAAAATTTATAGGACGAATGGACAAATGGGCCATACATCTCAGCGGATTCGACATCGATTACGATCCAAGGACGGCGATCAAATCTCAAGCTCTAGCCGACTTTGTGGCCGATTTCAGCCCAACACTGGAACAAGAAGCTACGAAGGAAGTCGAAAAGCTAAAAGTCTAAGAAAATAGGGGCACGTGGCAACTCCATACAGACGGAGTGTCAAATGTAAGAGGAGTCGGCTTAGGCGTCGTGCTAAAATTGCCACGGGGGGATCATATAGCCCAAGCTGTGAGATGTGAATGGGACGCGACCAACAACGAAGCAGAATACGAAGTTCTCGTGTTTGGATTAACGCTCGCACACGACTTCGCAATTCTGGACCTAGAAGTAACATGCGACTCCCTCTTAATCATCAACCAGGTACAAGGTTTGTACGCCGCCAAAGACGATAGAATGATGGCATACCTTGATGTCGTCAAAAAGTTGGCAAGCAAATTCCAAAGATTCACCATATGACAAGTCCCACGCGACCTCAACACACAAGTCGACGCCCTAGCAAACCTTGGCTCCACCTTGCATCCTAACGACTTCTCCACCATTCCGTTGGCACACGTCACCACACCAGCCGTCCCCAAAACCCTCAAAGCACCTGGTCCCGACGACATTCAAACGGCGGACGAGCTACCCCTAGAAGAAGTCGTCTCAGCAGAGGTAGGCGACCACACAGAAGAAGACTTGGTAGGCGACCAAGACGATTGGACCACCCCCTTCATCAAGTGGCTCAGAGATGGAACTCTCCCAACAGACAAAGCAGAAGCTAAAAGACTCAAGGTACAAGATGTAACCTTTGATTTTAAAGATAACGTATTGTTCAAACGATCTGTCACAGGTCTATACTTACGCTGCCTCGAAACATCCGAGGTACAACGCGTCTTGCAATCCCTACACGACGGAGAATGTGGGAACCACACCGGAGGACGAAGCCTATCCGGTAAAGCCCTCAGGACAGGTTACTACTGGCCTACAATGAATAAAGACGCGACAGAATACATCCGAAGATGCTACGCCTGCCAACGGCACGCACCCGTCATGCGTCAACCGTCAGAAATGCTGCATCCGACCCTAGCCCCTTGGCCCTTCATGCGATGGGGGATGGACATCGTCGAGAAATTACCACAAGCGTCGGGACAACGCGTCTACTTCTTAGCCATGACTGACTATTTCTCTAAATGGATAGAGGCTGAAGCATATCGAGAGGTAAAAGAAAAACACGTCATCTCATTCATAAAATGTAATATCCTATGCAGATTTGGCGTCCCTTCAGAGATCGTATGCGACAATGGCTCCCAATTCATCAGTAGCCAAACTCGATCCTTTTGTAAACAATGGAATATTACGCTAGTCACATCCACGCCAAGATACCCACAATCCAATGGACAAGCGGAATCCAACAACAAGATCATCATCAACAATCTCAAAAAATGCCTCACATGGGCAAAAGGCAAATGGGCCGACGAGCTCCCCTTGATACTATGGTCAGACAGGACAACACGTAAAAATGCAACGGGGCAAAGCCCTTTTTTGCTAGTCTACGGAAGTGAAGCAGTCATCCCCACTGAGCTACTCGTCCCAATTGCCAGGTACGAACTCCAGACCCCGAAACAAAACGATGTCGAGTTGGCTCACAACCTCGACACCATCAACGAGATCAGAGAAAAAGCAAGGATCCGAATGGTCCGGTACCAACAACAAGTCGCCCGGAGTTACAACAGGAACGTTCGAGTCAGAGTCTTCAAGCTAGGGGACTGGATCCTGAGGAAAACATTCCAAAATACTAGAGACCCAACCGACGGAAAGCTAGCACCCCAATGGGAAGGACCTTACCTCATTAAAGAGATTGTCGGACAAGGAGCTTATCGATTAGAAACAAAGGACGGACAACCGATCCCCAGAACCTGGAACGCGATCCATTTAAAGTTGTATCATTTCTAAACTCTCTTCCATACTTTTGAGCATCTGTTCCATTGCATTCATTTGGATTCCGATCACTGACTTAAGCATCGTAGGGTCGTTGGGATACCCCCCAATGGTCACCCCCAGACATTTCTTATGTATACTTTCCAAATGAAAAATCTGAACAGGAACGAGAGGCCTCCAAGACGAAACAATAGACATACAAGCTGGATCCAGTCACACAAAAGCGCTTACATTACACTTACACGATCGATCGAAACACGAGGAGATGAATACCAGAGGCACGTCGGCACACCGCCTGCCTTATACAATACATAAGGTCGTAACAGCTTATTCCATCCACGCAATAAAGGCATATTGCTTTCCTCCTCGGCATAACACTAAGTCATGACTAAACATAAATGTATACATTTGCAGGCCTCCCCTTTTTTACACGACGTGGAAAGCCCTACTTGACGGAGCACACGGGTAAATCCGACATAGATCAAATGCGTCACGACTACCTTCTCTAGAAGGGTCCAACAAAACACATAGACACAATGCAAGGTCGACCCTTTATAAAACATATTACGTCAATAAAAAAAAGTCTAACTTTTGTTACGTCTACACTAACGCTTACGACTACAGGTCGCCACGACTACATACTATGGCCTAGGTGCGCAAACGACAGAGTCCACCTATAAAACAGAACGTGCAGAGACAAACGCAAAACAAACACAAGGTACTTCGCAAACAACTAAAGCGTCTTACAAAACAGGCGACCCGCGATGGTAGACGGGTCGCCAAAACATTGTCCATTCCATCTCCATGATGGGGCACAACATACTACCTAAGGAAACGCTTGGATTGAAACATACACAAAACACCAAAGGGAAATGATGTCTTTTGTCTAAAACAAAGATCAAGACTCGCCTGACCTTTCACAAACTTCTACAGGAGCGACATCCTGGCCCTCGGTCGCCTCAGGGAGCTCCTTCAATACCTCCCCGACAACTTCCTTGACCGCCACAGGAACAGCCTCCTCTCCATGCTCGTCTTCACCGAGTCCCATCAGCTTGAACAGCTCGTTGCCAGGATTGCCGCCAGGGTACAAAAGGTCCATATTCGCCCTTGCATCCTCGATGTTCCAAGACGACTGACCCCCTAAGGCATACTCCTCCATCATCTCAATACGGGACTTGAGGTAGAAATACGTCCCAACGTCAGTAGTGATCTGGGCATCCTTCAGACGAGTATCATCAATACTACGCTTCAGCTCCTCAAAACGGGCTTGCAACTCGACCAAACTCTTCTCGGTCTCCACCATCTTCTTCTCAGCCGACGCCCGCTTGCTCTTGGCCGCCTTGACACGTCCATTAGCCACCTCTAAACGGCTCTCGACCTCGGCTATCCGCTTCTCAGCATCATCGCTGAACTCTTGCATAGTAGAAAAGGCGACAAGCGAATACTGAAGAGCCTATGAAAACAACAAAAATGCATGAAAAAATATTGAACACACGCACACGGTGAGAAACACTTCAAAACAAAATTTTCTCTTTTACTTACTCGCCAGGCGGCCGCCCCAGCCTCGTCGACACAGTCAACAGGGTGCAAGTCTCCAATCTCCTTCCTAGCCTCAGAATCCAGAGTATGAAGCAGGTCCCCCAGATCTCTCTTCTTTACCATACCCACACAAAGCTCTGGAACATCCGTCGCCTTCCTCTTCGCCCTTGAGGCTTTAGACGATGGCGAGTCCAAAGCAACGATCTTAGCCGACGAGAGGGCCTTGGCGTCCAACTTAGTCGACGAAGACGCTTTCATCGCCAACTTTTTATCCAGAAGACTCTTCCCAGCTAGGCGAGCACTCGACCTCGCCCCCCGAGATACTGCCAGGCAAGTACAAACGAATAAGCATATGGTTGCTGCAAAGACCACCCACATGCATACCTTAAGGAACAAGCACGTGCCTTTGGTAACGGAAGTAGATGGAGTCTCCATATCCTGAGGAAGGGCTAAGTAGTTCACGTTCTTGAACGATCGGTCGGCTTCGGAAAAAGCAAGCAAAACTTCAGTGACAGCGGCGAAATTAGAATCTGTCTTCTCCTCCGGACTAGGCACTGAAAAAGAAAACACGTAAGCGCCGGTTAACAGAGACGTCAAACATACAAAAAACAAAGACTAACATGATACTTGTCGTCCTCCAAACATCACGCAAGAAAGAGCAGTCGAAACCCCCCTCAAGCGATTTTCTTTCAACAAAGAAGAAACGCGACCTCCATCCACGATCATTGACATTAAGGTTTAAAGCAATCGGTTGCCTATCCGGTCTAAGACGCAGTTGGAAACGAGAGGAACCCCGACTACTCAAGTAGTATGAGTGCCAGAGAGCGTCAAAATCAAAATCAATTTCAACACTAGACACCAAAAGATCGACTACCCTAAGAAGACGCCATGCATGTGGCATCACTTGACACGGAGCAAGGTTGAGAACGGACATGAAATTTCTCACCAGATTCGAGAACGGAAAAGAATGACCGATCCTGAAGAGGTACTCGAAGAAGCAAATCCACCCGTCGCGACACCAGTCGGCCTGCTCCTGGGGCAGAGAAAGACGAGCCACCGTCTCAGAGGGAAATTGACCCACTTCCAGAATCGCGTCCAACTCCGATTGGGTTAGGGTTCCGGCCAAAGAATCCTCTGAACTGAGAAGATTTGAGGGAGGAGGGAATCGCTACTCTTTCCAACAACGCCGGAAGACGAGGCCCTGGACTTCTTCGACTTCGAAGACGACATAGTACAAGCACAAAGACAACAAAACAGAGAAAGAGATCTTTACCTTCGGATCAGAAAAACCTTTCGAGAGACCAAAGGAGATGATGATGAAAAGAAAGGGAAGTGATGGCCATTTATGGGAAACTATTTAAAACCGCAGTCAAGCTTGGAAACGAATAAGGAGGCGACACGTCATCAATCCACTACAACAAATCTGTCAGGAAAATATCACGTCCAAGAAAGGAAGGAATCCAACCGCCCCTCAACTGCCATCTCCTGCCCAGCTCGATTCCTTAGGGCAATTATTGGGCCATGATCTTAGTGGATCTTCAGAAGAGGCGGCCCAGTACGCGAAGCCAATTTTCTTTTTCTTTGAAGCGACCAACCAGGGAAGCGACCAGACGACAAAACACCCAAAATCAAACGATAGAAGCCAAGGTCATGAAAACACCACGTTCGGAAGCGTTACGAAAAATCCAGATCCTATGCAACGGCTACAAGCTTGCAAGATCAGGACATAAATGTCATAAGATTATGGCAAATCCAGCAATTAAAGCCGACCAGCGAAGATCACGGATGAAGAAATGGCTGGATATTTCTTAAGATTAATGTATATAAAGGGTTCTAGGAATCATTGTATGACACACGAGTACCCTCAGACATAATACAAACAACAACACTCTCATCTCTACATTCATCTAAGTTCATCGGCTCGGAATCATTGTTCTAGTATTCAAACGTCCGGCAACCTTCACCTTTGGTTCGATCGACCCCCTACTCGAAGGGGATGAGCCAGTCTCCACGTTATTTCTAACTCATTACATTCTAATTTCCATTTAATTCGGATTATCTAGATATTATCAATCTAATTGTTGTCTAGTTGTCCTTTTTTAAGCGATTCAGGTCGGTTTGATCTTTTTCGCCCAAAACAATCATAGCAAGACAGTTCTGAAGAAACTGAAGTAAGATATGAATAAGAGCTCCTCTGATTTAAACAAATGACGTTCTTATAGCCCGAACCGTATTAGAGTTGTAAATTATAATGGAGCAATCGATCCCGAGTAGTAACCCTAAGCAACCCAAGATGATTGAGTAGAACACCTCTAAGTCTAATGTGAAGTGTAGGGCCCAAATGGTTGATCTTATAGTATACTTACAAGTTACAAACAAAGTCCCAATGGAACAAATTTAATTGGTGTCATGTTATCTTATGGTATGAAAAGAATGGATCGGAACAAACAAGAACAGAAAAGTGTGGACGCGCACCCACCCACAAAATTCAAGGCGGCGTCAACGCCACCTCATCACCACCACCCATTCTTAATTTCCCTATAAATTCCAAAACTTCTCAAACACTCCACACACACTCCAATCACTCTCTCGCAGAGTATGGAATTTAAGATGCTAATTAAGAGAGGTTCAAAACAGAGGGATGCATATGGAGTGGGGTGTCCGTACGCTATTCCTAAAATTGGACTAGTACTGGTCTGCATATTTATAAGCATCACGTCAGCTGCAAGCGCGCAGCCTCTGGCGCCGGCGGTTTTCTTGTTCGGAGACTCGTTGGCGGACGTCGGAAACAACAACTACCTGCCGCTTTCCATCGCCAAGGCCGACTTCATCCACAACGGCGTCGACTTCCCCACCCACAAGCCCACCGGCAGGTTCTCCAATGGCAAGAACGCCGCTGATTTTATCGGTGCGCAATTCTAATCTCTTCTTCTATATCAACACTACTTTTATAACACCGAAATACCCGGCCCGGCCCGTATCCGCCCGACCTTACCCGGAAATTTATTATGTACTTGAATTCCAATGTGAAATACACTGACCCAAATGTTTTAACGATTTGAATTTGAAATAACCAACCCGACTTTGGCAATTGTCAGTTGTCACCTCTATATCTTGAGCTTATATACACCAAAACGAACTGTTGTTAGTCTTTTCTATTCGGGTTCCACTTGACTTGTCATCGGTTGAGGAGTGTTGGCAGAAAATGATCTTTATACCGTTTTATTTAAATTGTCAGTAATGTGCAAATCAACCAAATTTGATCAAATTTCTGTTTGGGTATTAAGAAAAAGTGCAAAGCATCAAAAAAGAGAGACAGGGCGGTGGAGTAAAAATATTCTCTGGCCAGTGGCCACACAAAGTAAAGATGCAGAGCATTTTATAGCTTATGAAAAACTCGGCTGTTAAGCAAAAGTCACTTTTATTTTAGGGGATTAACTTTTCTGACATCGTGTACGTATATACTATTCTATTTGCCACTAGGAATGGACCGCCTGGATTTCTAGTGTATATGGTAAAAGTATATGGTTTTTCTCTTTAGCAATAATTTTTCTTAGTTATTATAATTTAACTTTTGTTTAAAGGTTTATCATTTGTACTTTAAAAAATAGTTTAGATATATTTATAAACTTAACTTCTTAGTATGTATTCATATTTTAGTATGTATTCTAGACACACAAGATAAATTTAAAAAAAAAAAACTAATTTTAGAATCGGTTTTTTTAATTTGTTGGGGGTGGATTAATAGCAAGTATGTGGAGTCAATTGTAGCTTAGTAAATGGGCCGTCGGGCCCGCCTCTGACAAGCTAAATTCGTGTCAATGATTTATAGGAGCTCTTCTCCATTTGAGTGAATGATATATTAACCTCTTAACAACAAATATTTTACTAAATCTTAAAAGTTGGCACTTATTTGTGATTTTGAACATATATTTTGATATATAACACTTACATATTAGTATAAAGCTTGTATATTAGAAAGTAATAATTATAATAGTAATTTATGTTTAAATTGATCATGGTCAATATTTTCATATAATTTACTAATTAAGAGCAATAAATATATAGAAAGTTACATAAAAAATAAATATTGGCCTGATTGATCTAGGATTCAACCTTTCATGAAGCTACTTATTAATATTAATACATCATCAACGTAACCAAGCTAATTACGATGTCATTTTTTGTTTAAACTATTGACGGATGCAGCTGAGAAGTTAGGGCTGTCCTCTCCACCACCATATCTGTACATGCTTCACGGAAAGATGAGCAACTTCCAAACGGGCGTTAACTTCGCCTCTGGCGGTGCAGGCATCTTCAATGGCACCGATCAACTTTTTGTAAGTCTCTCTTTCATTTGGTTTTGGTTAATTAATCCGTATACTAATGTATAAAGTCTACAACATACCGATTAATTCAGAAGCAATCCGTTCCGTTGACGAAGCAAATAGAGTACTACTCGAGAGTTCGAGACCAAATGGCGGTGCAACTGGGGCAATCGGATTTGGACAAGGTTCAGTCGAAGGCCGTCCACGTGGTCATAATCGGGAGCAACGACATCCTGGGCTACCATGCGCCCTCTTCCAACTTCAGCAAGCAGATGAATCCTACGCAGTTCGTTGCCTTCATGGTTACCACCATCAAAGCCCAAGTTCAGGTATAATTGTACTCTATCGGTTCACTAATAAATGTCATTTTAGCATTTGATTTGATTTGCGTTAAAAAATATCTGTCATTTTAGAATTTTAGGTAATGATTTATTGATGAGTAATTACACCATATTAACACTTTCTATTCATTGATTTACAACGAGTTTAGTACTTATTAAATTGTAAATTTGAGAAAAAGTTTGTGGTGTTTATCTTAATGATAGATTATATTTTTTAATAGTTGTGTCAAAAACTAAAATGATAAGTTATTTATAAGCGGATGTAGTATGTACTATAGTTAGTTAGACATGGTATATATATTAGTGCAACTACTTTCTTTTATCATAACAATTAACAACTATATATACTACAACATATAACTAGTAATTTGGAGGTTACATGTTAAAATTTGTAGGCTTTCAAGTCAAAAAAATGGGCGGTCGGGTTGTGCGGGCGATTGGGCTTAAAAATTTGGTCTTGATCCGGCCCAACTTGTTACATATGTAACGTGTGTATTGTGTTGTGTTGCAGCGTATATACGACTTAGGAGGGCGTAAGTTTGTGATGATAGGAGTAGGGGCGATAGGGTGCTGCCCGCAACAGAGGACCAAGAGCCACACCGGCGACTGCAACGCACCAGCAAACGCCATGTCGGCGGAGTACAACAAGGGCCTCCGCTCGGTTCTCGACGAGCTCGCCGCACGCCTTCCGGGCTTCCGCTACACTTTCCTCGACACCTACGAAGTCCTCCTCGACCTCGTCAAAGCTCCACAAGCCTACGGGTTCAAAGAGGTGAAGTCGGCGTGTTGCGGCTTGGGAAACCTCAACGCCGACGTGCCCTGTACACCCATTTCCAACTACTGCCCTAACCGGAGCGAGTACTTGTTCTGGGACTTGTACCACCCAACCGAAGCTGCCGATCGCTTCGTCGTCGACGCTGCGTTCGACGACCAAATGCGGTACACTTACCCCATCAATCTAAGGCAGTTGGTCTCCGTGTAACTAAACTCGATAGCGATTGATTGATCGGTCCGTACGAGTAGATATGATTGGATTAAGTACTTGTCACGAAGATGAGACGCTAGCTAGTGATTGATACTCGTGAAGAAATAGCTGGAAAAATTAGTTACAATTCAAGGTTGTTATGACCTGGTGATGTATACTTACTTCTTTCGATATATATAAAATTTTACTTTGTAAACGACAGTCAACCAATCCGAAAAATCCCAAGATGTATGATTTTTGTATGGCATTTTCACATCTTTTCAAATCTTAAGTCATTTTCAAGAATATATAAGCTTTCTTGCACAATCAGAGACACATCCATTTTGAAGGTAAACAGCTTACACAGAAGGGAGATACGACTAGGAAAATAGTTTCAAGAGCATCCCATAAAGTTTTGGATTCAGTATGACTAACCACCTGACAAGCTACGTCATCAGTCAACCTTATGATAATCTCATAATGGGCCAATTCTTGCATTTCTTTCTTAGCATCAGTAGTGATGTCAGTTGGCCATTTGTCTTAGACAACTCTATAGCATTTTTCTCTTATCAGGATGGCCTTCATCTTAACCTTTCACATGACGAAATCGCCACTCCCATCAAAGGGTTTCAACCTTACAGTGTCTGCCATCAAATATCACAATCAAATGACAGTAAGTAAAGATAGCAGGAATTAAGGAGTTTACAGAAACCAACTCACACGAGTCCAATGTCAAGTAAAACACAGAACTCAAGATAGGGTCACACACGCATATATCAAGCTTGTCCAAAAATACAAGAAACTGTAATATCCAGTGACAAACCCTAGGAGCGAAATCTTGCTCAACCAAACAGATCAAGTAACAAGATATCACAAATCTCACACTAAATGCAACGGAAACAAGGCAATTACAGAGAACAAGGCTCCAATACCACTTTGT
This sequence comes from Rheum nobile, assembly GCA_027886185.1. Lineage (NCBI taxonomy): Eukaryota > Viridiplantae > Streptophyta > Magnoliopsida > Caryophyllales > Polygonaceae > Rheum > Rheum nobile. The sequence goes on along the minus strand of WOAB01000506.1, from coordinate 5,704,268 downwards.
AAACGACAGTCAATCAATCCAAAAAATCCCAAGATGTATGATTCGCAAAGCCACGAACTAATGAAATCAAACATGCGCAAAGGACACAAGGATTATTGACGCAATTCAGGAAACCCTACTCTGTAGAGTCTCAGGATGGGAGGCTCACCCCAATATTGCACTAGAATCACAAGTTCAAAGAGCGGTTACAAACCGAATACAGAGAACATCAAACCAAGAGAAAAACTCAAGCAAACGAGACAAGAAAGATCAAGAACAAGAGAAGGAACAGTAAAGGATTTCGGCCTCCTTCAGGCAAGAGACACTTCAGGACTAAGCGCCTCAAACTGCACCGCCACCGGATCTCAACGTGCTACCGCCGGCGACCACAGCCACCAGGAATACCACCGCGCGAGATGCGCCACTCTCTTTCCAACAACACGGCGCCAGTAGGGAATGAAGACAACAGAGAAGCTCTAGCGCTTTTATTGGTAGGTTAATCTGGAGCAACGAAGTCAAGACACAACGTTTCATTAAGCGCGTTAGAAGCAGGCTTCAGCAAGCGGCCGAGTTGGGCCTTTTCATCACTTGGGCCAGTCTTCTTCAAGTTGGACCAAATACACCAAGACGCGAGAAGCCAAGGTAAGCCTCCGACCAAGTTGGGCATGGGTTGGCTTAAACTTGGTTCAAGCCTTCTCGGCTCATCAACCCGATTCACCTCTAGTTCACCTGGTTCTCTATACATAGGATTGATAGACCAAACTCTTATACAAAATGACAAATTTAGGATTAAACATTACATAGTTATTATCCTTATACGTAGGGTTGTTCATCGGTCCAAAACCGAATCGAATAAAAACGAATATCAGATTTTTGTAGATCAAAAACGAATCGAATATACTCGGTTTGGTTCGTTATTATTTCGATTCGGTTTTAAACCGACATAACTGAACTTGTTAAAAATAGGTTAATTTGGATTACTAAAATGCGTCTTAGTGAACCAAATCGAATTCAGGCCGAATTGAACCAAATGGGATAAGGCCCTTATCCCATTTACTAAAACGCATCAATGGGAGTCAATGCTAGTTACCACAAGGCAAATCAAGCATGTTTAATCGCATGGTTATTGTATGCTTCATCAGAGAAATAAAAAATTCAACAAAAAATTAGTGAAGGGTAAAAAACGATCCAGAAATCCAAAAAAGCACCAGCAGAAGCTGATATTACATCCACGCATTAGTGTGCACTTGATAGCAGGTGAATAAGACTACAACAACACCAAAATAGTCTCAAATACAACAACAAAAGTTCAACAAGTTCAACAAAATTCAGCAAGTTCAACAAGTTTAGCAAAAATTCAACAAGTTCAAAGAAAAATCAGCAAGTTCATGGATCATGCGAATTATGAATAGCAACAATGCAAAAGCACCATAAAGTAATATGTCATTGATGCAGGTCTATTAGACGATTAGATCATGGAGCAGCTGCCGAAGTCGAAGGGTTGGGACAATTTCGTTGGTTATGGCCAATGGCGTAACAACTTCCACACCGTCTCCTTGGTCCCCTATATTCGCCACGTGAAGGTATCATGTTCTTTCTTGGTCTTCCAATTCTCCTCCTTACCAGTGGAGGTAAACAAGTTATATTCATGACCACATCAAGGACCTCCCAACGATCAAATGGAGGGACCGGATACATCGTTTTCTTGTATACTTCTTTCCACTTGTCTGCCGTGAAAAAAGGATGCACTAGATCTACATGATCGACACCAATATCTTAGCGGCGGCTATGGCATGTGGACAAGGTATTTGGTCAACTTGGAATGCATTGCAATAGCATGTTCGAGCATGGAGATTGACCAAGAATGTAGTTCCACCACAATGCACCTGAAACTCAAATTGATTCATCCTACTCACAACCATGGTTAATGACCTCAAGTAATTCACTTACAATTCCTTGCATAATGTCGACGTTAGCACTTCCACACGATTTTGTCCCATTTCCCTCCTTTCGTAGAACCATCGAATGATTACTGATAGTATACCATCGATGAGACCAGTCACTGACCATCCACGAGCCTCCTTGACAACATTGTTAAAGCATTTTGCGTTATTCGTTGTCGTGATGTTGTATCTATTTGTGGGGAAATGTGACCTTGCCCATGTTTGAAATCCTACATCTTTCAAGTAGGTACTCACTTTGGGAGAATCCGATCAAATTTGTGCATAATGGCGGTTGAACTCTCGTTTGGTGTAGGCCTTATTCATCTTTTGGTACAGACCCCACAAGTCACCCCTCTTAAATTTCGTCTTCACGTTCTGAAATAAGTGAAGCGTACAGTAACCATGCTTGGCAAAGACGTAGTTGTCTCTTAAACCTTTGATAATGCTTCCATGACGGTCAGACACAAAGATCACATCATTCTCATCAGGGACAACCGATCGTTGGTGTCGAAAGAAATATGATCACGAGCTGTCATTCTCGCTATCAACCACAACAAATGCAAGAGGATATATTTGTTTGTTCTCATCTTATGCCAATGGTAGTAGGAGACGCCCTTATACTTCAAGCTCAAACTGGTTCTATCCAGTGATATTACCTACACATCATTATCATCTAATTTAACAAAAAACGAAGTGAATGGTTCACAAAGTAATAAATGCAACAATAATTGTATACAACTACCTTTCTCAAAAAGGGAAATTCCCTCCACAAAGCACCTAAGGTGAAAAGGCAAAATTTAAATCTCTGGTTGGCAACTTGGCATGTAGTTCAATATGTGTGATTGTGACTGGATTAATCTTTTCGAGCATGTGCAAGTAACCATGGAGGCGCTTGTATGCTTGCTCAGCATGTGCAAGTAATCATGAAGTTGGTTTGCTGGTTTTTTTTTATGGATTTTACTGTTTTTTGAATAGATATTACACCATACGCCTGTTATATGTTCTTTTTTGTATCCAATCACATCCAACTATGGTGCTCATGATTTTCAAAATCCACTCTTTTAGGGAGACATGCATCATCAAAATTAAGTGCATATGAAGTTAATTTTTATGGTCATTTTCGTAAACCAAACTTAACTCAAACTAAACCCAACACTTTCGAAGAAATGTGTGTTCCACAAATCTTGAAATGGTGCACACAAAGACAACACTAAGATCCTCATCAAGTTTAATTAAATCGCCTATGTAGATAAGTTGTCGACTAGGTCGTGTTGTCTCTCAGCTTATATATGTTATATCATACATAATAACAGACTAGGGGTAAATACCTTTTGAGCCTAAATTCAGGTTGATCTTATACGAATTAAGTAGTCTGAAACATTATAGATTTGGATTGTTTGGGTTCAAATTGTTTTATGTGAGATTAGTTCATTTTATATTTATATCTTTAACAAATTATGCTAGATGTTTTCATCATATCAGTAGAGAAGAGGTTGATCTTAAATGACACCTCAAGTGTCAGAGGAGAACTTTAAAAAGAAACTTCAAGTGTTGAAACTGAATTTCATTCTACTATTGGCAAAATTACTAGCCATGGATTAGCATTATCCAAATTGTGACAACAATGAGCAGTTGTTTAGGTGAGAAAAGGCTCAAAATAGAGACAAAGAAGTGGCCCTAGAATGTTAGTGATGAAAGACGTGAAAGAAGACTTCATTGGAAGTGTAAGCAGATGTTTTTGATGCTTTTGACAATAAATGCAACTCAGTGCTTGTTAATTCTCTATTCTCTGAGATATCTTTGAACCTTGTATAATTGCCTCAGTTCTACACTTCTCCCATAGCAATTGAAAAGATAGACCTACACGAAGTTAGATAAGTTACCATCAGAAGTTTCAATCTTACTATTATGTTTAAATCACATATGTAGGTAGTATTAGAATGCCCATAAATCAACATGATTTTTTTGCAATTTTTTTACCAGTTACAACAATGACATATACCTTATTTCAGCATTCATGTCTGAATTTCATGTATATATAGTCTTACTTTTCAACATTAGATGGGTCAAGAAGCAAGAGAGGATATGATAAGTACAGATGAAATAGATAAATTAGATTGCACAACACCAAAATAATCACCACCTTAGACCTTAAAAATACCCACAATTTCACTATCTAGCGATTCTAACATTCCAAATTAGCATATATGAAACCAAGCATATCTTTGATTTCAACCTATTATTCAAGAAGGCAATAGATGAGACAATAACTAATATCAACGATGAAAAATCTAAACGAAATTGAATTCCATCATATTATCAAACACTAGTCAATAAAAACCATTCTCCTACAAAGCATGTTACAAGTATTGGTGATTTTCTAATCTCAGAAAACCAGCATTTTTTAGTTGAGTTGGCTCTAAGCCACTAACATTAATGTGAGTTCATCTGTTATGTCCTGTTTCAGTTGCTACTTACTTGAGAGATTGCAACGTTGCGAGCGAGACCCCAGACTGCTTCCTTCACTACTAAGGCAGATGGACCATTGGGAATGCTCACAGCAGTACACCTAGTGTCATTACAAACCATAAATAACGTACAGTTTCAAGCACACCACTATGCATCCAAACAAGCTCTTCGATCTCAAGCAAGAACAATTTGTTGAAGATTAGATTTGGTTAAGAAGTACTTTGAACCCACCATTTGGCAAAGCAAACACCTTGCTGATAGTAAGAAGCTAAGCGCGAAGCAAGGCCCTGGCACCACGATTCGTTGTTGGAACCAATAAGAGGCACCAAACCCTTGACACACAAAGAGAAATTCAGTACACTACTTAATTTATGCTCATGCATAAATGATCATAGTTTATATGCAAGTAACATATATTCTTACCTTGTCAACCTTGATCCCAGGAACAATGTTCTGCTCAGAAAGCACATCAACAATCTTCTTACCATCAATTGTGGATTGGTAGAGTCTCCTCAAAGAGGATGGCTCCTGAGATATACTAACCAAGACAGGAGCACACACAAGGAGTGTTATGTACGCTTGTCGGTTGGCCTCAGTGTTCTCTAGGCCTATGGATGCAAGATGGCGTTTGACTCATCCATGGCCAAGATTCCGCCCAAAACAAAGACCATAATTTCAATGTTTGGCATAACTATATAAAAGTAACATTGCTTATACTAAAAACTATGTACAAACTATATATCCTATTCCTAAACACTCTTTTACGTCTCAAGACGACATTACTGAAGCAACATATGAATCAAACAAGTCCAATTTACTTGCTATACTTGGTGTTACATACCGCGGTATTGACAAGCTCATCGGCATAGGAGTTGGCTCGAACATTGAGAGCCGAAGGGGCAGCGACAGTCATAAGGGTTAACTAGTTTATGTAAAAATCTAGAATTTTGTTTTTTTTTAAAAAAAAATATTCAATTTTGACCAAACCAAAAATAATAAATGAAAACCGAACCGAATATAATCGTCTGTTCGGTTTAAAATCAAATAATGAACCGATCGATGGACAGCCGTACTATATGTCACTTGTTCGCATTTCATCGAATTTAGTACATAGGCCCGTAGACGGGGAAAGCAAGGCTTTTAAGTTGATTGCCATTATATTCAGATTTCCACGAACTATAAATTCGACCCAAAAAAATCGATTTAATTTCGACTATACAGTAAAACAACTTAATTTAAGATCCGGTCACACTTATTAAAATCTTAAACTTCTAAGTCTAAATTGGTACTCCGTATAAGGTATATTGTGTCACAAATTACCTTTTGAATTAATTATTTTTCCTAAGTAGATTATCTTCTTTTTTTATAAGATTTTTTAATAGATATACAATAAAAATTCCATATTTAATAATAATTCACTTTAGTTATTAGTTTAACTTTTATTTCTAGGAGTTCACCCATTTTACTTTAGAAAATATTTTAATTTTTTTTTAAATTTAAATTCTTAATATATGCTCATAGATACACAAGACGAGATTTTTTTTATAAAACCACGTGTACCTTAGTCTGATAAGTGTGATTAAATAAGATTCTGGGTGATTGGCAAAATGTGGAGGTGCACGCTTTAATTTGCATGCATGTCCATTGGATACTTGACTTTTATCCCTTCAGACTATCTAGTTTACTCATTATTTCAGGCATACTTTAAATGCTCTGTCTCATAACTTGACAATTTAATTTTTTTTCTCTATACATGTGGCTATATGTCATTTAACTCTACATTTTCTTAATTCGAAACCAGAAGAGTTTATGAATGCGTTATATAAATGGGTCAATTATAGCTACCAGTACTCCCTAAATGGGTCCATTAGTTTTGAAAGTTTAATTAATGTGTTCTACTTATTTAAAATTTTAAGTATCGATATATACACATAAAATCTGTCCATTTTCAAGCACGAACAATCCTAATCATTTTACTTATTTGTTAATTTTGTAATTTTTTTACTCTACTAGATTTGAATCCAATAATGTGAAAATTTGTGGGTTGATAAATTGGGAATCGTGCATGTACAACCGTATATATACAGATAAGTAAACTTTTATTATAAAATTAATTGAAAATAGAAAAGTGGTTCAATAACTTATATATTAGGCTTTGATATTCACACACTTTTGATATGAAATTGAGTTATATTCTAACAAATTATCTAATTACCGAAAACACTAATATTCTAAGATAGAAAAAAAATTATAATAAAAGATTTACAAAACGTAACTAACAAATCTAGTAAATTTTCTAACTTTGAATTCTTATTGAAGAAAGCGTTTATATAATTAATAAGCAGACAATCATGCTCACAGTTCCGGTTCTGGTCCTTCGGTTTAGGTTTCAACTCTCAATCAAAAAAATTAAACAAAGGATGGAATCGTTGGTTCCATCCGGTTCAGTTTTTATTTTTCTTTAAAAAAAGAGAACAGACGGTTCCGAACCGTGGCTTCCATGGTTCCATGAACCATGAACCGGCTTAGTTCTGTTTGATTTCGATTTTGGCCGATTCCCGGTTCGAGCTGAACCGTTGAATACCACTCCATACAAACTCTGTAATATCAATTCTAAGCTCAATTGTGTACTCCTTCGTTAAGTTTTATATGTTTTTTTAGATGGTTTTTTCTAGTGTGTCTATGGACATACTCTAAGAATTCTTTTTTTGGTAATTATTAGTTAGCCATTAGTTTAATCTTGTTTGTTAAGGATTTATCAATTCTCTATTAGAAAATATTTTAAAGATAAATTTCCTATTTAAGCTTGTTAGTATGTGTCTATAGACACACACTAGAAAAATCGTTTTTAGATATACGTATAAATAAACTTTTGTTCATAAGTACGTATTTGTTCCTTTTAATAGTTTGGATCAAGTTTACTAAATTTATCATTAAATTTATTAATATATTTAAACTATTTATTTTCCTCATGTAATCAATATATATTCTAATTTCAATGTAATTAAATAAAGATATTTTAGTACTGTATATAATAAAATTCCGTTAATAGAGGGAGTATTAATTTTAGCTAGTCGGAGTATATAACGAAGTTTGTGAAGTTAAATCCGGTCAACAATTTTTGGTCGGATTGAATTGGGATTAGGGGAAAATCTTGTTAATTAATAAATTAAACACAATTCTTTTACATTAATGCCATTTATGTGAGACGTACTCCACCGTACTTTCTCTCCGGCATCTCTATATAAACCCCAGTCTTCAACTCCTCCTTTGCGCTCACTCTAGTGAAGATCGACAAAACTTAACTTCCACAAAACATAAAAAAATGTTTAACAGGAAATCTCAAGTATGTGTAACTTTGTTTCTTGTATCTCTCTTAGCGTGCGCATGGAATGTTTTCTGCAGTGAAAGCAGGAATCTTGTAATGCCGGAGAAGTCCTCCTCTGTTCTCCGCCCTAATAACTTCTACAGCCCCGGGGGTGGCGCCTCACAAGGCGGTTTTGGCGGCGGTGTTGGAGGAGGGGGACCCGGAGGCGGATTTGGCGGCGGTGCCGGAGGCATTCCCGTTGGTGGAGGATACGGCGGCGGTGCCGGAGGAGGCGCTCCAGTAGGTGGTGGACCCGGAGGCGGCTTCGGTGGTGGTGGTGGGTTTGGCGGCGGCGGTCCTGGCGGTGTGGTTGGAGGTGGGCCAGGTGGAGGAGTGGGCTATGGAGGTGGAGTGGGTGGCGGCCCGGTTGGAGGAGCTGCTCCGGGAGGCGGCGCCGGAGGAGGATTGGGAGGTGGCGGGGTCATCCCGGTGCCTCCCATTCCCGGAGGTGGGTTCGGGTTTGGGGGAGTGGGCTTTGGTGGTGGGTCTGGTGGATCGGGCATTGGGTTCGGTGGGCCTGGGGGTGCTGGTGGCGCCGGCGGTGGGTGACGTTGATTATTACTCAATTAAGGGCCTATCTTCTAGCTAGATATGTTATAACATGCATGCATATATCATATATGTGTTGCAAGTATTGTTTAAGATCGACTTCCAATTTTATTTCATGCACTTCTTTTTTATGTATTTGCAATTTGTCGTTTAACCTTTGCATGCTTGTTGTCCTATTACTTTCTAGTACTTCTACGTACGTATTTGAAATTAATATAATATTGTTCTTCAAAGATTAATGTCTCCTTGCATTGTGCTTTTTTCATGGGTACTTAATTATACACGGTATAAAAATTTCGATAACAAAGATATTAATTTAGACAATCCATATAATCTAGATACTCTAGCTTCCGTGCTCATTTAATTTAGACAAATATCGGTATATATTCCATATATATCAAAGTTCCTTATTTTGTTTCTTGTATGGTGTTTACTACATATAGAAAACCTTTTGATATTTAATTAATTAACGAGATTTAGCTTTTAAACTAAAATTCCTCCATTAATTGGGGATCAGAGGGTCATATTATATACTCGACCATGATCCTTGAGCTACGACAAAGCGTACAAGTTTTATATCATTATAGCATATTGATTGTATATATTAGAGTTGCAACCTTTTAATTCATGAGAAAATTTTGAATCTCAGTCATACTTAAATTAGCAACATTTTGTTAAAGATTTTATAAGTTGATAGATTGAGGATCTTGCACGAGCGTATAATCGTAGATAAGTCTAATTAGATTATATCATAAAACCATTTATTAATATTCCACCAGCCTTATATATTAACTAAGCATATTTTCTTCTTAACTTTCTATACGGGAAGCTAATTTTCATAGATTTACTTTTAAGCATTTATATGGAAAAATTAAATTTAAGCAACTTTACATAAAGGTTACAAATTAACTACTCAATACACATGCCAATTGCCAAATTGTTTTATCTTCTTAAACAAGTTTTTGTGTGAACGAGAGTCAATATATCCGAAAGAACTCAAGTTTGATCAATTCGAAAAAATCAATCGAAAAACGCAAGAGATATAAAGTATATATATTGTCGCGGTTCAGTAATCCTAATCCGCGTAATATTAGAAGATGAGGCTCACCCTAAGTAATGCACTAGTTTTCAAAGACGTTTAAGTGAAGTTACAAACCAAAGAGAAAATGACGCCAAATCAAAAGCAGAGAACGAAACATACAAAGAAAGATAACAACGCAAAGGCTAAGAAGAAAATTGAAAGGGTTTCGACCCCCTTTTCAGACTAGAGTTGCTTAAGGACTAAGCATCTCAAAAACGCTACCACGTATCTCAACGTGCCACCACCGAAGACGACAAACACCACCGCGAGCGAGATGCTCTTCATTTTCTCTCTCTTTCTCTCACACTTCTCTCTGTAGTGGAGAACGGCATAATGGAGCAAGGAGTTTCTCCTCCAAACCTAGCATCGCTTTTATAGCTAGGTCAAGAAAGGAGCTCAATACCAAAACGTTGTGCTTCATTAATCCAGAGGAAGCACTAATAGAAACACACGTAATTGCAAAGAACGACCTTCCTCTTTAAAAAGTCCAAAAGCGATCATATTATTGGAAATAACCAGGATCACATGATAAACAATAAAAAATGGCCCATATTCATTCGCTTTTAACACTATGCTTCGTATGCCATATAATATGGATTCCTCTATACTATTTTTTCCCCGATGGAATGATTTACATTATTACATTTGTATTATATTTTTGTTTTTGAATGAAAGGTAATAAATTTCATTCATGGTAAGTAAAACTTACAAAATCTAGGCATTTTTAGATATTACAAAGAAGATCTCATAATCCCAACTCGTTCAAGCCATTTTCTAGTCTTTCGATTGTCCTTTTTCCATCTAAATAAGACACAATTCCTAACATGATTGATTATCATCATAGAACAGTCTGTGGAATTTATACTTCTCTGTTGAAATACACTCGAATTCCTGCATTATCAATAACCAATTTTTTTTATGTATTATCACATTTTTTTGCTATTAAGTCCACAAATTGCTGAATACCATCGTGATAGGATTTGTATTGTAAATACTAAAAATATAATCCAAGTTCAGGGCACATCGCGTAACACGGAAGGAAACATTTTATTTAACGGAAAGTTCCGTATTTAATTTTTCACTAGAAAAATGTTCTTAGACCATAAGAGCCTTAAACAAATTGGCAAGGTAAATAGATGGACAGCCACGTACCACGAATAGAATTACATGTACATGAACCACTTAAAAAATATAACCATAAGTGAATTCTCTAATTTTGTGATATCAAATACCTTTTAAAATTAAATCTAGAATATCATGGTCTTGGTTTAGTTCATGATATATTTCACTTAGGCAATAAAATAATGTTTGATACTTTAATTTTATTTATAAATGTATTCACTCTTTTCCTGAAAATTATGAATTCCTTTCACAATAACTTTTTTTACAATTAAATTTACAATATTTTGTTTACTATATTTACCTAATTCAGCGGAATTCCTTTTATATCCTCTCAAAGGCAGGACCAAGTCTTGAATCCGTGACATTGTTTTGGGCCGGCCCATTGATCCAAGCCTAAAAAAGTGAGAAGGCCCAAGCAAAGCTGAGTTGAGCGAGTTGCGAATTGCTACAACTCAGTTTGTTGGAAAGGCGAACGGCAAAGACCAATTCAGTTGATAAATGACAGCTCGACTGGATTTCTAACAAATCGCGCGAAACATTTCTTTTAAATCCCTGAAGAGTTTCCATCAAGAACCGCTCTCTCCCACTCCCATCAAGATTTAGATTTCGATTTCTTCCCGCTCCCAGTTTTCGAGGCGATGGAATCAACCCGCGCCGTGAACCTCTACATGGCCAAGCTAGCTGAGAAGGCGGAACGCTACGACGATATGGTGGAATTCATGGAGAAGGTGGCGGCCGAAGACGAAGAACTGAACGCAGACGAGCGCTTCCTCCTCGCCGGCTCTTTCAAGCACGTTACTACTGCCCGCCGGAACTCCTGGCGGACCGTTTCCGCGATGGAAAACTCGGAGGAGATCCGCGGCAACGACGAACTCATCCTCGCCGTCAAAGACTTCAAAGCCAGGATCGAATCTGAGCTCTCCTCCTTCTGCGATCGCTTCCTCACACTTGTCGATTCCAAGTGCATCCCCTTCGCCTCCACCGCCGGTGAGCAGGTCCTCTACCGGAAGCTGAAAGGAGACTACTATCGCTATCTGGCTGAGTTCAGGACCGGCTCTGACCGCAACTGCGCCATCGGCAATGCTCTCTCCGCATACAGGGCCGCTCAGGTGTGCGATCTCGTTCCTTTCGAGAAATCGAATTTCCCGATGTCTCCCTAACTGCTTCTATATTCTATAGCGTTCTTTAATTTGTTGTTGAATTTCACCGGCTTTCAGTTCTGCGGTGAATTATAGTGCTCTTTTCTGTTTCGTAATCTGATTTCTTGTGAATCTTGGCCACGCCTTCATGTGTACTTGATCATAAATACATTTATCGTTTTCTTGCTGGTGAATTTCGTAATATAGTTTTTGATTTCTTGAATCTCACCGACTTTCATTTCTCTGATGAATTAGAATGAGGTCTCATATCGTAATCTGATATAATTGGCGACATCTTCATGTATTCTGATTCATAATTATCTTTCTGGTGAATCTGGTAATCTGATTAGTCGTACTCTGGCATGCTTAAGAAAATTAATTCTCAAAGGTTATCAGGAAATTGAAATGTGAAGTGAATTAGGTCAAGCACTCAATTTCGCATTGAACTGCCGTTGCTTTCATGTCAATTCAACTGGTTCAATTTGTAATTTTGGTTGTTTCTTATGCAGGAGATAGCAGCTTTAGAGTTGCTTCCCACTGATCTTGATAGACTTGGTCTAGCACTCAATTACGCAGTCTTTCACTATGAGACCCTAAATATTGTTGAACTTGCTTGTAATATTGCACAGAAGGTAAGAAAAACTCCAACTCACAAAACAGTAACGGATGAAGCATTCAACTGCTTCCTTTCCACGTTTGCCTCAAATGATCGATCGTACAACTCTTCTTTTGCAAGGCTTATGATGAAGCGGTAACGGATGATTCATACATGGAGACCAATGTGATCTTGGAGCTGCTCAAGGATAACCTCGCCATCTGGGCGTCTGGAGAACAGGTATATTTATTCCTCAAAATATACAAAAGTTCTGCCTATCCAACATTCTTCTACTTGTCCATCAAGAAAAATTCTCACACTTGGCTTAATTCATGTTTTTTTTTGTGCAGGAGAATTAGGAAAATCAAAGTAGCACCTCAAATGAAGATATATAGAAGATAAAGCTTGTCAGGATCCAGCTAAAGGGTGTTCTTACTTCGTATATAGCTTCTGGATTTGACATTGTGTAACTCACCTGCCCAAACTATACACTACAGAGTACAGATGTGCTTCTATCTTTTCACTTTCGATTTTGACATCTAAAGAATTCTCCTATTTCTAGTTGGGCGACTTACTGTTGATCATTTTTCCCCAACAACATTGTTTGAGTATTGTGTAGAATTTGTTTTCATCAGTGAATGAATACTCATGAATCATGACCATTGCTTATTTCTACGGAGTGAGACTTGAATCTTTAAGGTAGAGCTAAAGACTTCTAATTGCAAGCAGGTACAATTCAGAAAGTTTGAAGCATTATTTATCTGCATCTGATCTTTGCAAAAATGTTACACATTCTAACAAATTTAGATTCAAGTGTAATTCTTCTTTTGGCAACGTTTAGAAAAAGGGGTGATTTGACCATAGGGTGAAGCCACATATTATCATAACCCTCGAGTTCACTGAAGAAGCAAAACAGAAACAATAAGATAACACATACTAATAAATACAAGAAAAACAACATCTTTTTTTTGAACGTATACTAAACAAGAATACGGGATCTCTATTTACTAGATCTTCGTAATATTGCCTAGAGTATAATGGCCTTTGCAAACAACTACAGCATCAAATGTCTCATCCACTTCTTTGTGTAGTGTGTACATACTAACAACTACGTTTATTAAGTGTTACATTGAATTACATTTTACCATTTTACCATTTCACCAATTCCAAAATTTGAATATTACACCATTGAAAGAGAATGGGTTATAAAAATATAATCGGAGCATCTAACAATAGTGTCGGTGATAAGCGGTATTTTACATAGCGCAACTAGTAGTTATTAGCATAGTTTTGTGGAGATTTTGGCTCGGTTTTGGAGCTAGGTCGATGCTTGAGGTGCGGAGCTACATTATGATTATTTGGAAGCACTTGCATGTTGAGGACGAGGCTCGAGGTTTCCTTGGCGAGAAGACGCTCGAGGAGCCGGGCTGACATGAAGAGACGACGTTGAAGCTAGGAGAAGCAGCTTGACGCGGGCCATGGCGACCCACCGCGGGCCGACGCGGGCTGGGCTGGAGCTGGCTGACGCGAGCAGGTGGCGGCGGGTGGACGCGACTGGCCGCGAGTGGCGGCGGGCGGCGGCGATCGCCGGTGGTCGCGTTTTTGCTCCAGGAAGTTCTGATCTTTGGCGAGGCGAAACGGCGAGCGGAAGCGATCGCATCCGGTCGCGTCTCTGGCGTTTCTGAACTTTCCCAATTTCCTTTTTGGCTTGACGTTTTGCTTTCCCTTAATCAATTCAGACGTTTTGTTTGTCAGTTTAGGTTAGATTAGCATGTTTTTTTGGCAGAGATTCATGGATCCATCACCATTCCCTCTCTCTCCTCTCATCATCTATCTTTTCCATCTCTTTTCTTTCTTTGTTTTTCTCAAGAACGTTTTTCTAGTTTTCTCCATGGTTTTGGATTTCGTGAAGAACATGAACCGGAACTAAGACCCTTGTTTTGCCTAGCGTGGAAGCACTCGATTAATTCAGTTGTAAGGTTTTTATCTCTTGTTCGTCCCTTTGGATTTTTGTATTGATTTCCTTGAGCATAATTCGGATTTCTATATTGTTGGCTAGATTGACATCCTAGTTTAATTCTATAGTTTTCTAATTGCTAGAATTGGGATAGACGGTGGAATCCCTAATCACTTGTAGCAATCACAATTGCATGAAATTGGTTAATTGAATTCAATTGTGAAAAGGAAATTGATTTGCATGTCATACTTGCGGTGTTGAGTCTTTGCTTGCAATCCATTATTTCTTATGCCCTATGCTATTGATTGAATCAACTTAGGAGGTCTTCTAGGTTTTCAATTAGTAAGTATTAGCAAGACCGGTTGGATTGTTAATATACAAAAAATCAGAATTGGGACAAATCCATAGGATTATGATGAACATGAAATGAACCGAATTGCAACTTGGTTAATTGATGTGTGGAAACTTGCTAGGTGAAACTCTTTCTCCCATTGTTTAATCTTGATTTTTATGCTATTGCAATTGAGTAGTTTTAGTACAAAACCAACCCCCCCCCCCCCCCCCCCCCCCCCCCCCCATTTGTCCTTTGAAGTTGATAAATTAGCAATTGCATTGAAATTGACGTGTTACTCCCTTGGGTACGACTCCTTACTTGCATGCTATACTCTAGTTGCATTTTAGGATTTCTTTGATAGTGTACAACGACTGAAAATACGCTATCAGTCGGCCACGTGTAATTCCTGTGGGGTCCTCCCCTTCCGTCACACGACTCACTCCTCCATCTCTAATCTCATCAATGTCTTCTTCTTCTCCTAAAAAAACAGAGTGTTCTGTGATATGCTCTCAACATATACCACCCCTGGAATTTCTCTCACAACTCACACCATCTACAAAAATAAGAAGAAGAAAATAAAAAGAGGGGAAGTCTGTCAGACAGCCATGCGACCACCTCAAGCTTAAGATGAACTGAGGACGATCCTCTACAGCAGGGACCATGGCCAGAGCCGTGGACAGCCGTTAATCACGCTGAGATCGCATGGCCACGTGTCATCCACCAGACTTGGTTTACTGTCTCCTTAGAACTCAAGGATACAGAGGTACCAGCCTATAAAACAGATCCTGTTCAAGTAAGGTCGTGCTCTTCTATGCGGAATCTGACCCTTTTAAAGGCCTTTGTGATATTTCGAATTGTCGATGTGGGATACATACTCTATCTTCTCTCTTGTATGTTGCAAAATGCAATCATGAATTTATTAGATTAATGACACCTTCCCAGTTCCCATATAACCTCAAAGGTTACCTGCATCTATTAAAATAATGGTCTGGTACGGTGTACTTAGATGCTCAACCCAGTGATTTATGTGGTAAAAGCCGTGATTGTAATTTGTCCTTTTTCATCATCAAGAAGAAGAAGAAGACACTCTTGGCGAGGAAGATTAGCAATTTTAGTTAGAAAGTAAGAACAAAAGGGAACAAGTTTAATGAGTGATTTGTTTCTGTTACACTTGTCTTACTACTATAGATTTGTAGTTGGTGTATTTAAAATCCTGCATCTTAACAAATCTTATATCGATCCTTTCAGTCCAAACCGAATTGATGCAGTCCGGTCCAAAAATCTATTCTGGACAGATTTCTGTTCATCCCTAATTTGTCTGTTATCTACATCTTAATTCTTTAATAGGTCCAAATGCCATGATGGCCCGGCCCAATAAATACACGGTTTTGATATCGAATTTTCACCCCCAAAATCTCCATTACCCACAAATTAGTAGGTTTGGTTGGTTGGTTGTGACTTTTGAGTCCACGGATCAATCATAATAAATAAATAAATAAGTACTTATACAAAAATCATTGTCGAAAACAAAATGGTGTGTCTAACCCCTTGTTTGGTTGAACGTGAAAAATTAAGTTTCTGAAAATTTAGTTACTTTTTAGGAAATGTAAATTGCTGAAAATTGTGAAATCATATTTGATTCAAAATTATTGTTTTTATATTAACATAGAAAGTAATAATATTTTTATTTAAAAACGCATGAAGTAGATCTTACCTACATCTTCAAGGTAAGTGCAATTCCTTTGATTGAAGGATTTGCAACTTTCTGAAAAATAAATTCTCACGTTTTATTTTGAACCAGATACAGAAAATAAATGTATTTCCTAGAAAAGATCAACTTCCTGAAAAGTTTAACACGAACCAAACGAGGTATGACAATAAAATGAGAAGTTACATTATAGGGTTAAAGTCTACAACAACAAATTATAAGAAAACAAAATGGTGTTCTATGCCAAAAGTTGCACCCTATCTTTCATAAAATGATATGTACTAGACTTATGAAATTGAGTCAGTTCATAAATAAAACTAGGTATGACAATGAGGTCAAAAACACATTATACATAGGAAAAAGATATATACACACAAAATTTTTTCTAAATGCAAATCAAAATATGCGTTAAGCCTTAACGTACGGGTGGGGTGCGATATGTCTTAATGCACAAGGGACAGAATAGGCATTTTCGGAAAATTCGGGGGTACCACCTGTGCGTTAAGGCATAACGCACATGTTGAAATGGGCCAAGGGAGACAGGCCCAAAATGACATTGTATCTGTGCGTTAATCCTTAACGTATGGCATTGTAGCTGTGCGTTAAGGCTTAACGCACATAAAAAAAAAAAAAAATTTGCCCCATAATCATGTAGAGAATTTCAATACGAGTCCGTACATATAAAATTCGTCCAAAACGGACATCGTTTGCCCCTCCAAAAGCCCAAAAAACGGACATATAAAATTCTGGCTAATACGGCGACCGGAGGTGGGTAATCGGCGGTGAGAGCTTGGGGATTTGGAAGCTAACTTCCAGACGCAACTTTTGGTGGTAGCGGCGACTCCAACGGTGGACGGTGGTCGACGAATTTCTTCGATGAACAGACACGGCCGCGGAGCTAGGGTTCTTGAGCTTTTGGGATTAAATTGGATACCGAAAACTCATTGAAAGGTGCCCTATTTATAGGGGTTGGAAATGTCTCGGGGATAGCTTCGAAATCGTATAAAGTTTGACCTAAAACGATATCGAATTGGCCCAGATATCGGTCAATTTCCATAAAGCTAAAAACCGAATTTTTCTTTCCATAAATACCCAAGTTTTGAAGTTGTGGAGAAATTGAATGAAAATAAAAAGTTTGGCTTAAATATGTAATTACGTTAACGATCTAATGGACGGAGAGTGGGGTAGGGTGGTACGTGTTGGACGGAGATGGATATCGAATTGGCCCGGATCTAATGGACGGAGAGTGGGGTAAGTATACTAAATTTAATGAAACACTATAATATATAAGTCTAGGTATACTAGATTTAATTACATACTATAGTACATAAGCGTAACTATATGAAATATAATGAAATACTATAGTACATAAGTGTGACTATATGAAATATAATCAAATACTATAGTACATAAGTCTAAGTATACTAGATTTCATGAAATACTATAGTACATAAGTGTGACTATATGAAGGATAATGAAATACTATAGTATAAAAGTGTAACTATATGAAATATAATAAAATACTATAGTTTATAAGTCTAAGTATACTAGATTTCATGAAATACTATAGTACATAAGCGTAACTATATGAAATACAATGAAATACTATAGTACATAAGTGTGACTATATGAAATATAATGAAATACTATAGTATATAAGTGTAACTATATGAAATATAATGAAATAATATAGTTTATAAGTCTAAGTATACTAGATTTCATGAAATACTATAGTACATAAGTGTAACTATATGAAATATAATGAAATACTATAGTATATAAGTGTAACTATATGAAATATAATGAAATACTATAGTTTATAAGTGTAACTATATGAAATTTAATGAAATACTATAGTACATAAGTGTAACTATATGAAATATAATGAAATACTATAGTACATATGTGTAACTATATGAAATTTAATGAAATACTATAGTACATAAGTGTAACTATATAAAATTTAATGAAATACTATAGTATATAAGTCTAAGTATACTAGATTTAATGAAACACTATAATATATAAGTCTAAGTATACTAGATTTAATGAAATACTATAGTACATAAGTGTAACTATATCAAATATAATGAAATACTATAGTACATAAGTGTAACTTTATGAAATTTAATGAAATATTATAGTACATAAGTGTAATTATATAAAATTTAATGAAATACTATAGTTTATAAGTCTAAGTATACTAGATTTCATGAAATACTATAATACATAAGTGTAACTATATGAAATATAATGAAATACTATAGTACATAAGCGTAACTATACTAGATTTAATGGAATACTATAGTACATAAGCGTAACTATATGAAAAATAATGAAATACTATAGTACATAAGTGTAACTATATGAAATTTAATGAAATACTACAGTACATAAGTGTAACTATATGAAATATAATAAAATATTATAATATATAATGTAACTATATGAAATATAAAGAAATACTATAGTATATAAGTCTAAGTATACTAGACTTAATGAAATACTATAGTACATAAGTGTAACTATATGAAATATAATGAAATACTATAGTACATAAGTATAACTATATGAAATTTAATGAAATATTATAGTACATAAGTGTAATTATATAAAATTTAATGAAATACTATAGTTTATATGTCTAAGTATACTAGATTTTATGAAATACTATAGTACATAAGTGTAACTATATGAAATATAATGAAATACTATAGTACATAAGCGTAACTATATGAAATACTATAGTACATAAGTGTGACTATATGAAATATAATGAAATACTATAGTATATAAGTCTAAGTATACTAGATTTAATGAAACACTATAATATATAAGTCTAAGTATACTAGATTTAATGAAATACTATGGTACATAAGTGTAATTATATCAAATATAATGAAATACTATAGTACATAAGTGTAACTATATGAAATTTAATAAAATACTATAGTACATAAGTGTAACTATATGAAATTTAATGAAATACAATAGTATATAAGTCTAAGTATATACTAGATTTAATGAAATACAATAGTTTGACCTAAAATTTATACAAAATTATAGTAGAAAAATGCAAAAAAAAACCAAAAAAATTCACTATAATGCGTTATATGCCGGACACCAAATTGTAAAAAAAATGGGTAGAAAGGCTTTGTTTTTTGGGCTTTTGGAGGGGCAAACGATGTCCGTTTTGGACGAATTTTATATGTACGGACTCGTATTGAAATTCTCTACATGATTATGGGGCAATTTTTTTTTTTTTTTTTTTTTTTTTGTATGTGCGTTAAGCCTTAACGCACAGCTACAATGCCATACGTTAAGGCTTAACGCACAGCTACAGTGCCATTCTGGATATTTTTTCCACTTTTATTCCAATTTTGTCCCTTGTACGTTAAGCCTAAACGCACCAGCCTGTACGTTTAGCCTTAACGCACAAAACAGTTTGCATATAGACGGTATTTCGTTTGCATATAGACTGACCCTATACATATAATGTTGAACTTATTTTTATTTTGGGTTCAAGTACAAATAATATTACTCACAGTGAGGAAATTTTACATATGGGGAAATCGAATATGGGACGTCCGCTAAATAGAACGATTATCTTCCGTATGAACGTAACATTAATGTTGAACTTATATATGATTGATACATATTTGACTTAATTTATATGAAATTGACATATGATTACGTGAGCGCTAGATACGCTCAATTTTTTTGATTTTTACACTCAAAACAGTTACGCGTACGCAATGCGGGAGCGATACATTTTATTAAAAAAAATATTTGAAATAATTTATTTTTTTAATATGTCATGCACTATTTTTATATTAAAAAATTTATAATTGTTTATTATTATCAATTTTTTTTAACTTATTAATTTTTTTGTTTTAAATTTTTGTTTTAAATATTCTATATTCAAAATATGAGATTTAGGGTCTTTGGCACACCGAAAACAAGAAAAGACATGTTATGGACGCTCTATGGGTTTCAAGATTAAGAGTATGAAAATAATAAGTTAAGTATAGTGTAATTTTGACTTCATTATT
Source organism: Rheum nobile (assembly GCA_027886185.1). Taxonomy (NCBI): domain Eukaryota; kingdom Viridiplantae; phylum Streptophyta; class Magnoliopsida; order Caryophyllales; family Polygonaceae; genus Rheum; species Rheum nobile. The sequence goes on along the minus strand of WOAB01000506.1, from coordinate 5,683,973 downwards.
GTATTATTCGAATGTATCAACTCCGTATGTGCTACAAGCACGATAGGGTATGAAAATAATATGGTTGTGAAAGTCCTAAATCTGAAACCTTACTTATCCTAAGGTTTTTAGGGTATGGGATTTAAGGTATCCCGGAACCCTGAAACAAGATGAAAATTGGCATCAAATCTCTATGTGCTACAAGCATGATAGGGTATGAAAATAAAATCGGTTTGAAAACCTTAAATCTGAAGAGTCACGCCCTCATAGAGCGTCCATAACTTGTCTTGTCTTATTTTCGGAGTCTTAAATACCGTAAATCTCATATCTTGAATATATAAATTTAAAAAAAAAAAAAATTATATAAAAATAATAATAATATTTTTAAATATTTTTAAATATTTAATTTTTTTTTAATATTAAAATAATCACGCCCACGCATTACGGAGGCGTGACTTTTTTATTTTATTTTTTATTTTTTATATTAAAAGAGTCACGCCCTCACATTGCGAGGGCGTGAGTCTAGAGTCTCGTTGAGCACTAGTTGAACTTATTTAGTAAAAAAAAAGTGAACGTAACTAACACCTCCCTATGATTATATCATTTATATGAAATTGCCATATGATTACATCATAAACTAAGCGAGAAAACTTATGATGAAAAAAATAAGATATCTCCGACTTTGCTGTAGACTGTAGTTTAAGCAATATTTGGGGAACCCTTGAGATACATACAAAAGAAAACTAAACATTGAGGCAAAATTCCTACCAAGATAATATCCCATTATTTATAATAGTCCCAAAATAGAATATTGTGGGGAGAATAGTCTCAACCCAAATCCATCGTATTGTCATTTCTATTCGAATTTGAAGTTACCTAACTTACACTTGACCTAATTTTAGTGACCCTAGGACTAAAAACCTACCACCAATATCGATTCAAGAAGATTTCTACTTCAAATCCACATGGTTTATGGTGGAGATGGATTAAGGTATTGGTATCAGTGTTTGCACATATCAAAAGAGAAGCGACAAATTCAAGGGTAGTGAACTAGTGAATTGGTTGAAGTTAAGGTCTCTGATCAAACAAATACCCTAAATGTCTCTAAATGTAATTTTAATATGTTTTAAAATCTCATTTCTCATTCAAAACATGCAAATTTTATCAACCACTAAAAATACCTTATAGCTTATTTTAGGCAGAATTTCAGTAAACCACTCCTTAAATAGGGCACTTTGCCCACAACCACCCCTTATACACGAAATTACTTACAACCACCCATTAAACACATTCCGTTAGCAACGAGCCACCCATTTACTATTCCGTCCATTTTCTATCGTTATCTCATGCGAAATTACAAATATGCCCATCATTTTAATTTTTCCCAAATAGTTTTTTATTTTAATAACAAAATATATTATAATATTTAATATATAAAATAAAAACACATTTGTAATGGCCCAACGTAAAAAATTTCGGGTCGAACGGGTCGGGTCACTTTTAACCCAATACTTTTTGGGTCGGGTCTCGACCCAGAAAACGCGGATCGGGTCGGTTTTGCAGGTCAGGTAAAATATTGATAGCTTTAAATCGGACCAAACCAATTTTAATATTTTGAATGGTTAGGTACAGGTTCGGGTCGACCCAGCGGGTCGAGAGCGTCATTTCAAAATTTTATAAAATAATTATTAAAATAATATTTTATTTAAAACAAAAAAATAAATAACAAAGATTATTATATAATATTTTAATAACAAAATATATTATAATATTTAATATATAAAATAAAAACACATTTGTAATGACCCAACGCGTCGACCCAACGGGTCACCCAACCCAGAAAATTTTGGGTTGAACGGGTCGGGTCACTTTTGACCAAATATATTATAATATTTAATATATAAAATAAAAACACATTTTTTTATTAAAATATTATATAATAATCTTTGTTATTTATTTTTTGTTTTAATTAAAATATTATTTTAATAATTATTTTATAAAATTTTGAAATGGCGCTCTCGACCCGCTGGGTCGACCCGAACCTGTACCTAACCATTCAAAATATTAAAACCGGTTTGGTCCGATTTAGAGCTATCAATATTTTACTTGACCTGCAAAACCGACCCGATCCGCGTTTTCTGGGTCGAGACCCGACCCAAAAAGTATTGGGTTTAAAGTGACCCGACCTGTTCGACCCAAAATTTTTTAGATTGGGTCATTACAAATGTGTTTTTATTTTATATATTAAATATTATAATATATTTTGTTATTAAAATAAAAAACAATTGGAAAAAAATTAAAATGAGGGGCATATTTGTAATTTCGCATGAGATAACGGTAGAAAATGGACGAAACAATAAATGGGTGGCTCGTTGCTAACGGAATGTGTTTAATGGGTGATTCTAAGTAATTTCGTATATAAGGGATGATTGTGAATAAAGTGCCCTATTTAAGGGGTGATTTACTGAAATTCTGACCTTATTTTATATGACATTTTATCATTGGCGCAAAACACCCAATAATAAAACATAAATTGTATAATATGAGCGAGTTCGACGATGGAGGTGCAAAACCTGTCATCTGGGCCACGTTGTAAATTGTATTCACTAGTTTTCTCACTCAATCACATCTCGTATATAACATTTTCCCTATTAATTCCTAGAATAATAGAAAATGATTATATGTAAAAGGCGTTTATACAAGAATGTGAGAACATAAATATTCAGTATAATTTTTTGTGAACACAATAAAAAAATCAATACGATTATATTATATAGAAAAACGCATAAATAAATGTTATACGAGGTGTATATATTTTGTATAGAAAAACGGACAAACCAATTTATTATAAAATGCATATTTATAAATTTTATACTATATTTATATAAATATTATATTGCTATTATGTACATATCCATTCACATGTGAATAAATTTAATACTAGTTGAGACCGGAAACAAATCACCTTTTCAGTAAAAAGTACGAAGCGATCTCGACCGTCAGATTAGCTTTATCGTATAGCTATAATGTAATGCGGTATTTTTAATGAACCATGGGTATTTTTGCCAATTTGTATTCTAAAATCATTCTCTCCCAAAACACACTTTTATTCTCTTTTCTACACGCTACAACTTGATTTTTGTTTGTTTCTTCCATGGCTATAGTATTTTTTCAAGTTCATCAAGACAATAGACTCATCCTTATTTGGTTGTTCTTGTGGTTTCTTCTACATTTGAAATCAAGTTATTTCCCTAAATTTTGTTTTGTGGAAATCGTTCTAGTTGCTAATTGTATTGGTGATTCTTCCATAGTCAAAAGGGAATTCTTGGTCCTTCCTTTTGTTCTACTGAATTCGCCCTCATCTTCATCCTTGCTTTCATTATGTTCAATTTGCCCTCATCTCCTTACTCTTTGCTTTCGTTCTATTCAATTCTTTTCTTTCGAGTGATTATTCTTGAGACCACAATGTGTTCGATGAAATGTTTGAACAAGATATAGTGAGTTGAACATGAATGAATGTCCTATAGGATGTATAAATCAGTTTGTTTCCACATTTTTTTTGACAATTGACAAGTAGAACATGAGAAAGTCAAGATAACGAGAAAAAAATGAAAGAAAACACAACGACCTAATATGAACATTGATGCGATTATATATGAACCTTGAAACATAAATTATGAACCCCTAGTTTATTTTTATAGTGCACGAAGTATGGAAGAAAATATAAAGTTTTTAGAAAAATAAATATGAATCTTAGATAACTATATATGAACATTGACGCATTAGATGTAATACCCCTCATTTTAGTAAGGAGTATTTTTGGTAATTTTCCAAACACTCGTACTGTAGTCGGATTATTTTCAGAGAAGTTCAGACATTCTGTAAAATGCTTGATCTCTGTAATAATTCCCTGAGTGGAATAAAATACATTCGATGTATTTTTGGGGTTTAGAATATTTGTTCGGATACGAATATATTTAATCCGGGGTTAAGACCCATACCCATAATTCTTCCCGGACGAAAGAGGGTGAAAGAGACAGGATTTGGCCTCCACCGCGCCCGCGGTCATACCCACCGCACCCGCGGTCATAATTGGCCTTCACCGCACACCGCGGTGAGACCCACCGCACCCGCGCCGTCATCATTACTTTTCTGCTTCGCCGAACTTTGACCGTCGTGCGCCTGAGCTACTTCGCCCCTGTCGGAGCTGAGGCGGTGGGGGAGCTGGTTGCTTGAGCTCCTTGCTTGGCTTATAAAAGGAGGGGACTTGGAGGAGGAAGCATCCCAATCTCTCTCTCTCTCTCTCAAATCTCTCTCTCGTTCCATTGTCGCCGGATTTGCAAGCTTTCGCCGGAGCTACCATAGGAGGAGGAGGTACTCTCAAGGTGGTGTTTGGTGACCCAAGGAGTTTGGAAGTCGAAGCCCATCCAGACCGAACCCCGTCGTGTCGATTCCGGTGAGTTTCTTCTCCGTTGTGTCACCGCTGTAGCTCGACCGCACCCGCGGCAGAGCCGCCGCACCCGCGGTGTGCCTGGGCACTCGTGGTTGTGGCTTGGGCTTTGTGATCTCAATTAGGATTTCCGTTCTTTCGATTTCGTTCGTCTTTCCTTAGATTCGTATATTTTATTACCGAATCTAACTTAGGGTTTCGTTATGGGTCGTTCCGTAGGGATCTGAAATCCGAGTTTTGTCCTCGTTCCGGACCCGGAAACCCGTTGTCTTTGAGCTTCGTTGAGCTTCGTCTAATCTAAGGCAAGTGACGGTTCACTCTTGCTTATCATTCCATATTTCTATTAATTATCAATTGTTTAATTGTTAATTAAATTGGGATGAATTACTGGTTTCGTTGGAAACAGTTTTCTTAAAATGATAAGATTAAAATGAATATTATGATAGGTTGTATATATTGCTAGAAACAACGCTATTATATCTGTTATTACCGTGATGGTATTGTTGTGGATTTTTATGCGAACTTGAAATATAGTTAGCAGTGGATTTTATGTGCACTTGAGATATAGTTAGCACGGGTATTCGTAGGAGCGTTGCTTACCTTGAGAGGTAGCCGTTTCTTTATAACCCGGTGGATAGGATGTTCAAGCCCTAATACCGTTTCTCTAGTCATGACTATCCCCTATCTGAGTATAGGGGAGGTGCGCTTAGCCGGCGTCAAACCTTTAAGGATTTGTTCCCGACTATATATTTCTATATCCTGAGGGATGAGATGATTATGATAAAAGCTTATAACGTGAATATACGTTTTGGAATTAAATAAGATAAGTGTCGTTATGCACATAATTAATGAACCTTAGGGCGAGAAGTACAACTTGGAAACTCGTCCGGGACTTCGATTAGAGTAAGTCCACCTTCCAAATCTGAATTCGCATTGTGCGGTGAGGTTGGTCGTGGACCCAAATAGTCAAGTCAGTTTTAAAACGCTTGTGTGAATTATAATGTTCCCAAACATTGTCATACTTTCTGATAAGACTCAATTCGTTGGAGTCTTCTCTTCATATGTGTCCTTAAGACTCAATCTTTCAGAGTCTTCTCTTGATCATACCTTTTCGTATTTTTCAGTAGGAGTATGGTGGTTGACTATCGTCATTGACTTTTATTCGAGAAACGATGAGTCTAACCTAATACGACTACTTAGAACCTTTATGTTTTACCCTTGCATAGTCTTTCATTAGACTAACCAACCGGTTATATTCCCTTGCATGGTTGGCTGGTGTCATCCGTCTCATACGACACATCAGATAAACGTCCGTTCCATGAAGGCTAGAAACGACGATGGAGGCAAATGGAATTTTGAAGAGTTTTTATCAAGGTTAAGATCATAGGCGTGTGATCGCTAGATCAAGACTTTTGTATCATTTATTTTAAAAAAGACTTCCGCTGTAATATATTTTGGTTGTATTTGGATTATGGATGTAATTCCGAAACTTTGATTTAATCCAATACTATGACATTTCGTATTATAAATGTTGTTTTATGATTTGTATAAACTGGTTAAGCCTTGGGTGGCTTCGGATGTGGAATTTGAGGTCACTGGCGGTGATACCTTTCAAGGATATATTTGGGGGTGTTACAGATCTGGTATCAGAGCCGAAAAAATTTTCGGGTAGGGATTTCAAAAACTTTTACAAACTGTTTACTCGCTTTGGACTGGAAAATGTTTTCAAAGGATTGGAATTTCCAAATAAAATTTTCTTGACTAAAACGTGTCTGTTGTTCAAGTCGTGCCTTCTTTAGTCTGATATGGAAGCAAATTTCTATATTTAGAAAGACTAAACTCTCTTCTCGTCACCCACAGATTATGGGTGCATGTTTTTCTCGTCAGAGGGACTCGGAAGAAGTCGAGGTGGCTCTGCCATCTCCAATGAGGCTTGAGTCTCCAGTTCCCATGCGATGCTTTGATATCGGAGAATCTAGTAGTCCACCCGAGGAGGTGAAGACCGTACTCCCTGAGTCGGTAGTGCTAGTGTCCAATAAAACCGAGGTTCCTGTGGTAGAGCCCGAAGAGGAGCCAAGGGAGGACACTGAGGATGAGGGTTATCCATCAGAGTACGCAAGAGGGTACTACGACGATGACTTTATGATCGAGTCGATTCCCGAGGAAGAGGATCCTGAAGAAGATCCAGAGGAGGATCCAGAGGAGGACCCCGAAGAGGACCTCGAGGATCAGGGCCACGAGTCTGATGGCTTAGAGCGCCTATTGGTGGGCAGCGAGGACCCGGGGATGAAGTTTATCTATCCAAGTCCGGAGTTGCCGCCTGAGCGAGAGTACTCGCCATTAAAGCCATCCAGACAATCCGGAGTTGATTGCCTGAATAATTGCTGTGTTAGACTGTTTAGTTAACACGAGTACGCGTGTTAACTAAACAGTCTAACACACCAATTATTCACATTAAAGCCATCCAGGCAATCAACTTAAACATAGAGATAATAGAAACGGCTAATCCTTACTTGGATTAGTTTTCCTATTAACCCACATGCTATTCTAGCATTAAGATTAAATTCACAACAATACCATCACGGTAATTATCACATATAATAGCGTTGTTCTAACAGATATACAACCTATCATAACATTACTTTAATCACGTTTATTTATGAAATTAGTTCCCAAGCAAAACAACAGTTCACTCCAATTTAATTAACAATTAAATAATTGATAATTAATGAAACATGGAATGATTAAGCAAGAGCGAACCGCCACTTGCCTTAATCCGCAGATCTGGAACAAAGCAGAGACAACGGGATTCCGGGCTCGACACAGGTATAGCTCCGACAGCACAACGACCTTCGAGTCGACCCATAAGGAGACCCTAAGTTAGATTCGACATAAACTAGTATGAATCTAAGGAAAGACGAAAGAAACCGAAAGAAATGACGCCACAACGACGACCACCAAGACCAAGCCAACAAAGGGGCTTCTGGCCACTGGCGGCGGTCGTCGTGTTCATCACGGCGGGCGCCGCCACGAACACGGCGGTCGCCGTGAAGAACGGCGAGAAAACTCACCAACACACACACGAGGGTCACTCCTTTGGCCTGGCTTTGGGTTCAGACCTCCACTAAGCTTCCAAAGGGACCTCTAGGCTACTGGAAAACACACCAAACGACACCGGCGAAAGCTCCAGAATCCGGCGAGGCAAGAACTCCGACGAGGCACAATTTCGGGAGAGCTTGGGCTGTGGAATGAGCTCCAATCCGACCTCCAAGCCTCTCCTTAAATAGCCAAGCAAAGGAGACACCATGATGGCCCTAGGACGAGACGTGGCGGGGCTAGTTCGGCGTCGTCAGACGCTCGCCGGCGACCATCGGGTAAAGACCTCCGGACAACGACGGCGGGCACCGTCATAAATGCGGCGGGCGCCGCCATAGGCCTGGCGTCCCCAGCTAGGAGAAGACCCAGCCTGCTCCTCGAGCCTTGCGACGGCGGGCGCCGCCACTGTACGGCGGGCGCCGCCCTTGGCTTTGCCGCCTCCTCAGCTCTTAGATGTAAACGATATTAACCTGAAATAAAAATTATCGTACACGAACGAGTATTAAAATCCAAATTACATCGTCTGTATTTTATTTCACTGAGAAAAATATTACAGATACAAAGCACATTACAGAATGCCTCCAACTTTCTGAATTAAATCCGACGTACTAAACGGGTGTTCGAGAAAATTCCAAAAATTCCAAAAATAATCCTTATAGAATTACGGGGTATCACACAAGGACTGTGACAGTGTCATCTGGGGGGCAGTATGTATGCAAGTTCAAGGGTCGGAATGACGTTGATAACGGCAGGCTTATCAATGCGATGATTGCGTTTAAGCTACTTCGACAAGGATGTGTCGGGTACCTATGCTATCTGGACAAGCCCAAGAAAGATGAGCCATCAGTTCTTGATATTCCGGTCGTTTGTGAGTTTCCGGATGTCTTTCCGGAGGAGATTCCTGGTTTACCCCCGTATCGTGACGTAGAATTTACCATTGTTCTCGAGCCTGGTACCGCGCCGATCTCTAAGGCACCGTACCGGATGGCTCCTCCTGAGATGCAAGAGTTGAAGAAGCAACTCGAGGATCTTCTTGAGAAAGGATATATAAGACCGAGCGCATCACCTTGGGGAGCTCCGGTTTTGTTCGTCAAGAAGAAGGATGGATCGTTTCGACTTTGTATCGACTATCGAGAGTTGAATAAAGTCACGATCAAGAACAAGTATCCATTGCCGAGGATTGATGATCTGTTGGATCAACTGCAGGGAGCAAAGGTCTTTTCCAAAATCGATCTGAGGTCTGGTTATCATCAGTTCAGGATTCGTGAGGAAGATATTCCGAGGACTGCGTTCCGAACGAGATATGGTCACTACGAGTTTGTAGTCATGCCATTTGGACTTACTAATGCTCCAACAGTCTTCATGGATCTAATGCATCGATGTTTCCACCAATACTTGGATAAGTTCGTAATGGTCTTCATCGACGATATTCTGATCTATTCCCCGAGTGAGGAGGTTCACGAAGAATATCTTCGAATTACTTTGTCAATCCTTAGACAGAATCAGATGTACGCAAAGTTGTCTAAGTGTGACTTTTGGATAAAAGAAGTGGCTTTCTTAGGCCACGTGATTAATGAGAATGGGGTTATGGTTGATCCCCAGAAGATTGAAGCGGTAGCCAATTGGAAGCGGCCTCAGAATGTGAAGGAGGTGCGTAGTTTTCTAGGACTCGCTGGATATTACAGACGGTTTGTGGAGGGATTTTCTAAGATCGCTCTACCCATGACCGGTCTGCTCCGCAAAGTCCATAAGAAGTTTGTCTGGGATGACAAGTGCGAGGCCAGTTTTCAGAAGTTGAAGCAGTGTTTGACCTCTGCACCAGTGTTAGCACTACCGGAAGGAAATGATGGTTATGTGGTCTATAGTGATGCTTCGAAGAGTGGTTTGGGATGTGTGTTGATGCAAAGAGGCAAGGTTATTGCATACGCATCTAGACAATTGAAAACCTATGAAGCAAACTATCCGACGCATGATCTAGAACTAGCAGTTGTAGTATTTGCGCTAAAGATTTGGAGACACTATCTCTATGGTGTAAGATGCCAAGTCTTCACCGATCATAAGAGTCTCAAGTACGTGTTCACTCAGAAGGACCTGAATATGAGACAATGTCACTGGTTAGAGCTACTCAAAGACTACGACATCGAATTGTTGTATCATCCGGGCAAGGCTAATGTAGTAGTCGATGCATTGAGCCGGAAGACGCCGCACGAGACTATAGTGGCTCTACTTACTGCTCAGACCAAGTTGAACCAAGGGTTGAGCGAGATTGAAGTCTTGTACGATCAGCGTAGAGGATATCTGAGCTTGCTTGAGATTCAGGCCACGCTACTTGATGAAATCAGGGAGAAGCAGGTTGATGATGTAGTCATTGTGAAGCTAAGCAGTGAAGTGATGGCCGGGAAAGCTCTCAGTTTCGTGATTCGGGAAGATGGATCGCTCTGGTTTCAGGACCGGATCTGTGTGTCTGACGTTGATGGTCTTCGCCAGTTGGTGATGAAGAAGGCCCATTCGTTAGCTTATTCTGTACATCCAGGCTCTAGCAAGATGTACAAGGACCTCATAAAGAAATTCTGGTGGCCCAACATGAAGTGGGATGTAGCAGAGTTTGTGGCGAAATGCTTGACTTGTCAGAAGGTCAAGATAGAACACCGCATACCAGGTGGTGAGTTGCTACCTCTTCCAGTGCCAGAATGGAAATGGGAGGATATTGCTATGGATTTCGTCACGGGGCTGCCAAAGACTCAAAGCCAGAAGGATGCTATATGGGTAATCATTGACAGGCTCACGAAGAGTGCTCACTTCGTGGCTATCAAGTCAACATGGGGAACCCAGAAGCTATCAGAAGTGTTTTTACACGAGATTGTCCGTTTGCATGGTACTCCAAAGACCATTGTATCGGATCGAGATGGCTGATTCATGTCAAGATTTTGGAAAGAATTACACAAGGCCATGGGAACCGAGTTGAGATTCAGTACTGCGTTTCATCCTCAGACGGATGGGCAGTCTGAGAGGACCATCCAGACCTTGGAATATATGCTAAGAGCTTGTACACTCGATCGTCCGACTAGCTGGGAGAACAGCATGAGTCTCATTGAGTTCACGTACAAAAACAGTTGGCATGCTACCATAAAGATGGCTCCATTCGAGGCTTTGTACGGTCGAAGGTGCAGATCTCCGATTTGTTGGAATGAGAATGTCGACAAGGTTCTGCTCGGACCGGAGCTAGTCGAAAGGACTGCCTCGGACATTGTTTTGATAAGACAAAGGATGTTGACCGCTCAGAGTCGACAAAAGTCTTATGCAGATCTGAAGCCCAGGAATGTCGAGTTTGAGATTGGTGACAAAGTGTTTGTCAGAGTATCATCATCAAAGGGTGTGTTTAGATTTGGTAAGCGTGGGAAGCTTAACCCTCGCTACGTGGGACCATTTGAGATCCTTGATAGAGTGGGGTCTCTAGCGTATCGTCTGGCATTGCCGCCATCGGCGCATCCAGTGTATAACGTGTTCCACGTATCCTTGTTAAGGAAGTACGTGCCAGATGAGTCTCATGTGCTGAGTTATGAAGACATTGAGATTCAGACAAATGGTACCTACGAGGAGATACCGATGCGTATTCTCGAACGCCGTGAGAAGTAGTTACGGAACAAGGTGGTACCATTGGTACGGATTTTGTGGTCCAAGTCAGGAACTGAGGAGGTTACTTGGGAAACCTGGGAGATTGAGGAGGATATGCTTAGATGCTTTCCCGAGCTGTTTTCGGCCTAGTTTCGCGGTCGAAACCTTTTTAAGGGGGTAGTGTTGTAACGCCTCGCTTTATTTTAGGTTATTCGGCCAAATTTCGGGTCAAAACTTCTTTTAAGGGGGAAGTGATGTAATACCCCTCATTTTAGTAAGGAGTATTTTTGGTAATTTTCCAAACACTCGTACTGTAGTCGGATTATTTTCAGAGAAGTTCAGACATTCTGTAAAATGCTTGATCTCTGTAATAATTCCTTGAGTGGAATAAAATACATTCGACGTATTTTTAGGGTTTAGAATATTTGTTCGGATACGAATATATTTAATCCGGGGTTAAGACCCATACCCATAATTCTTCTCGGACGAAAGAGGGTGAAAGAGGCAGGATTTGGCCTCCACCGCGCCCAAGGTCATACCCACCGCACCCGCGGTCAGAATTGGCCTTCACCGCACCCCGCGGTGAGACCCACCGCACCCGCGCCGTCATCATTACTTTTCTGCTTCGCCGAACTTTGATCGTCGTGCGCCTGAGCTGCTTCGCCCCTGTCGGAGCTGAGGCGGTGGGGGAGCTGGTTGCTTGAGCTCCTTGCTTGGCTTATAAAAGGAGGGGACTTGGAGGAGAAGCATTCCAATCTCTCTCTCTCAAATCTCTCTCTCGTTCCATTGTCTTTGGATTTGCAAGCTTTCGCCGGAGTTGTCGTCGGAACTACCATAGGAGGAGTAGGTACTCTCAAGGTGGTGTTTGGTGACCCAAGGAGTTTGGAAGTCGAAGCCCATCCAGACCGAACCCCGTCGTGTCGATTCCGGTGAGTTTCTTCTCCGTTGTGTCACCGTTGTAGCTCGACCGCACCCGCGGCAGAGTCGCCGCACCCGCGGTGTGCCTGGGCACTCGTGGTTGTGGCTTGGGCTTTGTGATCTCAATTAGGATTTCCGTTCTTTCGATTTCGTTCGTCTTTTCTTAGATTCGTATATTTTATTATCGAATCCAACTTAGGGTTTCGTTATGGGTCGTTCCATAGGGATCTGAAATCCGAGTTATGTCCTCGTTCCGGACCCGGAAACCCGTTGTCTTTGAGCTTCGTTGAGCTTCGTCTAATCTAAGGCAAGTGGCGGTTCGCTCTTGCTTATCATTCCATATTTCTATTAATTATCAATTGTTTAATTGTTAATTAAATTGGGATGAATTACTGGTTTCGTTGGAAACAGTTTTCTTAAAATGATAAGATTAAAATGAATATTATGATAGGTTGTATATATTGCTAGAAACAACGCTATTATATATGGTATTACCGTGATGGTATTGTTGTGGATTTTTATGCGAACTTGAAATATAGTTAGCAGTGGATTTTATGTGCACTTGAGATATAGTTAGCACGAGTATTCGTAGGAGCGCTGCTTACCTTGAGAGGTAGCCGTTTCTTTATAACCCGGTGGATAGGATGTTCAAGCCCTAACACCGTTTCTCTAGTCATGACTATCCCCTATCTGAGTATAGGGGAGGTGCGCTTAGCCGGCGTCAAACCTTTAGGGATTTGTTTCCGACTATATATCTCTATATCCTGAGGGATGAGATGATTATGATAAAAGCTTATAACGTGAATATACGTTTTGGAATTAAATAAGATAAGTGTCATTATGCACATAATTAATGAACCTTAGGGCGAGAAGTACAACTTGGAAACTCGTCCGGGACTTCGATTAGAGTAAGTCCACCTTCCAAATCTGAATTCGCATTGTGCGGTGAGGTTGGTCGTGGACCCAAATAGTCAAGTCAGTTTTAAAACGCTTGTGTGAATTATAATGTTCCCAAACATTGTCATACTTTCCGATAAGACTCAATTCGTTGGAGTCTTCTCTTCTTATGTGTCCTTAAGACTCAATCTTTCAGAGTCTTCTCTTGATCATACATTTTCGTATTTTTCAGTAGGAGTATGGTGGTTGACTATCGTCATCGACTTTTATTCGAGAAACGATGAGTCTAACCTAATACGACTACTTAGAACCTTTATGTTTTACCCTTGCATAGTCTTTCATTAGACTAACCAACCGGTTATATTCCCTTGCATGGTTGGCTGGTGTCATCCGTCTCATACGGCACATCAGATAAACGTCCGTTCCATGAAGGCTAGAAACGACGATGGAGGCAAATGGAATTTTGAAGAGTTTTTATCAAGGTTAAGATCCTAGGTGTGTGATCGCTAGATCAAGACTTTTGTGTCATTTATTTTAAAAAAGACTTCCGCTGTAATATATTTTGGTTGTATTTGGATTATGGATGTAATTTCGAAACTTTGATTTAATCCAATACTATGGCATTTCGTATTATAAATGTTGTTTTATGATTTGTATAAACTGGTTAAGCCTTGGGTGACTTCGGATGTGGAATCTGAGGTCACTGGCGGTGATACCTTTCAAGGATATATTTGGGGGTGTTACATTATATATAAACCCCTTACGTTTCTATTGCTCCAAAGTATGATAACAAAAGTAAACTTTAAGGGAATATATATGAACTTGAACATGATATACGTGAACCTAGGACTGAGCATGGGGCAGAAACCGACCCGAACCCGAAAAACACAAAAACCGAAAAACCCAAAAAAACGGGATCGAAGACCGAACCGAAGTCATGCGGTTCGGTTCGGGCCTTGCTCGGTTCGGTTCGGGCTAAAAACCGAACTGGCCCGATTTGTTTATTTACCGGATTTCCTGTTTAAAACTTTAAATTTCATGTTTAAAGTCCAATAAATATAATACCAAAATGATATAGATTAATAGCTAACTGAAGGCTGCAGCGTGATGTTGAGAAGAGAGTCTTGACTCTTGAGACTTCACAATTCACATAAGAATGAGATGGGCCAAGGGCCCAAGAAAATTTTACCAGCCCAAAGTCCAAACACAAGTTGGGTTAAAAAAATGTCATTCGGTTTAACCCGAAAAAAGCCCGAACCGAACCCGAACCGAACCGAAACCCTGATAAAATCAGACCGAAACCCGAACCGAATAATTTGGGTTTGGTTCGGGTTTTTCGAGTCGTGTCGGTTTGGGTTTTCGGTTTAACCGACCCGTGCTCAGTCCTACGTGAACCTAACTTGAACTGAGACTTTTCAAAAGCACAATATGTAGCCTATGAGGGATTGGAACCCACATTTATGTGTACCAACACATTGTTCTACTATTATTTGGGTATGTAACACATGAACCCTTAGTCTTTTATGGTGCACAAAACATGAACATTTTTCAAAAGACTAAGTATGGACCTTAGAAGACTAGATATGAACATTGATGTATAACACATGAACCCTAAGTTTTTTTCTATGATGCATAAATATGAAAATAAACGTGAACATTTTCAAATGACTAAATATGAACCTTAGCGGATTATATACGAACATTCATACTTAAGACATGAACTCGATCATTCGAACAATTTATTTTACCTTCAGATAAACCCTAGAATATTTTGAATCTAGAAAATTCCAAAGTTTGTACAACAAACCAGATTCAATGTACCTATGAACCATAAAAACACTACATCAAATGCTTTTTTTTCAATTTGACAATGAACCCCAAAAGTATCTTTATTCACACAAATTTCAAGTTGTTTCAAACAAATCGAAAAATTCAAACCACTAAAAGAAAACGAAGTAGTAGAAGATGAATTTTTACCTTGGTTGTGTGTCGTTGTATGTCGAGCGGTCCATTAGTCTTCATATTCAAGCTTTAGGTAGAGCTTTAATGGAGATCTCAAAATGGATAGGAGGTAAAAATGAGATTTGTGTTTTGGAAGGGAAAGAAAGAGAGAATGTATGAGGGGTGTAAAAATCGATGTCTTTTTTTGAAAATTAAAAGAAAGGATATTTTTGACCGAATTGTTGAGTTTTGCTAGTATTTATAAAAATGTCATTAAATTTATACAATAGACACGCGTATGTTTGTTTTTCATTTTTTCTAGCTTCTAATCTTATTATATGTCCATTCCGACAATCAAACGAATATGTTAGCTTCGTAGTTTATACCTTAAAACAAAATTGTACCCTAAACTCCCTCAATTTAATACTACATATGCATTATTTTTTAAACGTTCATAAAACATATATAACGGTCATTCAGTTCTCACTCGGATCCTACTCATAATGAATACTGTAAAAAAATTTAAATTTAAACCTTCTCTTTATCCTTTTCTCTGAGAAAAAAAATAAATTCTCCACCTTCGAAAGTCGAGAATCCTCCTCAAGCCTCATCATTTTCCTGAATTCGTCCTTCCCCACAAAAAAAGGAAATCAAATTCCATCTCTTCCTCCTCTACCCACCCCAACAAGAGGTACGCGGAGGTGCAGAACCACCGTGCCGGCGACGCCTATGGCTGAAGTGGCTAACCCCAATAACAACGATTCCGCCCCTACAAAGTTCAGAGGAGTGAGGAAGAGGCCTTCGGGTCGATTCGCCGCTGAGATCAGAGACCCCTTGAAGAAGAACCGTGTTTGGCTCGGCACCTTCGATTCCGCCGAGGACGCCGCCAGAGCCTACGACGCCGCCGCTAGGAACCTCCGTGGTCCCAAGTCCAAGACCAATTTCCCGATCTCCTCGTCCCTCCCGCCGTTTGACCTCGCCAATTACTCTCCCTTCTGCCCTAACCGCGCCGCCGACAATGACACAATCGGAGTCGGCGCTTGTTTTCCCGACGATGTGGACGATCAGAAGGAGTTTTACGATATTCCGAGACCGGCTTCCAGTGGCATGAGCAGCACCGTGGAGTCGTACAGCACGCCAAGGAAGACCGCGGTGAAGCTGCCTAAGCGGACGCTGCCGATTTCGACGCCGGTGGCGCCGGAGGATTGCCGGAGCGATTGCGATTCGTCGTCGTCGGTGGTTGATGGCGATCGCGACGAGGTGGAGAATATGGCTTCATCGTCGTTCAGGAAAGCCTTGCCCTTCGATCTAAATCTTCCTCCAATCGAAGACATGGATCTCAGCGCCGATGATTACCTGGCCACCGCTTTGAGGCTCTGATCAGCGGCGATTGGCTCAAAATAACCGATGAAGATCAGATCATAATTGTTCGTGTTCTTGTTGTTGTTGGAAGAGAAGTTCAATTAGGGTTTCTTCCCCCCTTTCTATATTGGTCGCAATTATGGAAAAAAAATCTAATGTATGGAAATGTAGATTGTGTGTTGTATCTGTATGATGTTTAAACATATCTACGATGATATTGAACATATCAAGGAAACGAAAAGAGAAAAAGCTACTTCCTTTCTTGTTGTGTTATTGAAGCAAGTGATGTTCAAATGATCAAGCTCATTTGAGCTGGGGTCTGTCATTGCTCTTATGTAGAAAAGATAAACTTCAGAACAGAATACATAAAATAGATCTGTTCTTTGCTGATCTTCTTGTGTTTCCTTGCTTCTTTTTTTAAAATTCATTCTTCCTGATTTTTGGGTGTTTGGGATTTGCTTGCTCTATATACTGTTCCTAATCCGATGTTAATGTGACTCCCTGCGTAATGTGATAACTGATGTGAGTAACAAATGGTGGAAGATGATATCACATCACATTCTGAGAATTTTTCCTGATATTAGTTGATAAGGTTCGTTTGTTGTGCTTGCTGTCAATGGCTTTCTTTTTGTGCTTGAATTTGTTTTCTTGTTAATAAATCTGTGTTGAAGTGCTAATTCTCTCTTTTAACTCAAAACCACCTGTGTGTGCTCTGCTCTAATCCTAATAGAAGATGATGTCTATGTGGCTATAGACCACTTCTGATGCTGATCAGAGTTGTTTTTGGTGCTGAAATGTAATTGTCTTTATGTAACTATGCTCATTAATTCATTGAGTTCATGGGGTTTCATGAGATAAACCTGAGTTGAAGTTGGTCTGTTTATTGCTCTTTGAACCTTCATGTAGGGTTGGAAATTGTTTTTTTTTTTTATGTGATACCTGTTTCCATGTGTCCTTTGCACCAAATAAGCTATTATGAGTGCAGCATAGCAAGCATCTAGTTGATATTTTTTGTATGTATCAAGAGTTTCATATATTTGGTGCAAGCTTTTTAGGAATGTAGAGGTATTTGAGCTGGAGTTGACAACTATCACTATCTGAATTATTCACAATTAAGCCTTCCTCATTCAAAAGAGAGATTACTATCTCACACCCTCTTTACATTTTTTTGTTACACAACATGGTGAACACTTCTTGAAATGAACTTAAAATTAAAGGGTTAGTGCACCAGGCGAAATGCAACTGCAGGGTGTGACACAGAGCTCAGCTCTCAATCAAACAATGCACCCCAGGCGAGAGCTTGAATCCAGCATAATGTAGATCTGTGTTGAAGTTCCCTGTGTATATAAAGGGCAAGAAGAGATTCTGAGAGATCTGTGTTTGTGAAGGCTACATCACCACTGACTGTGATTGTTGATTTGGCGTAGGCAATCTCGGCATCCTGAAGTGAAAAGCCATGGATGAGGGGCAAAGGAAATCCTTGCCTGAGATGCGTGTTGAGACGTGGCAACAGCACAGTTTCGATAGCCTCTGCAACCAGCGGCTGCACCCAAAAGAGGGATTTCATTAGGTTGCCATAAAATGGAGGAAATTTAAGAATCTTGAGAAGAAAAAACATGACTTGATGATCCAAGAAGCTGTGCTTCCATGGCTAAAAGTTTATTCTTTTGTTTCTCAGCCTAGTTTTAACATTTTCTGTAAGTATTACCTGAACCAGATCCAGTTGAATGTCACCAATTTTGCTCCACTTTAAGGACATGAAGATGTCATCCAAATCAATGCTACCAGTGAGATTATTTCTCGAGATTTTTGCAGACCCGGTAGCGGAAATTACCTGAAAAAGCAAATATCAATATAGGCTAATTAGGTCCCAAGAATAAGGACAAGATAAAATACCAACTTAGAAGGTGAAGGCTTCATTCATCAAACAAGCTAAATTGGACTTAGAAACTCATGCAAAGTGGAGGGCAAATCTATGAATTTTGATTCCATACCACAGACATGCAAACAACTTGTATTTCTTTTCCACCATCCAGAACTCCAAGGCTCACGTCTGAATGAATCATAACGCTGATGTTCTTGTCAGAAATCTCTACAGATGGCGAAGAAGTTACCCATATGTTTAGGTTCATGTCCTCATCAGGAAACTGCTCGTACAGTTGAGGAACAATACTTTTCCAGTTTGAAGTGTTCAGAAGGGACTGATCTGGCAACTTGTCCACAGTCCACCTCATATAATCAGCCTGACTACAGAAAGGATTTGTTAATAAAATACTGAACTGAATTATAATCTGCAATTCTAACTTCTATGAGTTGTAGTTCAGATATCAGATTCTGAAGCAATGTTTGATTTGTGATATCAAACTAAGCTGAAAATGAAATCAAAACTCCATAAATCTCGGTGCTTAAGCTAATCCCTACATAGCTAAGATTGCCACAATTCTATGTTGTCAAGGATTAGTTTTTCACTTTTTTTAGCAGCTAAGAGCAGGCACAAGAAAGAAACATGCTTACATCAAAGTAAACCAAGGAAGCTGAGTTGAAAACATCTTCATGTAACGACATTGCCACCATCTTAGCTGGTCCCTTGCGAAAAACTGATCCTGATCCATGCCAATTCTTGGACATTTTCAGTTTCAGAGGATTACTCCTTGACATAAACAACCCACTGATTCTAATATCTACAGAAGATTCACTAACACTAGGGCCATCCACAATGGTAACATTCAAAGCAGACGTATCATCCACCGGAATTTCTTTGGGAAGAGATTTTAGCCGCGAATCAACCTTCGAAATCCCGTCTTTAATCTTCTTTGAAATAGCATCTTGAACAGCAGATTCAATTTTCTGACTGAAAGCATCCACCAACCTAGAAAACAACTATATCATCACCTTTTCAATTCCATAAAATAACAAGACGTGCACTTAGGATTAGTAATTGAGCCACAAACTACCAATCACCACTCCTTATGTGTCTATAAATCCCACATCAAAGTCTATATAGTCAGCGTTGGATCAAAGTTCCATACCTTACAATTCGCCCATAGCAATCTTTTTCACAAGTATCAACAACAACATCGACTAGTGTACCCCGCACATGCGGGGGGTCTGGGGGGTCAAGATGTACACACCCTTATCCCGAGCAAGTCGGGAGGATGTTTCTGACAGACCCAAGTATCAATGTACAAATTACAAGCGATTGAGAACGGTTTTCTTGAAGAACATACCCTTGATAAAGCCATGATGCTCCACCATCCAATTCTATATCGACATCTTGTATGTCACATCCGGATTCCACCAGAGACAGTCTAAGCTTGCCTTCTTTGTTCTCCAAACTTACAGTTAATCCTACTTCCATCTCTTTGACCTTAGCATGATCAACCATCAATTTCAGTTCATCAAAAACAACCATTTTAAAAAAACAGTCAAAAGAAGTAACCATACAAAATGACATTGTAAGCTAAAATAAGGCGATTCATTAGATACAAATTACTACCTCAACAGATGCTTTTCCTCTATCGGAAACTTCAATCACCCAAGCAGTATAAGAATACGCCCAATTCATGCTCAATTTTGCAGTGGCACCCAAAGCAACGATGGAAACTCCACTCCCATCAGAATTGATATCAGAAGAGTTGACATCAAAATGATAAATCGTTATGTTCGAAAGAACAATACGAACTCTGCCCACCACTGGAATTTTCACATACTTCTCGATCGGTGGAATCTCAAGGGGAGTGAAAGACGAAATCGCCTTGTCGATCAACAAGCCCTTGAGAAAATCGAGACCCTTTTCAGTTATGGAGACGGAAATGAAGCCCTCTTCGTCGGAATTGAATTGGGCAATCGCAGGGGTTCCGCAGAGTGAGAGGAAGATGAGAGGTGTGAAAAGCAGGAGAGAGAAAGATATCGCCATGAAATTCAGAAGAGGAAGAAGAAGCTTTCTCCCAGCTGAGTCTCTGAGGAGTAGATTGACTTTCGCAAATTTAGTGATCGAACGATTCTACGAATTGTCTGTTAATCATTCAAGGTTGCCAATTCAGACGTGTTTGACCCGAAACCTCAATCAGAAGAACACAGCTGAAATTATACACTTCCTCATTTGCTGCTCTGAAATTGGATAGGAAAAGAGTGCACCAACTTTGCTATTCAGAAACTAAACAAATAAGAGAAGAGGGGGGAAAAAACCACTTTAAAGGTTGGGCCGTAGGGACCAGACAAAGGTGGACATAAAAGTGAAAATATAATTCTACACTAGCTTAACAAACGAGCCATCCTCCACCCATACCATAGTATGTGTAAGTTCAACTATCAGAAATTACATCAGGAATCTCAAAACCACTGAACTGAAGAGAAGAAAGAATTGTCAAAAGCAAAGCCCTATTCATTAATCCACCCTCCAGATCTCTGAAGCGACGACGGGGGACGAGGAGCAGGAGCAAACCCCATAGGCGGCCCTCCTCCATAATTGGGTGCTGGCGCTTGATAATTGTACATTCCATTGTGAACATGCCTGGGCAGATCAGGCGGGCCCATGTCGCCCCTCGGTCCATAATTCAACTCATCCAACCTAGGAGCGTACCTATCCATGGCAGACATGGGCGTGTGACCATAAGATGGACGTCCCGGCACAAAATTCGATGGATTCGGAGGCGGTATCATCCTATTGAAGGGTCTTTGACCGAAGTCCTCTCTCATGTAACCATAATCTTGAATATGATCCAAGGGATAGGCTGGATGCCTATGCACACTACTCAAATGATGAGTGTTGTCGATCTCCCTATGGTGCCTTCTTGTAAAGCTGTCCTCCTCGGGGTAGCCTGATGGGCCCGGGCGATACCCAGGGCCCCTGTGCTGATAGGACGGCTCAGAAAAGCTGGGCCCACCAAATGGGTCAATACCTGTGGTCTCCCTGGCTAAGGGTGAATTCCGGTTTACAAGCGATTGATCGGGGCGACTTAGAACCATGTCATTGGCAGGGAAACGATTAGGTTTGCTGTAATAGGGCTTGGATGAAACAGGCCTCTTATGCCTTCGGTAGCCATCTCTTACTGGGCGTGACTCTGCTTTTCCAGTTACAGGGCTATTCTCATGGGGTTGCCTGTTCTTAGGTTTCTTTGTTGATTCAGCACTTGCACTGCCACTGGTACCATGGCTTTCTTCCTTGGCGCTAAATTCTTCCACGACATCTTTAGTACACACCACCACTTCTTCGATTAGTTCCTCGGGTTTCTTCACTCCCACGAGTTCTTGAGGATCATCGTCCTCGGGTTTCTTCACTCCCACGAGTTCTTGAGGATCATCGTCAATATCCATATCAGAAGAAGCTTGGGCACTGGTCTCTATTAATTGAATGGGGGGCATTGTCTCCAAGTTCCTATAAAAAAAGATGAAGGAATAATTACACAATTAATTAAAGAAGCCATTTGTATTACCAATATTAATGTATTCTATCCAACTTAAAATATTAGTTTGCTGAGTTAGCTCCACATGTTTGAAAATTTGTAGACTTCAAACATTAAAAAAAAACACTATTCTTCTCCGATCAGTAGCCAACGCAAGAAGAGGGACTACCTCTACTTATGTGTACCAAGAAATGATACTAAACACCAAATGAGGCACAACCCATCGTTGTTCATACCAGTCCGAACGCAACACACAGCCAACGCGAGCCCAATCAAGGACAAATGCAATTAGAGGCACAAACCAGGCGCTTAAGTTTTGGATTTTTTCCGAGATGCAGTCAATTTATTTTGGGGTTTTTCTAGATTTTTTAGTGTTAATATTATCCGAACCAATTTACACACGAGATTTGAATCAAAACAGGGCAATGTTCGGATGTAAGGTTCCGTCTACAAACAAACGAAGAACCCTAATGCAAAGTACAAATTTAACCATCAAAACAATAGTCGAAGAATCAACGTCAACAAATGAATCAAAGCATGCATAAAATAAGCCATAATTGGATCAAAACAGATCGAATGAGTCACGCACAAGAGGTGCAAGAAAAAGAAGCAGGACTGGTAGTGGGAGGCAATATTTGTGGTAAAAAATGGAGGCAGTGTTGGTGGTTTGGAGAGGGGGGGTGGGGGCGGTTGGACAGGGAGGTGGTGACGCTGGTAGAAGATGGCATCTAATGTGATGCGAGAGAAATGGGGTGACTGGTGAAGACTCAAATCTGGACCACACTTTTTAACACTAAACATATCTTGCAGTCTTTTAGTTTTACATAAAGCACAAGAAAATGTAACGAAAAATGATTCATAAATGTCAATGCATGCGATCCAAACGGACACAACTCAAAAATTCTCATTTTATTAAACTCCTATTCAAGCAATATTCATCCATAAATTTGAAATGCACCTCCTATTCAGATGTCTTTAGCACTAAATACAGCAAAAACGTGATGACTACTCAACTATATTTTTTCAAATATTTGAGATCATGCAATAGTAAGCAATCAATTTAAACGTTTCTCAGCATACCTCTCAACCAAACTTTGCTTTCCAGATATATGGCCATGCTTCTCAGATATCTTTCTGAACTTAGTAGTCCAGTCATTACGGCTCCAAAGATAGAGAACAGGTGCAATGACATTCCAATCTTCAATTTGTTTGTCATTGACATCAATGGAGCCTGGGAGATAAAATGACTGCAACAATAGAAGACATGAAGATCAGAACTATGGAATGACATCATTTGAATAGATAATAAGAATTACCAGTTTATCACAATTAATCAATGAACTATTATTACGAGTTTCGGTTTATCATGTTTGAGGAATTAGTTCTGCAGAGGCATTTGACTGTTGAACCAGCTTTATGCAATTTTTCATATACTATGGTGATTGGTGAAGACCAGTTGTTTGGGAGTATACATAGCTTTGGTGGGAAAAGTCTTTTAAGTAGTGGAGTCCTACTACCTTACGGGAGGCTCCTGGGTCAAAATATGGATGAATGCCTTTTCTCCCCAAAACTTAATAGTGCATGCCTTGAATTGGACGGGCAGATAATATTTTTATGTAAAATCTCAAGAGAAGTTTGTTTGAGTTCAGGGTCTTCGAGAGGTCCAGCAGAATAGCATTGAAAATCTACCAGGACAAACAGCTTTCCTGTGCAGAATATATTTTCCTTTGTAGCATGTCCAATATCCTGTGACTCTACCACACACAGGATGAGTTTCAAATGGATTCACAAGTCTGAATAAAAAAACTGCAAGTGCACCAGTTTGGCCTGCACTTGAATGATTTAGAACAAGAGCATTGTGAACTTCTGAAGATAAACTGTAGTCCATCGAGAAATCAAAGATATATGGCTAAATATTACTTCATTTTGGACTGAGGGATCCTATGCATGATCTTGTATAAATCTAGTGCATAGCTGTTGTTTTGGGTTTTTCTTTGTGTTTATTAGCATTTTTTAGTCTTATAGGATTTTTTCGGATATTTTTTGTTGTGAGATCCACTTTTGTGTCTCTCTATATCAACTTTGTCCAGCCAAGAAATAATTGAAGCTTAGAAAGACTAAAAGAGGCTTATTGTTATATGAATTTTATTTAATTAAAGCTTAAAAAGACTAAAAGAGGCTTAATGTTAAATAAAAATATCATTCAATTTAAGCTTAGAAAGACTAAACGAGGCTTATTGTTATATGAATATCATTCAAACATGTCCAACACCTTACCCGTCCTGAAAGTTTATCGACATCCTCCCAGACCAGATCATAAGGTGGCTTTTTCTTATCCAATCTACAAAGAAGCATTAAGAAGATATATAAAACAGCTCTCATGAAAACGACATTATGCCTGTAAAGAAAGTGAAAGACGGACTCAAAACATGTCCGACCTTTGAGTTACTGAGGGAACAATGAGAACAATAAGCTTGGGCTTAAACTCAAGAGCCTTGTCAATGAACTTGTTTGCCAGTGATGCATTAACTCCAAAGGGAGGGTTCAGTCCCATTACCTGAGAAATGACCATAAACAGAAGATCGTCAGCAGTTTAAGTATAAAAGACAGAAAAGCATGAGATATGGATGAATGAAAATAAGTACCCACCAGCTTTGATCCACTAGGCAACTCACTTGGTAGGACAGTCATCCAATCCCTCCGCTCAAAGCAAAAATCATTCTGTATAAAAGAAAGCAATGAGAACCAAATATATTCAAAAAATTAATCCAACTGCACACACATACAACTCCACTTAAAAAAAAAACATGTAAGGAATTAACTCCCACAGGGAAAAAAAACAAGTGGAAAGGGGAAACAGAAGATTACAGGGAATAGTATAACAGGGAATCTATTAGGGTTTAATCTATTAGTAACGAAAAGAGTAGGGTTTAATCTATTTTAGTAACGTAACAAGGATAATTTAACCACCCCCTAAAAAGTGTTATTTTCAAAACCCACATTTTTCTACATGTTTTTTTATTGTTATCCATTTAACAACCTAATTCTAAATTAAAGCAAGTAAATTGCCACCCATGACCACTTCTCAATCAATAAGTCTGTTAAAAAAACTGATAATAAACAAAAGTACCATGCTAAAATTGGTGACTATGTCAAAGGCTTGGGCGAGTAAGGGGATTTTCATACACTTCTAAGGAACCTATTATCAATGGAAAGATGGCCATGGGTGGCAACTTGTTAAATTTAGCTAAAATAAGGTAGTTAGGTAAGTAAATGGTTTAATTTAAGAAGTGGTTGTTGTAATTACCCATAAAGTCTATTAACAGTCAATCGTAACTCTAAACCTACTAAAAAATGAATGGTCCAACATTCTTTCCAAACTAAACAAGTTACTAGTACTGCAAAAAAATACAAATGGGTGAAGACGATACTTTGTCTGCCAATCTGAGAACACACTACAAAAGCTCATATAAGAACCACTTTTGAGACAGTTTACGAACAGCAAAGAGAGGATGTGTTTCCACATCTATTTTTGTGATGCTTGTTCTCATTTGCGTCTTATAAGAAAGCATTTAGCCTCCTGTAGAGCACCATTGTTTTACTATAGTATAGACATAAATTTTCTTAGATTAACAAACATATAGTTAGAAAACAAAAGAGTACCTTTGGCCGGAACAGATCAAAATTTCGATAAGAACATTTTTTCCCTGCCTGTTCGAGCTTATCTTTCATCAAACAACTGAAGTCATTGGCTCCACAGCAGAAATCAACTACCTGTGAAATGCATCAGTAACCCATCACAATTACAGCAAATAAAACATGCAGTAGAAAATATCGCACAATTTGGCAGGTGGTATCTATAGACAATAACAGAAAATATTGTGAAAATAGAAAAGGATGCAAAAAAAAAAAAAAAAAAAGTGTGCAAGCCTCAACAACCGCATATGACCCTTCAGAAATCACATATTACATTTAACAGAAGGGTTACTTTTGCAAATTCATTGTGACAATGGGTTACTTTGCACATCACTCTATTATATTTTCCCTAGGCAACCTCAGGGTGAAAGAAACAAAATTGCTACAACCATCATCTCCACACTAAACAAGAATGGAAATCAAGCTATAGCACACATTGCTTATGAATCTACGTTGCAACCAAGATGAAGTGAAGTTAGAATGAATGAAGGAGTGAGTATCACTGCGAAGAACTAGGCATGATCAAGCTTGCAACCAGCTAAGGGTAAAAAACAGAATCTAGGCAGCTCCTACGGTCATTGCAAGGTAAAGAATTTGCAAAGAGTTGAACTCTAGTTTTAGGATATTAACATGACATCACAAAGGATACAAACTAGGGCATACTTGGGGAACACGATTCATACAAAAATCCAGATCTATGATATACAAAGAAATGGAAAACATATAATTTCTTACACAAACATATATTAGGGACAGAACATGATTACCAACACGTGAATTTAACTACTTGCACAAAACCGCCTGTCATAAACAAAATTGCATATACATGCAATATCCATATTTTGTTCGTGATACAAACATTGAGGTGCTAGGGATACACATGTACGGCTGATCCGGAAAATGGAGTGGGGACAAGGAATTATGTTATGGGATGTGAGAGTGATTTGTCAGCGTGACAAGGGAGTATAAATAACTAAGTGAAGAATAGACACTTGGTTAGGTGAAAGATTTGAACTTAATTTGTATAGTCTTCCCACTTGCCTTCCATATATTTACTCATTGCCCCAAGCTGAGTGACTTTTTTACGCAACAGAACATCAAATAAACACCCAACAATTCAGGTTGATAAGAAAGAGCTAGTGAATTTAAATTCTTACCGTATCACCATCTTCAACATACCAGTGAATCTTATCAACAATCTGATTCAAAGAAAAAAGGGATGCGAAGAGTGCAAAATCAGTAACTTAAACATGAATGGGTGGAGTTTAAATACATCAAAATGTATAACAGATTCACGACAACCATTGGATAAGTGGAGACATTAATCTGAAAAATAAATAAATAAATAAATAAATAAATAAATAAATAGTGACATATTTTCCACCAACAGCAAGCTAGCCGTTTTATCAGGATCAAGTGAAAAAGATGAAAAACACAAGAAATCAATTAATATATTATTCAATAGCGTACTTCCTCATTAACAGGAAGTCATAAATCATTACTATGTTATTCTAACCCACAGTAAGTCTTAAAAGCATGATAGCTCAAAGGAACTGAACTGTGACTGTTCACAACTCAAATTATAATAAAAACATGCTAGATTGTTAATCATCAGCTATCAGCAGCCAAAGGATTTTCTTAGTTGATAATAAGATGGTAACGCTAATCAGTCTCGCAAGTCTAACCACTACCAGTCATCGTCCGTTAAAAAGGTCAATAGCTAGAAGTTGTTTCAGCCATAAAGACTTCAAAATATTCTGTTAGACATCATGCAATCCATTAGGAAAGTCATAATTTGAATTTCATACTTTGGTTCCTTCATAATTGCTTTGGTCTTTTCAGTTGTGTTGAAGTTGCAGTTAAATAAGGAGCCCATGGTTGTAATGTTAAAACTTCAGTGTTGAATCTAAGGATTTTAAGCAACCTCTTAAAAAACAAATTCTGAACTTCCCGCATTCAAGGTTTACTCTCACTTGGGTTTCACCATGCTTTGTTGACTTTGTCAATTGATGTGCCATTTTGTCAAAGGGTGAGCATAGCTCCAAACTATCATCACTTTTGTAGAATAGGGCAATTATAATTGATGCTCTGAGCACTCAAAATTAATATTTTGCAAAGGGGCACCCTTTAGCAAATAAAAATAGCAATATACATCATAGATTTTTTTTAAACGTACAGATCAAAGATTATGTGGTCTGAACACTTTTTTCTTTGTTTATCATGATACATTTAACCGATAGACATGAAAAACAGGAAAAAAACATACTAATATATTTGTACACTATGGATATAAAAAAGAGATGCTTTGAAAAAAGCATCAAAACTTGTCATTAACAATGCAATATAGCATATCCAAGCATACAACCAGACTTTCTATAGGGCAACTTACCTCCTCAAGCTTGTCCACTTTGGTGAAATGGCGACCAAAAGATGTATACCGCGAACCATGAAGAAATGGTGCTATATAAACTCCGAGTTTGTTCTGCACAAATATCAAATGAAGATGCAGACTTATGAAACACTTGATTTGATTTTCTTCTTAAGTAAAATTCAGTTCTATCCTCAATAAACTATCAAATGCCAATCAGTTACAAAATATTCTAAAATTTGCTTTTGCTGAATTTATACAGAGAAAAAATAAACTATCAAATGCCAATCAGTTACAATAACTCTAATGTTTTACCTAAATAATTACCAGAATTTTATATATATGACCAAAATTGCAACAAAATTACCAATCTACTTTTTCTTCTTCAAGATACAGCCTGTCATTTCTAATATTACCTCAAGATAGAGTATTCTATTCACTTCACCCCTCCCTATCACATGTAATATACAGGTGTACAAAATTCTCAATTCATTGCGTTTATAGGACATCTGAAGCCACCCCTTCATCACCAAAATATTAGATAAAAGCATTTCACAGGTGCTTGAAAAAGGCAATCATTATCTTTACCGCATTAACACATTTACAATATTGTACAATGATTCTCTTAGGTACATATTAATCCTTGTAGACAGACATTCAAAAGCACTTCAACATTTGGATCAAATCTACATAGCAGCCTACAGTAATGTGATATATGACATACGAGGAAAAGAACCTAATTAAAGGATTCATCATTGTAGCAAAGAAAAAGCAGAGTTGAACACCACATTGGCACAGAAAATGTCACCCCACTCCCCAGGTGGACTACTTAATTCAGGGATTAATATCATGGGTCCTGGCAAAACAAGTTAAATATGTCATTAGCAAGTACCTTCCACTTGACAGTCTGTTTCAAACTGTGCGGTGGACAAACAGCTTTTGCTTCCTGAACATTACAGCCAGCATCAAGCTTTTGCGAAGCAAATTGAATGGCCTGCAATCAAATATACCATATCAGAAGAAATGTCACAAGTCATACCATTATGTTGACAGGAGAAGAGATTGCAAAAAAAAGGCTGAATCTTGCCAGCTGCAGGATCTCATTTTTATTTAACTAGTAGTGTACAGGTTATTGATATTTAAGTTCGCTAAAATCCTGGTGATGCCCACTAACCAATTACTCTTCTACTTTGATATTTTCCCTAAATAAGATTGCTGTCACACACTCAAAAACAGATAAAGAAAATAGAAGATTAAAACCAAAATCTTCTATGTCTTAAATCCACTTATAAACTGATTTTTACTCATAAACAAAAAAAAACATTATTAATGCACTGAAAGAAGATATTTACAGATGACTCCAACCATATTAGTACTAAACTCAGCTACAAGAATTGTTCCAATGACTAACTCCAAACCAGAACAATAGACAAATATCCTCCTTGACTTATTAATTGTTTCAAAAGAAAGCTGTCTTCTAAAATTTTCAGGCTATGGCATTGAGAGGAAGAACAGCTTAAGCAAAAGCAGTCTGATCAATACACCACAAACGATTCCACCATTGATAGGCCACAGACAAAAAAAAAAAAATCAGCACTAGCAAGCACGTGGGCCCACAACAATTGATCCACAGTATGACACCTACACCCCTAGAAAAATATTCAAGACTGCAGAACAATACAGAATTATTCTAAACAGATATTGAGAAAGCAAGTTCTCTTCAGAAGACAAACTAAAGCACTATGTACTCTACGAAAGTATAAAAACAGTTTCCCTAATGGTACATAGAACCTATGATCTTTTTCTTTGGTCAATGGAACCTGTATCCTTTATGCATCACATGAATGGTGCACTGACTTGAGGATCTATTAATGCAGTACCTTTACAAGATCTTCCACCCTTCCCTGAGTAAATGAATCCAGCATTGCTTTTTGTGATTGTGCATGAGTAGATAACAATTTATTATACTTCTCATAGATGCTCTCTAAGGTGATTGAAGACTCTGCTTCTTTAATGAGATCCTCAATTCTGTTATGCAAAATATTCAATGTCAAAATTGGATTTTCATTTCCCAGTCTATCAAAATACACTCAGAAAGACATCAATGGGATAGATGTAATACTTGTACCTTTTCTTTGAATCTGCATCTAATTCATCTTCCACGCAGACAGATTGTTCTGGAACTGTCTTAACTGCTTTACCTGATTCACCTTCACTAACAAGCTTGCTTTGATTAGCTGATTCAGATTGCTTGAAGCATTTTTCATATAATTGTTTTCCAAGAGACTCTTTATTTTCTGGATCAAGTGAAGACCCGACTGGTTTCTTCATAAAAGCTTTTTTTTTTACAGGTTGCTTGCTGACATCAGTGCCATCAGCTTTTCTTTTACTTGGTACCAATGATGTTCGAGCATTCTTTTCATTGGTTCGACCCTCTTGCACGAGCTTTGAAGGCTTCCCAATTGACGTATCAGGTCCCACTTGTTTAAGCTTTTTCATCTCAGGTATCAAACTTTTCTTTTCAGAATCCAAATTGTTCTTTTTCATCAATATTGCTGAAGATGGTTTTTGCTTTTGGCATGCCTCACCAGGGAACTTAAGGTGGTTTCTTTTAGGAGTCCCAAGGTCCGCGTCAATCTTGTGTTTTCTGATAGAAAGACAAAAATATCTGTTTAATCTAACATTATTTTGCCAAGTAGTTAATGATAGCATACAAATCTCTAACTCAATGATAAATACACATTTGAAACCAATTAGTACAAACTTACAAACAATATATCAAAATGCGGTTGTTAATGTGCAAAAGATTTTCCCAAGCCCTTTGTTCAATATCCTCTGCATCTTCAAAAGATATCCCCCTGATGAATATAATCCAACACATATATCATTGAAATTATAGAAAAAGGAGTACCACATATCTGTAACAAAGGATTACCTCGGTAGACATTTGCGATGGTATGCTTTTGGGCATCGTCTGCAAACAGCAAACTGCAGCTCACAAACCATATGATTTTCCAATTGTTTGCAGACATAGCAGTTGTGACTAGGACAGGCAAACGGCACTCCAGCAGAAACATCCTTTGCAAGTTCTTCAGCAGCAGCTTCATCAGCTGGATGGAGCAATTTTGCAACACATTGAGGGTGATAAAAATAACCACAAGCAGCTGAAACACATTGAAAAACCTGCAAGTGGCCCACAAAATATGATGACTCAACCTCTAAAACTAAAAGTTTACATGGTATTTAAAAACACTATCTACAGAGAACCAGAAGCCATCCAAAGGAGATGCTAAAACCACGATAGTGCTGAGAATCCATCTTATTGAACAGAGAAACTGCAAATTTCTCCAAATTGCAGTAGCGCAAATTATACCCAAAAAAAATCCACAGTTGTAAGGCAGGATAGCTCATTACAAGGCCCCAAGGCACATGGTGCAATGGAAAAGCATGAACTCCATGAACAAGTGCTCATGGTTCATAACCCGCAATTTACCTACTCCATAGGGGCAAGGTTTGTGGGGTGCCCAACAGTAATTGAGGTTATTGAGCAACATCAAAAACAAATAGGTTTTTTTCTATGTCAAGTCAAACATAAATGCATAGAAGGAACTAAGGAAGTGCATAAGTTGTGTTCTACCAGGGGCTATCACTTTCATGCTTGAAATTGAATTAAATAGCAAAGAATTAGTGCAAACTTAAAGAATTGTCCATAAAGATGCTAGATGAGGGGTTATATACTATAATCCCATAAGAACTCAAAGTGCACCTTTATGAAAAGTTTGTACTTAATAGGGTTCTACTTAATCCAACTTTCTCGTTCCCAAACATTTAGTCCTAATGAATGAAGCACTTTGCAATGGAATTACCATTTCTACTTTGATCCAACTCTCTTGTTCCGAAATAAATCGTTCTAATGAATGAAGCATGAAGTCAGAAAATGACATAATGATGCATTCTGCAATATAAGTACCGGTTCTAGACAGATAAATGACTACTCTTCACACAGTATCTAAAAAGCTTTCCAATAAGTCCAGAGTAATTGAGAAGAAAAACATTAAGTTGGAATGAAATTTATAATTCCTCTGGAAAAACCCAATAATGGATAGGGGGGTATTAATTCCATGACAGCAGAAGCATAATATACAGCTAAAAATGCATCTGTCGTAATTAATAATGAAAATGAGAAGTTTATCCTTATTTTCACATTGTATTGCAGAGTCCCCCGCATCATTATAGCAGCTAGCTTGCTACGTACAGCTCAAAGGTGCCACAATACCCTCTGGGCTAATTACAAATATTAAGGATCTTAAGGTAAGGCAGGATTTCCACCCTTGCTTGGTTCATAAAGTGTACAATACTCAATCTAGAAATTAGGGGAACATAGATTAAACCAGCATGCTATCGTTAAGATTTTTCTTACTTCAAGATATAGCAATGTCCAAAAATTATGCAGGGTAGCCAACAAGAAGTCACGCGTGCTTTTAACCATTAGCCAAAACTAAATAAAGCATACACAAACAAGATCACACCTCAGCAACTCCTGAGGATTTATCAGAAGAGCCTAAGCGCCCACAGGAAAAGCACTGGTGCTGCTTATGCATACAGTTCTTACAAGTGAATGTTGCTTTAGCCTGCAGAATGACGTTAGAAATGGAATCAAATGCCTAGAACAGAAAAGCCGGAATCTGAAAGGAAAAATCAAATTTTCAATGAATATAGTGTACCCGAATTTCCTTCTTAGAATAGCCCAGAGAAGTACAAATTGAAACTCCCTCTAGTCCATCTTCTTCAGCATCTTTCATTGCATCTTCTGGAGTTGTATGGAATGATCTCATGCAAATTCCATCACATCTGTACCAAGTAAGGTAAGAACAACTAGGGTATATTAGAATTTGATCTAACCATCAACTCTTTGGATCATTAATAAACTAAAAAAGATTGTTCAATTAAAAAATGGAGAAAATAATATACAAGATTATAGCAGGTGAGAAATGTAGGTCGTACATAATCATTTATACAATTTATGTTAAATAAGATCTTAATTTTACATCCATAATAGTTTCCTATGTTGATAAACACATCTACTATCCATGGATATATATTTATGAATTGTTTGTTTAATTTAGGATGAATACAAGAGGACAAGCCAATGGTAGAGCCAACTCTTGCAATGAAAACCTCACGTCCCTGCTATCTATATACATAGACTTACCTTTAAAAAAGAAAAAATTTAGGTGTTTCACTATACTACATGAAAAGACTAGAAAAAGTTGTATAGGAGAAATATTTGTTTATTCCATCTTATGTGCATTTGTTCCAAAAGGAGCAGCAAAGTTTTCCCAAGTAATTATGTCACTAGTGTTTCTTCCAGTAGAGCACTAGGTTCCTATGTGTGCTCACAACCTTCACGCATTGAAAAGGGTTCGCATTCAAAGCAGTTACCACCGGTGCAGCATGGTTAAATTACTTGAAATGCTTAATGATTTGCATTGTTTTTTTACTTCTTTATCAATTTTTTTATTTAAAATGTGACCTGTGATGCAATCGTTCTATATTATCAAGAATTATGTAAATTATCTTAAAGCACCAGCAAAAAGGTTAAGTCCAAAATTGTGATACACAACAAGGAAAAGTGCATACGGAATTATGCGACCACCATTATCACAGATGGCACAAACAGAATCAAAGAGCTGGTCCTCATCACTGTCATCATCTGAACCAACATCATCATCTATAATAAACCCTTTCATACTTTGTTGTGGACCATCCTGTCAAATGTGACACACATCTTCAGAAACTTAAGGTTAATCAAGGGAAGCAAGTATAGTTAAAACAAGACAGACAGAGAGAGAGAGAGAGACCTCTTCAACAAACTTCTTTTTCTCAGGCCTATCTTCAAGAAATGTTGCAATAAACTGTATTTTGTAAACAATGTTATGAGATAGGTATAGATGACAATATAAGCTTTGCTAAAATAATACATTTTTTGCATTTCTACACATAGGATGGAACAGATGTGGAGTAAATTTACTAAACTAGAGCTAGAAAAGGATTTCAAGTAAGCAAATCATGTCATGAAACACATGAGATAATATGCATAAAACCTCAACCACTAAAAAGAATGAGGAGCATAATAACCAGAAGTTTATATTTTGAGTGAAAATAATTACAAGAATCATGGCACCTCATGGCCAAGTCATTTTAGCATATACCATATAGTAAATTTACAATAGTGCCAATCACTGAGGAGATCAATTATCATGGAATAAATTCAAAATTTAGTCATGCAATCACCTCTATTGGCACAGGAGATTGAAACAAATGGGTAAAATGGAATAGTTTCAGTAAGCTCAGGGTAGACGGGGAAGGCTCTTAACATGTTCCAAAAACCTTGAGAAGAGAACGATATATTCAAAAGGGAGAAGAGGTTAATCAATCAGGTATGAATAGAGTGGGAAGAAGTGAAGAACACTGCAAAAGAAGGGAATATCCATGCAAGCTAGAGGTAATACTACTTAAGCTAGAAAAAATAGTGCTAATTAAGTTGGGGATAGTGCTATGCAAATAGTAAAAAGTACTAAACACATTGGGCAGTAGTAGTAAGTATAACGGGAACGGAATTCTTCTTTAC
Source organism: Rheum nobile (assembly GCA_027886185.1). NCBI lineage: Eukaryota > Viridiplantae > Streptophyta > Magnoliopsida > Caryophyllales > Polygonaceae > Rheum > Rheum nobile. The sequence goes on along the minus strand of WOAB01000506.1, from coordinate 5,649,615 downwards.
ATGAAAGAAGAACTCTCTAGAGAAATAGTCAACAAAGAACGAAGTAACATTTACAACAATTACCATCATAGTTTAATGAAAGGTGAAACCCATTAAATCAAGAAAATGCTTTTATCTTCACCAAATAGAACAACAAGAACTAGTAAGAAGATAATAGAAGGTACTTAGTTCAAGGGTACCAATGGCCTAAAGAGAAAATCAAATTTATCATTTCCCAGATTCTTGTATTCAGCAAGCTAAAATGAAAGTTACAAAAGGTTAGATATAATCAAGAAATTTGACAAGTACCTTAAATAAATACATAATAGGTCTTTCGCGATAAAAAATCACTCAAGGAAAAGAACAGTACAGTGTTAAAAAATTAACATTCATCTACTCGCAAAAAAAATCTAAAGAAAGAAAGTCCAGAGCATGTATAAAGACTGTGAAGAAGTGTCAGATCCTCACTTCCTCTTCAGTCTTCACACAACAGAAAAATAAAAGCAGATGACTGGTAACAATAAAGTATATCTGTTCCCATTTGCATGCACTATTGCACTTAACTAATCCTTTTTTTTCATTTCTTTGGAGGAGGGAGGGTCAGGGACTCAGGGTTCACCTATATAAAATAACAAGAGAAACTCATAGTATCCTGCTATAAAAATAGAAGATTAGAAGAAACTGACAGGAACATGTACATTCTTAGAGGGCACCAATTACCAATAAGTAATGGGTTAAGAGTCCAGACAGGTATTAGTCAGGCAAACCTTTGATTTGGACAAAGACTGATCCCTCCTAAAAGCCTCCTCGATTAATTTCATGTGATCTATCAGATCATTCACTGACGGCCTGGGTTCAAGGAAGCTACAAGCACCAACCAATCAAATATAAGAACTCAAACAACAATAAACCAAAAATGCTAAGTAATGCACCAAGATATTCAAGAGATAACCTGAATATCTTTGACAACTTATCCCAGAGCAACTTGTTAGACATTTCAGGTGTTTTTTTCATAAGGTGTAGGCAATTCACGGTTATCAATACTGTCCTGACAATGCCCTCAAAGCTTTTCTTTGGCTTTTGAAGTTTGATCCAATGATTGTCTTTCGAAAGAACTGATATCTCTGGATTCATGCGGGAAAGATCAAACTTCCAGGCTGTAACCAGCTTATAAATTTTCTGAAGGCCGTCATCAGTTGTTCCATGGACAAAAACTTGTTTTCTCGTACCACCCAAAATCTCATCTGAGCGCCATTGTAAGGGCAGAGCAGAAAAGGATAGGGGCTCATCATCCTCATCAACAAAATAATAATCCGACACAAATTCTGGCAGATCATCAGCCTCATCATCAGACAAATCCATTCTTGTCCCTGATCTTAAACTTAACTCCCCGAACTATTACAGGTCTGCACAAAAAAGCTGCATCAGGAGCTGTCGATTTTTTACAAGATTGGAGGATAGAGCAGTGTTGTTAAGATCGGGATTTTAACCTTAACTAACTTATATATATTATATTGCTCACACGAAAAGTAAGACCATCAAAAAGGATGGTCTTAGCCATTAACCAGTTCAAGATTGTTTATTTTCAAAACAAACTCACAACCAACTACCTAGAGTATACAAAGATATAATCTCAGCCATAGCGTACAAACAGTACTACTCACACTCAAAAGCCAACTTAGATTGCACATTAAACTCATTCATATTTCGGAGTAAGCAAAGAGTCACCAACCACTAAACAATGCTCCAATTTCAAATTTAAACAATTAAAAGGACAAGGTGAAAAATTGCACTACAATCTCAGCCCTAATTCTAAACCAAAATCAGTATCACAGAAATCCCACCCAATACAACTAGTAGTGGACCTCTTGTTGTCTCGCGCCACCGACAGCCGGCACTAGCAAGTTGCACAAGAGTCTCGACTCTGAACTGCACTCACGCCCTAAAGAAGTAGTTCGCAACAACACCGGGTTCCGACTTCCGATCGCAGCAAAAGATAAAGATAAGATTGCTTAGGGTTGGCCTTCGCTAGTAGTCACCGAGAGAGCATGAAGAAAGGGAATGAGAGGGGGGCAATTTTCGCTCTGAAACCAGTCCTTTCATCTTTCTTCCCTATTTTTTATTTCAGTTTTATTTCTTTGGGTTAGAGAAATTGAGTTGAGAGTTGAATGGGCCATCCCTACCCGAATTTATGCTTCAGATTTATTTATTTTATTTTATTTTTTGATGAGGAAAGAATTAGACGGACCTAGCAGCGGTGCAGGATCCGGCCTAGAGCATCATTGCGGATGGGAATTTTCAGCTCTTGGTTGGAATGTAGGACAAATCTCGAGGGTGAGAAGCTGAGTTTCGCAATGTGGTCAGCAGTACGGTTTATCTCCCGAAAAGTGTGCCTTAAGAGGACTTCCTGGAAAGAACGGAGATCGATAAAAAGATCAGCGATGACCATTTTAATTTCCCACGGGCAAGTCCAGATGCCTAAAACAGAGTTAATAAGGCATGGGTTATCTCCTTCAATTTCAATTTTGTTGAGGTTTAGTGAGATAGCCTTTTGAATACTATTTTTTAACGACATGGTCTTTGTCATGAGGACAGATTGGCACCCATATTTTTGGTTGGACATATGAATAATCTCAGCATGCTCATTTCTGATAATAAAGTATGTCCTTGTTTGTCCATTTGGTAGTTTAAAGTCGTCAAAGTTTATTTTACAAAATCATGAGCGTGGTTTATCCCATTTAATGTTTTTGGTTTTACGTCGTTGAGGTGGGTTAGGTTTTTGGTGTGTAGAATCATTTGTTTCTAGTTTTTTTGTTTTATTCCAATCGAGAATCAGTGTTTTTATGTATAAGGTCAGATCTTGTATTTTAACCGGGTTTGGTGTTTGGAAGATTATTTGGTTTATGTTTATCCAGGTGCCCCACCAGGTAGTTGCAAGGCAAACCCATTCACTTTTAGTCAGTAAAGACTGTAGTTCACAGATTATTTCAATTGGTTTTTTGTTATTAGTATTTAATCTTTTAATGTGATTTTCGATGTATGGACTCTGGTTTTTTTATTTGTTTAAGAGTGTTAGGGCACTTGAATAGGAAGTGGTTTAAGTCTCCATACGGGTTATTGCAAGAATCACACGCAAGGGGGACCGCCACATGTTTTTGGGCTAGTCTAGCTTTAGTGGGTAGTCCGCCATGGCATATTTTCCATAAGAAATTTTTGACTTTCGGGTAGGTATTCAGTTTCCATAACCAAGAAAATTTGTTATTAGTGGGGTTAGTCTGTTTGGTGATGAGTTTGAAGGCGGTTTTAGTAGAAAACCACCCATTCCTATTGGGAGCCCAATAGAGTCAGTCAGGAATATCATTTTGAGGTAAGTGGATATTGGTAATAATATCAACTGCCTCATCATGAAGTAACCTTTTTAGTTCAGTAGAATTCCATTTTTTGTTGGTGATAAAATTGCTAACTTTGGTCTCTGGGTTGATGATGGTATGTGGACGGATGTAATCTTTGAGTTTAAGGTTAGGAGTCCAAGGGTCCTCCCAGAATTTGATAGAGCATCCATCCCCAATGAGCCATTGCAGGCCAGATTTGAATTCATTGCGGAGTTTAAGGAGTTGTCCCCATTGCCAAGAGTGGTTAGTTCTTCTTGTGTAGTTGAGAATATTAGAATTCTTTAGGCATTTTTCATTTATGATTTTAACCCAGATGTTGTTTGGTTCAGCAAATAGTTTCCAAATAAGTTTCATTTGGAGAACTTTATTCATATCTTCTGTTTTCCTAATACCAATTCCTCCATTGGATTTATTCTTACAGATTTTATCCCAACTGATTAAGGGTTTATACGTTTGTTCTTTGTTCCATAAGAACTTCCTATTAACTTTGTCTAGTGTATTGTGTAAGGTTGCTGGTAGCATAAAGCATTGCATAATGTAATTAGGTTTTGCAGCCAGATTTGCTTTAATGAGGGTTACTCTCCTTTCAAGGGAGAGAGAGATACCTTTCCATTTTGATAATTGTGTAGTGATAGTGTAATACCCCTCATTTTTAGTAAGGGTATTTGGGTAATTTCACAAACCCTCGTCATTTATTCGGGACGCGTTTGGCGAAGTTCGGAATTTCCGTAGCGAGTTGGATCTCTGTATTATTCCTAGAGCATTGAAAAATACATTCGACGTATTATCGAGGCTTAGAATATTTGTTTGGGTACAAATATTTAAGATCCGGGGTTTTAAACCCATGCCAAACCTTTTATCGGGTAAACAGACGCGAAAAGGGCAATTCCGCGACCGCGGAAGAATTTCTACGACCGTGGAATAATAGCTCCCAGAGGAGTTGGGCTTTGAATTTTCCGCGACCGCGGCAGAACCCACCGCGACCGCAAAAATGTGCATAGTGCACAGACGGGCATGCGAGCCACGTGCTCGTCGTCGCCGTCGATCTCTTGCTCCACCGTTGATTTGGGCGGGGGAGCTCTTCTCCTTGGGCTATAAATAGAGGAGAGTTTGGGAGAGCTTTGAGCACTCAAATCTGATCTCAGATTACTCTCTTCCTCTTTCGTTTCCATTGTCGTCGGAGTTTGAGCTTTCGCCGGAAAATTTGAAGTTGTTGCCGGAGCTCTCGTTGGAGGTGGTGGTGCTCGTAGGGTGGTTGCAGTGGAGGCGCAAAGGAGGCCGGAAGTGAAGCCGCCGCGAATCGATCCCCAAGGAGTCCCCGCCGGTAAGTTCCTCGTTATTTTGGGTCGTCGGAGTTCATGTCCGTGATCGCGGACATGAACTGCCGCGACCGCGACTGTGACAAGGTCGGCCACGGCTGTGACAAGGCCAGCCGCGGCCGCTGCCTTTGGCACTCGCAGACACTCGTCCTCGATGACCGCGGCAGTGCCCACCGCGATAGCGGATTGCCTGGGCAATCACGATCATGGCTTTGGGCTTGTCGGTCTCGGTCGGGGTTTTCGTCCTTTCGTTTTCGTTCATCCTTTCTTAGATTCGTATATTTTAGTTGTCAAATCTAACCTAGGGTTTCGTTGTGGGGTCGTTGTTCGTAGGAATCTGTAATCCGGCTTCCGTTCCCGTTCCGGACCCCGAAACCCGTCGTCGCTCTATCATTCGTCTAGTCTAAGGCAAGTGACGGTTCACTCTTGCTTATCATTCCATATTTCTATTAATTATCAATTGTTTTAATTGTTAATTAAATGGGATGAATATTGTTTTCGTTGGAAACAATTTTGATAAACGTATTTGATACGATTAAAAGAGATATTATAATAGGTTGTATATACTGCTAGAAACAACGCTATTATAGATATATATATACTGTTGCCATGATGGCGTTGATGTGGATTATTATGTGGTTTTAACTGTTTAGTTAGAACGAGTATTCGTAGGAACGCTATGTACCTTGCGAGGTCTAGTTGTTTCTTTATAACTAGTGCTAGGAGGATTTTTCCGTAGTACTTTCTCTGGTCATGACCTTGCCCTTACTCAGGGTAGGTGCACACAGCTGGTGCCGATTCTCGGGATTTATTCCCTTCAATATCTCTCGCGATGAGATGATATATAAAAGCTTATAACGTGAATGTACGCTTTGTCACTAAAATAAGATAAGTGCCGCTATGCACATAATTAATGAACCTTGGGCGAGAAGTACAACTTGGAACCTCGTATGGACTTCGATTGGAGTAAGTCCTCCTTCCAAATCTGAATTCGCATTACGCGGTGAGGTTGGTCGTGGACCCAAATGGTCAAGTCTTTTTAAACGCTTGTGTGAAATTATTATTATGTTCCCAAACATTTGTCATACTTTCCCGTAAGACTCAATCTTTTGGAGTCTTCTCTTCATACGCTTTCCGATAAGACTCAATCTCTTGGAGTCTTCTCTTTATACGTTCCCGATAAGACTCGATCTTTAGGAGTCTTCTCTTGATCATTCAAACTTTAATCATTCCGTGAAAGTTCCGGGTTATATATCGTTCCTTCGGTTGTTATTCGAGGGACAATGATAGTAAACGGTTACGATCACTAGGACCATTCTGTTTTCACCCTTGCATAGTCTTTCATTAGACTAACCAACCGGGTTTTATTCCTTGCATGGTTGGATGGTGTCATCCGTCCTATACGGCACATCAGTAGTTGGTTCCCGAAGACTCGAAGTAACTGTTGAAGAAGAGACTTGCAGTTGCATATTTAAGTGCCGATATTTCAAAGATCGTTAAGTATTACTTTAAATGTATTTTTATAACCTAGTCATGTATTAAGTTTATTCTTGAAGTCTTCTGCTGTGTAATTTAAAGTCTCCCGCTGTAATTTCACTCTGTTGTAAAAACATATCTCTCTTTTGATGAGAGATCTTTCAATATAAAAGTATTGAGTTTCATTCAAAAATGTCTTTCGTTGTTTAACCTTCCGTTATTTAATTGTGTTTATTTAAGATTAATTGTTCCGATTAAAGCCTTGGGTGACTTTGGACGGTAATGTCTGAGGTCACTGGCGTGTGACACTACCGACAATAAGTCGGGGGGTGTTACAGGTAGCTTGAACAATATCTTTGAAGGTATTCTGGTTAACTTTTCCATTGATAATTGGGCATCCTAGATATTTTTCTAAGGATACAGAGCTAGGGATGTTGAGGATGGACTTGATTAAAGTTTTATAGTATATGGTGTATTGGGTGTCGTCTGAAATGCAGATTTGTGATAGTTGACACATTGCCCTGATATGGAGCAGTAATCTTCAATAATAGATTTGACTTTCTGGCAGGATGTTTGGTTTGCTTTAGAGAAGACGAGGATGTCGTCTGCGAAGGCTAAAAAGGGGATGTTTGATCCCATTCGGTTCATTTTAAACCCTAATTATTTAGCATTGATGTTTGCTTCGTGTTGTAGTTTTCTAGTAAGAACTTCGGCACCAAGGATAAAAGGAAGGGCAATAGGGGGTCTCCCTAACGAAGCCCTCGCTTAGGATAAAAGACATCGGTTGGCCCATTATTAACAAGTACTAAGAATGAGACTGTTTCAATACATTCTTTGATCCAATCAATGAATTTTGGAGAGAAACCGATTTTTTTAAGGACATCTAGAATGAAAACCCATTCTATTTTGTCGTATGCTTTTTCCATATCTAGTTTGATCGTGATCCATCCTTCTTTGCCTTTCTTAGATCGAAATGAGTGAAAGATTTCATGAGCTATCAGGATATTATCTTGAATAGCGCGGTCAACAATGAAAGCGCCTTGTAGATGGTGGATAAGTTTGTTTAGAATTGGTTTTAATCTTTTCGTTAAGATCTTAGAGATGACCTTATAAACTGTTGAGCATAGACTAATTGGTCGATAGTGGTTTGTCGAGTTAGGATTATCACATTTGGGTATTAGGGTAATAAAAGTGTGATTGATCTGTTTGAGGAGTTTGCCAGAATGAGAATAAAATAAGCTTTTGATTGCTTTCGTGACTAGTGGACCCACAATGTGCCAATATTTTTGGTAAAATAGCGCGGACATTCCATCAGGTCCTAGTGATTTATCGCTACCAATGTTGAAGATAGCCCTCTTAACTTCTTCATTGGTAACATTTCTAGTTAAGCTGGTATTATCCTGGTCTGTAACCTCATTTGTTATGTTGCACAACAGGTTTTGGAGATTGTTGTTATTTATTGTTCCTTGTTTGAACCTTTTTTCAAAGTCTGTTCTAATTTCATTTCGGATGTTTTCTAGACCAATAATGATCGTTCCTTCTTTTGTTCTAATTTCTCGAATAATTTTGCGACTTCTTTTCACATTCGCAATTCTATGGAAGTAGTTTGTATTTGAGTCGATTGATTTAATATGTTTAATCTTGGCTCTTTGGCTCCAATATTTTTTGTGAAAGGATAGAAGACAATCTTTTTTGTTAATGAGTCTGTTTTGTTTGTTAATTAAGGTTTGATTTGGGTTGAGTATGATATCTTTTTGAATCTTAGTGAGTTCTGCCTCTGTTTATTTGATTTGGTTAAAGATGTTGACAAATGTGGTTTTGTTCCAATTCTTGGCACTTGATTTTAGAGCAAAAGTTTTTTTAACAAGATTATACATATGTGATCCTTGGTTTTCAATTCTCCAAGCTTGTTTAACCAGATTTTCAAAGTCTCTTCTTGTTGTCCACATTTTTTCAAATTTGAAGGGTTGTGCCTTTAGCGGGTTGGGATTTTCAAGCTCCACTGAGATGGGGCAGTGGTCCGAAGAGGTAAACGCATGGTTTTTAGTGAAAATACCTGGGAACCATTGAAGGATTTGATCTTGGATGAGGACCCGATCTAATTTTTCATATATGTTGTTTATTTCTGTTCTATTCTTTTGCCAGGTGAACTCTCCGCCTTGTGTTGGGATGTTAAGCAGGACGCAGTTATTTCTAAAGTTGTAGAGTCTCTGGAATCTGGAAGGAGAGTTACTGCAACCACCCTTCTTTTTCGAGTGTGATTCAATTTCATTTAGATCACCTATGATGATACATGGCATATGTGTTTGATGAATATAATTTGTAAGGAGATTCCATAATTCATTTTTTTCATTTTCTTTTGGTGGTGCATACGTAAAGATGAGCATCATATAGTAATTTTTGTCAATGATTTTATATTTGACAGCTATGAATCTCTTGTCAATGTGTGCTAGTTCACAAATTTCGTTTTGTAATTGGTAGGATTTCCACATGACGCAGATACCACCCGAGAATCCAATTGGGGGCGAGAAATAGAGAGTATCAAATACAACGTTAAGCCAAAGACATTTTTCTGGTTCTTGGTTAGTTCTTGTTTCAATAAAGGCCATTATTTGTATTTTTTCAATTTTACAAAGAGTGTCAATATCAGTCCAAAGTTTTTTTCGACCGATACCGCGACAATTCCAGAGGCTTATCTTCATAAAAACCTGGGAAGTTGCTTTGCAAGCGAATTTGGTCTTGCCAAAGGTTGGTTTATTTTGTACGAATTTAGGTGTGCATTTTGATACAAGGCTTTGATCATTTTCCCTTTGATTTTTGTATAGGATTTCTGATTCTTTTTCCTTCTATTAGTCTCTGTTTTTATGAAATCACAAGTTAAAGTTTGTAACTTTGTGGTTATGGATAGATTGGTGCAATAGTTGCTATCGGTAATCATGTGACTGCTATTTTACATTTCCCCGGTTTGTAAGTTGTTTTGGAATCGGAATTGGTTTGGTAGTCATATAGATACTTGGCCTTTAAATGCCAAATGCTATTCAATTCAAAGAGAGAATTAGAAACCCATTTAGTAAAGTAGGCATGATATGAATACCATGCAGGGGTTGTATAGTGGAGCCACATAGATTGGTGATTCCATGTTGAGGAGTTTTTATAGTACATATAAAGTTAATTGGTAAACTTTAATGAATTACAAATGTTTGAACATCTCATAGCATGAGTAAGGATGGTAAACTTCTTGTAGTTGTTCCTCTTGCACTGTAAGTGAGGGTGGTTTCTGCAAACCCAAGAGCTTAGTTCCAAGTGTGATGTGTGCTGGTAGAGACTTTTTTCCCAGGAATTAATCTTGGTAGGGTGGGAGTTGTTTTGTTGGTAGGCAAGCTTTGTTGGTCCAGAATCCATAACACCCTGCAAGCCAGTATAACCAATTGAGTCAATGTAATCCTTATGTGTTATAAATTTAGTAAGAGAGATAGTAGGTTGAGCATGGATACTGCTACTAAAAGTTTTGCTAAAGTACTTATCTTGTTGTTTATGCAAGAGGCACCAATGGTCCTAACTAGCACTTGAAGTAGAAATAAGGGTTGTCCCTTCTGAGTGTAAAGAAAACCATAAGAAGGTGGGTACCAGACAGTACTTTTGTTTTGTATTAGGATTGTTAGAACAATAAAGTGGATGAGAGTTAATTAAGTCAGATTGCTCATTGGTAGAGATTTTGTCTGAATTAGAGGTAATAAAACTGATATGCTCATATTGGAATAGAAGGGAGATCATCCAAATAACATAAAGGCTCAACCAGATATCAGTCAGAGATACAAAAGGGTTGACCCATCCAAGGTAAAGGGGGTTGTTCCAAGCCTTACAAAAGTTGACCAGAAAGTAGAAACTAGGCAGTAACTTGATAAGATTACAATGAGAATTTCTCCTCTGGTGGTACACCACAGATTTGATGCTAGTTACAACATAATCTTCACACCAATGAGGGAGTTTGTGGCAAACATTGGCGGCCAAATTGAGAGAAATTCTTACTCTAATCATAAAATGAAATTAGATTCAGAACTTTGGTTTTTTGATCCCCATCAGGATGGAAGTAGCAGTGTCATCTTTCCCTCCTTGGAGTTTCCTTTTGCTGGAGCCTGAGGTTGAAATGGCAGAATTATGCACATTCATAGTGCTTAGCTTGTTGATCATGGATGAGCTGGAATTCTTGGAATTGGCAGAAGTAATTGAGTGATAAGAGTCACCAGAAATGGCATCAGCATCATTCTCATTTTCTGCTTCAGAATTTATCATAGCATTCATATCTTCCTCAGTGAAGGTTTGCTCTTCATTTTCTTCAATCATGTTGTAGTTTTCATCTTCATCAAGGAGGTCATCCTCATCCATGTTGAACTCACCATTGGTGTTCTCACCCGTATTACCAACCCCAGGCTCCAACAGGCCTTCAACATCAAGGGGGGAATCACTAACAATCTTCACATTATCATCATCATTTGGGGTTACAAGGGTTTTTTGGACATGTTCAGACTGGTTGTCAAGAGGATTGATGTTGGCATTGTTTGATGAGCCTTTCTGAAGAGGAGTGGTGGTTTGGGGAGTACTCAGATTGGCTACAGAATTCTAGGAACCAAATGAAGGTGCCAGAAGAGGTGGTGATGCAGGGCTAAAAAATATGATCACCTCTTTCTTTGCATTCCACTCATCTTCCTAGACATGCAATGCAGGTTGGTATTTCTCTTCATTTCGATTTTGAGTGTTTTACTTTTCATGTTCTTTATCACTATTATTAAAACTTCAAACACTAAGATTTATTATCATCTTGTCTTATTCTCGCCTTTTTATATACCTGCAATGTGTTGTTTGCTACAGATTCTCCGCCTTCTCTTAGCTAATGACAACATAAGCATAGTGAAGTATATTTTCAAGCACCAAGCATTTTGAACCGGTACCCTACATTTATCTAGTAGGCTTTTTTGTTTTTCTGGCGTTGTCTATTTATGAGAGTTATTGTTTGTTTAATTTTTTGCTATGAAATGCAGATAAAAGTTCTAATAACTATCAAGGATTTCAATCCTGCCAGTGGTCATGTTGCATGTACTCTGGATATTGTCGACTTTTTGCTTGAGTGTATTGAACTTTCATACAGGCCATATAAAGGACTTGTTGCTCACTTGCTCCTCTTTCTTGAGATCCTAAAGAAGATCTGTTACTTATTCTTGATTTTTAACTTCGTAAATTTATAGGGGCCAGATATAGGAGTGATTTTGTGGGAGAACATTCATAATGCCCATGGTTAGTGGTGACCATTTTTTTTTGTGCAGTTTGCTTTGAGCTTATTTGCTATGTCAAGAAGTCTATGTATTGAAGAAATTGATTCCTATACTTTTTCTAACGAAGTTTCTGCCTCAGATGGCTTGCAGGAACGAGATAGCTTGACTGGGAAGATAGTATTAACACATATAACTTGTTTTTCCATCATTAGTTTAAGCCTTCCTTTTACCTCAGATTTTGTATCTTTATTAGGCAATAGTATCTTTAGCATTATGGGCTGATTTACCTTATGACCGTTGGTATGTATGGTATATATATTGTACTCTCTGCTGATGTATAATCAATTTAATTAATAATACAAAAAATCAATTCTTTGATTCTCCAATTACATGTTCTATATGGTATCAGCTTCTTAGTTTTTTTTTTCCATAGATCCTCTCAAACTGCCTCCATGACGACCGGTAACAACACCGAACCATGGAAAGACTCCAATCATCCTTTCTTCCTCCACCACTCCGACCAGCCATGCGCCGTCTTGGTTTCGCAGCCCTTGGTGGAAGACAATTACACCATTTGGATTGAATCAATGATGATGGCTCTCACCATTAAAAACAAAGCCGGTTTTGTTACCGAATCGCTGCCCAAACCGACCAACAAACCGACAGAGGAGTTGCAATGGCAGCGGTGTGATGTACTCGTCAAAACGTGGCTGCTCGGATCCATGTCCAAAGACATTGCAAAGAGCGTCATCCATTGCAAAAACGCTAGAGACATTTGGCTTGAAATTCATGAGCGCTTCTCTCAAAGTAACATTGTTTCCCTTTTCAATGTCGAGAATCGGATCCAAGAATGTGTGCAAGGCCCGGACTCGGTCAGTACCTACTTCACCAAGCTTAAAGCTTTATGGGATGAGAAGGACAAACTTACAACAATCCGGCCTTGTACCTGTGATGCTGCTCAAGACTTCCATGTTTTTATCAACAACCAAAAATCAATGAAGTTTCTCATGGGACTAGGCTCCGAGTATGATCAAGTTCGGGGTCGCATCATCGGTACCAAACCCCTCCCTGAACCCAACAAAGTATACTCGATGGTCCTCCGTCATGAGCAACAAGCCAAGATCTCCAGCAGCCCAGCGCCATCGGATGCCTCTGCTTTCTCGGTAAAGCGGAACCGGCCTCCTTCCACTGGTGGTGATACAAAATATTGCTCGAAGTGTAACCTGACAAATCACAATACTCCACAATGTCGTGCCCATCTGCAGTGTACATTCTGCAATTTCAAAGGTCATACAGTGGAATATTGCAGGAAAAAGAAGCGCACTTTGGAGCAGAAACCATCGACCTCCAGTGTACACAACACTGCACATCACTCACTTTCTACTGCCATGGCGCCCCCATGCCGCCTGCTGACTATAACCAAGTCATGGACCTCCTCCGGCATATGCGTTTGAACGAACTCACACCACAGCAGCCCTCCGGAGACCATGATTCTACATCTCACGCTTCCGCAAATCAAGTTGGTAATGCCTCTTCTTCTCAATTGTTCTCAGGTAACACTACCACTACATCTATTCATTCATTAAATTCATGGATTTTGGATAGTGGTGCAAGCGATCACATTACCTATCACACTCGTTTTTTAGATTCATATAAATCAACACATAACCGATATGTTTGACTACCCGACGGTAAATCTTATGTTGTTTCTCACATAGGGACTGTGCAGTTTGCTTCGAACTTGCACCTTGTGAATGTTTTATGTGTGCCTGCATTTTCAGTAAATTTAATATCTATTAGCAAATTAGTTTTTGATTGCTTTTATGCCACTATCTTCCTTAAACGTATTGGAATTATTCAGGATCTTATAACGGGGAAGATGATTGGGACTGCTCATGAGCGTGATGGACTTTACTTCCTCAACATTACACCCTCGTCCACCACCTGCAACATTACCGTGTCGGACTCCGTTTGGCACCAACGTGTTGGTCATCCATCGCAACAAGTATCTTCTTCAATTCCTGTTTTTAGCAATAAAAATCCGCATGATAAACCTTGTTTAATTTGCCCTTTGGCGAAACAGACTCGTCACTCTTTTCCTATTCGTACTTCTATTAGTTCCTCTTGCTTTGAACTTGTTCACATGGATATTTGGGGAGGATATCATATACCTTGCTTGTCCGGTGCACGTTATTTTTTAACTATTGTTGATGATTATTCTAAATTTACTTGGATTTATCTTATGAAAAGCAAGGCCGAGGCTCGGCCCCTTATTATTCAATTTGTTAATCTCATCGAAAATCAGTTTTCTAAAATCATTCGCAGCGACAATGGACCCGAATTTAAGTGTTTTGAGTTTTACTCTTCAAAAGGGATTCTCCACCAAACTAGTTGCGTCAATACGCCACAACAAAACGGTGTTGCTGAACGTAAACATCGACACCTATTAAATGTGGCTTGTGCGCTACTTTTTCAATCTCATTTACCAAAATGTTTTTGGGGCGATGCAATCCTCACCGCCACTTACTTGATCAACCGTATGCCAAGTCGGACTTTACAAAACAAAACGCCGTTTGAAAAACTCTTTGGCAAGCCCCCTCTCTACTCTCACTTACGCGTTTTTGGTTGTCGTTGTTTTGCTTCAACTCACCCATATCGCCCGCAAAAGTTCGAACCACGGGCCATTGAATGCATTTTTATTGGTTACCCTCCCGGTACTAAAGGTTACAAACTATATAATTTTCACACAAAGAAAACTCTTATCTCTAGAGATGTTATTTTTCATGAAAATGAATTTCCTTACTATCCCTCCTCAACTTCCTCTTCTAACGATTTTCCTTTACCAAATTTACAATCCAATTCACTTTGTTTTGATGACCCGTCTGGCGACCTGACCCCAATTCTGCACCCACCACCTACTAATGGGCCCGATCTAGCCTCCATTTCTGAGCCCATTAACGAAGCCCAACCCACGCGTGATCCGTCCAACACAACAACTGAAGCCCACGCCAACCCCTCCTCACTTACTCCTTCAAACCCAACACCTATTGCTTTGCTACCTGAGGCCCTTCCACCACCTGTTGCCTTGCTACCTGAGGCCATTTCACCAACACATAATCAATTACCACCTCCTATGCCAAGACGTATATCCCGACCTACCAAACTCTCTAACACCCTCAGAGACTTTCACATAGAAGCCACACTCCCATCTCGTAAGGCACCCCAATCATCTTCCTCGACCAATGTGGCTTCCGGTAAGGCTTTTCCTTTAGCCAATGTTATCTCTTATGACAAACTCTCTTCTCCTTATAAACACTTTGTCTCTAACATCGTGCTTGAGCAAGAACCAAGGTCCTTTTTGCAGGCCAATAGGTACACCCATTGGAAGGATGCCATGGCTAAGGAAATCAAGGCTCTAGAGGACAACAATACATGGAGCCTTGTTCCATTTCCGCCACACAAACGACCCATTGGATGCAAGTGGGTGTATAAAATCAAATACAAACCCGATGGCACTATCGAGAGATATAAAGCTCGCCTCGTTGCAAAGGGTTACAACCAAATTGAAGGAGTGGATTATCAAGAGACTTTCGCCCCGGTTGCCAAACTCACTACCGTCTGAGTCCTTATTAGTGTGGCAGCCGTTCGTGGATGGCACTTACATCAACTAGATGTGAACAACGCTTTTCTAAATGGCGATCTCTTTGAGGATGTTTACATGAAATTGCCACCCGGTTTTCATAGAAAGGGGGAGACACGTGTTTGCAAACTCAACAAGTCCCTATATGGCCTCAAACAAGCATCTCGTCAATGGTTTCTCAAGCTATCTACCTCCCTCAAATTGGCCGGTTTTATGCAATCAAAATCTGATTACTCCCTCTTCATACGACGACGCCAAGGTATGTTTACTATCCTCTTAATATATGTTGATGATGTAATTGTTACGGGCACTAACTTGCAAGATATAGAAGACACGAAGCACTTCCTATCCACACAATTCAAGCTCAAGGATATGGGCCCGCTCAAGTATTTTCTTGGCCTCGAGGTGGCACGTTCAAAGGCGGGTATTGCCCTTTCTCAACGGAAATACGCGCTCGAAATCCTAGACGACTTGGGGTTCCTTGGTGCCAAGCCAGCCTCCGTCCCACTCGACCAGAACTTAGTCCTCACCAAGGAGGATAGAGACCTCCTACTGGACCCTTCTATCTACCGTCGTCTTGTAGGCCGCCTCATCTACCTTACAATCACTCGTCCGGACCTCGTCTATGCGGTGCATACGCTCAGCCAATACATGTCTGCCCCCAGAGGACCGCACATTGCTGCTGCCCATCAGGTTTTACGCTACATCAAAGGTTCACCCGGACAAGGCATCTTCCTACCTAGCCATGGCTCTCTTCAGTTAACCGCCTACTGTGACGCCGATTGGGCCCGTTGCCGAGACACTCGTAGGTCCACAACTGGCTACATCATTTTCTCGGGGAGTTCTCCTATCTCATGGAAAACAAGGAAGCAAGGCACCGTCTCTCGGTCCAGCGCCGAAGCCGAATACCGCGCAATGGCAATTACATGTTGTGAGTTGACATGGCTACGCACACTCTTGCAAGACCTTAACATCGTTCACAACAAACCTGCTGAACTGCATTGCGATAACAAGGCGACCATTCACATCGCTTCCAACCCGGTTTTCCATGAACGCACAAAACACATTAAAATCGATTGCCATGTCATCCGAGAGAAAATTCAACAAGGTCATATCCGGACAGCTCACATACGCACACATGATCAACCCGCAGATTTATTCACAAAGCCCCTCGGCCCGTCCAACTTCTTTAGTCTTTTATCCAAGTTGAGTGTCATCAACATACACTCTATTTGAGGGGGAGTATTAACACATATAACCTGTTTTTCCATCATTAGTTTAAGCCTTCCTTTTACCTCAGATTCTGTATCTTTATTAGGCAGTAGTATCTTTAGCATTAGCCTAATTCATGGGCTGATTTACCTTATGACCGTTGGTATGTATGGTATATATATTGTACTCTCTGCTGATGTATAATCAATTTAATTAATAATACAGAAAATCAATTCTTTGATTCTCCAATTACATGTTCTATAGATAGCACAAGCCACAAAGGACACTACATCAAAACATTGTTATTAATTAGGTTATTTATTCTAAGCAAAATAGATACAAATGTGTTGTACTTTAGTAGTTGATTGTTTACGTTGTTTTGAAGTCGTGTTGTCTATGACTTTCTTATGAAGAATATATGAAATATTTTTTTTATATAAGATATTGTGATTGATTATGAGATGAGAATTGCAATGTTCTATATGTGTTTGTGTTTGTTTATGACAAAGCAAAGCTACATACAGGACTAGGGAATAAATAAATGTATTGTGCGTAATAAAACATACAATTTTATATCACAGTTGCCAATCAACCATGCTAAACTGGCTTTTGTGTGAGGTTCACTATTTATCACGGATATAGCCGGGATATATGCCCTTAATAAAACGCACTTGTGTACGTATTTATATCGGTTTTGTAGATAATATATCACGGTTCACAACCGTGATATTAACCTATGTTGGAACGCGTGTACCTTTATTTTATGTCGGTTATAAAGACTATATCACGGTTCAACAATCGGGATAAAAAGTATTATTCATCACGGATATGTCCTGTTTTCTTTTTTATTACGCAATTATAGAGGCCGGTTCAAAACCGGGATACATGATAGCACGGAACCGGGATAAAACACTAATTTTGTACTAGTGGTGCAATCAGTTATTCTACAAAGTCGTCGCTCACTATATTTTTCTATGCATTTCCTTTTAGATAAAGTTGATTTGCTAGTTAATTTAGATTGAATATTCATTTTCATTTTTTTAGAAAAAATGTGTTTTGTTTAATATATTTTCTTAAATTGAACTTTTGCTTGAATAATTAAAAAATAAAATATTATTATAGATATTATAATATAATTTTGTTGTTAATAATTATATTAAAAAAATCTACTATATAATAACTAAAGTGAATGGCGGCTGAACAACACGCGCCCCCAGAATGCTTCCGCAATTCCCGCTGCCACGTGGCATTCCCACAAAAAATTGTCCACGTGACAACCGATCCTTATTGTCCGGGTTTTATCTCATTTTTCCATTGAATATTTGTTATCTTTTGTAATCGTCAAGATTGATCTGAAACGCTATTTTTGTCAGAAAAATATTTCGAAAAGATAAATAATGTTTTTTTTGGCTAATTTTTTATACTACATATTTGATTCATACCTAAATTAAGCCTAATATATTATCATGTATTATACGTATACCTAATCTGTATATTTATTAAACATTATCCTGCATATTTATTTAAAATTATAATTATAATCTATCTAAATAGCAAAATTATGAACCTGCAATAAACAAAACCTGCCCAGAAACAAATTAATAATGCCACAAATAATACACAAATCTTTAAAAATGCTGCCTCAATTCACATATTCTGCAAACAAGCTGGTACAAACATGTCCATAAACATCCATATGAAAAAAGATTACAAAAAACCACACAATAAATGGCATAATATCACATGATATCACATAAAATATATGTCCAAATATAATGCACCAAGAATCTATATTTCCCATAAATTAAAAACGAACTTGGTAATGAAAATATCAGCAGTGCAGAATAGTTTATGTACAAAATTAAAAAGATTACTAGGAAGATTTGATATTGAAAAATATGTGCATTCCAAAAATAAAAATATGACCATGAGTTTCTACAGAAACTTATAATAGAAGACTCATCTCTTCCACATATTCGTCTATAAATCTCGAGCTTCTCAGTTTTTTTCAGCAGATAAACTCCAGCATAATACATATATTTAAGAGGTAATGCTTATATCATATGTAATGCTTATATTATTTCAAACAGAACTTCAGTTTTGTTTTGTAGGGATAGAGATTTAACATTTCAAACAGCAATGAATGTATGATTTATTTTCTTTGTTTCAGTTTTATTCAAGAAATCCAGAACTCAATTACAAGGTAATAATTCAAAACCTGTAGCAATAGGTTAGGGCATGAATAATGTTCGATTTATTTATTATGCTTCATTATATGCATTTAGAACTAGATCTAGATGTGTTCACTTTTTTTGATTAAGGGCTACTCGATTTATTTATTATGCTTCATTATATGCATTTAAGATTTAGATGAAGGGTTTAGAGGTGAGGGTTTAGGGTTAGCATTATTGTTAGGGTTTAGGGTTAGGGTTTTGGGTTAGAGTTAGGTATTAAGGAGTAGGATTTAGGTTTAGGACTAGAGTTTAGAGTTAGGGTTTAGGGTTAGGATTTAAGGTTAGGGATTATGGTATTGAGGACTGGAATTTAGGGATAGGGCCATAGTCTAGAGTTAGGGTTTAAGGTTGGGGTTTGGGGGTTAGAAATTAGGGTTGGGGTTTACGGATTGAGATTTAGGATTTAGTGTAAAAAATCAAATGAAGGATCTCTAGAGACAGAGACAGAGAGAGAAAAGAGAGATAGAGAACAAGCTTACATTTATCGACTTTGAAGCTCACAATAACATTCTTCGCTTCCATCTCTTGACCAACCTTCACATCTGCTCATATGAAATAAATTATTTAATTATTTTCATACGGTAATGAAGTTGCTTTGAACGATATTCAAAAGACTCATTTCATCCTTCAATTCAAGTATCATAGACAACAATATTGCATACTATGAAATGACAGAATAACTATGTTACATGATCACGATCTCCAACACTCTACAAAAAAACAAGTTACTCACCAATGTAGAGCCTCTTTGACTGTTAAATCTCTACCCAAGTTATTGTCACCTAGAGAGGGAAAGAGCTTTAATAACTAGGCATGAGACTTGCTATAAACCTGTTAACCTTTGACCTAATTCTTATAGAATAGACCCACAGAATTTATGAACATGTTTTATGATTAGTGATTATTGATTAATTGTCTCATCATTTTGTAACCATATTACCATATCCAGTCAACGTCAAATCAGCTAGAAACCAGTATCATTATCTCCAGATAAATTATGTACAAATTATTCACAAGAAATACATAACATAAAATTGGTTTATAAATTCACCAACGAACACTCACAATTGCCTTCTTTTGAAACCCTAAACAGTAATGAACCGAGAGAGAGAGAGAGAGAGAAAGAGAGAGAGAGAGAGAGAGAGAGAGAGAGAGAGAGAGAGAGAGAGAGAGAGAGAGAGAGAGAGAGAGAGAGAGAGAGAGAGAGAGAGAGAGAGAGAGAGAGAGAGGAACTTTTAAGGAAGCAGTCGGATAACTGGATCCTCTTCTTCAACTTACACTCCACATGCAATTATCTTCTCATATCCTGTGAAGTTATTAGTGGTTTGAAGAACATGAATAGATAAGAGGAAATGAAAGCGGCGCAACAAGAAATTTCTTAATGTGGTAGGGTTTCCCAAAATGTAAATCGATAACACTTATTTATCAGGCCTACATTCCAGAAAAAAAATCCAATGACAAAATAACAATACCCAAATTATATGGGCCTTTAAGCCCATTGACTTATAGGCCCATCTGTTATTTTTTAATGCTATTAATTGTAACTGTTATTTAAAGTTTGGACCACTGAGCCGATCTAAATTAAACTTGGGCCAAAAAAATTTTAAACAAGATGGGCCGCATTAATCAAGCCCATTAAAAAATTGATCCATTATGCCATTATATCAAAGATAGAAAGTACGTTATTAATGATTGGGCCTAAATTCATCATTTAATCTAACACATTAATAACTTAGGCCTCTAACCCGTTATAGAAAAGCAATCAATTCAATTCGTATGAAATATAAATTTAATATATATTGTATTGTTGAACCCGGTTTATATACTATTATTGAACCCATTATAACAAATATAATGTATAGATTCAACGAGAAGATTCTAGATATTGCTTATTGAACATGGAAACACCGTATTGTAATTAATGCAGACATAATAAAAAAATCCAAACAAAGTATTGAAACATATCTTTAATGATTCATGCAAAAGGTTGATGTTAAGTTTTTTCGAAGCAAGGTAACATAGAATTTCAAACTAATTGAGAGTAGATGATGAACAAGCATGAAAATATTTAAACAAAGAATTTAAACAAAGAATTGATGATTTTTAAATCGAAAGGGAAATACTCAGGGAGAGAGATCTTACATTTCTGCAAAGTATTGAGCTCTCCAGAACATTCTACTTCCAGATATCTAGCAAAATTGAAAGGGGAATGTAGATAATCAGAAAAGGAGAGACAAAGATACTCAGAGAGAGAGAGAGAGAGAGAGAGAGAGAGAGAGAGAGAGAGAGAGAGAGAGAGAGAGAGAGAGAGAGAGAGAGAGAGAGAGAGAGAGAGAGAGAGAGAGATCTTACATTTCTGCAAAGTATTGAGCTCTCCAGAACATTCTACTTCCAGATATCTAGCAAAATCGAAAGGGAAATGTAGATAATCAGAAAAGGAGAGACAAAGATACTCAGAGAGAGAGAGTGAGAGAGAGATCTTACATTTCTGCAAAGTATTGAGCTCTCTAGAACATTCAACTTCCAGATATCTAGCAAAATCAAAAGGGAAATGTAGATAATCAGAAAAGGAGAGACAAAGATACTCAGAGAGAGAGAGAGAGAGATCTTACGAGCACTGCCACATTCGACTTTCTAGGAAGGAAAAGATGAAAACAAACCAAAAATCTGTAGATTTGTAATCAGAAATAGAGATGAAACCTCTACATCAGATTGTATTATGGAGGAATAAACTTCAATCTCCAAGATTTGTAAAAAAACAATACGAAACCTTGAACGCCATCTTCAGAAAGAGCAAAATGGAAGGTTGAAATTGGAAAGAAAGGATGAAAGTTGGAACTAGAAAGACTGAAAGTGGAAACTCTGTAAAAGGAAGGTTCAAGAAGGAGAGAGCAAGAAAACTCGGTGCAGAAGAAAGTGATAAAGAGGGTGAATTAGGGTTTCAGTGTTTAATCAAATGGTTGGCATTGTTATATTGGGCTTGGGCCAGACCCGTATTGTAAATGGGTAATTAGGTTTACGTTATATATAGCAGGTCGGGCATGGGGTTTATGGCTTGGGTCACCGACAACTAATTCGGCCTTGAAGGCAGGGCCATCTCAATGTCTTTGAAGGCCCAATATAAATAATAAATTAGGCCCAATATAAATAGGTCCAATATAAATATTCTTAACATCAGTAGCCATAATAGGAATTCAACACTCCAACTCATTTATCAATTATAACTAAATAATCTAAATTGATATGCATTTAACAATATATATCATAATTTAATAGCCAATTCAATTAATAATAACTATTAACTAAATTAAACCCCTAAAATTGACTAACAGTATCTAAAAAATCAGCAAATCAACGAATCTAAAAAATTAAGCCAAGCTAAGAGTAAGAGAGCAAGAGACTAGCAGTAAAAAAATGAGTAGCTCTATAAGTATTAACTCTATTTTTGCTTATTATTATATGATATCAGTCACCAAATCATTTTTTGCTGATTAACAATATTTACTACATTTTTGATGACTAACAGAATCTAAACAAATCCATACCATATCAAAAAATAATTCACACCTGAATGATGAATATTTACTATGGAGTAGGGAGTGACAACAAAAAAATCCATACCATATCAAAAAATAATTCACACTTGAATGAGAGTAGTAGAAATGCAAGATGGAGCTAAGCAAACCCTAGATCATACCTTTAGTTGGACCAAAAGCATTCACCAAAGAGTTAGAGGCAGTTGAAAGATTTCCATAAATCAATATTTCTCCATTGATCTCAGACTGAACTATATTTACAAGTAGGGGTCTTTCACAGTGGCAGGTGATGTTCTGCAAAGAATGAACACAAATCCAAAATTAGACACAAAGTTTAGCTTTACAGTAAACAGAGTCCAAATTAAAGTAGGGAGGAAAAAAAATCAAAAATCCATTTTAATTTCTAAATTGATATCTAAAAGGCTGTGGTTTGCACATATGTCTTGATTATGAGGTTTCACAGGACACCATAGCCTCAAAAGTAAGTACTTACTTTTCCACCAATGTTGATGTTCTAGAATCTAGCTCCTTAAGAACTGGTAGTGCAGGGGCCTTGAGAGCATTCCCTCTTTCTTCATATCCATTTTACTTACAGACAGATCCATTCATCCCACCTCCAGCATCTATCATATGCATCACATATTAAAAAGAAAAGGTGCCATAAGAAACCAAAATTCACTTCCATGTAGCTAAGATATATGGCTAGAGTAGCATGATTAATTTATTAATAGAAGATATAAGATGCATCTTATTTAACAAGAGCTTAGAGCAAAATATTACAAAAGAAAAACCAATAATTTTTCCAATTTCACACATCAAAGTCACACAACTTTTCTATCATTATAATATTCGTTGTTTGAGTCAACAAATGCAACTTTTGCAGTTTTGCTAAGAGATTGAGACCCACCAGAGGGGGGGGGGGTGTGAAATTGTGGGGGAGAAGATCATTTTTTCCCTTGAAAATTGCACTAAAATAAAAATATCCAAATGTTAAAAGTATAATTCCTTCCATGCTATGTGAATATAATTGCGTATGTAGAATTTGCTCATTTCATGGACGGATATGTGTTTTTAACCCCGGGTCTCCCTACAAAATAATAGTTCGCAAATATGGAGCAATTTGCAGCTGCCTTAACAGTTAACACTGCAAATTTGCAGGCTGGGTGGCTGGCATACAATACTGAAAACAATTTCAAGACCTTTAATTTTATTTCACTTTGCTCAATTTTTTTAAGAAAAAATGCAGGATGACATACACAAAACCCATGTGAAAAGGTACCATGAGATACATATTGAGAAGAAAATCTCCCTCGGCGGCCACTCCTAGCTCCCCGTACTTGGAGCAACCGAATATCATTTATGATTTATCAAAGAATAGCAGGTAACAAGGAGTGCATAAAGTATAAAGGAAGCAGTTTAATAATTATTTGTGACCAATTCATGAACTTGGAAAACCAAGCATTAATCTGCAAATGCTGACATGGAGAGATCATGTTACACCTAACTATATTCAATAAATGCATGATAAGTTGGTATTAGACTGAAAATCTATCTTTTGCCACAACATTTTTTATTTTTCCTGCAAAATTTATTATTGTTTGCATCCAAACATGAAAATAACTTTAAGAGACACCTAAATGAAAAAAACTTTAAGAGACACCTAACAAAAACAGGTTGATATCAGCACCTCTAAACATTATGCAACATTAAGAGACACCTAAATGATATATTGCTCTGTTTGTCAATGCAATAGAGGAATTATGCAATCCTAATCCTATAACACCTTCAGTCAGCCTATAGTCATGAATATCTACTACATGCAATGCTAGCAACAGAATTAAGAAAAAAGGATCATAAATCACATGTTACTTCTCTCAAAATGAAGCAACCAGATAATGAACATCTTAAATCTTAGGGAGTAGAAAGTGCATATTTATGATGAATATTTTGTCGAGGTGTCAAATTAACTAATTAAGCCCTTAACAACTAACAGTTAAAATTATTAGAATCGCTTGTATTTAGGAACTACTTGTGTATTTGTTACTCTTTCTGTTATCATGTAATCCTATATATAGTTGGCAATACACAAAGGCAACCCCAAGTGGGATTCATTATTCTCTCACATGGTATCAGACTAACTACTCTCTCCTCAAATCTATCTCCCTCCCTACGATCCTCTCTCTCCCTCCTCAATGGCCGATCCTACTGCCTCGCCAACCGACAACACCACCACCACCTCAACAACAACTGCCATCCCTCCCAACCCCATCACCCTTGCTCAGCAACAAGCCTTCCACGTTGCCAGCATCAAAACACATGTCCCCATCTCGCTCGATTTCTCCTCCTCCAACTACAACAAATGGCGAGCCTTATTCCTGGTTACCCTAGGCAAATTCGCCTTACTTTCTCATGTCGATGGCTCTTCTCCTCCATCCACCTCTACCGATGAGACATGGCAGTTATTGGACTTTACAGTTCTGTCCTGGATTTATGCCTCCATCAACTCTGACATCTTTGAAAATGTCATGAAACCAGACGCTTCCGCCTACACCATCTGGTCTGCCATTGAGAATCTCTTTCGAGATAACAAGAAGACTCATGATATCCACCTTGAGTCTGAATTTCGGAGCCTCACTCAAGGCACCCTGACTGTGACTGAATACTGTCAGAAATTGAAGGCGCTCACTGACAGTCTTGCCGATGTTGAACAACCTGTGTCCGATGAGACACTCGTTCTCCAGACGATCCGTGGCTTGAATGATGGTTTTTCAACCATGGTTGCAATCATCCCTCTTCAGAAACCATTCCCGACGTTCCTGGAGACGAGGAGTATTTTACTCATTGAGGAGTCCCGCCGATCCCACACCTCCACCATCTCCACCGCTCTCACCACCACAGTGGACTCGGCTCCTGCAACCTCAGCACCCTCGAGCAGCACTGCTCCACCGCCGACCCAACCACCGCCGCAGTCCGCATCCTCCTCTAACTCATCCGCCAACAGCAACGGCTACTCTGGTCGTGGCCGTGGACGAGGAAGAGGCCGCGGTCGTGGCCGCTATGGAAGTGGCCGAGGAAACTTCCAGTAACAATTGATCCAACTGTTGAGCAATCATCAAAATCAATGGCAGCCGAACCCCAACTGGGGTGGTCCCGGTCTCCTTGGTCATGCCCCTCGCCCCAATCATCAATCCGCTATGTACTCTCAGCAACAACCTCAGTGGGACCAACAAGCCTTGATCAACGCCCTCAACTCCATGACTGTCAACCAGAATGACAACTGGTATATGGATACTAGTGCCTCATCGCATATGACGTCTAATGCAGGTAATCTCTCTCCTGTTTTTAATCCTGGCATCTTTTCATCATCTAAAATTGTTGTGGGTAATGGACAAACCTTTCCCATCACTAAAATTGGCCATACCTACATCTCTAAAGCACCTCCTCTCCAACTCAAAAATGTCCTGGTAACACCTTCCATTATCAAAAATCTCATCTATGTTCGCAAGTTTACTACTGATAATAAAGTTTCTATTGAGTTTGACCCGTTTGGTTTTTCTGTGAAGGATCTACCCACCAAGACAGAGATCCACAGGTGCAATAGCCAGGGAGACCTCTACCCTTTCCTGCCCGTGTCATCCGTTCCCACGCAACATGCCCTCACGGCCAGCCAAAATACCTCCTCCAGTCTATGGCATCGTCGCCTTGGTCATCCCGGTGTTCATGTCCTGAATAAACTCAAATCGGTTCAGTCAATCTCGTGTAAGAATGATCGTTATGATCTATGTCACACATGTCAGTTAGGAAAACATGTTAGACTCCCATTTTTTTCTTCCAGTTCAAAATCTACAATTCCGTTTCACATTATTCATTGTGATTTATGGACTTCTCCTATTGCTAGTGTAACTGGCTTTAAATATTATCTAGTTATAGTTGATGATTTCTCTCAATATATCTGGACTTTTCCTCTCAAACACAAATCTGAAACACCACAAAAACTCAAAGACTTCCATGCCTATGTCAAAACACAATTCAATCTTCCAATCAAAAATGTACAATGTGATCACGGCAAGGAATTTGACAATCACCAACTCCAATCCTTCTTCCTCAATAATGGCATTCTCTACAGATTTCCATGCCCTCATACCTCTCAACAAAACGGTAAGGCTGAAAGAATGATCCGGACAATTAATAATGTCATCCGGACATTACTATTTCAGTCACATCTTCCTCCAAAGTTCTGGGTCGAGTCGTTGGTCACCGCCACCCATATCCTCAATATCATCCCCACCAAAACCCAGTCCATGGTGACTCCTCACGAGTCACTATATCAAACCCAGGCGGTCTATACTCACCTTAGGGTATTCAGGTGTCTATGCTATCCCAATATCTCCGCCACCATGCCTCACAAACTAGCCCCTCGGTCCACTCCTTGTGTCTTCCTTGGCTATGCACAGAATCATCGGGGCTACAAATGTCTTAATTTATCAAATATGAAAGTTATTATCAGTAGACATGTTATCTTTGATGAGGGCACCTTCCCATTCTCCACAAAAATTAACCCAACCGACACCTTCGACCTCAATCGGTTCACCATGGATCACTCTGCTCCACAACCGGTTCAGTCCAACCCACTCGGACCCACAACCACCGTACCTCTACCCACGACTTCAAATTTGAATTCAACCCCAACCACTTCCCAGATATCTTATCCACCTTCTCCTAATAACCCTCCTAATTATCTTTCAGTGGATAATATCTCAGCAAACTTATCCCCTCCACAAAATCCCCAACAAACAAATCCCCATTTGCTGGATACTCCCAACAACCATGGCCCATACCTCTCAACCTCCCCCCCCCCCCCTCTATCGGCCATATCCTTCCCGTAACCAACCCCCAGAACCAAATTCAAAATACCCATTCCATGTGTACACGTGGAAAAGATGGAATCACCACACCTAAAACCATTTTTAACCTTTCTACCACTACCTCCCTCGTCCCCTCAAACTACAAGAAAGCCATCCAAGACCCACAATGGTTCAATGCTATGAAAGATGAATATGATGCCTTGATTAAAAATGAGACTTGGGACCTTGTACCAAGACCGAATCGTGCTAACATTGTTTCAGGGAAATGGCTATTTCGACACAAATTTGGGGCTGATGGACGTCTATCCAGATATAAAGCGAGATGGGTCGCTCGTGGCTATTCACAACAGCAGGGCCTTGATTTTGATGAAACATTCTCCCCGGTGGTTAAGCCTGCGACAATCCGGACTGTCTTGACACTTGCCTTGTCTCGAAATTGGCCAATCCATCAGTTAGATGTGAAGAATGCTTTCTTACATGGTCATTTGGACGAGCTCGTCTACTGCCAACAACCTCCAGGTTTTGTACACCCTCAGTTTCCGGATCATGTTTGTAAACTGAAAAAGGCTTTGTATGGTCTAAAACAGGCACTGAGAGCATGGTTCCAGCGCTTCACCACGCATATCACTAGTCTCGGTTTTTGCGGAAGCAAATCCGATCCGTCACTCTTCATCTACAACATCGGACGTGATCAAGCACACCTCCTTGTCTATGTTGATGACATAATTCTGACGGCCTCCTCGCAACCATTCCTGCAACGTATCATTCATGCTCTCAGCAAGGAATTTGCAATGTCGGATTTGGGATCTCTCCACTACTTTCTCGGTATTTATGTCAAACCGATCTCATCTGGACTATTCCTCAGTCAAGAGCAGTATGCAGTTGATCTCTTGCAAAAGGCAGGCTTACAGGACTGCAATCATTGTCGCACTCCAGTCGACACAAACTCAAAGCTTGGTCATGATGTTGGGCCGCCCTTACAAAACCCAACGGAATATCGGTCTCTTGCTGGTGCTCTTCAGTATCTCACTTTCACTAGACCTGATATCAGTTATGCGGTTCAGCAGTGTTGCCTTCATATGCATGATCCATGGGAAGCACACTTACAGGCCATCAAGCGAATACTGAGATATGTCAAAGGCACTACTTCGCATGGGTTAGTCATACAGGCCGGCCCTATTGACCAATTAATAGCTTATTCTGATGCAGATTGGGCAGGTTGTCCAGATTCCCGTCGGTCTACTTCTGGTTACTGCATCTTTCTGGGCAACTCTCTTGTCTCATGGTCGTCCAAACGCCAGGCCACTATTGCCCGTTCCAGTGCTGAGGCCGAATACCGTGCAGTTGCCAATGTTGTTGCCGATTGTTGCTGGCTCCGTAGTCTTCTATCGGAACTGCACAGTCCAATAACGAAGGCCACTCTTGTTTTCTGTGACAATGTGAGTGCAGTTTATATGTCCTCCAACCCGGTTCAACACCAACGGACTAAGCACATTGAAATCGATATTCACTTTGTTCGAGAAAAGGTTGCTCTTGGACATATTCGGGTTCTTCATGTGCCTTCGACTCATCAGTTTGCAGATATCCTTACTAAAGGGTTGCCTACAAGTCTCTTTCAAGAGTTTCGTTCCAGTCTCTGCGTTCGAGTACCTCCCGATTCGACTGCGGGGGGGTATTAGAATCGCTTGTATTTAGGAACTACTTGTGTATTTGTTACTCTTTCTGTTATCATGTAATCCTATATATATTTGGCAATACACAAAGGCAACCCCAAGTGAGATTCATTATTCTCTCACAAAAATCACAAATTAGCAAGGCCAAATAGGTAACAGCCAACAATCTTATTCTATCAACTAGGAAATTAGTCATTCAAAAACGGCAACACAACTTACACAATTCACAAAAGAACCTCCGCCATTCACAAGAGCATCGTTCGCAAACCTAAACCCACTCTCCGGCGACGCCAAGCTCAAATCCAGCGGAAAACTGGCGCCGAGCGTGGGTCCACCGCCAACGAAGCCAATCGCGCCTCCATATCCGCCGCCTCCAGCACCAGAGCTCAGCTGAGACGAAGAAACGGTAGACGATGCTGTGGATCCCAACCTCTCATCACTCCCAAGCGAATTTCCCCCGGCGGAGTCTGTATAGTTAGGGATGGCGAGGAGCCGCTCAAGGAAATCGTCGGTGGCGAAGCCCTCGAAAGTCGGATTCGTCCCCATGGATTAGGGAGCAGGCGATTGAGCAGTCGGATTTGTCGGCGGCGAAGCCCTCGGAAGCCCTCAAAAGTCGGATTTGGAAACCGCTCGAGGAAAGTTGCCCTTTATTTGTTATGGGCCTATGGCCCATTAGTGTATTTTTATATAAAAATAAGTATTATTTATTAATGATATTAAATTAAATTATTGTTATGTATATTTTCTAAGTTATTTATATATAATTATATTATTAAATCAAATATTTTTTTTGTATATTTTTTTTATTTGGAATATATATTTTTAAAATTTTCAGTGATTGTGTTATGGACAAATTAAACCAAAATAATATAATGTTGAGATTTGATGCTATTAGAGATAAATGACAATGAATAAATTAATTTTACTACAAATAATAACTTTTTACATAAAAATCGGGGTTTTTTAGTTGGCCATCTATTTTACTTTTGAATTTATTCCACTTGGGCCTAAAAGCCCATTAAACCAATTCAAATTTGCATTAAAAATTTAAAGTTTATACAAATATGATTTGGGCTCATAAGTCCATTTAGTATTTACAAATTTGTATTATATTTTTATAATACTAAAATAAATAATTAAATTGTATTGTATTTGGAATACTTATATTAAGTAAATACACATGCTTATGTATTTTTATAATATTAAAATAAATGATTAATATGTAGAATTATTTATTTAACTTTATTTATATCTTAGATTGTCACTTTTTTTGTTATGGACGAATTAACCCGACATAACAGAACATTAAAATTAACTGCTATTAAAGAGAAATGACAACAGACAAATTCAAATTGATCAGGTTAAATAAATTGCATTCAATTCTTTGACATTTTTTCCAATAAATGAAACATATACTAAACTATAATTTTTTTACAAAGGTCAGAAAAAATAAACAGATTCCGTGTAAAACATAGATACTGTCTGTTTGCATTTTAATAATTTGTAGCAATTTTGAACATCGTTTCACATTAATGTTTTTCGTTTCATTTTCATGTATTATATGATAATTTTTCTATGCTTGATGGTTTTAGTAGTATTGATGTTAGTGGTGTGGTTATTTGAAAGACTACTTAGCCAATTTTTATTATTAATAAAGTTATAGATAGTGTTGTCTCTCTTTATATAATTTAGTTTTTGGTATATCTTGAATAATTTTTTTTATTAGTCATGCTTTATTTAGATAACTAATCAAAAAAATATTGAACAAATGACTCATCGATAATTTTATAAAAAAACAATTTTAACAAACGTAAAAAAAAATATATACAAATCTCGTGCAAGGCACGGGTATTACACTAGTTCAATACTATTAGGTGACTACCAAACGATCCTAATTAACACAATGTGATACATTCTCAAACTTCACATTTAGTTCATAAACGTCAATACATTCAAGGAAAGTGATCGAACATAGATAATAATGTCATATCCAAAATATAAAAATAAGAGCTAATTTTCCATAATTATTTTTCTCTTTATATATTGGTAGCTTGGCCGCATATGAAACTTATTAAGTAGACATAAAGTCTGTAATTATGATGAGTGATAAACTTGTTATAAAATTTGCAAATACACATAGAAGGCTATGAATCCTGATTGAGATTGCTCTACACCCAATTGTTGCTTTGGTGTAAGTAGTACACTTTGGCTTTCGTCAAGTGATTCATGCTCTCAGATATCAATCATATCAAACTCTATATGTGTGCGTCTCTGGTATCACATATTTTCAGGTTTCTTACAAACCAGTTGGATCAGGTCACCAGTTTGATTCCCATCCTCTCCTCTGTTGTAATGGTTTAAGTGCCTTCTATGAACCAAAAAAGAAAATTCATTTATCTCGTATGAGTGTTGGTGTAACACCTCGAATTTGAAATTGATTTATAAAGATTGAAGTGCTATCCATATCAACATGTAAGAGCTTTCCTTTTCAAGGTTCAAATGAGAATAAAAAATTCTAAGTTAAGCGTGTTGGGATAAGATGACGCTTATAAAGTCTGTAATTATGATGAGTATTACAATGGCTGACCTCCAGAAAAGTTCATCAAATTGACATGAGATGACGTTTATAAAGTCTCGAGCTTTACGGTTGACTTTCATTGCTAGCTTGGCTGAGTACTACATGACTCAACAAAAAGTGTTGAAAATATCTTGGTTGAACACTTCATGACTACTAAGGATATCAATGAAGAGGTGATTCCCAAACCTCGTGGTGAATCCATATCATAGGAGTGGAGACGAGAAAAATAATTGATGATATAGAATGAGGATAAAATGACATTTGGTGTTATGAGTCTCCTTAAAGGATGTTTGGAGTTCGTTTGACGTGCACTCGTGATTAACCATATGGTTTTTATAAGTTTTATAAGTTGGATCACGTAAAAATGATTATTATCGTGTATGTAAAATTAGAATGATGCAGATATAAATAAAAATTTATGTATGTATAGGCAAAAATTTATACACTTTAAAATGAGCATAAATTTTTGCTTGTATATGCATTAACTTTTTACTGTTTGAGCATGAATTTGTGAACATAAAAAGTGCATAATTTTTTGCTTATATGTGCATGGGGTTTAAAAAATGCATAATTTTTGTTTGTATGTACGTAAGTTTTTGTTTGTATGTGCATCATTCTGATTTTACATGATAATAATCATTCTAACTTAGGACAAATTTATCGGGGTCTTATGGATGGGGCTTTTAGGGGGGGGGGGGGGGGGGGGGGGATATTCAAATATTGATATTGGGCTATAAGACCCAGCAAGGGTCCCGGATTTTGGGCGAAAAGCGGGACCGTCCCAAGATCATTTAAATAGGGGGTTGTTTGGCCCGTAATTTTTGCCTCCGCGTGCAGCAAAAACGACGTCGTTTTTGCATAAAACCAAACGCGCCCCTTGAAGATGGCTGGCATAAGAGTGCCACGCGGCGCGCGCTAAATCTTGGTCGTCTGTTAATTTTTTTTTAAAATCATTTATATAAAAATTGATTTGCTAAAAAAAATTACCATAATTCTAATTACATTTTTCTCTATCCATAGACATCCATTTTGTATATATTTGGTAGATTTTAATATTTTTTTTTGTATTTTAGGTATCATTAAGTGAAAAATAAATCATTTTATTATTATTATTGGTGGTTTAAAATAAAATAAATACCAATTTAATTTTTTATATGAAAATTACATTTTAAATAAATTTTGAAATTTAATATATTTGTTTACAAATTTTAATATAATTAAGTTCAAATAAACCATATTATTATTATTTAGGATAGTTTAAAATTATAAATATATACTAACTAAAATCATTGATACTAATTTATAGTGGGAGAGTAAAGAGTATGTATGGTTGGAGAGTAATTTATAGTGGGAGAGTAAAGGGTAGGTGTGGTCGTTATTTTCATTTGATTTTAATATCAATGTATGTTTGTCGTTAATAGAAAAAACGTGTTGTTTTGTATTTTCTAAATTTTATGCATTGTTTTTGTTGATTTTAATATCAATGTATGTTTGTCGTTAATTTCATTTGATTTTTAATATTCGTTCTTTATTTTAATAAAATAATATAACAAAATAATTAAATTAAAATAGCATTAATATATTTTATGCATGTTTTTTTATAATTTAATATATAATAAGGGGTAAAATTGTAATTTAATATAATAAAGTCTATATTGATAATTTAATATAAACAAAACTAGACCTAAAAGCCCCCAATAAAAGCACTCAATACACTTAGGGGCTTTTAGCAATTAATTCATCCTAAAAGCTCCAAAAAGACTCATTCTAAGGGACCCCATTAATAATGCTCTTATGCCCTCATCTTGACATATTAATTATTGACGAATTTGCATGGATAACCTACTTTTTAAAAAAATTTGTAGAAATACTCCAAAAACTACAAAATGGCAAAGCATGTCTATTTTGGGTATTTTTGCCAAAAAAAAATATGTCATTTTTCTTTTAAAATAAAAAATAGAAAAATTAATATTTTTTTATCAAAAGAAACTCAAATGAAAATGATAAAGTAGTAAATAATATCGTAAAAATTGGATTTCTTTTTGTTATTAAAGATAGAAACTAAAGTTTATTAAATATGGAAAGTAAAGATTTAGTGAAATCTTTATCAAAATATTTTCTTATCTTCCTGTCAGTTTTTGTTATCAATCCTAACAGTCATCCATTTAACCCTAATCAACCCTAAGACCTTAATTTGTTCTTCTTCGTTCCTCCTACACCATTGATTTCATTATACTTGTTGTAGAGCAAGCTCGTTCTATTTTGTTGTAGAACAAACTCGTAAGCATTTTATTGGTCTCCTTTGTTTAACATGTCATCTTAATAAGATGTAATTCCAAGTTTCCTATATTTGGTAAACAAGAACACTTTCAATCTCACAATATTTTGTGTATTTTCATCTGCCTCCACGTTTATCATGTCGCTCTTCAATATTTATCATGTCACCCGAAAATATATTAAAAATGGAAAAATAAAATATTTAAGGGAAAAAAACCAAAATATTTACCACTAAGCGTGTTTTTTTCTCTCTCTCTCTCCTATAATTACGGTTATTAAAGATGGAAACAATAAAAAGATTTTGTGAGATCTTTTTAGAAACAATTTTCCTAAAAAATAGAAACAATTTGCAATCTTCACTCACCCTCATCCTGAAAGTATTCTGATTCACCCTAACTAACTCCATTTGGTCATCATCTTTTTTTTTTTTTACTGAAGTCGTCATCTTTAATTTTCGCCGAAGCAACATAGATAAGTTTCGTACTGTCACATAACATATTCTATCATGTCGATCTTCTCTGTTTTGCATGTAGTATTCATGGCGATGAGAGGTGAGGGTGAGGTCGGGAGAAATGGAGTATGGACTGGGAGGATGCTGCAGAGAAGAGGTCGGGAGAAAAACTTGCAAATCCTCCCTTTTGCGAGCTCTTGAACAACCTACATACAACTGATCATGAGAGAAACAAGGTTGTTTCAAAAAGACACAAACATGTTACAGCGTTTGTCCTTGTGATTTGTTTATAGTCATTGCAAAACAAAGCTTTATCGGTAATTGTTGCCTTTGGAACTTAAATGGATATTTGCTTGATGACGGCAGGATTAGACTAATTCTTGGTAGGAGCACTCGTTCTCCTTTATAATAATAAGTAGATATCTTGCACAGTATTAGATTTCTATAAAATTCTTTGCAAATCAACCTAATACCATTACACAAACCATGTTGAGGGGTAACATTTCATGAATTTTAGGCACTCATGATTCTAAATTCATTGGAAAAATGATGCTAAAAAAAACACAAGATTTACATATTAAAAGTCTTGTGCCATATTATACACATGTTCATGGACATGTAAAATGTGGCAAGTCCACTAAGAATTAGATAAGTTCTTCGCTACATATATGCAAAAAAAAAACCTAGTGGTGATTAAAATAACCGTAATTACCAAAATTAATGTCATTGATTTCTCTTTATAATTGGCTACTGCAAGTTTGAATGTTTTGATAAGCTAGCCAAATTTTTTTTAAAGGTAGAAACGGCTACTTTGAAATGCCAAAATCAATTACGGTGTTTAATGTCCACTATTAAAAAAGTTTGACCATTCATAATACCTCTTCAACAGATCAAATGACAATAGCAAGGGCTTGAGTACAATCTTTATTTATTTTCTTAAAAATTCTAGTCAGAAAAATCGCACACTCCCATATTTTACACCTTACACTCCATTCTGGACTGCATTACATGTCGTTCAAGATGGATTCAATTTTTTTATTATTAAAAGTATGATTTAATTTGAATTTTAAAAAAACCGGTTCAGTGAACCCGGTTTATCTGGGCTGCACTACGTGCCGCCCATAACTTAGACCAAGATGGGTTCAATTTTTTGTGGGCAGCACGTAGTGCAGCCCAACAGACAAACCGGGTTTTCGAAAATCCGGTTTATCTGGACTGCACTACGTGCCGTCCATAACTTAAACCGAATTTTTTGGGTCTTTTCTGGGCGGCACGTAGTGCCGCCCATGATGGAGTGCGAGGTGTAAAAAACTGGCGTGCGCGATTTTTCGCCGAAATTCTAAGAGAGAGGAAATAATAAGTTAAATTAGAAGCTTCGTATGGCATATAATTGAGGGGCGTTTTAGCTCCTACCGTTCATTATTTGTATGGTGCAACGGCTGCCATAATAACTTAATTTAATCTCAACCCTTTTAGCTATATACAAGGACGAGAGATCACAAAAAAAGGGGTCTTCAACTCCAAAAAAGCTCAAAGAAACGGGGGAGAGTGATAGAAAAAAATCAGAGGGGTTCTTCGGTGGTCATTTCAACAAAGCTCAAAAAAAATATCAAAGAGAGAGACGATACAAGGAAAAAAAAACCGAGAGAAAAAAGAAGAAAAATATAGAGAGCCACATATTGTTTTTGTCCATATTTTGTGGTCAAGATAAACATTGGTATATCTCTTTTCTTTGTTAAATATTTTTTTTCTCATATGCGAATGTACTCGTTTTAGATTGAGTAAGATGATAAAGACCTGTAATTGGCTCGAAACGTATTGTTTCGTCGCTACACGAAGACCCGTAGTTGGTTCAAAATGCATAATTTCGCCGCTACATCGAAGACCAGTAGTTGGTTTGAAACATATCGTTTCACCACTACAAGAAATCCCAAAGTTATAAGGATTCAAATGGATCCAAACACTACATAAAATCTTATAGTTTGGAGGATTCAAACGGATCCGAATGCGACATATAAAATCGTTGTGGTCAAGATTCAAACGAATTTAGCCACCATACAAAAATCTCCTAATTATGAGGATTCAAATGGATCCAAATGCTACACTCAAACTCATCGTTGGAAAGATCCGAATGGATTTGACCACTATAAATCTACAAATTTTATTTTCTAGAAAAAGAAGATGATTAACTTGATTCTAAATGGCCAAGGTTTTACGTCACTTAGTGCCAAACTATTATCTTGGATAAAGAAAAGTCTTCACAACTAAACTCTTAGCAAGCAGAATTTGGTTCTTTCAATTTTGTCCCAATAAGGCTCCATAAGAAAATAAACAAGGATGCATATATATTGAATGAATTTAAGCTTGCATAAAACTCATTCAACACCTACGAACTGAATGGACATGGACCAAAATGATTGCGTTCATAAGGCTTGAAACACTTTTGTCATAAAGCCTAATAGAAATTCATGCCAATTGATTTGTATGAAATATGTGGCTAAATATATGTATGATTTGATTCCAATGTTGACCCATTAAAGGGTAAGAAAATGCATAATTAAGACCATTTAAAATATAGGGCTTAAGTTGATTGGAGTTACGAAATCCTTCATATATCAAAAGCTCTAATGGTAAATGTTTTAAAAATTACGTTTGAGTTGATGCTCTTTTATGAGCTACGTAGGAAACTTGAAACAATTATTATCGAGTTCAATCTCAAACCTAAAATTGACTTTCAAATAAAAGATAAAGTCAATAACACAAATCAAGTGGTTTTGAAGAACTATGTTCGACTTGATTCCATATTAAACGGATACGTAGGAAATCTGATATCAAATTCAAACATATATCGGATTCAGTCACACCAAAATTCAAAATAAATTTCAATAAAGTTGAAATTAAAACTAAAAAATGTTCTTTTAAGAACTACGTGAAGACTTGACGCCTTTAAGGGCTACGTAGGAACTCGATATCAAAATGAAATATATATTGAGTACAGTCGCAGATCTCAAAATTACACTAAACCAAACTAAAATGGTTCTTTTTTAGAACTACGTTTGATTTGATGATCTTTTATGAGCTACGTAGGAAACTTGATATAGATATTATCGAGTTCAATCACAAAACAAAATATTGGCTTTCAAACAAAAGATAAAGTCAAACACTTAATCCAAATCTTCTTTTAAAGAACTACATAGACTTGATTCCGTACTAAACGGATACGTAAGAAATTCGATATCAAATTCAAATGTATATCGGATTCAGTCACAACTAAAATTTCAATCAAAATCTGAAATAAATGTTTGGTTAGAACCACGTGAAGACATGACGTCTCTAAAGGCTACGTAGGAATTCGATATCAAATTGAAATATATATCGAGTACAGTCGCAAATCTCAAATTAAATCAAATCAAATCAAAATGGTTCTTTTTTAGGACTATGCGTTAAAATGATTCTTTTTTTAGAACTACGCGTGATTTGATCCCTTTCAAAGGGCATGTAGGAAACTCGATACAAAGCAAATGCTTATCGAGTTCAATCGCAATCTCAAAACGAAACAAAATCAAGATAAAAATATCTTACATGCAAATGATAGTCGAAGTGATTTGAGCAACCTTTCCTAGAAGGTGAATTTAAGTTATTTCGGTGATGCATGAAAATAACTAAAACACATGCACATGATAGTTGGTTCGAAGTTTGGGCAACCCTTCCTAGAAGGTGAGTTTAGACTTCAACCTCTAATGCATGTAAATCAAACCCCAAATTCTCAAAACTAAATCCAACTTTAACACTTTGAACTACATAAGGCTTGATCCTTCCTAAGAAGGTACGTAGGCAACCCACCATAATTCGGGTGCAGCCCAAATCATATAACAAACCTTAAAATCTCCAACGTATCTATATTATTAGAATTGTAAGGATATACACTATAAGAATCTTGTTAAAATTTATTTGTTAATTAAAAAGTTGCTAAAAAAGTTACTAATGTATAAGGAATGAAGAAAAAACTACAATTTTATATGTCAAAAAAGATTAATATGATTAAGATTAATTGTGAAATGAATATTTTGAATGTGTTACGAAAATGAAGTATAATATTAATCATAAATTCTATATAGCTAAAGTTGTGAGTATATTTATATATGGGATTATGGATGTATGGTTTCCGACCCAATTTCATTTGATTCACTACAATCCATCTATTTTTATATTGCCTATAATTACTATATAAAACTCTTATATCAAGTTAAAATAATCATATAACAATCTTCATGGTAGAAAGTGAATGTGAAATTTAATATACAAACAAATATAAGGATTGAATTAGTTCATATGTATTGTTAAAAGAAATAAACTAAAAGACTAAAGTTAATTTGATGAGATTTCGTTAAAATTTGATAGAATTTTAGAGTTTAAATTTGATTAATTTAAAAAACAAAATTTAATTATTAAAAAAGATAATAATAAATGAAAATAATAATAATCAAAGTTCAACAACCTGAACCTAAAAACGTTCTGATGACTTAAAAAGGGTGATGTTTAATATATAGTTATAGATAGATAGATAGATTTGATGGGCAACTAAACAAGCACGGTTTGTTTGTCCGTTGTCATCATATATATATTCGTAGTGTTAGAGATCGATCGCGATGAGCTTATAACTGTCTTGTAAGTTGTTCTGTTAAGGAAAATCCACAAGAGATTATGATATAATTTTTTGTTCAAAGCACAGCAAATGATCGAATTTATACCAAATTAATAGTGAGCAAGCAAAAGTGAAAGAGCTGCTTGCATACAGTATATATATATATAGAGCTAGATTTGGAAAGCAATTAAGAAAGCAATAAAGAATTGTCCCCAGCAATGCCACCCTATTATAATCAAGCTCAACTAAACGGAAAATTAACAGCACAGTAGTTCAACAAAACACACTAATTTATGGTGAGTTCTTCCTCTTCTTTCCCTTGGCCTGTGGCAAATCCGGTCGATGATCGGGTTTGATCGTCCAGCATCGGCGACAACTCTATTGTATATGCTGTAGGTTTAATTAGGTGGATGGCCACTCCTTCTGAATGTCGAATGTGTAATTGATCTCCAGATAGCACTTGTTGTCATCGTCCACAAACTGATTAATTTCATGTAACCAAGAAACAAGAAGACTGCTTTAATATATAATTCATTTGTCAAATATCGATTAACGGTTTTGTGCCCTTCATAACGAATCAGAAGTTAATATATATAGACATGCATCAAATCAAGGTTAATTAATGTTGAGATTACTTGAAATGCAAAAGCTAGCTTTGGAGGATAGTGGAAATCAAGTAGTAAGTAATAAGACTTTTGTGTACACAGTGAATATATGCACATTTATTATGAAAACGTATACACACATATGGTATGTATGTACACTTATTAAGAGAGCATATGCATAATCACTATAAAGTATATGATCGAACACATATTTTCAATAAATATATAGACATATATAGTAAGCATAACAATTATATTATTTTTAGTGGCATGTATGACCATGGGCTTAATATCACATAAACGTAAACTATAGTTTGTGCATATAGACCGAGTTTGAATTAGATGTCTTCAAATTTGGAAATCAAGAGAAAACAAAAATGACCTTAGTTTTAGCAGAATAAGTGCCTCTAGCAAAGAAACCAGAGGGTGTGGTTTCCTCCGGCGTTTTGTATGTGTACGTCTCCTGCTGAGGGCTGTACGTTCCCAACATTTCTCTGCTGCTATCAACTGAGCTCAACAGTATACATAATTTCAAATAACCCAACAACAAAAAGTTAAATAATAATTAATTCCTATAACAAACTAACAATACAACAACAACAAAACATACCTTTAAGGCCCTTCTTCCAAACGTTGTTGATGTACCTTAGCCCCGAAACAATGTTGTTTCCGACGGTAAAGGAGAAGTGGAGAACGTAAGGGACGCCTTCCTTGAGAGTGAACCAATGGCCACCATTAGTCCGGGGATCGCCTTTCTCTGGGATCGGAAGAACCAGTTCCTCCCTACCCGGGGAAACAATTGTTAAGCTAGCTATCTTCACTTCTGGTTCCAAGACTTCTGCTCCATGAAAAGAAAGCGTCATAAAAGTTTTTGTTTGCGCTTCATACTAAAATCAACGGATAACCCATTTTAATGTGAAATGAGTTTTATATTTTAGGTAATGGGGTTGAGATCCGATAAGGATGAGATGGGAGGAAAGGATTGAGGACGCATGAGAATTGTTGGATGAGAAGCAAACAAAGTGCCCATATCGTTTTTCAAAAATTCGGCCGTGCCGAATTATTCGCGAAAAAGACGGATTCGCGTACACGCAAAGTGCGAATTTGTGTGCATGCCAAATACATTGTTGTGTGCATGTCAAACACACTACGGTGTGCACGTGAAATTCATTTTTGTGTGCATGCATAAAACGCATGCGTTCATATGGAATGAACAAAACGCGTGCACGTGAAAACACGACTGTGTACATGCGAAGTATACTACCGTGTGCATGTAAAAATGACATGTTGTGCATACGAAATGCACTAGGTGCCATGTGTGCATGTGAAACAGCGTAAGTGTGTATGTGTGTACATGAAAATAACATATGTGTGCATGTGAAAATGACTCAAAGCGCGTACAAAATAACATGTGTGCATACGTATGAAAACCAATGAAAATAACCTACATATGCATACGGAAATGACATGTGTGTGCACATGAAAACAACGTGTGTGTGCATGCGAAACGACGAGTGTTCATACGGACCAAAATGCGTGTGCACGCGGGACGTGTTTTTTTCACGAAAAATTCGGTCGTGCCGAATTATATCCAAATTTTTTCCTTAGCTGATCTGGGCACTCTATTTCTTAATCCGACGGTCTTGAAACGTCCTCACTCCTCTCCTAAGCCCTCATCATCACCTTATCTTTTCCCTTAGGTAATGTTTTTAAATTTGTAAATTACTTCAAGTTAGGGATAAGCAAGAACTGGTCCACACCAGAATTTTGGACCGGACCGGACCGAATGAAAACCGGTCCGGTCTTCGGTCCAAGATTTTTGAGATTTCGGTTCCAGTCAAGGGCCAAAAATCGGTCCGATCTGGATCGATTCTTTAAACAAAAAAAACTTATATAATGTAAATTATATGTATATTTTTAATATTATTTAATGTAATTATATATTTCTATGTTAATATAGTACTATATATCATAAATAAAATTTTAAAATGTAAATATTTATAAGTTTTTTTACAATTTTTTTTTGAAAAAATATGAAATTCCAAAACCAGTCCGAGGTGGACCGGACCGGTATTTTCCAGCCCGGTCTTCGGTCCATATATATCGCGAATTCAGTTTTCGGTTCGGTTGTAGATCGAAGCTCATCCGTACTTTAGCATGCCATTGTCCTTTTCGTTTGTTTCAATTGCAAGTTTTGGGTAAGAAGTTTAATTTTCATTTCTTAGGTATACATCTAACAAGTAACAATGATGCATGGAGGGTCAAAATGAGAAGAGAGTGAAGAAAACCATACCCTCAACGGAAGTAACATCAACGTTTCCAAGGAGTTGCTCCTTCCACTTCCTTAAGCTTTCATCATCCTACAAATGCATTATCATTACACAATATTTAGCATTGTCTCAACATCTATCAAGCTAGATGTCAAGGACATCAAATCAATGAATGAGGTAAACAAGTAATCAACAACAATTGAATCCGGCCGATTGGATTCGCAAACTTTATAATATGGATTCTTTGTCTTTCTACATATGCATTCTTGTTGGATTCACAAACTTTATAATATGGGTTTAATGTAATCATACGTATTGAGATAAGGGATGTAACTAATCGGATTGAAACCATGACATTGAAGCTAACGAATCGAAAATGTGACATGAAAATGAAGGAGAAGTTGTTGGAGAAAAAAATTAACCTTATCTTTCTCAAGTTGGTCTTTGATGCTGCACATAGGCCCCAATTCTATTCTGTTGAGTTCTTCTTCATCTTCCTCAACCTTGTTATCTCCTATAACATTGCCCTCATGTCCTGATGAAGATGGATTCTTTGTCTTTGTTTCTTCATCGCCCATTTTCTATTAAGTCCAAGCAAGCTTGCCCTAAAATGTATTGAAGAAACTCTGAAATTTGT
Organism: Rheum nobile; assembly: GCA_027886185.1. Taxonomy (NCBI): domain Eukaryota; kingdom Viridiplantae; phylum Streptophyta; class Magnoliopsida; order Caryophyllales; family Polygonaceae; genus Rheum; species Rheum nobile. The sequence continues at coordinate 5,607,556 of WOAB01000506.1, read as the reverse complement.
AGCCCAAAAATGTATTGAAGAAACTCTGAAATGGCTCCAAAGAAGAAGATGAAAAATGACTATGTGATCAGTTTAGAAGAATGGGTAACAGAGCAATCGCAGGAGAAAGATGTTATCTTTAGTCATTTTCTAACTAAAAATAATCTCTAATAGCTTGTGCATATTTGTGTGGTGAAAAAAAATTAGAGGAGGGCCATTGCTCTTGTGGTGATCCGAAGAAAATTGAAATTGATTTTTGAGAGATGTTTCCTTAAGCGAAAACCTCTCAATTGATTATCCATAGTTATGACGTTTTCCAAGGGACGAAAAATCATGATAAATTCCATTAAAATGTAAATTATTAGGCAAGAAATAGCCAGAATCCACCTGCACTTTTTTAGGCAAGAAATAGCCATAATTTTTAAACTTATGTGATTGAGGATTAAAAAGAATGTATGAGGGCGAAGAAGGGTTTTATTCCATCACAAGGGCTTTGTTAGGCTACCCCGGATTATGTATTATAATAGCTTTTATTTAAAAAGTAGATTATTACTAAATAACGATGCTGTTATATACAAGACAAAATCTATCTTTTTATACCGTATAAAATTATACTATGTTTTATACGCGTAGAGATTGTGTATGCAATTTCTATGCGTATAAATAGAAAATTTATATGCTGTATTCTTGCGTATATGTTTTCTATCTCATATTTCATCGTACGTAATTTCCATGCGTATAAAATATAGTGCGAAAAGTTAGATTTTGTGTTGTATACAGCGGACATGCTAATATATGAATTTTATAAAAAACTATATTTTTTGGCAATATACTTTAATCTAGAAGCTTGCCCGTCCTACTACACCGCTGTTCTTTGTCCGACTACCTATTGAAATTAGGTCTACGCTTATTCCGCTCTTTATAAATCTAGGGTTTGAAATTTTAGACAAATAATACGAATACTTGAAATTTGGTTCTTTTTCATGGTATAATTGTTGATTGAAGGGTAATTTCTGTGAAATTGAAAGCAAAAGGGAAATGGGCAGCATGAATGATGCAGAGGCCACCCATCGTCGGCTCTTCCGATCATCATCGGCGCACTTCGTCGTCCTCGACACGTCGTCTCTTCGTCTGCTTTGTATCCGGATAAAAAAATAAAAATACTATAATATGTACTTTACTTTTGTGGCTCCAAACGTATATTATTCGTTATAATATATGAGTGCGATTCAGGTCTGAAAGAGTCTTATAATACAAAATAAGAAAGAATCTTAGTTGTTAGATCAGATTACAAGTTAAAAAAAAAGTGCAACGTCCTTTTGTGCATGCCTTTGTTTTTTGAACATTACTGACAAAGTACAACACGGAGGCCTAAAAGTGGCAAGCCGATGGCTTGAAAAGAGCAAGCGAATGCAACACTTCTGTGCATGCAAATTCAACATTTTGTACATGTATTTTTTTGGATTGGAGTGCAAGTTGTTGACTTAAATGTGCATGCGAATTATTGTGCATGTGAATTTAACGTTTTTGTGCATATATAACTCGCATGCACTCTCAGTTGAATTCACATGCACTTTCAGTTGAACTCGCATGCACTCACATGTATTTTTTTGGATTGGAGTGCAACTATGCAAGTTGTTGGATTAAATGTGCATGTGAATCATTGTGCATGTATATGTATAACTCGTATGCACTCTCAGTTGAATTCACACGCACTCTCAGTTGAACTCGCATGCACTCACAACACATAAAACATGTACTCAAAAGTCAAAAGACATATAAGTACACTCAAAGACATGCACTCTCAGTTGAATTCACATGCACTCTCAATTGAACTCGCGTGCACTCACAACACATAAAGCATGCACTTGATTTCACATGCACTCAAAAGTCAAAAGACATATAAGTACACTCAAAGACATGTACTTCAGTAGAATTCACATGCACTCTCAATTAAACTCGCATGCACTCAAAACACATAAAGCATGCACTTGATTTCACATGCATTCAAAAGACATAATTACACTTAAAGGCATGCACTTCAGTAGAATTTACATGCACTCTCAGTTGAACTCGCATGCACTCACAACACATAAAGCATGCACTTGATTTCATATGCACTCAAAAGTCAAAAGACATATAAGTACACTCAAAGGCATGCACTTCCGGTTGAATTCACATGCACACTCCTAGTAGAATTTACATGCACCAATTTTCTAATTCGTATGCACTTTTCAGTTGAATTTTCATACACTCCCAATAAAACTTGCATGCACTAATAACACATAAAGCATGCACTAGATTTCACATGCACTTGAAAGTCAAAAAACATGCACACTCAAAGGCTTGCACTTCTAATAGAGTTCACATGCACCCAAGGGTGGTCTGGTGGCCGGCGGTGGTCCGGCGACCGACGGCGGTGGTCCGGAGACCGGCGGTGGTGGTCCGACGACCGACGGTGGTGGCCCGGTGACGGGCGACGGTGGTCAGTGGTGGTGCTCCGATAGTCAACCATTTGAATTAAAGACATGTGACTTTTAATGAAAGTGCAATCATGACCTTTGATTTATTTCTAATCCAATTGTCTATATTCATTCTTATTTTATACTATAATAATCTTTCTCAGATAACACTTATCAATAATATATTATAATAAATAATCTAGCATCTGCCGAACAAGGCCAAGGTTAGTGTCCATGCGACACCGTATTTATATAAAGTTAGACATATTTTTTGATAATTATAAATTAATTTTATATTTAGAAAAATACTATTTAAAATTTTATAGTTGAATAATATGAGTTGATTTTATCAAAATAGTGACAATTTTATAATTGAATAATATGAGTTGATTTTATCAAAATAGTAGATTTTGAATTAATTAGTGTTGTAAAAAAATGGATTTGTACTTTTTTGTGATTGTTTTATAATTTTATTTATGATTGATTTATATTTAAATTAATTATAGAATAATGTTAGATTTAGGAGAAATTTTTTTAATACATAAATAAATTAAATTTATTATAAAAAATAAAATAAAATAACACATGACAATTTTAATGAGAGATTGAGATTGAAATACAATTATATATATATATATATATATATTAAAGCAAAGGAATTTAGAGACACCATATTGATTCCGATCCCACAAATCATAGGTGTCAATTTGTGGTTAATTCACTTTTTTCATTAACTAATTCAATTTAAATCACAATATCTAATCACAACTAACTTCAAATATATAAAAACTATATACATTTTTTTATAAAACTTGATTTCTACAATTTACACATACAATAAGCTTATAATATATGTCAAAATAATATATGATAGATTTCTTACTAAACTTATATATAAAATACATCTTATATTCATTTATGTAATTAGTAATATTAATTTCATGCATTTGCATATATAATTTGACCTATTTAAATTTATGGGCCAAAATCATACAATATATACAATTTTCAACTCATAGTACATGTGCTTTATAATCAAGCCCACTATATTATATTATTACACATATAAATTTATGGCACATTTAGAGTAAAATGACCCGAATAAATTTTATGGTCCATCTATATATATATATATTAAAGCTATTGAATTTCGAACCACCAGAATGCTTTTGGCTCCACAAATCCTACGTGTCATTTTGTTATTAATGCACTTCTTCTTCTTAACATTATATTTTAATTTAAATCACAATATCTAATCACACCTAGCTTCAAATATATAAAAACTATATACAACTTTGTTGAATGCTTATACATTTTTTATAAATTTTTATTTCTACAAATTGCAAAAAATAAGCTTATATATGTCAAACTAATATATGATAGAAAACCTACTAAACTTATATATAAAATACATCTTATATTCATTTATGTAATTAGTAATACTATTTTTATAACTACATATATAATCTGACATATATAAATTAATGAACCAAAATCATACAATATATACAATTTTCAACTCACAATACATGTGCTTTTATAATTCAACCCACTATATTATATTATTACACATACATATTTTATTAACAATTTAGTGAAATTTCAGCCTAATGTATCTTAACAAAATTAATTTATATAATCTTGAGATTTTCTTCTAAACCTTTCAATTTTAACAACTCATCTTAACAACAATTATATCATATCATATTTTTAACGAATTTGGTATATTGTATGTTCACATTTAACAATTTTTATTTGATTATAATTTTCTAAAAAAAATACATGGTCTTCATTTTCCGATTTTACAATGTTTCTATGGGCTTATTACTTATTATTTTGCTAAATGTAATTTTCAGTTTTAAAAAATTAAATTTAGTTTGTTAATTACCAAGAAAATATTACTAACAAACCGTGATATATCAATTATAAATTACCAAGAAAATTTTGTTAAATCAAACAAAAAGTTTAACTAAAAAATCCAGGTAAATCTTTGTTGTAACAAACTTTCAATTTCATATGATTATACACATTATCAAAAGTAAATTAAATGTAGTACGTATACAAATTTTAAAAGTATTTAAATTTGAGATAACTTTATACTTACATAAATCAACCACTATTGATTAATTAATTATTCAAATAACTTTTTAATTAATGTTTTCTAGAAGTAAGGATATAAATTAATATTAAAATTTTAAAACTTTGGATGGATCCATTACGTAATTAGAAAAAACTAAAAAATGTGATTTATCTGGCTGATTTGCAATGATTTTTTTTATATATTTTGCTGAATTATTTTATATATTTATTTTAACAAAAAGTTAAAATATCAAAATTATTTTTTTCCCTTCGTTTGATCTCATATCCCCTTTCGAGACACCAAAACAATAATGAATCAACTTTGCTTATGTGTTATTTTGCGATTAATCCTATTTTTAGTTTATTTTTCCCTTAAACTAACTAAATTTATACTATAAAAATCTTCAAAATTTCATCAATTAACTCAATTTTTTCATATGAACAGTACCTTTGATCTAATATAAACATTTTCATTTATTTGGATATTAATTTTCACATTTCTATTCTACGATAAATTTGTTATATAAATATTTTAACTTAATATAAGAGTCAAATATATTATCCATTGTGAATATATGCATGAAATTTTAAATTGAGCTTGCCTTTTATTTTATCTTTTTTGAGTAATTAAATTGAAAAATACTTTTGTAATAATCATTGAAATAAATATATTCAAATATTGAGTTCCACCTTATTTTTCAATAATTAATTTTAATATTCATTATAATTAATACATACAAGATAATATCATATTTATTAGGTTGATGTCACTTCTTCTCCCTATGCATATGAAATATCTACAACATTATATTTTATATCATAAAGTAGCTTGCTATGATAAATATTGATTTCGTAACCATACATATACTATTATTTTTCGTAAATATTAAGTAATCATTGTTTTATATTGTGATTTAACAAGTATCGTTGAGGGTGTAACAATAATTTCGGATCCCCATTGTTTAGCTATATATATTTTCTTGAAAAACATAAATCTTATTTTAATATAAATTTTTTAATTTTTAATTTAAATTGGTCTTATTCATCAATTATACATATATAATTTTATTTTTTTTAATTTTAAAATCTTCAAGTCACTTTATTTTCAACCGACTTTTATCCATGTTTAACCAAAAACTTGGTTTGAAGGTATAATATAATAGTTAAGATTTGAAAATTTTGATTATGAATTGTTTAAATATCAAACTAAAAAAAACATAAAAAATAAAGATTTTGTTATAATACTTAATACTCAACATAAAGAGGACTATGTTCACGATTTTGTCAATTTTATTTTTTCATTAAGTTTTTTTCTATTATAATCCAAATATGAGATATACATATATATTCTTGGCTTTCTTATTCAAAAGATTAATTACTAATCTAATAGTTTTTGTGAATGAACCACACATTAATTATTTGTTCGAAATCTGTTTAAATTGTTTAAAAGACCATCTATTATACATCCCACATATATATAATTGTAAATCGGAAATAATTTTATCGAGATTTTTAGATTAATAATCATTATAATATTTTTATATTAACTATTCTCTAAATTAGTCTACATAAATTCCTATATATCATAGCATATGATTTTCAATGATCTAGCGAGAACTATATTTTTCTATAAAAATACTTCGATATAACATTAATTTAATTCAATCATTTTTGTTTCCCTCAAATTTCATTTACCCGTATAAGGTACGGGTTCTATACTAGTTAGAAATTAATCACAAGTTCAATTATTAGAAAGTATAGACGTGAAATACAATTATTAGAAATTAAGGGGGTGAAATTGAAATAGAAGAAAATCTCCCCCGCCCCGGGGACCACCATCCGCGGCATCCGGTGAATTCCAATACGAGAACAAACACCCCACCACTCTCTCCAAAGTCTAATCCCTCTGATTTCTGATTTCTTCCCGGATTCAACTCTCCCTTTTCATCCAATCCGAATCTCCGATCTCCACCAATGGATTCTCAGATCCTCTGAGCACAAACCCCCCTCAAATCTCTACCAACCCCCCCTAAAAAGATTTTTCCTTCCCCCACCTGTCCCATCCCCCATGTCCCGTTCCCAATCATCACCCACCGCCGCCGCCGACTCAACCCCGCTGCTCACCCCCAGCAGCGACAGCGGTAGATGGAGCCAAAACGGCGGAAACGGCCGTAGCCCCACCCTCAGCACCGCCGCGCGGCTACTCCGGCAAGCCGGGGGCCGGAGGATTATGCGGGAGTCGTCTGTGAGGGTGCGTGAGTCCGCAGCGGCGCAAATCGAGGAGCGCCAGAGCGATTGGGCTTACTCTCGCCCGATTGTCGTCCTCGATCTTGTGTGGAACGCGTTTTTCGTCCTCGCGGCTCTTGTCGTTTTGGTGCTCAGCAGACACGAAACGACGTCGGTTCCTCTCAGGCTGTGGATCGTCGGGTACGGGATTCAGTGTGTTCTCCACATGATCTGCGTCTGCGTGGAGTACAAGAGGAGGCAGGAGCTCCGGCTGGCCGACGGATTCGGTCGGGGTTCAGGTTCCGCTTCCAATTTGAACGGCCCGGCGCATTCGAGGAGTTTGAGTTCGAGTTCTTCCTCGGGTAGTGAGGAGGCGAGCTTGGTGGAGTTTGTTGCTCCTGATCACAGAGAAGATGAGGATAATACTAGGTAACACGATCTCTCTTTTTCGGTTTCGTTGATTAGGTTAAATAGGAGAAACTGTAGAGAAAATAAAGGAAATTGTTGGTGTTGGTGCTCTTGATGGAGATGAAATTCAGTACAAGATGATACTTTTAGGGTTTATTTGGAGCTTGAGTAATTGTCCGCTGGTTCCTTTGGGAATTGAAATACAGTAGGAAATTGCACAGAAGATGATAGTTCTCTGGGATGGAATTTGACTTGACATCTTCGGCGAGGATTGAATTAATTTTAGGGGAAAAGAGATAGTTCACCAGCTTGTTGGGAAGAAATCTGATGTCTTTATATGATTATTTGTATTCATTTGGAGGAAAAGAAGTTTGTGGGGGAAAGAATGTAGTTTACAGCAAGGGTTTTATACTACAATTGGCTGTGTGATGAACTTGTTAATGATTTCGTTGGAGCGTTACCGTTTGAGCTGTTAACTCGTGTTGGGGAAATAATTGGGTATTCGCGAAGTGGATTTGAAACCAGTGAATGTCTTCATTTTATTGGTAGTTAATATTTGAATCGTAACGATGTTGGGAACTCTGGAGTATGAGATTTGGTTAACTTGTAGTTTGATTTGGAGATTTGTTCTTGAAATGAACTTTGAGGATAATAAATTAAGTCAATGTGCAACATGCAAATTTGATAACCGACTATCAAAGAGATGAAGTTTGTCACCAAAGAACAAAAGTAGGTTGAAAATTGAATATTTGAATCACACTTATTGACCTTTTGCACTCACAAAAGGAAAATTTACCATCGTCCATATTTTGAAGGAAATCTTCTTTTCTGTTTTTTTTTTTCCCCTTCAATTTGTCTACAATTGTATCTGCTCTTTACTCCCGACATATGAATTGCAGCATTGCTAAGCACCTGGAGTCTGCAAATACAATGTTCTCATTTATCTGGTGGATCATTGGATTTTATTGGGTGTCATCTGGCGGAACAACTATAGTGGAAGACGCTCCATATCTTTACTGGTACAACTGCTTCCCGTCATTTTCAGAAAGTACCAGTCCATATATATACGATGTCACTTCTCACTAATGCATTCTTTTCATCAGGCTTTGCATTGCATTTCTGGCATTCGATGTTTTCTTTGTTGTCATCTGTGTTGTTGTTGCTTGCCTGATTGGTATAGCGGTCTGTTGCTGCCTTCCGTGCATCATTGCAGTTCTATATGCTGTGGCTGATCAGGTAACTCAGTATGATTTTCTATCTTCTCTCATCCATTTAAACAAAGCTTAATCTCTTCTACCAAAAAAACAAAGCTTAATCTATTTTCTTGTCATCTAAATAGTTTTATGATTGATGTGCTGCTCTCAGGAAGGAGCAACTAAAGAAGATATTGAGCGGCTACCACGGTTTATGTTCAAGAGAATTGGCGAGTTTGAGAAAGTAAATGGTGAGACTCAGGAATCATTTGGGGGAATTATGATCGAGTGTGATAATGATTCCCCAGTCGAGCATATGCTTTCTGCAGAGGATGCTGTAAGTATTTTGTTATATTTTCTGATTGAAAGGTTTTCCTGGTTATATGTATTTCAACCTTTTTCTTGGTTTTGGTTTGAATGAGATGTGGCTCACTTTTCTGAGGGTAGATCAATATGGATAAAGCTCTCTGTTAGAAACTCAATAAAATAGTACATAAAACAAGCTGAGAACAAGAAGAGTTATGCTATCATTCCCCGAACAAGTCAAGAGGATGTTTCCAAATAAAAAACCATCTTTAAAAATGTGCCAATGAGCAATAAAAGAAAATGGGAGGTCAACCTAAATTATTGGGAAACAAATCAGGAAAGTAGGAACATGGGGAAAATTACTTACTGAATATCCTACAGAACTAGCTATAATCAAAGACTTCAACTCATATTCTTCTAGATTATGTAGATAACAGAGGAGTCAGATCATGCCCCTACTAGGTTTTTATGTTGCTCAATGCCAAGGCACATTTGTGGTAGTCTTGTCAAGGTTCATTACACAACAATATGTTGATTGGTTACCACTCATAAATTATGGGGCTTTTTTAGCAAAAACCGCCCTTAAATCTTCGCTATTAGCAACACACTAGCTTAGATCATAAACCGACAAAACCGTTAATGGTCTGTTAGCAAAACACATACCGACAAAACCGTTCATGGTCTGTTAGCAAAACACATGGGCATATTTCCTTGGTGGTGCTGTGCTATTAATATTTCAACTTCAATTACCCAACATGGAAAGGGAACATTATGTTAGTTGAACTGTTAAGTATGTTCACCCTTTCTAGATTGACTTGTTATAATGGCAATCTATGTATATTACTATATTGTAGTGTCTATTGGATGCGTCTCCTTGATACTATCTTGCATGGAAAACATTATGAATTAGTCGGAACTAATGTTCTGAGTGCTCGTAATGTGTGATGGATGCAACAAATTAGGGTTACTTTATCACCCTACACATCGTTGGGTCTGCTTGGCATGCCACTTACAACTGCAAGGCATTATTTGGCCTTCTCACTCCTTAAAGAGATTGGTTATGCCCATCAATGCTAGTAATGGCTTGTATATGCTTTGTTATGTTTGTAGGAATGTGCAATATGTCTTTGTAACTATGAGGATGGATCCGAGCTACGCCAACTCCTATGCCGCCACCATTTTCATAGCTCCTGCATAGACAAGTGGCTGCACATCAATGCTACTTGCCCTCTCTGCAAACTTTGCATACTAAAGACCAGTGAACAAAACGGATGCGAGGAGGTATAAAGAGTGTTTAGCAGCTTGGATGTTTTTCGACGGTGCTGCTTGCCTGTGTATAGTCTTTTTTATGTCCATTTGGCTTTTGTAGTTTCTGACCTTGGTGTACATGGTATGATAATATTGTCATGTTTCCAAAAAATAACCTCCAGATATTTATCTTTTTCCATGTAACAGAAGCAAAACAGTCATAAACACTTGATTTAGTGGAACAGTGATGTCTCTACTATGAAGAAATCATCAATATTTGTTCTACTGCTATTATCATTTATCTTCACCGTGTGCATTTTATGCTCAACATATCTTCACCAGTATCATGTTCAGTAATTGCCCTGTAAACTAGAGCTGCTTATTGTTTTGCAGTATGTTGTGCATTGATAACTCCAGATTATTAGATTTCATCTAATGTTGATTCCCCTTGTGAGTAATTTCACCTTATGGTAATTTATTGACTCAAAATTGTTAACTCAAAATTGCACGTCAAGCTTGAATGAAAATAGATTGCTGCTATCCATTAGCAAAGTTTGACAAAATTACACCTTTACACCCGTATTTTAACGTCTATTTCTAAAATATCCCATTTTATTACCGATGGAACTTAACAACCTATATCAAATTGGGTGGGGAACAGAGAAGCAGATAAATGGCTGCTTCAATGTCGCTTTATCTGCTTCCACCTTATTCCTCCAACTCCAGCGCCCAATCCACAGCCACCAGTACCACTCTCCTCCACCGCCACCGCCACCTGCCTCCGGCCTCCACCGCAGACTTCAGATGCCGAGCCGGCCAGAGCGGATTCTTCACGAAGCTCGGCCGGCTCATCAAGGAGAAGGCCAAGAGCGATGTGGAGAAGATTTTCTCCGGATTCTCCAAGACTCGTGACAACCTCGCCGTCATCGATGAGCTCCTCCTCTACTGGAATCTCGCTGATACCGATCGTGTTCTTGACGAACTAGAAGAGGTCTTTCACTACCGTTTCTGCTCTTTGCTTGATAGTGCTTTCCAGCTGTTAACCATTGTTCAAATTATGAGCAGAAACGTTAAATTTCGGCAATTCTGAATAATCCGGTGAAAATTAGCTTCACACTTGTTGCTCACGGGGGGTGTCTAAACTAGGACTGAAACGATGACCCGTGTAAAAAAAAGTAAATTTAATGATGATATTCCAGTTTTTGTTGTAGTGGTTGTGTGCATTATGTTTTGTGTCTATGAACTCAGGAAGCAAGTTGGATTGATCATCTGCCTGGAATGTTGTATTCTATTTAGGGAGTTTGATATAAAGTTATTCCTGGTGTCAGGCTTTGCTAGTGTCGGACTTTGGGCCAAAAATTACCATCAAAATTGTGGAAAGCTTGAGGGAAGATATATTGGCTGGAAAGCTCAAATCAGGGACTGAAATAAAGGTAAATTCTCATATACATCAGCAACGATTAAATAATATTATCAAAGAGTATACCATTCTATCTTTTGCAGTATTGGTACTTAATGGTTGAAATTGATGGATTCATGTGTTGCGTGAAGAGGGTATCGAGAGCTACTTGTAATTTCTTGAAACCGTCCTCCATTTTCAAAATGAAACTCCATTTTACATTTACACTCTGTATCATTTGTTTACTCATATCTCAAATAGTTGCATATGTAATATTAGGACGCTTTAAAGAAAACTGTACTGGATTTGCTGACTAGCAAAGGAAGTAAGACAGAACTTAAACTTGGGTTCAGGTTAGGAATCTCTGTTGTTCTTAGTAACTTTTCATTGCTTTCGATGTCATATGCATATGCTAATTTGACGGGTTTGATGCCTTTTATGTCCTTTCTTGTATCAAAGAAAACCAGCTGTTATTATGATTGTTGGTGTCAATGGAGGTGGAAAAACTACGTCACTTGGTGAGTTGTCAGACAAGTATATGCCGGAAATTTCAATATCAACTGAAAGAAAATTGTTGAAATTATATTAGACGTTTTGCTGGCTGTATGCAATGAGATAAAGTGACTGCCTTTTGGTCCGATTATAAATGTACAGGGAAATTGGCATATAGGTTGAAGAATGATGGAGCTAAGGTTAGGACTTAATGCTTTTGGTTTCTGATGATGTTATAATGGTATTTATATTTCGTAAAAAAATGGAAGTCAATCTTCATCTGCTCTGCATAGTAATTCAGTTGACACATTGCTGAGACAATGTGCTATCATTCAAGTGAAGATCATATGAAGTGCCTCCTTATAAGAACTATGTCAATTGACTTTTTTTTTTTTGATTAGATCAGTCAATCTAAGCATCATGGTCGCCAATCTAACGGAAGAGAGCTAAACATATTTAATTTTGCGTTAAAAACATTTTAATATTTAGTGAAGCTTATTGTGGTCACCATGTCATGTGGATCTTCTTTTCATTAATGGATAAATCTATAGTATATGACTTTTAGCGAAGCAGTTTTCCTGAGGTACCGTAAAAATGTATTTGCTTGTAGACAAATACATTGGCGGAATCAATTTTTTTTTATCTTTCTACATTGAACCGTTTTTGCAGTAGTTCATATTTCTATCTGATGATATGATATTTTCATGTCCCACTAGATACTAATGGCAGCAGGAGATACCTTCAGAGCTGCTGCTGGTGATCAACTGGAGATATGGGCTGAGCGGACTGGCTGTGAAATAGTGAGGGCTGAGAAGGAGAAGGCAAAAGCATCATCAGGTATAAGGAATTAGCATTGTCAAATTTATCTTGTGGGATTAGCAATTAATTATATTGTCTGGATATTAAGTGACTTGCATGGCCTTCTGAATAGTCCTTCTACAGGCTGTGAAAAGAGGAAAAGAAGAAAAATATGACGTTGTTCTATGTGATACATCTGGCCGTAAGTTTAGGAACTCTGAATAGTATTTTTTTTAACCAAAGGGCTGTTTATGTCTGCTTGAGAAACATTTGCTTATTCCCTCAGGTCTTCACACTAATTACAGCCTTATGGAAGAGTTAGTTGCATGTAAGAAAGCTGTGAGTAAAGTTGTTCCTGGTGCACCCAACGTAAGTTCAAGCCCCTTTTGTTGTTTTCTGATTCATACTTCAGATTGCTTTTGGCGTGATGGATTGCTTTGTTACTTATGTACCCACATCTGATTTTCTTATTAAACAAATTTACATTAACTATTAGTAACATGTTTAGAGAGATCATTTGAGCTTTGCACTTCATCTCTATGATTATCTTATTGCTTTTGGTATAAAATGTTGGCCGTGGGCTGGTGGTTGTATGTACAAGGAACACTATTAGGATAAATTATAATTTTCAGAAGAATCAGACACTCATAACTTTTTGCAGTACAGAACTTCTCATTCAGTACGTAATCAAGATCTTATACTACTGGCTTTCATTCATAACTAAGTTTAACTACCATTGTCCTTTATTTCCTGCTAATGGACTTCTCTCTTTTCCAAGTTCAATGAAGTGATCCAATTTAGCATGAATGGGGTAGAGAGATTCTATTTGATGTGCCTTACTTACTTTCACATGGTGCAGGAGATTCTTCTTGTTTTGGATGGAACAACTGGTTTGAATATGCTTCCTCAAGCAAGAGAGTTCAATGACGTAACACTCCTAATTTTAGTGTTACTGTTTCTTAATTAAGTTTAGCAGCAGTGACTGTGACATCTAATCCTGTTTGTCTCTGCAATTGTGCACTTCTTTGGGATGCTTTGCTGGCAGGTTGTTGGAATAACCGGTTTTATCTTGACGAAACTCGACGGCTCCGCTAGAGGCGGTTGTGTGGTATGAATCCTGCTAATTTTCAGAGTGATATGCTATAATTTATCTTGTTTAGTACTCACAAGGAATCCTGCAACACTGACAGGTTAGTGTGGTAGATGAGCTGGGGATTCCTGTCAAGTTTGTAGGTGTTGGTGAAGGCGTGGAAGACCTCCAACCCTTTGAAGCTGAGGCCTTTGTGAATGCCATATTTTCTTGAAGGTATAGATTAGGTTGCGTTTGGTTATACACGATTAGAGAGGGGAAATTGGAAATTAAATATCTCCCATTTATGTTTGGTTGTATGCTTTATATTTGAGAAATTGCAGAGTGGCTCAAATTTCTAGATATTAGCAAAGACACGTTTACATTGTTTGCACTTGCAATGAGGTCAAAATTGGAGAGTTTGGTATGAATCCGGTTTCAATTGGGCAAATTGGTTAAGTCACTATTGGATTTTATTCTGAGGTAAAGATGGGAGTTATGTTGCGTTTGGTTATTATTGTTCATTTAACCAGACACGTGTTGTCTTCCAAAAGGAACTAAAAAATTTCGCGAAAAAGTGACAGTCTGAATATACATTCGGATAAAAAAAAAGAAAAAACCCAAACCATTTGGAATTGCAAGTAGTGATCGTGGACAATGCATCGCCGGGGAAAGCTAGATGTCCTTCTCGTCAGCGCCAAGGGCCTCGAAGACTCCGATTTCTTCTGTAATTTCTAATTTCCAGTTTCTACGTTTCCATTAGTGAAATCGTCATTCATTTTGATCTTAACTTCACACCAGATTTCTTGTTAAAGTAATCACGTTGATCTCTACATAGCCCAAGTATTATACCGTCTTTGTTCTTTTTCCAATTGATTGAAACGTATTTATGCGTGAGATTGTGATTTAGATTTTGACGATTCATGAACCTTTAAGCAGTTCATATTTATTGTACTATGTTAAGATGTATGATTCTAAGCTACAATTGAGGTTTTGATCTTAATATCAATTTGCTTTATTTTTGGTATTGTCAACACAACGTTGGCCTATTCTCGGTTTATTTGATCCTCTGATGAAATGAAACAAGAACATCTTGATATGGACTTGTGTGTGAGGAAGATGATACATCAACGTTGGCCTTTTTGTTTGTTGCAATTTACTCAATATTTCTTCCTTTCCGGTGAGAAACAATGTAGATTATTGTTGTACCTTTGACATGTGACCTTCAAGTACCAATTTACACTTGCATTGTACTGATGAAGTTGTGTGTTGATTGGCAGCAAACATTGATCCTTACGTTGTTCTAACTTGCCGGACTCAAGAGTACAAGAGCAGCGTCGCATCAGGTACCCTTTACATCAAACTGATCACAGTACAGTACAATTGTGTAACATATGCATAGGTCAAACTCTTAGTATGCATTGTACAGGTAGTGGAACAAACCCGAAATGGAATGAGAATTTCGTCTTCACAATCTCCGCGTCTGTCCCGTATCTCAAAATCAAGCTATACGACAAGGACACTTTCAGCGCCGATGACTTTCTTGGAGAAGCAGAGTACATACTGCATTATATAGCTTTTTACTATGATCATCATCAATGCCTTTTCATCCTCTTGTATTTACTGCAGGATTCCTCTAGAGGCGGCTTTTGATCAAGGAACTCTCCCTGTTACTCCCTACAATATTGTCAAGGATGGGAAATACCGTGGACAGGTTAAACTCAGCCTCACTTTCAGACCTGAACCTGAGGAGGTAAAAACATTGATTTTTTTTACTACTGCAAGGTAACAATTCAAATGAGTTTGCTTCATGTTGTGTTTCTTGACATACAGAGAAACCATGCTCGCGAGCTTTCTAGTGAGGAACTCGGAGGGTGGAAGCATTCCTCGTTCGATTAAGAGATTCGATTCTCAGAAAGCACAACCACCATTGTTGGTTTTCTGAAGTTTTTAACTGTTTTCAAGCTCAGATTGTTAGTTTCCGGATTAGGGATGATGCCCTAATAATTTGAATTGAAGTTGCATCTTTTGCCCTTTGGGCATCATCATCAACTTGATAGCTTGTGTCCATGTGGTGGTCGCATCATGCTATAAGAGTAATGAAGTTATAGACTGTGCTCATCTTTACTTGCTCGTTCGATAACACTATGGGATCGCATATTTAGAATAGAAAATAATGACTAAAATCTTTAGTTTCACTTTTTAGGGATTATGATCTAGGTTATAGAAAATATTAGAATGTAATGAAGTAAATATTAATGTCTAGTATATAAGATAAATGACTATTGTTAATTAAAATACATAATGGGCTATGTGCTGGTGTGTGTATGGTCCAACTCCGTGGAAATTTGAGCAATGGAGGGTAACAATAATACTTGGTGGTTAAGTGGTTGTGTGTGTCAAGTCAAACTAAAGCGTAACAAAAAAGGATAAGGAAAGAAAAAATAAGTGGTGGAATTGGGTTCAAAATTACAAAATGGGCCACAGAAAGGCGTTAGCCACAAAATGCCGGCCCTGGAAATCCTCTTCCTCTCTCCTCCATCTCCAGCTTTCCCCGCCAAACAGATCGGCTGCTTCCCTGCACTACAACGAAGCCCCATCGCCCCGCCTCTCCCTCCCTTCAATCTCTGCAACACGGTCCTTCGACGAAGCAGACTCGTCTACTGCAATGGCGACAGTAATAGCGCGCAATCCACCCTTGGCGTCGATTGTTTCGGTAAGCGGTTCTCACAGGCATTTCTACAAACACCTTGTCTGCAACACTCTTCAGTTTTCAATTTCATACGCTAATGATTGAATTCTCTTCAGGGGCCGTCTTCTTGCTCTTCCGAGAACTGGGGATCTCTGAGGAAGACACCCAATTGCTCCTCGAGAATAACCCGAGTCTTAAAACGTCGTCGTTCGAGTCAATTCGCAGTCGAATTCATTCACTGCAATCGCTGGGGCTCAACGGCTTTGAAGTGTCCAGCTTGATCGTTAAGCACCCGCATGTACTCACATCCGGGGAAGTAAATTCCGTGATAAATTTCATCTACAATGATCTGGATAGCAAAATTAAACCTGCCCAGATCGCTCGTTTGCTTGCTCATGCCGAATCCGAATTCTCTTCAAGCTTCATTGCCAAGATCGACATGCTGTTGAAACACGGAATTACTAAAGAACAACTTCCAAACATCCTCAATCAGATCAATCTCAACAAGGCCATATTATACAAGCCAATTGAAGAGATTGACAGGACGCTGACCTTTCTGAGCCACTATGGCGGGATCGGTGTAGTTGTGAAGCGGCCCACCATTCTCAACTATGACCTGGACACCCAGCTGGCTCCTCGAGTGGGGTTCCTGAAGAACCTCAGCGGTGATGACGTGGATGCCACCGCGGTTGTGATAAGGCGGCTTCCAGGGGTCTTACTCTACTCCAAACAGCACATGGAGAACCAAGTGGAGTTCATGAGGTCATTTGCTGGGCTGACTTATGACGAGATCTTCAAGATCATCGTGACATACCCGAATCTGATGAGTTCGAGTAGGGAAAGAAAACTGGAGCCGAGAATCCAGTTCCTCAAGGATTGCAGCCTCGACTCTGGAGAAATCTACCGGCTCTCAATCCAATCGCCGTTGTTCTTGGGCCTCTCATTCGAGGCCAATCTCGCCATCAAGCTGGCTATGCTGGTGAAGATTGGATACGAGTACAGAACAAAGGATATGGCGTACGCAATGGGGGCGGTGACTAGGACAAGTGTGGAGAATCTGCAGGAGGTGATCGGGCTGTACTCGAGCTACGGGCTCTCGTTTGAGGACATAGTTGCAATGAGCAAGAAGCATCCGCAGGTGCTTCAGTACAATCCGAGGTCGCTGGAGAGGAAGATGGAGTATTTGGTTCAAGTGATGGGTAGGGATGTTGGGGAGCTGCTTGCGTTTCCTGCGTATCTTTCTTACAATCTTGATAAGAGGATCAAGCCGCGGTACGAGACCAAGAGGAAGATTGTGGGAGAGGAAATGTCGATCAATAAGCTTTTGAGTGTTTCGGTTGACAAGTTTGCTAGAATGGCGGAGAGGTATGAGAACAGGCAAACCAAACCAAATTTTCTGCAACCGAACCGAAACCAAAAGGAAGATGAAGGGTTGATGGGTGTGGTGTAGGGTTTAGGGAACGGGATGGAGAACCGAAGAGTTTAACCGGAGAACAGGGGTTCAGAGGGACAACAACGGAGTTGCAAGAGTAGTTGAATTGCGAGTTTTCAGTTCTTCTTTTTGTTGGCTGATTTTGATGGATGATAATGTCGATATCCTTAAAGAAGAATTTGTTTATCCTTAAAGAAGAATTTGTTGCTAGAAAAATTATTACTAAACATTTGGAAAAGATTATCACCTATGGACAAACACTATAAAAAACTTTTCGTTAACCATACTTGTTATATGATCGGTCATAGGTTCAAATTGCTATTTCCGTAGTAATGGCCTACTATGAGCAAAAAGAATCTTAAACAAGATACGAAAGATTCATTTAGGGTGTATTGGTAACTCTATAACTAATGTTGGTTAAACAAGATACGAAAGATTATAGAATGTATTGTTGCTACAAGGCTTGGTGCTGCATCACCTCACTGATTTGGTATAGAAAAAGGCAAGAATTTGCATCTAACAGCCGATGAGTGTACGGTTGTCGTGGGACAATCGTATGAGATAGACTCCAGTTTGAATCTGGGATTGCTCTCTTTGGTCGGCAAGTTGTTGTCGGTTTGCCCGTTCAATGCTTTTGCCCTGAAAGCCACCATGAAAGGTGCTTGGCGATGAAAGAAGGGGTTTGTCTTCAGGGAAATTCGCAACAACCTTTTCATGTTTCAGTTTTCAGATGAGGCTGACAAGATTAGGGTGCAGAAGGGGGGTCCATGGGCTTTCGACCGCTCATTGTTGCTGCTTCAAGAGCCTGGAATGAAAGTATGGAACAACCATCAAAGATGGTTTTCAACCGTGCAGATTTATGGGTCCGCCTTTACGACATTCCGGTGGCTTCCATGACAAAGACAGTGGCGGTTACCATTGGTATATGTCTGGGAGGGACAATTGACGTTGATGAAACTGAATTGAAAATTGGGGGACACTTTCTTCTCATTCGGATTTCCATAGATGTCACTAAGCCTCTTCGTAGAGGTGTCATGGTGATGCTTGAAGTCAAGAAATTATGGGTGGAGACAAAATATGAAAGGCTGCCGAACTACTGTTACACATGTGGGGTTCTCGGGCATGTTGAACTCGATTGCAAAGATGAAGATGCAAAGCAGTACTCAAATGAATATGATGAATGGCTGCGTGCATTGCCGCTGAAGCCGAGTCTAGAGCGCCAGGAGCAAGATAGAATCCAGGAAAATGAGATGCTGAAATCTCTTAAGGCTGGTGCTACTTCTAGTACTGAATTAAGAAGTGGTGTTGCTGCCCATTCCAGTCGACGCTCGCTTCTCGATCTTCTTGATGAACAGAATGACGTTGGCACCCATGAGACACATTCAACACTTCAACTAAGTAGTGTACAAGAAGCAGCGATCCTGAAGGTTAGTGATGTGCTAATTTCAGACGACTCTTGCATCGTGGCCAAGGATAAGGTTGATTTGGTAAGGGGCGGAATGATCACATGGGAGGTTTACTTCTTGTTGCGGAGACTGCTACTTCTCGGGTGAACCTGCATGGGGGCATACATATTCCCGCTGATGCTAAGAAGACTGAGGGTCATTTCCTGGACTTACAGCAAACAACGAAGGATATAGAGGATGTTTCTGCTATTCAACCAATGGCGCAAAGATCAGTTAAAAAATGGAAGAGGGCCGCTAGGGAGAGTGAGGAGACTTCTGAGGAGGAAGGGACAAGAGGTAACCTTAACAGAAAGAGAGAAGGTGATGCGACCGACCTTTGTCTAGACACTGAAGATGACATGACTGGCAAGAGACAAAAGCACACTTCGGCTTTGCTTTGCGATGCGATATCGGCAGGGGAGGCGTAATGCCTTCCTTGCCGAGAGCCATGAATCTCATCAGTTACAACTGTCGGGGATTAGGGAAGGCCCGTGCAGTTGATCGTCTCGGTGAACTAGTGAGAAGGAAGTCCCCGAAGGTTTTGTTTCTAATGGAGACAAAAAGCGACAGGAAGAAAATGGAGTGTTCAACGCATGTCGGGTTTCCGCAATGGGTTTTCGGTGGATTGTGTTGGTCGATCAGGTGGGATTTCCTTGCCCTGGGATGAGGATATCCGGGTGTCCATCCAATCTTATGGTGTCCATCATATCGACTCGAAGGTTCGAATCGACACTGAGGAGGAGTGGAGACTTACATGGATTTATGGCTGGCCTCAAAAAGATGAGAAAATCTACACCGTTGAGCTGCTTAAGAGGCTTCACGAGGATGATCACCAAGTGTGGGTATGTGTTGGTGACTTTAACCAAATACACTCCATTGCAGATAAAGTTGGAGGGCTTAAGGCGGATTACACTCAGATACTGCTTTTCCGTGACTGCCTTGATTTTTGCGGCTTAAAAGAGATCCTATTTTCGGGTCCGCGGTTTACATGGGATAATGGTCGGAAGGGTCCGAGTTCATTAAGGAACGTTTAGACATGGGATTTGCAACTGATCAGTGGTTGGACGCTTTCTCGGATGCTCGTATATGTCATCTGGATAGACAAGGATCAGACTATGTTCCTATTTGCCTCTCCCTTCAGGACAATAAGGAAGGTGAATCAAGTACGAAGGGCCCCCGACCATTCCATTTCGAGGCCATGTGGCTCGAAGATTTGGAGTGCCAAGAGGTTATTCGCAATGCTTGGTCTAATTCGGGAAGCTGTCGATCTGATCCGGGATTACAAGGAAAATTTTCAAGGTGTGCAGAGGACCTCAATGGTTGGGACTTTCATCATTTTGGGAATGTTAGAAGGGACATGCGCCAAGTCCGGGAGGAACTTCGAACTATGGGTAAACAAGGCATGCATGAAGGTTTGGTGGGTCACAGGAAAGAGCTAGAAAGGAAGGAGAGGGAGCTGATGCGTAGAGAGGAACTATTATGGTTCCAGAGGGCCAAAGAAAATGAGTTCAAAGCGGGAGATCATAACACAAGGTACTTTCACATGAAGGCATCAAGAAGGAAGAAAAGAAACAAAATCAGAAAGTTGGCGGATGATGATCATAAAGAGTGGCACTCTTTTGATGGCAAAGTGAAGGTTGCAACCGAATACTTTCGAGGCTTATTCTCATCGGATGTTCGAGATCCATCCTCAACGGCCTCTCAAGGCATCTCCCCGTTGCTGTCGGAGGCTGATAATCAAGAGCTCCTTCGCCCATTCTGCCGAGGAGGTTCGTTTGGCTCTCATTTCTATGCATCCTACAAAGTCACCGAGCCCCGATGGCATGTCCGCACTCTTCTTTCAGAAGTTCTGACATCTTATAGGGACTGGTGTTTCTTCCTAGCTTCATCCTCTCATTACTTAATGGTGATCAATTTCCTACATCCTTTAATCATAATTTTATAACTTTGATTCTCAAAGTTAACGACCCGTGCAGGATGAAGGATTTGCGCCCAATCAGCTTATGTAACATGATATATAAGATCTTATCCAAGGTCCTTACTAATAGGTTGAAGTGTTGTTCGGGGGAAATTGGTGTCCCATAGCCAAAGTGTCTTTGTATCGGGTCGCTTGATCACAAATAATGTCCTTACAGCGTTTGAAATCTTCCATCATATGAAAACAAGGAAAGGGGATCGTAAGGGTTACCTGGCTTTAAAGTTGTACATGGCTAAGGCATATGATCGTGTTGAATAGGGCTTTTTGGAGCATTGTATGAGGCGCCTTGGTTTTGCTGAAGCATGGATATCACTGATCATGCATTGTGTTTCTTTCGTGTCTTTCTCGGTCCTTATGGAAGGATGTCCAACTCCTACTTTTACTCCATCTAGGGGGTTGCGACAGGGCGATCCTTTGTCTCCGTACCTTTTCATGATCTATGTCGAGGGCCTGTCGGGACTGTTGAGACTTAGCAAACAACATAATCGACTCAAGGGTATTACCATTGCTAGACATGCTCCCTCTATTTCACATCTTTTCTTTGCGGATGATTGTGTTTTATTTGCAAGTGCTACTTGTCAACAGAGCTCAGAAATAGTTAATATTCTCCTTGCTTATGGAGCTGCTTCAGGTCAACAAGCAATTTCAACATACATCATGTCATGTTTTGCCCTTCCTGTGAGTCTCTGTGATGAAATTGAGCAGCTATTACGTAGGTTCTGGTGGGGTGATGGCTCTGAGCATAGAGATTGGGCGGTCTCGGCTTCAGGGATATGTCAAACTTTAACCTTGCACTGCTGGGTAGACAGGGTTGAAGACTCATTCAAGACCCGAACTCTTTGATTGCCAGATTATTCAAGGCAAAGTATCACCCGAACTCAAGCTTTCTTGAGGCTTCTCTTGGGCCTTCTCCTAGCTTTACCTGGCGTAGTATCCTTCAAGGTCGTGAAGCACTTTCTCATGGCTTGAGATGGAGTGTTGGTAACGGTGCTTCCATCAAAGTTTGGGAAGACAAATGGCTACCACAACCTTGCAACCCCAAGGTGATCACCCCGGTGAATACCGATTGTCCGGATTTGAGAGTTTTGGTTTTAATTTACTAGTCCAATAACTCCTGGCGTGAGCCCCTCGTTCGCAACTTATTCTTGCCATGTGACGCGGAGGCTATTCTTAGGATCCAGTTGTTTGATGCATTTGTTTGCGACGAACTGATTTGGTTGGTATCGAAAATTGGATTCTATTCAGCTTGTTTTGCCTACCATCTACTGGTCCAACGAGAGTTGAATATCAACGCTGGTCCTCAATGCTCTGATAGTCGTCCAACTGGCCGGATCACTTTGGAATCGGATTTGGAGAATTAAGACAACTCCAACGAGAGTTGAATATCTTTCCTTTGGAGGGCATGTCGGGACATCCTCCCTACCAAAGCAAACCTGTGTTTATTTCCTGATCTCCCTATTTTATGTTTATTTCCTATTTTGATAATTTATTTTAGACAAATTATGAACACACCAACAACTCAAAATTTTATTTTGGACAACAAATTAGGAAACCTTATTTCTCCACTTTTATTTAGCATCCAAACCATTCTTAATTAAGTTGTAAAATTTGTTGTGTGTCCATGTGCACACTACAAAATAAAACACATAAATTGTAGAGCTAGATTTAGTTAATTTGTAGGCATACGTACATGCAGTGTACATCGTGAAACCCGGTACCTACTATCACATTGTTTATAAGATATTAAGACAAAAATACAAATTATTCACAAGAGTACCATATATTGAAATTTTAATCAAATTCAAAGAAGCAAAATTATAAATTCAGGAGATCGAGGTAGAATTTACATGTATATATATTGAACACATAGCAATATCTTAGCTGTCGCGGCTTGCAAAATTTGAATTAGCTAGATATGAATTCCTATCCGATCAAGAATATCAATGTTGTAAATATATATCTTAAGCCTCGTTCCAATCTCGCCCTGATCACGGCAGGGTTTTCATTTCTTTGTAATTTTGTTATACTTTAATTTCTTTAGTTCGATTTTTTTTATATACTTTTAGAAATATGTAGTTATAACTAAAATCCCGATGATAATCTAGGGCGTGGAAATTTGGAATACGTACCATAAAGTCGGAAATCTCCGTCTTCCATCACTGGGATCTGTCCAAATGGCTGCGTACGTATGCCCATTCATTTAAGGAATTAATTAGTAGTTACCCATGTTGTTATTATAATATATAGCTAGCTACGCAGCAACATATAATTAAGTTGTTAATTAATACTCCGTATATACCTGACGGGTTAGAAAGTCAGGAGACTTGTGCTGGCCGAAGATCTTGCAACTTTTTAATATAAAACGTCATAATATTATAAAAAATAGGTTTTCGTAAGATGAGGGCATTTTTAATTGTGGAAATGAGTTTGTGTTTAATGGACATTTAACAAAATGAAAAATAAAAAGAATGTCTGAATAAAAAAAAAAGAGTATGTGATACATGTGATGCTCTCTAATTATTTTTGTATTGGTTTTCGTAAAATTTATGACACTAAATTTTATTTTATTTTTTAAATATTTGTATGGTACTTTTAAATTTATGACACTAAATTTTCGGAAGGATCATCATCCAAATTTTTGATGTTAAATTTGGGGCAAGATCTCAATTTCCTTATAGGGTCACATATTTAATAAATGTCAAAGGAAGTAGAGCCTATTTTCATGATTTTCTGATATTAGGACTTTAGGAGTCAAAATATAATTACAGAATTACAAAATTCTTAATTTCAGATAAGTAATACTCCGTAATATATATATTTGATTTGTGAAAATTGGATTAAGTGAAGATACTAGGTTTAGACTAAATTACCCTTTTAGTTAAAAATCTATTTAAAGAAATCCTAGTATCCAACTATCATTCTATTCTGCTCTGCTGCAAACAATAGCTGCGTGTTGTCTTCTTGTTGCTGTATACTCGTTTTCGGTTCTTGACTCTTCGCTGCAGCCTGCAGGTTTGTCTACTCGTTCTTGAATACTTATTTTATTTGTTTAATAAACCAACAGTATTCATTAATTACTATTTTTAGATTTCTCGTTAAAAATTGTTTTCTTCTGTCTTTTCCCACTGCAATTTCATCTTTTATTTTTGCTTTTTTATGAGCTTGGTCATCATATCAACCTTAGTATTTGTCTTTCTATTCTAGTCAAAATCTTGTAAGACGTACATGTAATTGGTCTTTTTATCTTTTACTTACTTTAATTTATTAATATGAGTTTCTTGTTCGCAAGTGCGTATGATCAATAGTTAGTGTTGTAAACTCCTTATGTTTCTTCTAAATTTTGTTTATAAATTAACCACATTTGCGTACAAATTGTTGTTATTAAGCATGTCACTTGTGAGTTGTAATACCTCACTCAAGGGGTTCGTCTAAAGTCAAATCCGAAATATGGAAAATAATGCGATTATTGTCCGATTGTAATGCCATATGTACGTAATGTCCTCTAAATTGCTGTAGAAAGATCTTATATTTGGTTTTTCTAATGACACACGTACATCAAAAATTTCTTGTTTAACAAGTAAATAATCTATCTAAATATAAGATAAGACTTTGTAAAGGATATGAGATCTTCTATACAAGGTAATGAATAATATCTTTAGCACTAATATTCTAACATAGACTATTAACAAATGTTCATGACATTTTTTGTATTTTTTATGTTATTTTTGTATGTTAAATAGTCTTGGGTTACACGTTAACATTTTCTCAAAATCTAAAATGTTATATATAACATGTGTCCACCGTATATTTATGATTTATCTCATTACGTGTCTAATATAAGAGGTGGGTTATAAAAATATCTGATCTTGAATATAAGTTGCATGATCACCGTACTTTCCTGAGAGTATTTTCTTTAGATCTTATTTACTAAAACCGGCCAATTAGCTAGGTTTCTTCAGATACATTGCTACAATTCTTGTATCTTTCATAACATTGTTTGCCCTAGCCTTCGAGGTATGGTTTTACAGGACATGTTTTGTTGCAATTTTTTCTTCCTGTTTATTTTGCACTATGTTACTAGAAAAAAGATATAAAATTAAGTTGTTTTAAACTAATTTATTTTTTCAAACATCATACATATGTATATTTATGCAATAAAAGAACCAACAATTATTGTATATTAAGGTTTTCTTATGCTATAATACATTAAGAACTGTAAGGTTTCCTCAATTAATCTAGAAAAACCATACTTATAAAACCAAAGAATTCAGTTGAGAGTACGTATATATGTCCTTATACCTAATTTTTTCTAAATTGATTGTACCAACTATGTCGATCAAATTAAAAATATTATTAACCGTTTCTTAACTCAATTACATCTGTATACCAGTGCTACGATGGTGAAATCCTCAAGGCCTAAATGCAGCTGCGACGAGAAGACGAAGAGGATCTTGATCAATGTGAGCGTAGTGGGGAGCGCCGGACCCCTAAGGATGCTGGTGAATGAAGGCGACTCCGTGAGCCGAATCATACACCACGTCCTCAAGTTGTACTCCTGGGAGGGCCGACTCCCGGTTCTCGGGTCGGATCGAGATCAGTTCTTGCTTTACTGCCATGATAGCGTCGGGTGCTACGTGGCTCTTGACGCATTTGAGTCGATAGGATCGACCGGGTCGAGGAGTTTTCTCATGGCGCCCAAGAAGCCACAACCACTAGATTCAAAGAAAAGTCGCGCCCCCGCCGCTAGATTCAAGTCGTGGCCCAAAAAGTTGAGCGTCAAGATTACGCGTTGGGTGAAATAGAATCTGTAAGTACTTTATTTTATATATATATATATATTCTTTTAATCTAATGCTTCTGGCTATTAACTATTGGTGATTATTATTTAAGGTTTGAAATCTAGTTTACGTTTGGACTATTTCAACAGTATGATATAAGTATTATCATCTAAGTTCTAATAGGTGGAGGTTATTAGGAATCGACTATAAGCTAGCTATTGGTGATTAATTTGCTTTCATCATTTTGATACTACGTAGTATTGTTGTTGTTGTTGTTTTAGTAGAGAGCTTTAGATAGTATTAGTTTTTGTATTTCATATATAGCATGATTGCAAACGATTAGATTCCACACATTGTATTTAGGGAAGGAAGGACCAAGAAAGTTTGACTAATTTTGTTGTCATGGATTAGAGGAAGCCTTATCTTGTCATAAGCTAAGCTTGCATGTTCATTACCTTAGGATTACCGGCCTATTAATATTAAACAGTATGTGCAAAAGTGGCATGCATTAATGCAATCTTGAGTTTCATTGCTAAGAGTTTCATCTATTATATAAGGATTGATGTGGTGTTTTTTAGTATTAGCAGTAAATCTATCAATCTTTAACAATAGTTTGCTTCCTAACCATGCCATTAGCTAGTCATATTTAAAGTCAGATTTGTGGTTGTGTTTGTGCTTGATTTATGGAACGCTATCTTACTCTCGTAACCCTTAACAATGGCTCTGCATACCAAAGGCTTAGGAGGAATTATCACACACAGAAATGTGTAATTGCAATTTTCTTAAAACCCAAACATGTGCCTAACGTTTGTCCTTCGTCTCGAGAGACGAGGCATTCGGACTCCGGTTTTTAAGGTTCGAGGGGACCTTCATTGCTCTGTGTACCGCTGCTCGAGGAATCCGTTGTCGGACTTGAATCCACTTAGTAACCGGTGGCATTCATCACAAATGTTTGCACTCGCGTCAAACCGTGGTTCAGTCTCAAAAAAAAGACAACAAAATATAAAAACCGAGCATGTGAAAAAACACTAAGAGCGTGTTGGAAACCTCGTCGTATAGACACGGGTCCCGAGCACCGAGGTTTCGGGCATCCGACTTGTACAAGTACGCCAAAGGCGCAATCTTGGTAACAAAGAGTCGGACAAAATTTCAACACTCAAAAAGTGTATTGCAATGACGACGAATCCTAAGCTCGCGGTATTACGAGACATCTTCTATAACAACGAGATGAGCATGGAATACTATCTTTCTTTCACAAAAACGTAATTCCATGGAAATGATTGTGAATATTGTCTTGCTAGAGCGAGGTGATGGTCTTAAACTATTATTTTTTATGGTAGTTTATTTATTTGCTAATATTCTCACGCCATGGTTCAATCGACTCAAAACCAAATTCTATCACTCAACTCTTGAAAGTGTGAAATCATGCTCTAGCTTTTGCTTGTACTAACCTTGTTGTGCGGGTGGTCTGGAGGTATGAACCTTATAGCTAGCTTAATTTATTAGCTATCTTTCCTGACAATGAGAAAACATGTCATCTAACTTCTTTAGTTTGGGATCTGATAAGACATTTAGCCTAGCCTATTTATGTTTTAAGCACTCAAGTTAGTCATATTAGAGTGGGCTACTTAGATTTCATATTTTGCATAATTTGTTGTTAAGTATTGTTTGGATCGATGGGAATCTTATTACACTCATTTTTCTATATGTAAAGTTTGAGCACTTTCATAATCATGCTAGACTGGCCGAGCTATATAATTTCATGCATATCTGCTACAATTTCATGCATATCTAGAATTATCTATTTGATAACAATAATGTTTATAAATATGTTTTCAGCACATGTTATAAGTATTTCGCGTCATTATACATTTCGTTTTCGGAGCTACGCGCATATTTGTCTGATTTCAGGGGTTTGGAGGAGATTTGGATCGAGGGCACTCAACCTGTTCAGATACGTACACTGTCAAATGGCACATACATACAGCAACGACATCATGTTGTTCGTTGAAGACGACCAATTAGTTTATATAGTTTTTTGCTTCTTCATTTGACTTCTATGTATTGTAGTAACATTTTTGGTTGTTTATATTTTTTTTTTATTGATTGATGTAAGGGGTTTCGGCTACCCCGATTGATTACTACTTAGCCAAAACAATTATTATTAATAAAATACCGGAGAGTACCGTCTCTCTTTCCATAAAAAAAGACGGTAAAGTAACTCATTTAGTATAAGACTAAGAGAGAAGTAGTACCTCAGCAAGCTCAGAGAGGTGGCGGGATCTGAACTCGTTGATAGTTGCAGCTATCTCTGACACAGGTAGCTTAGCCTGGAATCGATCAGTCACCACTAGAAGTTAAGACAAGTCACGGTTAAGACAGGATATTAATGAGAAATTATTGCTAGTTGCTCAAATAAGGAGAAATTTCCCATAGATTCACGCTGCAAGATTACTAATTAAATCATAACATATGTTTTTTCTTCAGACCCAGAAATATGGATAGTCTTCTCCAGCCAGATAATGCAAGGAAGAGAAATTTAGATAGGGGAAGCAGGGAAGACTTGACAAATACCGCAGTAGCCCCAGCCTTTTCCAAATTAAGACCATGAACGATATCATGAGCAACAATTGCTTTAAGAGCAGCCATTCCAAGTGCCTTTATGATCGCTTGAAAACCAACCTAAAAATATTAAAATTCAAGCATGATCACACAATAATAGTCGTGTATATAGAGCTATTAGTACACTGATAGCACTACATATGACAATTCAATTTGCAGCACTTGGTAAGACAAAAATCAAAGGGTTTATTAGGGAGGAGATTGTGAACACTAATAGTCATGTATGTAGAGCTATTAGTAACGTGTGGAACATCCCCGGGAGGTCCAAGCAGCCACCCCAAAGAAGCAAAGAGGAAAGAATAAAGTTACCTCATTCAGAAGTGGATTTTCTTCAACATTATTGTTCCAATAATCTGATCAAGGCAGATTAGAATAATTTATACTTCTCTGTCACTTCATTTGCATACTTCATCTAATTTTATAACAGAACTCACAATTTTTTCAGGAATACCCTATCCATAAAATTTACCTTTTTCAAGTAAATCATTATAAAATCAGTACATTTCAATAAGTCAATTCTAAAGATAAGGTCATAGAACAATGATAAAGAATATTTCTTAAGTTCTAGTTAAGGTGCCATTCATTTTCTGGTTTTGCTCTCTATACGAAAATGATAGAATGCTTAAATGTGGAAACTATTTATGCATTGTACCTCACTCTCAACAGGTAATAAACTTCGGACATCATGTAGCTCATGATGAGAAGCTATAAGTTGACCAGCAGCAGCTAAATATGGAGTAAGTGCCATGGAGATCCCCACCACAAGGAAAAGCAAGGACGACAATTCTGGTGACATTATGCCCTACAAATAAGTGGAAAAGAGCTACCAGAGATGGTTTATCAAGGAAAAGGACCACATCAGTTGATAATATAGGATGAATAAGAGTACCCAAATTGGTAAAATTTCAGTCAAAAAGTTGACTGTTTTGTTAATATATGCCAATCAGGGGGGAAACAGGTAATTTTCAGCAAAGCCTTCACTAATTGAATGTCAAACCTGGTTCACTGCTTCTCCAAAAGCCACAAACGCAAATTCTCCCCCAGGTGCAAGAAGAAGACCAGTTCTAATGCCAGATATGAGGGAAAGACCAAACATTCTTCCAAGTGAAGCAACTAGCAGAGTCTTGCCAACAATTAGGAGCCCTAATCCTCCAGCAACAACAGGCAAGTTAACGACCAGAAGCTTTGGATCAATAGACATCCCAACCTGAAAATGAACAAATGATCTCCACTTACAGCCACTTCAATATAGTGATAAATGTTTTCGTTCCATGAATATTGGACTGTGCTGTCAGAAATCAAATACAACATGCAAAAAAGATGCATTACTTGTTTTCACCTGCGAGCCCATGGGACATTTTTATAATAATTTATTTGTAAAACTTAATATACAATAATACATAATTACTTGGTATAGTAAATTCGTGTTTATTCAAGTAACAGTAGTGATTACTGATTAGTAACAGAATTATGTTGCATGGAGGGGTAAATCCAAGGGAGAGCAAGCATAAGTAGTCACCGTCATGAAGAAAAGGCCTAAGAGAAGGCCACGGTACGGTGCAATATCTGACTCAACCTGCAGAGAAAACTCAGTTTCTGCTAGAAGTAAACCAGCCAAGAATGCTCCAAGTGCCATAGATAGACCAGCCTGATCCAAAATAAGTGTGACAAGCTCAAATAAGCACTACAATTATACTTTAATGACCTGCAAAGATTCTCAACTTGTGCAGGTATTACATACCCGGGCAGTCAGGAGACTAGTCCCCAATATGACAAGAAGTGTATTTGCTGAAAATATCTCTGCATTTTTATTTTCAGCTATTTGTCTGTAAATTGGCCGCAGCAGCTGCAGGGAAACAAGTGCAATCGAGCTCAAGATCAATCTTATACACAATTTGAAGAGCTAATTGGAATAGTAAAGCCCTATTCCAACGTACATTGATAAGCAAAGTAGTGAGCAAAAACTGAGTAGACGTACCAATCGCCCACCAGCAATAATAGCAGTAATGGCAACAATTGCTTTAAGAGCAGCCATTCCAAGTGCCTTTGTGATCGCTTGAAAACCAACCTAAAAATATTAAAATTCAAGCATGATCACACAATAATAGTCGTGTATATAGAGCTATTAGTACACTGATAGCACTACATATGACAATTCAATTTGCAGCACTTGGTAAGACAAAAATCAAAGGGTTTATTAGGGAGGAGATTGTGAACACTAATAGTCATGTATGTAGAGCTATTAGTAACGTGTGGAACATTCCCGGGAGGTCCAAGCAGCCACCCCAAAGAAGCAAAGAGGAAAGAAGAAAGTTACCTCATTCGGAAGAAGTGGATTTTCTTCAACTGTTGTTTATATTATCCATTTTATTTTGACTCATTTAGAACTAAATAAACGTACCCTTAACGAGACATCTAAAATAGAAAATAGGAAGAAGCTAATGGGACGGAGGAGTAATCCTTTCTGGGGGAACATGACGCCAAAATAATTAAATGTTGTATTTAGCAAGCAAAATTCACTTGCAAAAAATGGCGTCACTTCATTTTTCGAAAGAGGGAGGGAAGAAGACTGATAAGAGTAGGAAGGACGCTAGGGCCTAGAGGGGCCATTCATCGCCATGGCTACGCTCTCGAGCTTGGTCCACGAGCTCCGAGAACGAATATCAGCTTCATCTTCTACTCCTCCGAACAAAGGCAGTGACATCACCTTGGAGACTAGGTTTCGCGCCGTTCTCCCTAATCTCCTACAAGTTTACGTTATTCCCTCCTCTACAGGTTTCATCCCTTCCCGCTCAATTTCTCTCTCTTAGGGATTTGATTCCAAGCTTTCATCTATGATTCCGCATTGCTTATTTACTATTTCCGCAACGTTTTACTTTGGTAGCCAACGAGAGGGAGGTGATCGCGTTGCTGAAGCTTCTAAATCACGTTGCTAAGAACTTCCCCGGTGTCTTCTACCATGGCAAAGCCGGCGCTGTTTTGCCCTTAATTGGCCGGATCCTACCTTTTTTTGCAGAACCGGCGTTTCAGTGAGTGTTTCTGTGGAACTACACTTGAATTGGTTTTGATTTTGTTTGTTTGATAACTGGTGCAAATTATTTCAGTGCCAGACATGGGGTGATTTTTGAAACTGTTGGCTCTCTCCTCACTTTGCTGCGGACTGGGGAGCGAGATGTATTTAGGCAATTCTTCATGGATGCCATGGTAACTGTTGAAGGTGAATAAAGCCTGATTTTCTTCATATACTGCTGATTTGGGGAGAAAAGTAACTTGTTTCAAATATTTTCTTTGTCTTGAATAGGAATTTTCTGTGTACAACTGTGTCATTCCACATTCTAATTTGCTTTTTTTGTAAATGCAGACCTTCTGTGCATAGCAATGTCTTCTTCCGGCCAATTGGGTACCAATGAATCTTCTCAAGTGTCCCTGAACTGCTTTTCACTGTCCTTTGCTGGAGTGTCTAGTGATGCGGCACTCCTCTGTGAACTTCCTGACTGTAACAAATCCACTGAAGGTTGTGGTATCTTGGTAGATCTCACTGGGAAATGCAGGTGGCAAGCATTTTCTACTTGGATAATTCGGATTCTTTGCAAATGCTTGACCGAAGGAACTCTATATGTTGAAGGACTTGTTGATTCATGTTCTGTTTTGGCTGCATGTTCTCTTATATGTTACGGGGATGCTGAATTGCATATGGTAGGTAGCACCCGTAAGAGGTGTTTGCTTTTATTTTTAAAAGCCTTTATGTAATGTTAGGAAGCGCCAAATGTGTCATCTCTGCTTGGCTAAATCTGCTAACAAGTAATTATTATTGTTTATCACCTTACTATTGTGTTTTTTGTGTGCAAGGCATGCTTTGATTATGCTCGCATTGTCGGAACTGTTCTGAATTTTGACATCGTTCCATGTGAGAAATTAATCCAATCCATTTCCGTTATCTTAAATGATAACTTGGAAAAGGTTCCTACCTCAAGGTATGTGTAAATATGTTCTATTTGGTGTGTAACTTTTTTCTATAAGCTACAAGCGACAAGCGACCAGTATACAATATTTTAGTGTTATATTTTCTGTACTAGTTATTGCATTTCTTCTATTTTTATTATATTTCTTTTAATAAATATCTTTGTCCTGTTGACTACTGATGCAAAAGGGTTGGCACAAACCCAATTTGTTAAACTGTTAAGGTACCTACGATGTAAGAAGTTCATGAAAGGTCATGTGCTGCTTATGGTTTAGAAAAGAGAAGTTATGAACTTATGATGATTAAGCACTTGATTTTTGACTGTATGAAACAACCTTTAGGCTTTAGCTGTTATTAAAATGTTAACACAGGTGATTCTTTATGCAGAAATGCAGATTATGATTCCTCCATAGGTAGTTGTCTTGATATTTTGCATTCTAGCTGTCCTGTTGATATTGTTAAGGCAACAGCAGAGGAATTGGTTTCTGGTTTTCATAAATCTGTCCTACGAACTGAAAGTCCTTATTTGAAGGTATTCTTTGGTCATCCTTTATTCTAAGGAGAATAGTTAATGCAAGTTCTTTTTCATTTCATAATTTAGAAGCTGTTCATTGTGTGTTGCTTTTCAGGATGCTCTTTGCCGTGCTTACATA
This sequence comes from Rheum nobile, assembly GCA_027886185.1. NCBI lineage: Eukaryota > Viridiplantae > Streptophyta > Magnoliopsida > Caryophyllales > Polygonaceae > Rheum > Rheum nobile. The sequence goes on along the minus strand of WOAB01000506.1, from coordinate 5,574,336 downwards.
AGAATTGTGAAAACATGCCCTCCAAATGTCTGGAGGCCTGAATCCCTCTTTAGTATGATTCGTTTCTCAGAATCTTGCGTAAAATTGCAAGATTGCTTTGAAATGGTTCTTTCTATTCTTGGTCCTGATAATGTTGGAGGCCCAGCTAACAATAATATTATGGGCCAATCAGCAACTAATAGAAGTGTACAAAGTTTGAGAGCTGGAGATAAGAGGCCACTTGAAGACCTTGGGATTTCTAAGGTCAAGCATCAGAAGATTGATGGAGAATTTACAACATCTTACACTGATGGTCAAAATGTATGTGGAGTTTCTGCTGAACAAGCCTTTGAAATCAACAAAGAGTATGCTTATCATGTTCGCAGAGCTCTATTATCATTTCTCAATGTGTTAAAGCCTCAGAATGTTCGTGATACTGTGCTGAAAGCAGAAGTTGCATTAGAGGCACTTAGCATGTTTTGTATTGCCTTCTCTAAATATCCCAACTTGGATGTGTCCCTCATTATCTTTCTCCAGATGTATCTGTGGATTCCTTGGATGTGTGAGCAGGTAGAAAGTGAAATTAAATTTAGGCTAATGATTGTTAAATTACTCTATTTTTTTATATTCTGATGTGCAAGCTTTTCTTGTAGGCAAATGGAGCAAGCTCAATTAAGTTCAATCTGTCTATCTGTTTGCAAGCCATCCGCAGCATATTATTATTATCAAGTAAGGATATAGCTTGGGTGTTCTCCTTTCAGTAGGAAAGGGTTTTTCTTGTTGTAAATAGATGATCCTTCCCTAGTTGATTTTCCATGTCTTACCAATTGCAGTCTAGGAATTTTTAAATAGAGTAACTATGTCTACAGGACATTGGAAAAAATACAGAGTCAAAGAGTCCCTCGTTGATTTCCCATGTGCTTGACAGAATTCCGAGTGTTTTCTGTTCGTGCTGTCTTTTTTTTATGAGACACAAAATACAGAGTCACAGACCTCGGGTATATCCTTCAGGAAAGTTAAAGAGCATGCACTGGACAAGCATTTTTATACACTATCTCCTTGTTCCCTTATGCCATTCTATAGGATTTTCTTTAAATTTATTTATCTTCTAAATAGTAGCCCTTTTAAAGGATATGGACATTTTTTATACTAAATATTTTCGTCAAAATAATGGAAGACAGAAGAAAATAACCATGAAAAAGACAGGTAAGCAGAACTGTAAAGATTTATACTTGAGGATTGTATCAAAGGGTGAAAAGTTTGAAGTTGGAACTCTACCTGGCCTGGCTAAAAGGTGTAATATATGGAATATTAATCATAATAAAAATTAAATCATGTAAAAACGTACATCAAGAGGAATGGAACTGAACAACTCTCAGGGCCCTCTTTGACCTGCCAACTATAAAATGTTTGTTTTTTCTTGGATGTATGTATTCATTTCTGTCTTATTGAAAATGAGATACACGTTTGTCCCTTCTACCCACATGGATCCGCCCCTTGACTTTACTTCTATATACTTGTGCTTGATGCTGCTGTTGTTGTAGCTTTCAATTGATGATCAATCATGATAGCTTTATGCATTTAATTTATGCTAATATTTTCGGATGAGTGTATGAAGCACAGAGAATATTTCATGCTCTTCTCCAAAAAAATTTAATTGCTTAATATGTACGGTTTATAATGATTGAAACTATTTATTGTACATGTGATTGAAATAAAAAAAATATATCATCCCAATGGTGCATTTCATGTTTTTTCAAAGTTTTTCAGATATTGCTAATATCCTGAGATACCACATGATGGCATGAGCTTGAGTTGGTGTTCACAATTTGTCTCCAAAGAACTTGGTGATTATCTTTGTTATGTGTCCGAATTTTTGTTATAGTTACTGGCTTACTGCAGCATTTATGTATTAATATCACTCTTTGGTATCTTGCTATGTAGGCCCATATCTTGAGGAAGTTCAGTCATTTGCACCAGACGGTGATAATATAGCTGGTATATACTCATTGCTGAAGCTTCCTTGGACCCATTCTTTGGAGTCCACTGAAACCCATCATCCATGGAGAGTTAAATGCCTTTCTATTGAAGTGTTGTGCAAGCTTGGTCCTTCTTCAGAACTAGAACTGGAAGTTTTATATTCGGGCCTTCAGGATGAAGAGGATGATGTGAGAGCTCATGCTGTTATATCTTTGCCATATATTGTCTTGTCGTCCAGTTTTCGTGCCCTTCCTTGTGTTTTTGCGAGGCTGGAGTAAGTGATGAATATCCTATATTAGTTCCTTAATGCCTGTTTGTTCATGAATGACTTGATTTTATGTTTGTTTTTGAGGTTATATTGCAAACAATACATGCTTCTCTACCTATTTAGAAAGCTTTACTGCCTTGTGTTGCAGATTGGAAGTGCATGAATATTGCTTAATATGCTATTTCAGGAATTAGCTAGAGTGAATGCTAGCTATGTTCCTAATCCTAAATATAAAATGTATTGTGATTGTCAATGTATAATTAGTATTTTTGTACAATTATGATCCCCTAATTCTATTCTATGTTTGGTGCTACTTGCTTGTAGGTTGTTGAGGAAGGAAAAATGTGAAAAAGTAAAAAAGGTCATTCCTCTTGCGATTGGTTATTTGTCATGCCTTTATGGCCAATTGAACAATTTTAGAGGTTCATGTGAAAATCAGTGCCAAGTGTTTCTACACAAAGCAAAAGGACGTGATGATCTGACAAACAGTTTTCAGTTTCAAGGATTTTGTTGTTCAAGGTGTGACAAAGTGGATGAACACTTTAATCATCTACCATATGTGATAATGCGTCCTCCTGATACTGAATGTTTACCTTTCGTGGCAACTTCTGATGTATCCCAACTACTTCAGTTTCTGTATGATGAGTCCTCAGATGATGTTCAATTTGCTTGTGTTGGGGTACTGATGCGAATTATCACACATTTGACTAGTATGATGTCAGTTACTACAAGATCTGAATGGATTAAATGTGTTGAACTCTTACTAGTCCATAGAAAAAGGGCTATGAGGGAAGCATTTTGCTCTCAGGTTAGTTTTTTCCTACAGAAGCCCATTTTAGATTGTTTGTTTTTGGATGAGGAGGCAACATATAAAAGCAAAGAAATGAAGTCATTTCATCTAAACTAGGCTTAGAAAAAAATCTTGTGTTATTGCTACTATGCTAGTATCAATGGTCATATACTGTTTTATATCTCAATAGACTTGCAAAGCTCCTATTTTAGTATACGGAGAATTAGCTTACACACTCAAGGTTCAGGAATTAGTCAATGAAGATATCCCGTATAAAAGAGCATTCAAGTTGCGAATACTAGGAAATCTAAGTAGATCAGACGCTGGAAAGAACAGTTCACCTGTGCAAGAACTGCAGCAGCTAGCTGAAGACTCGGTTCCAAGGTCTCTGGCACAACCTAGAAGTTAAGACAAGTCACGGTTAAGACAGGATATTAATGAGAAATTATTGCTAGTTGCTCAAATAAGGAGAAATTTCCCATAGATTCACGCTGCAAGATTACTAATTAAATCATAACATATGTTTTTTCTTCAGACCCAGAAGTATGGATAGTCTTCTCCAGGCAGATAATGCAAGGAAGAGAAATTTAGATAGGGGAAGCAGGGAAGACTTGACAAATACCGCAGTAGCCCCAGCCTTTTCCAAATTAAGACCATGAACGATATCATGAGCAACAATTGCTTTAAGAACAGCCATTCCAAGTGCCTTTATGATCGCTTGAAAACCAACCTAAAAATATTAAAATTCAAGCATGATCACACAATAATAGTCGTGTATATAGAGCTATTAGTACACTGATAGCACTACATATGACAATTTGCAACACTTGGTAAGACAAAAATCAAAGGGTTTATTAGGGAGGAGATTGTGAACACTAATAGTCATGTATGTAGAGCTATTAGTAACGTGTGGAACATCCCCGGGAGGTCCAAGCAGCCGCCCCAAAGAAGCAAAGAGGAAAGAAGAAAGTTATCTCATTCGGAAGTGGATTCTCTTCGACATTGTTGTTTCAATAATCATTGTTGTTCATATTGTCCATTTTTTTAACAAAAAATGAGAGTGTAAAGCACAAATTTTTTAGTGTTTGATATAAAGTGTTTAGGCTCGAAATTGGGGCTTAGCCGGGGAAGATGAAGAGGGGACCATTAATTCAGTTAGGTGGGGACAAGACGGTTAATTCAATGCGTTTTACAACAAACGAAACCACACGTTACGTGGGAGCAACTTCCACACGTAACGTGTGGAGATCTACCACACATAACGTGTGGAGTTTATTCACACGTAACGTGGTTTTTCCCTTTAGGGTTTAGGGTTTAGGTTTCGGGGTTTAGGGTTTAGTATTTAGGGTTTTAGGTTTTAGGATTTAGGGTTTTGAGGTTTAGGATAAAAGACTCGTGACTACAGCTGTATATAGCTATATAGAACAGCTGATTATTAGCTGTCAAAGATTTGTCAATCAGATTTCTCATTTTTGAGACTGGTTATTAGCTGTCAAACACATTGTCATTTCACTATATAAGAAGCATTAAGATTGTTTGTTCACTACAACAATTCCAACACAAGCGGCGCCTAATGATACACTTTTGGGTAAGCTTCTTCTTCCAGTTTCTATCAATTTAGTAACCCTAATTTTTATATTAATGGATTCATGATATTTATAGGAAACCAATAATGACATCTTCATCCAAATCATCAACAAACGCATATAGGCTATGCTATTGTACTTTGAAAGCTGTTGTCCGAACTTGGGATTTGTAGTGGAACTACGGAAGGAGGTATTGGGGATGCCCAGAAGTGGGGTGTCGTTTCAGGGAGTGGATTGATCCAATGTACTAGGACATGACACACGCGGTTATTCGACAACAATGGCAGGAAAAACAAGATCTTGTTAAGGAAAAACAAGATATTGTAAAGGAAAATCAAGATCTTGTTAAAGATCTTGATAACATTCGTAGGTATAACTTCAATATACTAAATGATATACATCGTAGGTGATTAATGTCATATCTTTTGTGAAATGTTGTTTATGTACTATCAACCTTTGTAGGGAGCAAGCAAATTTAGCAAATCAGAGATATCATATGAAGCGAACGTTTACCAGAGACTACCCTAATTTTTTCAAACGCTAAAACAATGTCATATATTTTCTCTAATTTTTTATAAGTTTATGATCAATTTGTATTCGTTTCTGTATTGTGTGCTAAATGAGGTTGTAGTCAACCAGCATAATGAACAATTTGTTTTGTCTTTTAGGTTGATGATCAATTTGTATTGTTCTTATAAAGATTAGAGAAAAGTTGGGCTATACAATGGGGATAACCCTCCCCTAATATGCCTATTTAGAAACAATAGTATGGTTCATACACAACATTGAAACACAAATAAATACTACAAATAAACAATAGTATGGTTCATACACAACATTATAATGTTATTTAAGCAAAATAGATCCACACGTTACGTATGGATCTTCTCTGCACGTTACGTGTGGGTGAGATCCATACGTAACGTGTGGATGGGAGCCATACGTAACGTGTGGATCTATTTTTACCTCACGTAACGTTTGGAGAGACTCCAAACGTTACGTGAGGACCATATGCGCTGAAAGACAATTTTTCCTATGCGTTGAAAAGTAATCGTGATAAGATATTAACAAATTCTTTTAGGACGAATGATGATGAGTGCATGGATTGCCCGAACTGTCCAGAATCGCTAATTCATTTGTTCAGGAATTGTCGGAATGCTAGGCGCATCTGGCTCTCTTTGAAGCCGCCGACAAGTTACTGGAACTTCTGGATTGATGATTTCTCTTGCTGGATTAGATCGAATCTGATGTGCAACTGGAAATCGGAGGAGTATGGCAGGTGGGCGGACACTTTCACTATAGGTATTTGGAAGATCTGGAAGTGGCGCAACTTGCTTGTCTTCAGAAATGAGAGGTTTAATGGTGATAAAGGTGCCCACATTAGAGTGGCTACTAGGGAATATCGTTTGGCTTGGGAGAGAAAGATCTTCTCTCTTTCTAGCCCAATGAGGTCTATGGCTCTTATTTGTTGGACTAGACCTGAGAGTGGGGTCATCAAGATCAACACTGACGGGGCGGTCCGTGATGGTAGAGCTTCTGTTGCTGGTGTTTTCAAAGACTGTGATGGTAGATGGCTTGGTGGATTTGTTCACAACATTGGTTGCTGCACTGTTCCGATGGCTGAGTTGTGGGGCATCATCTGGGGCTTGCAGTTAGCCTGGGACCGGGGATACATGAGGGTTTGTTTAGAAACAGATTCACAATTAGCGATTTTGTTACTACGCAAACCTATGGATCGTTGTCACCCCCTTTTTAGTCTTGTCTCCTGTGGACAGGGCTTTCTTCGTAGGGACTGGGACATCCAGCTCCGTCATATCTTCAGAGAGGCTAATGGAGTCGCTGACGGCCTTGTTTCTATTGTTTTTTATTTTATTTTAGGCTTTCATGTTCTTGATGTTCCCCCTGTTGGGGTTGTTTCTCTTATTTCTGCTGACGTTAGGGGTAGAACTACACCTCATCTTATTACTTTGTAGTTTTTTATGTTTTCTCTTTTTGAGAGTGCCGTCTCTCTTTCCACCAAAAAAAACAAATTCTTTTAGGAAAGAGATTTTCAAATAAGATATAAAACTTGTCGTGGAAAACCTGTTATATAACCTAGTTTACAACTGTAATGTTGTGTATGCTTAGGGATGGGATTTATAAGTTGTAAATAATATATTGAGCAACATAAATTATTTGAACTTCATTAAAGATGAAAATATTAGTTTCCAGATTTTCTTGTTCGTTCAGCTTGTCACCCACAGTGGCACTTGACATGAAATTTCATGTCGAATAACGTTCATGTCAATGAATATACAACATAACTTTTGATAAGTGCAAGAACATTACCTCGCCTTGGGATGAATTTGGTGAAAGAAGAGGTATGAGTATCAAGAGCACCACAACAGCCAAATCCTGACAGAAAACTAGCAAAACATCAGAAACAATAACAATTTGCACCTAAAACCTAAATAACTTTTCAACCATGACCATCTTAAGAAACTAGACACAAGTTCCCTTAAGCGAAATGAAACTAGTTTCTTAACCAATCACATTTTTCAACCAAATAAATTCAAAGTTGTTAAGATGAACAATTAACTACTTAAATCAACAAAAGCACTTGGAAAAGTAAAACTGAAAACGTGGCTCGTCCATGCCTAGATTTACTCTCACCTCGCTCTTGCAGGACCTGCCAAGAAATGGAAGGTTATGGACAACAAGCCAAGATTAAGCTGCCAAGTGGAACTCCGAAACTATATTTGTTACATCGTATCAGAAGTATTCACAAACGGCATCTATAGGACAACATCTGTAGAGGACAAAGCCAGGCCAATTCCAATTACTATTGATACAGGACCAAACCAATTACTACTGCTGTCACCAAGACCTGCATAACAAGTTCAAAATCATGGAGTGTCGGTTAATAGCAGATCCATTAAAATCGATCAGTATTCCAGCAGCCAAATAACCAAGAACAGGACTCCCTGAATATTTAGAGGGTTGATGTTGTTATAAAAAGGACAAAGATCATGTAGGTCAGTTCATCTGTTCTCCCAACATCATGTAGGCCTCAGCAATTTCACACCAGCCACCGACTTCCCATAATGCAAATTCCGCAAAATGTCAACCTCTCTTCGAAAACACAAACTCGAAACATGCATGCTCGTATTGCAAATACATTCAACTTAAACCTAGACTTTGAATTAACACCACTATAAGCAAAATCCATAGCTATAGACCCTCCCGATAAGCACAATCAGACCCTAGCAATAACAGCACGAGGAAATCAATATGGATAAGTTCAAATTGAAATCGAACAACACAAAATCGACATGCAGGAATGGGGTTGGAAAGAACTAGTATCAGGCATTGTAGGAGGTCAAATAACAAACAATTCTGCCCGATGAAACGAGACAAGCGAAAGCAGAATCCGAAGAGATCGGAGCTAGGAATTAATGATATATGAAATTGTTGTCTCTCAGTTGTGAGTACTACACTTATCTTTAAGTGTTTTTTAACGTGTTCCCAATATGTGCATGTAATATGAATGGCTGTTTTTTTTTTTGAGACGAATATGGATGGTTGTGTTGTGTAATGAATTAATGATATATGAAAATGGTATTCTTGTGCTAATGGTTGGTTTCAGTGGAATTGTTCTTATGCTTATATTATGTGTTGTGGCCTGATAGGAATTATCAGGCTACAGGTTTCACATCATGTATATGTAAAATCTATTATTTGATGGAAGTAAGATCAGTTGGAAAAGTCTGGTTAGCTATTGAGGTGTTCCACTAAATCCAAACCAGATTATAACATGGTTTGAGGTTGACTTCAGTAAATATGGTTTCATGTGATTCAGGACAACAATCTGTTGGATTTGAAAATGGTTAACCAATCTGTACATGATTGGATACGTCGAAAGTACTTAGCTAAGCTAATGTTTGTTCTGTTTTTTTTTTAGGGATTTCAAAGATCTAAGTTCCCTGTGATGTGATATACTTTGGTGTCATTTCAATCACAGGATAGTTTTTGGTTTTATGTCGAGGAAGAGCTACGAATCAGGTCGGTGCTATAAATTAGGTAAATCGGCTTGTATCGACTCGGTCTAAAAGGAAATGTTTCAGAGTTCAATGTTTGGAATTTTATATTTGTTCATTGTTAACCAATCTCATTTAGCATGAGAGGCATAAACCGACCCTTTTTCACCTTTGATAGGATGAACCACCTTTCAGAATTCAGATAATGACGTCCCAATGTTATATCCTTTGGATATCTCTATTTGGTTGTTACGTTTTGTAACATAACCTATGTCCTTATGAATCCCGGTTTTAGAAAATGTAAAGGAAATGATAAACCATATTTAAATGTTTAATACTCCCTCCGTTTAGTTTTAATTGACATTCTAGGCTTAAGTCTTTGGTAAGTTTTAATTGTCGTTTTAGACTTTTTTACCAATTTTTTCCAGATTTGCCCTCATGTTAGTAATTCTCTTATTTTTATAAATTTTGGTTTCTCAATTATTTATTATCTGCTTTCCCATGATCAATAATAAAGCATTTGATTTTCTGAATCTTTGTGGCAATTCCGAATCTTTGTTTTGGTAATTCAAAATTTTCTTTCCCAGTAAGCGGGTGAGATTAGCTTTTGATTTTCTGATTTTCTTTAATTTTATTTGTTAGATTTCATGATCAATAATAAAGCAGTAATTAATCACTAATCATAAGGGTAATCTCAGAAAAAAACTAATTCCTTATTTTGTCTGAAATTTGCTAGAACGTCAATTAAAACTAAACTGAGGGAGTAATCCTAAATAAATATTTCAATCTAATCTGTTTAAATATGAGTAGGGACAATGTTTGTTGCTTCTATTCAATCCAAAGATTTGATATTTCTAAAATCAGATTTTTAACTAAGTAAAATAATTAAGCAATATAAATTTGGTCTTTCTAACATGTGTTCTTAAGAGTTTTCATTTTAAAAATTATTTCTAAAAAGAAACAATTAAATCGTTTGAAAAAATTAGAATTCCTAGATTTTCACTTTACTTTGAAAACCAGAGTTGACCGGTCATATACCACTTAAATAAAGGTTTAATTCTCTCTTCAACTAACCATTACAGACCAATTAGCCTTTGTTCCACGATTTATAAGATTATCTCAAAAATTTTAACTGAAAGACTTAAAAAGGTCATGGAAAAATTAATTCACCCACTACAAAGTGCTTTTGTAGCTAATAGATCCATCCACGATAATATTCTCATTGCGCATGAGATTTTTCACTCCTTTAAAATGAGAACATGAACAGAAGGACATATAACAATTAAACTCGATATGAAAAAAACATATGACATGATTGAGTGGAGCTTTATTATAGAAACTCTCAAAAATTTTGGGTTATGCTAAACTTTTATTAACTGGATTCAGGAATGTATATCTTTGGTATCATTCTCGATACTGGTTAATAATGGTCCAACAGATATTTTCATACCAAGTAGAGGACTTAGACAAGGTGATCCCCTCTCACCATTTCTCTTCATTCTTGGAGCATAAATTCTAGCACGAAAACTACAACTTGCAACAGATAGAATAAGAAAACCAATTGCATTCCAGATATGTCGAAATGCTCCGCGAATCCCGTTTCTTGCATTCGCAAATGACATTATGATCTTCTCGCCTGCAAGCCAGACTCATTGTCGTGAGATCAAGGAAATAATTGACAACTATTGCCTTATCTCAGGACAAAAGGTTAACTTTGACAAATCTTCGTTTCAAGTTACGAAAAAAGTACCAAACACACATAAAACTCAAATACAAAGCATCCTTATCATTACCAATGTCACTTCCCTCGATAAATATCTGGGTTGTCCTATAATTAACGACATAATTAATGCTAATACTTTTCAAGAAATCATTATTAATTCGAAATCACAATTATCCAAATGGAAAGCCAACTCTATTTCGCAAGCAGGAAGAGCGACTTTAATCCAATCAAACTTAGCAGCAAAACCAAATCTTATAATACAAAGCTTTATGCTACCAACAACAACTCACAATGAACTAGATAAGATCAACATAAATTTCTTCTGGAACAAAGGGGATAGTCATAAATCCTTAATTGGATGGGACAAAATTTCCAAACCAAAAACAGAAGGCGATTTAGGCATTCAAAAAAGCAAAAATGTCAACCATGCGCTTCAATATAAATTGATCTGGAAAATTATGGCTGAGCCAGATAACTACTGGGTTAGAACAATTATTGCCAAATACCTAAAAGAGCAACATATACTGAACTACAAGAAGAAGGGAAGTGTTTCTTGGAAATGGGGGAACCTTATGAACCTCCGAGATGATTTCTGTCGAGGAATCATCTGGCAAGTTGGAAACGGCAAAACAATTCGCTTTTGGAAAGACAAATGGATCCTCCAAGAGCCACTCTCAAAAATACAAAATTGTAATCTAGAAACTAATCTCAATGAAAATGTGTCAAATTATATTAATACTCATAAAACATGGAATCTCGACAAATTAAATGAGGTTTTACCACCGGAGATTATGCAAAACATTTCAGGTATTCCCATCCCTCTCAGGAATATATCGGATAGACTTTACTGGAAAACTAGTCGCAATGGCTGGTTTACAACAAAATCAGCCATGGAACTTATCAACAAACAGAAAAGCTATACTTCGTATGATTCTAGCTGGATTTGGAATCTTGATTGCTATCCGAAAGTCATAAACTTCATATGGAAAATTACCAAAAATGGGTTACCAACAAAAGAACGATTATTGGCTAAGGGAATCCCAACCCCCACAGGATGTGTTAATTGCAATTGCCAAAGTGAAAACGCAATCCATTTGCTCCTTGAATACCCTTTCACTATGAGTACCATTGATAAAATTGACCATGAAATCACTAACATTATCACCAATATTAATTGCACCAATAGAAACATTATTGAACTCATTGATGAAATAAGGGATAAATTGAGCAAACAAAAATTTACAACGCTCGCAACCACTTGGTGGAGCGTTTGGTTCCTTAGAAATACAAAAACCTTTTCTTCAGACAATAATAGGAATAACCCTATTAAGGACATTGTTGTCTACACAAAACAGATGGATTCTGCATGGAATAAAACTAAATCCTTTGATCTAGACGTCCTAAACAACACAACGGGGAATGAACGAAAGGGTGTTCCGAGAAGGAATAAAACTAAAGACAGGATGGAATGGACAAAACCTAGTAGAAATGTTACCAAGATCAATGTGGATGGATCAACTAAACTTAACGGAGACTCAACATGTGATACCCCGTATTCTTGTAAGGTTATTTGGGAATTTTGGGAATTTTCCCGAGTACCCGTTGTGTACGTCGGATTTAATACAGAGAGTTTGAGACATTCTGTAATGTGCTCTGTATCTGTAATATTTTTCTCAGTGAAATAATATACAGACAACATGCCTTGAATTTTAATTGTCGTTCGCGTACGATAATTTTTATCCCGGTTAATGTCTTATTCGTTCAAAGCTGAACGGCGGGCGGAAAAAGGTGTCACGGCGACCGCCGTAAAGTCACGGCGACCGCCGTAAAGTCAGGGCGACCGCCGTCGTGAGAGCCAAGCACGGCGACCGCCATAAAGATACGGCGCCCGCCGTCCCAACGCTTGAGGAGGCAACTGGTGTGTCATGCCGCGGTGACCGCCGTAAGTGCCGTCATCGTTGCCCAGCAGTTGTTGCCCGTTGGTCGCCGGCGTTACTTCTGGCGAGCGCCGAACTAGCTCTAGGCCCTCTCATTTTGAACTTCAGACGCTTTGGCTATAAAAGGGGGTGTTGGGGGAGAGATTTGAGTCATCCCAAACACCGAACCTCTGCCAAATTTGCCTCTCGCCGGAGTCGTGCCTTCGCCGGAATTTCAGAAGCTTTCGTCGGGGTTGTTTGGTGGTGTTTCCAGCAGCTCTTTTGAAGCCTTGTGGTTGCCTTTGGAGGTCAGAAACCAAGCCAGGCTGAAAGGGGTCGAAACACGCTTTGTTTTGGTGAGATTTCTCTCGTCTCTGTCAACCGTGTTCTTCACGGCGACCGCCGCCAAGAACGGCGACCGCCGCCAGTGCCCAGAATGCCTTCGTGGCTTTGGCTTGGTTGGTTGTCGTCGTGGCGTCTTTCCTTTCGTCGTTTTTAGATTCGTACTTTGGTTATGTCGAATCTAACTTAGGATTCCTTTTATGGGTCGACTCGAAGGTCGTTGTGCTGTCGGAGCCATACCCGTGTCAAGCCCGGAATCCAGTTGTCGTCGTTAGACTATTCAGCGGATTAAGGCAAGTGGCGGTTCACTCTTGCTCATTCGTTCCATATTTACATTAATTATCAGTAGTTTATCTGAGTAATTAATTTGGAATGAATACTCTGTTTGTCTGGAAATGGTTTTGGTAAACTGTTTTGGAAAACAAAATATTGGAAATCATATAATAGGTTGTATATCTGTTAGAACAATGCTATTATCTGTGATCGCCTTTCGGGCCTTTATGTGGATTTATCCTGTAACTGTTGTTGTGCTGTACTGTTTAGTTAGAACTAGTGGCTAGGAACGCTATGTACCTTGAGGGGGTTTAGCTGTTTCTTTATAACTGGTACTTGGTGGTTCATCCCCAGTACTTTCTCTCTGGTCATGACCATACCCTTTCACAGGGTTGACGCACTTCGCTAGTGCCAAATCTTCCAGGGTTCATCCCTTCTATAACTCTTGTGAGGAGATCTGATATCTCTTGTGAGGAGATCCGATATCTCTTGTGTGGAGATGTAAAAGCTTATAACGTAATGCTCGTTTTGGAATTAAATAAGATAAGTGCCCGAGTGCACATGATTAATATACCTTGGGTGAGTAGTGCAGCTAAGTTATAGTGCAGCTAGGAAAACTCGTCTCGACTTTGATCATAGTACGTTCTCTTTCCAATCTGGATTCGCTGTGTGCGATGAGGTTGGTCATGAACCGAAGCATCTCAGTCAACTTTTAAATCATTGTTGTATGATCCTGTAATCATTCCAGATTTGTCATATTTCATTAAAGACTCAATCTCTTGGAGTCTCTTTTCGAGTCGATTTCTGTGAAGATTAAGTCTTCCAGAATCTTCTCTTGTGCATACCTCTTGTTTACTCCAGTAGGAGTATGGTGGTTGACAAGCGTACTCGATTATCATTCGAGGGACGAGGAGTCTAACCTAATACAACTGCTTCGAATCATTCTGCTTTTTACCCTTGCTAGTCTATTCAAGTAGACTAACCCACGAACATTGTTCTCCGCATGTGGGCTGGTGTCATCCGTTCGATTCGGCACATCAGATAGAGTGAAGATATGAGGAGATTAGATTGACTATGAAGACGACGGTTGTTTTTGGAGGTTTTAATAATTGCTTTTAATCAGGTTGAGATCCTTGGGCAGGTGATCATTACGATCACAACCCTGTTTGTAAAATCTTTTATTAGTCTTCCGCTGTACTTTGTTTGAACTCTGTGTTTGGCCTATTCGGGATTGGGTTGTAATCCCGTAACTCATGTTTCATTTGATTGATGTTTTGATTTGGATACTTTGATCATTATGTATCATTGTATGCCTTAAATTGTATTTAATCCGGTAAAGCCTTGGGTGATCTCGGTAAGGAACACTGGGGTCACTGACGGTAATACCTTTCCAAATGGGTTAAGATTTGGGGGTGTTACACAACATTTGGAATAATCATGAGAAATGATAAAGGAGAAAATATCTGCATCCATGCGGGCAAATGCGGTAAATCAACGGCGTTGAGAAGTGAAACATTGGCCTTCAAGAATGCGCTACATAAAGCAAAAGAACTAAAACTGGAACACATTGAAATTGAATCTGACAATCTTACTATTGTCAATGTTCTTAAAGGTATATGGGCTTGTCCATGGGATATTGAAATTCTAACTTCGGATATCCTATTGCTGTTAAAATCATTTCCGACAGCCCAGATTCGTCATGTCTTTCGTGAAGCTAATTCGGTGGCTGACCATATTGCTAAACTAAGCCACGACTCTTCACTGTCAGACATCATCAACAATCATGAACTTCGTGTTCTCATCCGGTTGGATGACTTGGGTAGAGTTTTAAGTTCCTCTTGAAATTCTCCCAAATTCTTACCTTGATTAAAAAAAAGTTTAATTCTCTCATATGCTTAATTACTAGTTGTAGTGTTATGTAAACTAGTAATTATGCCCGTGCTACGCACGGGTTAATTTTTATTATTGAATTTAAGAATTGAATTTTTATAAATGATTTAGATTTTTAAAATATATCTTATAGTGTTAAACTTATGTATTTTAGTTCTTTTTAACAATATTAATAGATCTCATATCTATTTTTTATTTATAAATAGAAATTAGGTTACGTACATTTAATATTATTTACATGTGCAAAGTTACATTGAATTCCTCTAACAATACCAAAATGTAGATATAAGTGAATAGATGTATTTGTTTTGTGCAAGAAGTTTAATATCAACTGTATATTATATAAACATCAAAAACAACATATTAAATTTGTTCATGCAATAAAAAAATTTCTTATACGGAGTACTCTTTATCAATGTAGGAGTAACTTACATCCTTCCAATGTTAAAGGAGAGGCAAACAATCATGTTGTCTTCTTCATTTTGTAAAAATAATATGGTTAATATGACGTAATTAAATTATCTCATTTATAACTCTTCCTAAAGTTAACTATATGTTATTATAATTAACAACTATTTTCACAAAACTCAAGATCTATACTAAGAAAAAGAGTACGAAACTTATTAATTGACAATTCTTCATTTTATAAAAGCAAATATTAATTCCCGATTCAAATCTCTATTTGTATTACACAATGGCGAGTTTATTTGAAAATTGACAATACAACCTTAAAATCCCATTAATAATCTACTCCATAAGTAATGGGTTTCAAGTTTTTTCTTCTAATGTTTGTTTTGTACATGTTTATGGTGTTTATTATATATAAATTTGACTTACATTATTTTAAATTTACTTTTCTATTTACATTAGCAAACTACATATGTATAATGTAGGCGAACTAACATGATTATTGCAATTGTAAGATCCGTATTTGTGTAAATATACTATCTGATTGACATGCATTGTAGTATTTTGAATTGATTTACTAACCATTATAATTATCATTAATTTTTAAACGTATCAGATGGTTTAACATACTGTATATATAGATCAAATGTAGGTCTTTTTATTGGAAAGTATGCCTTGTATTATTTTATTTTTTTAAATAAAAATTGTAATTACCATTTTCGTTCTTAGATATACTAGATGGGATATTAGTTATCTAAAAACCTTTCATATAGAATGAACATCAACTGTGAAGTACATATGCCATAATATATATATATATACTACGTGTTGCACGAAAGTAATTTTTCAATCTTTTACATTTATTAAATATGCAAATAATATTATTTTCTTTGATGTAGTGTAGTAAATTTTATACTCCGTATAATGATTAAAGTGTAATGTATTTTATATTTATCAAATAAATAGTTATTGTTGTAAAATGGATGAGAATTGGTAATAACACAATTTCTATAATCTAGGTTGAGTTGTATATATATGTTACATGCATTTTATTCATCGTAAAATTGAATTCATAGTATACAATAATGATAATAGCATAGAAATAAAAAACTACAAAATACCAAATGTAAAGTATTATATGATAGGGTGTAAAATATATATATTTTCATACTCTTGAAAAGACAAAGGTAATACGCCATAATACTCTAGCTACTTGAATAAACCCAACCATCCAGCTTTACATAAATACTTTTTTAAGCTCTCTCCATCGTCTTTTCTTTCATACAAACGTCTCTATTTGTATTTTAACACAATGCATCATTTATAGGAAGCTCATATGTATACGTAGGAACATCCAATTCAATTCGATTACTCATCGATTAATGGTTTCACGGTTACAATTCTCTTTAAATGCTTATGTCGATTCATTTCCAAGTAGTTTGAACGAAACGACTAAAATCATTATCGTCATATATTTAGCAGCTAATATTCCCAATAGAGTTCTTAAAAACTGATCATTAATACAAATCGACCCTTCCATTATACGAAAAGAATACATGCTTTGTTACAATTCTTATGGATATGATGTACATGTCCATGCCTTTAACTATGTTGTATAATTTCGCATGTTAATGCTTTTACTATACAATACTTCGTATTGTTTATTTTCTAGTCTAGTCTAGATAAGTTAAAAGTTGAGAGGACATTTCAATTATTGTGAATTTCATACTTCATTGTTTGATATCTTGATAATGTTGACACTAATTTAGTAGTCTCATAATCGGTTATTGCCGCTCAAAAAAAAAAAAAGGCCATTGACTCATACAATCAACCGTCATTCACTCATATAATTGAACAGTCGAAATTGTGAATGTGTGTTTTAGCTACTTTTATTCCATGGACGTTTACTACCAATTCAGCCTTTTTCATTTCATTGCTTTTATTGCGCGTTATTTGTAAGAGAAAGCAACAACCGAAATTCAGGAGGCCTTGGTGTTTTTTTCCAATTTCTTATTGCTTGCTTTTAAATGTGAATTGCACACAATAAAAAGTCAGTATAAATATGGTAATTAATTAGTAATTTTTAATGTATATCAGTAGATATTATGATTTATAAATAAAAAAACACTACGTTGCGCATACTTGACGTTTAATATTTTTCTCAAAATTTTAATTGAGTTTCTATAATTTTAGGTTAAAATTTCTCAAAATCTCAATTGGTTTTTTTATTTTATTTATTTTAAAAATTCAAAATTTTAATTGAGTTTCTTTAATTTTAAGTCAAAATTTTCTCAAAATCTCAATTGGCTTTTTATTTATTTAAAAATTATATATTGCTAAATGTATGGACATTGCTAAATAATTTTACTTTATATGTTTATACAATTATCAAAATCTCCATTCTAATTTTTATGACAAATTTATGAGTTAACATTCAATGATCTAGAGTGCTAACTTTTAAATATAGATAAATACTTTTATTTTCATATCTTATGATTTTCTTCCGGGTAATGTATTTGGTATCATACATTGGATTGGACTATAGTTGAAACCTTGTTAGATTTCTTATCACTTGAACTAATTGTTTTCTTTCGTGAGTGGTTTTGGCTTGATACTGCAACAATTAAGAAAGCAAGCATAATTGGATTTAAGTATAATTTTGTTATCAACTTAACCAAATCTATATAGTGATGTTTGTACATGATGAATCATACTATGGCATGCATATAAAGTGACTCATATTTCTTTTGTTATTTATATATATATTCAAACATGAGTTTGAATTAGATGCGAAAAAGTATATATTCATACACATACGAATTTGTGCACATTTTAAAGTTGTTATTTGTAGGTATATGAGTTTTCACTACATAATCTCTATACACATTTGGTACTTTTTTTTTTTGGAATAAGGTGAATTGCATTCCAAAAGGCTAAAGGCAGCTACCATTTATAAGGGTACTAACTACTCTGTCAGAAGGCTAGAAATAAAGTTAGATTTGTACAAAAAGATACTCTTCTGTCAACAGACAAGAAACAAGTTTAAGAGCACACGGCAAGCAGCAAAAAAAAAACCCAAATCAGAAGGACACAACGAGGAAGAGGCCAGCAAGGGCCAAGGGATTCTAATTGATGCCAAGCGCAGAAAACCATCGTTGAACGACATGGATATTACTATCAAAAACTGCAACAGAACGCGCCTTGATGTTGGAAAGACAATGGACAGCACAAGCCGATGCAGTGATGGAGCGGCCTTCAAACACCTTCATGTTACGGGCTTGCCAAACATAATACACAACCATGGTAAACGCAAGCAAATGGAGTCGGTAGATAAAGCTCTTTTTACACTTGCTGACCTGAAGCATACGGAGCCAAGCATGTAGGCAATTTAACTTGCAAGTCATACATGTCCAAGACATTACTGAGGAGAGGACTTCAAATGAGAAGCTACATCGAAACCAAAGATGGCGAATGGTTTCGTCATGAATCTCACAAAGGGCGCAAGAGGTAGCTTGTAGGAAACCAAACTGAGCGAGCCTAGCGCGGGTGGGCGCTTGATCTCTACCAGCCAGCCAAGTTATGAACGAACAACGAGGGATATTGGCAGAACTCCAAACAATGCTTCCCCAGTGCAAAGTATCTCTGCACGATCTAAGCGCATCATAATTTGGTACGTTTTCACTGTGGCACCTAACACTTTTTTCTTCAAAGATTATTCAAGTTTATGATTAGTCCGAGCTCTTACAAATGTCAGCATACAAAGTGTAAGGTTAGAAAAAAGTGTAAGATTAGTATGGCGAGATCAACCAAAAGAAAGTGTAAGATTCAAAAATATCATAAAATGTAGCTTGGTGAACTAGATCAACCACTACAACCGGTTTGGACAAAGGCTGCAGTAAGTTTAAGAAATCAAACTCATCATCACTACTTCAATTCGATAAAAGAGTTACATTAATATCATAACTCGTACTATCATACCAACAATACCAAAAGTTGACATCTAATCATCCTTATAATTAAACAAGAAAATGACTGAAATCATATGTGCATCAAAAGTCTAATCTATACCCTAATAGGCGCAAATTCAAACTCGTGATCTTCCTTATCTAAATCTCTGAATTAATCTAGATCATCCTTGAGCTCGCCATACTCTTCAACTCGATCCCTTCTTCTTCGCCTCCTCCAACTCTTCCTTGCAGCTCGCCAGCTCCTCTTCAACTGACTTCCGCTTCGTCCATTCCTCATAGTACATCCCTTCAAATCTTAGTGCCTACATAAAAATCATTCATAATTCATACACTTGATCGATCTCACAAATAAACACATACATTTACTCACGTTCTCAATCGAAGCGCGGAGATCTTCCTCCGCTAACCGCCGCCGTTGCTCTGCCTGCATCCTTCGATCATTGGCCACCTTCCGATCCTCTTCCGACTCCGCCAGTTTACTGAACAACTCCTCCATGGATGCCTTCCTTTCATGCTGCGATTCCGCCAGTTTATTGAACAACTCTTCGATTGTTCTCTCGTATTCTTTCCTTTCCTTCGAACCCGATCGATCGCACATCAATCTTAATATCTTTTCAATTCCACAGAGCAAGTATGAAATTACAGAGTTTGAGATGACTAACCTCGGCAAACGAATTGGGATCGGGGAGAGCAGGATCATCCTCCATATTCGGCGACGATCAACGTGGAAGATGAGAATCGTGGAAGCAGTTGAGAGTTACCCTTTGTTTGGAAGTCATATTTGAAGGGGAAAAGGAGTATGGAAAAGAAAGGCAAATTAATATAGGTTGTTTGGTTGAATTATTAAAAGAGATTTGAGAGTAATATGGGAGAAAGAAAGAGAAAATAAACTAGGGATTTGAAGGTAAAGCAATTCATTCTATTTAGATGGAATTTGGAGAAATTTTTGAGTTTAATGGCAAAGATGACTTCTTGTTTTGTTACGTTTACTCGTAGCCTATAATAGTGGAGTCATTTTATTTTAACAGCAGTATATATATATCCTTGAAAAGATTCCACGCGGTGGGATGAGTTGACTCACTGTCATCAATCCAAGTAAACCTAGATTTTCCTTAATTCTGCCCTCTTTCAAAATTTGTTATTTTTATATGCGAATAATTTGTTTCCTGTTTAATCCCTCCCACAAAACTATATCTTATCATGTGCCAATTTGCGGTGCAAATATCTTTTTTGATTGGTCTGCTTTGCTGTTTCTTTATTTTGATTGGTCCATAAACATTATTAAGACGCATACAACTTTTCTAGAAAGTAATAAAAATGAATCATTTGATAAAGAAATAATAATTAATCAAAGCATAATTGATTCATAAACCTCAGCAATATATTTTCATTCATCTCTTTTCAATTCATGTGAGCCGCCCGGTTATAAATTACTAATGCTTTTTTATCCTTGACTAATCAATCATTCCCCCGGTTATAAATTACTAATGCTTTTTTATCATTGACTAATCAATCATTCCCTTATCTTATATACTGTATATACACATTTTCTAGCTAGGATTTATTATTATGATTTTTTTTATTAGTGTGTGTTCATAGACACACTCTAATAATTTTTTTTTAGTAATTATTTGATTAGTTATTAGTTTAATTTTATTTGTTAAAGATTTATCAATTTTCTATTAGAAAATATTTT
The DNA here is from genome assembly GCA_027886185.1 of Rheum nobile. Lineage (NCBI taxonomy): Eukaryota > Viridiplantae > Streptophyta > Magnoliopsida > Caryophyllales > Polygonaceae > Rheum > Rheum nobile. The sequence goes on along the minus strand of WOAB01000506.1, from coordinate 5,553,501 downwards.
AGAGATAAATTTTCTATTTAGATTTATTAACATGTGTCCATGATACACATTAGAAAAGCTGTATTACTATATACATGAAATTGGAATGTTCTTCATCACGTGGTTTGAAAACTTCATGTTGTGATGAGCAAGAATTTCCGGGAAATACAAAAGCAATTGATGAAAGTCCTGAAAATTCAATTAACAGAGTTGGCACCTACACTTTCTTATAAGATTGAGTCATTTACCAGTATAGTTACCATAAATCAAAATTCTCGAACAGTTACAATCTAGAGACAGTGGTCGTGCATTTATTTGACATTCAGGAATACTGCAAATAATAGGCTTTTGTTATAATATTATATTTATGGATGTATATAAGATATGTTTCTCTAAACTCTAGAATTGACTTATTTCTCAGATATTGTAAACTCTATATAAGGTTCTTGTTGAAAATCTAATAAATACAAGTTTACTCTCTCTTTGTTCTCTTTTCTTCACTCAAATCTTTCTCTTTCTCTTAATTTATAATACATTATCAGTACGAATTGCTATACCGTAAATTAAAGTAACACTCTTGTGCTCTCAGGTTTGATCGTACTGAACATAGAAATAGCCGTGCTTACTTTTGTCCACTTGCATCAATTCGATATTTTCCTCCTTCGTTCAGTCTATATAATGACTACTGCATGTTTATCGTTTTCTTTATCTTTTAGTTTTACATTAATGGTTCTTGTTCTTCAAATTGAGAACATTGGTTGTAGGAAATTCACTGATATAATTTTGATTTTTTCCCTCTTTCTTTATATACTTTCATTTACTTAACTATTAGTAATTGTTCTTACTTGTTTTTACTTGATTGAAAATCTTTACATCATCTCCCGTAGAGAACGTGGATGTAAATAGAAAAAAAAATCAATAATCCCCCGAAGAGGATGTTATTAATTCGTAGTTGAAAGGCAACTATATATTGAATATTGGGTATGCTATATATAATGGGTGGATTTTATTCATATAATTTGTGATATATACAAATTTATCTTGTAAGAGACAAAATTATATTGCATATTGGGTATGCTATGCATATGGTGAATTTTATTCCTCGAGTAAATGGAAGTGATAACCTGAAGCGATAGTTTTCAGTCCCTGAAGCTATAGTTTTCAATCTCTGAAGCAATAGTTCTCAATCCCTGAAGCGATAATTCTCAATCCCTGAAACGATAAATTTTAATCCTTGAAGCGATAACTATGTATGTATGATCCCTAAAATGTATTTTGTAACGATGTACTTTATCTCCTGAAATCATACTCCTTTCAATCCCTGAAGAGATAAATCTCAATTCCTGAAGCGATATGTCTCAATCCCTGAAGCGATATTTCTCAATCCCTGAAGCGACAATTTTCAATCTTTGAAGTGATAATTTTCAATCCTTGAATCCCTGAAGTGATACTTTTAAATATCTGAAGTGATAGTTTTCAATCCTTGAAGTGATAGTTTTCAATCCCTGAAGTGACAGTTTTCAATCCCTGAAGTGACAGTTTTCCCTGAAGTGATAGTTTAATTTTCAATCCCTGAAGCGATATTTTTTGAAACGATAGTTTTCAATCCCTGAAGCGATAATTTTCAATCCATGTCCCTGAAACGATAATTTTATCTCTCGAAAAGGATATGTTTATTCTAAATAGAATGTATTTATAAAGCAAATGATAAGGCTGATGTATTCATCCCTGAAGATGATGTGTTTATAAGGATTATATCACCCACTAGTGTGATGGATTTCATTCCTTGAAGCGGATGACATATTAAAAATCTAATTACTTATCCATTTTATTTGCTAGCTTGTTTATTTTCAGTTGCATATTTATTTTCACGTTCTTTTATTTTGTTCTTATACTATTGAAAATTGACATCCCTTGAAGTGGATGCACACATAATATATTTGTCTAGGTATAGACAAATCCAAAATCATCCCCGTAGTGATAAGTTCTATCTCCTGAAGTAGACAAAACAATAAACCATATTACTCCTTGAAGTGAGTAACTATAGAAAATATCATCTCCTGAAACAGATAATAAAATGATATATTAGAAATAACCTCTTGTAGTAGGTTATAAAAAAGGGTCAATAAATTTGGTATTCAATTTCTAGTCACCCGAAGTTGACAACGATTCTCTATTTAAGTAATGTTGTTTGTGTTTTTTTTTGTTTTATTAATTATGCTTACTTTTAGAGATTTTATATATTTATGGTAAAATAATAAGTTTCATCCTTGGTAGTGGATGTACAAAAAAAATCAAATTGTCCCTGAAGTGACATAATTCCTTGAAGTGAATGAATGACGAGTTTATGTCCTTTTACTAGTAATTTAGACCTTAAATTTTTTTAGATCGATTGCTATAATTGCAATGCCAAATTTCAAGGGTTTCCAGAAGAAACAATTTAACACATGGTTTTAAGTGTTAAGTTTCATTTGGCTAAACATATTTGGAAAACCAATTTAGCACTTGGGATTCTTGTAGAAATTGTGCTAAACTAATGATTTGATCATATCATCCTCAACTCGATGAGAGTATTAAGACTCGATATTTTGAAAATTTAGAGATCACTATATACTCCTGAAGAGTTTCATGATCATACGTCATTTTTTTGTACTATGGTAGTAGTACATATTTTAAGGCATCTGTTTGTATTCGAAAGTTAGAAATCAATGTGATGATTTATCTAATTCTGAGTTGATGATATCCCAAGTATTAAAGGATCACCCATATGAAAATTTCAATGGTGGGAACTATTGTCGATAATGCCATTACTTATACCATTTTGATAAACCAGAAGTTTCTTTACCCTGCAATTGGCAAAAACCAAGTGTGAAATATAAGGTTTAAGAAGAGTGTCTCATTCATGGGTTCAGAAGAGGTCTATCTTGTTATTGGAAAGAACAAGAAGGTAAATGAGTAATACTCTATGTTTACAAGTTTAGGACAAACTTGTTGATTATTTGAAAAGATATTCGACAAATTGGTTGTCATGCAGAATTCGTGAATGAGGAAAATATCGAATATCTATCCAAAAAAAAGTTCATATGAAACTTTACACATGAGGTATATACGACAACCCATTGAATTATATAATATTTCTAACCAGAAGTTAGTTGATGGAAAAATATTTCTTTTTTGTGGCAAAAATGGATTCGATCACCAAAGTGAAACAATGATGTGCGGGATCAATAGAAATTCACCACAAACACCTACTAAAGGACCGAAGGATCCTAGGACATGGAGTCCTTGTCTTAGAGTGGTCATAAATACACGACTTGTTTTCTTGGTAACAATGTCGATTATGTAAAGAGTAAATGCATAGCCTCCATGTTTCTTGCATGACATATTCAATAATACATATGAGGACTAATAACACTGTCATATGGACCAATGTTAATTGTTCATATATTTTATTATGTTGATAGATACCTCAACACATTGGTCAAAAACGAAACATAAAGTGGGGGAAAGAAATCAATCAAGTAGTGTAACGGTCGAGCAACGGGTAGCTCACAGCCTCACACTATTTAATAGGATGACATGGTACAATCGTTATTTATATGGTCATCAATCATAGCTGGGTTAAAGCTAATACATGAAACGATCAAGAAGAATCGTTAACCATAAGTGGTCATATAAAATTTGAATACCTAGAGCTTATATTGGGTAATCACTCGGTATCAAGATTATCATTTTGAAGAGATAAAATCCCAACTTTAGGGGGAGCGGAAAATGAGACTAATGTGTATAAGAGATTGCAAGGAATGCAAATTATCGATAATTTTATATCCTTGGTTAAACGAACATGAACTAGAAGTTCAACGGATCGTATACATAATGATATAGCTAGGATGCTATAAATTGCATTTACTAAAAGCCAAGAAAGTGACGGAGTCACATATACCAACTGAAATGTGTAGCTCATTTGGAGGTTCTTGTAGTAACTCCAGACCAATCCACTACAAGGAAGTCTTAACTATGCCAGAAGCGTGGGAGACTATTAGACTATATCTGAAGCTCAATTTTCCTAAAGAGGAATGATATAATGCAGCTTAACAAGCTGTTAATTGTTGACATGTGACATTTCTTGAGATAAGTTCTTCAAGAAAATCGTATCTCAGATTACACATCAAAAGCAAGGACTTTAAAGGACAAGTACGAAATGTTTATTACAATCCATTTCGAAAGGACTCGAAATGCGCTTGTCCTTGATGATGTTGTTTGAATAACTACTTGCACCAGAAGTGACATATGAGAAGGTTAATGATTCTTGATCAATGGAAATACGTCGACAATGATGATTTGTAGAGCTGAGAATGGCGATTTAAGCAAAGTTTGATTTTGTGTATAAAAAGTGATATGTTTGGACCAATTACATATGTAAATCATTATTTGGAAATGGTTATCTGTATTGCTTTGTATTTATATTTTTGATACAGGATTGTACATGCAAGTTCTCGAAGAACCAAGATTTATGTGCACGAAGACAAATGGAGATATATGAAGGTCATGCATCACTCCGCATTCAATATCACTTACATATTGACGATATCTATCTACACTCATGAGCTTTGAGTCGAAAGGAGGACCAGTTCAGCCGATTCAGTCAAGCAATGTTAAATTGAGGGGAGAATTACAACTGCACTCTTTTTCCCTTAGTCTTGGTTTTTATCCCATTGGATTTTTCCAGACAATGTTTTTAACGAGGCAGTTAGTGGTGTACATCCAAGGGAGAGTGTTATAATATTATATTTATGGATGTACATAAGATAGACTTCTCTAAACCCTAGAGTTGACTTATTCCCCAAGCATTGTAAACCCCATATAAGGCTCTTATTGGAAGCCTAATAAACACAAGTTTACTCTCTCTTTGTTCTCTTCTCTTCATTCAAATCTCTCCCTTTCTCTTAGTTTATAACAACTTTTTCGTTCAAAACTTGCAACGCAAGTAATAATTTTTTTTGTTCAAAACTTTGAATGCAAGTGATAAAGCATTTGTTTTACTTTACTTGTGCTCATTTAGTTAAATACTTTTTAGATAAACAATTTTTAGATTTTATATCACATCTTTTTAGATAAATATTTCATCACAGTTGAAAAATAATTTTTAGATAAATTTTAAATCATATAAATTATGGAGAGGAATAAAATCTTACCCACTTTCATCTAGTAATTGGAATTAATTTATTTTGCAAGAATTTAAAATCTAATTTTTTTTATAGATTTTATATCACATCTTTTTCATATGAACACATATTTTTCTGTGATATTTCAATTCACCATTCCAACCAAACAAGTATTTAATATACTATTGATTCATTTCCTTATTCTATAAACATTTTCATCTTCTAGCTTCCTTAATATATAAACATTTTCATCTTCTAGCGAGGACTTAACACACACAAAGGATTCACTCATATGTTGTTATGACAGAAACTCTAATTTGAGTTCGCTTCGTCCGTTTTAACCCAAAAATGTTTGACAAACCTTGAAAAACAGAAAGAGAACTCAAGCAAAAATGGACACAAGGAGTTGTTTACGCAGTTCGGATAAAGTCCTACGTCTGCGGAGCCTCAAGAGGGGAGACTCAACCAATCCACTAGGCAACACATGCCTCAAGAGTCTCACAGTTACAAAGCAAGCACACATGCAGCAAAGGAAAGGAACAAGAGAAAAAACAACGCACAGGAGCAAGACAAGAACAGAGAAAAGAGAAGAAGCAAGTCCCCTGGAAGAACACCGTGAAGACTTCAAGCAAGCTTCACACAATCGAGCAACCACAGTGCTCCAAGCACTCTCTCTTTCTCTCTTTCTTTTCTCTATCTCTCAATCTCTGGCACCATCGGAATTCACCAAGGAGCAGGTGAAATTCGCTCTCAAGGAGCCATTCTCAGAAAGCATCCAAGCGGCGGAGTTCAACAGTGACAGCGAGAGGTTACCAAATTAGGGTATCAACGACCCTTTTAAGGTAGCCTGAAATTGCCTCAAACGACGCCGTCTTGCAAGCTGAGGAAGGGGCCGCGTCCAACAACGCAAGCTAGAGCCCAACAACAAGTAAGAGGCCTAATACCAGCGGCAGATGGAGAATAGGCCCAAGAGCAACAACAGAAACACACGGCCAAGCTAGTGAGGCCCATGAGTGACTTAGCCAATGTTGGCTAAGGCTCAATGAGCCAATCATGGCTCGACCATGGCTCGGTCACTCAAGTCCAAGTCTCCCTAAGTCCCTAACCTCTACCTAGCCTTGTGCTTTTGCTTAGAACATAAAGACATACATGAGTTTACATATTACAACCATGGATTATAAATATTACAAATGCCCTCCTAATCCAAGTGTTGAGATATGCTGCCTATAGTTGCCATAGTGGAGTGGAACATCATCACCTCCCGTCCATCGTCGGCCACTCAGCTCAAGTGAGCTCAGTTTGCATCCCAAATGTGCAGAAAATTCCTGCAAAATGAGAACTTGTCAGCAGTGACTATCTTGGTGCCAAAATCAACAGGATTATACTCATATTTGATCTTCTTAACCTCAAGCACTTTCTCTTCCACCTTATTTCTAATAAAGTGGTGTCTGACATCGATGTTCTTTGACCTTTCATGAAACATTGGGTCTTTACACAAGTATAATGCACTTTGACTATCCATATGCAAAACAGGTAACAAAGGAACAGTCTGTTTCTCACCCAAAAATACCAGTCAACCATATAGCCTCTTTAGCTGCCTCAGTAGCTGCTATATACTCAGCCTCAGTAGAAGATAAAGCTACAACAGATTGTAACTGTGATTTCCATGAAATACAATTACCAGCCCAAGTACAATAATAAACAGTTGTGGACTTTCTATTGTCCTTGTTACTAGCATAATCAGAATCCACATAACCAAACAATTCATTTGCAAGAGAATGCTCAGTGTAAGCAAGACAAAGATTCTTAGTGCCACAAATATATCTAAGCAGAAATTTCATAGCAAGCCAATGACATTTTGCAGGATTAGACATAAACCTATTGAGAACACTAATAGCAAAGGCTAAATCAGGTCGAGTGCAGAGCATAGCATACATGACAGAGCCAACAACAACATCATAAGGAACCTTAGGCATCTTAACTATATCATGAGCAGTAGTGGGACAATTCTTTTTAGTTAAGTCTAAATGCCCTCCTAAGGGGATAGAAGTAGGTTTAGAATCAGACATACTAAATCTATCAAACACCTTTTTCACATAATCACATTGAGACAACCACATAGTTTTTCTTTTTCTATCTTTAGTGATTTTAATCCCTAGGATTTTCTGAGCAACTCCTAAATCTTTCATGTCAAAATGCAGTTTCAAATCTCTTTTAACACCAGCAATGAGAATCTTAGAATTGCACATTAACAGAATATCATCAACATAGAGAAGCACATATAAAGGAGATTTAGACTTAACACCCTTGAAGTATAGGCATGTATCATAACTGCTTCTTTGAAAACCAAGTTTCCTCATGCATGAATCAAAATTTATGTTCCACTGCCTATGGGACTGTTTTAGGCCATATATAGATTTTTTCAATAAGCATACATGATCAGGCTTAGCAGAATCCACAAAGCCCTTAAGTTGTTTCATATAAATAGTTTCATGCAAATCACCATGCAAAAACGCAGTTTTAACATCCATCTGTTCAAGTTCCCAGTCAAACACAGCCGTCACAGCCAAAAGAAGTCTCAAAGTCTTATATTTTACCACAGGAGCATGTCATTATAGTCTATGCCTTCTTTTTTAGTAAAGCCTTTAGCTACCAACCTAGCTTTATACCTAGGAGGATCACCACTGTGAGCCCCTTCTTTTAATTTATAAATCCATTTACAATCAATGAGTCTAGCATTAGCAGGTTTAGGGACTAACACCCAGGTTTTGTTAACATGCATAGATAAGACTTCCTCCTTCATAGCATCAAGCCAATACTTAGCATGCACACATTTTATGGCTAGCTCATAAGTTTCAAGAGTAAATGAATTCACAATCTCAGAAGCAATGAAGGCAAACTCAATCAAATTCAAATCATACTCAACACAATTATACATGAACCTCCTATTAGGGACCACAACCCTAGGTTGTCTATCTCTAGTCAATTGATAGTCATTCAAGTTTTCAACAACAACATCAGGAATAGGATTACCATGCTCAGGGACAGGTTCAGGTAAACTTACTTGCCCACCTAATTGGTGAGTAGATGTGTCTTCAGTAGCCTCGTTTTGGTCATCTTGACCTTGTGCAGGAACATAGTCTTTATGCTCCTCATTATGCTCTTCAGGTCCAGTGGAGTACATTGACCCATCATGGCTTTGAGCAGTGTCATATTCATCACCTTCCTCAGGTTCTGCTTCATGAGGCAGGTAAAACCTTGTACTTTCTTCATTTGTACCTGCATTCTCAACATTTGCATTAATAATAGACTTAAAATGAAATTCATTTTCATTAAAAGTGACATTCCTAGAAGTTATTACTTTATAACCATGAGGTTGAATAAGTAGTAACTTATAACCCTTAACACCCTCAGGATAACCCAACATGACACATTTTTGAGCTCTAGGTTGTAATTTACCTTGTGATATGTGTGAATATGTAGTACAACCAAATGACTTTAAATGTGACAAGTTAAGTTTCTTTCCAGTCCACAACTGTTGTAGAGTTTTAAAGTCCACAACAGAAGAGGGATATCTATTTATGAGGTAGCAAGCAGTTGTCACTGCCTCACCCCACAAAGATGGCTTCATGTCAACACTGATGAGCAGGCACCTTGCTTTTTAAAGCAAGGTTTTGTTCATCCTCTCAGCAGTGTCATTCTGCTGAGGTGTGCCAGGCACAGTAAGGTGTCTTTTAATACCAAATTGAAGACAAAAATCATTGAAAGCATGATTACAGAACTCAAGGTCATTATATGTTTTTAAACACTTAAGCTTTTGACTTGTCTCATTTTCAACATAAGCTTTCCAATTCTTGAATGTGTTAAAGGCCTCATCTTTAGATTTTAGCAAGTATATCCAAACGTTTCTAGAGAAATGATCTATAAAAGAGATGAAATATTTTCTCCCGCCTACAGTATCAACTTGAGAGGGACCCCACAGATCAGAGTGTACATACTTAAGGGGCCTCTCAGCTCTAGAAGTAGACTTGCTAAAACTATGACAACTTTTCTTGCCAAAAACACAGTTTTCACAAAAGCTCAAGTCAACTAGCTTTTTATCAATAATGTCAGTCTTAAACAGATAATTTAAGCCTTTCATTCCAATATGACCAAGTCTGTTGTGCCACATTTTAGTGTGATCAAGTGTCATCCCAATATCCACAGTTGAGATATTAAGTTCAGGAGAGGATATCACATGATATAACCCTCCCTTCTTAACACTCTTGATAAGAGAAATGCCATTTCTAATGACTTCTCTTATGCCATTGTGGGTATTGATATGACATCCTAAATCATCAAAGACTGACTCAGACATGAGGTTTCTTCTCAAGCCAGGTACCCACCTGACTTGCTGAAGTGTCCTTTCTCATCAAACATCCTAATAGGGACCCTACCAACCCCCTTAATAGGCAAAGCAGTAAGATTCCCCAAAAGGACTTCACCCCCATCACATTCATGCAAAGACTCAAACAATGTTTTATCATAAGTAGGATGCATAGTACAACCAGAGTCAAGAATCCAAGCATCAGTCACAACATGATGGGCACACATGAGAAGTTCATAAGGATAAGTAGTACAATTCTCAACAATAGCAGCAGTTTCATTAGTATTTTTAGCATTGTCTTCTTTAGCCTTTTTATGACAATCTTTAATGAAATGACCCTTTTTGCCACAGTAGTAACAAGTTCTACCATCTTTTTTCTCATAGTCATTCTTCTCAGGTTTTTTAGATTTCTTCTTATCCTTTTTATGAGAATTCTTATTGTTCTTATTTTTGCCTTTAGCCATCAACACTTTAGTTTTAGCCTCAGTTTTCTTGTCATTCTTAGACTTAAACATTTCCATGATCTCATTTTTTTCTCAAGTATAGCCTCAATTATCTTTTCTTTAGTCAATTTCTCAAAGCTATATTGAATTACATCTTTAAAAGTGTCAAATTGAGGTGGCAAAGAACTAAGCAACGACACAGCTTGGTGAGTATCTTTTATCTTGTCATCACATCTTTCCAATTCTTGAGTCATTCTCAGAAATTTGTCAAGATTTTCATTTAACGGCATGCTGACATCCATCTTAAAAGTGAACAAGCAACATAGAAGAGATATTCTACTAGGCAATGACTTAGATAGGTAAAGTTCTTCTAAATCTTCCCACAATTTTTTAGAATCAGAGATACTCACAACTTGACGAGCCACGTCGTCAGTCAACCTTATCATAATTTCATAATGGACTTGCTCATCGAGCTCCACATTCTCAATAGCAGGAGTATCAGCAGGGTAATCCCCCTTAACAGCTTTCCAGCATTTTTCCTTGATCAACACATCTTTCATTTTGACTTGCCACATAGCAAAGTCACTAGTGCCATCAAATGGCTTGATTCTGACATTTCTCTCTGCCATTGAGATAACTCAAGTCAGTAAACAGAAAACAAGGATAAGACAGAAATAAACACCACAAGCAGAATCTCTATCTCAAACACTCAGTTAGGATAGAAATAGCAGAAAGTCTCCTTTACAGGAAGACATGCACACAACAAGAATGTCTCAGAAGCACACAGCAAGAAGTGATGTGAGATAAAGCTTACACCTAGGGCTGTCAAAACTTGACTCGATCCGAATGACCCGCCCGACCCGCCTGAAACCGAACTCGTTCGATATCCGAAAAGAATTACAAAATTGTATATCCGAACCCGACCCGACCCAAACCGACTAGCCCGAACCCAAAAAATAACCCGAACGGACTAGCCTATTATCAACCCGGTCCTCGAAGTCACCCGACCCGAAATCACCCGAAAACCCGAAGTTACCCGATCCGCAATCACCCGAAAACCCAAAATTACCCGATCCGAAATCACCCGAAAACCCGAAGTTGTCCGATCCGAAATCACCCGAAAACCCAAAGTTGACTGATTCGAAATCACATGAAAACCAAAACTCAATAGCCCGAAATCATAGAAAAAATTAATGCCACCTGATCCTAAACTTTCCTTATCATTTAATCATAAACTTTCCTTATCGTTAAATCATAAAGTCAAAGGTCTAGGTTTATCCTCACTATTTACCGTAAGAATCATCCTTACCAAAACCCACTCTTAAATATAGAACTTCAATGATAGGAGATTTTATAGTGAATATATATATTTATTGTAATTATGTTTGCCTTCAATCGAAAACCGGTTCCATCGAAATACATTTCAACCACAATTCGATTTATACGAAATGCGATTCTTTTGAGATCGTACTTAAACAAAATCTTATTCATTCGAACTCATATTCATATGAATTCCGACTCAGCCGAAATCTGATTTACACAAAATCTAGTTCGGCCATAATCCGAAATAGCCCATCGAAATTAACCCAAATATCTGACTTCTCCCGATAAAATGAACAATGGACCCGACCGACCCGAATTGGATTGAGTTATCAAAATACACGTGAATACGTCATTAGCCGGGATCCGAATTAATCCGAAACCAAAATGACCCGACCCAAAACCGGTCCGATTTGCCCGATTGATAGCCCTAAGTTTGACCGAAATCCAAATTAACCCAATCGAAATTGACCCGAATACCCGATCTCACCCGATAAATAAATACCCGATCCGACCCGACCCAATATGGTCCGACTTGTTATAATATTAGACATTGACCCGAATTCGAACTAACCCGAATCCGAAATGACCCGACCCGAACCCGACCTGACCCGCCCGATTGACACCCCTACTTACACCTAACAAGTTAGGGCTTCGTCTCACAGACTCCAGAATTAGACAACACACAGTCCAAGTCTTGTAAGTTCTCAAAAGAAATTACAGTTGAGGAGCTTTACAGTCAAACCGCTTAAAGGGTCAAACGAGAGCAAAAACAAACACAAGAGTTTCACAGAGGCAGGTGTAAGAGCAAACCCTAATTTCTCCAAGGTTTTTCAAGATCTGAAAAGAACACCTTCACAGTTTACCTCTAAGCCGACTAAAGCCACAAAAGGCCGTTAGCTTACAATTGCAAAGATAGTTGATTTTCGGAATCAGAAGAAACAAGAGAATACTTTAGGACTCAATACACTCAGTAAGCCTAAAAAACACACATGCGGAAGCGACAAACAAGAACCAAGAGCTCTGATACCAATTTGTTATGGCAGAAGCCCTAGTTTGAGTTCGCTTTGTCCGTTTTAACCCAAAAATGTTTGACAAACCTCAAAAAATATAAAGAGAACTCAAGCAAAGATGGACACAAAGAGTTGTTTACGCAGTTGGACAAAGTCCTACGTCTGCGGAGCCTCAAGAGGGGAGACTCAACCAATCCACTAGGCAACACATGCCTCAAGAGTCTCACAGTTACAAAGCAAGCACACATGCAACAAAGGAAAGGAACAAGAGAAAAAACAACGCACAGGAGCAAGACAAGAATAGAGAAAAGAGAAGAAGCAAGTCCCTTGGAAGGACACCGTGAAGACTTCAAGCAAGCTTCACACAATCGAGCAACCACAGTGCTCCAATCACTCTCTCTTTCTCTCTTTCTTTTGTCTCTTTCTTTCTCTATCTCTCAATCTCTGGCACCATCGGAATTCACCAAGGAGCAGGTGAGATTCACTCTCAAGGAGCCATTCTCAGAAAGCATCCAAACGGCGGAGTTCAACAGTGACAGCGAGAGGTTACCAAATTAAGGTATCAACGACCCTTTTAAGGCAGCCTCAAATTGCCTCAAACGACGCCGTCTTGTAAGCCGAGGAAGGGGCCGCGTCCAACAACGCAAGCCAAAGCCCAACAACAAATAAGAGGCCCAATACTAACGGCATGTGGAGAATAGGCCCAAGTGCAATAACAGAAACACACGGCCAAGCTAGTGAGGCCCATGAGTGACTTAGCCAATGTTGGCTAAGGCTCAATAAGCCAATCATGGCTCGACCATGGCTCGGTCACCCCTAAGTCTCTAACCTCTACCTAGCCTTGTGCTTTTGCTTAGAACATAAAAACATATATGAATTTACATATTACAACCATGGATTATAAACATTACATATGTATATAGATGATTAAATTACAAGTGGTCAATGTAATTTATCTGTTAAAAACTAGCAATTTATAGATTGCAAACTTGAAATCACATATGCAAACGACACTCTGTTTTACGCAAAATTACAGGCTTCAATCTTCCTCCTCCTCAAGCTCCGCAATTCGCCTCCTCGCCTCCTCCAGCTCCACTTGAATCGACCTCCTTCGGTTCCATTCCTCGTAGTATAATACTTCAAACTGTTGCGCCTACATAGAAATTAATTCAACCCATTTCGATAAAAAAAAAAAGTAGAAAATAATTCAATCGATCATGTGGCTTAGCAGTATAAACCTCGCAATTGTACTCCTCACCTCCTGAATCTGAGCGCGGAGATCAGCCTCTGCCAATCGCCGTCCTTGATCGGCTAAATACTCTCGTTCCTCTGCTGATCCCCGTGGTGCCTCTATTTGTCGTAGCCTTTCCTCTGCTTCCAGCTTCTCGTTAATGGCTTCAATCCGTTTATCCTCTGCTTCCATAAGTTGATTGATGAGCTCTTGAATTGTTCTCAGATATTCTTCCCTTTCCTTCAACAACGCATCAAAGATTTCAAATCTTAATATCTACCGTATCAATTCGTCTCCTTCAGTTAATTTGGAGGGTTTGAGACTAACCTCGGCAAAAGATTCACCATCAGGGAGAGCAGGATCCATTATATTCGGCGGTGGATCCATGTGGAAGATGAATTGTGTAATCCTACGGAATGGCGAGCGAGATTTTAAGGGGCTCGCAGGATTTTGATTACAGCGTTGACCTCTACACTTTTGTTCAAGAGTCAATTATATATCATAAATTGAAAATTGTTGAAGAGTTCAATGTAGAAACCGGGGTCGTGCATTCATTTGATTTTCGATACAATTTTATTTTTATCCCATCAAACTTTAAAACTACCCATTGATGATGCAATTTCATAGGATCAATTTCAATGACACTCGTTTGGAGGCCAGCATAGGTTAAGGGTTTGTTTAGTGATGAGTAGATCTTACGCGCATTCTCCAGGTGTGAACTAGATGATCTGTTGGAGCTAATTCTATCAGAAGAGGATAACCTGCTACAATTTGATTTCACTCTTGCGCGCGCTAGTAACTAAGTAACTAACCAAGGAAACATTGTGTATGTATTAGGCAATATCAGTATGTCATTAGCCAACTCATATAATGTCCACATACTAACGTGAGTTGCATATAATTTGATCAAATTGTGTCTGTTTTGGGGTACCGCCATGTTTCCGATCTTGCCCTCACTTCCACCACTTATTTACAGATTTAGCCCTGGAGTCCTGGTTCATCTTCCCGGCCCCCAATTTCCATTTCCGCCTCCATGGAAACTGAAAGGAGCGTTTTTTTGGTCGAACCCTTATCCGAATTCATGATTTCGCATCCAATTGCAGTTAGTAATTGATGATCGTCAATAGTGTGTAATGTCCAGAAGAACACTAGCGAATAACGACAAGAAGAACGAAACAAAAAACAACAACCAACTCTTCAAAATGGCCAATTATATACCCACAGAATAAAATAGATTGTGAAATTACGATGCTTTCGTGTTTGAATTGCGCTTCTATGCTGTCCCAATTGGATTGTATTGCTAATTCTCTCTCTCTCTCTCTCGCCTTTTACTTTATCAACCATTAGTTTGCAGATTTGTGCCACTTAAATAATACTGTAATAAAAATTGTGGGTGAGAGGTTAAGAGTCGGTGTCGAACGTATCAATTTGGGTCTTTCTGTTTGACTGGGGCAGATTAGGCCAATTCCGCCATAGAAATGGTATCATATTATCAATTTTTTGCAATCGGGTAGATTCTAGGGTACGTGGCGATGGTGATATGATCGACTAGAGTTGAATTTTGAGTTTCTCTTTTTGAGAAAGTAAGAATTTTAAGAGGATTGCGCGTTTCAATTTGTCGGCGATAAAAATTGGGAGGGTCCACTAATTGCTAATTTGTCTTTAGAAGGCAGCTTAATACTAAAGCTTATCTTTTTTGTGTCTGTTCCCTTTCTTTGTTGAATTTTTTTAAGTTGGAGTTTGATTGGTGATGCGTTGAGATCGCACAACTTTGGTGGTCCTTTTTGAGTGTATAAGTGAAGAAAACAAACAAATTTTGGCTTGTGTTTTGTGCATGACAGAGAAGAAAGCTAGGATTACAGGTTAATTTGACTCTTCTTGTGGAATTGGAAGATCTGCAATTGGGTTGATGGCTCCAATGGAGGATTAAGTGTTTGCTGAAGTTCCAAATTCTGGGTTTTTTTTTGTATCAGGTAATTGGTGCGTCTCTTTATTTCATAATTATGTCTATTGGGAAAACTTTCTTCCAATCACAAACTTAGTTGTTTGGGTCTGTCACAAGTGATCTGATGATTTGTTTTCCAAGGGTTACTCAAATTTATGTGATTTATGGTTGTAAAGTTGTGGTATTGCTCCTGATCAATGGTCTCTGAGGCTCCTATTTTCAATTGTTGGGGGATTTGACTTTTAGAAGGCATGATTTTGACATACATAACATTTGGCAGATGCAGTGATTAATGAACTCAGTTAACCTCCTGCTGTATTGAGTGATGAAATTTCCTTGGTATTTAACTGCAGATTGCTGTTTTGAATCAAGAATTGCTGGTGGGTCATGGAGAAGAGATCTAAAAAACCAGTAATTGGGCATGATAAGCATCATCACTCCGGGTGCATGCAGGGTTTGATTAACATCTTTGACTTCCGCCATGGCCATCCTTCTCAAAAGCTGCTCGCTGATAAGAGGCATGGAAGCCGGCGAATTACTGGTTAGACTGTCATTTTCCTTCTGTGTAGGCTCCACAGTCTTCTGTCTGCAACTTGCTAGAATACTTTTCTTGTTGATCACATATTTCACAAGTGAATTTTGGGATGTTGAAGGATCATAGGATGCTTGTTGTATCTGTGTTTTCATATTCCAATTCCAAGTATTGTTGTGCCATTTTTATACCGAAATTTTGAAGTAATTAAAACTAAAAAATTGGAATTTGGAAGTATGGGCTCTAGCTTTTCTGCTTGAGAAGTGTGAGTTTAATAGAACACTTTTTTCCTGTTTGGCAGGTGCTGCATCTACTAGCCATGAACTGAACACACTTGATGGCTCTTGTGGACCTGCGAAAGTAAGTCGCCTTTTTTTTCACCTCCTTGTTGCTTCATATCTGCTTTACAGTTTTTGTTGTTGTCATAATACATCTGTTCTTCCAATTACCAGAGAAAGAAAAACACATATACATGGAGATTGGAGAATAGACTACTTTAAGCTTTTTGTATTCTAATCTATCTTCTAAATGTGTAATGTACTTAGGTTGGTGAGCCATGTGAAACTGCAACCAGTGGTAAGATGAGTGTGAAAGAACTGATGGAGAAAGAGATGTTCAACCAGGATCAGTTAACAAAAATGAATAAATCTAACATAGATCCAAAACAATCTGTGTCACATCAATTTGGCCGCAGAAGAAGGAATCGTTGGCACACAAACAAGACATCATTTGACATAAGTGATGTCAATATTACTAATGAGGAGCCTACTCATAGGAGGCATAAATCCTTGAGCAGTCTTGAGGTTGGTGAGATGATGGCAGAGTTGTGCACCGAGATCAATGTGAAAGATGCCGGACTCTTGCTTCCACCAAAGGAGGATCCTTCTGTCATTGAAGAAAAACTGGCAGAAGCAACAAAGTTGTTTGTGAGTCAATTTGTCAATGGAAAGAACATTAATGACTCGAAGTTCCAGCCTTCAAGAGAACTCGTTGATGCACTTCAGACTCTGAATTCTAACAAAGACGTGTTCCTAAAGCTTCTACAAGACCCGAGCTCTCAATTGGCGAAGCACGTACAAAAGCTGGTGGATCAACATGCTGGACAAGAACACGGAAAAAGTAAGCATCAAAGCTTCTTCAGGAGAAAGTTTAAAGGTCTGGAGAGAAACTTATCGAAGAAGCACGAGCATCCTCAAAATGTAAGTACAATAGTCATTTTAAAGCTGGGTTCAGCTAGCTCACAAGGCTCAGAACAATCTTCTGCGGAGCACGGGAACAAAGTCGGAAGTGAGAGGGCTTCTACTAACTTCTTATTTACCGAGTTCACGAGAAAACTGAAGAATGCCATGAGGAAGGAACAAGCTGGTCCTGGTAATCTTGAGAAAGCGGTTGGTGGAGAAGGTTTACCAATGGCGTCTCCTACACGGGACCATTTTTTTTTAGAGAAGATACCAAGGAAATCTATCAGTGCTAAGAACCGGGACAAAGCAGGTACAAAAGAGGCTACCGAGCTGAAGAAGCCTCTTGCTGAGACTGTAGGAACTGGTGATGCAAAGCCACTGGGGAGAATTCTTTCTTTTTCTGATTACAGCTCTTCACCGTTGTGTAGCCCGAGAAAGGATGGGGAACGTAGCTTAATGAGTAGCCCGAGAAGCTTATATCCTAGCAAAGAATCAGAAAATGGTGATAGGATTGCAGCTCAGCGAGTACAAGAAGATATTAACCATAATCAATGCTCAGATAACAGTAAATCAGGCATTAGTTCTGAGAAAATTGTGGATGATACTGAGGCTAGAAAATTGGATATCAAGGATGAGTGCAGTGCTGATGAAGGCCAAGAAAAATCTTCGAGTTCAACTGCTGACAAGATCCATGTCGAAGGTATTCAATTTAATGATGTTTTTCTGTTGCGCTTTGTATGAGTTATGTATTAAGCTTTGTGACTCAAATTGCAGGTTATATGGAGATCATAAGACCGACAAATGCTGAACCGGATAAGAGAATATCTGCCATGCTGAACTGGATAGAAATCATGGAAAAGCAAACAATGTGCTTAGATTTGGTAATTGACTATTATTAACATGTCTATGATGAATTTGAATTGGATGCTGAGTTTTATGTTTCTTGCAGCAGTTCAATTTTACATTTTTACATGATCATGTTCTTTGAATGATTTTTATAACAATCTGTTTACTGTTGTGTAGGATATTGTGGAACAAAATGAGGCATCTTCTCCATTGACATCACCAATAGGCCATTCAAGAACAAGTGAAGTTGAAGATTCAGATGCTACATTGGACAGATCAGACTGGACTAGTCCAATATCTGTTCTTGAGCCAATTTGTAATGAAGATGACGTTAGCCCACGCATCAAATCAACGCCTGGTATGTTTCCAATGAAACAAAAAGTAAATATTTATCATCCATGAATCATGGTACATAATCCTAGTTCTCATTGTGCTGTTATTTTGAACATTTCAAACACAGTTGCTGAGTCAATTCAACCACGAAAGATTAAATTCGAGGATCAGATTTCGCCTTCATCTCCCTGCTTGAAAACCTGGGAAGAGGAGAGGTTATCCATTTTTGAATTTGTGAAAGATGTGTTACAAGAATCTCAGTTGACAGAAGCTCAGCTACTTGAGAGGTTTCTCTTTGGAGAGCATCTTCTTAATCAGACATTGTTTGATGAGGTGGACTTTCTCCAAGGTTGTCGGTATTATGACCCAAAGCTCGTTTATGACTTAATCGAGGAGGTTCATACTGAGATTTGTGAGCGCGGTTTTGATGGAATCCCTTCAGTTTTCAAGTCTTGTATAAGGTCAGATTTGGAGGGAAAGGGCATTGTTGATGAGATATGGAAAGGCGTTAATCGGCATCTACAGCCTGAGGTGGTGCAGTCTACATTAGATCATACTGTTCCAAAAGATTTTTCACTCTCCTCCACGTGGATGGACCTGAGATATGATTCTGAAAGGATTGGAGTTGAGGTGGAAGAAGAGATTTTTGATGAATTAATTGAAGATACCATTCTCAGCTGCATCATGAATCAGATGAAGTAGAAATCAGTCTTGTGATATGAACAGGATTCTGACCTTGTTCATGCTTCATTGGAGCTATGAAGCATAAGTTTGAATGGCGTCTTTGCTGAGTTCGACAACTGGAGACAGTGTGTGGTAACTCTTGCCTATTTCTTACAACATGATCAAATCAGTATATTTTGTGATCTCTAGAATATCTGATCTGCTAATCTAATCTAATCTAATGTTCTGAGGGTTTGCTTTGTTTCCTGCCTTCTGTGATTATGTATAGAAATGTTTTCCCACTTCTTGTACTTAGAAAATAAAATGGAGGGAATAAAAATTTGGTAGGGTTCAACTGATTGAGGTTGGAATTGTATTGTTAGTATTTGATAACAAACAGAGTTTGGTGACTGATCTGGCTGTATATATATTGTAGATTTGTAGTTATATATCATAAGTGTTTGGGAATTGGGATTGATTTTTCTGGCGCCACTGAATGTGTTTCCATAAATGGAAGGCGGGAAATGATTATGTGCTAGTACAGAAAATTGCATTTTACAGGTTTACATTTGTAAAAATATAAAATATAAATTGTATGATAAAAGGAAATGACACAAAATGTCTCTATCTATGTAGGCTATGGCCTATGGTTGATAAAAAAAAAAATTGTGTTTGATGCCTGTTTTCCTAGAACACTTCAAAATAGTGGTTCTTTATGATGTTGGATGTGCCAAAAAGTGTTTTTTTTTTAATATTGTAAACATCTTGCTTGTTCATTTCTACAAATACAAATTGATGTTTCCTCTAATGTTCAGATTTGGTAAATGAGAAGCCATACATTTAGGGAATTGGCATTTGAAAGGCTCTTATTGATACAAAACAACCCTCAAACCTCAATTTTATTCCAACTTCTCACAATAACTCAAAAAGTTTCCTATCTATTCAGGACCTTTACAATAATTTCAACCTTTTTACTCTTGCATTAATCCCTATTGCTCCTGGTTCCTCATCAACTTGTCTGCAGCTAGAACATCGTTGATCCACGCCACAACATTGAACGCCAGCCCTTCCAACACCCTCGAGTAGCTCTCCAAGATCGACTGTCCCACATCCTGTGCCATAAAATCTCAATCCTAAGTCTAAAATTCTTGTGACAACTTCAACATTTTTTTGTATCAAAATAATAAACACTTAATAACTTACCCTATTGAATTGGATCTTGCATGTGTCTAGTGTTGTTTGTGAGAGCTCAGGGTACCTATGCTTCAAGAAGAAGAGCAATGTCTCTGCCCTCTCAGCAAGGACATGGTTCTTGTCGCTACGATCCACTTCAGAAACGAGATCCTTCATCAAATTCCATGAAGACTTGGAATGGGTTATCCCCGCTTTCCTTCTCCACGTGTACAACGATGCCTCCACTTTGTCAGCAAGCTCGAGAGCTTCGTGCTCTGACGCTATCTTTATACTGTCAAGGAGGTGATCGGGATTGAACACCTCCGCGTTGTGCATGTATTTGTATATCGCGTCTCCAAGGCAAGCCTTTCCGCTCTGAAACACACACAAAATATATATGTTGTCACAACAACAAACCCAGTATAATCCCACAGAAGCAGGGTTTAGGGGGTTGAGATGTACGCATCCATACCCCGAACAAGTCAAGAGGATGTTTCCCCGGAGACCCGACCAAAGGAGACAAAAACAACAACAAAACACAAGGAACCCAAGATCCAACCTAAAGCAAGCCCACAAACTCTAACCCTAGAGGCAAACCAACAAAATACACACTCACAACAAAAGAACAACAATGTATTATTAAAAGATTTTGACATGTTTTCTACTAATTGTAATGGTTAGCTCGTTTGGTATTGATACTAAAGATATGTTTTTGATATACCCAATTCATGAGAGATGTCAAAATAACACTCTGATATCACTTATACTCGTACCTTAATACCCATATCTGATACCAAACAGCATATTTCAGTTTGATAACAATATCATGATTATACCAAAAACACAGATATGGGTATCAGTGATATTCATACTCATACCTTATATCCTGATATGAATACCAAACGGGCCTGAAGGTTAAACTTCTAGAAAAGAAATGCTCTCATACTTGAATATAACGCTGGATTTGAATCTTTTACCTTGGGAAGACCTGCAATGTATGATTCAGGAACTTCCATCTCATTAAGAACATTGTTGTTGATTGCCATTGCAGCCTTGTGAATCTGAGTAGCGCAGTCTCGTTGGTGTCTCAAGTGCTTCCTACACCTCTCCGAGAGTCCACCAGACGGAATGCCAGGGACCGGTAGCCACCATTTCTCGTCCTTACGTGAAACCACCTTCCTGAACGAAGTCGTGCGTGATGACACCGAAATGTTCTTCTGCTCCATGTACCAGAACTCTGTCTCCTGGAAACTCTCCAGAATTTCCTGTGGAAATTCATTCACTGTAAAAATCTAGAAGCCATAAAAAACACTATCCATGGAGTGTGAAAGTTGAAGGGTACTGAAAACATACAATGAGCATCCCGTCGAGTTTTCTCAATGCTGGGAGGTTCATTTGGATGTCTGATCTTTGTCTTGGGCACATCACCTAACAAAGGAAACTTTGTTATGAAAGATTGGATCTTTTTTTGGTTTAGTCTAAGAAAAGTTTGTTCATTGAACACTTACTTCAAGATTTGCTCCATTTTGGAGCTCCGGGACTAGCTCAACGATGTAATCGCACACCGAAAGAAGGCAACCCATCTCTCTCTTCCACATCAGCTTCTTCTCGAGATTTAGAGGCTCTAACTTCAGATTGTTGCCAAAAATTGTAGCTGCATTTTCGGATCAGAAGAATGGAACGATAAGCTTGAATTGAATTGATCAAAAGATAAACAATTCAAGAAAGAAGAACAAAGCTAAAGCTTTACCATAGAGATTAGTGATGGAATTTGAGATGGTGACTGCTGTGCAAACTCCCTTCCCTCCCCCAGACATGTCTTCTCCCAGCAGAAGTTTCGAGAATCTCTCTTTCATCAGCTCAAGCTCTGCATCGTCATTCAACTCCAATTCATTCACGACAGATCACATTTAAAATGCAAATTACATTCTTAAATTCTAATCATCTAATGTTTCAAATTTGTGGATTCTGTGTCTAACACCAACATTCCACACTACAACAGCACTACTCCTACCAGAAATTCCCTCAATTCAGTTTTAATTGAATCCTGATTCAGAAAAGAATTTTCCTTAGCAAATTAACCCTTGAAATCTCGTGTCCACGGTTGTTGATCAGTTACAAGTTTGTAAATTTGAGTTGCTTTATTGAAGAAGGGAAAAAAACTAAATTTATGGACAATTTACATTAATAATTAATTACCCTAAATAGCACTAAAAAAGATCAAAGTAATAATGTTCTTACCCATATCAAGAGGCTCAAGATCATCATCCTTGTCATCAACACAGCGCATGTACTTCTTCATGCCCAGCCTCGACGGCGAAGCCCTTGGCGGAGTCATCGCCCTCGACGCCGGCTGCTGCGGGGCCCACCTCATCGGCGACGCCCCCTCCGAGCAGCTATCCGTTATGGCCTCCGACAGCGTCGACATCTCCGAATTCGTCCTGCAGTACCCGTACGAATCCGCCGTACTCATCGGCGAATTCAACGCATTGCACTGTTCGTTTCCGTCGTAGCCCTCTTCCATCTCCGAATTCAGACCTTCGCCGGAATCTTGAAACAGAAACCACCCATTTGAGCAATTGAACAACAAATTTTGCAAGACAAAACCTTTATTTCAAACTGCAATCTTATGTTACAGTTACAAAGTAGAAGTACAATTT
The DNA here is from genome assembly GCA_027886185.1 of Rheum nobile. Taxonomy (NCBI): domain Eukaryota; kingdom Viridiplantae; phylum Streptophyta; class Magnoliopsida; order Caryophyllales; family Polygonaceae; genus Rheum; species Rheum nobile. Next base: position 5,530,651 of record WOAB01000506.1, on the reverse strand, counting down.
AGGCAATATTAGCAAAAGAGCAATCTTTCAATAAAGGTGCAAGCTTGAATTTCTAATGAAAAGGAAATAAAATCTTGATTTGATAATGCACATTACTAATGCATTATTTATTACCTTTATGGCTTCAGTTTTGAAATTTGAACTGTTTGAATCCTTAAAACAACAAGAAGAAGAAGAAAGTTGGGTTCTCTCCAAAGATTCACTTTCTGCAGAGTGTCTTTTTTTTTTTTTTGGCCCAAAAGTGAAACAACAAACATCAGTTCTTTTGTAGCATGATCTCGGATACCCAGAATCAGTTTCAGCCGTCCGATGAAGAAGAGAGTTGCCTAGAACACAGAGCAACAAAATAAAATAGGTCCAAAAGGGATAAAGAAAATTGCAGGGGTTTGAGAATGATTTGAGGATGACTACACCAAAGGAGAATGAAGGGACACAAACAGAATGTTTTGGATTGGATTAGGAAAAAAACAGACACAGGTTTTGTTTTTTTCTGTCTCTCTTTTGCTTGTTTGAATGAACTTGAGAGAGAACGTGCAAGGGTGCTATCAGTTTTTCTTGTAGTTGTGTGGTGCTTTATTATATGCTTTGTGGTTATAAATAGGCATGGGTTTTTTGGAATTTTATATTAGGCTAAGTGTTTGTTATATTAGTTGATTATGTGCTTTTTTTTTTAAGTATATCGATTTTTCTTAGGGCATAGGTTAAATACATTCTTATAAAAATATTTTGTTAGATTATATTATTTAGAAATTTTAATATTCTTCTTAAAAGGGTTTAAGCATTCCTCTTTAGAGAATATATTTTTAAAAGAGAAGTCTTTACCTAGAAAAACCGATAATATATTAGAAGATAATCATTCTCATATAAGAATAATTAGAAGATTATTGTTTGGGAGGTGTTAATGGGCAGTTATTGGGGAGATTGGAGAGTAGTGTAGGTGAGGAGTATTATGGCTTTGAGCTGGAACTGCAATTGAATATTTGAATAATTGTTTATTTGATTGGCGAGAGGGAATTAGAGTCTTAGTTAGGATTATGACCACTAATCAATTGAGGTAGCACATTGTGTTTCGGTCAACTTTTGAGTTACTCTAATCCATGAGATAGTGAAAATGGTATTTTGTACTACTAAATAAGGAAGTTTATTTAGATAGATTAAGGGTGGTGTTATATAAATTTTCTAAATATACTATAGAAAGGTACATAAATATGTCATGTGGCCGTGGCAAAGGCACGCATAAATCATACGTGCACGTGCGTTAGTGACGGATAACCAAATACCCGAGTCTAAACAATTTGAGAGAGAGACGGAATAAAACTACGTGCCCGTGCCAATGAATTGTTAAAAAAAACATACAGGGTGAATGCATGTACGTGCTAAATTTAGAAAAAAAATTGAGAGTGCGTGTACATGCCAAAATTTTATTAAAATAAAATAAAAAAGGCACATACATTACGTGCCTTTATTTAAAATAAAACGTCTCGCGCTAGGTTAAAAAAAATTTAACCTAGCGCGGCTCCATCTTCCTCAACATTTCCCCGCCTCCATCTTCAAAATTTTTAACCCAGCCTCCCTCCTCCTTTCTTCCTCCCTCCATCTTCCTCCTTTCGACCATGGCAGAGGGTAACAGCGGCGGCGCGGGCACGCAGGCGAAGGGCGCACTCGTGGGCGGTCCGGTCGACGCAGAGCATGGTGGCGCGGGCACGGAGGGCGCGCACGTGGGCGGCACGGTTGCGGTCAGCGCGGGCGTGGGCGTAGCGGGGCGCGACTGGAGCGGATCGTATTGGGGCGGGTCGGGCGGACCGGGCTGGAGCGCTACTAGAACCCCGGTGGTGGGAAGCGGATGGCCCGCCCTCAACGAGTCTGATTACAGGACGAAGGACCCGGGGCAGACGAGGGGGAGGTATTGGTGTTGATGTGTGGGATGATGGCCGAGGGTGAGGGCGAGGTGTTGATGTGCCGGATAATGGTCGTGGCGGCCGAGGGTGTGGTCGTGGGCGTCGAGGGCGAGGTCGTAGTATTGTTGGGTCGGATAGTGGTCCTGACGCGACAGGATGAGGATGTGGCGATCGTGGTGGACCGTCACATGCTATTTTATGGGGTGCTTCTGAGGTATGTAAATTGAAATTAGATTTGTATTATTTTGATTAAAATTAAAATTGTATACTTGATATTTCTTGATTGATATCAAATTAAATTGTATGGTTGAATTTGAAATGATTTAAATTGAAATTGCATGATATATATTATGAATTTAGAAAATGAAATTAGGACAATAACAAATTAGAATTTAGGACAATATGAAATTAGAAGGAAAAAAAATTAGAAGAATATGAAGTTAGGATTAAGTTAGAAGGAAAAATGAAATTTAGAAAATATGAAATTAGGAAGGATTTAGAAGGAAAAGAAATTAGAACAATATGAAATTATGAATGATTTAGAAGGAAAATAAATTAGAACAATATGAAATTAGGAATGATTTAGAAGGAAAGGAAATTAGAAGAATATGAAATTAGGAATGATTTAGAAGGAAAGGAAATTAGAAGAATATGAAATTAGGAATTTAGGAATATATTACAAGGGAACAATAAATTAGAAAATATATGAATTTACGAATAAGTTAGGAGTAAAAACGAAATTTGAAAAATATGAATTTAGAAGGGAAAATAGAAAAAATTGAAATTTAGATTTTAGGGTTTAGAAGAAAAAAGAAATTAGAAAAGTATGAATATAATAAATAATGTAGAAGAGAAATAAAATTATAAAACATATGAATATAGGAATGTATTAGAAAAAAAAAAGAAATTAGAAAAGTATGAATATAATAAATAATGTAGAAGACAAAAAAATAGAAAATATGAATTTAGGAATATATTGCAAAGAAAAATTAGAAAATATGAATTTAGGAATAAGTTAGAAGGAAAACAAAATTTAAGAAATATGAATATTATTCACTTCGTTGTTAATATTCTATTGTCGAATAATAGAATGTTAGCCGCAAAATGGATGAGATGATGGCCGCTAAGCGAGAGCGCATACGACGTTTAGCTGAGAAGACAGTTGCATATGCGCGTTGACGGAGGGAGGCCGATAGGTTGACACAGATGGATATGCTTGGTGAGGACGCGTCGGCTCCATTGCGTCCCGTGGTCACGATTGAGGATCGGCTCGATCCAGTGGATGACTTACCAATGGGCGGCCAGTTACCGACACAGTCCTCCGCTGCTCCATTGGCTCAATCCGTGTTAGAGCCACGTCCTGAGGCCGAGCCCGAGGCCCACACAGAGGATCCAGTGGATGACTTACCGATGGGCGGCCATTTACGACACAATCCTCCGTTGCTCCAATGGCTCCATCCGTGTCAGAGCCAGGTCCTGAAGCCGAGCCCGATGCCCAGTCTGAGGGGCACGTGGAGCCAGATTTCTCAATGTACGAGGAGGACGGTTATGAGGAGGACATTATTGATACAACAAGGCAGTCATCCCTCCCAGCATCCACTCCCCCGATGGCTCCACGGGCACGGGCTCACGCTAGTCGTAGAGGAGGCCGGCAGCATAGAGGTCGTCGGCCTCCATGCGCTCGTCCGACACACGCTGACCTAGAGCATGGATGGCCTTGGAGGTTCGGTCGACCTAACCATTCTGACGGACTACCATATCCATGTCGCGCGTTACATTTGGAGTGAGGAGAACCCTTCGCTGGTATGTACGCACCATTCTTTTACATACAAATTTTAGGAAATGTAGTTGATGTAGTTATGATTACTTATACATTTTATTCGACGTTACTGATGCAGACGTTGTTGCGGATCTACACTCGGGGATTCAAGGAGTTGAACCAATTTTGCGATCGCGCGGTTGCCGGCCTTGGCATGTGGTGAGAGATTGCGGAGCGCATCAGATTGACACCGTTAGGGACCTTGCAGTACGATCAGATCGATGTCGTACTTATCACTGCTTTTGTGGAGCATTGGTATCCTGAGACCAACAATTTTCACTTTCCATGGGGAGAGATCATCATCACCCTCCACGACGTGGAGACCATTCTGAGGCTCCCTATTGATGGGCTGGAGTTGGCCGGGCAGATAGAGGATGACCAACTCAGAGTTCGATTGTGCGACATGTATGATATTTCACTAGATGATGTGTACTATTATACCAAGGGCGATGGCCTTACAATTGCCCAGCTTTGGATCTGGGCGAAGGCTATGATGGAGATGGGAGAGTCCCAGAGGGATATAGCGTCCACATACTTGTTGATGCTGTTGGGGTGTACCATATTTTGCAACAGGTGAAATCTCGTATAGCCCAATAATTATAGGCAATGTATTAGTTATACAGTCTAACCACTTTTTGTTAACGACATGGCGACAAACCGGGTCAAGCACCAGTACATGCATTTGTTGCTCGACCACAACCGAGTCGGAAAGTTTGCACGGGCTTCCGGGGTACTAGCTAGTCGATCGTCGGGCGGTCGCGACTGACCAGCCTGGTTCCTTCCAGCCTTAGATCGCGGAGAGGATTCTACAGTTGAGACGGATCCTCGACGGGACTACGGCGGAGGAGGTAAACACTATTAAAATTATATATTAGTCGTGTTTATGTAAAATTAACCGAATACTAATGTTCTTTAATTACAGGTGCGTTGGATGCCGTGGGGTGAGGACCTCAATTTTACTACCGAATATCGAGGGTCCAAGTTCAACGAAATTATTAGTTGTCTCACAGTCTATGAGCAATACATGCCCATCCGAGTCCTGCAGCAGTACGGATTGAGGCTGGTGGTTCCTCCACAGACGCCGTTCGAGACGAGCAGAGTAGTTCGTCATGACGATATTTCCAGCTACATCTTAGAGTTCGTCGGGCTACAGTACCCTAGAGTCCTTCAGGACGATATGTCTTCACCGTATCTGTATCGTCAGAAATGCCTTCCCACACCACTTGCCTCCAAAAGAGGTGTATTTCACTCGGCATGATCGGAGTCGACGTGAAAATCGCATTAGTAATTATGTGGATGCACAGAACCCCAAAGCAATTTCTCCACCAATGATCAGTGCAATATCTCGAAATTACTCCTTGTACTAGAGCATAATACATATCCAGCAAGATCTTCAAACACTTCTCGGTCACTGTATAAAATAGTGGGGCAAATATTCTTGCTACTGGGGTCGGCAAATCATGCACTTCAACCGGCACTTACAACGTGACATCTCCATTGTTTCCCTAACATTTACAACCTGATTTTCCAAAGCTTCGTGGATCCTCATAATCAATCCGTTGAAACCGAACTGAGAGGATTTTAAGAAATCCTTCAAATTGTGATGGATACCCTCAACCCTAATGCAAAAACAAAATGTTATAAAGTAACATGTGCATACAATATAAACCATACATATTAGTGTTTAAAATTACCTATTTGTGGTTCTAGTGAAGAAATGAAGATGAACATCAGTCCAAGCTCTTACTATATTCTCCTTGTACGGATTGAGCCAAGTCCTCTTCACATAGCCCACGAGGCCGTCGTGCCATTTTTCCCTCAACTCTTTGAGTCTCTTTTCATAGGATTCCCTCGTGCTCGACAAAAACAGACACCAACAGTTTCCCGCAAATTTATCGGCAATATTTTTCTCCTTCGTGACGCTAAGAGCATACGATTCGATGTTGTGTTTTACATGCACCCAACACAAAAGGTGTTTCACCGTATCTCCAAAAACTATCTTGATTGCATTGATAAGAGCTTGTTCTCGATCGGTCACTATGGCCGTTGGATATTTTCCCACAAGCTCATATAATCTCAGTAACCTTTTCATCACAAAGGTGTAATGAAGTATTTTCTCCCCCTTAGTAAACGCAAATGCAATGTTGAACGTCTTATCAGTGGATGAAAAACCAACCATCTCCACCATAGACATGTCATACATGTGAATGTATCCCAACTTTAAAATAAATACCATACAATAAGATAACATAATGAAATATAATGAACACACCTATTCGTTTTGTATGTGTTGTTGATAACAACCACGTAAGGGAACAACTTCAGTAGGTGCAGTGACTTCGGGTTAACAAAGAATAAGATTTCCAACTTCAGCAGGTGGAACAACTTCAGCAGGTGCAATGACTCTGGGAACAACTTCAGCAGGTGCAGTAGCCTTTTCTCTCAAAGTATAAACTTTGTACTTCTCGTCTCTAAGGTACCATAGAGTCCACTGGATGACCGTTAACTCCCCACGATCCTCAGATATAATTTTCTGTCGAAAGTTGTTAATTTGTTTGATAGATGTCACATTTCCGGGGAATTGCTTTCGCAGCTCAGAAGCAATAGACCTTGGCGGCATGAGCATAGCGGACCACCTCCTAACCAGCTTCTCTTGCTCTGGGGTCATTCGACCCATATATGCATGACCAACCAAACTAGTTGGGAGCTCGTGGTTGTGGTATCCGCTACGCGACGTGAGCTTCCATCTTTCTTTCTCTATTCCGGCATCGTTTCTCAAACGGAACCTAACCAAGGAAAATGGGCATTTCTTCTTCTTTGTGTTAGTTCTGTCCCCCTCGATATTTCTAGGTCCATAAGCACCGAAATTCTCGCACGTTAGCTTCACCCATGTAGGAGACGAACTTTGAGTGATTATAACCATCATCAATTCTTGACCCTTCTCTTTATCCCACTTTATCATTTCTTCTCGCCTATCCCACACCAAGTCTACGGAAAACTCATCTGAGTAATCTCTCGTGCATACCTATTATTAAGTCAAATAGATAAATCATAAGTCAAAAGTAATAATTTCTTAATTTCCTATTTAACAGATAAATAAACTAAATTTCTCCTGAATATCTATTCAAAATAAAATGAACATTATTGCATTTAATACTTATACTATCTCTAAAATTTATCCTGAATCATCTATTCAAAAATATAAAACGTACTACGTATATCAATTCAAAACAAAATTTGCATATATTCATCACATAAAGTATATGACATTTATATTGTTCAAATTATTCAAACTTGAGGTCATAAATATCTATTCATAATAAAATGTGGGTATATCAATTATCATACATCTACTATCCTAAGTCAAAAACTTATACTAATTCCATATATATATTCAAAAGGAAATGTACAATATAATGAACAATTTAAAATAATACATACCTCTACAAATTCGGTCTGAATTATATCTTCAGAAGTTTTTGGCATTTTTGTGCAAAAACGCATTTTTTGAATTATGAGATAAATGTTGAAACAAATGGATGAGTGAAAGGATAGAGAAGATGCTTGATATATATAGTCTCAAAAACTCCCAACGGTACAATTCCAACGGTAAGAAAAGTGACTGTTGGAATTGTACTGTTGGCACTTACCAAATTTATATGAGTCACGTATGCTACATATGTACACGTGCTTGTATGCCAACTTTTATGAGACATGTATGTAGCATACGTGCACGTGCCTATATGCTATCGATAGATATAGGCACATATTCGTTATATGTGCACGTGCCACATGAGGCACATATATGTTATACGTGCACGTGCCAGAGGCACACTAATAGGACACGTGCTCGTGCCTTTTCCATGTCTGGCACGGGTGTTTCGGATACCTGACGGGTAAATAAAAGGCACGGCCATGTTTTTTTTATGCGTGCCTCTGATGTACGGGCATGTGTTTTAATTACGTGCCTCTACACTGTATAAATGGAAAATATATTTAGTCGCGGCGTAGATTAATGGTGAAATGGATTCAACAATTTGAGTAGTTTTAGGATAAGATATGTCGCTAAACATCTTTATAATGTACTGCATGTTAACCATTTGAATAGTTTTATCTCGGGATTGGATAGATTAATCGTGAAGAATTTGGTTCTGGTGAAACAAGCATTTAGGGTAAAACGGAAGTATAAATTAGAGCCTTTAGATTAGAAATAAATCAATGGTCTGGATTGAATGTAAGAGGGTGCAAATTTTGTATAATGGGATGCACACACCAGATTGACCCAAATTCCATGATTTTAGGGATTTCCTCTATCTAAATCACAACATACGATTCAATTTCCATTTTTTCTTTTACAAGCTTTTGCGGTTACTCTCTCCTTCAACCTCGACTTCGTCTCTCCTCTCCTTCCCAAAATCGCCGCCCTCCACCACCGCCCTCCCCGTCGCATCCTCATGCCCAACCTCTTCAGCCCCTGCAACGCCGCCGTCGAGCACAATGCGTTGCAGGGGATGGAGATCCTATACAGAAGGGGGACCAAGGCACTGCCTGACCTCGTCGTCGCACACGTCTCCCCCGCCATCGATCAGACCGGCTTCTGAACCTTCCTCCGGATTCTCTACCCCGGCAGCCTCCTCGCGCGGTCCGATTTGGCCTTCCTCTTCTCCTCCCCTTCAATTTCCTCAAAATTCTCGTCGCTGATCCACTGAGAGAATGAGTCGTTGCTCAGACTCGTCACGTGCTACCACGAGTTCAAATGGACGAGTCACAACTCCCACGGAGTCGCCGGGCTGGCCCGGTACCTCAGGACCAGGAGCAACGAGAAGAAGGGGTTAGAGGCCACATTTTGCGTTATGATATTCATGTTAACAGTATTGTTATTCATAGTGTTACAGTTTTTGTGTTTTGATATTTATGTTTCGGATATTGTATATTTGATATTCAATTTCTCTGTAGTGTTATTCATTATAATACTTTTGATATTCATGTGGGTTCAGATTATGCTTGTTAATGGTGTTATATGAGTTGTTGATCATTGATATTCATATTTTATATGTGATATTCAAATTGTTTAATTTAGGGGTTTAGGATTTAATGCGATATTCATACAATTGCTTTTGATATTCATGTTTGATGCACGTTTCATGCTCTGAGTAGCTTATATTCAAATTTTATGATGTGATATTTGCTATAATGTTGTTGATATTCATGTTGTTCGTTTTGGTGTCTTACTAGTGTTGTTTGGGCTATTTGCAATTGATATTCAAATTGTTTGATGTGATATTCATATAAATTCCTTTGATATTCATGTGGGATGTACGTTTCATGCTCTGAGTAGTTTATATTCAAATTTTATGGTGTGATATTCACTATAATGGTGTTGATATTCATGTTGTTTGTTTTGGTGTTTTACTAGTGTTGTTTGTACTGTTTACAATTGATATTCATACAAATTCATTTGATATTCATGTGGGATGTACGGTTCATGCTCTGAGTAGTTGATATACAAATTTTATGATGTGATATTCACTATGATGTCGTTGATATTCATGTTGGAACAATTTTGGTATTTTATTAGTGTGTTTGTACTGGTTGCAAGTTTGATATGATATTCACACAAATGCTTTTGATATTCATGTTCAATAAGTTTTGTAGTTTATGTTAAGGGTTTAGTGTGCATGAATTTAAGGTTCATGGTGTAGAGTGTTGGATCGTTAGAGTTACGTCTGAGGGAACAAAAACTTTGTTCCCACAGAAGGCACAACGGATTTAAATAGCAAGAAAGATAACAGAACGAACTCACGATATATAGTGGAAACCCTGATTAGCAAAACTAGCTTCTCAAGGAAAAACCACTACCTTCAAGCTTCCGCTTGAGAGGATTTTGAACTGCGTACTTGTCTTATTAGTTTCTTGCTTGATTACACTTGTATCCTGGACTTCGACCTCTAAACAACCAGCTAGACTCGAAACCTCTTCTACAATGATGAATCAAACTCAACTCTCAAAGACTCACACGCACCTCACTCTCTTTCTCTTCTTTTTTTTCGTTCAAAGTCGTTCTAAGCCGTGAAGTCGTACCTAAGAAATGAATCCTCACTTCACTTAAATACAACTCGGCAGAAACCCTAATTGACACAAATTAGGAAATACTAGAATCGGATTACAAAGATATGATTTTGTTTGGAAGATAAGATATCACAACCGATTATATTAATTAAGGAAGGAGTTCCCTAATTAATCCAACCGATTGGATATTATTCTTCTCTCTCCAATAACCTTATCTTAGGAAAGATTCCTAGGATAACACGATCGGGTCTTTTCTCTCTTTCCATATCTTTGCGCAATCCGGCTTGATCCTTGGAGCCGAAGTCTTCATCCTCTACCGTGTGGCTTCTTGATTTGTTTCCTTAATTCTGCACGCTGTATGACTTCTTTCCTTTTGCAGCCTCGATCTTGGTCTGTCACTTCAGTTCCTGGAGAGGTAACAAAGCACTTGCTAAGTCTTTGTTCCCTCTGAGATCCTCTGCTGCAATGCTCCCTGGAAAAACTCTTCTTGTCCCTGAAACACTTGGTACACATATTAGTTGAGTGTTTATAACCATCAAAACCTGAGGAATTCAACAAATTCTCCCTTTTTGATGGTGACAAACACACTTAACAATAAAGCATATACCAACTAGAACAAGACAAAACTGACAAGAAAGTTTCCCACTAAAAACACCGTTAGTTCCCCCTTAGTTCAGCAATACGTTTTACCTGTTCTGTTCCCCCTCAGACAATGCTACCTGTCATTTTCCCCCTTTTGGCATCATCAAAAACACATTAAAGAGTTAGAGAAGAAAGATCAATGCCAGATAAACAAAAACACCCCTTGTCATTAATTTAAAAAAAAAACTGAAAAACATGCAAACACAACCAAAACAGACAAAACATCAAACATTGTCAACTGTCACAACGGACACATAAACCAGATAACAAGAAAATAGAACAAGGAGGGGTAGACAGCAAGGGAACAAAAGGGGATAGGATGGCAGGTAAGCGATCAGGCACCACTAAAGCAATAGCATTCAACCAAGAATTAACAAGACACATGCAATAGAAACAACCCGTTACTATAAGCATGCAATTAACTCTCTCTCATAATTACGCGCTCGGATCCCCTATACGCACAATCGTGTTCGCTACTAGATATGCAACCCGAACCCGGAATCACAAGTCCTAGCAATTAGGAAGATATCAATAAACCTAGGTGATCAATCTAGATAAATCAACATGAACCAATAATCAATCAAGCACAAGAGAATTAATCCAACTAGATAGGAAAACGAACAAGAGTATAAAACTCACAACCAATCAATTGCTGGCTTCAAACTGTCAAGTGCAACAATGGAGGTTTAGTTCTCCATTAGGGTTTGTGAGAAAAACGTAGAAAGGTGGCAACTAGGGTTAGAGAATAGATGCTCCTCTAAAAAAGTCTTAAACCTAACTTAAATACTAAAGTAATAATTCAGAAATAAAGAAAAGAAAAATAACAAACTTGGAAATAAAGTTTCGGAAATACAATAAAACGGGAATAAGAAAACTCGTAAAAGACTTTCAGCGCGTCTCCACCGCGGGTGCGGTGGCTCCACCGCCGGGTGCGGCCATTTTACAGAAACTCCAGTTCTCTGACGATCTCGCCGTGGGTGCGGTGAGGCTGGCGCTGGGTGCGGCCATTTAACAATAGCTTGTCTTCTTTCTGCTCCTTCCACCGCTGGCGGCGGTGGCCTTCGGCGCGAGTGCGGCAAGGCTCCAGAATGTCTCCTCGTCTATGGCTCTTCCTTGCGATCTCTCGCACTGCTCCTCAACTCGTCTCTTCACTCCTTTGGCGTCTTTCCTTGGTGGCTTCCTTCTTCGGTGTCTCCTAGATATCCAAAATCACTCAAACACCTCCATAAACACTAAACTTCGCCTCCAAATGCCTTGCACATGAATGTGCCTAGATCTACCCGAATGGCACCAATAAACCCTCTAAAGACTCTTACTTAAGCCCTACAAAGTAGTGCTTATCAAATTCCCCCATGTTTAGACCTTTGCTCGTCCTCGAGTAAACTAATAAAGAGTCTACTCCTCCAATGCAGCACCCAAGGTCTCAGGAAGCATATCCTCCAACTAAGAGTCACCTAACCCATGCCAAAGCTCCTGGCACCAATCTCATCTACAACACATCCATACTCAACAAGCTTAAGGGGCAAGCAGAGTACTTCCCCCAAGCTTAACCCGGACATCCAATAGTGTGAGTAACCTCTAATCCTAGCCTCCATCTATTGCTCCTTATGCCTCCCAGAGTGTCCTACCCGACAATCCTTCTTTGACTCCTCTTCTTATGACGCCTCGCCAAGAATAAAGAGAAATCCTAAAATCACTCTTCTTCTTTTTCGCTCATTTTGCCAAGGCGCCCTTTCGGGTTTTCACCAAGCCACTCATATTTTTTTCATAGATGTGCTCACATAAGCTCACGTCACTCTTGACCTCATATTACCCCAGCCTAATGCTGGTCCAAGCCACCTGCTTATTGCATAGGCCGCCCTTTCGGGTTTTCGACCTATCCCAGGATTTTTATGTATGCCTTTTTTCAATTTTTGGCTTTTTCGTTTTTTTTTTTACTCCCCGTTTAAGGTTTTTTCGGAAAGTTTATTAGTGCATGAAAAAAAAAAGACTTACAATGGTGTGGGAAACACCTTCTTCAATTCGCATAGGTCTCATCCCTGCAGGTTAGTTAGAAACAAATACAAGAACAAAAACAAAGCAAAAACACACTAAAGAAAATGCAAAAACAAAGAAAGAAAAGCAAAGAAAGAAAAACATACCTCGGGTTGCCTCCCGGACAACGCCTTAGTTATTGTCATGGCTTGACATATTACTCCATCTCAACTTGGGTTGCTCATAGCAACTAAACTCCTGGGATCTGGATCTGGGGGTTGTCTCTTTGTATGCTCTATGTTGAGCGTGACCCCCACTCTTCTGCACTTCTTGATGGTTGGACCGCTTTTCTTATCTATGAATGCACTTGCCATCTTCAAAAACGGTCTACCCAGCATCTCAGGGCATGTATGCTTATCTTGCCCCGTATCCAGCATATAAAGATTCACCACTTGAATCAAGGCCTCCTTCTTGCTCTTTCCCTTCGGTTTCTTTTTGATCAAGCCCGACACCTTTAACATTTCCTTGCAGCGAGGGGTGCTGTCAGCCAGCGTGACCAAGGGAACGGTTTCTGCGCAGTCACTGAAGGTTTCAAATAATTTTTTGTCGTTCTCCACCATTCTGGTGTCCTTCAGAGCCTCAGGGAAGGGTGTAGCGGGGTGCAGCGAGACAAGCGGGAAGGAGTTTAGATGCACAAACTCATCATAGGCAGCCTCTAGAGGATCGGGGACTGCCGGGGCATCTTCGAGAGGGGCAGGCATCACATGATCGTTTCCGCAATCGCGACTCTCCTCCTCTTGGTCACTGAATTCCTCCAGTCCCAAAAAATATTCTTCCTCAGAAAGCACTTTGCGGTCCCAAATATCGTCTGGAAGGCCCAACTCCTTGAGCGCCTCTGGGAATGGGGCGGATGGCTTCTCGGAACCGAGATGATGAAAGTATGGACGAACGTAGGTGTCCACATAAGGCTCAGCAACAGCTCCAAAAGTCTCGCCGCGGGTGCGGCCAGAGGTCACCGCCGGGTGCGGTGGATCCCCAGAATTTTCTCGAGAAACAGTACCGCTTGCCGCGGGTGCGGTGGTTGCCACCGCTGGGTGCGGTGAACTTGACAGAACATTCTGTTTTTCCAAATCATGCTCGCCGCGGGTGCGGTCACCTTGCCGCTGGGTGCGGTCATTTTCCAGAATACCCTCTTTTCCTGAGTCGTCCTCTTCAGCACTAGGATCGACATGCAATTGCTTTCCACTTCTAAGGGTTATCGCGCTAACGTTTTCCCTCGGGTTCACTACCGTTTGAGATGGTAGATTTCCCGAATCCGCTGATCAATCCTTGTAATCGCCTCAGCCATTTGGCTCATCTGTGTCTCAAGGTTCTTGATACTCGACGTCGTAGCGTGAACGTGAGTGCTGAAGTGCTTATCCAGAGCTTGGAACATATCTTCAGTTGACATGAAGGGGCTAGGATTAGACAATGGCGGGCTATGCTCATAGGCCGGATTGTACTGCTGTGGAGCACCCTGCTGGTAGAACGATTGTGGCTCCGGGTAGAACTCCTGGTAGTCATGACCATATGGAGGGTATTGTTGGTACCCATAACTCGAATTGGGGTGATCTCTCCACCCTGGAGTGTATGCGTAGGAGTATGGGTCATATCGCGGCTCTCCCCAGAAATCCATATCTGTATCAAAAGCAAAAAAAGAAAAAAAAAAAGAAAAAAGAAAAAAAATACAAAAATCAGTAGCACGGGTGTGGACCGTAAGATAGGTCCACACCAAGGTAGGCAACAAACAAATCACAAAAACAGAAAATTTGACTCCCCGACAACGGCGCCAAATTTGACAGGGCTAAAGTCGTGATGCCTATCAAATAAATCCCAAAATACCTACTAAGTAGTATAGTAAGCAAGACAGGGTCGATCCCACAGAGAGTCAAGTTATCAATTTGTGCAATTCGTTAATACCAACTAGGAACTAGGGGGGGGGGTTTGTTTGTGTTTCGTAACAAGCAATAAGAAAGCAAATAAACAGTCCGCAAATAATGGTTGTAAATAATAAGGGAAAAAGCGCCACACTCAACAGAGATCCACACAACAATAGATAGGTCGATCACGGAATTCTATCAATCTCAAGTTCTCAACTTTCCTATAGTTGTTCTTATCCCGATCTTAGATAACTATTAGTTCTACCAGCCCTAATAGTACTTATTACTAAATCAAATCCGAAAACCTTCAGAACTCAATAAAGCAATAGCATTCAACCAAGGATTAATAAGACACATGCAATAGAAACAACCTGTTACTATAAGCATGCAATTAACTCTCTCTCACAATTACGCGCTCGGATCCCCTATACGCACAATCGTGTTCGCTACTAGATATGCAACCCGAACCCGGAATCACAAGTCCTAGCAATTAGGAAGATATCAATAAACCTAGGTGATCAATCTAGATAAATCAACATGAACCAATAATCAATCAAGCACAAGAGAATTAATCCAACTAGATAGGAAAACGAACAAGAGTAGAAAACTCACAACCAATCAATTGCTGGCTTCAAACTGTCAAGTGCAACAATGGAGGTTTAGTTCTCCATTAGGGTTTGTGAGAAAAACGTAGAAAGGTGGCAACTAGGGTTAGAGAATAGATGCTCCTCTAAAAAAGTCTTAAACCTAACTTAAATACTAAAGTAATAATTCAGAAATAAAGAAAAGAAAAATAACAAACTTGGAAATAAAGTTTCGAAAATACAATAAAACGGGAATAAGAAAACTCGTAAAAGACTTTCAGCGCGTCTCCACCGCGGGTGTGGTGGCTCCACCGCCGGGTGCGGCCATTTTACAGAAACTTCAGTTCTCTGACGATCTCGCCGCGGGTGCGGTGAGGCTGGCGCTGGGTGTGGCCATTTAACAGTAGCTTGTCTTCTTTCTGCTCCTTCCACCGCTGGCGGCGGTGGCCTTCGGCGCGGGTGCGGCAAGGCTCCAGAACGTCTCCTCGTCTATGGCTCTTCCTTGCGATCTCTCGCACCGCTCCTCAAATCGTCTCTTCACTCCTTTGGAGTCTTTCCTTGGTGGCTTCCTTCTTCAGTGTCTCCTAGATATCCAAAATCACTCAAACACCTCCATAAACACTAAACTTCGCCTCCAAACGCCTTGCACATGAATGTACCTAGATCTACCTGAATGGCACCAATAAACCCTCTAAAGACTCTTACTTAAGCCCTACAAAGTAGTGCTTATCAATGATGGAGGAAGGGTTATGGTGGTGGTCGCCGAAGTGGTGGATGTGGAGGGTAGGGATTGATTGATGATGGCGATGAGAGTTGGATCGGCTCCCATGGCTGTGAGGTTGGAGAGGAGGGTTTGAAGGTTTTCGGCGAAGTTGCTGGGAAGGTTAGAGTTGGAGGCCATTTTTGTGAGAGAGAGGGAGCTCAGGGAAGACGAGAGACAGAGAGGAGAGAAGATACTTGAGGAAGATTAGGAAACGGTGAGGAGGAGACTTACCCAGAACACCTCAATATGTAGCCTTCAAAAGATCTTCAAGGGTTGCCAAAGATAAGACCAAATCAATCTGTTTCCAAGAGATAATAAATGCGATCTTCCAACTTCCCAAAAATAATTCAAAATCTCGTCTGAATCCAACTAAGCCGGCTGAATTTCTCTTCCCAACTCTCTTCCATCAAATCAACCCTTAAATGTGCAACGCGGCTCAACACAAAATATCATCATTATACCCTGCAAACACGTCACCTCAACCTGCACGCACAGAAGCCGAATCGTTTCCCGCCAATCCAAAAGAGTAGTAGGGTGTGATGCTGGGGGTTAGATACCAGAGAGGGTACAAAAGAGCATCATACCAAAACATATGATTTTTGCGATTGAATTTTACATCATGCATAAGAGGTCTCCAGTTGTGGATGATAAGAGGGGTTCATAGGAGACTTTAAGCACGGCGGTCTGGGTAAGTTGTAGAATCAACTATCATTTGGGCTTATGATAAGGGAACAAAACATCAAGTTGATTCTTTTGGGCCGAAATAGAGCTGATTCATGTGACATATGAAAACATAGATGACCATGCAAGACATTCAGTACATAAAGGAAGTAAAAGCACATAGTCAAGCTTTTCGAAAATTAATACCCAAGGAAGCTAATGCATAATAAGGCATGAAGATTCGACTTTCACAGTTTACCACGTAATCTAGCCAATCATCGAGGGAACACAACACATAGACATGTAGTTAGGGGAACAAACCAGACTTCGTATGGAACTGAATGCAGAGTTCCCCAACAGGTGTTCCAATGAGAAAATTGGCGTTTGATCCCCCGTTTGCCAATCTTTCTTGACACAGTGATGTCCTTCCTAGATGTACATGGTACCAGAAATTTTCACACAAGGTACAGATTAGTCATTAAGTCCTTGTCCACTTCACCTTTACCTCTGACACCAGGCCTTTGAGTCTCAAGTATTCCATGCAGAAGTGAGGTGAGACTCGCTTTGTTCCCTGTCACGTAGCTGACCCTTGTATGAATGACACACTGGGAACATTCCTCACTTTGTCCTGCACAGAAAGAATTAGTTTTTGCGAACCCAGACAAGCTTATGCTTTCTGGGTTTAGGGGCAACATATCTAATCTTGGGAGGTTCAGCTTCTATATGCTCTCTTGTAGTGTGGGCAATCTCCTCATTGTGTTGCTTCAGAAGGCACTCATGCTTGTAATGACCAGAATGCCCACAATACCAACAGACCCTGTGACACTTCAGATCTATATATTTGCTCTGTCCAGGCCAAATCATTTTGTTAGCAATCCTTGAATGAAAATCAATGTTATTGGACTTATTGCTTTGGGATTGCTTTAGCCAAATTGTATGAGCCTTCTGTCCATGATATCAAGCTTTGCCCTCTTCAGTCGAGTTTGAACAGTTTTTTTCTTTGTTCCCTCCAGAGGAACATTCCCCCTTTTCTTTTACAGACTGTTTTCCTTCGACTTTGGAGCCCTTTTTCTTGGTATCATCAACAGGAAGTTTGGGTTGATAGCCGATCCCAAAGCGAGGCACTTCCTTTGACTCAGTCTTCTTTTCATTCTTGGCTGCAACAAAGACAATACCTTTTGGCTTGTCCTTCTGTTCCTCGCTGAGTTTGGTTAGATCACTAGAAAGTTTTGCATTTCCTAGTTTCAACATTAAAGACTCAGCCTCGAGTGAGGAAACAGTGGACTCTAGAGACTCAATCTTTTTCAATGAGTTTTGGACACTCAGAGCACGTGTTTGGAGAGGAAGATGAACCTTTCTCAAGCTTGAGCACTTTTTCAGCCCAACCTTGATTTTCTTCGATCAGACCTGAGATCGATTCATCTTTCTCTTCGATTTGCTCACTGAAAAGACTGTTCTCACGAACAAGATTCTTAATGAGAGCAATCAAGCTTTCTTTAGATTTGCATTTTAAACTAGACACGAGTTCAGATTCAGTTACCTCGTCGTCGATTACCTCACCATTCGTCTCGTTTGGAGCTTCTACGGCCATCAAGCAGACATCCCTGGAGTGTGACGAGTCTTCGTCATATGATTCTGATTCTCCCCAGGTGGCAACCATAGCTTGCTTTCCTTCATTTGCTGGAGGCATTCCTGCCCTCTTTTTGAAGCAGTTCCTGGCCATGTGTCCCTTGTTCTGACAGTGGTAACAAACCACATCCTTCATGTCTCTGTTCCCTTCAGAGGAACTGGGCGAGTCCATGTTCCGAGACCATATCTTCCTCATTGCCCTTGTGATAAGAGCAACATCTTCATCGCCATCCTCATCTTCATCACCCATTTGGGACAAATCGAACGCCCTTTCCACCTTCAAGGCAATGCTCTTCGCCTTCTCCTCTCCCTTCTTGTTTACCTTATGATTGTAGACAGAGGCATTACTCTCTAGTTTAGCAACCACCTCTTCCATTGAAAGAGTCTTAACATATGTCTGAGAGTAGAGAGCAAGAGCGATGGCATCCCACTGAGTGTTGAGGCCTTGCATGAAGTGGTGAGTCAGCTTTCAGTCTGGCAATATTTCACCAAGGTGCTAAAGCTGACCAACTAGCCCATGAAACCTGGAGTAGTACTCTTGAATGTGTTCATCTTTCCCTTGAGAAATTTGGTTGTACTCCTTGAACAGGGAAAGGATCTTGTTCTTCTTCGAGTCTTCATTTCCTTGATGAATACGTTTCAGGGCATCCCAGATCTCCTTGGCAGTCTTATAGCTCATGACTTTCTTGAGATCGGAGGGAAGAAAGGCCATGTGAAGGATCTTCTTAGCCCTGCTGTTTTTCTTCAGTTTCTTCCAATCCTCATCGGTGTAGTCGACCTTTGGTTTTGGCTTTGTCTCATCTGTCTCGTTCTTGATCACAAAAGGTCCAACTTTAATAACTTTCCAGAGTTGTCCATCAAGGGAACAGATATGGGACTCAATTTGCTCCACCCATCAGCTATACTCACCAGACTTCAGAGTTGGTGGTTTCCAGAACGAATCACCGATTGCATTGCTGTTTGACGACATCTTTCCTGCAAATTCTGTAACGAAAACAATCTAGGGCACCAGGCTCTGATACCAATTGTTGGATCGTTAGAGTTACGTCTGAGGGAACAAAAGCTTTGTTCCCACAAAAGGCACAACGGATTTAAATAGCAAGAAAATACACAGAACGAACTCACGATATATAGTGGAAACCCTGATTAGCAAAACTAGCTTCTCAAGGAAAAACCACTACCTTCAAGCTTCCGCTTGAGAGGATTTTGAACTGCGTACTTGTCTTATTAGTTTCTTGCTTGATTACACTTGTATCCTGGACTTCGACCTCTAAACAACCAGCTAGACTCGAAACCTCTTCTACAACGATGAATCAAACTCAACTCTCAAAGACTCACACGCACCTCACTCTCTTTTTTTTTCGTTCAAAGTCGTTCTAAGCCGTGAAGTCGTACCTAAGAAATGAATCCTCACTTCACTTAAATACAACTCGGTAGAAACCCTAATTGACACAAATTAGGAAGTACTAGAATCGGATTACAAAGATATGATTTTGTTTGGAAGATAAGATATCACAACCGATTATATTAATTAAGGAAGGAGTTCCCTAATTAATCCAACCGATTGGATATTATTCTTCTCTCTCCAATCGCCTTATCTTAGGAAAGATTCCTAGGATAACACGATCGGGTCTTTTCTCTCTTTCCATATCTTCGCGCAATCCGGCTTGATCCTTGGAGCCGAAGTCTTCATCCTCTACCGCGTGGCTTCTTGATTTGTTTCCTTAATTCTGCACGCTGTATGACTTCTTTCCTTTTGCAGCCTCGATCTTGGTCTGTCACTTCAGTTCCTGGAGAGGTAACAAAGCACTTGCTAAGTCTTTGTTCCCTCTGAGATCCCCTGCTGCAACGCTCCCTGGGAAAACTCTTCTTGTCCCTGAAATACTTGATATACATATTAGTTGAGTGTTTATAACCATCAAAACCTAAGGAATTCAACATAGAGGTTTAAGGTTTAGGGTTTATTGTTTTAGGATTTATTGTCTTATGATTTAAGGTATTGGCCTATTGGTTTAGGGTTTAGGGTTTATCGGTTTAGTGTTTAGGGTTTAAGGTTTAGGGTATATTGCTTTAGGGTTTAGGGTTTATTGGTTTAGGGTTTAGGGATTTAGGATATAGGTTTATCGGTTTATGGTTTAAGATTTATTGGTTTAGGGTATAGGGTTTATTGGTTTAGGGTTTAGGGCATATGATTTATTGGTTTAGGGTTTATCGAACATGAATATCAACATCATTCATACAAATGCTTTTGATATTCATGTTGGGTGTACGTTTCATGATCTGAGTAGTTGATATTCAAGTTTTATGATGTGATATTCATTATGATGTTGTTGATATTCATGTTGTATCAGTTTTGGTATTTTTTTGGTGTTTATATTGTTTGTAATTGATATTCAAATTGTTTGATGTGATATTCATACAAATGCTTTTTATATTCATGTTATATGTACGTCTCATAATCTGAGTAGTTGATATTCAAATTTTATGATGTGATATTCATTATGATGTTGTTGATATTCAACATTGTTTTCATGCCTAACTCTTCAAAGCACATGATTTCATTGAGGACAATGTATTCCCACACATGAACGAAAACCTTATTGATGATAATGTACCCAAGTGAGTTGATGTTCAACCTAAATCGGATGAGACTGTTGACGAAGAGACGTTTGAAGCTTCTTGCTCGTCAAAAAAGCACAAGTCATTGCATAATAGCAATATTCATGTTTGTTATTCCTAATATTCATGTAATCAATATTTATGTTCATGTATATTTTTCCGTGTATAACTATCTGTGTTAGTATGAAGTGATTATTTTTTGTTTGGTTATGATATTCATGGTGAAACATAGTGATATTCATACCAATATAGAATGATATTCATGCTTATAGATACAACAATTTAGCTGCAAGCTACAACTTACTTCCATGAATAATTGGTCGAAGAACACAAATCCATTCATATCCTTACAAGTATTGATACCAAATTGCACACGGACTGAAAAAATATGATGTATAAAAAGATTAGAAGTATAACGCAAATCCCTTCATATCCTTACAAAAATTAAAAATTATATGATGCATAGCATGAATAACTGGTCGAACAACATGAATATCTATTAGTGAATTTCGAATATATAAAAAATCATTTATATCCAAACAATGCTAAATGTTGGTAATGCTTAAAGCATGAATATCGACTTGCAAAACATGAATATCTAGGAACAGAATACGAATAACAAAATTACAATTCTTCTTTGCAAAACTTTTATTTTTTATCATCCTTATAAAAAATGTACTATGTCCCAAACTTTGATTTTGTATCATCTTCTTCTGATATTTTATTTTCGGATACATCAATGTCTTCCTATGAGCTTTCTAACATCATATCTTTGCTTGAAACATTCTTTTTGCACGACCTTGACATGTGCAAGAAATTGTGAATATCGATACATAATACATGAATATCAGTCACATATTCATGAGTATGCACGTAAAGCATTTAGAAGTTGTTTGAGAGGAAATGTTATTCATATTTCCATGAACGATATTCACTTCAGTAAAAGAAATAAAGATTGAATACCGATTCACATTACACGAATATCATTCCCAAAATATTGAATATCGTTAAAGAAGCATAAATTTCATTATAAATCAACCTAGATAATCACATTACAATAATCATAATCTAGATAATCATATCACTATAGTGTATTGTAATACCCCTCATTTTTAGTAAGGGTAATTGAGTAATTTCCCAAACCCTCATCAATTATTCGAGACACGTTAGGCGAAGTTCGGAATTTCTGTAACTCGTATAATCTCTGTAATAATTCCCTGAGCTTTATATCATACATTCGATGTATTTTGGAGGTTTAGAAGATTTGTTTGGGGTACAAATATATAATTTTCGGGATTTAAACCCATGCCAAACCCTTCCCCGGGCAAACAGACGCGTAAATGCCTTTTCCGCGACCGCGGAAGCATTTTCGCGACCGCGGAATAATAGCCCTCTGAGGAGCTCGGCATTGGAATTTTCCACGACCGCGGAAAAATGCAGGCGTGCGATGCTTCGTCTTCCGCCGAACATCGTCGATCGCATCACCGTTGATCGTCTGAGCGGCCGTCGATCTGGTCGGGGAGCTGCTCCTTCCTTTGGCTATAAATGGAGGTCGGATTAGAGGATTGTTGGCACCCAAAACCATATTCTCTCTCTCTCTCTCTCTCTCTCTCTCTCTCTCTCTCTCTCTCTCTCTCTCTCTCTCTCTCTCTCTCTCTCTCTCTCTCTCTCTCTCTCTCTCTCTCTCTCTCTCTCTCTCTCTCTCTCTCTCTCTCTCTCTCGTTTTCCATCCTCGCCGGAGTTCGTACCCTCGCCGGAAATTCGTGGTGTCGTCGGAGCTCTCGCCGGAGGTTGTAGTGGCCGTGGGATGGTGCATTGGAGGCACAAGGAGGATTGGAGTCGAAGCCCCCTCGTGTCGTCGCCGGTGAGTTTCCTCCCGATTTGTGGTCGCCGAGTTCACGGCCGCGACCGCGGACATGAACTGCCGCGACCACGGACGCTGTCCAGTCGTCCGCGACCGCGGAATCCAAGCCGCGACAACGGTTTGCCTTAGCAAACACGATCGTGGCCTTGGACAAACCGGTCTCGGACGGGACCCTCGTTCTTTCGGTTCCGTTCGTTTTTCCTTAGATTCGTATTATTAATTGTCGAATCTAACCTAGGGTTTTCGTTGTCGTAGGAATCCATAATTCGATTTCCGTTCCCGTTTACGGACCCATGAACCCGTTGTCATGCGTTTGTTCGTCTCGATCAAGGCAAGTGGCGGTTCGCTCTTGCTTATCGTTCCATGTTTCCATTAATTATCAATTGTTTTTAATTGTTAATTAAATTGGGATGAACTATTGTTTTTGTTTGGGAACAGATTTTATAAATGATATGATTAAAACATGACATTATAATAGGTTGTATATATTGCTAGAAACAACGCTATTATATCTGTTATTACCATGATGGTATTGGTGTGGATTTTGTGTGTGAACTAAAATGTAGTTAGAACGAGTATTCGTAGGAACCCTATGTACCTTGCGAGGTCTAGCCGTTTCTTTATAACCGTGGTGGATAGGATGTCCAAGCCCTAACACCCTTCTCTGGTCATGATTGTCTCCTATCCGAGTATAGGGGAGGTACACACAGCTGGTGCCAAACATTTAGGAAATATTCCCAAGATATCTCTCGTATCGAGATGATATATTTATATGATAAAAGCTTTAACGTGAATATACGTTTTGGAATTAAACAAGATAAGTGCGATTATGCACATGATTAATATACCCTCGGGCGAGGAGTATAACATGGAAATCGCCCGGACTTCGATTAGAGTAAGTCCTCCTTCCAAATCTGAATTCGCATTACGCGGTGAGGTTGGTCGTGGACCCAAATGGTCAAGTCTTTTTAAACGCTTGTGTGAAATGTGAACGTTCCCAAATATTTGTCAGACTTTCCCGTAAGACTCAATCTTTTGGAGTCTTCTCTTCATACGTTTCCCAAAAGGCTCATTTCCTTTGGAGTCTCCTTTTCAGTGCATGTCTAAACTTTTATCATTCCGTGAAAGTTCCGGGTTATATATCGTCCCTTCGGTTGTTATTCGAGGGACAATAATAGTAAACGGTTACGATCACTAGAACCATTCTGTTTGCACCCTTGCATAGTCTTTCATTAGACTAACCAATCGGGTTTTATTCCTTGCATGGTTGGCTGGTGTCATCCGTCCTATACGGCACATCAGTGGTTGGTCCCCGAAGACTCGAAGTAACCAATAGAAGAAAAGGCTTGCAGTTGCAGATTTAAGTGTCGGTATTTCAAGGTCGTTAAGTATTACTCTAAGATGTATTTTTATATCCTAGTCATGTAATAAGTTTATTCTTAAAGTCTTCCATTGTGTAATTTAAAGTCTTTCGGTGTAATTTCACTCTGTTGTAAAAACACTACTCTCGTTTGATGAGAGATCTTCTAATAAGAATGGTTGAGTTTCATTTAAAAATGTCTTCCGCTGTTTGTTTATTATGTTTATTTAAGATTAATTGTTCCGATTAAAGTCTTGGGTGACATCGGATAACAACGTCTGAGGTCACTGGCGTGTGGCATTTCCGATAATAAGTCGGGGGTGTTACAGTTATGGTATCAGAGCAATGGTTTTAAAATTCTTGGCCTATTGTTAGGTTTGAGAATTTTTGAAAACTAATTTTGAAACTATTTTCAAACCTATCTTCTATTAAAAAGGAATTTCGAGAGTTTAAATGTTGAATTTAAAAGTTATAAGTAACTCTGGTAATTTAATTTAAACTAATGATTTAGCTATTTTGAACTTCAAAAGTTATTTATCGTTGGTTTATAAAAGGCGTGTTATACGCAATCAAAATAAGTTTAAGATTGTAACTTTAAAAGTGTGATTTTGGTCTTGGTACAAGTTTTGTGATAATCGTATCACTAGTTTGAGAAACTAACTTTATAGATAATTATTTTTATATATAAGGTTTAAAGGTATAAATTTTAAAGTTTGAAGGTATCTGGTTTAAAACTAAGTGGTTTTCCAAACTTCTGCAAGCTTCGAGTTGTTACTTATTCCTAGATCCATTCTTAGGAATCTCTCTTTATGTCGATAGAGTAATGTCACAACGATATGACATTAATTACTCCCTTCGTTGAGCGGACGAGCGTTATCTCGTGAATTGAGTTTTACCAAAATTCCTTAAAGTAAAGGAAATAAATGTATGTGGTTAATGCTCTATGGGACGAAGAATTTTTTTTCTCTCATATGTGTACCCTGAACATTTGTTGTGGTAAAAGTATGTAGGAGTGAACTATATGAAGATTAGAATGCCTAGTTGTGAGGTCATCCTGTAGTTGTCTATATGGATAGATCGATGAGAAGGGAACAAATGTATATCAGAGATAGTTCATAGGGAGTCAGTTCTCTAAAAAGACCGTACTCTATTACGACCTTGAGTAAAACCTTAGGACCCAAGGGTGTAATTATGGAATGTGTAAGTGGGTATATGTTCATTGTGAGCCAGAGGGTTAAAACTTTCAGAAAGGCTAAGGGTGTGAGACCATAGGTATTATTTTGAAAGATTTATCTGAGGTTTCGTTATGGGGTTTTCTTAAGAGAAACGACATAAGGATTGGATAGAGAGTGATCGATGTCTTTTAAGGCGATTTGGTGTCACGTCTAGGAAAATAAAGTGATTAGCCATAACTGTGCTAATCGATTTATCACGATCTTGTTTTGAGGAAACTAGAGGTTTGAGTTGGAAGTGAGCTTTAGGGCCAAATTTAATTGGGCCAAGGAACTGAATCAGTGAATTGTACCTTCAAGGGATATGGAGTTATGATATTTGGAGATTTACAAGGTTTGTAACGTGGATTTTAAGAGAGTGTGACGTCTATAAGGCCGATGATATAGCACTTTTTGGAAAATTAAGTTGTGAACGATTGTATTGGGAGAAAGCCCACTTGAAAGTGAAAGGTTATGGTGTAGGGCATAGTTATTCGGAGGATTTCGATAAACAAAAGGATGTGGCATGGGAAATTGTCATATGTATGTTTAAGGAGTAAGGTAACAAATGTTACTCCTAGATACCCATTGAAGGATTAGGACGTAAAGTGATTGATTTTGATGGCAAAGCATCGTTCATCGATATGGTATGTTTGAGTAAATAAATTGAGGAACCTTAAAGATTTAAGTTAGAGATTGAATAATGGAATACGTTAAGTTAGTCTTGAGTAAACAATAAATATCAGTAAAGCAAAAGGGTACTTGATTTGGGATAATAAATCGTATGAGGACAACTGGTTGTTTAAGGATTTATGGATGAATAACAAACTCAACCGGTAAAAGTTTGTTATGATTTTTGAAGATCAATAGTGTGACATAAAGTAAGTATGTGGACGATACCAAGTGAACTTGAGGAAAATGTGACCCATGTCTATTAAGGTGATCGTATGGAACGTTTGGGTAAAACGAGAGTATAATCTTGTGGAATGGATTATTAGATCATGTTGTGATAATCAGACATAGGATGTGGTGTGCTTAATTGTGGGATCACATGCGTAAAGATTTTGAGTTAAGATATGGCACAAGGGCCAAATGTAATTAAGGTAACCAATGTAATAGGTGAGCCGTGTATGTAAGGAGTAAGGCCTATATGACAATTGGAAGTAATAAGTTACGGTATAGTTGAATTCTATGCATGTACTTTGAGGATCTGATCATCGAAGGAAAGTTAGAAGAAAAATGTTGTATTCTTCTGTTTGAAGACATCAAGGTCTTTATGAGGAATGGGGCAATATAGCGAGGTTGTGTTGGAGATAATAATGGATACTCTGATTAAGGCAATGGTAATCTGATGGATGATCATATCGATTCTAGCGAGAGTAAGGAATGTAGGCAGTGTAGTAAGTGGAATCACGATCGAATGAATAGTTCAATTTTGGTGATATAGGTTACGAAGACCAAATTTATTTAAGGATACCAACTTAAGGAAGATAAGGTATATACTCTGAGAGAGGCTTAGAGAAAGGTGAAAGATAAATGTGTGTTCTCATGCTTAAGGTTTAGCGAGTCTATTGCGATGATTTTGGGAGACTATTATCCTAAGATAATTATGACTTGTGGATATAGTCACGAGTTAATACAATTGTAGCACGTGGAAATATGATATGCGAGATAGTGCTATGATTGAGGAAACAGATCGTTTTCCTAGGAGCAAGTACAAGGATGAGATGATTAAGGATATTAAGATCAGGTAGTAAGATTATGGTGAAATCGGACCCTTTAGTTTAGCAATGCTAGTTTCGGGGTCGAAACTCTTTTAAGAGGGTAGTAATGTAATAATCCTCATATTACCATAGAGGTAATGTGATAGAATGCAGGTCTGGTGAAAGCAATTCGCTTAGGTTGTGGAAGGTCTAAATTATGGCTAACCTTACATTAGCGGTAATTTGAGCCAACTTATAAATTTTAACTTAGAAATGTCTGCACCAACTTTTACAAAGTGTGAAAGGGGTTAGACATGGTTAAAATTATACGGTTGTGTAGCTTAGTATTGGGTCGCATCTCCGGGTTGTTATCAGCCAAGTTCCGGGGTCGAAACTTCTTTTTAAGGGGAAGTGATGTAATACCCCTCATTTTTGGTAAGGGTAATTGAGTAATTTCCCAAACCCTCGTCAATTATTCGGGACGCGTTAGGCGAAGTTCGGAATTTCTGTAACTCGTATAATCTCTGTAATAATTCCCTGAGCTTTATATCATACATTCGATGTATTTTGGAGGTTTAGAATATTTGTTTGGGGTACAAATATATAATTTCCAGGATTTAAACCCATGCCAAACCCTTTCCCGGGCAAACAGACGCGGAATAATAGCCCTCTGAGGAGCTGGGCATTGGAATTTTCCACGACCGCGGAAAATTTCTGCGACCGCGGAAAAATGCAGGCATGCGACGCTTCGTCTTCCGCTGAACCTCGTCGATCGCATCACCGTTGATCGTCTGAGCGGCCGTCGATCTGGTCGGGGAGCTGCTCCTTCCTTTGGCTATAAATGGAGGTCGGATTGGAGGATTGTTGGCACCCAAAACCAGATTCTCTCCCTCTCTCTCTCTCGTTTTCCATCCTCACCCGAGTTCATACCCTCGCCGGAAATTCGTGGTGTCGCCGGAGCTCTCGCCGGAGGTTGTAGTGGACGTGGGGTGGTGCATTGGAGGCGCAAGGAGGATTGGAGTCGAAGCCCACTCGAATCGAGCCCCCTCGTGTCGTCGCCGGTGAGTTGCCTCCCAATTTGTGGTCGCCGAGTTCACGGCCGCGACCGCGGACATGAACTGCCGCGACCGCGGACGCTGTCCAGTCGTCTGTGACTGCGGAATCCAAGCCGCGACCGCGGTTTGCCTTAGCAAACGCGATCGTGGCCTTGGACAAACCGGTCTCGGACGGGACCCTCGTTCTTTCGGTTCCATTCGTTTTTGCTTAGATTCGTATTATTAATTGTCGAATCTAACCTAGGGTTTTCGTTGTGGGTTCGTTGTCGTAGGAATCCGTAATTCGATTTTTGTTCCCGTTTCCGGACCCAGGAACCCGTTGTCATCCGTTTGTTCGTCTCGATCAAGGCAAGCGGCGGTTCGCTCTTGCTTATCATTCCATGTTTCCATTAATTATCAATTGTTTTTAATTATTAATTAAATTGGGATGAACTATTGTTTTTGTTTGGGAACAGATTTTATAAATGATACGATTAAAACATGACATTATAATAGGTTGTATATATTGCTAGAAACAACGCTAGTATATCTGTTATTACCATGATGGTATTGGTGTGGATTTTGTGTGTGAACTAAAATGTAGTTAGAACGAGTATTCGTAGGAACGCTATGTACCTTGCGAGGTCTAGCCGTTTCTTTATAACTGTGGTGGATAGGATGTCCAAGCCCTAACACCCTTCTCTGGTCATGATTGTCCCCTATCCGAGTATAAGGGAGGTGCACACAGCTGGTGCCAAACATTCTGGAAATATTCCCAAGATATCTCTCGTATCGAGATGATATATTTATATGATAAAAGCTTTAACGTGAATATACGTATTGGAATTAAACAAGATAAGTGTGATTATGCACATGATTAATATACCCTCGGGCGAGGAGTACAACGTGGAAACCGCCCAGACTTTGATTAGAGTAAGTCCTCCTTCCAAATCTGAATTCGCATTACGCGGTGAGGTTGGTCGTGGACCCAAATGGTCAAGTCTTTTTAAACGCTTGTGTGAAATTTGAACGTTCCCAAATATTTGTCAGACTTTCCCGTAAGACTCAATCTTTTGGAGTCTTCTCTTCATACGTTTCCCATAAGGCTCATTTCCTTTGGAGTCTCCTTTTCAGTGCATGTCTAAACTTTTATCATTCCGTGAAAGTTCCGGGTTATATATCGTCCCTTCGGTTGTTATTCGAGGGACAATAATAGTAAACGGTTATGATCACTAGAACCATTCTGTTTGCACCCTTGTATAGTCTTTCATTAGACTAACCAACCGGGTTTTATTCCTTGCATGGTTGGCTGGTGTCATCCGTCCTATACGGCACATCAGTGGTTGGTCCCCGAAGACTCGAAATAACCAATTGAAGAAGAGGCTTGCAGTTGCAGATTTAAGTGTCGGTATTTCAAGGTCGTTAAGTATTACTCTAAGATGTATTTTTATAACCTAGTCATGTAATAGGTTTATTTTTAAAGTCTTCCGCTGTGTAATTTAAAGTCTTCCGTTGTAATTTCACTATGTTGTAAAAACACTACTCTCGTTTGATGAGAGATCTTCTAATAAGAATGGTTGAGTTTCATTTAAAAATATCTTCCGCTGTTTGTTTATTATGTTTATTTAAGATTAATTGTTCTGATTAAAGCCTTGGGTGACATTGGACAGCAACGTCTGAGATCACTGGCGTGTGGCATTTCCGACAATAAGTCAGGGGTGTTACATGTATATGAATATCGCCTATTTGGTTGCCTGAAAATGCGTACATAGTACGTGAATATCTTTTAATATTGTATGAAAATCGCTATCGTGGTTCATGAATATGTATACACAATACATAAATATCATTTCATCGTAATCAGTTTACTATCAAACAAGATGTTCAAAATCGGATAAGCGATATTCAGCATATACAAATAAGCTTTTAAGAACGTGATTCAATCTAAACACAATTTCATGAATATCAGTAGAGTTTATACGAATATTGCCTAATTGAATGCATGAATATGCTTACACAATACATGAATATACAAAAAATACATTGAAGAACGTGATTCTATTACAAATATAGAGATTAACACAAGAATATCAGCACAGTTTGTATGAATAAATCTTTTGATACTAACACACGAACATCCGTACAATTTATATGAATATCGCACAATTGGCAACATGAATATGCCATTCAGAATAAACGAATATCATTACAGACTTTATGAATATCGATAAATTTATTCATGAATATCAATAAACAGTACCCAACTCTTCAAAGCACATGATTTCATTGAGGACAATGTATTCCCACACATGAACGAAAACCTTATTGATGATAATGTACCCAAGTGAGTTGATGTTCATGTGATACCCCGTATTTCTATAAGGTTATTTTGGGAATTTTGGGAATTTTCCCGAACACCCATTTTGTACGTCGGATTTAATTCAGAAAGTTTGAGACATTCTGTAATGTGCTCAATCTCTGTAATATTTTTCTCAGTGAAATAAAATACAGACGATGTACTTTGGATCTTAATACTCGTTCGTGTACGATTATTTTTATCCCGGGTTAAGCCGACGTCATCCAAAAGCCAATCGGAGGAGGATGACCTGGCGGCGCCCGCCGCAATTAAGGCGGCGACCGCCGCGAAGGGCTCGAGGCAACAGTGCCCTCGTCTTCTAGCTGGGCGCGAAGACCAGGAAACGGCGACCGCCGTACAGTGCGGCGACCGCCGCCAGTTGCTCACCGCAGTTGTTTTGTTCAGCGGCGACCTGTGGAGGCGTGGCGCCCGCCGTAAGCTAGCTGGGGGCGTAGGCCTGTGGTCGCCGGCGAGCGTCTGACGAGCGCCGAATTAGCCCCTCCACATCGCGTTTGTAGCCATGATTGTGTTCCATGGGCTTGGGCTATAAATGGAGAAGGTTTGGGATCAGATTGAGCACGAATCCAAGCTCAAATCCCTCTCAAATCGCTCGCCGGAATTTCTGAGCCTCGTCGGAGTTCTGAAGTCGTTCACCGGAGCTCTTTTGGTGTTGTTTCCAGTTGCTAGAGGAAGCCTTGGAGGCCCTTAGACGCCTAGAATCCAAAGCAAGGCTAAAGGGAGACGAATCGCTCGTCGTCGGTGAGTTTCTGTTCTCGATCATTTTTCTGGTGTTCATCGCGGCGCCCGCCGTAAGGCTGGCGGCGACCGCCGCCATGAACAAACGGCGACCGCCGTAAGGCCGCCGGCGACCGCCGCCAGAAGGCTGTTGGCCTATTTTGGCCTCGGCTTTGGTGGTCGTCTTTCGGGCATCGTTCCTTTCGATTTCTTTCGTCTTTTTTTAGATTCGTACTAGCTATTGTCGAATCTAACTTAAGGTTTATGTATGGGTCGATCCGAAGGAATCTGTGTGCCAGATCTGTTCCTGTGTCGAGCCCGAAATCCCATCGTCGTTAGGCTTCGTTCAAACTCTGCGGATTAAGGCAAGTGGCGGTTCGCTCTTGCTCATCGTTCCATATTAACATTAATTATCAGTTGTTTATCTGAGTAATTAATTTGGAATGATTATTGTGTTCGTCTGGAAACGGTTTTGTTAACTGTTTTGGAAAACTAAAATATGATGTTATAATAGGTTGTATATCTGCTAGAACAACGCTATTATATATAAATATGTGAATTAATACAGATATTATTATAGGTTGTATATGGTTAGAACAACGCTATTTTATCTGTAACTGGCCTTGAGGGCATTGATAGGAGTTATTGCTGCGTTTGTAAATGTTTAGTTAGAACGAGTATTCGTAGGAATGCTACTGTGTATCTCAGTACGAGTGCTAGTCGTTTCTTGATAACCTGGTGGTTAGGATCTAGTTCCTACCATTCTTCTTTAGTTCCGTCGTAAGGATTTAGTTCCTCATTCCGCCTTAGGGATATAGTTCCCGCGGGATTTAGTTCTCGATTCGACTCTTGGGATTTAGTTCTCGAGTCAACTCTGCCTTAGGGATTTAGTTCCCGAGGGATCTAAAAAGATTATAACGTGATGTGGGTTTTGGAATTAAATAAGATAAAGTGCCCGAGTGCACATAATTAATATACCTTTGGCGAGTAGTGTAGCTAAGTAAATAGTGCAGCTAGGAAAGCTCGTCTCGACTTTTGATCAGAGTACGTTCTCTTTTCAATCTGGATTCGCTGTAAGCAATGAGGTTGGTCGTGAACCGAAACATCTAAGTCAGTTTTTCAATCACTGATGTGTAATTCTTTAAACGTTCCAGATTTGTCATAATTTCCTTAAGACTCAATTCATTTGGAGTCTTCTTTCGGGTCGATTTCTGTGAAGTCTCAGTCTTCCAGAATCTTCTCTTGGGCATACCTCTTGTTGTTATTCCGTGAAAGTGTCGGGTTATGTATCGTTCCTTCGGTTATTATTCGAGGGACAATGATAGTAAACGGTTACGATCACTTGAACCACTCTGCTTTGTACCCTTGCATGGTCTTTCATTAGACTAACCCACGAACATTGTTCTCCGCATGTGGGCTGGTGTCATCCGTTCGATTCGGCACATCAGATAGAGTGTAGATGAGAAGACTAGAAGGATTGTGGAGTCAACGGTGGTTTTTCGATGTTTTTAATAATTTCTTTTAATCAGGTTGAGATCCTTGGGAGATGACCATTGTGGTCAAGATCCTTGTTTGTAATACATTTAAAAGACTTCCGATGTAACTTATTTACTCTGTTATTTGTTTATCAAGACTTCCGCTGTACTTTGTTTAAGACTTCCGCTGTAATTTATTTAAACTCTGTGTTTGTCCTATTCGGGATTGGGATGTAATCCCGGGACTCATATTTTATATGAATAAGGTTATCATTTTGTATCATTGTATTTCATGATTTGTATTTAAACGGTAAAGCCTTGAGTGATCTCGGTAAGGAACACTGAGGTCACTGGCGGTAATACCTTTCCAAATGGGTTAAGATTTGGGGGTGTTACAACTCAATTGGTATCAAGGCGCTCTTTGGAGGCTTGATAAAGCGTGAGGTCTCGTGTTCGAGACTCACAAATAACCTACCCATTTGGGGGGAAGGGTTGGGGTACACGGCCTGTAGGCCTGTTAAGGATGGCGGGGTGTCTGTCAGGCCCGTTGTCGGCAAGGTCAGGCACCAAAATAAAAGTGTATTTTTTTTTGTAACACCCCCAGGCCAAGCTACCCAGCCACCCAGCCACCCAACGGTGCCAGTACCGGCACCGTTGGGTGGCTTGGTGGCTGGGTAGCTTGGCCTGGGGGTGTTACAGTTCAACCAAAATCGAATGAGACTGTTGACGAAGAGACGTTTGAAGCTTCTTGCTCGTCAAAAAAGCACAAGTCATTGCATAATAGCGATATTCATGTTTGTTATTCCTAATATTCATGTAATCAATATTGATGTTCATGTACATTTTTCCGTGTATAACTATTTGTGTTAGTATGAAGTGATTATTTTTTTGTTTGGTTATGATATTCATGGTGAAACATAGTGATATTCATACCAATATAGAATGATATTCATGCTTATAGATACAACAATTTAGCTACAAGCTACAACTTACTTCCATGAATAATTGGTCGAAGAACACAAATCCATTCATATCCTTACAAGTATTGATACCAAATTGCACACGGACTGAAAAAATATGATGTATAAAAAGATTAGAAGTATAACGCAAATCCCTTCATATCCTTACAAAAATTAAAAATTATATGATGCATAGCATGAATAACTGGTCAAAAAACATGAATATCTATTAGTGAATTTCGAATATATAAAAAATCATTTATATCCAAACAATGCTAAATGTTGGTAATGCTTAAAGCATGAATATCGACTTGTAAAACATGAATATCTAGGAACAAAATACGAATAACGAAATTACAATTCTTCTTTGCAAAACTTTTATTTTTTATCATCCTTATAAAAAATGCACTATGTCCCAAACTTTGATTTTGTATCATCTTCTTCTGATATTTCATTTTCGGATACATCAATGTCTTCCTATGAGCTTTCTAACATCATATCTTCGCTTGAAACATTCTTTTTGCACGACCTTGACATGTGCAAGAAATTGTGAATATCGATACATAATACATGAATACCAGTCACATATTCATGAGTATGCACGTAAAGCATTTAGAAGTTGTTTGAGAGGAAATGTTATTCATATTTCCATGAACGATATTCACTTTAGTAAAAAAAATAAAGATTGAATACCGATTCACATTACATGAATATCATTCCCAAAAATATTGAATATCGTTAAAGAAGCATAAATTTCATTATAAATCAACCTAGAAAATCACATTACAATAATCATAATCTAGATAATCTACATTGTATATAAATATCGCCTATTTGGTTGCATGAAAATGCGTACACAGTACGTGAATATTTTTTAATATTGTATGAAAATCGCTATCGTGGTTCATGAATATGTATACACAGTACATAAATATCATTTCATCGTAATCAGTTTACTATCAAACAAGATGTTCAAAATCGGATAAGCAATATTCAGCATATACAATTAAGCTTTTAAGAACGTGATTCAATCTAAACACAATTTCATGAATATCAGTACAGTTTATACGAATATTGCCTAATTGAATGCATGAATATGCTTACACAATACATGAATATACAAATAATACATTGAAGAACGTGATTCTATTACAAATATAGAGATTAACACAAGAATATCAGTACAGTTTGTATGAATAAATCTTTTGATACTAGCACACGAACATCCGTACAATTTATATGAATATCGCACAATTGGCAACATGAATATGCCGTTCAGAATAAACGAATATCATTACAGACTTTATGAATATCGATAAATTTATTCATGAATATCGATTAATTTATTCATGAATATCAATAAATAGTACCCAACTCTTCAAAGCACATGATTTCATTGAGAACAATGTATTCCCACACATGAACGAAAACCTTATTGATGATAATGTACCCAAGTGAGTTGATGTTCAACCTAAATCGGATGGGACTGTTGACGAAGAGACGTTTGAAGCTTCTTGCTCGTCTAAAAAAGCACAAGTCATTGCGTAATAACGATATTCATGTTTGTTATTCCTAATATTCATGTAATCAATACTGATGTTCATGTACATTTTTCCATGTATAACTATCTGTGTTAGTGTGAAGTGATTATTTTTTGTTTGGTTATGATATTCATGGTGAAACGTAGTGATATTCCCAATATAGAATGATATTCATGCTTATAGATACAACAATTTAGCTGCAAGCTACAACTTACTTCCATGAATAATTGGTCGAAGAACACAAATCCCTTCATATCCTTACAAGTATTGATACCAAATTGCACACGGACTGAAAAAATATGATGTATAAAAAGATTAGAAGTATAACGCAAATCCCTTCATATCCTTACAAAAATTAAAAATTATATGATGCTGAGCATGAATAACTGGTTGAACAACATGAATATCTATTAGTGAATTTCGAATATAAAAAAATCATTTATATCCAAACAATGCTAAATGCTGGTAATGCTAAAAGCATGAATATCGACTTGCAAAACATGAATATCTAGGAACAGAATACGAATAACGAAATTACAATTCTTCTTTGCAAAACTTTTATTTTTTATCATCCTCATCAAAAATGCACTATGTCCCAAACTTTGATTTTGTATCATCTTCTTCTGATATTTCATTTTCGGATACATCAATGTCTTCTTATGAGCTTTCTAACATCATATCTTCACTTGAAACATTCTTTTTGCGCGACCCTGACATGTGCAAGAAATTGTGAATATCGATACATAATACATGAATATCAGTCACAGATTCATGAATATGCACGTAAAGCATTTAGAAGTTGTTTGAGAGGAAATGTTATTCATATTTCCATGAACGATATTCACTTCAGTAAAAGAAATAAAGATTGAATACTGATTCACATTACATGAATATCATTCCCAAAATATTGAATATCGTTAAAGAAGCATAAATTTCATTATAAATCAACCTAGATAATCACATTACAATTATCATAATCTAGATAATCATATCACTACAGTGAATATGAATATCGCCTATTTGGTTGCATGAAAATGCGTCCACACTACGTGAATATCTTTTAATATTGTATGAAAATCGCTATCGTGGTTCATGAATATGTATACACAGTACATGAATATCATTTCATCGTAATCAGTTTACTATCAAACAAGATGTTCAAAATCGGATAAGCGATATTCAACATAAACAAAAAAGCTTTTAAGAACGTGATTAAATCTAAACACAATTTCAGGAATATCAGTACAGTTTATATGAATATCATCTAATTAAATGCATGAATATGCTTACACAGTACATGAATGTACAAAAAATACATTGAAAAACGTGATTCTATTAAAAATACGGACAAGCTAAATACACGCGAGAAATTGGCTAAATGTATGCGATATTACACGCTTAAGGTACGCGTCTGATTTTACATGCCTAAGCTAAGCGTGGAGGGATATTCTTGCCATTTTCGAAAACATGTATGAAGTATACGCTTAGCTTAGGCGTTTGGCCAGACGCCTAATCTAGGCGTCTGGTTATATGTGATAGTTATTGGGCCGGCCCAATAACTAGCCTTTGCCCAGTAAAACCAGACGCCTAGCTTAGGCGTCTGGACAAACATCTAAGCTAGGCGTGGAAGCACACGCTTAAGATGCCACATCGTCTTCTTCCTCCCACTGCGTTCAAAACCTAAAAAATTCGAAAACGATTTCGACGAAATCTCTCCTCCATTTGCTTTGATTGTTTGAAATTAGGCATGGATTGTGGTTGGGCTGGGTTGGGCGAGTTCATTGGTGGCGGAGAGAGGTCCGAAAGTGGCGGCGGAGCGGTGGGCGAAATTCTGGAGCAAGGGGCGACCGGCGGCGCTCCCACTGGCGCGACGCCGAGAAAGGCTGGCGACGCGGAGGCGGCTGGCGGAGGTGCGAGCGGTGGCGGCGCAGAGGTGACTGCAGGCAGCAGTGGGAGTTCCGGTGCCGGTGGTGCGAGCTTCGGCGAAATCTATGCGTGGTTGGCGGTAGAGGAGGAGGAGGAGGGCTTGGTGGTTTCCGGCGGAGCTCGGACCCGAGGTGGAAGGGGAGGTCGAGCTAGGGACCTAGCGGATACAATTCCGACGATGCCTGGATCGAGTCAGATCGGTCTACGAGCGATATTATTTTAAATTTTAAATTGATCATTATTAAATTTTAAATAGATTAGAATTATTGGCTCGTATAGTATATTTAGAAAATAACAAGTATAATAAATTTTAAAATTAATCATTTAAGTTCCTAAATGTATTAATTAGTCCTTAATTAAATTAGTATCTAAAAAATTAGAGTATATTGGCGGTCATCACCCCTACTGGGCGTACGGAGCCGACACTTGTTGTTGCTGACCGCACCCGGCGTGTTGGTATATCGGAGTCTATTCGTCACCGCGTCGGTATTGTGAGCACTGATATATTGTCGTCTAGTGCGGTATCTTCGCGTCCGCCTATGACCGGCACCGCTGATGATGACTATTTAGAGGACGCTGAGGACTTGGCAGCTCAGCCCATGACGGTTGATGATGATGCTGTTGAGGAGGAGTCGCGTGATGGGGCAGGGTATGACTTTGTCGAGTCTTTGGAGCCTACATTACCGACGCATGAGTTGAGTACGGACGACATTCCATTTTCTCATTCCCTGCCTTTTTTTGGGTCGATACCTACTCATGTCCCCTCTCCATCCCATGTCGGTCCTTCTTCTACACCTTATGCCGATATTTCTTCTCCACTTTCTGTCGATCCTTCTTCTCCACCTCCTGCTGGTCCTTCTTCTCCACCTCCTCCGGTCCATTTGTTGTACATACTTACCATCCTTGGATGCCTGGAGGCCCAAGGTGTCCGATTCTTCTCCCTAGCTACGAGACACACATTGCTCGGGCTATATTTGACCGTCCTATACCTCAGCCCGCTCCTGAGGCACTTCCGCAGATGCCGCCTCATGTACAACATAGGAGACGGAGACGTAGAGGAGACACTGCATTTGTTGAGGATGCTCTTGTTCCTCAGATTGCCGAGCAGGAGCAGCAGCCATGTCGTAGCGGGGTAGTCCGTCGTCAGGCAGACCAGGACCCGGTATGTTTTAGGGTTTTTAGTTTATGTGTTGAACCTATAAATGTTTTTTATTCGAAATTGTATACTAATCTTGAATACCGTTAATTCAGAGTCGTAAGATTCTGATGATCCATTTCCGCAAAGCCCATTGTTCTACACACGAGCAGTACATTAGCCCTGAGCCACATACGTGGTTTAGGCTGGCGGAGCAGAACGCCGCATGGATGCGGCGTTGATTTCTGCATTTGAGGAGAGATGGCATCCCGAGACGAACACATTTCATATGCCCTTCAGAGAGATGACCATCACTCTTGCTGATATTCACCAGATCTTACGGGTTCCCATACGTGGGAGGAGCTGCACTTTAGACCTCGATGAGCCGGCAGTGAGACAACGCATTTGTGCTGATCTGGGCGTTGCTGAGGAGGAGGTGAAGAGATGGCACACAGCTGGTGGTATTCCTTTGGGGCATTTAGATACTAGAGTACTGGAGGAGTGGATGAGGAGTGACGAGTGTGACGAGGGCGTTATTGCTACGTACTATCTCTTTTTGCTTCTCGGCTCGACTGTCCTGGTGGACAAGTCGACTAACGCCGCGAAGCAAAAGTGGTTGGCGCTTTTGTTTGACCACGACGTCACATGTGACACTGCATGGGGAGCTGGGATTCTAGCGTACGTCTACCGCAACTTGGGATAGGCGTCTAGGCGTGGAGCACAGGGCATTGCATCGTGCGGGATTCTGATCAGGGTAAGATATTAGATAGATTAGTGAAATATTAAGTTACGTTTTAATATTTTGGTCATTAATGTCCTTAGTTATTCATTTACAGTGCTGAGTTTGGGCATATTTCCCACATTTTCGGGAACAATATGTCACGAACCCTCAGGCCTTTGGAGGAGCTGTTTCTGGTGCCGCGGAGGTGCCGAACAGTAGAGACACCGGTCGTTTGATCGCCATACGCCGCATGTTGGACCGCATGTGATACGAGGATGTAGAATAGTACACGTAATTTTCGATATCTTAGTCTTTAATTTAAAAAAGTACGTATGTATTGACTTTGCCTTTTTGACTTTACAAGTTACATGGACCCCCTGGGTGGGGTTGGACTTCCAGGCTCCTGAGGTAGCTCCTGCCAGGTTTCGCGGTATACTGCACATTGTAGATGTTCAGGAGCCGTACCACCCGGACAGAGTCCTCAGGCAGTTTGGGATGATGCAGCCTATCCCAGTTCTGCCCATTTAGCCGGCCAA
The DNA here is from genome assembly GCA_027886185.1 of Rheum nobile. Taxonomy (NCBI): domain Eukaryota; kingdom Viridiplantae; phylum Streptophyta; class Magnoliopsida; order Caryophyllales; family Polygonaceae; genus Rheum; species Rheum nobile. Next base: position 5,491,519 of record WOAB01000506.1, on the reverse strand, counting down.
GGTCGTCAGGAAAGCGGAAATCAAGGGATACGAGCTGAGTTTTGCGGGTGAGCTTCTACTGGCTTGGGATGCAGACCCGAGACCCCTGATTGACCTCCAGGGATCGGTTGCGACACATGGGTGGGACATGTCTGCCGATTATTTAGATTGGTATGACGAGTGTTCTCATCCATTGGTCGATCCCGGTTCAGTCAGACGTGATCGTCCGGTCGACCCTATCCACGTCCCTCCAGCCGTTGACGCAGTCGTGGTACGCTAACTTTTGTCCAATTATTTGAATGATTTATCTATAATTTTATATTTTGCAATATTTTGACAAATATTACTTGCTTTCTATACAGTGCACTCAGGTGGTTGCTGTTGATATCCACACTTATTTGCGCACACCTGAGGCGGCGACACGGACGTTCGAGCAACACGCGGCGTTATGGCTGCATATGCTGACTGGGCAGCCTCCCCCCATGGCCCCACCCCCACCTCGCCAGTCCCAGATGTTTCATGATTTTGTCACGGAACCTGGCGAAGGTAGTGGCTCGCAGCCACAGTAGTTTTTATATTTTGGATTAGACAGGATTCATATGTATAGAGTGTTTATGTAAACGTTATCTATTTATCTTATTTGGTTTACTATGTTTGTTCATGTTTATTATGTGGTTTGATGCTTACCTATGTGTACGAGAGAGCAACATAACGTTGTCCACCACAGAATGTTTCGATCTGTGTTTCTGCGCCACGCACCAGGTGTGTGCGGTATTGGCGACCCTTTCTTAAGCACCACCTACATATACACACACAAACTATTTTAGTAGTGAAAACAATGTAACCTAATTTCATAAATATTTTTATTAGAAAAAACCTTTACCGGTATAAAGTGATCATGATTGCCTATATGTGCCATGGCAAGAATCTTGTCTGGAGGTCCCATGCTTGATGTCCTATTCCTCAACGGTAAGCAAAACGTCGGAACTTCCCACGTTAATAAGACGAGACCAACCTGATATGATGTGGCAAACACTAAACCCATCAATGGCATGTGAAGCCAGTATAATTCTGAGCAAGGTTTTCTGCAATGGTTCACTTGCAAGATAAGATCCTCCCAAGACCCTTGTCGAAGACGGCAACGTATCGGCTCGTACATCTCTCGATTGTCAAGCAACTCCGCTACCATCTCGCGTCGGATGTTGGCATATTCCTGCTCTTGCCTCCCCAACAATACAGCCATCGACCGATATCCACAATGTATGTCGGGGCGTACATCTCTAACATTCTTGATGTACGGAATCCAAAAGTCATCCACATTGTCAATCCCAAAGTTCACCCCCATATGAACAAGGGGAAAAATAGGTTCTTAAGGCCACTGCAAATCTTCTGGTTGTGATTCTTCTAGTATGGGTTGGGATTGCAAGTCGTCAAAGTCCATCACTACTGCAGTAGATGCACTTGCTTGGTTTTTAGGTCGACTTGGGCCTCTACCAGTGCTCGCACTTGCCTTCCCCCTCCCCTTTGTCTTCGGCCCCGCCTTCTTCTCATTCTCGTGGAGCTCATCCCGTCTATGCTCAAACAAGCACTTATCCCTCTTCTCCGCCTTCTCATCCACCTTCTCCTTGTTCCTAGCACCACTTGGCCTTCCTTTTGACTTGATTCCCGTCGGCTCCAACAAAGTACTCTCTTCTGGATGCTCCAAGTCGTCGTACAACTCACCTAGTAGGAATGCCGTGCCTTTCTTCAATGTCCCAACCTCTAACCTGGCAAACATTTCACGAAGTCTCATCTCTGTAATGTCCATTCGAACATAGGCAGAATGGCCAAGTGTTGTGGTTGGAGTCTCTTCCCATTCCAAGTCCCTCCAGAACTCGTGAACGTCTGACGGAATGAGAGGTGTTCTTGAAATGATGGCTCTTGCAATTCTGTACACGCAAGGCAACCCGAGGCAATCTCTCACCCAATGGTCGTTGCATTCTTCTAAGAACTCCCCCTTCTTCAACATATCGTAATATCCCAACAACATATCAAAGCACCTATCAGACACTAGGTAGAAGAGCCTAGAAAAAGTAGCTCGTACAACTGCCAGCATCGATGCATCATCGAAATCCGTTGGTCATTTGGAAAGTGAAAGGTTCATGCTCCCCCTAATCTGATCTATTTGAAGGATGATGGCATGGTGAATTCTCACGATAACTCTGTTGAAGCCCCCTCTGCTAGAGCCAATAATATCTTTCAAAACATTGTGCATCCCCTCAACCCTGTCAAATCACATGACGTTAGTACGACATTAACAACTATGAGTACAAAAAACAACATATTGTGCACGTCATACCTGTTTGAAGTCCTCGTGAAGAAGTGAAGATGATGATCCGTTCACGCCCTTACTATGCTCGTCTTGTACGGAATAAGCCATGTGCCCTCCACGTATCCGACAAGGCCTTTCTTCCACGATGTCCGTAATACGGCAAGCCTCTCTTCATAGCTTTCTTCACTAGCTGAGCAAAAAAGTGCCCAACATTGGTTTGCAAAGGCATCCACACTTTCCTTCTTCTTCAAGATGGACGAGGCACGTGCCTCGATGTTGTGCTTTATATGCACCCAGCACAAGAGGTGTTGAACTTCGGTGCCAAAAACATCCGGATAGCAGTTATGAGGGCCTTCTCACAATCTGTCATTATTGCAGTAGGCATCACTCCCAAATCCAAACACAATGCTCGAACTTTCCTCATTATCCATGTGTAATGGTAAATCTGTTCCGCCCGGGTGAATGCATAAGCAATGTTGAACGTCTTATGAGTGTTGGTGAAACCAACAATCTCCACAAGTGGCATTCCATATCTACGGAAAACATTTCAAGATACAATACACATTTTTAAATGAAATACTATAACAATTTATGTCATAATAAACTACATATTATTACAATTAATGACTTACTTGTTTGTCTTGTATATCGCGTCAATGATTATCACGTACGGGAACTTCTTCAACAACCGCAGCGACTCCGAATTAGCAAAAAATAATATTGCAACCTCATCAGTCTTTGCATCCCTCAAAGGATGAACTATGTATTTCTGCTCAACCATAAACCTTATGGACCACTGTGTAACCGTTAAGTCTCCCAGATCCTCGTACTGCAGCTTCTGCAAGAAGTTGGCCACTTGCTTCCTGGAAGTCACATTTCCCGGGAAGTTTTGCCTCAATTCCGAAACAATTTGATTCGGCGTCTTGCGACCGTCTCCCCACCTCCTAGCGCACACCTGCTCCGCCTCGGTCATTCGACCCATGAATGCATGGCCGTCAAAGCTAGTTCGTAGCTTATGGTTGTGTCGACCTTCAATCACACCCAAGATCCACTTTTCACCAACCGTCCATGCCTCTTTCTTCTTGCGAACACCCATTATCTCAAACTTACACCCACACTTTTTGGATCTCGACTTTCGGATTTTAGGAACCGGCAACTCTGGATTCTCTTTGTTCACCTTCGGCCTCCCCGATCTCCAAGGCCCAAACCTATCGCACACTATACTAATTTGGTACAGACTTGAGTTACGCTTCACCAAAGCTATCACAAGCTCCTTTCCTTTTTCTTTCACCCATTTGTACAATTCTTCCTTACTATCCCATACTAGGTATGTAGTAAAATGCTCTTTATAGTCTTTCCCCTATAAATATAGCGGTAAATGTTAACTATGTTATACACTAAATATGATTTCCAATTATATACTACGAATTCATGGTAAATATTAGCTACCTAATTAAGTGCAATATTTAAGACACCAATTACGAATTAAAATACCGATGAACGAAAGAGCAAGATTTTATACATGCTAAATAGTATTTCCCCATTTGTACAACTCATCATAACTACATCACTATGTACTACACTACATATGATTTCCAATTATATAACTACGAATTCATGCTAAATATTGGCTATCTAATTAAGTGCAATATTTAACACATTAATTACAAATTAAATTACCGATGAACGAAAGAACAATTTTTTTTTAATTAGGTGCAATATTTAAGACACTAATTATGAATTAAAATAACGATGAACCAATGAGCTCAATTTTTTAAACACTAACCACAAATTCGCCGTTAGGGTCCCAATCGCCTTCCGCTTCCTCGTCTAACACAAATTTCGACTACATCCATTTGTCGTCCTCCTCCTCTTCTTCTTCACTTTGAACCCACTCGTTTTGTTCGTCACTACTATCCTCACCACTATGATACATCTTTAAAATTTAGGAGTAAATAATTTCAGTTTCTGGGACATGAAATGGACCTTCGACTATAAATAGAAAGAAATATATCCGTTAAGCACACCAACGGCTATAATATACACGCCTAAGCTAAGCGTCTGGGAATTTTCCAACGGCTAAATATACACGCTTACACGCCTAAGCTAGGCGTCTGCTTACACGCCTAAGATACGCGTTTGTTTTTGGTTCTCTCTCGTGGAATCTGTTGTCTGTCTTTTCAAAATACCAAGAATACCCCTATACGCCTAGCTTAAGCGTGTAAAACCACACGCCTATCTTAAGCGTGTAGAATAGCGTCCGTTTAGATAATTTTCCACGTGTATTTAGCCATAGCCTAAAAATATAGAGATTAATAAATTACAAAAAGTACTCTGTTCTTTACCCAAAAAAATTACATGTTAATAAGGTTACAAGGTAAAAAAACTTATTGGACATTCCGTTTATAACATTACTGATGAAGTGTTCATTAAAATAACCTTAACTAAGGAGTTTGGAATGTGCAATTAAAATAAGAAGTTTAGAAATGTGCAATTAAAATATGATCTAATTTTAAATAGTAATAATTCGAACCTCAAATAAGGAGGTTTTCTCTCCAATAAGGTCCGAACTCAATATTTCATGATGAAGCTAGGTTAAAATTATTACTATTAAAATTATATCATATTTTGATTTACTTTAATAAAAAAACGTCCAAATAGGAGCATGAATTATAGCCTAAATTTGTCATGTAAAATTAAAATAAGGGTGGTATTTTTCATTTTTTAATTTATAACTTGTTATAATCATTAATAACTTGCAAAAAGGTAAGACACTAATATAAATGAAAAAAAATACCTTTTTATATAAACTTTAATTAGAAAGTGACAATAGATAATTGAACGCAAAGTTTTGATATAATTGAAGTGATATAAATATTTTTACTAGGAGGCGTTTGTTTGATTGGGCAACAAAGGAAACCTTAGGAATTGGCATGGGGTTGCAAGTTTTAACTTGATTTTTTATATTTCATATATAACTAGTATGTGTCCCCGTGTCTTGTACGAGTATGGTCATATATTTTAAGAATGAATTTAAATTTGTTTATAGTATGTAAAATATAAATGATAATTATATAGGAAAATTAACATGATGTATTAGAAATATAATTTCTTGATTGTAATAATTTATAAGGTGTATTGTATGATGAAAATTGAAGATAAATGTGTGAATTTATATTAATAGAAGAAAATATAAATTTGGAATTTTATATAATTATTAAAAATAAAACTACACTAAAGTAGAACTACATATTGTATACTTTATAATGGAGTTTACGGACAATCTATTCATCCTTGTTAAATCATGAACACTAATTAAGTATGATAATAATGTGTTTGGTAAGTGCATAATTATATGTATATTGGTGGATGAACCGTATAACGTTAGCTATTTACGGACCATCTATCTAAATAAATATCTTTATAATGAAGTTTACGAACCATTAAGGTACATATTATATTATGTATACTAATTAAGTATGATAATAATATTTTTGGTAAGTGCAGAATTATCATATACAATGGAAAATATTTTGGAGTGATAATTTAGGAAATTTGTATAAATAAAAATAAAATAAATTATAAATAGAATAAGGATGAATAGGTAAATGTATACAATTATTTGATGACGTTATATACTTAGATGAACGACATATAGGAGAGATAATTGCAACTTTAGTAATAATATAAAGATGATTGACGCTTCTTATTATCATCAATCCGATAATCAATATCTTTTAGAATTGCGTGTGATTGACGCTTCTTATTATCATCAATCCGATAATCAATATCTTTTAGAATTACGCAATTTTTATTTTTTTTTCTTGCTATAAAATCGTTGTATACCGATCAGTAGTTCGATTTAAAGTAGTTCAATTCAAATTAAACCCCTACTATAAAAGTAACAGACAATTCAATTAATATAAGTCGTATAACTTGTGAATATTTATCCCGATGCTTTCAGAAACTGATACTACAATTTTAACTCAATATTATCTCATTTAATATTTATTTATTCAAACCAAAATTCTGTTTATTTATGTAATTGACTGTTTCATGCAGAAACTTAGAATACAAGAAATGTGCAAGTACAAGGCTAACTAACTGGAATGCACGTCTTCCTCACGACCATTTTCATATTACAACTTCTATTATTATATGTTTTGAAAATAGTTAAAATATTAACAAACTAGCATCAACACCCACGTACAATTTAACAAACCAGCATTAAAAGGACAAATTAATATATCCGAATTTGTATACTTCAATATGAAAATGCGGGTATTTAATTATTTTATAAAAATAAAAAAGAAACTATGGTATTAATTAATGGTTATTTAGTGGGTGTATAGCATATGATTATACAAAGCAGTATGCTCTGTACTGTTAACCATGCATGAATTAAGTATCGAATGAGATCTTATGCTAGGTTGTAGTCGGTTGAAGATTATATATATTCATCCATGTGAATAATTTAATTCATGCTTTTAAAATACATTTTCATACACTTTTTTATATATGTAGCAGGAAGACGTACTTTTGAGCCCAATTGTCAAGCTCAATACATAAGTCCAATGGGGTTTCATCCTAAAATCAATTGACAATAGGAGGAGGGGTTCATCTATTTATATACTGGGTTTGGATATCTCACACTTTCGATGTGGGACTCTCAATTGACCCCAACAATCTCCCCCTCACTTGAGGGTCCCAGCCGAACCGTCGACTCTGATACCAATTGTAGCGGGAAGATGTACTTTTGAGCCCAACTGTCAAGCCCAACACATAGCCCAATGGGGTTCCATCCTAAAATCAATTGGCAATAGGAGGAGTAACTCATCTACTTATATACTGGGCTTGGATACCTCACACTTTCAATGTGGGACTCTCAATTGACCCCAACAATATATTAATTTGATCTGTGGCCGATAGACTGAGGGTCATGCACGTATGCGTGTATATAGTGTTGTGCATCCAGTCTAGACTTGGATCGGATTTTTTACGATCCTTGGACCGGAGATCGGACCGGACCGATATGATTCGGTTCGGTTCCGGTCATGGATCGGCCCGGTAAACGTATTTTTTTATTCCTATTTTTATATCAAATAAAAATTAATTATTTTTCTATTTTTATAACTATTGTTTGTAATATTGGACAAGATATTTTGTTACTAGTTTGGTCCGATCTGGGTATTTTCGTTCCGGTCCGGGCCAATTTTGCACACCGCTACACGTATATTAGGCCTGGGCAAACACGGGTTGGCCCGCCCGGCCCGGCCGCCTTATAATATGGGCTCGGATAAGGATTAAATCCCTAACAGGCCGTTTGGCCCGGCCCGGACGGGTAAGCGGGCTGGGTACGGTTACATGTTTAGGCCCTAATGGTTCGTTCGGCCCAGTCCGTATATTATTTTTTAATTAATATAAAAATATATAATAAAAAACTCAACCTAAAATTATTTACCATTTTCTTATTAATAGTGTTAAATAACTAGTTTGGAGAATAAAAAATATTTTAAAAAATCAAAAATATTATTGAGAATGACTAATCGGGCCGCCCGCGGACCAGACTGGCCCGGAATTCCGGGCGGATCCGGTTAAGTGTTCTGGCCCAAATAACGGGCCTGGCCCGGACCCGGCCCGCTTAAAAGGGCTGGAAAAATGGGTTCGGCCCGGCCCTGACCCGTGTTTGATCAAGCCTAGCGTATATGTATAAATGAAGTCTTGTACATATGTCTTGTATAGTTTCGTTTTAAAATTAAATGACAATAGAAGGAGTAACCCTCCAACCTTATATATTAGGCTTGGTTATGTCTAAATTTCCGATATGGGATATGTATTTCAACAAGCCCCTTATGTGCAACTAACCTGGTCATAGTACTTGACACTTGAACAAAAGTAGATAGTGTTGGGGACCACTGCCACCTGGCATCCGGGTTAATGGTGTGAGGTTGTTGTAAGTTGTTACAGAGCTCCAATCAGTTAGGTTTGTTAGACTCATTAAGCAACTTGTATACAAGGCCACATTCAGTGTATGTAAATCAGTCAGTGAATTGCAATCTCCTTTGAGAGAATGTGTTTTCAATTCTCTTTCTTCCCAGATAACAGATAGATTACAGCAAACATATTTCAAGCGCCTAGCTCAAATAAACCAGGACGAAAACCTGGAAACAAACCAGTTGCGATATCGCGTGAAATTCCTTGGGCCATAGGTAGGTAAAAGAATGAGGGTCGTGAATGTACACACTGACACACATATGTGCAAATAAACTCATTATATAAGTTCAATGGAATTTAATCCTAAAATCAATTGATAATAAGAAAAATAACTCATCAATCTTATATATTAGGCTTAGTTATATCTCAATTTCTGATATGTGATAGGTATTTCGATGATCAATAACAGGAATTGAGGGTCCGGCTAAGTCATCCTTTTAATGAGAATACACAAAATTATTATGTGAATAACGTACTTGTGTATATTGGAGACATATGCTTCAAATTTGTTTGAAAGCTAGTTAGCAAAACAATTAAGAGAATTAAAAATATAACGCTATTTAAATATTTAAGTAGTTTTAGCTGAATATTAATGATAAATAATAGGATTAAATAATAATTATGGATATAAATGTCCATTCTCACTTTAAAACTACCAAAAACTCCTTTAAAATATTTTTTTTTGCAAGCCCAGCAAACAATAATGTTTTTAGGTTGTGGAGAACTACTAGTATCTTTTTTCTGCTAGTAATAACTAGCTTGAAGTGGCGGAGTGTTTGGGCCGTAGTAGTTTCCATTTGCTAGTGTCAATACAAGTGTTTGGGCTGCGTTTTCTGTGCTTCTTGGGCTAAAATTGAGCTGATTCATACCCCAATTTATTTCCTCTAGAATTTGTCTATCAAAGACTCAAGTGATGCCTTTGCTCTTTTTTTCGTGTGTTTCTGTTAACCCGGTTTAATCTGTGGGAGCCGATTTACATTCTGGTGGGAGAAATAGTATTTCTACTCTTCGTGTAATTAAGATGAATGAGAAGGACAAATAGAAAAATAAAGTATTTGTCTATACAATAAAAAAAGGAAAAGTATAATGTGAGAATATGTAAGAAATAACAATAAATCCTAGCCTTTAGATGACAAGTAAACCAAAGGTTAGGATTATAGTTTCATTAAAAGGTTATGTGCATGATTTTTTAGAGTTTGACCGGTCAACATGACTGGTCAAACCAGTCACCGGCTCCGGTGTTGACCGTTCAATTTTTTTTTCGCCCGTTTTTTTTTCAAGCGCAATTTTTTGCTTGCGACGACATGTATATAAATTTTGGCTTGTATATGCATCGATACTGACATGTATGTGCATTGATATTGCACAAAATCTGTATATGATTTTTGACTATATGTGTGACTTTGTGTATGTGAAAACTCATGCACTTCTCATCATATGCATATGTTTTGGCTTGTGTATGCATAGATTTTGACCTATATGTGCATCCAAATTCTACTTGTGTGTATTATTTTCTTGGATTGAATTGTGCATGAGTTTTGGCTTGTATGTATAAATCTTTTAAAGTGCATGTCTTTTTTTTATGTATGTGCATCTATTCCATAAAATATGCATAGAATTTTGACTATATGTGTGACTTTGTGTATGTAGAGATTCATGCACATACATACAAAAACTTATGCATTTCACTGAATGTGCATAGGTTTTGGCTTGTGTGTGCAAAATTTTTGACTTGTATGTGTATCTAAATTCGACTTGTGTTCGTTGTTTTCTTGGTTGAAATGTGCATGAGTTTTGGCTTATATGTGCATATCTTTTGAAGTGCATGTCTTTTTTTGCTTGTATGTGCATACCCTTTGAAGTACATGTCTTTTTGCTTGTTTGTGCATGTAAATTAAATTCGGCGTGCATAGGGTTTGATTATATGTGTGACTTTTGTAAGTGAAAACTTATGCACATACATGTAAAATCTTATACACTTTTCAGAATGTGCATAGGTTGTGGCTTGTATGTGCATGGATTTTGACTTGTATGTGCATCTAAATTTTAATTTTATGTATTGTTTTCTTGGCTTGAAATGTGCATGAGTTTTTGGTTTGTATGTGCATACCCTTTGAAACACATGTCTTTGCTTGAATTTGCACATGTCAAAACTTATGCACATACAGTGTATAACTCATGTACATTTTCTCTAGAAAATAATGCACATTTTGTACAAGTTTTAGATGCACATACATGCAATATTGATGCACATACAAGCCAAAATGTATGTACATGCCATCTCAAGAAAAAAATAGTTTTGGAAAAAAAATTGGGCTAAAAAAATCGGATGGAAAAAAAGGCAAGACATGTAACACCCCTAAATTACCTTAGGAATATTACCGCCAGTGATCCCGGAATGCATATCCGAAATCACCCAAGGCATTACAGTATTGATTGCAAAGGACAAAGTAGGACAATAATAATAACATTTAAGATAAACAATGTCTTACAAATAAAATGACGTTGCAAAATAAGGCAACCTTACAGTATATCAAAAGTACAGCGGAAGACTTTATTTCAATTAACAACAGGATCCTTAACCTTTATTGTAAAAACAAATAACAATAATCTTGAAGCAAAACACAGCCGCCTTCAACGTCGTCTTCCCACATTCTCGACTTGGGAATCTATTCTTGATGTGTCGTAAGGGACGGATGACACCAACCAATCATGCAAAGAAAAAAGAAGGTTGGTTAGTCTAATGAAAGACTAAACAATGGTTCAAGCAGAGTGATTCTTGTGATTATAACCGGTTATTATCATTGTCCCTCAAATAATAGCCCAGCAGATCGATACATAACCCGAAATTCTCACGGAATAGAAGGAAAATGTATGAATCAAAAGAAGACTCCAAAGAAATTGAGTCTTTGGGAAGTATGAACAATTGTTTGGGAACATTTAAGTTTATCACACAAATTTTAAAAACCGACCTTGATTATTTGGGTTCCCAACCAACCTCACCGCGTAATGCGAATTCAGATTGAAAAGATGACTTACTCTAAAACAAGAGTCTGAGCGGGTTCCACGTTGTACTTCTCGCCCGAGACACTTATCTTATTTAGTTCAAAAACGTTCATTCACGTTAGGACTTTTATTTCAACAACCAGTCTCATAAAGAGATGAAGAATCGGATAAATCCCGAAGAGTTGGCACTAGCTAAGTGCACCACCACTTATGCAATATAAGGGTAGGTCATGACCAAAAGCATTAGGGCAAAAATCCTCCTAACACCAAGTTATAAAGAAACGACTAAACCTCACAAGAAAATAGCGTTCTTACGAATACTCGTGCTATCTAGCAATTATATATCGCATCAATTCACAACAATCACAACAATGTTACCTAGCAATCTATAATAATATATATATAAGGTTATAGTTAGCATACATACAACCTAATAATAAGGTTCATTTTCACACATTTTTATACACAAAAGTTCCCAAACCTCAACTTTTAGAATTTTATCCCAACTTAATTAAGACAACCAATTCATTGTCAATTAAGGGAAAATGGAATAAAATGCAAGAGTGAACCGCCACTTGCCTTGAATTGAAGAGGGAAACGAACGGTAAACGGGAGTGATCGCTTGCGAGTAGAACTTAACCTTCTGTTTCGATTCCGTTCCAAAGTCAATCCAAGACGTACCCAAATCACAATAAATAAATTGTATTAGATAATTCATTTAATAACCAAAATTGAGATAGACAATGTCTCGGTTTTTAATTAGATTTATTTACTCATAAATAAATCAATTTCAAGGCTTTTCGATTAAACGATTATCTATACGATTAAAAATTAATTAGTCATATATTCTAAATAATCATGACACAAATAAATTAATAAAATAATTTATTTATAATCCTAAAACTTTCTAAGTCAAAATATTATCTAAATGAATAGTCAAAATTTACCCATTCATAATATAAGATAATATTATAACAATTTTTAATTATTTTAATTTTAATTTTTATAAATTCAAATTAATCTTAAAATATTTTCCACTAATCCAGATTAATTACATTAATCAAGATTAAGCCAAAATCAATTAAAACAAACCCCAAAATCGGAAATTCGAACCAACCGAAGCTCACTGAAACGACTGTTGACACCACGTCGGAGATGGGCCAAATTGGGAGGCTTAGGTGGTTCTCCGGCGTCGAAAGCTAAGGGATTTTGAAGAGGACTCGACGGCACAGCTATGGCTACTACTATAGGCTAGAACAAAACTCGAACGACCACCAATTTGGCTCACGAACAGCTCGGACACGATTTTAGGGTTCTTCGGATAGAAGCTTGAAATTGGATGATTTGGGGTCGAACTCAAGATCCTATTTATAGCGCTATGGTATAGGAGAATATCCCCAGTATAATCCCTCAATCAATTAGTCCTTATTGAAGACGATCTTATCGAATTTTCCAAATCTTCAGTTCGACTTCAATGACGCGGTTAAGGTTTTGGGAGCAAAATCCCAGCGTTTTCGCGACAATTAACCTGAATTAATCCATTTATTAGATGTGTATCAATCCCCTCTTCAATTCCCATGAGTTATTTGAGTCGATCGAGTCCAATGGAGCTGCAATTCCGCCATTGACGGTCGCGTCGGAGCTCGCGAACAGCACAAAGGAGGAGGGCGCGAGGTTGAAGATGGAGTTTTGCCTAAATTACGGTCGTGACCCTCTTATTTTGGGTTTGTGGCAAAAATGCCCTTTTTCACTTTTAATAAATTACGAAAGTTGCCCAAACTAATATATTAAATTTGTAATATTTATTTCAACCCAAAATTAAATTATATACAATTTAACTTAGGCTAGAATAAGCTTAAGTAATTTTTCTTGTAAATTTAATCATACTTAAATCGTTAACAAAAATTTATTAAACTTGATTTAAAAATTCTAGGTCAAATTTTATAGGTTTATTTAAATTAAGACTTAACATAATGTTTAGAATAATATAGATAAATTTATAACTTATAATTTGTAACAACTTGTAACAAGAACTTTATTTTATTTCTATTTTTGGAATAATGAAATAATTACCAAAATTCCTTTATTTAGAAATAGAATGGAAATTACACAAATATCCCTATTAAAAATGGGAGTTATTACAAGACATCACCTTATAAAATTTTAATGTACATACAAGTCAATATTGATGCACACACAAGTAAAAAATGATGCACATACCAGCGCTCACAAAAAATGTCACAAAAAATGTTGTTGCCAGAAGAAAAAAAAAACTCTTTGGTCGGACAAATCCTTATAAAATTTTGATGCACATATAGGTCAATATAGATGCACACACAAGCCAAAATGTATGCACATGCTATCTTAAGTCAAAAAGTGGTCATGAAAAAAAAATGATCCGAAAAAAATATATAAAAAAAATTGACCACCGGAGCTCCAACGTTGACCGACTGGTGACCGATTTGACCGGTTAGTTATCCACTTAAGTGATCATGTGTCAGTCTAATCCTAATATTCTTATTTAAGCTTCCTTTCTAATTAGGATGTATTTTTATTTCTCAATTAAGCTTTCTTTCTTACCGAATCCGCATCTATAAAAAAAACTGATACAAAACTAAATAATTTTGTGGACAAATTAAGGAAGTCACCTTGTTTAGCTCTTAATTGCCTCTTAACTTCTTCTTTTTTCTGGTCTAATTGCCTCTAACTTTGCTTGCTTTTCTTGATGCAAATTGCCAACACATTCCCCCTATTTATACTAGTATATCGGTCACAATGGCTCAAGTCACAACTGACATTCACTTTTCACAATGTTGATATTTTGCAAATTGCCAACACATCATCTTCATCATGTTCAAGTTAGTTAAACCCGACTCATTCTAAATCAAATCAAAGTCACAATAACGCATTTGCTAATTTCTTCAAATTTCTAGACTATTCTTGATTGTGAGCTTGTGATTTGGTCTACTATATACTCCAAATTTATTATCGATGACGATAGCTTTTTTTAAAATTAGGCTTAGGAGGGACCTGTATTAGCAAAAAACGTGCACTACAACAAAATTATTATCGATGACGATAGCTTTTTTTGGTTGATGACGACGAATCAAGTTCCAAACAAGATCTGTGTGTCACGAGGTGATGCTCATCGCTCGGAAGATTCTCTGTACTCGAGTCAGTAAGAATTTGTTTATATTTATAAAGATATTTTTAATTATACATCTTTATTTGTGATAATTTTTGACAATTATAGGTATAATGTCTTTATTTTAGAAAAACGCTCCATTTGGAAAGCCGACTCTAGTTTTGGTTGGGCTGACTAGAAGTTCCCTATCTTCGCCGCTCCGACCGAGCTCTTTGCTGTAGCCATATGGAATCCTAACCCCCGCCGCTCCGAGTCTCCGACCGAGCTCCCGATCCGCACCGTAAAAAACAGTAAACCCCCACTGAGCCCACTCCTCCACCTCTCCCATGAACCCACATCCCGCACTCGAGCCCCCGACCCGTGCCGGCCTCCGGCTCTTCCTGTCCGCACCGCCATCGCAACCACACCCACCACTTGCTGAATCCTGATCCCCGCGCCCCCTGCTCGACCGCGCCCAAACCCACACCGAGCCGCCCCGTTCCAAGCCAAACCCTAGATCTGTTGGCCCGCCTCGCTGGCGGCTTCACTTGACGCCTTGGAGGTGGAGATGTGCGTCGCCGACGAGGTCTTCTTCCATAGCCAGATCCTTCTGTTCCGCCACTCCGTCAGCTTTGCCTCCACCGCCGCAACCGCCTCCAACCTAATCAGGACCATCTCGAGATCGGAATCCATGGACCGCAACACCGGATCCGGATTCCAATACTCCGGCACCGCCCGCAGTAGCCGGAGCTCGAGCACCTCGGCAGGATTTTGCTCCCGCCGCTGCAAAAGCTCCATTATCATCGCCTCTCCCTAAGAAAGGAGCACCTTTCCCGAGCGAGAAGCTCTGAACCCTTTTTTTTAAATTTTTTTTAGCCTTTTGATGCACTCTTTGGATGATGGAGTTTTCCTATGCGGTGAATCGAGTTGTAGTTCCGGACTTATCAAGGATGTTGACGATCCTTCCGGCGGCACAAGTTTGTTTTGTGTTTTACTCACATCGTCTCTAGGTTCTTTGCTTTATCTTCTTCTAGTTTGTATTTTGTGTTGTTGTTCTGTTTGTTCCTTGTCGATTTTTTCGACAGTTGATGTATTCGGCCTCTCAAAGTTGTGTTTGTAACACAATTTTAAATTCTTACTTTATCAAAAAAAATAATGTCTTTATTTTTCAATTTTCCTCTCTCAATTCAAATTTAAAGTGGCATAACTTTTAAAACTTCAAAATTACCTTTTTAACAAAAACTAAATTATAAATAATAAAGCCTTTATAAAAGGTGTTATCAAACAAACCCTTAAATTTTTGGTGTGCCGAAATTAAAGTGAAGATGGGCTTGAAAAAAAGCACCATTTTATCTTTAAAAAAAAAGTACCTTTTATACCTCTTTTTTAGGAACAATAATTAGTCTCCTTTTATATTAAATAAGTTTTTTAATGAGCTTGTTTTTATCCAAGTAAATCTGAACGTTTAAGCAACTTCATTTCGCAAGAGGTCTAGAACCACAACGATTAGACTAACTTTTATTTGGTATACTCTCTTCATTTAAATATACACGATTTCTATTTCACGCACCGGCAAAATTGTTATTTCACGCACCGGTTCGTTCGTGACGTACCAAATGAAGCCGCCCGTGACGAACGAAAGCACTCCGCCCGTGACGAACGAAAGCACTCCGTCCATGACGCACCAACCCAATCCGTGCATCACGGATGAACATTCTGATCCGCGACACGATTTTAGAATCACCATAACTTTTGATTCTCTGGTCCAAATGGGCTGAAATTTGGAGGAGTTATATTTGACATCTTGATCTTTAATCTGACGTTGGAATTACTCAATTCGGAGTTACGTAGAAAAAGTTATACTTCTCAAAAGACAGGACAAAGAAATAGAGATCTTTTAAGCGTCAAAGCGAGTAGAGATACTTCTCCGTTCGTTTCTCAGCTGATGGCGTTCGAACCTTCTTCTACAAGAAAGAGACGAGGTCGTAAGGCGACTTAAATGCCATTGTACTCGCACATTGTAATGCTATTGTGATCCATTATTGCAATGCTATTGTAATCCGACTTAAATGCTATTGTACTCGCCTTGGTGCTTAAGAGATCTCTATTTCTTTGTCCCGTCTTTGAATAAGTATAACATTTTCTACGTAACTCCGAATTGAGTGATTCCAACGTTAGATTAAAGATCAAGATGTCAACTATAACTCCTCCAAATTTCAGCGCGTTTGGACTAAGGAATCAAAAGTACGTTATGGCGATTCCAAAATCGTGTTGCAGATCAGCATGTTCATCCGTGACGGACGAAACATGTTCATCCGTGACAAACGAAACATGTTCATCCGTCACAGATGAAAATGCTTCGTCCGTCACAGATGAACATGTTTCGTCCGTCACAAATGAACCAAGGCATTAAATTAAGTTTCTTTTATTGATGTTAACATCAATAAACTAACTGTTTATAAACATATTCTGATTATGTTCAGTTTTTAAATTATATGACTTGATAGAGTTTGCATTGTAATTCAAAACAAAGACCTAGATAAACCGGTTTTTGAAAAGAAAAACATTTATTAGAGTTTGTTAATAGTACATAACTACTATATGTCCATGTGTCATGTACATGTTTGGATAAATATATACTATATATTTAACGGTATATCAATTGATAATATAAGATGCTATTGACTAACAAAAAATATTATAATAATTAAATTGTTTTAGCATGCTAAAAAATTAGAGAAGGATTATGTAGTTCAAGTAAATCATATGTTATTAAAGTAAGAATCAGACAATTAAACATAAGTTTATTTTATAAATATGCATGAGAATGATTTATTCCATAAAGGTAACAAAACTTTAAGTAATATATTCATGAAACAATATAAAATATATTTTATGTATATATATTGCAAAAAAAACTATGTGACACACCGACATTAAATCATATGTTATTAAAGTAAGAATCTAAAAGTATAGTGCAATTAATATACACACCGACATTAAAATGAACTATGTTTGGCCAAATTAGAGTCTTGATAATGCTTATAATTTCAATAAGATTGGCCATACATAAAAATAATAGAAAGCTTCTTTCATCTCGATTGTCAAATATTTCTCATTTGTTTTGAAGCAATCATATATATCTCTTCTTTCTAATGGTTTGAGATATCTCTACTCGCCTTGGCGCTTAAGAGATCTCTATTTATTTATCTCGTCTTTGAAGAAGTATAACTTTTTCTACGTAACTCCGAATTGAGTGATTCCAACGTCATATTAAAGATCAAGATGTCAACTATAACTCCTCCAAATTTCAGCGCGTTTGGACCAGAGAATCAAAAGTTATAGCGATTTCAAAATCGTGTCGTAGATCAGAATGTTCATCCGTGACGCACAGACGGGGTTGGTGCGTCACGGACGGGGTGCTTTCGTTCGTCACGGGCGGAGTTCTTTCGTTCGTCACGTGCGACTTCATTTGGCACGTCACGGACGAACCGGTGCGTGAAATAACAATTTTGTCGGTGCGTGAAATAGCAATGGCCAAAATATATTTGTCACTTTAATCTATTTTTTTTGTGCAATCATAGTTGTCATTTTACATATTTTGGCAAAAAAAAAATCAATATTGCCCTTATTAATCAATGGCTTAGATTAATTATGTTTTTAAGTGAGTGTATTATTCTCTCCACAAACTCTCATGGAATACAAAAAATGAAAATTTTAGTGAATTTTAATTGAAGGTATTTTAATTAAATTGTAAAATTTCTTAATAGTAATGTTAGGCTTTAGAGTAACAACCAATTTTAAGCAGATAGAGTATATTATTTCGGGCAAAATTCTGGTGAGGAAGCCCTCTTAGAGAAGAAATAAGGATCAACTCCATCTGTAGAATGGAGTTGATCCAAAGGCCAGAAGCTACTTTGTAGGAGGTGTGGGCCCTGCGCGTGCAATGTCCAAATTCACGCGCATATATAAAGCATTTACTCCCAAATGAAATTAAAAACATTGAAAAATAGTGGGCTTCCAAAAACCGTTCGCTCTCTTCTCGATTCTCTCATTCAATTGCTCAAATCAACCTTCCGATGCACCTACAAAGGATCTCTCAAGCATTTTCGAGGCAAAAGCAAGAAGAATAGAGGTGATTTCCTGCGATTTGAACTTCAAAACCCTAGAAGAGGCAACCGAAGAGTTCCAGGCGATTCCGCCGCGATTTCAAAGCATTAAGAGGCGAATCGTCGCGATTTCGGCTGCATCTACACGAAGCAACAACCTAAAACAACAAAGAAGAAGAAGAATCAACAACAAATAAGAAGAAAATGAGGTCTAAGATTGCGAGTGGAACACAAGGTATATTTTCATCACAGTATTTTGATTGTAGGTGCATAAGTTGTTCAGTTGATGAATAGGTATGCATTTTATAAGTATGCAAAGGTAGATGTAGAGATTTCTGTCTAAATACATAATCGCAAAAGTTTATGATGATAGAGAATACTCTGATTTGAACTTGCTTCTATGTATGTGACTGAATATAACTGTGTGCATGAATAGATCATTAAAAAGTGCATGACTCGTTGCTTTTGCTCTAACATGTGGCTATGTGAATAATATTGTCCATTATGATGATAGAGAATATTCTGATTTGAACTTGCTTCTATGTATGTGACTGAATATAACTGTGTGCATGAATAGATCATTAAGAAAATGAGTAATTGATTGTAAGTGCATGAGTTGGTATGTTTTGGTGCAGGAGTTAATAAGTGAAAGTGCATGAGTTATTTCTTATTGGTGCATGAGTTATTTCTTAGTGATTTCTTGTTGGTGCATGAGTTGGTATGTGTTGGTGCATGACTTAATATGTGAGATTGCATGAGTAATTACTTGTTGGTGCATGAGTATGTTTGTGAAGGTGCGTGAGTGCTTATTTATTGGTGCATAAGTGTGTTTGTAAAGGTGCATATATAAGTGCTTTTGCTTGTGACTGAGACTGTAAAAGTGCATGAATACATTATTAAAAAGTGCATGACTCGGTGCTTTTGCTCTAACATGTGGTTATGTGAATAATACTGTCCATTATGAATGATTTGTGTGTATAATATGTAGGAAAAAGCCAGCATGGTGATGACAAAAATCCACCCCATCTAGTGAAGGAGTTAAGATATGATACAATAATCATTAGTCAAACACCAGTCCAGCTTACATCACCAAGCAAAACTCAAAGAAAATCCAGATCTCAAGCTAAAACAAAACAACTAGATCCAGTTACTACAAATACAACTTCGTCATCACCATCAATAACCAAAAGAGTAACAAGATCACAAAAATATATAGACACTGGTAAGTCAAATAGTAATATAAATGCATGAGTAATTGATTGTAAGTGCATGAGTTGGTATGTTTTGGTGCATGAGTTAATAAGTGAAAGTGCATGAGTTATTTCTTATTAGTGCATGAGTATGTTTGTGAAAGTGCATGAGTTATTTCTTATTGGTGCATGAGTTATTTCTTAGTGATTTCTTGTTGGTGCATGAGTTGGTATGTGTTGGTGCATGACTTAATATGTGAGATTGCATGAGTAATTACTTGTTGGTGCATGAGTATGTTTGTGAAGGTGCATGAGTGCTTGTTTATTGGTGCATAAGTGTGTTTGTAAAGGTGCATATATAAGTGCTTTTGCTTGTGACTGAGACTGTGAAAGTGCATGAGTGGTTGTTTATTAGTGCATGAGTATGTTTATAAAGGTGCATGAATAAGTGCTTGTGCTTGTGTTTAAAAATGTGTGCATGAACAAATTCTTATGCACCATGAATTAACAGAGAGTGAAGCACAAGAAAATGTGCAACCTTCTACAATGCATGGAGATGCACAACCTCCCACTCCTCTGGCTGGTAAGCTAATGGTCATCATATCTCTTTAATTTTTAATCAACATGCATTTGTTAATTAATATCTAATGCTTTTGAGTTTTGAACACATGGAAAAGAAAAAAGAGCCAAGCAAAAGGCCCTCAGAAATCAAAAAAGCCAAGGGTCTTAAATGAAGATAACAGTGATAACGAGGATATACCTATTGCTGAAATGCTTTTGAAAATCGAGAGAAGAGCTGTAGAAGAAAGGAAGGATGTTGGTGAAAAAGTTGTTGTAGACAGAAAAGGGAAATCCAATATGGAGATTCATGAGGAGAGAAAAACAAAGAATCCAAAGAAACAAGTGAGGGGCAATAGAGAGAAGGAGGAGAAGGTATTTATTTTATAATCCAAGATCCCTAAGGTGGGGAACAAAAGAGGGATACTAGAACTGAAGAAGGACTACAGAATGCTGGTGTGTAGAACATCGCCGTCTGTTATTACCACATACGTGCTTTCAAAATGTGATTTCTGTAATACCCCTCATTTTTAGTAAGGGTATTTGGGTAATTTTCTCAACCCTCGTTCTGTAATCGTGACGTGTTAGGCGAAATTCGGAATTTCTGTAACGTATATAATCTCTGTAATAATTCCCTGAGCATTATAATATACATTCGATGTATTTTCGAGGCTTAAAATATTTGTTTGGGTACAAATATTAGTTATTGCAAGGTTTTAGCACGTGTTCAATCGTTTCCCGGGCAAAAGGACGCGAACATGCCTTTTCCGTGACCGCGGAAGATTTCCGCGACCGCGGAAAATGATGCTTCGTCAGCCTCGCGAACAGGCATTTTTCCGCGACCGCGGAAAACGCTTCGTCCTCGTCTTCAATGGCTTCGTCGATTGAGATGGTCATCGATTCGTCGGGGGGGGGGGGATTTGGAGCGGTTCGTCTGGCCGGGAGTTGGGGTGCTCGGTGGCTATAAAAGGAGGGCTCAGATGGAGGGTTGGAGCATCCTAAATCCAATCTCTCTCTCTCGCTCGTGTCGCCGTAGTTCTTGTATCGTCGGAGCTCTCGCCGGTGGTTTTAGTGGTCGAGTGGTGGTGCAGTAGAGGTGTCGTGGTGCCAGGAGACGAAGCCCTCTCGTTCGGAGCCTCGTCCTATCGTCGTCGGTGAGGATTTGTCCGATTAGGGTTGTCGGGTTCATGGCCGCGACCGCGGACGATGTCCAGACATCCGTGACCGCGGAATCCAAGCCGTGATCGCAGATTGCCTTAGCAAACGCGATCGGGGCCTTGGACGATCCGGTCACGGATGGGACCCTCGTTTCTTTTGTTTCCTTTCATTTCCTTAGATCCGTATTATTATTTATCGAATCTAACCTAGGGTTTCGTTGTGGGTTCATTGGCGTCATAGGAATCCGCAATCCGATTCCGTTTCCAATTCCCGGACCCAGAAACCCGTCACCATTCGTTCATCTCGATCAAGGCAAGTGGCGGTTCGCTCTTGCTTATCATTCCATGTTTCCGTTAATTATCAATTATTTCAGATTGTTAATTAAATTGGGATGAATTGTTGTTTCGTTTGGGAACATATTTTATAAATGATATGATATAAAATGTGATATTTTGATAGGTTGTATATATTGCTAGAAACAACGCTATTCTATCTGTTATTACCATGATGGTATTGGTGTGGATTTTATGTGTGAACTTATACATATATAGTTAGAACGAGTATTCGTAGGAACGCTATGTACCTTGCGAAGTCTAGCAGTTTCTTTATAACTGTGGTGGATAGGATGTCCAAGCCCTAACACCCTTTCCTGGTCATGACTATCCCCTATCCGAGTATAGGGGAGGTGCACACAGCTGGTGCCAACAATCGGGATTTATTCTCAAGATATCTCTCGTATCGAGATGATATATTATATAATAAAAGCTTTAACGTAAATATGCGTTTTGGAATTTAAGAAGATAAGTGCGATTATGCACATAATTAATATACCCTCGGGCGAGGAGTACAACGTGGAAACCGTCCGGACTTCGGTTAGAGTAAGTCTTCTTTCCAAATTGGATTCGCATTGCGCGGTGAGGTTGGTCGTTGACCCAAATGATCAAGTCATTTTTAGACGCTTGTATAAAAACTATAACGTTCCCAAACATTTGTCATACTTTCCCATAAGACTCAATCTTTTGGAGTCTTCTCTTCATACATTTCCCATAAGACTCAATTCCTTTGGAGTCTTCTTTTCAATGCATGTTTATTCTAATCATTCTGTGAAAATTCCGAGTTATATATCGTTTCTTCGGTTATTATTCGAGGGACAATGATAGTAAACGGTTACGATCACTAGAACCATTCTGTTTTCACCCTTGCATAGTCTTTCATTAGACTAACCAACCGGGTTTTATTCCTTGCATGGTTGGCTGGTGTCATCCGTCCTATACGGCACATCAGTGGTTGGTTCCCGAAGACTTGAAGTAACCAATTGAAGAAGAGGCTTGCAGTTGAAGATTTAAGTGTTAGTGTTTTAAGGTTGTCAACTATTACTTTAATATATTGTTATAACCTAGTCATGTAATAGGTTTATTCTAAAAAGTCTTCCGCTGTGTAATTTATAAGTCTTCCGATGAGATTTAACTTTGTTGTAAAAACGCTACTCTCGTTTGATGGGAGATCTTTTAATAAAAGGGTTGAGTTTCATATTTAAATGTCTTCCGCTGTTTAATCTTTCGTTAATTAATATGTTCCTTTAAGTTTAATTGTTCCGATTAAAGCCTAGGGTGACATCGGACAGTAACGTCTGAGGTCACTGGCGTGTGGCATTTCCGACATTAAGTCGGGGGTGTTACAATTTCAACCCCTACCAGAGAAATGCTGTAGAGGAAATGGGCTTTCAAAATGTGATTCACTGGGATATCAAAGACATGCCTATGCGGCTAGGCCAGTATGTCTGTAGCAGGTTTCACCCTCTGAATTCTACAATCAAACTTACTGATGGGAGGAAGATACCAGTTACAAAGACTGATGGATATGATTATCTCGGCGTTCCAAAGGGAGAGGTTGAAATTGAGTTACCTAAAGCACTTATAAATGAAGAGATTCTGGAGAGACTGACAACTAATTTTCCAGGGAGGGATATCAAGAATCTGACAGCGAGCGACATCTTGAAAAAAATGAAAAAATATGATGGAGGGCCATGGTTTAAGAGATATTTTATTCTGTTGTTTGTCAACACAATTGTTCAATCTTATTCTAGTGGGAAAATAAACTTGAAGATTCTTCAATTGCTGGAGAATGTTGATCAAATAAGGAACTTCAATTGGAGCTCTTTTCTCTACAAGACACTTATTAATTGCTTTGTTGAATGGGCAAATAAACAAAAAAAATACTTTCAATGGGAGCTTGCTTTTACTGCAGGTAAATATTCTCATTTTGGTGTTTTGATTGCATAACTGCATGAGTTAATGTGTGTAGATGCATGAGTAAGTGTTTCTAGGTGCATGACTTAGTGTGTGATGGTGCATGAGTAACTATATGTGTAGGTGCCTTGGTCTGTGTATGTAGGTGCAAGAGTTAAGAGTGTGTAGATGCATGAGCCTATTTGTATAGGTGCATGACTGAAAGAGGATTGGTGCATGAGTAAGTGTTTATATGTGCATAAGCTAATGAACGTTGGTGCATAAGTAAATTTGTTTCTAGATGCATGAATATATCTGTGTGCATGAGTCAGTGAATATGAGTGCATGAGTTAAGGCCACTGAGTGCATGAGTCAACCATTATCTAGTAATATAGGTGTTTGCTTTACAACTATTCTATGACTAATTTCTTTTTGAATTATGTTTTCCAGTTGATTTACGTCGACAGACTTAAGTGGAAAGGTCTAAATGTACAAAGAAAATTCCCAATAATCAGGAACTGGAACATGAGGATGTTGAAGGATAGGGAGGATCAGGAGATCCTGCATGGTGGTTTTGGGAATGGATTTCTACTAGGTAGACCAACCTTTAGTGACCATGTAGAAGCAAGCGGGAGCAGGATTGTGAATGAAGCTCAAGAAGCAGATGTTGAAGTTTCAACTCAACCAACAAATCTAGTTGAAACAGACGAGCAAACGAAGGCTTTCATGGATGATTACTTGAGAGAGATAGAAGGAATGGCTCGAAGTGTACGAGCAGTTTTAATGAAGAAGAAACAAATCCCCCCACAGCTGAAAAGAAGCAGTGTCTTATAGACAGTGAACAACCAAGCTGAGAAAATTATCAATGTAAGGCTTACCTCAAGAATTGAAGATGAGGTGTTTGAGGAGGAAGATCAACAAGCAACCCAAGATACTGAGTTATGGGATTTAGCTGTGAACTGCATGGAGGAGGTTGAGAAGACAATTAATGAACAAAAAGAACACAGCGAAAACATGTTTATTCCAGGATTTTCAGATTTTATTGATAGAATCACAAAAGAAAATGGGGGGGCTTCTACAAGCAATGTTGATGGAGACAGGAGGGTAAGTGACTCTACGAAATTATTTGGTACATGATTCTCCATGAATGACATTAAGCTTTAGTGTATGACACCGATGTTTTTTCTTTATTATTGCAGATGGGTCCAAAAATCCCTAGTTTTGACTTAGGACTATCATCAATGAATACACAAGTAAATCGCCTTTAAAATGATTGTATATAAAGTTTTAGGTTACATGTAATAGAGTTTCTAACAAACATATTGTTTTTTGAAGGAGGAATTGGCAAACCAAACTGTTGTTGAGAATGAGGTGCAAGATGCTAATGAGAATGTTGTTCACATGGAGGTGATGGAGAAGGGGTGGTTTCTGAGAAGGACATTGTTGTGAAGGACGTTGTTGAGAAGGACAAGGAAAACAACAAAGAAAAAGAGACAGAGGAGACAGAGAAGAAGGACGTTGTTGATAAGGAAGGAATGGAGACAGAGAAAGGGATGGAAAATATAGTAGCTCAAGAGGACAAGGAGGCTAAAGAGACTGTACAACAAAAGGACAAGGAGGTAGATCAAGAGAAGGAGACTGAGAAGGAAGAGATGGCTGCACGAATAACAAAGGGGGAAATAGGCTGTGTTAGAAAAGGAAAAGAAGGACAGAGAATAGGTAAAAGACTATGGGATCCATGACTACATAGGTGGGATCATTGTTGGTGAATGAGTGAGTACTTGTTGGTGCATGAATCATTTTTATGTTGGTGCATAAGAAACTACATAGGTGGGATCCATGACTCAAAAGACTGTGGGTGCATGAGCTAATGAATATTGGTGCATGAATGAATGCTTTTTGGTGCATGAAGCATATCTATTGTATCCATCTGTTATTAACTCTTTTTTTGTGTATGTATTGTAGGAGAACATCACCAAGGAAAAAGTCCAAGAGGCTAATATAAATAAGAAAGATGTTCAACCAAAAAAGGTATAGAAAACAAGATGTTTATATGTGAATTATTCATTGTCTAACTAAGTGGTATTGATTTTAAACAATTTCCTAATTAAAAAACTTGTGAATGTGGGATTTGTCAGGTGAAATTTGTGTGCAGTTCTGATCCAAATCTTGAAGCTAGACCATCAGAGAAAAGGAACATTTTTCCTGCTGAAAACACAGTTTTGCCATTTAAAGAGAGATAAGTTAACATTTCAGAAAGAACAACAGCTGATGAAAAGATCCTTTACAATTGGATAACTGCTGAAGGAGGGGAAAAGTAAGTACATATTTAATTATATGAATTTGGTTACAAAATTTAATAACATATAGCTAGTTAACGAATTGATTTTTTTTATGTGTTGCAGTGAGGAAGTTTTCTGAATGGATGATAGCGCTCATAAGAAAAAGGACTTGATTACATTGACTGAAAATGCTGAAGTAGACAGTCAATTAATTGATGATTTTACTGTCATGTTAAATGAAAATGAAGCATATAGGAGTCGTATGTCACCATTGAGATTCTTTCTACCATCAATAGCTATGGTAAGTCACAACTTTGCAACAATATTATGTTAATTGATGCTCTAATTTATTAATTTCTAATTTTTGGTATTCACAGACTTTTACTTGTGTTGACTCAATATACTCACTTGATGAGAGATTTACCCTATTCACAGAGACAATGCTAGCAACATTTGCTGTTGTCAAGGGTTATAAGAACAAAAACTACACAGTTAAAAATGTTGATGTGGTAATTATCTTACACTCAGCTTTTACACCATTTGGGATTATGATATAGGGCAAATGTATTATTATTGTATGCTGGTGCATGAGTATGTTTATAAAAGTGCATGAGTTTTTTTCATATTGGTGCATCAGTTAGTAGGTTAAAGTTCATGAGTGATTGTATGTTGGTGCATGAGACAGTGCACAAAAGTGCATGGACCAATGCTTGCAGGTGCATGAAGTATTGTTTATAGAGTGCATGAACTAGTGGTTCTGGGTGAATCAGTAAGTTAATTTGAAGGAATAGTTGTGTGTGCATGAGGGGCTGGCTATATGTGCATGGTAACTGCATTATTGTGCATGAGTAAGTCCATGTTGTTATTAGATAACTTACAATCTGTTTTTCTTTTACTTGTACAGTTCTTTTGCCCAATTCTTAACCATGGGCATTACTATTTGATTGTAATAAATGTCAAGAACTCAAGTTTCCATATCATAGACAACTCATCAAGTGGGGCAGATGACAAGTATGAAAAAGTACCATCTACTATGGTGAGTAGACATTGAGTATAATAATTTTATAACAATTAAAAGTTTTCATATACAGAAATGTGATAGAATTTAACCGCTTTATTTGTGCAGAGAACTATGATGGTCAATTTCTTCAGGAATAATGATATGGAAGCCAAAGCTAAAGCAATTGAAGACATTACAAATGTCTCATGTGAAAGGCTGCAAATGAAATGGAGGGATGAACACAATAAAGTTGAATGTGGAGTCTTTCTAATAAGACACATGGAGACATATACGGGCAATGGACTGTCAAGCTGGAAGTCTAAACTGAATATGGGAGACAAAAGCCAGTTGGCAAAGCTTAGGATCAAGTATTGTTATGCCCTCCTAACTAGCGAGTTTAATGAAAGGAAGGCTAGAGTTGAACAAATTATTCAAGAGAAGAAAGCTGGAAATGTAGTTGGTTCTAGCGCTCAGGAAATCAGACAACAAACAGCAGTTGTGCGTGGGCGTGGAAAAAAGAATAGGATGTAGGAATGTTTCAATGTAATTTGGGTAATCTAGTGAACAATTTAGGTAATGGTTGTAGGAATTTGGTTTGAATGTTTTCAGAAAACAGTAAGTATTTGTTTGTTTGCAAGACAAGTTTGGTTTTTAGGAAAATTTGATTAAGTGTTTGTCGTTTTCACTTCTTCTGTATTTCTCATTGAAAGATAAATGCTCATAATTCATCGCTTGTTTGAATTGTGACCCACTCACACAACTAGCTACTATTTTGATATGGCTGGTGTGAGTTGAAGGTGCAAGTGAGTCACAACTCATTCAAGCGTTGAATATTGAGCATGCTAGTGCTTGACTAAGTGAAACGGAGTGCATGAGTCATTGTTTGTTGGTGCATGAGTTAATATGTAAAAGTGCATGAGTTATTATGTGTTGGAACATGGAACAGAATTAGTGATTTTGTATTGGTGAATGGGTAGTATGTGGAAAGTGCATGAGTCATTGTATTTTGGTGCATGAGTGAGTATATATAAGTGCATTACTTAATATCTGAATACATAGAACATTTGAACCACCTAATTAACAAATTGAGGACAAGTCGTGATGTTGTGTCCCGACCTTTTACAAATAGTACATAATCTTGTCTTCTTCCTGGAATTTTCCATTCCAACCTCTTGGCCACTTCTAATGCGCATCTTCCTGAACTTGTTCTTTGCCATTTCAGGAGGATGAACATTCACTTGATCCGGTAACGGGCCTACAAATTTCTCAAACTTATAGTTGTTAGTTGATGTTGAGGCAGAAGGATCAACTACTTGTGACCTTGTGAGTGCAGGCTTTTGTTCCTGTAAAACAGCTAAAAAGTCTTTCAATTTATCCATGTCATCACCAACAATGTCAACACAAGAGTACATTTTTGTCATCACTTCAGCCAACAACCGCTTTGTTTCATCAATTTGAACACTAGCATCATACACTGCACCATCCACTTCAAAAATTGGTTGTAGGATCGCTTGCTTCATCCAGCGAGTGTTGATAAGGGTAGGAGGCAAAACAGTTGCATGAGTATTCTTTAAAGCAAAGAAAATATGTCGGCAAGGAAAGCCCAGAGTGAGGAAATTATTGCAAGAACAATGATACTCATTCCTTGCAACAACTTTCTGAACAGCACAGATTCTACCAAATTCATCTTCAACCCTAAAGTGATGGGTATCAGCATCTTTTTTCAGTTCATCAAGGCTGCAATGATACGTACCACTAACAAACGCCTCCTGGACATCATAAAATGTGTTGATAGTGTAAATAGTTGCTAGGTTCTTTTCAAACTGGTAAGGCGTCTTCATCTGTGGAGTGCAAGTAGCAGAATCCATATCACACTTCTTCTGAATATGCCGTTGCGATTCATTGCACTACTATACTGCATCATGAACACCACTAGACTTGATTGAGACCCTATGAAATTTCCAAAAAAAACTGTTTTGACTCTCAGACCTTGACATCGTCCTCAATAGGGACGACATTCTCACATCATGAAAAAATGCAGGGATCCAATAACGCCGTAGTTCAAACATTACTCCTAGCCACTCATGCCCTTGGAAACCAAATTCTTCAAGAACCGAGAACCACTCATTTTCAAAATCAATTGGAGTAAGTTCATCACTCCAAACAATCTTCTTGAACTTCTTTTGGAACGAATCAATGATAGAAGGATTTGTATTTGGAGAGAATTTAACCTTGTTAGCAACCTTCATCATTATATGCCACATGCACAACCGGTGGACAGAATGAGTAAACACTCGTTCAACAACAGTCTTGACAGATGCAGCTTGATCAGTTATAATGACATGAGGTTCATGGCCCATCGCCTTCTTGAAATTCTCAAATA
The DNA here is from genome assembly GCA_027886185.1 of Rheum nobile. Taxonomy (NCBI): domain Eukaryota; kingdom Viridiplantae; phylum Streptophyta; class Magnoliopsida; order Caryophyllales; family Polygonaceae; genus Rheum; species Rheum nobile. The sequence goes on along the minus strand of WOAB01000506.1, from coordinate 5,462,197 downwards.
ACCACACATAAGACTCAATGTCTTCATGCAAAAGCAAAGCAACAACAAATGTAATAGACCTCTTATGATTGTCCACTCCAGTAAATGGTATGAACACCATATTATATCTACAATATGGGGTGCAAGAGTTTGAGCATGTTAGTGCATGAGTGATTCAGTAAAGGTGCATGAGTGACTGACTGTAGGTGCATGAGTTACTATGTATAGGTGCATGAGTTACTCAGTGTATGTGCATGCATTACTCATTATAAGTGCATGAGTTGATGAGTATAGGTGCATGAATTACTCATTATAAATGCATGAGTTACTCAAGGTACATGGGAAAACCATTTAAAATACATAAAATCATATTACATAAGTAAATGCATGAAAATAAAATTACCTAATCAATTGGTATGTAGCATCAGCCGACACTACATCACCAAAATAAGAGAAATTCTTTCGATTGATAGGATCACACCAAAACAAACGGCATAGATGGCCCTCCTTGTTTACGTCATAATCAAAGTAATATGCATTACAATATTCTTTCTTCTTCAAAAGTCATTGATGACCATTTGAGCGTCACTGCCTTCCATGTATGAGTTCAAACCCCTCATAAAGTTCTTGAAGTCAACAACAGTGGCGCCTACGTTAGCATATGAACCCACTAGATTCTTGTACACTTTGTAACTCTTAGTGACACCAATATTGGATTTAATACAGTTCATCATAATTTCTTGATGAAATGGAGTCACTTTCCTCTTCCCTTTTGAAAATACCATATGAGACAACTCCAACATAGCATGCGTATGACCACACTCCAATTTTGTAACACGGTAACCATCATTACCTTCATACTTGAGCCAACACTTAGCTTCACATCCACATCTATTAGATATTCTCCTCCTTTTCACAAAATCTCCATCTGTCGGGACAGCCTGGTTGAACTCAGAATATGGAGATATAACTTTGTATCCTTCTCTGTTACAAAAAAGGTACTTCCAAATAACAGTCGGCGGTACATCCTTGTTTTTCTTGGTAGAACAAACACGAACAGTAAAACCACATGCCGTTGCATAAGCTTCGTAAAAGACGATAGCGTCATTAAGAGTTGGGAAAAGATGCCCAAGATACGGCTTCAATGCATCATTGCACTCAGGAATAATATATTCAGCAGTAATGCTTGGGGAAACAGATATAATATTATGTTTCATTTGATGTTCATCTCCTGACAAAAGAAAGAGTGAAATTAATAATAGAGCATGAGCTAATAAGTGCATGACTGACTGGAAGAAAGTGCATGACCCAATGAATAAAGGTGCATGAATCAATGGACTAAAGTGCATGAGGTAGTTAGTTTTATGCATTAGTCACACAATCAATAATGGTTAGGTTATGTGCATCACTGACTGAAATAAAGTGCATGGAATAAAGAATAAAGGTGCATGAACCAGTGGACAAAAATGCATGAACTAGTAAGAAAGTGCATGAGGCACTGAATTTAGTGAATTTTGAATCTGATTAAATTGCAATACACATATCTTAATTTCAACCAAGCACATACCTAAATTTCAACCAAGCACATACCTAAATCCCAAAAATTGAGAGATTCTGTTGAAAGTGTAATGAAGTGCAATGTATACAAACCTAAATTTGGAATTTCAGCATAAACAACAAACAAATCAACAACAAGTTACAGATCTATACCTGAATCAGTAGAAGGAGTAACCATGTCGACTAAGAACAGTAGATAGCCAGAGAGCACGACAAAATAAAACGAAAACAGAGAGAAAGCACACCGACGGCAACACAAAAAGATAACCGAAACGATCGGCCGAGAGAACGACGAGAGCAGCAAACAAAGATCGAATTACCACGAAGAAGAGAAGAATTAGTTGAGAAAGGAACAATGGCGACCAATTCTGTTTTATCAAAACAGGGAAAAAAAAGAAGGAGCGTCCAGGATTAGATGGAGAGGGAAAAGAAGGAGCGGCTAGGATTCATCCTCATTTCTCACCTGATCTTTTTCCTATTATTTCTCTTGTGTTACACTGATATTACTCAAATCAATATTTACACATCAAAATCGAAAACTGGGGGAGAACATATATAAGTCACGTGATATGAATTTAAGAAATTTCATTAAAAATTATTATAATTTCGTTCGATATATCCAACTGAAATAGAAATTAGAGTTGAATGAATAGCTGGAATTGGAGCTAAAGCTAGAGCTAAATGATTAGCTAAAGTTGAAGCTGGATATTTATAATTTTCTAAAAGATATAAACGGTGTTCGATTTTACAAGTTGAAATGGTAAAAAAATAAAATTTTGTTTGTTAATCTTCAACAATTTTGAGAGTTCACATAAAAAAATCCACAAAATTAAATTATATAATCTATTACAAGCTCTTTAAACTAAATTGCCATTTTTTTCCAAACACTCATCAAATAAATTAAAAATAAAGTAAAGCTTTGTTAATTTAAAAAAACTTTGTCCCTTCGACTCTATAAACTTGTTTTAGTTTATTTATATTCTCAACTAAAAAATACTCTGAATAATATAACCTACTACTACCTTTTTTTTTCATCTACGACTAATTAACAATCTAGTGGTAAATGGAAGAAAAAAAAACAGAGCAAGATTAGCAGAAAAAATGAATAGCAATCTCCCAGGGTTGCATCCGTTGCAATGCACAATTGGAGGATTTAAATCATCTCATCTTCCAATGTAATCATACCATGAAAACAATAGAAAAAATGAATTATCTCACATATGGAATCATTAGATCTCTAAACACAGGGAATAAAAAAACATATGAAATCATTGAGGAAATTCGACAAAAAACTGCCAGATCACAATTTATAGAATTAGTGGTCTCTTGGTGGGAAATCTGGTTTTATAGAAACCAACAAAGTTTTGGAAGTACAAACAATGATACAAATATTATAAATACAAATATTATAAAGGATGTTCCAAATTATATAGAATTGGAAACAGACAAAGAACTGGAACCCAGACTGCTTAGCAAAGGGTAAACCAAAAACACATAGAAATAATAATCTAAGACGTCCGAAAAAGAAATGGAAAAAACCACCGGAAAATACAATTAAAATTAATACAGATGGATCTATCAAAACTAATAGTAACTCTAGTTTTGGCTATATTTTCAGAAATAGTACAGGTGAACCAATCTTCCTCTTTGGGGATAAATGTGATTTCTCAACCCCTTTGAAAACATGAACTCTAGCAGTCAGCAATGCCCTAGTTAAAGCTTATGAATTATGCATTACCAGCATTCAAATTGAATGCGACAACCTTATCATTATGAGCGTTCTTAATAAAATATGACACTGTCCTTGGGATATTGAAATTTTAATTTCTGATATCCTTTGTATTTTACAATTGTTTTCTTCAGTGCAGATTTGTCATGTCTTCTGATAAACAAACACGGTGACCGACTTTATTGCAAAGTTGGATCAGCGGAGTTCCTTGGAAGAATTTCGAGCTAATCCAGAACTTGTAATTCTCATTCGCAAGAATGTTATAGACTGAGAAATCGTTTTTTCTGTGATTTTCAGTCTAATTTTTACCTTATTAAAAAAAAAAGGCTATAGGAAGCATAGTCACATTGATCACGTTTTGTAGGCATTGATTGAACCGCTTGATTGAATATGCTTTCTTCCTTGCTCTCCACACAAATTCCACCACTTTCTAGTTTCTAGCACCTTACTTTAGGGTTTTTCTTTGTTCTTTTCAGAGTAGCTCAATGAGAATCCTTCTTTATGCCAATAATACATGTCATACGAAAGTGCATTTATTTGTATTCTATCACCCAATTGTTCAAAAAATTTATTTCTAAAACCCAGAGGTTTGTTGTGAAAGATAAGAAATCGTGAGAAATAATTTCACATCAAAAAATAAATACAAACACAACCAAAATTACTCCATTTATAATTAATTGATTTTGGGTTGGAATTTTATGAACTTATTTAGTGGGCTTTATGTGCGTATTGTGCACTGACAGACACGTCTCCGTTAATTGATCCACCATGACTGTGATCACACCTTCACACCTAGAGGCAGTGTCGGCCCAAGGCATGTGCAGCCAGTAGGGGTGAGCAAAAGTATTCGATCCGGCCGACCCGATCCGACAACCCGCCAATCCGAACCCTAAAAATCTGTATCCGAAAACATCCGTTTAATTTTTATCCGAATCTGATCCGATCCGGGTGATTTTTTCGGATACTTGGACCGGATACGAATCGGGATATTTTGCTTACCGGATATCTGAAAAATCCGGTACTATTAATATATAAGATACATATGTTTTTATAACTAATATACAATGTTTAATTAGTTTAGAATTATCTCAAAATGACGCTTATACATTTTTAAGTAATTAAATCACTTCAATTCTCCAATACAGTATTCTTTATTTTATTCATTTTAATAAAATACAACCTTGATTATTATTCTTATAAAATTAAAACCCTAAATCATGTATTAAGTGTTGCCTCACTAAACAGAACAAATATGTTTTTTTGTTTAGACTAAGTGTTCATCATTGATTTGAATTTTGATTATATAAGTTAAAGTTACAACTTTATATATACTTGCCAATTCCTCTTGTTATATAGTATATACGTTTATGGTTCTCAATCTGAAAAGGTTGACAAGTTTAATTGTTTGAAAACATACAGGGAATTGCAAACGGTGCTGATGTTTGACATTTAGTTGCACTTTGCGGATTGTTAGTTTTGATTAAATTAAAAAAAATATTATTTTGATTTAAATTTTAATAGATTTTCTAGTAATCGGATAATTTGGATATCCGAGTCAAATATCCGATCCGATCCGGATAATATTTACCGGATATCCGATCCGAAACGGACCGGATACGAATAGGAGTTTTGTGAATATTTTTTACCGGATATCTGACATACCGGACCGGACCGGATCGGATATATCCGTTTGCTCACCCCTAGTAGCCAGGGCAATGGCATAGGGCCTCTTTTTATATAGGGCCTCCATCTCCATATATTAATTTAGGCTTATTGAGCATCCTTAAGTTAATATCTATACCAAACTACATAGTAAGGCTCAAGTGTATAATGATCTTAGAGTGTAAAGTGATGAGTAATTAAGGCCATTAGATCTAATAGATAGATGGATAAGATTGGAGTGATAAAATTATAAAAATTATTATTTTTATAATATTTTTTTGAAATTAATATTTTTAAAAAAAAAATTGAATTTTTTCCGAATTTTTTTTCCCGGATTTTTTTTTTCAGAAATTATTTTTTCCCCAAAAATATTTTTTTCGGATTTTTTTTTTTGAATTTTTTTTCCCGAATTCCTTTTTTTCGAAAATTATTTTTTTCCAAAATATTTTTTCAAAATTTAATCTTTTCGTTTTTTTCCAAAAAATACTAGTTTAAACCCTCGTGCTATGCACAAGCCAACTTATATTTATGAAAGAAAATTTAAGCATACGAATAAACGTCACATGAGTACAAACTAATGACTATGTGATTATAAAATATAAGATATACAGAAAATGTGAATATATTGACATGTAGTTATTTTAGATTTTTTCCAAACATATACATACTAATAGAAAAAAGTGATTAAATTTATATATATAAACATTATAGAAAAAAATTCACTCTAAATATATGTAAAAATTACGATTGTACATGTTACTTAATCAATTCTCAAGAATATTTTATTTTTTGTATATTTAGAGTGAAATAGTATCCGAAGTTGAAGTTATGAATCAAAATATACTATTTTTTTCTTCAATTTAATAGGTTAGTACGATGTTATTTGTCAATCTTTCAACAATATGTTAGTGATGATATGTTTAGATCTATATTCTTTTTAAAACTTCTTAAGTTTGTTGATAGAATATTACTTTTTTTTTTACCTTTTGTAATATTCAATTCAGGTTTTAGACATTGAGACGATATTATTGAAAATAAAATCATATTAATTTACTCATTGTTTATTTATTATATATATGTTGGACACTTATATTTATTCATAATTATTAATATACTACATTAACTCAATTGGAGAATCAAATAAAACCCAATTGAATTATATTTCAAATAGTATATTGATATTTTCATACATATTTTTTATCATCATCATTCATCAATTATTTCAAGTTCATAAATAATTTGTAATTAAATCTTGAAAATGTGAAATATATCAAGTGAAGATTTTATAGATATATAGATTGATGGTTAAATTTATTTACAATGTTATTTTTTCACTTTAAAGTTTGGTTGGTTTTGGAAGTAATTGCAATCTAAATATTTATATATAAATTTTGATTTGATAAACGGTTTTTATTTTAAGTGAAATAAAAAATTAAAAAAAGGAACGAATGAGAAAATAACACGTAAATATGGTGGGCCTAAAAGCGTTCTAAAAGCTCAAAAGGGGAAATCTTTAATATATAGTAATAGATTTTGCTTAATTGTATTGTATATCAAGTGCATAAATAAGCATCAAAAGTGCATCTATAATGAATATAAAGTGCATATATAAGCATATTTTTAATGATCACATAGAGTGCATCTTTAATAGGATAAAATGCATAATATAATATGTAAATGTGCATGTTTAACATATATATTAAAAGTGCACATTATAAGTAGTGTATGTTTAATATGTTAAAAGTGCATATGTTAGTATGTTAAAGTGCATACTTAATATGTTAAAAAGTACATATGTAATTATGTTAAAATGGATGCTCAATATTCCAAATTAAGTGCATGCATGTATAAGTATATTAAAGTACATGTTTAGTAATTTAAAGTTAAGTACATATGTAAATATATTAAAGTACATGAATAATATGTTAAAGTGCATAATTAAAATGCTAAAGTGTATGGTACTAATTTTTCAAGGAAAATATTCGTGAAAAAATAAGAAAATATTTTTTGGGAAAAAAATCAAAAAAAAAATATTTTTCTGAAAAAAAAATATTTTTTGATTTTTTTTCGGAAATTAAAAAAAATATAAATTTAAAATTTAAAAAATTGTTATATTTACAAGTTTACCACTCCATATGTTTTAATCTTAACTCTCAATTTCTACAATCTAATGACTAAGATTATTCCTCATTTTACACCCTAAGCAATCTCCTCGTATGATCCTCAATCCCAAACTACATACTAATTAAAAGTACATGATCTATAAAAGATGTTCTTTTAATTTATAGATTACGTACAAACTACATACAAAAAAAGTCCTCTAAACTATAAAAGAGATTTTGTTAATTGAATCACTAAAAAGGCTAAAAAAAGCATGTAACGTACTATAGTTAGAATACTTTGTTAATTCATAATTCCTTACAATGTTGATGACTATTAAATAGTATTTAGATTTTGGATGATTTTTGCCAAAGTGTATAATCAACGGATAATATTATATATATATAACAAGTTAAAAGTTATTTTGTGAAATTTATATACATAAGAATTTATATACATAAGAATTACATTTTTAATAAATAAGTTATATTTATGGTTAATACATATAATGTGTAGTTTATTATCTATAAAAAATGTATTGATATATAGAACAATATCAACAAATCCTTATTACATAGGAATATATATTATATACTTTGAAAAGTTTTAATCTTCATAAAATTGAATTTATGATTTAACATAAGGCCTCCTAAATTCATTGGACCGCCCAGCCTAGAGAGTTAGGGATTTTGACAATAAAAACCTGGTTTACACACAAAAAGTCACGTCAAATCGCCATATCAAGCCTATCAAGTATCAACTCTTCTAGAAACATAGTTTGTTACATGAAAATGCCACGGTTTTTATTTGCAATATTAGACATGTGGTTAGTCATTGTTAAATTTTTTTCTTTTTGAGCTCTTAAAATACTTCTGGGCCCATTATATCTACATGTTATTTTAATTTTTTTTATTTCACTTTAAATAAAAATCGTTTATCAAATCAAAATTTATATATAAATATTTAGATTACAATTACTTTCAAAATCAACCAAACTTTAAAGTGATAAATAACATTGTAAATAAATTTAATCATCAATCTATATATTTATATTAAAGCTGACTCTTTCTAAGCCACTAGAGTGTTTTTAGACCTAAGTTGTTAAAGTTTTATTTTTTTATTTATTATTATATTAAATAATCAGCAAAATATAAATTAACAAAAAAACCTTAATAAGATTTGTAAATTAATTAGCTCTAGATTTTAAAATCTTATCAAATCTTGACCAAAATCTCATCAAACTAACTTAATTTTTGCAATAAATGTTAATGTAATTTTCTATTTGACGGAATTGTAAATGTGATACATATATTTTTGTTAATGCAACAATAATATTAATTGACATTTAACATTTAACATCATCAAAAAAAATTAATTAATTAATTTAAATATTAAGTATTGTATAAGGTTAGGTTATGAACTTAACTTTAGATATCATATATTTTAATGATTTTTTTGATAAATATCACGAATTAGTGACAAACTATTAGCAAATGAAGAGATCAAAGAGGATGAATGGAATGGAATGGAGGGGAGAGAGAGGGTTCGAATGGAATGCTTTCGGTAAAATGACGAAGGGGACGAAGTTGATCCGTTTGTGACGCGCGAATTGCTTCTGTTCGTCACAGACGAATATACTTGGTGCGTCACGGACGAAGCAGTGCGGTAAATAGCAATTTACCCGGTGCGTGAAATAACAAGGGCCAAAGTTAATTAGTATATTGACATAGCAACAAGATTAGTGAACCCACATAAGTTAATTAGTAACAACCTTTAGATATCATATTTTTTTGATGATTTTTTATTTACTTACAATGCATTCACATTTTGAAATTTAAATAAACCCACGTAAATTTGATAGCAATAAAATCTCCACTTGATAGATTTCACATTTCCAAGATTTAGTTACAAATTATTTATAAACTTGAAATAATTGATGATGATCAAAAAATATGTATGAAAATATCAATATACTATTTGAAATATAATTCAATTGGGTTTTATTTGATTCTCCAATTGAGTTAATTTAGTATATTAGTAATTACAAATAAATATAAGTGCACAACATATATATAATAATAAAACAATGAGTAAATTAATATGATTTTATTTTCAATAATATCATCTCAATGTCTAAAATCTGAATTTAATATTACAAAAGGTTAAAAAAAAAATATTCTATCAACAAACTTAAGAAGTTTTAAAAAGAATATAGATCTAAACATATCATCAGTAACATATTGTTGGAAGATTGACAAATAACATCGTACTAACCTATTTTAATTGAAGAAAAAATAGTATATTTCAATTAATAACTTCAATCCCGAATACTATTTCACTCTAAATATACAAAAATAAAATGATTTTGATAATTGGATAAGTAACATGTACAATCATAATTTTTACATATAGTGAATTTTTTTCCTATAATGTTTATATATATAAATTCAATCACTTTCTTTCTTTTAGTTTGTATATGTTTGGAGCAAATCTAATATAATTACATGTCAATATGTTTTCATTTCCTGTATATCTTATCTTTTATAATCATGTAGTCATTAATTTATACTCATGTGACGTTTATTCGTATACTAATTTTTTTTCCATAAATATAAGTCGACTCATGCATGACACGAGGGTTTAAACTAGTTAGGTTATAAGTTAGAACACATAAATACTCAATACTCGTTTGTCTGGTAACTAGCTGATCATAGTTTATTTAGGCTCCGTTCGGCTGTGTTTGAGTTTAAGTGGGTTGAAGTTTAAATATCCACTTCAACTCCTACTTAAACTACCCCTTTTGCCTAATGTCCCCCTCCCTAGATTAAGTTTTTGCTTAAACTACTCCCTAACTTAAACTCACTTCATCTCACTTCAACCCCCAAATACCACTCACCGAACACACCCTTAATCTCATCCATCGGTCCAGACCAGATTTTCGGCTTTCGGTTTCTGTTTGGTCCAAAAACCGATCTAGTCCGGTTCGGACCGATCTTTTTTTTTTTTTAACATATATATAATTTAAATTATATGTATATTATAAATATATTTTAAAGTAATTATATATTTCTATATTAATATAATACTATATATAATAAATAAATTTTAAAATATAATTTTTAACAAAATTAAAATTCGATCCAAAACCAGTCTGAGTTAGACCGGACCGAGATCAGACCGGTATTTTGCGGTCCGGTCTTCGATCAACACTTTTCCCAAATTCGGTTTACAGATAATCAACCAAGGTTAGATGAAGAGTATTAATTTATACCTCAATGGAACCCAATTTAATTGGTAGAGGAATGAAAGAAATAGTTTTACCATTTTCACGTTCTACTAAAGTTCAGCTACTTCCGACCAAAAAAAAAAAAGTTCAGCTACAGCAAACACATACACAAACATTACTACAAAGATTCATGCACACGGTCGATGACAGGCTTAGGCGCGTGCTCAGCAAATGCCGACCATTTTCCCGAGCGCTTGTTTGATCATTCCGGCTGATGCAAATGCTGCTCCTCTAAACTGAAATCACCAGACAAGAGAGATAATTCAATCCTATTGATTAAATGCAGTGTTAAAAACTGACTATGAAACTCTTGTAATATCATTGTCCTTTGGGAGGAATGAGTTAAGGGCGTGTTTGGTAAACATGCTTATAGTGTAAACGATGCTCCTAATAACACATCCTAAGAAAGAAAACAAAAACAAAAACAAAAACAAAAACAAAAAACTTGATGTGGTACACTTAACTTAACAATCTCTGTACGTAACAGTAAACAATCTGACCAAATCCAATATCAAAATGTCGCTTTTAAAATAGTGCAACAATTTGACCAAATTAGCCAAGTAGGCCCTTATACTATTCATGAAAGTAAGAGATCCTATTGATGGGAAGTAGCCCTTTCCAAGACTTTATAAACCATTATCAATTGTCTCTGTTCCTTATGAAAAGGAGAGCTACCAAACAAGGGTAAGTAGGAATAATGGAATTTGAGTCAAGATGGATCACATCCAAAATTGACACCTAACATGTTACACCACTATCATGGAATGTATGACTTTTACTTTATGAACCACTATCAATCTTCTCTTTTCACTGTGGATTTGAGGCCCTAAAATATCACAAAGTTGGTATCTTTGTGCTTGTAAAGAGATCAAGATGACTTTAAAGAGCAATGCTTGGTAATTTAGAACTAACCTTAGATTTGAGAGTTACGATCAGGACTCCGTCAACAGTCGAAGATTGAACCGTATGAGCATCCAAGCATAGATTGTTCACGGCATCCATGATATCGAGTAGCAAGTACTCCCTCCAAGGACACCTCATTTCGATTAGAACCTCTTGCTCCTTGATCATAACCGTCATGTCAAGTGGCCCTTTATTATCGAATGGAACAACCTTTCCGAGCTCTAGCTCAGGGTCATTTTCGTCAATGTCACAAGCCTTCCTCTTGTTCGCCCACGTCTTCTTTGGGTCACTTCTGCTCTTAGTGTGGTAGTTGTCGGATGTCTGTTCCGCCACATCCGCGTACTTCCTTCTAGCTTTCACTTCACAATCTGACTGATAAATGCATGATTCTAGCTCTTCCACTCTCGCCTCAAGCTCTTTCAAGTACTCAACCGTGTCATTCAGGATCGACGTCTTGTCAACCTGCATTATTATGAGGAATGAGATTAGTCAAAAGCATCTAAGAAACTCAAATAGGCCTTAAATTTGTTTACCTTGTTGATTGAAGGAACCAAAGATCTGAGGACGAGATATTTATCGTTCTCTTCTCTAGCTTTCGGTCCCTTCCCGTCTTTATTTGGATGATCAAGAGGGCTTGTTGCAATCATCAAAGGCACCGTGAACAAAATCTTCTTCAAAGTCTTCTGAGGTGGCTGTGGAGAGTGGCGGCTCGTTACAAATGCTTTCTTCCATGGAACAAAGCTTGACAATCTATTACCATAGCTGCAAACAGATTGTCTTTTTGATAAGAAATGTGAGCTTTGAAGGATAGCAGCGACGGTTCTCTTGTAGTGCAGATCCTCGTCGTCATTGTTATTTCCAAGGTCCAAGGAGCTGAACTTCGTGTCGTTGCAGTCCTGGATCTTTTCCAAATGAAGGCGGTTATTACTGTTGTTATCTTTTGAGCTGATAAAGGCTTGAGATATACAACCACTGGAGTTAAACGAGTCTTGAATGCAACGGCTAAGATCGTCGTCATCATAATCTTCATCATCCACAATATCAATTCCATTGGCTTCTAACATGAAGGAGTCTTCAGTTTGTTGATTGTTTCCACAGTATTCGTTAGAGCAGTCATCGGGAGAGCCCCTGTTGTTGAGCTCCTCTGCCATGCTCTTGTGCAACTCATTTACAACTTCTTCATGCAATTTGATTCCTTCAGCTGCTGGGTAGAGATTTACAAAGGCTTCTGGTTCCAGCATCTCTTGGCTCATTTCAGTGATCTTTGCACCTGTTTGATCCTTGTCGTAGTCTGTGTTTTTCTGATCCGAGGAAGATTTTTCAGCGCAAACAGGCTTTGCAAACTCCAGTAAGGAGGTTTTGATGTGTTGGATAAGTTTTGGGTCCTCTGAAATCTTGATATCCAACAAGAAATTAAAAGTTAGTTGATGCAACAAATTAAGCAGAAAAAGTACACAAGAAAGACAAATTGTTTGTGTCTAGCTAATAGTTACCACGTCTGTAACACCCAGCTCAATCACACCTCCCATATGCGGAAAACATATTACTGTCTGTAAAAACAAGCAACAAGAAAGGTAATGTCAAATTGGGACTCCAACAAGAATCTCTTGTTTATAGAAGTTCACTTTGATTTGAGAGAGTTTCATACCTTCACAGATGCACTCTGTAAGCAATCAACACGGCATTAAACCATGATAGACAGAGAAGAAAAAAACAAAATCAGATTGGATATCTCAAGCAAAATTGAAGTTAAAAAAGGGAAAGGAAGCTATCATCTCAAGCAAGAAGAACCGGACCTTTGCCAGTAAAGAGCGAGTGAACTGTTTGCTATCGGCTTCTTGAGCATTGCAAAGCCAGACGGATTGACCGCTTGCAAATGCTTTTCCTGGCAAACTGAGAAAGAATGTAAATTAGCAAGGTTGCTTACACAATCATCTTTATTACAAGAAAGCCATATGTACAGTGTCCAAACAAGATAGCACAAGTAAAGCATAATCCACAAATAACAGTATAATAACTTGCAATATCAAATGGCGTATGAACGTATGTTGGATGTTTTGTACGGTCAATCCTAACAGCAATGCCGCTTGAATCAGGTTTTTTATTCATTTGATCAACCTATAACCCACTCAAAAGTCAGAAGTGTAAGAGCCTTCTGAAGTGACAATTTGGAAAGAAGTTAGTACCTTTGGCCAACTTTGAAAGTGAAGGACATACAAACTAAGTAATACCACTCAAGATCTGAGAGATCTTCGGGACACAACGTGGCAGCAGGCCTTGTATTTGTATTTTCTAGCTCTGAATCCTCCTCTAGAAGTGACTCATACAGCTCTCTCAGCTGTTCACTTCTCCTTAACCCCAATTTATCAGCATAAACTTCTGCTGCCGGGACTGTCTTTCTTGTCTTCACATCTCCGTTGTAGTATCCATCGCCCCATTCCAACACCCTTTAGACAAACAAACACTTGCAACTTAGTAAATATGGAACAAATTAACCAATTCAAACATCAAAACAGAAAGAACTCAGAGATGAACTTCTACTTCTAGTGTAAGTTTCAAGAATAACTTCATCTCCAAATGATTATTTGAGAAGTTAAGTGAAAATTAGCTCAATTGCTACTAAACTAATGCCATTATATAGAGTTATCAATTCAGTAGGACATGTAAACTAAGCAGCATTTAGCTCTCATCAGCTGAGCCGCTATATCAAAGTGAAAACACACTCTCTGCTAGTTTTTTGTTTCTTCTTCTTCTTATAGGAAAATGGATTCCATCATCCGCCAAATGAAGCATCTGATAAACATCAGCCTCGTCATATTCATATAAATCATGACATAAATAAACATTACAGCTGATAAGTATGATAAATGCTGGTTCCTATCCATTTCAGCTGGAGAGCTGTGCATGTATAGCACTACTACTTATGTGCACCAAATTTAGAGTCAGTAAAGGAGAGCTTTATTCTTGAATTGTGACATCTCTTTGCCTCTTTGGTAGATCTTTGTACACCACATGGCTACCTCTAAAAGATTCCAATAGCCAGTTCCAAATAAAGAAAGAATTAAGGATCATTTACTTCTAATCAAATCCAATTAAGGATCATTTACTTCTAATCAAATCCAGAAAGGTATATTCTTTCTTCCCTCCATCCAAAAAAAAGCATTTCCCAAATCATATATGAAATCAAATTATTGAATCTCCGTCACAGCATCTAAAGGAAAAAGGGTTTTTTTAGAATGTCCACAACAAAGCAAAGGCAAAAAAAAAAGTACAGAAACTGGGAAGCTTAAATAAACAAACAATACAACCCCACAAAGATCATTGGGAAGAAAATGTGAAGGGGGAGAATTTCAACCCTTGTTTTGTTGTTGAGAGTGACCAGAAAATAGCATAACTCCACTGAACACTCCTAACTGCAACACTAAGCTGTTTCCTTAGATTCTCCAACTCCCTTTCTGGGCTTTCAATGGCCATTCTCCCCAAATTGACCAATACAAAACCCAAGTTCCAGGCAAACCAAAGAGTCCAATTAAGTTATAGGAAAGTCTACAGCTCAATTAAGCAATAATTGACAGATACCCAGATCTCTATTGGACAGAAATCTGCAAGACACCCAATTGGGTAGGAAAAGATGCAATGAACTGAAAGTGTTAGTTAGAGCAAAAGATGGGTCTCTTCAGTTTGTACTAAGCTGAAATCTGCTAAAATTGACAGGCAATGTGCAGATACACAGCTCAAACGGCTCTGATTATGGATGTACCATTGCATAAGGAAAGAGAAAGGGCGAGCAAAAGAGAACAAAAACTGATAAAAAAATTGTGAGACGTACAGGCAACAGAGCACCAATTATAGAAGAAGACTACGGTTAATAAGTGTTTTGTCTAGACGCTCTTAAAAGCATCTTTATACACAAAAGGGCAAAATCTAATTCAGAAGGGCTGTTTGGGAATTTAGGGATCGTGTCTAACTGCTTATTTGGAAATTGGAATGGGTGGATCCGTCTTTTTTTTTTTTTTTTTTTTAAATATGGTAAAAAAAAGACCGGAAATTACAGAAAGAACGGTTTTTCAGTCTATAGCATTTATGCGGATGAGAACTACAAATTCTAAATTATCTCTAAAATCTTCCAAGGCACTTCGTTGGGTCAGCTTCGCAATGTAGTCAGCAACAACGTTAATTTCTCGAAAGACGTGATAAATCTGCACTGAAGAAAACAATTGTAAACACAAAGGATATTAGAATTTAAGATTTCAATATCCTAAGGACAGTGCCAAATTTTGTTCAGAACGTTTACAATTATAAGGTTATCGCATTCAATTTGGATATTGTTAAAGCCTAATTCATAAGTTTTAAGCAATGCATTCCTGAACGCAATGGTTTCTGTTTTTAACGGGGTGGATAATCCGTACTTGTCACCAAAGATGAGTAAGGGTTCTCCTTTACTATTTCTGAAAATATAGCCATAGCTAGATTCTTCATTAGTCTTAGTGAAACCATCCGTATTAATTTTTATAATGTTATCTGGTGGTTTTTTTCACTTCTTCTTTGATCGTCTTTTATTATGATTGTTATTTTTTTGAGGTTGACCTGTACCCAAACAGTAAGGGTTCCATTTATTCGTTTGTTTCCAATTATGAATTTGGTTTTTGATGTAAATAGGAACATCCTTAATAGGGTCTATGTCATTGTTTGTCCTTCCAAAACTTTGTTGGTTTCTGTAGAACCAGATTCCCCACCAGGAAGTCAATAATTCTAAAAATTGTGATTTATCTGTTTTTTGTCGAATTTCCTCAATCAGTTTGTATGTTTTTTTATTTCCAATGTTAATTGATCTGATAATCCCAAGAGTATGAAGATTAATTTTTTCAATGGTTTTCATAGTATGGTTACAGAGGAATAAGATATGATTTGTATCTTCAGTTTGTGCCCTACAGCGAATACAACCTGGAGGGAGTGCAACTCCTTTTTCAACTAGTCTTGTTGTTGTTGGAAGTCTATTTTTCATGATTTTCCAAAGAAAAGTTTTAACCTTTGGGTAAGTATCCAATTTCCATATCCAAGAAAGAGTCATGAGCTGTATATCGTTTATTTTCATTAATCATGTTCATGGCGGATTTTGTAGAAAACTACCCGTTTTTATTGGCTTCCCGGTACATCTTGTCCTCAATGTTATTGATTGGGATTGGTATGGTTGTGATTTATTTAGCTATATCATTCGGTACATATTGTTTAATCTTTTCTTTGTTTCATGTCTTATCTGGTAGAATGAAATCTGCAACCAAGATATAAGAGTTTAGAATTTGTTGTGAGTTGATGATTTTGTGTAAGGGACTATTAGACAACCATTTATCAGTCCAATATTTTATAGTTCTGCCATTTTCGACTTGTCAAATGAGACCTTTTTTGAAATCATCCAAGATTTCAGTCATTTTGGACCATTGTCACGAACAAATGCCTAAAACATAAAACAATGAGTGTTGTAAATTTGTATACATCTCGTTGATATTGTTCATAGGGTGTGAAATGGGCGATGAATCTTCAAATTCGAAAGACAAATTTAAGGGAATTATTTGTCATGTATCTTCTATAAATATATAAAATAGAACGAAAGGGTCAATTAATGACCTCATTCATTGCATTATGTATATGTTGAAGCATTATTTGAAATGAGTATGGGCTGAACAGCCCCGTGGGCTGACATGTATGAGCATTAGGCTTCCATGTCGTAAGCCCAATGAAGGGGTTGGGCTTCTAGAGCAATTAATGTCCCATTCAATTCATAAATCATATTTATTTACTTTTACGTTTCAACACAAAAAATTATTTCTTAAACCTTCAAAAATAATTTTTAGTTTTAAATATTTCTATTTTGAAGTAGAAGTCTACTTGATAAAAGTATGAATTAATTTTTTTTGAGTATCTAATTAATAAGAAGTATAAACAGATAAAATCAAAACTGGATAAGTTATGTTTATTAAAAAAGAGCCAAAAGAATATAAAATCATAATTTCAAACCTACTATTATAGAGTCTATAAAAATCCTAACTGGTATCCAAAACGTAACAGTATAAAACCAAAGGACTAACAATTAATGGTGTTAATATAATCAAATATCAAATTATATGTGGTTAGTGATCAAATTATTTTTCCTGAGGATTATATGTTACCGAGTATGGGTTAAACACTTGGTAACACTTTTTACTAACAAATTACCTTGATTTCTTTTTACTAACAAATTTGAATTCCCTTTAATTATTTCTATATGTGCATAACAATCTGATAATTTTTTGTCAATACAATCTAATAATTGAAAAATAAACAGACACATACAAAAAAATGTAGAGTACCTTCATATTCCTGTTTTAAATGAAT
Organism: Rheum nobile; assembly: GCA_027886185.1. Lineage (NCBI taxonomy): Eukaryota > Viridiplantae > Streptophyta > Magnoliopsida > Caryophyllales > Polygonaceae > Rheum > Rheum nobile. Next base: position 5,444,609 of record WOAB01000506.1, on the reverse strand, counting down.
AGCCTAATAAAGATACAACCATAAAGTACACCGTCTGTAGAAATGAACAGCCGAATGGAGTTTCAATTCGAAAAGCCAATCGAAAAGTCTGAAAATTAAAGACCCCCACATTGAACAGTAGCATTCACTCATCCCTCATCTCTACCTATAAAAGTTCACCATGCAACCCATTCCTCTTCACCTCAATTCTCCCACCTACACACATGAACAACAATAATGAAAATGAGCTATGCACACCTAAATCAGTTGGGTCCAACATTCAAGTAATGGTGTGTTGCAAAAAAAGGTAAAAATATCTATTTTCTAATTCGGTCATTACTAACACGCATGAACATTTGTCCTCTACTTATACATGGGATGTTAAAAAAAGGCAAGTTGCAAAAAAGCACAAACCAGGTATACTACCATATAATTTCCAATTTAATTCATTCTAGAATAATTTAAGGTTGAAAGTGTAAAAAATTTAGAGGAATACAGGGTCCTGTCAATCTCAGGTTTCAAAGAGGAAGTGGTTTGCTGCTCAGTGTGAATATTGGTGTTGGTCGAAATCATCTTGGTTTCAGAGGGAGTGTTAGGGTCAACAGGTTTCTCAGTAGTGGGTTCAGGAGTATAGTTGTTATCGCAAATAGAAGAACTGGATCCAGGAGAGGAGCACATACCCTCTATCACGGTTCTTTTCCCTTTATCCAAGAGATAGGATAAAGGAAAACAAAACACACAAACACACACAGACCAAGGAAAACAACAACACACAGCAGAAGAAAAAATAAAGGAGGTAGAGCGGGTGAAACATAGAGCAGGGGAGAGGAACCAGGAAAGTAGAAGAAGCAAAAAAAGAAAAACAAGGCAGCAAAACCAAGCAGACAAAAGGATAAATCAAGACAAAGGAAGAAGTACACCTTGAAGTCGGGGTCCAGAGTTTGCTTTGAGATATGGGGGACAAATCTGATTGTAAATGCACCAGTACCAACCAACAACGGTGACTTCTTCATGGAGGTACCACCATTCTCTAAGGTGGCATTTCCTGCGGGTCTCACGGTGCCAGATCCACAATACGTTTGCAGGGAGATTGCGAGAAAAGACATCGTCAACTCCCCCAATCCCGATCCAGTCGAAGCCTAGATAAGTCGGCGGTGCAGAATCCCTTCCTCTCGAAAGAGAAATCCCAGAAAGCCGGGAACATCAACGAGGTTAAGAGATCTATCAAAGACAGCTTTAGTCGGCAGGTGGTGAGATTTTGAATTCCAAATCTTGACTGTGGAAGGGACATTCGCTTGGTTTCTCGGAGGAAAATCATAGAGAGTGTAGTTTGTAACGAGGAGGAAGGTGAGGGTGGTGAGGGTAGTGAGGTTGGGAAGCAGCGGCGGCCGATGGGTTCCTAGGGTTATTTTTTGAGCTCTGGGTTAAGAAGGTCATATCTCTCAATGAAGCAACTACAAAACGTTTTTGTATTTTAGACATTTTTGTATTTTATCCTAAGTTTTAAATTTAGTGCAATAACACCTAATCTAACCTTTAATTTGCAAAGTACATCATCCTCATTCATATTCATTGATGTATTTTATATTGCTTCAATAAAATCAAATACTTACTATTATTTTAATAAAATAAAATAATTATTATGTATTTTATAGGCACAATAATTATAAATAGAGTTTTAATATGTTCATAAAAAACTTTACATCAACATCATAGATTATAAAGTACAATAAACAACTACAATAACTTTATAAAAAAAACTCTACTATCATAAACGAACACCAAATACATAATGATGAACATGTAGTACTTTATTCTCACAAAAAAAGATCCAAAATAATACATGCAAATTGCTTATGAAAAAAAACAATCATGCGAATCAAACTTCAAAAGTAATAAACATATTATTTATACAAATAATATACATCTTTACTATATAGAAATATTTATATATTATATATATATGAAGTTATATATAAGGCTATATACGTGGACAAAAAGAATAATAAAATAACAAGTCAATGAATATAAAAAAAACTACATCCGCATTAGAAAAAACGATTTCAGTTGTATAAATTATTGAAGAGTAATGTGTTGCATGTGACACCGATACTTTAGAGTGTAACACGTTCAAACTAAAAACTACACATAATATTTTCATCAATAAATATATACAATATCATAATTCATTTTAACCAACACACAATATCTTACTTTGAAATACCAATATTGAAAATTTATATACAACCTACTCTATTAAAATGTATATGTATTCCATGCTTTTAAAGATATTAGTTTGCAATCAACAATATAACACATGCAAATATAAACTTACAATTACGAGGTAAAACATTACACTATCATTATTCAACAAAATAAATTCCTCATGTGGAACAAAAATAAAAAAATAAAAATAATAACATCGCAATTACTTCATCCTATATCAATACATAATTCATAATCTCTTTATTAAAAATTAACACAAAAAAAAATAACTTAATATAAAAATGACGAAGACTTACTTACTAGTGCTTAATATATAAAGCAATGAGTGTTGTAAATTTGTAATGGTCCAGAAGTTGGATGTCTTGTAGTTAATAAACCACTTAGTACAATCCAAAAACTCAATATGATAAGAGATTTTCTTAGAGGATTTGTGTATTTCATTATTTTGTGGTTTTATATGTGTGAATTTTTGAACTAAATAATTGGATGGACTTGTCAGATTGCATTAGGATTTTACAAATATCAAGGTTTTGTATTATTGCTTATCACAATCGACCAGTCCACATGGGATTGGCGTGGTGATATTCTGTGCGGAAATGTTTTAGGGGTAGATCTGATCTTTCTATTGAGTCCGAGTCAAATAAGGCGGGTTCTGGTTAGCCACCATTACTTTCATTATTATTTTTAAAATTTTAAAAAGTGTTTGAATTTTAAATTTTAAATCTGTTTATTAGAACTTTTAGGTCGTGTATATGATGGTTTATTTTGCCCTAATAGAATTTGAAACCTTTGAATATTGTAAAATCAGTTTACTTACTAATTTATTAAACACAAGATTAAATGTGGTTCATCGACCCTAATAATGCTTCTATGACGATGTTCAACCTTTCATCATCATCATCTCACAACCATATTCAACCTTGGAATAAATTTGACTTTTATGGATAGATATTTACATGTGCATCATTTTCAAATTCTCATGAGATAAATCATTCTAACCAAATCATTTTCTTTGTAATTATGGGCAAATTATTCAACATTTTTCAGTGTGCAAGATATTAGTGTTAAATATGAAATCCAACTAAATAAAGTATAAACCAAACTCGAACGCATATTTTCTTGCTTCCAAGGATATCAATGTGCTACACCTTCGTGATAACATTGGACGATTTTCTACTACTATCAATCTTGTTAAAATTTCTAGACAACGCTAATAATTTTACAATGACATTTGTTCCCATAATTCTTTTCTTAAAGATTTTATGGATATCATTTGTCATAATAATTTAGGTTGGTCTTATAATTATGAATGTTTTTTTTTGTTTGATCGTAAAAAAAACTAAATAAAGTATACACCAAACTTAGTTAGTAGTGCATAGAAGGTTGTTTCTATAAAAGTTAATAAATTTGTTATTCAACAATGATTAATTGTTCCATAAAAAAACAATGATTAATGCTTTGTTTGGCACTAAGTGTTTATTATTTATAAACATTTAAAAAAAACTACTTTTATATATTTAGGTAAAGGCAGAATTGCAAAAATTACTGACTTTTCGATAGCCATTTACAAAAATACTAACACTTTAAAAGAATTGCAAAAACTATCAAAAAGCTGCAAATCTTTTCAAAATAAAATCTGAATAAAACTTTTTCAACAAACAAAAAAGTGATTAATAGAGGTTTATGAAAGCAGTTAATAAAAAACCGTTTAAACTTTTGCCTAATCCTGTACCTGTTCAACCAATAGTCAAAACCCCAACCTCCTTTTTGCAGCAGTTCATCATTTCCCTTTTCCTTTTCTTCCCCAAATCTTTTCGACTCTAAAGAACAGTAGGTCCATTTATCACATGAACCTAACCTCTCTTTTCCCTTTCTTCCCCAAATCTGTTTTCTTAAGCCCTAAATCGATCGGTTTTATTTTAAACCTAAATCCCCAAATCAAGAATGGTGAAGACAAGAGGCTTGAAGTCGGCGAAAGCCAGAGAAGAGAAGGCTAAGGCGTCTACTGTTGCGAAGAGAAAGAGGGTTGGAGACCTAGAAGAAGAATCGGCGAAGGCTCGTCTACTGTGGCGAGTGGCAGAATGAAGAGAGCCTACAACTCTTTAGAGGAAGAAGAATCACCTAGTCCAGTCGTTCCGATACAGAAGAAGAAACCGAGATTGTCGGAGGTTGAAGAACCCACAGGCAAGAGGTCGAGGAAGGAGCCATCGAAGTCGGTTGGCAGGGTTAGTTCTCTTGAATAAGTCTTTACTTACCTGAAAAAAGTCTAATTTTGTCTGAATGTGTTTATGCATGTTAGGTTTAGGTTTGGATAAACTGCATGCTGGTAATGAAAAACAGAGCATGAATTACTCTATAAAAAATAGAGCATGGAGAGTGTTGTTGTGTAATATAACCTGAAGAACTTCGTAGTTTGCCTGAAAAACTTTACAGCTCAAATTATGTATGAAAAAAAAGTGGGAGACATGGGATAGGGTATAAAAGCTTCATAAAGTTTGATAAAGTGTATGGAGAGTGTTGTTGTGTGATATAACCTAAAGAACTTTGTAGTTTGCCTGAAAAACTTCGTAGTTTGCCTGAAAAACTTTGCAGCTCAAATTATGTATGAAAAAAGAAGTCGGAGACATGGGATAAGGTATAAAAGCTTCATAAAGTTTGATAAAGTGTTGTTGTAAAGTGTTGTTTGGTGATATAACCCGAAAATGGCATGCCATAGCATGGATAGTGTGACTACGTATAAACTACATTACCTGAAATTTCCATTTTCCCTTTCTTCCCCAAATCTTTTCGACTCTAAAGAACAGCAGGTCCATTTATCACCTGAACCTAACCTCTCTTTTCCCTTTCTTCCCCAAATCTGTTTTCTTAAGCCCTAAATCGATCGATTTTATTTTAAACCTAAATCCCCAAATCGAGAATGGTGAAGACAAGAGGCTTGAAGTCGGCGAAAGCCAAGGAAGAGAAGGCGAAGGCGTCTACTGTTGCGAAGAGAAAGAGGGTTGAAGACCCAGAAGAAGAATCGGCGAAGGCAAAGTCGTCTAATGTGGCGAGTGGCAGAATGAAGAGAGCCTACAACTCTTCAGAGGAAGAAGAATCACCCAGTCTAGTCGTTCTGATACAGAAGAAGAAACCGAGATTGTCGGAGGCTGAAGAACCCACAAGCAAGAGGTCGAGGAAGGAGCCATCGAAGTCGGTTGGCAGGGTTAGTTCTCTTGAATAAGTCTTTACTTACCTGAAAAAAGTCTAATTTTGTCTGAAATTGTTTATGCATGCTAGGTTTAGGTTTGGATAAACTGCATGCTGGTAATGAAAAACAGAGCATGAATCACTCTGTAAAAAACAGAGCATGGAGAGTGTTGTTGTGTGATATAACCTGAAGAACTTCGTAGTTTGCCTGAAAAACTTTACAGCTCAAATTATGTATGAAAAAAGAAGTGGAAGACATGAGATAGGGTATAAAAGCTTCATAAAGTTTGATAAAGTGTATGGAGAGTGTTATTGTGTGATATAACCTAAAGAACTTCGTAGTTTGCCTGAAAAACTTTGTAGCTCAAATTATGTATGAAAAAAGAAGTCGGAGACATGTGATAGGGTATAAAAGCTTCATAAAGTTTGATCAAGTGTTGTTGTGTGATATAACCTGAAAATGGCATGACATAGCATATATAGTGTGGCTACATATAAACTACATTACCTGAAATTTGCCTATTTCGCCTGACAAACACACAAGTAGTCTGGAAAACATATATATTCAGATGTTTGATTAGAATGTCATAGTAGCCTGAATGACCTGATAAATCCAAATTAAGGTGATTCATGTTGATACAAAATTATAGGGGTTATGGTCTAGGGTAAAGATTATGACAATGTAGAAATCATAATAGCCTAAGTGACCTGAAGAACTTCCATTTGGCTTGACAAATCAAAATGTAGTCTGACAAAGTTTTATTTGTCCTGAAAAACATATATCTTACCTGACAAAGTAAGATGGTGCATTTTTTTTCCCTTATGTGAATATGAATGTCATGTATTTGTTGTGTCATTAGAATGTCATAGTAGCCTAAATGACCTGATAAATCCAAATTTAGGGGTTATGGTGATTCATGTTGATACAAAATTGTAGGGGTTATGGTTTAGGGTAAAGATTATGACAATGTAGAAATCATAATAGCCTGAGTGACCTGAAGAACTTCCATTTGATCTGACAAATCAAAATGTAGTCTGACAAAGTTTTATTTGTCTTAAAAACATATATCTTACCTGACAAAGTAAGATGGTGCATTTTTTTTCTTTATGTGATTTTTTGTTGTGTCAATAGAATGTCATAGTAGCCTGAGTGACTTGAAGATGGTGCATTTGTTTTTCTTTATGTGAATATGAATGTCATGTATTTGTGAATGCCATTCTTTACAGATAAAGTACAAGTGGCATTGTGAGGAGTTGTTTTTTGGTCGGATCAATCAGAAATCAAGGCTTCAATATCTGACTTGTATTGAGAACACATTAACTCGTGCAAACTGGCAAACAGTTCTACAGGGGCCCTTTGGCCCAATTATAAAAATAATGAAGAACTTGAAGTTGTCTGCACAGTTGATTCATCATGTTTTGTTTAGGCAACTGAAGACAAAAAAGAAGTGGGAGACATGGTATGATCTTGGTGGAAAACCATGTAGGTTTTCAATGGAGGAGTTTAGACTTATAACAGAACTGAATTGTGACATGCCGGATGAGGAGGACACATTGGAGGATAAAAAAGCAGTGTTTGATTTTTTTGGTGTGAGGAGTATTACAATCTCTAACATTTTAACCAAGTTCATCTTGTATCGGGAGGACAATGTATTCAAGCTGAAGATGGCTTTGTTGTTAATTCTGGAGGGTGTTGTACTGGGGGTGATAAGAAGAGGAAGGTTAGACCCTTACATGTGAAATTGATCCAAGACTTGGATCGTTTCAATAATTTATCACGGGGTAGGAGTGCTTATATTGACCTCCATCAAAGTCTGACTACTACTTTGGCACAAGACTGGACCCAATTAAGGCTGCACTTGCAGTTTCTGACAAAACTAGAGCAAGATACACCATAAGGGATTTCCTGATGGTGTTTCAGGTAATGTGTTAGTAGTTGAATATGTAAAATTTTATGGTCTTATTTTTTTCATGTAATTTCAATTATGTTTGTTTCAGATATGGTTGTATGAGGCAGTGCTCCATACTGGAAGAACGTTTGCCCAAAAGCTTAATAAAGCTATGCAACCTGAGGTGTGAGGTGGTTGAAAATGAGTAGGCCAAGCTTGGATTCGATTACGGATGCCCTAGAGGGGACTTATGTTGCTAAACAGATCCTTGCTGAGGAGGACGAAGAGGACTTGGGAGAAAGCTGTTACTTTCCGGAGGAGGAAGGACACAAATTCTTGGATCAGATTGCTAAGCAACTGAAGTAAAAAAGAAAGAGGGCTGGTAAAAAGGATAAGGGAGTTGGTAAGGGAGGGCAAGTTGTAAACATTGAGGGTTTGGACCAGAGGCAATTGATGTGTTGTTTGAATGAATTGCTTGAAATGATACATACTCTGAATGAAAAGCAGGATCTGTTAAGGGACGAAGTCCTTGAGTTAAAGAAGGAAAAAAGAGGCAAAGCTCATACAAAAGTGGCCTCTTCATCCAGTGATGAAAGTGATGATGAAGCAAACATTAGAGAACACCAAGAGCCAGAATCTAGGGAGGGTAAAAGTGATGATGAACCCAACAGTATAGAACACCAGAAGAGCATGATGAGGAATGTGAAGTCAACATATGAGACTGATGAGTCAGAGCATGAAAGTGACGAAGGGGATGAGTCAGAGTCTGAAGGTGACGAAGGGAATGAGTCCGAAGAGGGAGAGTATGAAATGGGAGATTTTGATGAGGTATGTCCAACGTTTTCAGTCCATATATGCACATTTCAGTCCATATATGCACATTTCAGAACATATTTGCTTATTTCAGACCATATGTCATCGTTTTCAAGAGACAATGGATGAAGAGCATGATGATGGTGTAATTGTGTTAACTGGTGGAAATTGGGAGATGAAGAAGGTTGGATCACCCTCATATGCGAATGCTCAAGATGATGTAGGTTGTCTGGAAAAGGCGGATGAAGATGTTGCAATGGTCACTTCTGGAAAAAATACCGTGGTTTCATATGAGCAAGAAGTTGAAGGGGATGCAACGGATTCATTGTCAATTCTTATCTAGACGACTACAATACTACGGGGGGTAACAACTGAGGTGGTGAAAGAAGCAAATGAGGATGGGGTAAATGAGGCAACACAACTTGAGGTGGTGAATGATGGAACTGCGGTGGTGACACAAGATGAGGTGGCAACAAAAGCAGTGTGAAATCAACATGGCTTTTACTGTTCTATCACTCTCATACAACCACATTTTCCCTTGGTCTTTCCATTCTCCATCACTTATGAACTTCACGTATACTACATTCGTACCTACAAATAAACAAGGATTTGAACTTCTCACTGCTCTAAGTAAAAAACAAAGGGTTTCTATCAAATAAAAAAAAAGTAAAAAACAGAGGTATAACCTAAGTAAACAACATAGGGGGAAAACGAAGGTTTTGAGGACTTGCAGTAGACTTCAAGATCTAACTCCTCGAATTGGAATCACTCCATTTGGACATCTGAGTAAAGAGACGAACAATTTGAATTCAACCCACTGTTCTTCTACTCTTCAATGCACTTCAAACCTCTGTAAATCCCATGATTTCTTCACTTCTAGTCTCTAACTCTCAACTCCACAATTGTGCTCTAAATCCATCCAAATGACACTTCAAACCTGGTAATAACTCCTAGATATTATAAAATAGTGCTGATCAAAGGGCGTCACGTGCGAACTTGAAAGAAGGTGGAGTCAATGTTACGAACTTTGTCAGGTAGCTTTGAAGTTTCATCGGAAATTTTCAGGGAAACGTTGTCAGGCAGAGTGAATGTTACGGTGGATGGATTAAGGGTGGAAGGAAGGATTACTTTTGTTTTGGAGGGAAAGTAGCCCACCATTTTTTGAGATAGTACACTAGGATGTCATAGCTTGAAGACCATAGCAGGTGATGAGATGGGGCTGCCACCGAGAGGAAAGAAGATTAAGGAGAAATTAGGATTTTATTTTATCTTTTTAGAGAAAAGATTTATCAACTTTTAAGGATATTTTGATTGAAAAGAAAAGATAAAATTATACCCTATCTATAGCAAAAATACCTTAAAAAATACAAAAAAATGATACTTTTGCCATTTTTCTAAACTATGATTTTTTTGCAAGCAACTATTAGAAATTCGGTACTTATGTAATTCTGCCTTAGATAAACGTGTAATAAAATTATTTGATTTTTTCTCACTACTCACACTTTTCTAATAAACTATACACATACTCATAAAAAATCTCTTTTTTACCAAATATAATTTTTCATACAATCCTATTTATCAACTACTTATACATAAAAAAAACTCTTTATAAACTCTCTAACCTAACAAATCCTAGAGAATATTTTTTATAAAAAAGTCCATGAACTATATATATATATGAACACGCGATGATCACATGAAAATTTCTGATTGCGGGGACGGTTCCGGCCAAATTTAATTGGCTGTCATATAGTATGAATTATTGAATAAGAACAAAAAAATTGGAGATCCATATTGACAGATTAAATAAATTATATACACCTCCAAAATAAGCTATTGTCGTGAATTTGGTCCCATTTTCCTGATGCAATTTTATTTCTCTTATCTTGTTTATTAATTAAAAAAAGTTCTTAGTAGTCTACCCTGATATAATATAAAGAAAAAACAACCTCTTCACAAATTTTTGAACACCTAACATAACTTATTTTTGACATTTGTTCATCTTTTTTGATTTTTTTTTATTTAAGAAAAGATGAATCACTCCACTACCTCACATCTCACACCACTATCTTTACAATTGCTATTTTTTATTATTTTTTGACATTTTGTGAATTCATGTCTTTTATATTATTGCATTCAATGACAACCGTTTTTTTTAATTGAGAACATGTCTCACTATACGTTCTTTATTATAATTTTCTTCTTATTATTATTTGGAATGAAAAAGGAAGTTGACAAATAAGTTTGCATATTTTTTATTACTCTTCCCAAATAGAATTTTTCACTAATATAATTTTTGACATAATTATGTATAAATGTCATAATGCATAATCTTATTAAAAATATCCTTACATTAGTTTCATAATTAACTTGAGATGCAATTGTAGCTTGGCAATCTACGTACGTCGCATGTCCATATATAACTTAGGAAAAACTAGCTTGGTTTCCGCTTGTCGTACACGAGGCTTGGCTAAAATCTTATATTGATTTTTTAATTATTAAAAATATATTAATTTTGCATTTAAATAAAATAAAATAATATATTTAGTTACAATATAAATCAAGTTAAGATAAGTATGATCAATAATATAAAGAAATATCTATTAATAATCAATTAACAAAGATCAATGTGATTTCGTATATACATAAGACGTTGAATCAAGTCCTATATCTAAAAATAAACGAATTAAAAGAAATTTGAATAAAATTTGACAAATTAAATTGAAAAATTAAAAGAGATTATTCAAAAAATACCTAATAGATTCCCTAATATGAAAATCATGATCAAATGTGAATAATCTATATGTTGAAAAAAGAAATCAGGATCATTTCTAAAATATTTCATATAATTAAAAAAAAAGATATTTTAGTGAGGTGACACGATTTGGAGTAGATATGAGAGTATGAGACAGCAAATGACGTAGCGTAATGTCTAAACGACAAGTGATCTTACCTAGGTTTTACTTTAGTATTGTATAGTAGATTAGACATCAAGGGTTCAACCCAATCATATAAATGGTAAACCTTTGAAATTTAGAACTATAGAGGTGTGACAAACTAGTTAAAATATATGATAATACGTAGTCCCTTCAAAATATTTGAATTAATTTTAAAATAATGTTATTCCACACAAAAAAATCTACTTAAATTTATTGAGATATTTGAATACTATTTATTAAAACAACATTTAAATTATCTTACTATATATAATATATCATTTAGATGAGATATTTATGATTAGATTGAATTTTAAATCTAGAAAAATCTAAATAATAAAAATGAATTTTGATTTGGATATTGTGGTAACAAATAAATATTAATTTAAAAAAACACGTGAATTTTGATATGGATTTTAGATCATTTGAAAAGTATGCGTTGTAGATATCACGTTTCTTAATCTTTTTGATTTTAATATTATATGTTTTATTTACTCTCCTTTTTTTTTACCAAAAGTTGTTACAACCAAATCTTTTGACATATCATATCGATTAGTTAAAATGAAAAATAAGTTAGTACTTAGTAGTGTCAACAATTACTCGGGTAATTAAGAACCATAAGATAAAATAGAGAAATTACGAAATTGCAAGAGAAAATCAATCATAAATTTGATATGCTAAATTAGTTTTAGATATTGTATTTTCAATCTCATATCGAATATCTTTTAATTATTTTCTTAAAAAATAGTTATAACGAAAACCCATGATCTTCGATTTTCTATAACTTTTACTTAGTTTACAATCAATTATCCACAAATATGTAGCAATTAGTTACCATGATGCTTACCTCGATTTCTATAACTGCTGTTTAATTTTCAATTTACATTTAATCTTTGTTGTTAAGATTTCTCAGTATATGATATTCAGTTAGTCTCAGTCTTTTAAAAATGCACAAGTACTTGAACTGTTATTTTCTGACAGACTACTGCAACTTTAAGGAATTTTTTTGTCAATTAAAAGGTCTAAAGCCTTTACCTAGATAAACGCTACGACAGAAAAACAAAATAGCTTATTGCTTTTACAATAAGCTATTTTTTGACAAAATTTGCAGATACTATAAAAGCAATGAGCTATCTTATTCCCTTGCAGATATTGTAAAAAATTGCTTGGACCAAGTACCACCATTGAAGAGGGCCTTATAATATTGATACGCTCTACTTTGTAGTGCGTAATTAGGAGCTGTTACTAGGTTATTAGGTACCATTTGTATGGATTTAGGAGATAATTTAGGATGATGGAGTAGTAGAGAAGAAGTGGTAAAAGAGCTCATTTTAGTGAAGTGTAGGAGCTAAGAAGGAAGCCGCGACCGCGGCTAGGAGAGCAAGGCGTGACATAGGAAGAGACCATCAGAAGTTGAGGAAGGCAAAACCGCGGTCGCGGTTTGGAGTGCCGCGGTCGCGGCCAAGGGAGAATCTGAAGAAGAGCAACAAAGAGTAAGCCGCGGTCGCGGTCTTGCGAGATCATGAAGACGCGGATGATTTTCGTCGCAGATTATCTTGTTACCTTATTTTATTTATTTTATATTTTTATATTATGGATATTATTATTTTAGGAGATTTCGTTTTAGGTTATAAGTACTAAGTCTCTTTAGGTTTTTATTCATCATTCATTCTAGCATATTTTCAGAACGGCGTTTTAGAGTTTTTTGGAGTTTTTGCAAGACCATGAAGAACTAAGTTTCCTTTGTTTAGTCAGACGATTGAAGCCTTCGTTTGATTTGGTTGTGAGATTATAAACTCTTGTTCTATTCCTTTGAATGTTATCGATTCTCTTGTACTTCATCCCTTTGAGTTTTACTGATTATACTAGCCTGATCAACTAGTGGTAATTAGTAATATTCTTATGCTAGAGTTAGACTGTTTCTGGTTGAAATACCTAATTCAGAGTAGCAACTACGATATTCTAGAACTGGTTGGAATAGTTTATTGTAGAAGAGAATTGATTACATGCTAAGTAAAACTGGTTGTTTTATGTGGATGTATCTGCTGAAATTCCTGAACTTACTACTGTTGTTAAATTGAATCTGGATAGTTTCCTGGTTGTTTGATAGTTAGTATTATCAGGGTATGGTTGTCTTGTTAATAACTTAAGAAAAGGAATAAGAACATTCATTGGTCTAAAGAACTAGAGATAATCAAGGATCAACCAATAAAACTGAAGTGTAGATATCTGTCTGGCTGAGTACTTTCATCAATATATGTTTACATCATCGTTGATTCTGTTAGTTAATTTCATAGTTTAGAACAAACCAATCAAAAACTCCATTTGTTACTGTTGATAAACAATTTCTACAAACAGGATAGATAACTTGATTCTTTGTGGGTTCGACCCTTACTTGTCAGACTACAGTAGTTAGGTTTTTAAGGTTTCTTTGTTAGGTATACACGACTAAACCTCACGGTTACCTCGCGAAATATACTAAAGTTTGGGGTACCGTATGAATTAAGCGATACCTCTGGCTTACTAGGCGGAAAAACCGAATTATTTAATTACTTTTGTAGAGACAAATTATATAATCTGATTAATTATGTAAGTTGCTTGTTTGGATATTTGTGCTTGTTTTATAATTTAAACTTACTTACGTGTGTATATATAATTTAAGTGATTCATAGACAAATATATATTTAATGTAATTTTAATTTTTAAGGATAATATTTAAATATAGTAATATTAAAGAACAATATTAAGAAAGATTTAATTTAATATATCAATAAATAAATTATTAGGTTGTTTTATTTGTCATATCCTGTTAAATAGATCCTTTACTATATATATGGTAAATTATATTTGAGAAATAAGGACACTAGTGTAGGTAGATTTAATATAAACTTGAAAAAAAAAATGACATAAAGGTAAATGGATATTTAAATTTGCCTACGTGGCATATCCCACATGACACACATAGAATAGAGAAATAAGACTTTAATATATATGTATATATATGTATGAAATATATACAGAATTTTCATAGTACCCTTGAGTTCTTGCAATTTTTGCAAAATACTTGAAGGCTTGGACAATTTCGCATGACACCCCTGAAGTTTTTACCAATTTCATCAAATTCCCATAATGTTATAAAACTTTAAACTTGAAGAATTTGCCATCTATTCTTAAATAAAGCAAAAAAAAAAAAGTTTAAAGTCCTGTATGAAAAATCAGTAGTTTTTTTTCTTCACATTTTATGTGATTTTTTTTTTCTTCTGATTTCACATAAAGAGAGTGAAATCAGAGGAAAAATATTTCACTTAAAATGTAAAATATATTTCCTCTTATTTTCCATATAGGATTTTAAAAAAATGGCTTTATTTGTAGAAATAGACGGTAAAATGGTTAAAAATTAACGTTTTATAACGTTAAAGGCATTTGACGAAATTTGTGAAAACCTCAGGGGTACCACGCGAAATTGTCCAAATCTTCAGGTATTTCGCAAAATTGCAAAAACTCAAGGGTACCATATGAAAATTCCGAAATATATATAAACAAAATTTAATTTGCTTAAATTAATAAATACATATTATATGCCAAAATGACATTGGGTGAAAAGGAAACAATACTCCATTTATTTAGTAATAAGTGTCATTTTAGCCTTTTATGTTTGTTAAGAAGTATTTGTCATTATAGAGTTTTAGTTAATGAATTATTTGTGGGTTACGAGGTATATTATCAAAAATTACACATATTACCATTTTTTATGTTTATTGTCTTTATTTATTGGTGAAAAATGAAATAAAAAGTTATTAAATTATAGAGTTTATTTTTTTTTGATTTTTTAATAATTATATCAAAATACTAAATTATAGTAAATATTATTAAAACACAGACTACTTAGGGCTCGATCGGTTTGATGGAAGTGGTGTGGTTAGGGGTGTTCACACGGTTTAGACCGGACCATTTTTTTACGAACTGTAAACTTTTAGACCTTTGGACTGTGAATCGGACCGGTATGATCCGATCCTTTTACGGTCCGGTCCACGATCCGGACTGTAAATAGCGTTTAGTATTTATTCTTTGAGATTTTTTTTAATCTTTTTATGGTCCGAGTATGGTCCAAGTCAGACCGGACCGTAAAATGAATATTTTTAACAATTTCCACTAAAACCTCATCTATTATAACTTTCAAGCATTATAAAAATAGTATAAGTAGATGAAGTGAGACAAAAATGCCAAAATCATTCATCACAATAAAAGAAAATAACAATAATTAATGTACCTTAAGGTAAAGAATTATGGTCCGGATCGACACAATACGGTCAAGACCGGAAAATTACAGTCCTAGATCGGGACCGAATCGTAACCTGTAATGAAAAAAAAAGGACAATGGACGGACCGTTGAAGTACCGATCCTAGATGGACCGTAAATTTACGATTCGATCACGATATGCACACCCCTAAGTGTGGTAAGAGAGTTGAAATGGGAGAGTGAAACTATTTTACTTACTCTTACCCCAAGAATATGCAACTTGGAGAGTGAAAACAAGAGTAAAAATAATTTATTCCACTTTCACTCATTTCCTTTTTTTAGGTCTTGATTGCCCGGTTCGACAGGTCGGAACCGCTCTACGTCCAGATCAGGGTGTTATTAACACATGATCTGATAGACTCCTTTCAACATCAATATCTTCATACACGTCTCCAACAAAATGAAATCCAAAACCTCTAGATAAAACGTTTAAAAGAGTCTAACGCCAAACCACTAGCCAAATAAATGTTGGTCCACTCATTTCCTTCTTCCCCAACCGAACGCGCCTAAAAGAGCTTTTAGGAGGGACTTTTATATCCAAAATACAATTTTTTACAAAAAATCTATCAAATATATCTAAAATAGATGTCTATAGATAGAGAAAAATATAACTAGAATTATGGTATTTTTTTAACATGTAAATTTTATCAAAAATGAATTTTAAAAAACAAATATTGAACGTCGACTGAGCACCAATTGCTGAGTGACATGTGGCGCTGTCTTCTCCCAAAAGATGAGAGCACACATTTGGCTTTTACGCTAAACGATATCATTTTACAAGGAATTCAAGGCAAAAAAAAATTTATTGGCCAAACATGCCTTATCTTTATTCCTATGGGACGGTCCCAAATTTGGGCCAAATTTTGGGACTCTCCTTGGGTCTTTTAGCTCCCTTCAAATATTTTAATTAAAAGTCCTATGCTAAAAGACCCGGATAAAAAATGCCCTAGTAAAATGGAGTTAAATTAGAGTAAGGATCATATGAGGAGAGTGTTTAGGGTGTAAAATAAAGATTATTTTTAACCATTAGATTGTAAGAATGAAAATTTAGAAAAAAAAAATTAATTTTTTTTATTAAAATATTTTATAAAAATAATATTTTTTATAATTTTGTCATTCCAATCTTATCCATTCATCTCTTAAATCTTATAATCTTAATTACTTCTCACTTTACATTTGAAGCTTAAATTATCCTTGTTCTTTTTTTTTTTTTGGTTTTTTCACCTGATACCCCTGAGGTACGGCGAATTTCGCGAGGTATCCCAAAGTTTGACCCATTTCGCGTGGTACCCCTGAGTTTTTCTTTTTCCGCCAAATACCCTTCCGTCAAATATGTTAACAAAAATGTTAAATTTTTTTTTTAAAAAGAAAAACCCAAAAAAAACCAATCTCTCTCCCCGTCTTTTCTTCAAGTTTATCCCTCGTCTCTCTCTTGGCTCCATCGGCGGCTCGAGCCCGGCCTCGCTCGCCTCCCGTCCGCCTTCGAGCCCGGCCGCCCTCCACCGCTCGCCTTCCGTCCGCTTTCGAGACTGCTGCCCTCCGACGAATCCCTCCGCCTTCGACGACTCCCTCCTCCTTCGAGACTGCTGCCCTCCGATGAATCTCTCCGCCTTCGACGACTCCCTCCTTATTCGAGCTCGCCTGGCCAGGTAAGGTTCAATTTCTTAGTTGTGCAGACTTTTTGTGAATGGGGTTAATGGCTTCCTCTCCCTGTGCAGACTTTTTGTGAATAGGGTTAATGTTAGGGTTAGCTGAGGGTTCAGGAACGTTTCTGTCTATGATTAGAGAGTGCTTGTTTTGCTGAACTGAATTGTGTTTAATTATGGTTAGAGAGTGGATTTTTCCATGTGACTTGCACGTCTAATACCCTGGAGCACTAAGGAGGTTGAGAGACCCAGTGGTGGCTCACACTGCCCATTTCCCGTGCCTTCATCAGTGATGACCATATGCAGCAAATTATTGCTATTTTCTGGGTTCTGTAAGAGCTTTTACCATATGCAGCAAATTATTGCTTTTCTGGGTTCTGTTTACCTAATAACTGTTGTTCTTTCCGATTCTGAGTTAAAATTAACTGCATCAATCTATAAGGCATTCCAATCTGACTCCCCATTGAACAAGCACAATCCAAAATTTGTTTTGACCATGACAATCTATATTTTTCATCTTGATAAATGTAAATCTTTAGGGAGTTACTCTATCTTTCATGTTTCATGTTTCTGCACTAAAATTTGGCTACTCAAACTGTGTTCTACTGAACTGCATTGCAGTTAGATCATCACATCCTTGCAACTGCAACCTTGGCATCAATAGGTGGTTTATGGTGGGCAACCAGGAAGCTGGACATTCACCCAGTTGTTAAATCCCTAATTGGAACCACATTGGGCATGGCTTCCCTTCAGGTGAATATGCTCCTCTTTATGTCAAAGTCACATCTCTAGATCAATTGCAGATCCTTTTCTTGCACACATCACAGTAGTTAATCTGCACTTTTGTGTAATTTTGTTGTTGAGTGGAGACTCATCTTATTCTCCTCTTGTAGCCTTTTGTGGTTCATGGAGAAACTTAGTTCATTCATGGGAATGTAAGGGCACGATCCTGTATTTTTGTTTCGGTTTACATGTGCCAAACTACATATTATTTGCTAATATTTGATATTTGTCTGCACTTTTATTCTAATGGCAGACAGAAGATGCTAGCCATGGAGAAGCTTGATTGCCAGTTCAGGCAGACAGATGACGACCGCTCTAATTTTGAAGCTGGATGAGTTAGTACATCATCACATTCTGTATGCTACAATTTCTGCTCTTAACACCACATTAAAACTCCTATCTCTGCTTTAGGTAAAATGTTCATCTGAATGAGGGCAGCTGGAAAGTAAGCTCATGTACTACTATACCTAAAAACATTATTTATGCTACCATTATTGTATGTTGTTGGAGTTGGTTTAGCATATAACACTTTTGAAGCCTATTAGCTCAAATGGTAGAATAACGTGCTTAAGCATGTGGATGTGGGTTCGAGTCCCACATAGGCTATCCTAGCAAAGCTGATTTAAACACATTGTTTTGCATGCTTGGAAGTGTATATGCACTAACAATTCATCTGTTTTGAAACTAATAAATTTCGAGGAATCATGCGATTGATTTTAGATAGTTTCAATTCTTACATAGATAAGCATGTGTGTATCTTGATCTTACTCATGCAGCAGAATTCACATCTTTGTATTAGCCTATGTGGGAGTCGAATCCACATCTTGTGCATAAAACACATGCTCTACCATTTGAGCTAATAGGCTTTAAAACAAGCCTGAAGATCATGCTTAAAATCTCATCATCCAGGCCATTGTTCTTCATCCAATTAAAGTCACACAAAACCTTGTTGCAAAGATACTGTTGCAATCGATATACCAGAAAAAACACACTTCAGCACATAGCATTTAGATCCAATTCGAGTATGAATCTAATTAGCTTAATGAGCACAGTCTAAATGCAACAATGATTGGCTTAATAACTGAGTGGTTAGCTCTTCTATTTTTCAAGGATATAAGTACCATAGATTTCCATATCCACTAAGTGCACTTGCTGCATGAATCTAAATGTTATTGTGCTAATTAATGGCTGAAGATAATTATACAAAAACATGTTAGATTTCAGGTTTTTGAATCTAAAAAGCTAACCACTCAGTTATGATTGCAAACAAATGCACATTCATAAAAGACCACATGAATATTTACATTTCGTAATTGGACTTATCAGCATGTGCAACCACCAAAATTGATGAAAGCTAATAAGCTTATACTTGAAATTATAACCTCTGTCATTTACAAAAACCAAAATTGATGCTTCAATAAGAATGATTACAAAGTTAATGATATTATAAGAAGAATTATCTGCACACAAAACCTGTAAATAACGTGATGCCATCTCTGCCTTTTACAACTTCTAGCAGCTTCTCACAATACAACTTTTACTCCTCAAATCATCAATTTCTTAGATCCAAAATCATCAAACCCTAACCCTAAATCCCTAAATCCAGCCCCAATAATCCACAAATTCAGAAAAGCCCTAAATCTCCCAAACCCTAATTCCCCATAAGCATTCAAAATCGTTTCAAACCCAACAAGGATCAAACTATAGAGGACTGAGCTACATACCTAAGACGCTAAAAGAAGGAGCTTGAACTAGGCTGCCTCGAGACGCTCGAAGGAGATGCAGGCGAACCACCGAGATCTAGGGATGGCAACGGGGCGGGGGTCCCCCGTTCCCCGTGGGGATTCCCCACAATGGGGACGGGAATTTTAAACGGGGACGGGGGGAAAATTAAATCCCCATGCGGGGACGGGGGTGGAGTCGGGGAGAGGGTTCCCCGCCCCCGCCGGGGAACCCCGCCCCCGACGGGGAATCCCGCTAAAAAATTGCCCAAACACTTGTACCCCTAACCATTGTAACCTCAACCCCAATGCCCTAACGTAGTAACCCTTGTACCATAAACCTCAATACTCTAATCCTAATATCCTCAATCATAAAGTCCAAACCTTTACAAAAACGTTGTTATGACTTTATCAGTACTATAAATCTTGTATTAAACCTTTATACATAATAATGTATGATAAATCAATAATGCTCAAGTGATATAATAAAATATATTTAATAATGTATATGGTAAAAATCAATATTGCTCAAGTGATATAATAAGGTATATGGTAAAATCATTTGTAACAACGAAAAAGTATTTATATAAGATCACCACAAAAACTTTATGGGCTATGTGAAAGGTGAAATGAAAAACTTTTGAGGAAGAAAATTTCCCGCCGGAGAAATTATATGGGGAAAATTTACGGGGACGGGGCCATATTTTTAACTAAAACGGGGACGAGGATGAGGGATGCAACACTAAACGGGGACGGGGAGAGTGCCCCCCGCCCCGAACCCGCCCCGTTGCCATCCCTACCGAGATCATTCTCTAATGAAAGAGATGGCGGGCGAACCATGAGATGGCGAGTCGTCGGTGCCGCCACCTTGCCACTCGACCCAAGAGCACCGGCGAAGTGACGGAGAACGTTGGCGAAGTGAGGAAGAATAGGGTCGGTGAAACTCGAAGAAGTCCAGGAGATGGCGAGTCGCCGGTGCCGCCGCCTTGCCGCTCGACCCAGGAGCACCGACGAAGTGACGAAGAACGTCGGCGAAGTGAGGAAGGAGAGGGTCGGGGAAACTCGAAGAAGAAGGAGAATGGAATGACGTGTGAGATTTGTTTTTTTAATTTAAACAAGCGGAGTTGTTAACAATTTAACGGTTGGACACCCGGTGAAAAAAAAAACGAAATTGAGGAGCACAACGCGAAACATGCTAAAAAGTGAGATACCTCGCGAAATTCGCCGTATCTTAGGGATATCGGGCGAAAAAACCGTTTTTTTTAAAATCAAATCCTTGTTCTTCATAAAATGTCCCAGGTTCCGATATCGGAAACCAACCGTCCATTTAATGCCACGTGTCGGCCCGACGCAGTCGAGGTTGCGCACTTGCCTTGAAAGCCCCAACCCGCAATTTTTCTCCCGCCAAACCCTCTCATCCCCAGTCCAGTCTCCGCCCTCGCCTCTCCCCCGCCCGACGAACAGCGTCGGCGCCATGGCCACGATATCAGCTCCTTTGTCGCTCCCCTTTCAAACAGTCTATTCTTCGGCTTCCAGTAATGGTAGAATCAATTATTCTTTCAATCGGGCGTTGAATTTCGGATCCTTCTCAGTTTTCAACCCGGTTCTGCTTCAGCCTCGCGTTAGGGCAAGATCAGGAGAAGAGGAACTTCCGATTCTTCCTGTTGTTGACGAGGAGTCGATGGATTCGCAAAGTGCAGATACCGATGATCGCAAGGTACCTTAATTCGGCTTTCTAATTTTCTAACTTTTTAATAATTGCGTGTGGATACATTGTGTCCGGCTTGTAAATATCCAATTCGGCATCTTAGTCGTGGTATTTTGTTTTTGTGATTGGATATTGTTGAGCGTGAGGAACTGTTGATAATGCTGGCTAAAGCTGTGACATGACTCTTCCTAAAGCTATTGGCGTGCTCAGGATCGACAAATCTTCTATCACATTGTTCCTGATACATATTCTTCATTTAGGTTAGGAAACATCGCGTGAAGTTACCAGAGCGTGATTTTGCTGGCACTGCCTATGTTCCTGTGTTTGTGATGCTGCCGGTAACCTTCCATTCTTGTCCTTGTTCTGCAAATCTATCTAATTTTACTTTCTGTATGTGTATAGACAAGTTTCATTCCACAATTTTTACTACATACTTTCATTGTTGTCTCAGTAATTATTTCTGCCTTCAGTTTATATACTGTTTCTGCAAATGTTATCATGTTTGATACTAGATTATGTCATTTACTGTTTTGGAAGTTGGGTGTCATCGACATGAACTGCGAGCTGGTTGACCCAGATGGCCTGTTGGAGCAGTTGAAAATCTTGAAAGCTGTTAATGTTGATGGTGTCATGGTAGATTGCTGGTGGGGTATAGTTGAGGCACATGCTCCGCAACAATACAACTGGAGTGGCTACAAGAGATTGTTTCACCTTGTGAGCAGTCTCGGTTTGAAGATTCAGGTATTTGCTTATTCTGACATATACACAAGTTAGAGTTGAACAAAGGTGTTTGTGCAGCTGTCTTTCATAATATGGTTTTCCTCTCTTTAATCACCTTGCATAGTCGTCTAACAAAAGATGGTGAACCTCATACTTATTAAATGGCTGAAACTTATGCTTTTATATAATGCTAACATTTACTAATGTGCAAAAACCAAATGCAAACATCTACAGGTTGTTATGTCTTTCCATGAATGTGGAGGCAATATTGGTGATGATGTGCACATTCCACTCCCAAATTGGGTTACAGAAATTGGATATAGTAATCCAGACATATATTTCACTGATCATGATGGTAGACGAAATACTGAATGCCTCTCATGGGGAATAGATAAGGAACGTGTTTTAAGAGGTCGAACTGCTGTTGAGGTAATTAATCTTTTGTTTATCTAAAAATTGCTTGCTGGATAAAAGGTATCTATTTGGCTGGCAGTGTTAACTAGCTTATGCCTTTTCGTTATGAAAATGTTGCAGGTGTACTTTGATTATATGAGAAATTTTCGTGTAGAAGTTGATGAATTTTTTGAAAGAGGAGTAATCACGGAAATTGAAGTTGGTCTAGGTCCATGTGGGGAACTACGCTACCCGTCTTACCCTGAAAAGCATGAATGGAGCTATCCAGGCATTGGTGAATTCCAGGTAACTTTGCCATTATATTTTAAAAGAGGTGTTTTTGGCCTTTTGCATTTCCCCTTTCTGCTCTAGATTTGCTTCCTTTTGATTTGTCAGTATAACTTGCTATATCATCTTATGCTTGTCATATTCTCACAAACATATTTTTGGTTTCCATGTGGATATAATGAGCTTTCTATATGGTGATACTTTTTGTCAAATGCAGTGCTATGATCGGTACTTATTAAATAATCTACACAAAGCAGCAGAAGCTAGAGGACATTTGTCTTGGGCCAAGGGACCAGACAATACAGGTTCATATAATTCTAAGCCTCAGGAGACGGGCTTCTTTCGGGATGGAGGCGATTATGATAGCTATTACGGCAGATTTTTTTTGAGTTGGTATTCTCGGGTTTTAATAGATCATGGTGACCGGGTACTTGCTCTGGCAAATTTAGCTTTTGAAGGAACTTGCTTAGCTTCCAAGGTGAGCAGCTCAAGTAGTTTTTCAAAACTTTTATACAAGTATTTTCAGTATTAAAGGGAACAAACAACTTATTTTTTCTTTCTTAATTTTATTAGTCTGAAAAATGCATGTGCTGTTATCTGTAAACAGTTGTCAGGTATTCACTGGTGGTACAAGACAGCCAGCCATGCAGCAGAATTGACTGCTGGATTTTACAACCCAAGTAACCGTGATGGCTATTCTGCAATTGCGTCAATGCTAAAGAAACACGAGGTCGCTTTGAACTTCACATGTGTTGAATTGAGAACATTGGACCAGCATGAGGACTATCCAGAGGCGCTAGCCGATCCTGAGGGTTTGGTTTGGCAGGTATGCAATCACATTGGCTCCTGACTTGAACTGTTGTGCAACAACTTATTTGGTTAAACGCCAATATTCCTATTTTGCCTAATGAGTGTAGTGGTAACTCATCATGGGATGTGCATGTAACTATGACAGCTAGTTTAATATGAGATTGCATCTTCAATTCAGGTCCTGAATGCTGCATGGGATGCTTGCATACCAGTGGCTAGTGAGAATGCCCTACCTTGCTATGATAGAGAAGGCTATAACAAGATATTAGAAAATGCTAAGCCACAAAACGATCCAGATGGGAAGCATTTATCTGCTTTTACCTATCTCAGGCTAAACCCAACACTCATGGAGCAAAAAAATCTCAAGGAGTTTGAAAGATTTGTGAAGAGAATGCATGGTAAGAACCTTCTTCCGCAGTACCTAGCTTCTTTTCAAGGCTCAAGTTGTTTTGGATTACTGTTTGGTTTAGATAATTAATCCATGGGTACAAAATCAGACATGCTATGTTATATTGTTATGTAGGAATTGTTATAGTCGCAGGTATAGATTATAGATAATCAGCTGGGATATTCATTTAAACAAGTTTACAAATGTCCTTGTTTTACAAAAATGTCTCTTTCTCGAGAATTTCATACACAGATATCAGCAATTCAGTTTCAATAGTTCTTCGCTTTCCCTATGTATTTGGTACACTTTCTTAACTCCAAAAAGATACTCCGTATCTGACTTCTGCTATTTCCCTTTGCAGGTGAAGCAGTTCCAGATCTTGAGACAAAAGCTATATAGCCTTGTTTGGCTGGCTAACCCTTAAGCCACATCGCATTTTTATATATGTTTTAATTATGTTACCAATAAGAAATCAATTGTAGATACCAATCCCAATCTCACCCCCCACCAAAAAAAAAGGAAGGATAAAAGTAAATAAAAGATCTCAAATTCTCCTTGCGCGTGGCATAATATGACTTCAATATTTACATGTGAAATCTATTTTTTAATTGGTTTATATCAGTTTTAGTTTTATGATACAGTACTGAGTAGTATAATACAAATAATATCACAATTTTTAACATATAAATTTAATAAAAAAGATGATTACAAGTGAATTGTAAATAATACTAACAAGCCAGGAAATAGAAGAAGAAGCATTCATATGCTACATATTTTGATTCTTGTTTCTTATAAGTTGTAGGGTTCATAAATTTTAACAATACGGGTGATGATATATCTACTCCATCAAACAATCGAGGTTGACCTAACTATAAGATTTAATTTTATAGCGTCTGAAACTAGTTTTTAAACATAAATACATAGTATGAAAGTTAAATCTCCACATATTTCAATATGAAACAGAACGAGAAACAGAACCTAATAATACGCCTAGCTGCTACATAAAAGAGTTGTGGGCTGTAATTTTTGCACCGACCAATACCACTCCCACGAAAAAGGGGAGAGAGCAGGAGAGTGATACCAGACAAAACTGAATCGTCAGGAAAGGTTGGGATTTGAGAAAGAGAAGATGGACACAGGATCCGGTATTAAATTCTCTCTCTATCAAGCTAACGTCTTGTTCCGTTTCTCCGAGTGAAGATTTGTTATCTTTCTGCCTAAATCTGATGTTGGCCGGCGTCGTTTTGGCGTGATTTGCAGTGTTTGAGTTCCTCGGCGGTGTTCCATTGCTCCAAAGGCTACCTAGCTCCTCTCTTAAGAAGATCGCTCAGCTCGTCAAAGTCAAGCACTTTGGTTCTCTCTCAACTTTCTTTGTTCTTTGTATTTGTGTTGATCTGTCTCCACTTTACTCTGATTTTGAATCATTTATCGGGTGTGTATATAAGCCCCTTTCAAATTAATAGAATAAAATTAGGCCGATTTACGAATTAAAGACTACACAGGGGCTTCGTAAGCTGGATTTGCGGTTGCTGATCTCGATAGCAACAAGTAAAATGTGACATCATTGACTTTGTGTAGAGTTGAAAGTTCTTTTTACAACAGTTCAAGTTTTCAGCGTCGTTAAAAAGTGAAAATAAGTTTGAATTGGAATATGGCTATTATTTGAGTGTGAATCCTGTGATGCATTCTTCCCTAAATTTATGGAGTATGCTGTTTAATTTCATGTTTGCACGCGAGGCCATGTGGTATTGTGTTTGTATTTGTATAGAAATTGAAATTGAAATCTGTTTTTTGTTGTTGTTTTAGACACTGGAGAGGTTGTTCTTCCTAACGGGGTGGATGGGGAAGGGGTCTATTTTATCTGGGAGGGAGAGGTATAACATCTGATGGAGAACTATGGCAATTGTTCTACCTTCCTCACTTATCTTTGTTTTTGGTGTTTATTCAATGATGATGTATTGATGTTATAATTGTGCAGGTTGAAGTGTACGGGCAAGGTCAAGATGAGATCCACGCTGAATTTCAATTGAAACGATATGATTATTTTGGAAATTGTGAGTGATATCATATGTCTCCTTATTGCTTGTGTTAATCAAATTTGAAGGAGTATTTTAACTGGGGAATACACAATACAAAATGGATACAGTTGGTAAAGTTATTGGACTTAATCCATTGTTTAATCTGTTAACATTTAAATATGAGATAGTGCATAAACATGGTCACTGAAGATGCTTATCAAATGCTTGATTAGGTTCTGGCATTTCTGGTCAACAAGCAGATGTAATAACAGCTTCAAAGGTACATGATTTGTTCTCAGGCATTCTCGTATATGAGACAGATATGTATTTTAATCTAAAGGCTGTCTGACTTGTGTCATTATACTGGTTAATAGCACTTTTGCTTCATGATGACAGTTGACCTGCTTAGTGTTGCCTCATGAGCATTTGTATTTGCTACGGCCAAAATCAATGTGGAATGCAGATGAGGGCCAAGATACATGCTCACCCCTTGAAAGCATATTGCACCTAAATTCCATCGAAGTATGCTTTCTTGAGACTGCTTGACGGTTTTTATATTTCATTTTCTTTCAAATCGGTGATCAATACATGTAAACTGATTTTTAGCTTAAATTTCCTACTAGGCAATCTTTCTCATGAGTAGGTGGTTCTGTATTGTTTTGGTGAATAACCGACTACGTTAATTTGTTCTACTTCACTGCTGATGTAATGATTCCCTTCAGAAGGATATATTGTTCATTTCATATCTTGTTATTTATCAGTCCATGACTTTGTACCACTTGCATGTTATGTACAAGAAATTGATGAAGTTGTTTTTGCATACATATTTGGAAAATACCCATATTTGCAGTTCTTTGTTATAACAGGTAAACCTGTTTCAAGGCATTACCTTGCCTGATGCTCCACAGTTTGGCAAAGTTTTTGGAGGGCAGTTTATTGGACAGGTATTTTGTTCTCCACATTCTTACAGAAATACTTAAGACCTTTTTTTTGTCTTTTGGCTGATCTACAGATTCTTCTCATCCAGGCACTGGCTGCAGCATCAAAAACTGTTGATTGTCTTAAAATTCTCCACCATTTCCAGGCTTATTTCCTTCTTGTTGGGGATGTTAACAGTGAGTACACTTTGTCTCCACTCTTTTTTCTCCTGCTCTTTAATCCAGCAATTTAATATTCTAAAACCAGTTATTATTTGTACACTTACTCTGATAACTATGTATTATTTGTGACCTCATTATGCAACCATGAACTCTTGCAGTTCCAATAATATATGAGGTGCATCGTATTTTTGATGGAAAAAGCTTTGCCACTCGAAGAGTAGATGCCAAACAAAAAGGAAACATTGTATTTACACTACTTGCTTCATTTCAGGTAGTTTATGCCTTCCTTGTATGCATAATCTATTTTTAGGGGGCGTTGGGTAGAATCAGGTTGATACCTTCAAAAACTCCAACCAAACAACAGGTATAGGGCCCATTTTGACGCTAGGTCGTTTGTGTTGCTACGTCAATGTGGTAATAGGTACTTAGGTAGGTGCTTCCGATGTCCTAAGTTATGTGATATGATTAATTTTGCAGAAAGAAGGGAAAGGTTTTGAACATCAAATTCCAGTTATTCCATCAGTGCCAGCTCCAGAAGAGGTATTGCATAGATCATCTTTTTCCTCTCTTTAATTCCGGTTTTGTCTGTTCTGAGCTGGTTTAATACATTTCAGCTACTGTCTATGGATGAGTTGCGTGAAAGGCGTATAGTTGACCCTCGTCTTCCCAGGTAATGCAACAAGGCATAGTACTCCATCAAGATATATTCAAATGTATGATTTACCTTTCGTATACACCTGTACCTGAGCATGGTCACTTTGGATTCCATCTAATATTGGAAAAGAAATGTCACTTTGCTTGCTCTGCAGTGAAGTTCTATTACCCAATTGGCTGTCCTGAGAAATTTGCGTCTGTTGAATGACCATTTTGCTGCTGAAAAATTCATGATGTTTCTCAGCTGTAATGCATTATTGGGTTTCATTGTGACAGAACCTACCGCAACAAGATGGCAACAACAACACTCATTCCATGGCCATTAGAGATAAGATTCTGTGAGCCAAATACTTCCACTAATCAAACTAAATCACCTCCAAGGTCTGTTTTCATATTTTTTTATTACTAAACTGAAGCTTACGCTGGCAGGGTTCTATGTTCTAATATTTCTCTCCTATTGGTTTTAGTTTAAGATTCTGGTTCAAAGCAAAAGGAAAACTTGCAGATGACCAGGCATTGCATAGGTAAGAAATGATTTATGATAGCTAAACCATACATATTTCTCGTATTCAAGTTATGACATCTTGGCACACATCTAAAATCTTGCCTTAATATGTTCTTTTTTATACTTCGAAACCAATGCCTGTATATCATGCCTTGGATTGAGGAGAATGTGAATTAGCTATTTTTAAAGGCAATGTGGTTATGCATTACAATTTGGTTCTTTCCAGGAAATGCATAAGCTCTATTATTTTTTTGTCCATTGAAAAGGGTCTGATGGTCTAAAAATTGTTGTGAGTATGCAGATGCGTGATAGCATATGCTTCAGATCTTATGTTTATTGAAGTAAGCTCAAATCCCCACCGCAGACAGGGTTTGAAGATCAGTTGCCTTAGTTTAAATCACACGTAAGCTCTGTTGTTGTTATATTGAAACCTTTTCCAGTTGATAGTTTTCTTGCTGCACTTCTATGTAATAATCTCCGGCCTCCAATAAAATTTGTACCTTGATCGAAACATAGATGATGTTGCTTGTTGCTAATCTCAGCTTCTCTTTGTCAGGATGTGGTTTCACCGAAATGTAAAAGCTGATGACTGGATACTATTTCTGGTGAGTTTGAGAAAATATCTGCCTTTATATCTATTAGTTTGTCACAGGATTACGTTTATATCATTGGACTCAAAAAAGTTCCAGTTAGGAGGAATGGAGTTTCATGCATAAAACAAAGAACATATATTCTTCCCCATATGTTGTTATGTTCATAACTTCTTGCTGATGAAAACTTCTGCAGGTTGATAGCCCAACTGCAGGAGACGGGCGCGGCATTTGTTGGGGTAAAATGTTTAATCGAAGTGGTGAGGTAAATAGATTCCGTTTGCTCATACTCTTCCAATGGAAGTTAATTCTCTTGCTTCAACTTCTTCTGCAAATTGCAGAGTCAATTTCAGCATCTCGGGTTGATATACATGTTTCTGTTGTGCAGCTTGTTGTAACACTGGTTCAGGAGGGACTCCTCAGGGAGACCAAATTGCCAAATGCTGGCATAAGAGCCAAGTACTAGTTCTGCTTATAGTAAAATTTTCCGAATATATCAAATATAAGGTGATCTATGATTCTCACAATTTCTAGCCTACATAATGTCTATTGTATAACATTTTTTTTATTAAGAAATGAGAACTTATTAATTATAATGTATGTACTTTTACATATCGTTTTAGCTTTTATATTTTTTTACAATAAATACATATTTATCATTTTATATTTGGATAATAATTTAATGGTGAATTACAATGCATGGTATTGGAAATTGCACCTATATAAATTGTCTTTATTCATTAGTTAAAAATTAATAAATCAAATTTAAGAAACTGTATGATTTTAGCTTAATTATTAGTATATTTTTTTAATAATCGTGTCAAATGTTAAAATTGACAAGTATTATTAAACAAATTACATATGTTATCCCTTTCAAGTTTCAACCCCCGATCTCTCCTCTCTCGTTGACCTCTTCAACATGGCGCCGCTCCTACCTCCGGTAACCTCGTTGGCCGCCACCGGCAGAAATCAAAATCACATGCTTCACTCGCCATCTTCTCACACACCTCTCCCTATGTGAATTCTCTTCCCACCTCCCCATTTCGAACCTCGCAATATTCCCAACAAGAGAGTCTGCCTTTTCGTTTCGAAAAATGAATTCAATTGAAGAATTTCCCTCTGGTCTAATAGACCATCAATATTTATTTTAACGAGATAGGTTTAAATTTCGAAAAAAAGAGAGATATTCTCATATTATTCAAGCTAAATTTCAAAAAATAGTAATTGAAAATAACTTCGATTTCCAATTTATGCAAAGTAGCCTAGTAATGAGATAGAATTTTGTTGTTGTTGTAAATGAGTAAATGTCATGGATATTGATATTATATCACATGACATTTAACCGGATGATCATAAGTCAAAATGGTTTTTCATGTAATGTGACATGACAACCGATGACTTATCAATATTGATATTAAATGACATGACATTTAACTAAGTTCCATTTACAAAAATGCATCGTAAACCTTAATGTGTTCGATATTAACTAAGGTACACAACTCATCCCATGCTTCGGACTATTTTGTGTAACTTTTAAATTTTCATATAATTTTTTTGGAAAAAAAATATATATAGACTTTTTATTTATTAAAGAGTTTAAAAAATATACCCTAACATAATAATAGGAAATTAGTAACTCATCCATAATACAATTAGACCAAAATATCCCTCACTATATAACTGCTTTACAAAAATTAAAAAAATCTTGAATTACGTCCCTTTTTTTCTTTTTCTTTTCTTCTTCTCTACTAAAAAGTCACATACCAGAAAACACCAAACCCTAGTGTCTCCATGCACCACCACCCACGCACTACCACCGCTCCGAAACACTCGCTCCTAGTCGCTGACGCACCCACTCTGACAAAACACCCGCTCCGGCGAAGCACTCGGTACGTGATGCTACACATACATCAATTGGCCAGTGGCTGATTTCAATTGAAGGTACTGATTTCCGGTATTTCGTGAACTATCAATTCGAGAAGGCTTCAATTTGTTGCTTATTTCATGTGCTACACAATGGCATATATATTTCGTGTAGCCTTCAATTTAGCGTGATGCTACTCAGTGGCATATATATTTTGTGTAGTCACTTTTTTAATTAAAGCCATGAAATAGAATATAGATCATACACAAATTCCGTATAGTAGTATATACATACTTATATAGTAGCATACAAGAAATTATGTAAAAGCATATATGAAATTATCTAGCCTACACAAATAATATTTAGAGGCTTACACGAACTTATGTACTAGCTACTACAAATATTATGTAGTAGCCTACACAAAATTATCTAGCCTACACGAACTTATGTAGAAGCATACACGATATTATATAGTCGCTTACACGAAACTTATATAATAGCATAGACAAAATTATTTAGAAGCCTACTGTAGAAGCACACACGAAACTTATATAATATCATACACAAATATTATATAATAGTGTGCACGAACTTCTGTAGAAGCATACAAGATATTATGTAGTAGCCTACACAACTATTATTTAGAGGCCCACACGAACTTATATAGTAACTTATACGAAACTTATGTAGTAGCTTACACGAAACGTATATAATAGCATACACGAATATTATATAGAAGCCTACACAAACTTAAATAATAGATTACATGAAACTTATTTAATAGCATACACGAATATTATATATTAACCTATACAGACTTATATAGCAACTTACACGAAACTTATATAATGCCATATGCGTATATTATGTAGAAGCATACACACAATATATTCTACACGAGGCATTCTAACAACTTCTTTGAGCATCATGAAATGCACAAACTTGGATGAAAATGACAATCTTTCACCCATCTTCACGATTGGCCCAAAACAGCTCTCATTTAAAGCTTTTTTATTTTCACTATTCAGACCACTCATGACCTTCTTTATCAAACTCATTCGAGAATGATTATTAGCCATTACCTTGTCATCTTCTTTAGTTTCAACAACCTTAAAATGAAACTGAAATACCAATAATAAAAATAATAAATACATGAAAGTACACAAAGTGAATAGTTTATCCAATATTGTTGCACTAACCGTCAATTTTTGGACATCTTGCACACCCTCGTCCATATCTTGTACGATGACCATCTCGAATCCGACCTTACACGACATTAACATCAATTCAATGTAACAAGCCCTTAGTTAGCACAAAATATTTACATAAATTTACTTTACACTAAAAAATTATCTAGTTACATAAATTTTGTTTGTTTACACTAATTTAGTTTACATCAATCAATGTTACATAAAATCCCAAAAAAAAATCATGTAATCTATCTTACCTACACAAAAAGAATTCATCCGCTTCTTTACACTAAAATCGTATACCCTTACTTACTTTACACTAAATTCTACCGTGTACTTTATACTAAAATCTACTTTTACACTAAAATCATGTACCCTTAATTACTTTACAACTAACATCGTGTAATCTCATCTACATAAAATCTCATATACACGAAAACTAGATGTACCCTAAATTACTTTACACTAAAATCGTGTGCCCTAAGTTATGTTACACTAAAATCGTTTTTACCCTTATAACTTCTCTACTTACATAAATTTTATTTACACTAATTAAGTTACATCGAAATTCGTGTAATCTATCTTACGTACACGAAAAAAACACATCTAAAATCACGTACCCTTAATTACTTTACAACTAACATCGTGTAATCTTATTTACATAAAATCTCATCTACACGAAAACTAGGTGTACCCTAAATTACTTTACACTAAAATCTACTTTGCACTAAAAATTGTATACCCTAAGTTACGTTACACTAAAATCAAACGTATCTACTTACATAAATTTTATTTATACTAATTAAGTTACATCGAAATTCGTGTAATCTATCTTACCTACACGAAAAAAATATCTAAAATTATGTACCCTTAATTACTTTACACTAACTTTAACTACTTAGAGAAGAAAGTATATTAATGTTACAAGAAATTAAACCAAAAGCACCAAACTTACTACATGAAAAACGCATCAGTAAAAGCAACGAACTTACACAAAATTCGAATTAAAAAATCAAAACCACCGAACTAGAGAACTAAAGAACTTAAGCACCAAAAGCACCAAACTTGCTACTTGGACGACAGAGATCGGTGACAATCATGATTACTTACACAAAATTCGAAATAAAAAATCAAAGCAGGACTAGAGAA
Source organism: Rheum nobile (assembly GCA_027886185.1). NCBI lineage: Eukaryota > Viridiplantae > Streptophyta > Magnoliopsida > Caryophyllales > Polygonaceae > Rheum > Rheum nobile. Next base: position 5,411,753 of record WOAB01000506.1, on the reverse strand, counting down.
TGCAAGTGACAATCACGACTACTTGTACACAATTCGATTGGTGGAAACGAAAAAGAGAAGGAAAGATAAAGGGGGAAATGGTGGAGCACGGCGGCGGAGCGCGACGGTGGCGGAGCGCGAACATGGTGGAGAGTGGAGACGATCGTGTAGCAGATAATTTGAAGAATACGTAGAAGCTTTTAATTAGATTAAAGGTTAATTAGATTAAGAGTAGTTTAGTTATTAAAAAATAAAAATAAAAAATATTTAAAAAAAATACACTTTTAAAAAAAAGTTTATGAAAAGGGAATTATTGGGGATTGTTATCAATTTTGTTAGTCATGTACAAAGTATATGCTATTTCAGTATTTCTCTCAATTTGGCGTTTTTTTTTTTTTTTGGGTCTGAAGTATTTCTATTTTAGTTTTGTCTTCAATTACCCATCCTTAAAAAACTTCAGTGACTGCAACGCTTCCTCTTTCCTTTCCTCTCTAGATCTTTTTCTTCAGTTGTTGCTCTTGCAGGTGCGTCTTTTGATCTCTTCTTTTGTACTATGAGTTGTTTTATCCTCGTGTATCGATCAAGTTTGGTAATTGGGAATTTGGGATGTGATTTCATCCCCGATTTCGGTATTTGTGTTTGTAGATCTGGCGAAGTTTTGGTTATCTTTTTTCCTGGATCCGCTTCGTTTTAGGTTTCAATCGTCGTCTTTTCTGTGTTTCGAAGTTCAATTGTTGGTAACAGAAGAATTCTAAAATTGTTAACAGAAATGACATCGAGACAGGAGGTGAAAATAATGCAATTACCGGGTTTTTAATCGAACCGATTCGACCATCCTGTTTGCTGGTCAATTCTGTGTAGGATTTGCAATGTTAGCATAATCGAACAAGTTTAATCTTTTCTTCACTCTTTCAACATATTATTTGCTCTACTGATATAAATCACCAAATCCACTCATTGAAATTGATCGTTATAATTATAACAGGCCTGCTGCTCAGAGGAGATTTTTATTGATTCATTAATGGATTGTTTGATTGTTAGAGATGGTTGATGTTTCATATATTGATGAACAGATGATCGTCTATTAGAAGGGTAGCACATTTACTTGCTTTTTGATAGAATAGATAGCTTAACATTTTTACAGAATTCGGAATCTCATACTTTCTTTCAGTACCATTGCTGTAGAAATAACAGCAATTTTGGATCAGTAACCTGTATCTTAACACGTGAATAGTGTAACTTGTAGTATAAAGGTGCAGCAACTACAATGTAGTCAATGTAGTGGACAGTGTCTCTCTGTTTTGTATGAAAACTTAAACTCTCATTTACCAATATAAGAGACCTTTCACCTCCATATTGATGAAATGATCTTAGAATTGCTTAAATAATTAAACTTGTTTTTTTTCTTCAATCGTTTTGAAGATTTTTCTTTCTTTCTTTCTTTAGGAGCATAGCTGTCAAGATCATCTTCTATGGAGATTTATTCCATTGAGGTGACTGCATTTGATGAGCTGGAGTTATCCTCACAACCATTGATATCTGGCCTTCCAGATGATATTGCTCTTTTCTGCATGGCAAGGGTTCCTTTGAAGTACCATGCTGTTCTTAAATGTGTTTCAAAAAGATGGAGAAACTTAGTATGTAGTGAAGAGTGGCATTTGCACCGCAGGAAGCATAACTTGGAAGAAACTTTGATTTATGCTTTGTGCAGAGACAAAATTCTTGATCAAGTTTGCTGCTATATTTTAGACCCGAGCTCATCTAGAAGGTCATGGAAGCTCATTCAAGGGATTCCTGCTCAAAGTTTCAAGAGAAAGGGCATGGCCTTTCAAACACTTGGGAAGAACCTCTATTTACTGGGGGGCTGTAGTTGGTCTGAAGATGCTACTGATGAAGTATATTGTTATGATCCTTCCAAGAATTCTTGGAGTAAAGCCTCTCCTCTTCCAGCTTCCAGGTGCTGTATTCTGCAATCAATGTGTTTCTTACCTGTGAATATGCAAGGTTGCAATTATCTGAAGCATGTATATGATTAACTATTCTGCAGAACCTGACATTGAACTTTTCATGGTGAGGTCAAACTTTTGGTTAGACCTATTGTTTGTACTTTGTAGGTTCTGTATCAGTTTATAGCTCTCATTTTAGGGGCAATTAGAAACTGCATGCCAACGTGAACAACTGAGGAAATTTCTTTCTGAGTTAGGTTTAGTTTGAACTATCATCAAAATCTAGACTTACCGTGTTATAATCTCGGTGACCCAGTTTACTCATGCCTGAAAGCTCATTCTTTCAGGTGCTATTTTGCTTGTGAAGTAGTGCATGGGAAAATCTTTGCAATTGGTGGATTAGGCTCAAAATCAAGTGACCCATGCTCTTGGGATGTTTACGACCCACAGACAAATAGCTGGACATCGCATGCAGATCCAAATGTTGTTCTTGACATTGAGGATTCGATAGTGCTGGATGGAAAAATCTACATACGATGTGGTCAATCAGGCATATCTTCTCATGTATATGTTGTTGTTTATGACCCATCAAGCGGAACATGGCAACATGCTGATACTGACCTGGCATCAGGGTGGCGAGGACCTGCAATTGTCATCGATGATATACTCTATGTCTTGGACCAGAGTTCTGGAACCAAACTTACAATGTGGATAAAGGAGACCAGAGAATGGGTCCCAATTGGAAGGCTTTCGCCTCACCTTACCAGGCCACCTTGTCGCCTGGTGGCTGTTGAGAAGAGCATATTTGTTGTAGGCAAAGGACTTAGCACGGTGGTGTTTGATGTTAGTAGTGCCAACAACATCGAAAGAGTGATAGTAAGTTCTTCCATACCTAACCATAATTCTGATCATGATGTACTTAGCTGCAAATCCTTGTCAATGTAAATCCATGATACATCGCTTAGAACTGAAACTGTATCATCCGTCCCTCCCCCAGAATCCTCGTCTCCTGATTAATTGAGACGAGTTATCTGTTATTAAGATGTTGCAGCTGCTACTGAAAACTTACTGGATTGATTTCATATATAAGAAGAATCAATTGCACATTTATTCGTTTGTTATGAAGGCAAAGTGCTTTAGCTGTTATAAATGCAAATTGCTTGCTGTCTTCTTTTTTTCATCTTTGTTGCTTTACATATGGTGCCATGTTTCAAGTTCAGCAACAGAAATGGATGTCACACAATTCAAATTCCTGATGTAAAGAGCAAATCCTGGCTTCCTTTGCACATTTGATCTGGAAGCTTGGCAGCTGTCCATTCTAAACAGAGCAATCTTTTAACTGGGATGTTAATTATAACGTTCAGCCCTCCAATTTTATGTTGAAGCATGGTGAAGGTCATTTTTTGTTCACCCTTAAATTTTTGTTTATACAAAGTTTGAATCTTTCAAAACTCCTTCATGTCAAAGTCAATAAGGAAGTAGCAGGACTGCTATATTGACTAGTCTACAGGTTTCCCTCTTTTTTTCCTTCAAGGGAACAGAATATTCACCGTATTTCCAGTGATTAAAAAGTAGACTTGTACCGACTAGCCCGATCGGCTCGGCCCGGCCGCCCGGTTAAAAAACCGGGGCTAGACAACAATATTGGCCTGGTCGGGCCGGGCCAGCCCGGTATAGTAACGGGCCGGGCATGGATGGTCCTCTAGGCCCGACCGGGCCTAGAAGCCTGGCCCGATACCCGTTATTGTTTATAATTATATTTATAATTATATATATATTTATAATTACTACTTATAATTATATATATATATATATTTATAATTTTACCCGACCGGGCCAACCCACCGGATAACCCGGCCCGGTTGACCGGGCGAGCCTGGACAAAAAACTCAGCCCGATCAACCGGGCAAAAAAATACAAAAAACCCGGATTTGTATAGGTCTATTAAAAAGGCTCCAGACGCACCTAGGCGCAGAGATCCTTGGAGCCTAGGCGCGCCTGAGAGGCGCTAGGCGCGCGCCTTGCCACAATGTTGGAGGAGATTTTAGTTTGCCCTAAAATAATTAAAAAAACAGGTTTATAATAAAAGTATAATTCTAGTTGTAAATGGGCTGCATTTTTAGGCCCAAATAGCTAGTCCATTAGTTACCCAATCAATCAAATCTCCTAATCTATTAAAAACCCTAAACGTCCAGTACGCAGTCACATCTTTTCTTCTTCCTCCTCTCAACCTCTGAAAACCCTAGCAACTAATTTCTCCAGTAATGTCGACGATGAACATATCTGATGGCCAACCTCATCCATTCCCTCATCGGCAACACACTAGATGACTGTTTTACGGCCGATTCCGACACCGGAATTAATTAAAAATTGGGAGGCGCTCGCCTCACACAAAGGCACGTCTGGCGCCTAGGCGCGCCTAGGTCGCCTTTGGTGCGCCTAGCCACTCAAGGCACGTCTGAGGCTAGGTAGGCGCTGGCCTAAGCCGGACGCGCCTAGGCGCGCAAAAACTGCGTATTTCTACAATTAAAGCTTTCACAAATCTCAAGTAAATAGTTTCAATTCCTAACTTTGATAAGCAGAGACTTTAACCAAGTTTACCTCGGAAAATGTTTGTAATACCCTGAGGGTAGTCCACCCTTTAATGATTTGGCAGTTACATATACAATTTATGCTGATGAGGCATTTAGGGATGCTAGATTTATTTATTTTAATATATTTTGAGTTTTTATTTTTTATCTCTCTAATCTCAATTGCATTGGAATTGGGGCAAATAATAATTACCTTTCCATCTTGGAAAAAATAATAAACTTTAATACTTGTTAAATTTATTGAAAAATGTGAAAATTCTCACTTTGTCTTTTCAAATTTCTCCCCAACCACTAAACTTTTCTCTGCACATTTTTATGGTCGAAGCTTCTTAGCAGTCTCTATCTCTCTCAATCCATCGGCGGTGAGGTGCAATGGGCACGAGGAATAGACTCGTTGGTGGACCTCCAACACCCCTCTCTACCTCCAGATCCGACTACCAAAGATGTTTTGGTGGAGGCTTTGAGCATCGGAGGCAGCGATGGACTCCAGATCTGGGGACGAAGCGGCTACGAACCCATATCCGAGCACCGGCGGCGACTTTCTCTGTCTCTACCGAACAACGGAGGCAACCATAGCTAGAGGTGGGTTGTGACGGTGTGAGTACATCGGTGAAAATATCCTTCATTGATGTGGGAGAGACGGAGAGGGGAGGTCCGGGAGGAGGGAGTACGGTGTGGGTGGGATGGAAGGGAAGATGAAAGGACGTTCAGAGATTAGATTAATGAAATCTAATTAATTAAAAACAATTTTTTTATACCAATATATAATTAATTAAGTATGGAAATGAGGTGGCAAAGTTTTAATGATATGGCAAAAGGGTGGTCTACCGTGAGGGTAAAAGATAGGGATGGAAATAGATCGGGTGGTGGATGGATATACCCATACCATCATCCGATCCGCTAAATAATTTATCCATCCGCTTCATCCATCATTCGTGAAATCTTCAGTCCGTATCCAATCCACCATCATCCGTCGGTTATGTGGATGGATCGGGTGAAATATACGAATTTTCATATTTTTACATTTTAACTTGAAAAAAAAATATACTATGACAATAACGACATAAAAAAATAAATATAAAATACAAATAAAAGTCGTTAATAATCCATACGGATTCAATATTCCATATATAATAAAACAACATAATTCAGAAACTTGATGAACAACTTGACAAAATACAGTTCCAACTATAGAAATCGACAAACATAAATTGCAAAGCGATTCTTCTTCAATAGTTAGGATAACGATCCACTTCAACGTCCTAGCAAAGTAGAACACAAGAAATAAAACAAAATAATAATAGTTATTAGTACTCTTTCACTTGATTATGCGGTAAAAAGATAAAGATAAACTTTAACGTAATATAATTTAGAGAAAATGCATACTCTTTCACTTGATTGGATTGCAAATTCTTCCACATCAACATCCTCCAATATAGTTTCCACATCATGTGTACCATCCGAAAGCACTATAAATATATATATTACTAATTTACTATTAAAATAAAATAAAATAAATATATATATAATTTTAATATTAATAAATTATACGGATTAATCGGGTCAGGTGGGTGATGGATCGGGTGGTGGATTGGATGAACCTTCATCCGTATCCAATTCGTCAACCATCCGTTAATCCATTCACCCGGTTATCATCCACTTAACTTCGGGTTTTCGTCCACAAATTCGGGGCGGATGATCGGGTGGATCGGCATCCGTGATCCATTTCCATCCCTAGTAAGAGAATCAGTCCCCAGTTTACCGCATGTTTAAATCCTCTAAATCAACAATCAAATGTAAATGGCATGGGCACTGGCAAAATGAATGAATTGTGTTCACATTCAAATCCGACAGAAACGTAGTTTTACTGTACAACCAACTCACAATCATATGAATAATTAATGGCCAATAATGTTCAAGACCCAGTTCACACCATTCCTTTTCTCATCATCACACCATTCACAGTGTAACAAACATGGTAATGCTATTTGTATAATTGAACGGCTTCACCTCTAAAGAAGTTGTCTTGGTCGTTGCATAGGAAAAACAGATTCTACGACACTGATCCGTGTTAGACTAGAATGACATTTGTATACGTTGGCATATTTGTGGTTCTCACAGTCACAAGTTTCCATTGAGATCATTCTTTCTGGCTTCAAGGGCGGTACTTTCGTTGAGCGCAACAAGGGCTTCGTTTTCCAATCCAAGATCAAAGAGGGCAAGAGCCTGTAGGTAAGACGCCATGTACCAAACAGGAGAAATCACCTGAGCTTGCATTGCATCCTTGAGCGCTTCCCGAGGCATGTTGTTCGTCAGGTAACACAAGCTGAGGCGTGCATGAACTGTAGGCGAAACCATGGTTCCACCGCTGATGAACTGCAGAATTCAACAACACTTCAGAGGATTGGTAAGGAAGTAATATTCCCTAAACTGCACAACAAGAGTAAAAAATATTCATCACTGACTTAGATTTAACAGATTGAAAGAGAAAGCTTACATGTGTGTAGAACTCAATTGCTGATTTGTAATCTTTGCTCCTGAAAGAAGCATCGCCCTTTTTCTTCGATTCTAGAGACTGCTGCATTTGGTCAGTCCACATTTGAAAGGAAAGCTGCACATAAGGAACAAACTAAAAATCAGGGCTCATGCATCCAAATGTCTGTCCTCATTCTACATACCATTTTTAGCTGGTAGCAACAAATGGGGAGGAACAATTTATAAAATAAAAGTGCATTGAACCTCATTTGTCGTTCCTTCGTCATCCTTGTATCCAAGCTTCTCCAGAGTTTCATGAATGGTAGTCAAGTCCCTTTTTGAGCAAGCTTCACCAAGCGCTGACATAGGTACTAACGAAGCACTAGCTAAGATGCCCATCAAGTCATGAGAAGGAACCTGTCAAGGAGAGGGACAATTTTTGTTTATTTTATTTAAGCATGTGCTTTGTTCATGTAAGGTTTCAACATATATGGCGATAACAACACAAACGTGACAGTTGCAAGTCAAGATCATCACAACTATGCAGTAGCTGACTAACCTCAGTTTCCTTCTGAAGCGGGGTCAAAGCTGCAACCAATGATCTAGGATTTGGCCGCTCTTGTGGCTCATAATGTAAGCATCGGGAAGCTAGGCGTACTACCTCAGTGTCATCATCATTAGAGAATTGCCCTTCCAAACAGGAATCTGTGAGCATCTTGAGGTTCCTATCGCGAATCAACTCTACGGCCTGCAAAAGATTCCTGAAGTCTTTGAGGGACACATCTCTGACCTCACAATGTGTATAAATATTTGCATAATACAGTGCTGAAAATAACATTTCAGGCAACATGTTGTTATCATCTATGATTGATTTGCAATGACTTTATATTACACATGATTCTCAGGAGCGGATACGAGCTCAGCACTGTTTCAGTATGTAAAAAAGGAAGCATAAGGCAAGATATGATCAATGTAGGTAGAGACGAGTGGTTGGATACTTACACGGCTAGGTGGAATATGCTTTCCACTGATAAGATCAAGCAAAAGAGTTCCGAAGCTGTATGTTACGCTTTCTGGTGTTATCCTCCCTACCAGTTAAAATGTTATTGTTTAGGAAGACAGAGAGACAGAAGAAAGAATTAAAAGGCCCAAGCATCTAGCAACTTTTGTGCAACAGATAAAGAAGTTCTCAGATGAATTTCAAACATCACTTCTTAAAGTCAAAACAAACCAACAAACTTTATTTGACTAGTACTAAAATACCGCTTTTCTATAAGCCATACGTGCTTACAAAACCGATGGAGTGAACATTGCACAATCTATATGGATTAAAGGAGGGGAAGGAGAAGATAGATGATGCTAGAGCCTAGACATACCAGTTTTCATATATTCTGGAGGAGTGAATGCCAGATTTGTGCTGTAGCTTTTCCCATCACTGCTATTTTTCATCAAGCCAAAGCAGGAAAGTCTAGGATTACCATTCTGCAAAATTCTAACCCATGAATACAGCAATTTCAAAAGGATACCTAATATAAAAGGTTTCAACTTAACAAGAAGATATTTTATGCACCTCATCAAACATTATTCTGTAAGCGTTCAAGTCATGATAAAGAGCACGGCGTTTGCTTGTACAGTATTCTAGAGCTTGGGCGATATGAAGCACTACTCTTAGTCTCATGGCCCATTTCATGGGCTGTGAATCCCCTGTGACATATCAATAAGCCCCTCAGTGAATGACATAAAATCAGTGACAACTGGCTTTCTCAACATATGTTTTTGTAAATCTTCATCACTGGAATTACAGTTGGCTCCTTAAAGTTTATGGTGAAAATTGACTTGCAATTTGTGAAAGTTGAACAGTGTGTCAAACTAACAAGAACAATTATTCATTTACGACATTCCATCAGTGTTTTAACCTACAACAACCGAGTACTTACAGTGAAAAAGATGCTTTGCAAGCGTATTGTTGGGCATAAACTCCGCGACAAGCAGCCTTTCACCATTCTCACAACAATATCCAAGCAAGTTTGCCAGCTTTTCACTCCGGAGCCGACCAACAGAGCGTGCTTCGTCCTGAAGAAAACCCGAAAACCCCCTCATGTGCATGGTAAAAAAGAAGATGAAATGAATGATCATCTCCCTGAAGAAAATTTACATCCTCTCATCAAGAGGTACCATAGAATAAAAGATTCTAGGGCTAATTTCTAGCAACAACAGAACAATCAATGGACTTTGGAGACAGATGACAAATAAACTAAGCATCATATACGCAAATCTAAAGAAAACTATTTTTTTTAATAACAAAACTGTGCAAAAGAGATGATTAACAAATGACAATATGTTACAACCAAAATCAGACCCATTACTAAGAATTCCCTTACCAGAAATTGTTGAGCATCAGGCCAGGCTGTTCTATTGAAGCGTTTAACTGCAATTCTTCGTTGATTCTCAAGCTTCCCCTTAAACACCACATTTGGGGCCTTCTCACTCTGCTCCGACACTATATTCTCGCGTGCAAACCCAGAAGTTGCATTTTTAAGCTGCTCCAATGTGTATTCACGGAAAGGAGGCAAGTCAAGGCCACTCACATCCTCATTTTCTGCCACAAAACAAAACCATTCGAAACCATAAGACCCGCAACTATGTTATCTTCATTCTTACAACATTTTGTAGCCCAGGAAACATACTAACACATACCGAAATCCGGAGTTTTAAGAACGGCTGCTGCATGATTTGGCGAGTCTGCACAACATGGAATGAGTTTTGATCCTTGGGAACCCATCTTTGGAGCCAAAAATTTGGAGCTGACCACTGAAATTTGGTGGATACTGCATTAATGGAAGAATTTGTTGTGTGAAGAAAGCTGATTCACAGATCTTACAAAGGCGCTTGTAATTGGAAGGGTGAACAGGAGTAAATCTATACACAATGAAACTAGTTTTCCTGCTTTGAATATTCCAGATTATGACAGGCAACATAACATGTATAAGCCATCAAACACTGTTTTGGTTGTCAATTTTCAATTCAGTAGCAATGTAGCATTGAATTGGATCCGGGGATTTTCACCCCTAAATTCCAAGAAAAATATATGAAATTCAGAAAAATGAAAAATGATTGATTGCTCATGAGAACAAAAAAAAAAAGATGGTGCAAAAGCAAGAAGTTTTGCAAATTGAATTGCAATTATTTTCTAACCAACTAATCTGCTAAAAAAGGACAATGAATCAGTTCAAAGAATCCAGCTTGACAGGAGTTAAAAAGCAAGACGTACCTTCAGAATCTTCAGATTGAGCAGGTGGATGAAAGATACTATCTTCCTCGCAATTGTTTAAACTCTCCTGAGAATTAATTAAATAATATCCAAAATTCAGCAACCAAGATCCACATTTCCGCTACAGATAGGGGGAGAACCTAGCGAAATTTCAAGAAAAAGGAAATTAAGCAAATGGAATTACTTACAGAAGATCAGATTTTGACTTCTCGGGCTCCAAGAAACAAAGCAGCTAAAAAATACAGTAATAAATTCAACGGGCGAGGACGAGGACAGAGCAGAAGAGACCTGTTCAAAACTCCAAAAAACTACTGAAAAATTCAGAAATAAAACTCCAGATGAGATGACATTTTTATATGATTATTTAATTTAAGATAGTGAGGGTAAGAGGAATTGGGGAGGATGAAGGAATGAAATGTCGCTTGCAATTTCGATCATACTGTTACTGGCAGGAATTAGAAAGTCAGAATAATATCGGTGAAATAATATCCGTGAGTTAGGTAAATGATATTTGACAAATCTCTTTTTAAATTAATGGATGTTTAATAAAAATGAATTCCTCTTTTTTTCTCTAAATTTTATTCTTTATCTTTTAAATTCTATTCTTAAATCCTAAATCTAAAAAATAATATTTTAGAGAAAAAAAATAAAAAAATAAAAGAAAAAATAAAATAAAATAAACTAATAGAGATAGAAAAAATACATAGGGATTTATTTTATTAATTGAAAACTTTTAAATGGTCAATGTGTCCAAAACCCTCTAAAAATATTGTTAATGGGAAGAACGATGAGTTAGATAAATGACCATTTGATAAACTTTTTTTTTAAATTAATAGACCCTTAATAAAAATAGATCTCTTTCCCTTTTCCTAAACCCTACTTCCTATCCCTATTTCCAACTCGCCCAAAATCTTTAGGGAAAGTAATATTCAAATTTGTTGACTTGGATTCATAAAAGTCACCTGTCTATAAATCAATCATTATGCATTTTTAGGCCCACTTGAGGTCGCAATATTCAAGCGGATAAAACCGACTCCGGTGACCCTAAATGGGTTTGTTCTGTAAAATAAGGTTTTTGAAGAGGGGAGTGTTTTGAAAGGTTTTTATAAGGTGGAGGATTTTTAGAGTTTTTTTTTAACATTTTAAAATCTAGTATAAAATGGATTATTGTGTGTTTGATGAGACAAAGTTTTTTAATATATTTTGAATAAAAATTACCACATTGATTGTTGTTTTTTTTTGAAAAAAATTAGCAGTTGGATATTTTGAGAATAAAATTATGAAAATCTTGTCAAATCTTCAATAACATTTCTTTGAGAAACTTCTTATTTTTCTGTTTTAACCTCCTCAGAAATCTCATAAAACCTAAACCTTCTAAAAAAATATTGTACCACCAAACACATACAAGAATAAGTTTTGAACAATACAAACCTCCAAAAACCTTCGCCAAACACAACCCGCTCGGCAAAGTTTTTTTGAGGTTAATAGAGCTTGATTTTATTTTTAATCTACTTGATGAGTATTCGGTAAAAAATGTCAATCTAGCTTAAGGAGCTTGTAGTAGATTAATGTAACTTAATTTTGTCAATTATTTTAATGTGATCCTCCTAAAATTATTGAGGTTAATAGAGCTTGATTAATTAGTTTAATCATATTTTTCAAATAATTAAACTAATTAATCTAGCTCTAGCTTCAAGTCTTCAACTGATCATTCAAATTCAACTTCAGTTACATTTACTCATTCAGATTTAACTCCTGTTTCAGCTGGATATACAAAACAAAGCTATTGACAGATTTACTCATTCAGATTTAACTACCGTCTCCGTTTTCATTCCCGTTTAAAATTATGCATTCCATTCTCGCATGGTGAATGAAAAATCATCTTCGTTCTTGTGAAATTTTCATCCTCGTTGGAAAATCCTCGCCCCTATCTATTTTTCTCCATTTACATTTTTTGCTAGATTAATAATTTAAATTACGTATTAATTTCGGTTTTTAATAAATAAAGTCATAATTTGTCATAAATTAGAAAAATTATTAAACATATAATCATATTCAACATCGTATATTATATACGAATAAACATATTTATGTTTAATATAAAAATGCTATTGAATTTCATAAAAATACAATCATAATATTTTATAATACATTATAAATATATTCATAAAAATCTCCATCGAGAAACGGGTAGGACGGAAAACGGATTGGGAACCATTATTCCCATCTCCATTTTTTATTTTTATTTTCATCTTCATTCTCATAGCGAGGATTTCCCGTAAATTTCGGGAAATTCCCACTCCATTAACATGCGTGAGTCTGTCCAAATTTAGCTCAAAACCTCAAACTCGAAAGATCCACCTCTTGATTTTATTAGAAACGATATGAAACACTTCATTTGTTCTCTCGTCTAATAATATATATAAGTTTCAATCTATAAGAGCACCCACAATGTAAGAGTTTTTAGGGTTTTTTTTAGCCTTTTTTTATTGTTTTTTTATCATTTATCTCATCTAAAAAACCCAATTCACTATTTCTTCACATCCTTAGTTTTTTAATCCAAGTTTTTTAACTATATCTTTATTTATCCATCAACTATTTAAATATATAATAATAGTTTGAATAGTAAATCTTAAATTACATTAGCTAAAACTTAATTAAAATGCAATCGTATTAATATCAAATAATAGTTTATTAATAAATTTAAATTTTAGTTAAATTTTTATATTTGATAAATACGTTTGCAATTTTCAATTTGTTCATAGATACGTTGTGTACCTAATTTGTAAATTGAATGTATACAATCAATATTTTAGGTCTAAAATTTTAATAAACCGCAAATAACACTCGACTTTATTATAATGAAAAAACGAAATTACATTAAAACAAGAACATCACATACTAACATCACACCCAAAAACATAAAGTATATTAGAAATGTAAAATTGAAAATAAATAGCTTCACTTCTATGTTGTTTTTTCATTTTATTTCAGCTTATGTTTTTTCTGGTAGTTATGTTTGGGAGTATTGTGTAATATAATGTGAAATGTCTTATAATATCTTGAATTTCATGTTTAATGTTAATGTAATATAGTAGGTTTTATGTCTCACAATGTATTTATTTTATATTAAAATGTATTGATTTTAAAGTTTTACTTTATATTATAATACTTTATATAATATATAAATTAAATTCATATACTTCAATTCTAGGATACTTTTTTTATTATTTATATAAGTATATTGCTTATTTTCGAAAAATATTTTTACAAAAAACATGTAGACAATGGGTGTCTATAGAAAGAGGGAAAGAAAAGAAAAATATTGAAAATATTATTTCCATAAATTTCTTAATTATTTAGGCTGAAAATATATTTAAAAATCACAAAATCAACCCATTTAACACGCTTCTTCCTTCACCAGAAATTGACATGTGACATTGGGCTTTGTTTGGATTGCTTCTCTTTTTGCCTCAAAATGGGATAGGTTTGGCTTAATTTTAACAAAACAAAGTACATGAATCAAACATGGCTTATACCTTATTGATTTTTTAAGAGTTTTTTACTAAGAAACCGAAGGGAGGGTTTTTTAACAAAAAACAACTATAACTAAAAAATTTAGTATATTAAATGGCTAAAAAACTTACATTATGGGTGCTCTAAGAGCACACACAATGCAAGAGTTTTTTAGGGGTTTTTTTAGTCTTTTTTTTTTATTTTTTATTATTTACCTCACCTAAAAAATCCAATCCATTTTTTCTTCACATTCCTAGTTTTTTAACCCAAGTTTTTTAACTACATCTTTATTTATCCATCAACTATTTAAATATATAATAATAGTTTGAATAGTATACATACATCACCAAATCAAATACGAATTTCATTTTATAAATTAAAACAATAAAAGATATCACTCACATTTATTCTATAATAATATACATACATCACTAAATCAAATACGAATTTCATTTTTATGATAAACATATGCAATATGAATGTCTATGAATAGATAAAAATAAATTAAAAATATTGAAAACAAAAGTAATTTTTTTTAATATTATTCTTGGGCTAGAAATTGGCTAAAAAACTATAAAATCTCAACCCAAATTTTATTTGTGTGAACCGTTCAAAATTTTTCCATCCAATGGTTATAAATACTTGTGTCATAAAAAGTAAGTTTTTTAGAGGTTTCTTAACAAGAAATCGAATGGTAAATTTTTTAGCCATATTTTACTGTAATTAAAAAATCAATAATATTAAATGGCTAAAAAACCTAGAGTGTCTAACAATCCAAACTCAAAAGTTTAATTTTCCCAAACACCTAAAATTATTGACTCGAGTTGACTTGAACTCGAGCTGGACCATTATAATTGACTTTATTTGACTTGAACTTGACAACGGTACAATCGAGCGAAAAGTAAGATGATTCGACGGATCGACAACATTTGCTACCCCAAATATTAACAGCTACATTATTTTTTGGGGATCAAGATCGGGCCCCACCGGTAAGTCTACATTTTGAAATGTTGACGAAATCGAACAGAATTAATGACGATACAAAACTCCATGATCAAACATCTCACCTATAAATCTATAATCCAACCCAATAAATTCTCACGTTAATTAAATTATACCGAGAAATCAAAGGACTAAATTCATGAAAGAAAGAGGGGGAAAAAAAACAATCAACAAATCCTTACAGCATACAATCCGTCTTGGCGGGCAACCGGCGGAAGAAGTTGACGGGCGGAGACGGCAGCTTGCCTCTAAACTTAGGGTGCCTCATGATAAAGAAGCCGCCAATAACCGCCAAGAGCTGAAACGGCACCGTATAGAGCACGAGCGCAGCAGCAAGGCACACCCCCAAGAACAAGGTGGTTGCCCTGGGATCCCTCCAGCTCATCAGCGCCTGCACCCTCTCCCCCTGCGCCGCCACGTCCCCCATGACAGCCTGGATCCTGGACCCCACGCTCCTCAGCCGGTCGTACCTCTTCCTCACCGCATCCGACCCTTTTGACGTCGGAAACGTGTCGAACTCCTCGTCCAGGTCGTCCCCCGCCGCCACCTCGACACCCGACAGCCTCACGTCCATGTGCAACGGCTGCTTCACCCTGTACCTGTTAAGGGATTTATCACCCCAAGTTAGTTAGTTAGTTACTAGCTAGTAGGTGTGGTCCTTCTGGATGATAGGTCCAATATTTCATTTAACCATCATAGATAGAGAAAATTATATATAATAAAAGAGGATTAATTAAGTGCAAACATATAGAGAATGCAGCTACCTAATACCGGTTTTAACAGCTTGAGTTAGTTTTAACTCTAATTAATTCTTTTAGTGAACCATGGTTAAAAGTTTGTTAGCCTCTGATGTACTTAAGCTCGTTTTACAGAGTTTCTTGATTGTAACTTTTGATAATCAATCAAACAATTTTTATGTCATTCCTCCTTCCTCTTTTCTCTTTTGATCATCTTCAACTGAAGGTTTCTTCGATCCACTTTCAAGATGGTATCAGAGCTACGGTTTGTCAATTGATTGAAGAAGCTGTTTTGGTCGTGTTTGATCGAGTGAAAAGGAAGCGATTTGGCAGCCGGTGAAATCCGTTCTCTCGTAATTCTTGAAGATCGCAAATGGCGAATGAAGCTGCGAATGAAGCTGGGATGAATTTGCTCGCTCAGCTTGCACAAATGGCACATAATCAAGGCAATTCACAAAGTGATCCATTGAATCTGATGAATTCGGATAATTTAGGAACTTTGCTTACTACGCTGCAATTCGATGGAGGAAACTTCTTTGCCTGGAGCAAGCAAATTCGAATGGCGTTAGGGACAAAGCTAAAGCTTGGATTTCTTGATGGATCGGTGGAGAAGCCGGCGGAAGATTCACCTAATTTTGCGCGCTGGAGCAGGGCAGATGGAATGGTGGCTTGCTGGTTGTTGAATTCAATGAAACCAGAGCTAGCAGGCACCTTCATCTACACAGGTTTAGCCAGAGATTTGTGGTTGGAGATTGTTGAGAGGTACAGTCAAAGCAATGTGCATATGGTCTTTCAGCTGAAACAGGAGATGATGAGGACTATGCAAGGTAATCTTTCAGTGAATGCCTATTATTCTAAACTTAAAAGGTGTTGGGATGAATTGTAGTTCTTGAATGGGATACCTGATTGCACATATGGAGCTTTAAGTAAATGTACATGTAAAGTTCTTGCTCGTGTCCAAGAACTTGAAAGACATGACAAACTGATGCTGTTTTTGGCCAATTTGAATGGTGATTTTGATTCTGTTAAGAGTCAAATTATGGCTACTGAGCCACTGCCTAGTGTTAACAAGGCTTACTATACAGTAATGCAAGTAGAGAAACAGAAAGAGATAGCCAATTCTGTCCCTAATTCTAATGCTTTTATGGCCGGTGCTAATGGACAAAGAAGCAGTAGTCATAAGAATAGTGTAGGAGAAAAGAAGGAGACAGGAAGAGGGAAACCAGGAGAAAAGAAAACTTGTACTCATTGCAGTAAGACTGGGCACAATGCTGATGAATGCTTTGAAATTCTTGGGCATCCGGACTAGTATAAAGGCAAGAAAGGCAAGAAGCAACAATGTTCTTCAATAAAGGTAGATGTACATGTTGATGGTGGACAACAATCGAGTCCATTGGATGAAGAAGAAGACACTCACTCAGGGAAACTACAGCTGAATCCAGAACTTGTGCAGGCCATGTGTCAAGAAATGATAAAGGTCTTCAAAGGCAAGATGGTGATGCCTTCTGTAACCAATTTTGCAGGTAGTTCTTCTGTCAATTTAGCTACTCATACTTTAAATAAGTTTGAGTGGATATTAGATACAGGAGCTACTGACCACATGACACCTCATCATGATCTTTTGATTAATATGAAGAACTTGAATGTGCTAATACTTGTTAAGTTGCTTGATGGAACTGTCAAGAAAGTACTACAGACAAGAGGTGTTTTTGCTTGAGCTAGGGTTTATGATACAGGATGTGCTGCTTGTTACAGATTTCAAGTTTAATCTGTTGTCAGTAAGTAGAATTGTTGCTCAGAAAGACTTGTTAGCATTCTTTGATAAGGCTCAGTGTGCTTTACATGACCGACAGAGTAAGTCAATTTTGGCTGTTGGGAAGGAACATAGAGGCTTATACAAGCTGCAAGCACAAAGGAATAAGGCTTGTTATAATGTTTCTAGTGATAATCATGTAATTCATGATAGGCTAGGACACATTTCTTTCTCTAGATTGAGGTATGTGCCAGGACATGACAAAGGAAAACCTTTAGATGATTTTTGTGATACTTGTAGACTTGCAAAGATGCATCATCTTCCTTTTCCACTCAGTGAGAATAAATTTGTTGCTTGTTTTGACTTGTTGCATATGGACTTGTGGGGTCCTTATCATGTTGCTAGCTTGACTGGTGAGCATTATTTCTATACCATAGTGGATGATCTAAGTCGAGCAACTTGGACTTATCTCATTCACAATAAGCAGCAGGTGACTACTGTTGTCAGGAATTTTGTAACTATGGTTCAGAATCAGTTTGGGGGTGACTCCTAAGAGCATAAGGTTAGATAATGGCAGTGAATTATTGAACATAGAAATGCAGTCTTATTTGTCTAGTTTAGGCATTTTGCATCAAAAGTCTATGCCTTATAGACCTCAACAAAATGGAATTGTTGAGAGAAAACACATACATCTCATTGAGACAACTAGAGCTTTGAGATTACATGCCAATCTTCCTAAGGAATTTTGGGGAGAGTGTGTATTGACAGCTACATACTTGATTAATAAGATGTCTTTGGTTAGCATCAATTAGAAGACTCCTTTTGAGATGTTGTTTCACAAGGAACCTCAGTATGATCACTTGAGAGTTATGGGGTGTCTTTGCTATGGGGCATCCATTAAGAGAAGTCTTGACAAGTTTGATGCTAGAGGTAGAAGAAGTGTGTTGCTTGGGTATCCTAGTCAACAAAAGGGATATAGACTTTATGATTTAACCACTCAAGAAATATATCACAGTCGTGATGTGGTTTTTCATGAAAATCTCTTCCCTTTCAGAGATGAGGAAAAGGATGGTGTTCCCAACATCCCTTCAGTGACATTTCCTTCTCATGACACAGAGGAGGAATTTTTGTCACCTTTCTTGCCCTATGCTGTCAATAGTCATTTGGGGTCTTCACCTTTGAGTGGTGACAACCACACAGTTTCACATCAGAATGATGGTTTATTTTTGGATATTGGCAATGCACCAGATAGTATTCCTTCCTCTAGCATAGTTCCTTCACCAACCGTTCCCTCTGTTGTGATTGATGAAAGAAGATCATCAAGAGTCAGACAATTACTTGTTTGGTCTAGGGACTATGTGTTGACAGCACTGAACCTGGAGAGTCACAGTCATTTAACAAAAGAGTCTTCAGCTTCTCTTGCTCATGCCATGGCAGTCTTTGAGCCATCTACTTATTCACAAGCACAAGGGAAGCCTGAATGGGAGGAAGCAATGGCCAAGGAATTGACTGCATTGGAGGCCAATGGCACATGAGAATTGACTGCATTACCTAAGCATCATACAACTATTTGTTCTAAATGGGTCTTCAAAGTAAAGTATAGGGCAGATGGTTCTATAGAAAGGCACAAGGCTCGATTGGTAGTGAAATGATTCAATCAAAAGCTAGGCAAAGATTACAAGCACACTTTTAGTCTTGTTGCTAAGTTGCCTACAGTGAGGATAGTGTTAGCACTAGCTCCAGCCAAGGGTTGGCCTCTCTATCAATTGGATGTCAACAATACTTTTCTTCATGGTTTCCTAGATGAGGAATTTTACATGAAAGTGCCAGAAGGATATCATAAGGTTATAGGAAATCATGTTTGCAAATTGAGAAGATCTCTCTATGGTTTGAAGCAAGCTTCAAGGCAGTGGAATCATGAACTTACAGCTTTCTTAGGCAGTCTTGGTTATAAACAATCTATCAATGATTATTCACTTTTTACTAAGGGCAAGGGTGATTCTTTCACAGTTCTTTTAGTCTATGTGGATGATATCTTGTTATCAGGAAATGATGTCCTTGAGATCACTGCCGTCAAGTCAGCTCTTCATAGTAAGTTCACTATCAAAGATTTGGGAGAAGCAAGATATTTTCTGGGCATGGAAATATTTCGAGGAGATGAGGGTGTTTATTTGAGCCAAAAGAAGTATATTCATGATATACTAACTGATGCACAGATGCAGGACACAAAAGCAATTGGTTTTCCTCTTCCAACTGGATTGAAATTAAGCACTGATTGAGATGATGTTTTCTCTGATCCAGAGCAATATAAGAGACTCATTGGTAGACTCCTCTATCTTGCTCTTACAAGGCCAGATATCAGTTATTCAGTTCAACATCTATCTTAGTTTGTGGCATCACCTAGGCAGCCTCATTTTCAAGTAGTACTTCACTTTCTCCGATACCTTAAAGGCACTTTGAACAAAGGGATTTTCTATCCTGTTCAAACAGATTTGAAGGTAGTAGGCTTCTCTGATGCAGATTGGGGAGCTTGTTTGACTACAAGGAGGTCTTTAACTGGGTTCTGTGTTTTCCTAGGACATTCTCTTATGTCATGGAAAACTAAGAAACAAGCTACTGTTTCTAGATCATATGCTGAAGCTGAGTATAGGAGCATGGCAGCTACAACTACTGAAATTGTATGGACCAGTTATATTCTGCGAGACCTTGGTATTGAACTGCAGTTACCAATTACCCTTTTCTGTGACAATAAGGCTGCCCAGCAGATTGCAGCTAACCCTTGTTTCCATGAGAGGACTAAACATCTTGAGTTAGATTGTCACTTCACCAGAGAGAAAGTTCAAAGTGGATTCTTGCAAACAGTTTACATACCAGTTTGCAGCTTGCTGATGTTCTAACTAAACCTCTTGGTCGAGCTCAACATGAGTTTTTGGTGTGCAAGTTGGGACTTGTGTTACTTCCAATTTGAGGGGAGGATATAGAGAATGCAGCTAGCTAATACTGGTTTTAACAGCTTGAGTTAGTTTTAACTCTAGTTAATTCTTTTAGTGAACCCTGGTTAAAAGTCTGTTAGCCTCTGATGTACTTAAGCTCGTTTTACAGAGTTTCTTGATTGTAACTTTTGATAATCAATCAAACAATTTTTCTGTAATTCCTTCTTCCTCTTTTCTCCCTTGATCATCTTCAACCGAAGGTTTCTTCGATCCACTTTCAAGAGAACACATGTTCAAATGCGAACGTGAGAACGATTATTAAAATCTCAATCAAGATCTAAGATTTATAACGATCTTATGATCTAGGAAAGACAAAACAATTCCCGATTTCAATTGGGATCTTATTAGAGTTAGGGTGTTAATTGACAAAATAAAATAGGTAGAATCTTGTATACGATTCCAATCCTAGACACGATTCAACGTAAAAGCGATTCTTCACAAATGAATATATTATACTATTCAAGTATGAAATTGATATAAGCTATACTTACTTAAAACTGACTTCGTATTTTATCACATGTTAATATGATCAATATTTATATCTAAAAAATAGTTAATTATTATTTTAATTAATCTTGATAGTAGTTATAATGTAAAAAATTTACAATTCACAGTCCGTCCTAAAATCCCGATAACCTTGGGTATAATGTATATTTCAACATTACTACGATTTTCCTTATTGTGTTATCTAAGTGACAGTGCACTAGACAACCCTAAACTAACACTTAAATATTAAACTATAAATTCTAAATCTTAATTATTAATTCTAATTTAAGGTTTAAAATATAAAATAAAATAAGTGAGTAAATTTTAAATGAAGCATAGAAGGGACACAATTAGGTAGTAGGATACACAATTAAGGAGTAGAGAATTTGATTTGTTAGACAACTCTAAGCAATTAAGTAGGAAAATAATTTTTCTACCCAAAAAAAAGTAGGAAAATAAATGGAATTTTTTACCAAAATGAGCACTATTATAAAACTTATTCTGAAAATACGTTCGTTTGTAAACTTATTATCAAAATAGGCTGGATTGAGTAGGTTTGGGGTAA
This sequence comes from Rheum nobile, assembly GCA_027886185.1. Classification (NCBI taxonomy): domain Eukaryota; kingdom Viridiplantae; phylum Streptophyta; class Magnoliopsida; order Caryophyllales; family Polygonaceae; genus Rheum; species Rheum nobile. Next base: position 5,390,439 of record WOAB01000506.1, on the reverse strand, counting down.
GTCACTGGTTAGTACAGCGACTCACCTGGAAAAAGCCGTTGTACCACTCAGCGATTTTCTCCGAACCACATTTTTTTTTTTTAAATAAAAGGGAGAGTCGCTGCATGGTGCAGCGACTTTGGTTTTAAATATTCAAAATAATAATCCAAAATATTTAATTTGCAGGGAGTAATTCAAAAAAAAAAAAACTGAGTCGGTGCTGCGACTCATATATAATTTTTTTTACTTTTTTTTGTATCATATATAAGTTAAATACTACTAATAAAACTTAACAAAATAGAAAAAAAAAAAACTAAATATGAGTAGCTGCACAAATTTTTATTTTTTATTTTTTAGGAAATTAATTATTTGATATAGTTTTTACTCCTTTGAAGGAGTCTACTTTGCACAGCTCGTTGATGAATCAAATGAGGTCCAAATGAGATATGATCAGCGGCTATGGGTTCGTGTCGTCGCAAGGATTCATCAAATGTGAGTCGCAAAAGTTGTACCCTTTCTCTGGAAGCACACGGGTCGCGCGAACATGGTTCAAGGCGCATGCTGGAACATGGTTCAAGTAGACTCCTTTGAAGGAGTCTACTTTACGCAGCTCGTTGATGAATCAAATGAGGTCCAAATGGGATATGATCAGCGACTATGGGTTCGTGTCGTCGCAAGGATTCATCGAATGTGAGTCGCAAAAGCTGTACCCTTTCTCTGGAAGCACGCGGGTCGCGCGAACATGGTTCAAGGGTGCTTTGTTATATGTATTTCCAGCATGCGCCTTGAACCATGTTCGCGCGACCCGCGTGCTTCCAGAGAAAGGGTACAACTTTTGCGACTCACATTCGATGAATCCTTACGACGACACAAACCCATAGCCGCTGATCATATCCCATTTGGACCTCATTTGATTCATCAACGAGCTGCGTAAAGTAGACTCCTTCAAAGGAGTCTACTTGAACCATGTTCCAGCATGCGCCTTGAACCATGTTCGCGCGACCCGTGTGCTTCCAGAGAAAGGGTACAACTTTTGCGACTCACATTCGATGAATCCTTGCGACGACACGAACCCATAGCCGCTGATCATATCCCATTTGGACCTCATTTGATTCATCAACGAGCTGTGCAAAGTAAACTCCTTCAAAAGAGTAAAAACTATATCAAATAATTAATTTCCTAAAAAATAAAAATTTGAGTCGCTGACTATGCAGCTACTCATATTTAGTTTTTTTTTTTTTTACTTTGTTAAGTTTTATTAGTAGTATTTAACTTATATATGGTATAAAAAAAAAGTAAAAAAAATTATATATGAATCGCAGCACCGACTCAGTTTTTTTTAATTTTTGAATTAATTCCTGCAAATTAAATATTTTGGATTATTATTTTAAATATTTAAAACCAAAGTCGTGCACCATGCAGCGACTCTCCCTTTTATTTTTAAAAAAATAAAAAATTGTATTTGTGGTTCGGAGAAAATTACTGAGTGGTACATCGATTTTTTCCAGATAAATCACTATACTAACCAGCGACTTATCCCAAACCTACTCAATTCAGCCTATTTTTATAATAAATTTACAAACGATATTTTCAGAATAAGTTTTATAATAGTGCCCATTTTGGTAAAATGGGCAAATAAATGAGTTGAGTATTTGATTGAGTACCGGTAGTTCCAAAGGCCGATGAGAAACACGTAGAGGAAAACGGTAGGAAGAATCAAGGCCGGGAAGAAGACGAGCATGACATAAAGAAGGTGAACTAGAGCGGTGGTGACCGGGTTCTTCCACGCACATACCTCCCCGAACCACTTGGTGAGCCCAATGAGTCCCTGGAGCACCGAAACCACGCGGTAGAAGTTGGCCTTGCTCCTCCTCATGCTCCACGCATGAGCCTCCGTGTCACACATGTACTCCACCACCTCCTTGCTCAGCGGCGGCTCCGCCCGCCCAAGCCTGGTCCCCAGTATCCTGATCCCGTGCTGCCGCAGCGCGTTCGTCTGGATCACGCCCAACGGCCTCGAGTAGTGCATCTTCGGCAACAGAGGCTTCGAGTACAACTGCATCAGGTTCACAAACGACGTGCACGTGAACCTTATGGCTAAGTGCAGCTGCCCCATTTTCTTCACCCCCGAAGGGCTCAGCACCAGGAGCGGGTAGTTGAGGGTGTAAACCCGACCCGACTCCAGAGTCGAGATCCGGATCCTTACCTTCCCGATCCTCGTGTCCTTCCCGGACCCGCCGATGTGCCCGTTGTCGAACACCGACACCGAGAACACCGTGCACGGGTCGAAAACCTCCCACGTGTACTGCTCGTTGAACTTCGGGCTCAGGTTGTCGAGGATTGTTCGGGTCCGAACCCATTTCTGCGCGTACTTGGCCACGCAAAACGTGTCGGCGGTGCCTCGTTCGTCTCGTTTCTTCACGGCGTTTAGCCCGGTGGCTTCGAGGATTCCGACCTCTAACAACCCGACCGCCGACTTCCAAAGCTGCTTCATGCTAGGCCTAAGATCGCTACTGTAGTAAGTGGACTCATCAATCACGTGATAGCCTCCATCAAGGCTCACCCTAAGCTGCATTCTACTGGAAAACCTCTCCTTCTTCACCTTAGTGAAGTCATCCGCCGACGGCCGTTGTAGCATGTACCAACTACTCGACACATTCTTGTCGTCCGGCCGCCTCTTAACCGACGGCAACTGGATCACCAACTTGGCGAGCGTCTCTTCTTTCCCGGGCCCCACCTTATCCTCAACCGAGACCACCAAATGCTCCTCAAACGGCTCAGCCACCACGAACATAAGATCCTCGTTCCATAGCGAGTTCCCCGTCTTAGCTTGAACCGCCTTCGTCTTATGAATCTGGCTTCCGACATGTACCTTAACGTAAACCTCGGGGACGTGTTCCTTGTCCGATGGCACTAGATCCTGCGCCTCGACCACGTTCACTCGAAGATACCACAGCCTCGGGGAATGGTAGATCTTGGGTCGGGTGTGGACCGGTGAATACGGAACCACATCGGGAGTGATCGAGTCAGCATGCTGAGCCTCGGCGAAGGCTTCGTCGGCTTGTGTGCCTAGCCAAGCCGCGAGCATGAGCTCCGCTTTCCTAAGCTTCTCGCCTTTCTTGTCCTCGAGACGGTACCATTGTGGGGCCAGGGGACTATCGGGTGGGACACGTGTAGGGATCTCGCTGAGCCCGAACTTAACAAGCCCAACGAAGTCGTCCTTGACCATGTCCTTGTTCTTGACGAACACCTCGATCGAGCTAGAATGAATCCGATCGCGCGAGAAGGCGAACAAATCTCTCCACTCGGGATTTGACTTCTTCTCGAAATGCCTCGTTTTTCCTCTGTAGTTCCCAACTCGGACCTCCACGTACGGGTCAAGGCTTCCGGTGACGTCCATCGCGGGAAGCTCACGCGCCTTCACGACTCGCACGTACAAGAACTGCACCTTCTCGACTAGGTCAAAGTTGCCGATAGGCGGCGCGCCGGAGTATATGATCCGGCCACCCACCACTTTCCCTGCTCCGAGAACAGGGCTGGTCTCCTTAATTGAGTAGTCAGCTGACTGACCTCCTCCGCCTCCGCCGCCGCCGCCTTTCGGGGCGTCGGCCTTGGCTGCTCCGGCGAAGAATTGGCGCACCGGCTGCTGCTTAAGGTGTTGAAACGTGTACTCCCTTGTGTGATCGGGTGGCGGGTTTGAGGGCTCGGTGTCGGGATCGCTGGTGGTGAAAACTTTGAGGGTGAGGTCTCCTTTGACGCGGGAGAAGAGGCTGCGCTTCTCCAGAGGGTAAGGCCACTCGATGGAGTCGGATTGAGGGACGAATGACGTGGCCATGACGCGTACTTTGCCGAGGAATGACTTGGCTTCGGCTTGTTTGTTGTAGGAGTAGACGTAGGCGTCTAAGGTGAGGCTGGAGAGGTTGTTTGGGTTTGCTATGGTGAAGTAAAGCGTCTCGTGCCAAACCGGGTTCGGATCTTGGTCCTTTGTGGTGGTGCTGAACCTCTGCCCGTCGAAGTGTAGCTCAACGAAGGGGTTGACTGAGCCATGGCTGTCTTTTGGTACGAGGTTATGTGCACTTATCACCTCCACCCCGAGCTTGAGTTTGTTCATCTTGATGGAAGAGATGCTGTTGTGGATGTCAATCTGGGGGAAGGACATAATGAAAGGGAAGTCATTTTATCATATACTAATGTGAAAATAGCATAAAAATGAATTGGAAGAATAGTTTTTATTCTAATTAAATGTAAGGTTGAAAACTAACAAATGAGGATAACAAAGAAGCATATGACAAATTGAATGCAAAATGTAGCAGGCAGATAAGAAACTAGCTAGCAAGTGAACACGCAATTTTTACCTATCGATATATAATTCAGAAAATAGGAAGCTGGTTTTGATCTCTATTGAATGAATTGGAGTACTGCTTTCTCTGTATATGTTGGGTGAAGTTGATTCCAAGCTTTTGTGTAGGACCCATCACCCATGTAGTTGTAATTAATTTTACAGGTTAGTGAGTTACTTCATGCTAATGTTATTAGGATCTAATCTTGTTATAGAAAGCTAAAAAATCACCTAACTTGACCTGAACATGAGGTTAAAATTTGACAAAGGAATTTTAAATATGTTAGTTAAATTAAGCAGCAGGAACCTTTTATTTCTTGAAGCTCTCTGACATGTATTATTAGGGTATGATTAACAGGTGCTTATATGAGAAAGTGAAAACGATGAACACATAATATAAGCTTTATGAACATCTGGAATAACGATAAACACGTATTAAACAATTTATGCTACTTATATGATACAGTCGTGTCGTTTTTTTCCTTCGTGCTCATAGATTTTGTCCTTTATATTTATGTTCTCATTTTCGCATATAATCACCCACTCTCATATGGTTACTCTTAAAGTAAGACAATACTTTTAAGCCAACAATCATGACAAGTTGAATATAATTGTGAGGTTTTTTGCTTAGTTCCAAAAGACATTCATAAATCTATGAAAAAAGAAGCTGATTCTTTCTTATCCTGGCACAAGCTAAGATACTGAGTCTATATAGTTGTGGCTAATTCGTCTCTATAAAGCATGAAAGGTGATAATATCCAGAATCTTGATTTTTACGTACTTTTGTTCACAAGAACCGCCAAAGGGAGAATAATGGGACAAAAGCAATTGGATAGAAAGCAAGATCACTTGAATAAAGAAGATTCCGAAGATATCCCAATTTGGAGAAGAATATGCAGAAAGTAAAGACTTCTCATCTGCTCCATGAAATTCAACCTATCTTCTATCTATCCTACATGTATAAATTCAACGGAGTCTTTAAAGGATCTACAAAAGATTTTTTGTTAAACATTCAGGGTTGTGCTTCACCTTTAAGTTGGCATTAACACGTTACACTTGTGCTTTCGCATTACCATTCAAATGCTGCTTCCAGTTTCCTTGTCCCGTAGCTTCAAAAACAAGAAAAGGAGTAAGACATTGTAAGTACAAAATTGCTTGACCTCATGCCCGAACTCGTTTGATGATTCTCTTCTGACCTCAAATGCTGTATTCCTGAGCTTCTTCTAATGTCAAGGAATAGCCTTGCTTTCCTTTAAGGGCTCTTCATACCGAGATTTGTTGGGAAAGTTACTCATTTCCTTCTACTATCATCAGGAAATTTATGAAAAACACCAAAAGTGACCAGTGAACAATGAGAACCTGGTTTCGGGATAAAAAATTGAATACCTGCAATGTAGCCTTCAATAGCTTCAAGCCTATGCTTATTGCTGTGCAAATGGAAGTTCTTAATATACCAACTGTGCTATGGCTACGGAACATTCTGATAGGTGCACATCCAACGACAAAGCAGGGAAGTTGAATGCATGCTAACAGATTCACAAGCATGAGTACATTATAAGAATAAGGATGTCGTGAGGACTTAACCTCATAGACTAGTCGACTACAAGCGAGCTCTCAGAGCAAACCCCATAACTAGTTTAAACCATTAGAATTGACCTACGGATTGATGACGATGACTGATTCTTCAAGAGTCTGAGAGTACCAAAAAAGGGGAAAATTGATATTCATCAGTTCTACTTGATTATTTGTCACCAAACACAGTTCAACCAAATTCCAAATAACAAGGCCTCATGGTCTGGAATATAGGAGCAGAAGCACCAAACCTCCGGCTACAAACATCATCTTAAGAAAACTCCACATGTGGTTGGATGTTGGACGATTTAGGCCATAGTTTCCGTCCTATTGCTTCTTGATTTGTTGTTTTTTCGCCCCCAAACAGGGTTGCTCTCAATAAGCTGATGGGGCACAAGGCGGTGTTCTTTTTTGCTAAGTTTCTTGAAATTGTGGACTCTCAGTCTTGCTAATTGAGCTTCCTCCTCTGGGGTCATCTCTCTCACCACTACTGTCAGCCTGCTCACGGGTCTTATCATTACCCCGGACCTGCCTTTGGCATGAAATGAGACTCTCTTTTTGTTAAGCCCCTTGCCAACGTACGCTTCAGCTGCAAATACGCGAGTAACCTACCTGAATTGCCTAGTTTTGTTTCAAGTTGAGAAATATCTACGAGCAGTAGCACGATGAAAAATCAACTTACCAACGACAAGCCGATCAGCATCTAAGCCGTGATTATGAGTGGCATTTGCCCGGGCTGAATGTATCACCTGCATATCCACAACACAGGTTCACTTCTATTAGCAAAACAAGGAAAGAAGAATAAGACAGAAATATGCCACATTCCTTATCAAACACCTCTCTTACTAAGGCATCTACCCTACAAGATTCATGACCTCCCTTCACAATGTTACATTTCGCATGGATGCTTTAATCATTGAGTCATCAAGTGAAGAAGCCAGAGGGGTTGATAAACCTTTTGAAGAGTTTATATATATTGATCGGGAGCCTGACTTGCATTCCCCAATAAGGGAAGTAAGGGAAAAAAAGAGGCCTCAACTTCAATCCAAACATAATCTTATTCTGCTCTAATACTCTCAAAAACTATGGCCTGGTAGACAATTTTCGCATCACTTTATAAAATCTATGGCCCAGTAGACAAATACAATCCAGAAATTCTCAAATCTTGTTCTTAACTGACACAGCATATACCTGGTAGACAGTTTTTGCAGCACGCTTCACAGTAACTTGCATTTGCAACAAAGCATCTTCTACACGCATTCCTCGTACTACAGCAGCTACCAAATTAAGCTTCTTAGGGCTCTGGAAGTCATGTGAAAACAGGATAATTATCAGAATAAAGTTTTAATTCCTTATTAAAGATTGGAGAATTGCCACAATTGCCAGCTATGATATTATTAACTTTAAGGGGTTTCTTTTACGCAAATAGAGGATGATAAGACAACACTTGCATTTCCTACCTAGTATATCCAAGTATGCAGTGAGTCTTACTTGTTTTATTCCTTTCAGCACTGCTTGGACTTTATCAGGCTTGGAAACTACAGCTTGAGTTTCAGCATTCCCAGTGCCTGGTCCTAAGAGAGGGGTCAGTGGAGAAGGGATGGGTGTAGCATCAGAATCTGCCAGCAACTGTCTTGAGGTAGATATTCTCTGAAATAGATATGAGAAATGTGAGGATTAAACACTGACCTATAGGAAACACCTACTTGAACATCATATCATCTACATCAGCTATTCGAAACAAGAACAATCCTCAATCCAGCAAATGGAAACCAGCATACAATTTTGCTAAGTATTCAGCAAACGGTAAAATCACAACACTAGTACAAGAGTGGATGTCACATAATTTTAAGGCACAAGGTGTTCTTCACACGATTTCTCAAAACCAAAAATAACAAATGCAGAAATGTATCAACAAACTTCTAAAATCCAAATACCTATTTGACCAAGAATCAATTCATCTGTTTTATTCCAATTGATGGGATAATAACACAGCAATACAAGTTCTCCTTTCCCCATTAACACAAGCCAGACTTGTACTCATCCTCTATAAACATCAATGAACACATCAGAATATGCTCTATAAAGGTTGAATGTAAGCAACCACAAACAGAAGCAGAAACCCACAGAATCAAGACTCGTCTACTGTAACACCATTATACAGGACACTAAGAGAACATGATGGTGCTCACCAGCAGCTGAAGATACTGCTGCAAGGGCCTATGAACACATGTAGACAGTGACTTCAACGATCCTGAAGCCCCTGGGAAACAAAAAAAAATATCAAAAAGATCAAACATAAAAATGCACCAGATGAAACTCAAAAGTGCAACTCGGAAACAACACAAATTTGAAGGATTTCTAATCGAAAGTTAAGAACTTGGTACTACCAATAGAGCTCAATGGCTGGGAACGGAGATTCCGAATACTTCCACCCAAATTCTGCTCTGCCCTTCCCCGCAAGTTATACACTAACGCACGCAAATGATTGTTCCACCTCATTTCACCTTGGTGCAATACCAGAAAACACAGAGATGCAAATCCTGATTAAAGAAAGGATTGCTTAGGAAACAGAAAATTAAGCACTAGATTGACAATAGAAGAACGAAAATCGGATATCACCTGTGGAACGATAAGTTGGATATCGCTGTTTGGGAATTCCACCTCGGACAAGACGGACCAGAAGGAGGAATTAGGGCTTTTACCGGTGGGGTTTGGGTAGCATTGTGCAAAATTGCCCCGGACCGGAAAATCGGACCGGACCAAAAATGTCCAGATCTGATCTGGTGTATTTCGGTCCAGTTCGCGGTCCATATTTTTTAAGATTTCGGATTTTGGTCTGGTCCGAACTTGGACAGTTTTCGATTCGGATCGATTTTTATTATTTGAAAATTTATTTTATGTATTAATATTCCATAATACTATTAGAATTTATTTTTTATTATAAAAATAAATTAGTAATAAAATATATTGTCTAATATTATAAACAATAGTTATAAAAATAGTAAAAATAATTATTTTTTAATTGATATAAAAAATAGAAAATAAAAGATATGTTTATCAGATTCATTTTAATCTAAGACCGGACCAAAATCAGACCGAATCATATCGGTTCGATCTGATCCTATCTCTGGTTCAAGGATCGTAAAAATTCTGAGACCGGATACAGGTTTGGGTCTCCACTTCTATATAAACAAATCTAAACCTTGCATCATGTGTTAAAGTTTCTATCCAAATTGTGTTATATGTAATATTTTGTTAAAATATTTCATAAAATGCAAAGTTATGGACAATTTGTATCTAATTTATTTTTAAAATTATTTTATTTTTATCATTTGAAATTTTCTTATTGTATATAATAATTATCCAATAAAAATAAAATATTAATAAAAGATAAAATACTCTTGTTATGTGTTTTTAAATTATCCTAGTATAAAAGATGAATTTTTTTTAATCAAAATATAAGGCTTGTAACAATCCATTTTTTACACAATATTATAATATTTTTGTTAAGGGAAAAAAGAATAGAGATAGTGAAACATGCGTCAAATACAAAGAGTGACATGTGGTGCAAATTTTAATAAAGACTTGGGCTCTCATTTATATTGTACTATTAGGGTAGATATTAAATTGGCTTTTTATATTGAAGCACCTTTATTTAAGGGGATATCCAATAAGGGTATGTTTGGTTAAAGAAATTTAAAAGGATTTAGGATGCGTTTGAATTACGCATTATCTGACATTATAATGCCAAAAATTGGCATTATAATGCCAAAAACAACATTATAATGCCGGTTTTTGGCATTTATAAGGCCAAATAATGTGTAATCCAAACACATTGAGGAAAATAAGGGTATATAGTTTCTCTTGTTTGATTAGTATTAATGAGGATAATTGAGATGATTTTAGGGAGAAACAAGAGAATGAGAGCGGAAGTGGATTATCCAAAATAATGGAATTTGGATGGAAAGCTCTAATGAGAGTTTCAAAAGTTATAAAAACACTAGCTTAGTGCACGTGTGAGGCACGCAATTCTTTAAGTATAAATCAAATGTTTTTTTGTAATTGTAAAAATATCAATTTACATTTAGAAAGAAAATATATAGAAAAATTCTATAGTTGAATAATGTAATTTGTTTTTATCAAATTAGCGCAAATTTAAATCAATTAACATAAATCTACTATATATCTACTAAAGTAGAATACCTACTACGCCACGTGACGCCCCTAAAATGAACCAAAATTTTCTGTTGCAACATGGCATCACGGTATTGAATTTGCCACGTGTCAAACTCTCATTTTTTTCGTTGGTTTTTCAAAAATCAAAGAAAATAAAATTTCTGCCCACATTAGTCAGATATGCATATAATATGAATATTTGTATAATCTATTCTTTCCAAAACGTAGCAAATAATATTCCCGGGTATATATTTTTTGTACGTAATCTACTATATATCTACTAAAGTAGAATACCTACTACGCCACATGACGCTCCCAAAATAAACCAAAATTTTATGCTGTCATGTGGCATCACGGTATTGAATTTGCCACGTGTCAAGCTCTCATTTTTTTCGTTGGTTTTTCAAAAATCAAATAAAATAAAAGAAAATAAAATCTCTGCCCATATTAGCCGGATATGCATATAATATGAATATTTTGTATAATCTATTCTTTTAAAAAACGTAGCAAATAATATTCTCGGCCATATATTTTTTGTATGTAATCTACTATATATCTACTAAAGTAGAATACCTACTACGTCACGTGGCGCCCCCAAAATAAAACAAAATTTCCTGTTGCCACATGGCATCACGGTATTGAATTTGCCATGTGTCAAGCTCTCATTTTTTTCGTTGGTTTTTCGAATAAAATAAAATAAAATATCTACCCATATTAACCAGATATGCATACAATATGAATATCTTGTATAATATATTCTTTCAAAAACGTAGCAAACAATATTCTTAGCCATAAATTTAAAGAACCAACTTGTACTCCGCTAAGCTAAGAAGTTAGTTAAAGACAAGAAACATTTCACTTTGATTAAAACTATTATGTAGTATCATATAGATTTTTATATAAAATTAGTTTTTTGTAAAATTTATCATAGAAACAGTTCATTTTTTTCTCTCGCTCGGATAACATAATATGACTTCTATTTAACATTCAACTTTGGTGTGGAGAACTATAGTGGTTCAATACTGGTTTTGATTGTGGAAATATTGTAAAGTTCTTAATTTGACAAGAAACATGTTGATTCAATAAGATACATCTGATTATGATATCTAAGAAGCAAATGAATTTTTTGAATAGGTATTAAGCATGGGTGATGGTATTGTAGGTGATGACAATGATGGAGAAGCACAAATACAAATTCCTAATGAACTATTGGTGAAGGATTATGACTTAGATCTGATTCCAGCAATTATTAAGTGAGTTTATTCATCTCTTTTGGACAATAAGTTGTTTTCGAAATACTTTGAAGAACGGGCAATTCTTGCACCAACACATGAAGATGTAGATAGAGTTAATAACTATATATTGTCTTTGTTACTTGGTGATGAGAAAGTTTATTTCAATTTGGATATCATGTGCAAAATAGGTTTTATTGCAGACAACGATGCAAGTGTTTATACATCTGACTACTTGAACAATATTAGATGTTCAGGTGTCCCAAATCATGTACTTAAACTTAACAGTCATGTCAAATAAGGAAGAATATTTCAGGCAACAATATCGGACAAGTTTTGATTCCTCGCGTGCTCATGTCACCATCAAACACTTCATATATGTTCATGTTTCAATGAAGTTAATTTTCTTTGAGTGTCTGTTTTGCTATGATGATAAACAAGAGTCGGGGCCAATCACTTGCAAATGTCTGTTTGTGTCTTTCACGCCATGTTTTCACTCATGATCAGTTTTATGTTGCATCATCAAGAGTTATCAGCAAGAAAAGTTTGGAGATTTTAATATGCGACAAAAAACAAAAACAAAATCTAATACTACAATCAATATAGTATACAAGGAAGTTTTTCATAATCAAATGAGTAAACCTCCACTCTACCACCAGCAATCCCAACAAATCTATCATCAGCAACACCAACAAATCCTAGTAGCTTCTAAGACTACCAACTCTCCAAGACTACCAACTCCACACCAACAATCTCAGTAGCTTTCTACTGAGAAAAAAAGGAAGAAAACCTAAACCACCAAACAAGAAATGAAAATGGATCCAGGAGCGACAAGTTCTTCCTCATTTGAGCGAGATGCTCCACCTCCTAATTTTGATTTCCATGACAATCTTTGCGACCATAGACAAGTAAGATAAATATCCTTTTTGCTCCCCGATCTGTACCTCCATTACTTGGGTATTCTTAAAGAAAAATCCCTTGTTCACAAAACCTTTATTTTTATGCAAAAGCTTCTTGATAAAACCCAAACTAACAATTTCGGGGTAATCCCCCACCACTTCACTAGGGCAATCCCCCACAAACTCACTTGCTCAATCAAGTTATGTTCGAGCATCCAACTCTAGCACTCCCTAGAACTAGACCAGTCGCACTCCAGGCTGCTTAAAGCCACCACCAACCAACCACGATACACCATCCTTGTGTCGCGCCACTCTCTATAATAACCCCTAAAAGTCTCAACTCTCGTTTTGTAAGCAAGACGTGTTAGACATAATCTGTAATCGGGTAAGATAATTTTGAGTCCAAAAATATAATTTGATAACTTAGACTCTTTGTGTTTGATGTGAATGAGCTAAAAACATTTGTGGATATCTTTAACATTTATCCGAACAAGCCCTAGTTAGTATTGGAATGAAACAAATCAAAGTGACGGATAAAAACTAGGTGTTTTGATTAATGATGGACCAATTTGATTTAAGTTTAGAATTTTCGTAGGCAATCCCGCAGGAATATTTGTGTTCAAGGCAGCTTCGTAAAACGGGCATATCTTTTCCCATAAATCTCGGATTTCGATGATTCAAGATGCATTCGAAACTAGACTCGGAGATCTACAATTCTCTAGTTTGCATGGAGACGTAATTTCAATAGTAAGTGGTTCGAAATTATCCACCAATATGGGTTGATAAACCATTTTATCCCACATTGCTCATCTTAGAAATATTGATAAAACTCTCATCTGTAACACCCCCAAATCGTAACCCATTTGGAAAGGTATTACCGCCAGTGACCTCGGTTTCCACACCGAAGCCACCCCAGGCTTTACCGGTTTAAATACAAATCATAAACAATAATCATGATGTAAACACCAAAATCTTTGGTTAAAACATATGTCTGGGGATTACATCCTAATCCCCATAGGACAAAACAGAGTAATCAGCGGAAGTCTTTGCAAAGTATAAATACAAGGGTCTTGATCGTAATGATCACCCACCAAGGATCGCAACCTGATAAATCCATTAAAACACCGTTTGCTTTTATAGTCGTTCTAGCCTTTGTTTCTCGGATTCTTATCTGATGTGCTGAATCGAACGAATGACACCAGCCAACCATGCAGAGAACAATTACGGTTGGTTAGTCTAATGAAAGACTATGAAAGGGTACAAAGCAGAGTGGGTTGAAGTAGTCGTATTAGGTTAGACTCATCGCTCCTCGAATCAAAACCGATAACGATAGTCAACCACCATACTCTACTGAAACATATGAAGAGGCATGATCAAGAGAAGATTCTGAAAGACCAAGTCTCACAGAAATCAATCCCAAAGAAGACTCCAACGAATTGAGTCTTATCGGAAATATGACAAATGTTGGGGAACATTAATTAATCATACAAGCGTTCAAAAACGACTTGATGTTTCAGTTCACGATCAACCTCACCGCTTAACGCGAATCCAGATTGGAAAGAGAACGGTACTCTGATCAAAGTCAAGACGGGCTTTCCTAGCTGTACTATTCCCTAGCTGCACTACTCGTCTGAAGTATATTAATCATGTGCTACGACGACACTTATCTTATTTAAATTCCCAAATGCGCATCACGTTATAGATTTTTAAATATATGTTTCGCCATGAGGGACATATATTGAGTATATGTTTCATCATGAGGGACATATAGGATATATGTTTCGCCATGAGGGACATACTCCTAAATGTGACGAATCCCAAGATTTGTAGCATCAGTTAAGTGCCACCATCTCTATACCCGAGTATAGAGATCGGTCATGACCCACCAAATGGTTTTTGGGTTTATCACCCTTTGTACCATTAATCATTATTAAGAAACGACTGGACCTCGAATAGTCCATCGCTCCTACGAATACTCGTGCTAACTAAACAATTCAACACAGTAATAATCATATCAAAGCCCTCCAGGCTAATATCATAAATATATATATCTATAATAGCGTTATTCTAGCAGATATACAACCTATTATAATATCATATTCTTTTCACATCATTTATCAAACTATTCCCAACAGAACAGTAAATCATTCCAAATTAATTAACAATCAAACTATTGATAATTAATGGAAATATGGAATGATGAGCAAGAGCGAACCGCCACTTGCCTTAGATTAGACGGAGTTTTAACAAGCTTAGAGATAACGGTTTCCGAGTCCGAAACTGGGACAGATCCTAGACAATAATTCTCTCTGGAACGACCCATAACGAGACCCTAAGTTAGATTCAATATCTACATATATGAATCTAAAAGAATAAGAAAGGAATCAAAAGAGTCAAGCCTCGCCCAAAGCCAAACGCCCAAGAACACACACCTCGGACAAGCTCACCGCGGGGTGCGATGGAGCCTCTGTCGCGGGTGCGGCCAAGTGCCAGGGGCTAGAGCTTCGACAGATTTTCGGGGAGAAACTCACCCAAATCGATTTGTTCGACTTCGATTCGTTGTGGTTTTGATCTCCCAACACCTTAGATCTTTGAATAACACTCAAGAGCACCTTTGTAAACACTCAAAGGGGTTCGATCACTTCTCAAACAAAGCTCAAAACTTGGCACGACAATGGAGATTTCTAGAGGAAGGGGATGAAGTTGCAACTGAGTTATGGCCCTCTTCCTCAGCTCCCTCCCTCCTTTTATAGGCCAACCAAGCAGCTTACACTCAGGAGACAACAACCAAGAGGTGTCCCGACAATCAGGCGTAGACCAGGTGAGTCACCAAGGCTAGGTTCTGCTGCCGTCGAGTTGCAGTGCAACTTGCAAAGCGACAGCGCCTCACCGCGGGGTGCGGCCAGGGTGCGGTGGCCGACTCGTGACCGCCACTGGCATTGGCCTTCGCCGCGGGTGCGACAGGGTGCGGCCAGGGTGCGGTCAAGGCCAATTTTGCCCCCCTTGACCCGTTTTGTCGTTTTTACCAAGGGGTAAAAATATTATTAACTCCGGGTTAAATATATTCGTACACGAACGACCCTTTTAACCCAAAGATACCTTAACTGTATTTTATATTACTCAGAAAAATATTAAAGAGGTCGCACATTGCATAGAATGTCCGTACTTCTCTGAATTTAATCTGACTTGTAATATGGTCATAAGAAAATTCAAAATTACCCTTACAAAATGAGGGACATTACATCTGAAAGAGAGAAGAAGAAGGGTTGGGGAAACAACTATATATACAGGTCTAGACACTCTCTACCATTCATCCAAAGTTAATAATTTGTAAGATGTTTCGCTATCGGCGGACCCAGTCTTTTGACGGGTCCACAAAAGCGAAACTCTTCAAATTTGAAAAGTATTCGCTACGGCAGGCCCAATTTTTTTGATGGGCCCACAACTGCGAAATAGTTTAATTTTTGGGACTCCTCTTACATTTCCTCATCAATCTCAGCGTTATCTCTTCTAGGGTGGGAGATGAAGTTTGGTGTCCTCTTCATAGTCGTAAGTTTCTGAGTTTATTACTTTCCAGCTTAGTTCTTTCAGTTATTTCAATTCTTAGAGCATGGTTTAATTTAGGGTAATGTTGGTCTTATACCGCAAAACCTTAATTGGTTTCGTGAGGATTGGTGGAGCGCTGGCATTGCCTCGGCGCTCAACAAACCAAGCTTTGTCTTGGTCTAGCGAGCATGATGGCCAACCGTCATCACTAGGGTGGTTGATTATGATGTGAGCGTCGTGTGCTTAGAAGGGATCCATGGTGGTCGACGCATGCATGGTGTATATGTATGATCTTCAAAAGGCAAGTGGTGGTTCGCTCTTGCTATGTTATTCCATATTTTTCTTAATTGATAATTAATCTATTGTCTTAATTAAGTTGGGATAATAATCTTCTTAATTGTCGTTTGTGAACTTGTGTGTGTTAAATAATGTGATTAACTGAACCTTATTATTAGGTTGTATAATATGTTAGCTATGACCCTTATATATATATATATATATTATAGGGTGCTAGTTATAATTGGTGTGGACTTGTTGTACATTGGTATGGACATATAAATGCTAGTTTAACACGAGTATTCGTAGGAACGCTATTTTCTTGCGAGGTCTACCTGTTTCTTTATAACTTTGTATTAGGAGGTTAAATGCCCTAACGCTTTTGATCATGACCTACCCCTATCCGAATATAGGTGGTGGTGCACTTAGCTAGTGCCAACATTTGGGATTCAATCCAAAGATATCTCTCGTATCGAGATGATGTGAATTAAAAGCCTTAATGTGAATGTACGTTTTTTAAAGTAAATAAGATAAGTGCTTTTACGCACATAATTAATATAGCATCGGGCGAGAAGTACAACGTGAAACCCGCCCGGACTCTTGTTAGAGTAAGTCCTTTTTCCAATCTGGATTCGCAGTATGCGGTGAGGTTGGTCGTGGACTCAAATAAACAAGGTCGTTTTTTAAACTTGTGTGAAAACTTAACGTTCCCAAACAATTGCATATGTTTCCTATAAGACTCAATTCTGTTGGAGTCTTCTTTTCAATTCATATCTTCTTCTATCATTCCGTGAAAGTTCCGGTTTATGTATCGTTCCTTCGGTTATTACTCGAGGGACAATGATAGTAAACAGTTACGATCACTAGAACCATTTTGTTTGTACTCTTGCATAGTCTTTCATTAGACTAACCAACCATATTTTTACTCCTTGTATGGTTGGCTGGTGTCATCCGTCCTATACGACACATTAGAGGTTGGTCCCCGACAATTGAAGTAACCAATCGAAGAGAAGAGTTGCAGTTGAAGTTTGCGTTTTAATGAGCAATGTTTCCAAGGCGTGTATGTTGAATTTGAAATAAATGTAATACATAGTCATGTAATTAGGACTAATTTAAAATGTCTTTCGCTGGTTTTTTTATTCTTTCGTTATTTAATATTTATGTATTTATTTAAGCTTAATTATTCCGATTAAAGCCTGTGGTGACTTTGGACATTAACGTCTGAGGTCACTGGCGTGTGGCACTACCGACATAAGTCGAGGGGTGTTACACTCTCGACCTTGGGTCGCGCCGATCCTTACTCAGTGAAGGCAAATCTATCAATTAAGAACAAGTATAAGAAATTCTTTGAGCAAATCCTTCAATTCACCACCACCACTCACAACCCAGTACACTTCCTTAATGATGTATCTTTTTCATCAAATTGACCCTTCCAAACACTTCTTGATGTTGAAATGGAACGAAGCCCTCTTCCAATTTCCACACTTTTGATCGAAATTTGTCAACCCTAAATCTATCCATATGCTCAAATAAGCAATAGCAAATAGAAAAAAAAAAAGGAAAAAAAAGTAAGCTGGCGTAGCAAGCTTGGCACCAGATCTGGGCTGCTAAAGGGTTTAATCCCCCACACAATCAAAGGAGAACCTCATTCAACAACAACAATCAACGTCTAGGGAAAACCTCC
This sequence comes from Rheum nobile, assembly GCA_027886185.1. Lineage (NCBI taxonomy): Eukaryota > Viridiplantae > Streptophyta > Magnoliopsida > Caryophyllales > Polygonaceae > Rheum > Rheum nobile. Next base: position 5,372,733 of record WOAB01000506.1, on the reverse strand, counting down.
CACTATATCATTTTCGGGATAACCTCCCACATACTCACCACCATCGGAATCACCTTCCACCGCACCACCATCAGGAAACACTCTCGCCCTGAATATCAACAATAAAACAACGAACACTTTCCATGTATTGTTCCAATCGCAGCACATCACTATGTCGGAACTATGACCTCAACCACCAAACCCAAAACCCCCACTTGAAACCCTAGACGCCAAATCAGCCTCGTTTATCTCCTCCATGTGGCTCCTAATCTTTTGGCCAACAACTCTACCATAGTCGACACCCCATGGCCTCCCATTGCCGGTGATCTCTGCTCCGGCCACCATGGTGGTTGTTTTGTCACTTGCAGCACTCAAAACCACCACCCCAATTTAAACCCTCAGACCAGACAAAACAAAACTCTCTCTGAATCTACCCCTTCCCCTTCTATGGGAGTGTTGCTTGTCCCATGTCCATCCTTGTATTGCATCATGAGTCAAGATCCAACTCATCTCCCATTGGGAGATGGAAATTGGAGAAATAAAAATAAACAGATGTCAGATCTATCTTGTCGTGCAAGAGTAGAAAAGGGGGGTTTTGACTTGACTTGTGCTTCCTGTGCAAGCATCACAAAAGTTTATTAATTTTAATGCTTATCAAGTCCAATCAATGGGCCTTTTAACCCATAATCATTATTCACTCTATAATGTATTTTGATTGTTTTATCAAATATATTATTTAACCCCTTTACCCTTAAAAACAAAACAATACATTCTTGATTACCAAATACCAAGACTAATTGATGTTCTTTTTTCACATCAATTTACACCCTTATTTATCTATCGTGGTTCCGTTTATTTCAAGTTTAGGTGTCAAATTCTTTGCGGTATATGTGGAGCTGATCTAGGGTGATGTTTGAGTGTCCGGTCGTGGTCGTGGCTCAATGAAGATCCCTCTTGTATGAGGGCAACGTCATGGTTGAGACTCCTGAAGATCCCTCCTAGAAGAGAGGGCAACGTCATGGTAGCTCGTTCAGCACTTTCGCAGGATTTCTCCTGTCTGACTCGTTTTCCGGTGACGCTTTCGTCTGATCGTGCTTTACTCACCACTCGCTCTAGGTCATTTTAGCTCTATTTTGCTTTGTTGTAATTTCCATGCTTGATTTGTTTGTTCTCATTGTCCGGTTTGACTGGCGCCGATTTATCGGCCTCTCGATCTACCCGACGTTGTTATGTCGAGTACTTCGAATTCTTTCCTTGTCAAAAAAAGGAAGATTTTCATAATTTGCAATTTTGAACATCTTACGAGATTTTATGTTTAGGGTTTCATTTTCATGTATTAGATGAACATTTTGATTATGCTTTATCGTTTTAGTAGTATTAATGTTAGGGATGTGGCTATCCCCACTTCAAAATTAATTAGCCAATTTTTACTATATATAAAGTTTATGGATAGTTTCGCCTCTCTTTCGATAATATTTTTTCAATCTCTTTAATATTTTTTAGTCAGTTAGTTCTTTTTTATATTATCATTCATCTACTTCTATAACAGTTTTATATCGATTAAATATATAATTTTGATATACTATTTTTTTAAATGTAAGAAAAATTAAACTCGCACTAGGGATGCACAACTGGGTCGACCCGGACCGACCCAGACCGGAGTTCCCCGGTCCGGGTCGGACCGGTGGACCGGCTTTTTCTAGAAAAGTGACCCGTGGACCGGACCGGACCCGATCTATTCCGGTCCGATCCTTTCCGGTCCGGTCCAAGGGTCGGATCGGAAAACCCGGTTTGTTATTTTTGGGTATGTACATCCCTAGTGTTGACGGCCCGGCCCGGTTCTATTACTACGATGTACGGATACCTGTTTGCATATTAAGCTAATAGTTCATCATAATCTCATTACAATTAATAATTTAATATAAATAGTCTAATAGTTCATCATAATCTCAATTGTCATCTGTCCATCAAACAAAAAAATACATTGTTTTTATCTGCATTAATAATTTAATATCACAAATTACACAAAACTAAAAACCCCTACCAACTTACGAGTCTTACATTGCATGAAACTTTCGTAGACAATTCCAAGGATATTGATTTATCCATATTTCTGTTTGCAAGCAGCAAAACCACTCAATTACATTGAATGGATTGGTGGTTAAATTTCACTAAAAAATCAAGAAATCAACATGTATGTAATATGTATGGAATCGGATTATCATAAGCTTGAAAAAGGATAGCGAATAACACAGAAATATCATACGATAGAAGAACTAACGATAGCGAATAACACAGAAATCAATATGTAAAAAATCAATATGTATGGAATCAATCAGATTATCATAAGACGGATTATAATCAGTTTGAACTTTGAAGCCTAAAATAATCGAACATGGCTGCTGGTGCAACTTGGAGTTCGCCAATCGATTCGAAGTGGGTCGCCGGAGAACTTCTAGCGAGAAGTAGGGAGAAGCAGGTCGCCGGAGAAGGTAGGGAGAAGCAGGTCGCCTTGGATCTGCTGGTGCGATGACTAATTGAGGTTGGTGCGACTTGAAGTGGTGGACGACTAATCGAGGCAGGACGACTAATCGATTCGAAGTTGTGGCTGGTGCGACTTGGACCTGCTGGTGCGACGACTAATCGAGGCTGCGCCGCTGCGAATCTGCGATTGGAGGGAGAAGCCGGAGAAGACGAGAAGGAGAAGCCGGACTGAGAAGGGAGAAGCCGGAGAAGACGAGAAGGAGGTCGCCACTGAGAAGCTGGAGAAGAAGGTCGCCGCTGAGAAGGGAGAAGACGAGAAGCAGCTGATTTTAGCCTGGTTAGAGATGATTAACAGATTACGGATTTAGGATTTTAGGGCCGACTGATGAAGGATTAAGAATATATATATAATTTTTATTTTTTTTAAAAGTACCGGTCCAATACGGTCCATCCCGAAAATTGCCGGTCCGGTCCGGTCCAGACCCGACCCGAAACCCGGTTTCATTAAAAATTATGACCCGTGGACCGGACCGATAATATACCGGTCCTGGACCGACCCGGAAAATTCCGATCGGGTCCGGTCCGGGTTTCCGGTCCGGTCTCATATTGTGCATCCCTAACTTGCACGGGTACTACACTAGTTATTACAATATTATAAAGTATCCAAAAATAATAATGACTATTAAGATGCTTAATTTAAGATAATAGCTTTGTTGGATCGTTAGAGTTACGTATGAGGGAACAAAAGCTTTGTTCTCACAGAAGGCACAGCGAATTTAAACAGCAAGAAAGATAACAGAACGAACTCACGATATATAGTGGAAACCCTGATTAGCAAAACTAGCTTCTCAAGGAAAAACCACTACCTTTAAGCTTTCGCTTGAGAGGATTTTGAACTGCGTACTTGTCTTATTAGTTTCTTGTTTGATTACACTTGTATCCTGGACTTCGACCTCTAAACAACCAGCTAGACTCGAAACCTCTTCTACAACGATGAATCAAACTTAACTCTCAAGGACTCACACGCACCTCACTCTCTTTCTCTTCTTTTCTTTTTCTCGTTCAAAGTCGTTCTCTGCCGTGAAGTCGTTCCTAAGAAATGAATCCTCACTTTACTTAAATACAACTCGGCAGAAACCCTAATTGACACAAATTAGGAGATACTCGAATCAGATTACAAAGATATGATTTTGTTTGGAAGATAAGATATCACAACCGATTATATTAATTAAGGAAGGAGTTCCCTAATTAATCCAACCGATTGGATATTATTCTTCTCTCTCCAATCGCCTTATCTTAGAAAAGATTCCTAAGATAACATGATCGGATCTTTTCTCTCTTTCCATATCTTCGCGCAATCCGGCTTGATCCTTGGAGCCAAAGTCTTCATCCTCTATCGCGTGGCTTCTTGATTTGTTTCCTTAATTATGCACGCTGTATGACTTCTTTCCTTTTGCAGCCTTGATCTGGTCCGTCACTTCAGTTCCTTGAGAGGTAACAAAGCGCTAAGCAAGCCTCTGTTCCCTCTGAGATCCTATGCTGCAAAGCTCCCTGGGATAACTTTTCTTGTCCCTGAAACACTTGGTACACATATTAGTTGAGTGTTTGTAACCATCAAAACCTAAGGAATTCAACAAATTCCCCCTTTTTGATGGTGACAAACACCCTTAACAATGAAGCATATACCAACTAGAACAAGACAAAACTGACAAGAAAGTATCCCACTAAAAACACCGTTAGTTCCCCCTTAGTCCAGCAATACGTTTTACTTGTTCTGTTCCCCCTCAGACAATGCTACCTGTCATTTTCCCCCTTTTGGCATCATCAAAAACACAGTAAAGAGTTAGAGAAGAAATATCAATGCCAGATGAACAAAAATACCCCTTGTCATTAATTAAAAAAAAACTGGAAAACATGCAAACACAACCAAAACAGACAAAACATCAAACATTGTCAACTGCCACAACGGGCACATAAACCAGATAACAAGAAAACAGAACAAGGAGGGGTAGACAGCAAGGGAACAAAAGGGGATAGGATGGCAGAAAAGCGATCAGGCACCATTGTGACCAGCCGATTGAGCCGATGCATGGTGAGAAATAAGCGCGCGCACATCTGCCATGAGGAGAGTCTGCTGAGCCACCAGGTCCGTCACTGCTCGGCACAGACTCCTCACATCCTTTCCCAGCGAGGGATTTGTATTCTGGTCCCCCTCGGAGCTATCAGCTTCAGAGCCCTCCATTTCCTCAACATCCTCTACAACCACAGAAGCTGCAGGAGCGCCCTCGACCTTCACCCAGCCTTCTCCCTCTAGAAGAGCAAACTGCATCTTGTACAGATTGCTTGCATTGAAGGGATGGGAGAAGACACTCACATCCTCCGACGCATCGTAGACTTTGTGGTACTCCAGAATCTTTTTGACGACACGAGGGAAGGGAAGAGCATGCTGAGTGATGTTCCGGGCATGGGCCATATGCTGCATCAAAATCTTTGGGAGGCAGACGGGCTCCTTTTTCAGCAGAAGGGACAGAATGACAATGTCCAAGATCAGAAGGCGGTTCCTCTTTTGTCCCCTTAGTGTGATGTTGCTGATGAGGAAGTGGTACAGAACTTTGTTGACGGCCGACATCTCTGAAATGTCAAGATCAGCACTCCCTAGAGCATCCGCAATCCCAGCTACAGCCAGCACAACCTCTGAGTAGGCAAAATCTTTCGGCCACCTGCCCTTTGGGTATTCTCCATACCCTTCATGAGGAACACCCATAACCATGCCTAGTTCAATGCTTGAGAAAACATGAACTTTCCCATTCAACTTGTAGCTCTCCAGAACAGTATGGGGCCTCACCTCCATAGCAAACGTGGAATAGAATTCCCTCAGTAACTCCTCATCCATCTTCACTTCATTTACAAACAGCCTGCTCCACTTCTGTTCCTCCAAGACGTCAAGCACCCCCTCCAGAAAGTTCTCCTTGAGGAACTCAGGGTCCAGCAGCAGCTCCTTCACCACAGACTTGTGGCTCATGTCTTTGACATCATCAACCGCCACAGCCTTTCCTTTGGCTTTGGCCGGTAGACGACGCTGGCTTTGTCGGACGGGAGCGGTGGACACCTTGGCTTTCTTTGCTTTGTTCCCTGAGAGGGGTACCGACTCCTCATCGGAGCTCACCGTTATCGCCTTCTCAGACTTCCTCTGAGAGCGTGTCTTCCGCTTGGAGGAGTAGGCAGTCTTCACCCTGTCGGACGCCTTAGGGGCCTTTGGGGGCTCCTCCACGTCCTCTTCCTCAGCGAGCTCCCTGGAGAGGTCTCTCACCACTGACTGAATCTTCTCCTTGACGGCCAAGTGCTCCTCAGTGGTGACTGGAGTCCCTTGACCGGGCAACTCCTCTGTCTCCTCCTCAATGGGATCGGGATGGGTAGGCGAGGAATGTACCTCCTCTAAGTTAGTAGAGGAGATGGTTGTGGGGACGGTAGGAGCAGTGTTAGGGTTAGGGTTTTGTGGAGCGGGGTCTGAGTTTGAGGCGATTGGGGCTATGTAGGGGACCATGGCGAGTTGGTTCTGGGTGGGTGATGGTGGAGGGGTAACAGTGGTGGTCGCTGGGGTGGTAGAGGTGGAAGGTAGGGACTGGGTAATGGCGGCGAGGAGAGCGGGGTCTGTCCCCATGGAGGACAGTTTGGCAAGGAGGTTTTGGAGGTCTTGGGCAAGGTTAGTGTTTGAGGCCATTTTTGAGAGAGAGAGAGAGAGAGAGAGAGAGAGAGAGAGAGAGAGAGAGAGAGAGAGAGAGAGCACTGGGAAGACGAGATGTAGAGAGGAAGATAACTTGAGGAAGATAAGGGAATAGTAAAGAGGAGACTTACCTGGAGACCTGAATTATATAGCCATCACAAAATCTTCCAGAAATTCCAAAGATAAAATCTGATCCTTTTAGTTTCCAAAAGATAAAAATTGCAATCATCCACTTTCCCAAAACTTGCCAGAATCTCGTCCAAATCCAATTGAACCAGCCGAAAAATCTCTTCCTAACTTCTTTCCATCAAATCAACCCTTAATGCACGGCGCGTCCCAACACAAAGTTTCCATTATTACATTCTGCCATACACACGTCATCTCAGACCTGCAAGCCACAGAGGCCGAACCGCTTTCCCGCCAAAACAAAAAGTAGTAGGGTGTGATGCTGGGGGTTAGTTACCAGAGAGGGTACAAAAGACCATCACACCAAAATATATGATATTTGCGATTGATTTTTACATCATGCCTGAGGGGTCTCCAGTTATGGATGATTAGATGGGCTCATAGGAGACATCAAGCATGGCGGTTACGGGTGAGCTGTAGAATCAACTATCATTTGGGCTTATAATGAGGGAACAAATCATCAAGTTGATTCTTTTGGGCCGAAATAGAGCTGATTCATGTGACATATGATAACATAGATGACCATACAAGACATTCAGTACATAAAGGAAGTAAAAGCACATAGTCAAGCTTTTCAAAAATTAATACCCAAGGAAGCTAATGCATAATAAGGCATGAAGATTCGACTTTCACAGTTTACCACGTAATCTAGCCAATCATCGAGGGAACACAACACATAGACATGTAGTTAGGGGAACAAACCAGACTTCGTATGGAACTGAATGTAGAGTTCCCCAACAGGTGTTCCAATGAGAAGATTGGCGTTTGATCCCCCGTTTGCCAATCTTTCTCGACACAGTGATGTCCTTCCTAGATGTATATGGTACCTGAAATTTTCACACAAGGTACAGATTAGTCATTAAGTCCTTGTCCACATCACCTTTACCTCTGACACCAGGCCTTTGAGTCTCAAGTATTCCATGCAGAAGTGAGGTGAGACTCATTTTGTTCCCTGTCAAGTAACTGACCCTTGAATGAATGAAACACTAGGAACATTCCTTACTTTAACCTGCACAGAAAGAGTTAGTTCTTGCGAACCCAGACAAGCTTATACTTTTTGGGTTTGGGAGCAACATATCTAATCTTAGGAGGTTCAACTTCTATATGCTCCCTAGTAGTGCGAGCAATCTCCTCATTATGTTGCTTCAGCAGGCACTCTTGCTTGTAATGACCAGAATGCCCGCAATACCAACAGACCCTTTGACACTTCAGATCTACATACTTGCTCTGTCCTGGCCAAATTGTTTTGTTAGCAATCTTTGACTGAAAATCAATATTATTGGACTTACTGCTTTGGGATTGCTTCAGCCAAATTGCATGAGCCTTATGTCCATGATACCAAGCCTTGCCTTCCTAAGTTGAATTAGAACAGTCTTTGTCTTTGTTCCCTCCGGAGGAACATTCCCCCTTTTCTTTTACAGACTGTTTTCCTTCGACTTTGGAGCCTTTTTTCTTAGTGTCATCAACAGGAAGCTTAGGTTGATAGCCAATTCCAAAGCGAGGTACTTCCTTCTTTTCAGATTTCTTTTCATTCTTGGCTGCAACAAAGACAATACCTTTTGGCTCGTCCTTCTGTTCCTCACTGAGTTTGGTTAGATCACTAAAAAGTTTTGCATTTCCTAGTTTTAACATTAAAGACTCAGCCTCGAGTGAGGAAACAGTGGACTCTAGAGACTTAATCTTTTCAGTGAGTTCTTGACACTCAGAGCATGTGTTTGAAGAGGAAGATGAACCTTTCTCAAACGTGAGCACTTTTTCAGCCCAAACCTGATTTTCTTCGATCAGACCTGAGATCGATTCATCTTTCTCTTCGAGTTGCTCACTGAAAAGATTACTCTCGCGAACGAGATTCTTAATGAGAGAGATCAAGCTTTCTTTAGATTTGCAGCTTTCTTTAGATTTGCATCTTAAGCTTGATATAAGATCAGATTCAGTTACTTCATCGTTGATTACCTCTCCCTTTGTCTCGTTTGGAACTTCAACGACCATTAAGCATACATCCTTGGAAGGTGACGAATCTTCGTCATCTGAGTCTGATTCTCCCCAGGTGGCAACCATTGCTTGCTTCCCTTCATTTGCTGGAGGCATTCCTGCCTTCTTCTTGAAGCAGTTTCTGGCCATGTGTCCCTTGTTCTGACAGTGGTAACAAACCACATCTTTCATGTCTCTGTTCCCTTCAAAGGAACTGGGCGAGTCCTTGTTCCGAGACCATATCTTTCTCATTGCCCTTGTGATAAGAGCAACATCTTCATCGCCATCCTCATCTTCATCGCCCGTTTGAGACAGATCAAATGCCCTTTCCACCTTTAGGGCAATGCTCTTCGCCTTCTCCTCTCCTTTCTTGTTTATCTTATGATTATAGACAGAGGCGTTGCTTTCCATCTTAGCAACCACCTCTTCCATAGTAAGAGTCTTGACGTCTATTTGAGAGTAGAGGGCAAGAGCAATGACATCCCACTGAGTGTTGAGACCTTGCATGAAGTGATGAGTCAACTTCCAGTCTGGCATTGTTTCACCAAGGTACTGAAGCTGACCAACTAGCCCATGGAACCTGGAGTAGTACTCTTGAATGTGTTCATCTTTCCCTTGAGAAATTTGATCGTACTCCTTGAACAGGGAAAGGATCTTGTTCTTCTTAGAGTCTTCATTTCCTTGATGAAGACGTTTCAGGGCATCCCAGATCTCCTTGGCAGTCTTATAGCTCATGACTTTCTTGAGATCGGAGGGAAGAAGGGCCATGTGAAGGATCTTCTTAGCCCTGCTGTTTTTCTCCAGTTTCTTCCAATCCTCATCGGTGTAGTCGACCTTTGGTTTTGACTTTGTCTCATCTGTCTCGTTCTTGATCACAAAAGGTCCGACTTCAATAACTTTCCAGAGTTGTCCATCAAGGGAACAGATATGGGACTCAATTTGCTCCACCGACCAGCTATACTCACCAGACTTCAGAGTTGGTGGTTTCCAGAACGAATCACCGATTGCATTGCTTGACGATGACATCTTTCCTGCAAATTCTGTAACGAAAACAATCTAGAGCACCAGGCTCTGATACCAATTGTTGGATCGTTAGAGTTACGTTTGAGGGAAAAAAAGCTTTGTTCCCACAGAAGGCACAACGGATTTAAATAGCAAGAAAGATAACAGAACGAACTCACGATATATAGTGGAAATCCTGATTAGCAAAACTAGCTTCTCAAGGAAAAACCACTACCTTCAAGCTTTCGCTTGAGAGGATTTTGAACTGCGTACTTGTCTTATTAGTTTCTTGTTTGATTACACTTGTATCCTGGACTTCGACCTCTAAACAACCAGCTAGACTCGAAACCTCTTCTACAACGATGAATCAAACTCAACTCTCAAGGACTCACACGCACCTCACTCTCTTTCTCTTCTTTTCTTTTTCTCGTTCAAAGTCGTTCTCTGCCGTGAAGTCGTCCCTAAGAAATGAATCCTCACTTTACTTAAATACAACTCGGCAGAAACCCTAATTGACACAAATTAGGAGATACTCGAATCGGATTACAAAGATATGATTTTGTTTGGAAGATAAGATATCACAACCGATTATATTAATTAAGGAAGGAGTTCCCTAATTAATCCAACCGATTGGATATTATTCTTCTCTCTCCAATCGCCTTATCTTAGAAAAGATTCCTATGATAACACGATCGGATCTTTTCTCTCTTTCCATATCTTCGCGCAATCCGGATTGATCCTTGGAGCCGAAGTCTTCATCCTCTACCGCGTGGCTTCTTGATTTGTTTCCTTAATTCTGCACGATGTATGACTTCTTTCCTTTTGCAGCCTTGATCTGGTCCGTCACTTCAGTTCCTTGAGAGGTAACAAAGCGCTAAGCAAGCCTATGTTCCCTCTGAGATCCTATGCTGCAAAGCTCTATGGGATAACTTTTTTTGTCCCTGAAACACTTGGTACACATATTAGTTGAGTGTTTGTAACCATCAAAAGCTAAGGAATTCAACAAGCTTATTGTATCTACTACTCATTATAAGAGCACCCCTTATGGGGGCTTATTCATGGGGCTTAAACAACATATTTTATTAAAATATTAGAACTTTAGTTTAAGCTTCCCCCTTGGGGCTTAAAAAAAGGCAAAAGTTTAAGCCCCAACCCATGGGGCTTAAACTAAAGGGAGCGCCACGTGTCGCTCCATTATTAGAGCTGCGTCCCCCAAGAGGCTTTTCAAAAGGCAAAAATTGTTTATTTAAAATTTTAAACATTAAAATAAAAAATACCATAATTCTAGTTTCATTTTTCTCTATCTATAGACATCCATTTTAGATATATTTAATATAAATATAAATTGGATTCAAAAGTCACTCCAAAAACCCCTCTATTAAAATGCTCTTTTAATATAGGGCTTAAATGGAGGGTTAAACTCAAAAAGCCTCCATTTAAGCCTCTCATTTGAGCCCCCATAAGGAATGCTCTAAGAATTTTATCGTAGGACTAAAATATTTCTATTTTTAGTTAATTTATTTATCTTTATTATTACTTGTTAATTTTAAACCTTTTTTATACAATAGTTGAAGACGTGTGGAAGGAGAATGGCTACATTGTCCATATTCAAAAACATTTAACCCCATAATAAAATATTACATTAAATATTCAAATAACGAATATTGATTAACAAAATTTATAAGGTTATAATGAGACTTATTAATGAACGGATATATAATTATAATTTAATATCTTAATAAAACATTAAGAAGGTCACTAGTATTTGATTGATAAAATTACAACTTAATGATTATAACCTTAATATTTATATGATTATAATCTTAATATTTATATCTTTATTAAGCAAACCGTATTAAGTAGTGAAACGTCAACAAAAGACGACAAAAGATTTTTATAATCAATTGATTGACAAAGTAATTTATAAGAAGAGTTTCAAGTTCCAAGGATGGCCCAAGTTTGAAAAATGCTTTCATTTGACGCCATTTGATGTGTAAAACCTTCGCCACTCCTTTGTCACCCTGGGATGTATCCAAATATATTTAATAACATCTCTAATCAATATAATCAAATTAGCCATAATTTTAAATCATCTTAAACACATAAGTTTAAAAACATGACAAACACATCGTACATGCAAATTATTTCTTTCTGAAAATTGGTTGACAATTTGAAATCAAATCAATAAAAGACGTTGAGTTGTTGGATGTAGGGGTGTTCAAAAATGATCCGGACCGGTGAAATTACGGTCCGGTCTCTGGTCCATGATTTCCCCTTAATCCGGGTCTGGTCTGGTTCAAATCTGGAAAAAAAAATAAAAAAAAATAATTAAGAGTTTAAATGTTTTTTTATAGATATTTTTTATAATTTAATAAGTTAGGAGTATAAATATTTTTTATATATTTTTTTTAGATATTAAATAAGAATTTATATATATATTTTTTAAAAAAATAAGGACCGGTCTAAACCGGACCGGAATCGGACCGACATTTTGAAAAAATTCGGTCCGGACCGGATGAACACCCCTAGTTGGATGCATTGTCAAAAGAAATACAAAAAACCCTAGTAAATAATATATACTCTTGTAAAATAGTATGTATAATTGCACAAATATAGGCCACATTATGGGCGACATCAAATGCTCTAAAGCCAAAACTTGTTTTTGCATTTCAAATTTATCATCAATAAAATGATAAGTAATACTGATGTACAAATAAATAAGTTGATCATCACTCCAAATAGAAACATGAATATCAATTTTTTTTTTGCTGGGGCCGGATGTCGGGCTATCGAAGTAAACCCACTAATCCCGGACCATGACCGCTAATCCTTCACGTCATGATCCTTGATTAAATCGCGATAAACATGAATATCATTGCTATCAAAAAAATCAATCAAATTAAAGCATTTTTTTTATTATTATATGATTGTAGAGTTTTTCTCTTAATAGTATTTTCTATAAACCGGTTTATAAACCGATTGCACATGATTTGTAACTCAATATTAATCATTAAAACTAACATATTTATTAAATTGAAATGTTAAATGATTAACACTAACAGATTCGGATACACTCATGTATAGTACTATCATAATCATATTGAAATAAAGTAGGAGCATTAGAAGACGAAGATGCAAACTCGTCTTTGTCCTCACATCATTCTTAATTTGTCTTGGTGTTTCTTCTCGATATACTTGTACAAAGTTTCATATCCTCCCGCATTTTTGCAAGTACCTATTGTTACAATAGTTACAAAAAAGCTTCATATTTCTTATTAGGATGCAAAGTTAATTACTTTTCGAAAATATTTTGAAAAAAAATAGAAACAAAGAATTATCCTCCCACTTGACTCGTTTGTGACGAGCATACTCCACCCTCATTTCCTTAGGTGGGTTTCATTGCAATAGATTGAGTTTCACTCTCTTATATGTCAAAAATATTTTTAACATGTTTCATTATTTTATATAAATAACAAAACTTGCAATAAATAATTAAATAAAACAATTAAATAAATGAGATTGTTAGAGAAATCGTAATATACAATTTAAATAAACAATAGTCGATATAAATATCAAATGAAGTATGCAATAAACAATTAGGAGTGTAATATAACAAGTAATAAAACAAACAAGTTCTTATAGTATTTATTATTTAATACTATAAAAAATAAGAACAAATGTAAATAAAAAGATTATTGAGATAATTGTAGTGCTTAGTAGTGAGATAATGAAACTGGTGCGGAGAGAAATTAACAACATATTATTAAATTCAATAACCACTTAAACAACATTCATTAAACAAAAAACAAACATGTTCATAGACAAGCCAAAATCTTCCATTCACCATCGGTAATCAGCGTAAGTAAATAGTTACTTCGACCTAACAAATACACAAACACAATAACATAGGAATATTAAGCCCACGGTAACATTTAAAAACAACCCCGTCAAGACAATATTTGTAGTGTGACAGGTACAAAACCCATGTATGCTTCTATGGAGATTACAATACTCGACTTCGGGGAAAAAATGATGAAATCAATGGTATAGGAGGAACGAATCAAGGTTTTAGGATTGATTAGTGTTGAATGGAAGACTGATAGGATTGAGAACAAGCGCTGACAGAAAGATAACAAAAACTTTTGATAAAGATTTCACTAAATCTTTATTTTTCATATTTAATAATCTTTAGTTTCTATCTTTAATAATAAAAGCGAAAATAGGTTTTTACAATTTTGTTACTTTTCTATAATTTTCATAAAAAAAATATTTAATTTTCTAATTTTTTGTTTCAAAAAAAAAAGAAAAAATATGGCAAAAATATCCAAATAGACATGCTTTGCTATTTTGTAGTTTATGGGATATTTCTACAAACTTTTTTGCCTTAATATGGTGCGATGAGTAGATTTAAAAAATATGAGTTTTTAAATTTATATAATAAAAAAAGCCCTCAAAAAGGCCCAAATGGTCAAACCAAAAAAATAGTAGCCCTTAAATTGTCGGTTTAGTACTTTGGTTGGTTCAAACCGACGTTTTGGACTGGTTTCACGGTTTTGGAAATTGCTTAGCCAGAACTTAAACCGATCTTGGGCCGGAATCCTTATATGGCCGGTTTGGTTTTCGTTTTTCGGTTCAAATCGATCTGACAAACTTCTTTACTCATATCTTTTATATCGATACCAAACAAGCCGACTTGGAACGACATCTCCTAGGTAAATGTAACTCAAATTCAAAAACCGACCCCTACAAACCTAAATTCGCCAACAAAAACAAATACCCTAGATCGAGTTTTCTTATTAAATTTTAGTATCCTACTCAACGTACAAGTAGCAAGTTTAAATACCATAAAATCCACACTCATTTATTCAAAATTCGCAAGCATTCACATACACTCACTACTAGAAAAGATGACCATTTTCGACACGTTTAAAGTCCATTTTTGACACCTTAAGGTGTCAGAAAAAACATTTCCGACACTATGCCATAGTGTCAAAATAATCGATGTCAGTAATGGCCAGTGGCCATTTTCGACACTTTTAAGTGTCAATGTCCGTTTTAACACATTAAGGTGTCGATATTGTTATTCAATTCTACAACCATTTTCGACACCTTTCGGTGTCTGTGTCGGCTTTGACACTCTAAGGTGTCGTTATTTAAAGCTGTTTTCAACACCTTACATTTTCAACATCCATTTTTGACACCTTCGAGTGTCTATGTCATTTTTGGCACTCAAGGTGTCGATATTTGTAGTCATTTTCACACACATATGAAGCTAATAATGACACCATAAAGTGCCGATTTTATAATTCATATTATCCAGTCAAATGGCCATTTCATTTTCCCCGCTATTTTTATATATATATATATAACGAATTCAAAATAATGAAAAGTAATGTTTTAGACAAACTGAAGCCAAAAGAGTAATTATATATAATATATCATAAAGTATAGCAACATTTTAAGAGTTTAAAAGTTTAACTACATAAATGTGCTCAAAAGAAACACAAGTGAGTATAGCTACATTACCGAGTTTGAAAGTATAACTACATAAATGCTACTTCATTTTCCTTTTTCATACTTGCTAATGCTACTTGATTTTCCTCCTTCATGTTTGATATAAATCCAGCAGGAACGAACACCCAATGACAACATCAAACGAGGCTCCGCACAGTATCTTAAATTCACCTGGTTCCAGTTGTAAAAAAACTGTTATTCATCCCAAAAACAAAGTTGTAAAAATTTGCACTCACAGTTCCATCACAGTTAAAAATGAACAAAAATATGTTCCAATCTTTTTTATGTAGTATCAAGAATGCAAGTACATCAGAGAAAACAATGACATGATATAGCCATTATAGATAGCATATCCAGAATGTAAAGCTCACACCAACTCACAAAATCCACAAATTGTCAAGCTATTATATTATAACCAACAATTAATTAACTAAAATTTTAGTTCCACAGACTTACAATCAGACTCAATTGAGTATACTCATCTTATTTCATGCAAATTTTCTAAACATTAAACTCTACGATCATTCAAATCATGCATGGGATTTGCAAATGGACTGCTTTTTCAATGACATATCAACCTAAGATAGGCGCAAAGAGTGGAATCAGATCACCATTAGAATCTAGAGCTAAGATTCCTATACAAGTATTCAAAACATCTTAAAAATCCATTTTTTTTTCTTAGTAGTCAGCCAAAACAACTTACTGGTGCTGAATTATCTCCATCCACTGGGTGGTTGGAAGCCTGGAAGGGACATCACTAGGAAAAAGGAAACAAACAGTACAATTTAAGAACATCACCACTGAAAAATAACAGAAACGCAATGAACTGAAAAAGCCACACGTGAATCCTAAGTTTGAAATTAGAACATTCTTTATAACCAACTAAAACGAGGAAAAGGAATGCAGTGAAGTTGAGAAAATATGAGGAGTGATCAAGACATTTGGAAGTTCCAGAACCTTAGAGATGTGTACCTTAGCCATAGATTGTATGATAGTATGATCAAAACATACATTTTTTATTTCTATTGTTTGCCACAAAGATAGCTAGCACATTAACAATTAGAAACATGCTCAAGTAAAATTAAACAGTTAACCAACTGTCATAGTATGATGCAACAATGCAATGATAGCCAGCACATTAACAATTATAAACATGTAATTTTCAGCTATCTATTAAATATACCCGTAATACCAGTCAAGCGAAGCATGTGATCCAACTCTACACCTTTTGCTACACTAGAGACGAGCTCCTTTGTGGTAGTGTAAGCTAACTGTCACAACTCGGAGTGATTCCAAGATACCAGCCTTCATCTAGTTGATTTTCCTACCTTTGACAGATTTGAGATACCTACATTATGAAATTGGCCATGAAAAATGATTGTCCAGTCCATCATGGGAAGGAAAACAACAGTACATTTGTAGATGCCGGTTTCGACAAATCCTACCCGTCAATGAAATCGAATGACCCCTTGAGCTGGGGAGGCAAATTGAGCAATGAGTAGTCTAATTAAGAAAGCAAATCTTCCTTGATATGCAATGTTATGAATGCAGAAACATAGTCCATAAATTATATAAAAACAATCAAGTATGAAGTGATATGGCTCGATACCGTAGGAGCCAGAGTGGTACTTGTTGTTGTTCAAGTTTAGAACCCCAGGATCCTCTAAAACAGCCTGAAGAAATAAAGGGAAAGAGTGTGAAAGCATGAAAGGAACAATCTAAGAGAGTACTCCAATACAATGGAAAACAAAGAGGTTTACTGGCACTAAAGGCACATATTGATAAGAGCAATATTATGTTAAGAGTGCAAACCAGAAGCTTCACATTTCATATACAATTTTAGAAGAGTTCACTGAAATAGCCCACACCAAATTATCTTGAAATCTTTAGTTGTACCCCACACCTGAATAATACATCAAGTATCCAATTAGATTGACTAGTAATTGTACTGTAGTTTAGTAAATTTGTGTCTTCCTCCAAATTATCTTGAAATCTTTAGTTCAAGTGAGTGTAAGTTCAACAAACATCAGGTCCTAGTCTTTGTGGAAATTCAACAAACACTAGAGCTACAAATATATAAAGCCAACAAGATAAGAAAAATTAGAACAAAATTAGAAGAATCCAATGTACAAAGCTTCTTTAGTATAGATGGAAAATAGAAATCACCTTTTCCAGCATGATAGAGAACACCGAAAATCTCCTCGTCATCAAGAGAAACGGTTGCACGTTCGACACAATCGAATCTAAAACATGAATATTTGAATCAATTACATGCTTAATTAACTACATCCAAGTTCAGGTTTTGCAAAATTAATCTTACAGTACCCTAGAATTCGTTGAACATGAGCCGAAGCGAGATTCGTTCTCCAACAAACGACTTGTCAAGCCTCGCTCTTCTTCTCGTTACGACTCTTAGTCCTCGTGTCGCCGTCTTCGGCGTTAATGCTCCCTTCATGCATCTCGAGCATCCAAATTCAGGCTAAACACTAACGGCGAAGATAATTGGGTGCGGGGGTTTGGGGCGAAGAGTGCGGGAGTTGCTGAAGGAGTGATTTGGGGGAGTTAGAGAGATGGGAAAATAGGGTTCTGGGTGTGGGCATTTATTAGGGTTAACTTTAGACAAAATAAAGTATCGCAATTGGCTGGATTTTTGTAGTTACAAATGACGACTTATGGTGTCGATAATTGAGAGAGTCTGCTACAGACATATTATGGTGTGGAAAGTGGTCTTGACACAAAAAAAGTGTCGAAAATTGTTGTTTATCCCACGCGTCTCAATTTTTTCTCGACACAATAAACTAGTGTCGAAAATAAGGTGTCGTAATTTTTTTTAGATCTTTCACCCGGTTCGAATGATCATTGTCACTTTACGTCCGGATCGGAATCTGGTTTATCACTTTTCGATGGGGTGGACCCTCCCAACACTAATAGTTCCATACACATCGTTAAAAGAATTCGAACTCGAAACCTCTGGATATAACGCTTAAAGGGCCTAGCGTCAATACCCACTAGACCAACTAGATGTTAAAAGAATTCGAACTCGAAACCTCTGGATAGAACGCTTAAAGGGCCTAGCGTCAATACCCACTAGACCAACTAGATGTTGGTAATAAGGTGTCATAATTGGCCTCTTTTTCTAGTAGTGACTAGAGATTCTCAACGGTGCTTATATTGCTACACTAGTTGTAGGCCACGTGTTTCGCACGGGGAAATAGAAATCTAAATTTTTTAGTATTAATGGTTATACTCATTTGTAATCTGCATGATTCAAACGTCTATTATGATCCTAATTAGAATTTTTTTATCAATTTTTGCTTTATCATTACTGTCTTCTTTTCATTTCTAGTTTTCTATGTTTGCAACTCATATGCAATGGTGTTCTATTTATGAAGCTGAACCTAATGCAAATCTTAACAGTTGTAACTCCCAATTAACATTGAATTTCAAACCCCACCCAATACCAAAGTGCATTATTTCTACAAGAGATATGTTGCATACTGATCACTTTAAGATTGATAGAACTTGGATTCAAAATTATGCATCATGCAAAGTGCAATAAAAAATGAAACATGCCTCAAAAAGAGCAAGCATACTGATTCTGCACTTTTGGCTTCTCATATGAATGTTTGTAAGAAATTGTGACTTGATCACTTTGAAAGTCTACTCTTTGGGCATGGTCTCCCTCTGAAGAAATTAGGGCTGGTTTTGACTGTCTTTGATCTTGCACATTCTGCAATTTTGATTCTTCATGTAAAACATTGCAAGTTTTGTTCTCTACTTGACTTTTGTCATTATTTTCTCCCCCTGAAGATGTTTTGGAAGAATCACTTTCTGGGAGCAAATCAAGCTCACCCCAAGCCAATCTCTTGAATCACTTCATGAAAGTATAACCCATTTCAATTGAGCAACAGATCATTTTAATACAGTTTTAGAACTGAAGCTATGAAAAAGATGATGTTATTCCAGAATTAAAATGTCAGGCCGTAGAATCAAACAACCAAAAAAAAGAAACAAAGAAAGATCAAGGCTCTTACTTGAATCGGCCTCTGACAGCACTTTGCAACTGCAATTCTCAATCAGAATCCACAACTCTGAAATTGAAATGTCAACAAAAGAGCTAAAAGAATCAATCCAATTCAGAAACCATAAACACAGATGACCACAGAGACCATTAGGATTAGATAGAGAACAACTACCAAAGAAAATGAGAAGAGGAGTCTCTGAATCTGAAATCTGAAGCGAGGGCCACAACAAATATGGAATCAAGAAGAGGACAAACAGAGAAGAAGTGGTTAAGGATTGAGATACAACTGTTGCTCCTAGAGAATATTCATATCTTTCTGTTGCTATCATCCTGAATACTCAATGTTGAGAAATTTTGAAATTCTGGATTTTGTGTTCAACCACTACAAATGCATGGAAAATTCAAATCTCTAGCACAACAAAATACAAATTCTTATAAGAGGCATAAATTGCTAAATAAAGGATAAAGATTCCCAAGAATAAACGAATACAAGCAATTGAAAGGCAAGAACTTTACCATCATCATTTAGCAGAAAATTTGTCCAACACGCCGGTCACTCAGAAATCTCCGCCACAAAATCAACAACACTATCAGTAATCCAACACCTTGTTCCTCCTCCGCTTCCTCTTCTCCTTCTCCTTCATCCAGTTGAAATCCAATCCACAACCTTGTTGCTCGAAAGTAGCGACAAATAAGATTTACAGCTACCGCTGAGGACTACTTGTTCAGATTGTACTATTCAGCAAAAGAGCATAGTTTGTGCATACCCATCAACAAACACAGACAGTAAACAAGCATGCAAGGACATACAAATGACCCTGAACACATACACTTCGGCCAAATGTGTAATTTTACACATCATATTTGGAACCAACATACCTAGTCAATTTGATCTGGATTTGTAACTGCCCATCCCTTCTTTCTATAAGCTTCACGAACATCTTCACAAGTGTTGCAACAGTGGTCATCAGACTGCACTTCCAATAACAAGGGGGCAAATTAGCGGCTTATTTCTTTCATTCTTTTTTCTCTTCCACATCAAAGGATATATGTACACAAACGCGCCGACACACAATTTTTTTCGATGGGATGTCTCCACTCCATGAAAAGACAGTTTTCTTAGTTAATGATATATGACATAGCCTACCCACTTTCATGTTTTGCAAAGCATAGTGGCATCTCAAATCAATCAATTATAGAATTGGTAACTTCTCAGCACAGAACAAGCAGAATATACACGTAATGGCAGATTTGATTTCATGTTTTGCAAAGCATAGTGGCATCGTTCCGAATTCCGGCCAGACTCGATGACCGAGCATTGCTGGAGTCATCATCGACCACGAGAACGGAAGACGATGGAGTAGGCAGGGGTGTCAAAAAAGTCGCGACACCGCGCAATTTGCAGCCAATTGTTTCACCAATTATCGATATGTCATCACGCATCCACCGCCGGCAACACCCCCGCCGTCGGAGGCATAATCTTCTTCGTCGGGTGGTTGAAGGGATTTAAAACGATTTGGTGGCCAAGACAACGTTTTACTGCTCGGATTATCGGAGAGGAGATGTGGTAGTTGAGGATTTAAGCTTGAGATTTTTTTCTTGGTGGTTCCTCAATTCTCACTCCTGATTCGGAGAATCACCCGAGAAGGGGAGGGAGAAGTAGTCGGCGACGACATTGAGGGTAAGTTGGAGATGACGGATTGGATTACCATCAATTGCTAGAAATAGAGGGCATGGAAGAGAAGAGGCGGTGACTCCAGTGAGGCGGTGTGCAGTGCAGGTGGGGTGGCCACGCGTAAATAAAATAGAGAATAGATAACACGTGGAATGAAATAAGGTGTGAGTGGCCATTAAGGATGAAAGCGTAATAATTGAGCAAAATCAAGGGCTATAAATGTACTGTTCATTTATTCAACTTTCACTTTTAGTATAGTAAGGATATTATTGTACATGCTCTTCCTCGTAAAACAAACATTATAAGAGTGAGGTGCGTAAGACATCCTCATTGTTATTGTTAACGTTATAACTTTTCTTATACAAAATATATAAAAAAAGAAGAAGAAGAAATTAACAAGATACACTTAAAGCTCACTTAATCAACTTAAGTTGAAGAGCTAGGCTCTCCGATCCAATAGTCGTCCTCCCAAGTCTCCACCTGCCTAAACAAGGAAGCCTTCTTGTCAAGGAACTCCTTAAGCTCGGCCGGTTTGAAGGGCGGCGGGAGACTGCACGGAGGTGTTGGAGAAGGCGACCGGATGTGAGATTCGTCCATGTTCTTCCTCCACATCCCGTCGTATTGGCACGCCAACGACTCCGCGCACACCTCGGTGGCTCCTTCGGGCACGGTGGGCTTGTACTTGAATAGCTTTCCGTACTCATTTAGGAGGTGGAACATGTAGTCGTACACATACTCCATCTTTACTTCCTCGTCCATGAACTTGCTTGATGATCTCCCTATCTCCTTCGCCTACATATTTACTAGTTATTAATTAGTATCAAAGCTAGCTATATGTAAATAGCATTACATATATACAACGTACCTTAGAGGTGTGATTGTTGCCCCATTCGACGGCGAACTTGATGGAACGGCACTTGTCGGAGTCGCGGATGGGCCAGTAGTGCTGCAGCGGCAGCAGCTGCCTGGTGAAGAAGTCGTGGTAACGCGGCGTTATGATCAGCGGCACCGAGTCACATGCCAATATGTACTTCTCGCTCACCGACCACGCTAATCCTTCCACATATATCTTGTACCTAGCTTCCACACCACACATATATGTACGTATAAGCTAGCTAAACCCCAATCTAGAAATAAGGTTTATACGTAGCTACACACCTATGAGTATGACACTGGTTAGCTAGGTTGGAGTCTTTGTACCCTCGTGATCTTTCCTTGCCCCAATCCTACATTTAATTAATTAACCACATCACATATAACTAACTATAAATTAACTCTGAATAAAGAATTTATGTTTATAATTAAGAAAAGAGACCTGGATGTAGATGAGAGCGTTCCAATCAGCTTGGCCGGTGTGGTTGCAGGTAAGAAGCTCCCGGCGGGGCTTGCAATACTTTCCGACGTAGGGGTTGCCTTTCCAGTAAGCCAAGGGCACTCTTTCCTCCCATTTTCTTTTCTTCCTCCCCTCCTTTATCTCTTCTTTCAGCCCTTCCCATTGTCTCACCTTGATCTCCGACCTAAACCCATACAAAATTAGTAACTCCATCTTACTGAAAACTGACTCTATATATTATCAGAAACGGAAACATTTGGTATCGAAAACTCATCTCCGACCGACCCACTATCTTCAAATCTCTTCTTACTGAAAACTCACCGACCCATTGCCTTTCTCGTAACTAATAATTTTTAGGGCTCGTTTGGTATCGATATCAAATATATGAGATATCGGTATCGATATGACTATTGATATGAGTGATATACGATTATAAAAAATAACACTCTCATATAAATAATACTCATATCTTGATATCCATTAGAACACTTTGATACGAGTGACTGATTTTTAAATTATATAAAAATATATTTAAAAATACATTAAAAAAATAAATATAACCTAAAAAATACATAAAAAATAATAATTTAACGGGCCGGCCCCGACCCGCTAAATACCAAAAAAATATACCAAAAAATAATTTAAATATAATTTATATATCATACGGGCCGGGCCCGACAAACGGGCTCGACCCGGCCCGAGCCTGCAAAAACGGGTCTGGATTTTGGCTAAAGCCCGACCCGGACTGAAAAACGGGCCCGGACCTGCAAAATTATATTTAGATTTGAGGGAGGGATTTTTCATGATCCTCTAATACAAGGATATAAACCGGTCCGGACTGAAAATATTCGGGCCGGTCTCCGATCCATCATTTTTCAAGTCCGGTCCGGATTTAAACCAATGCTCATCCCTACTTTATACTCATACCTCATATTAAAACCACCGGCCGTTAGTGTATTTAAGACGGTGGGCCTAAATCCAATTTGAAAATTCTTACCAGCCCCAATAGGCCCAATCCGGAAAGATGAGGTCCACGTGGCTGTCGTCATTGCAATACCCAAACAACACGGCGGGGCTATCCTCACCCGCCGTGACGGCAGGAGTATCCTCACAGTCAAACATGAACTCTAGATCTGGGAGTCTCCCCGGGTACTTTCTCACCAGCTGTACGATGCTCCATATCGTGAATATATCCCTCGTCTGATACGATCTAAAATACTGCTTAACGTACACCCGCCCGCCTACGATCGCTACTCTAAAATTTGCGGTCCGATTCGCCCGCTCCACCATTTCCTTGCTTATCCCGCTCTGCTTCCACGGCCGTAGATCTTCGTGGATCCAACGGAAGTACGACGGGCATGTTGTCGATGGACGGTCAGGATTTGCTCTTGGTTTGTGGTTCGTTGGGTAGGTGTTAGGGCATGTTTGGGTCTCGTTTTTTGGGGCGCAAATAATCGGGTACTCCTTGTACGGTTCGGGCTCGGGTTCAGGATCTTCGGGTTGTGGGGCGGATTTTGTGAACGTGAACAGCGAGTTCTTTGAAAGGCTTTCAAAATACTTCAGCTGCAAATAATTAAGTAATGATACGTACAATTATTAGAAAATATATAGAATCAAATGAATTTCAGTTAGCTGCCAAAAAATTTCAGGTTCGTCAAATGAAGGACATATGTTATCTTATATCGTAGGTTCAAATTCTCACTCTCCTTCTTTTTTGGTCTAATAACCTGTACGTGTAATGATACCAAAAAAAAACCTTAAACGTTATTTTATGTTTGGAGGATATTTTCCACTTTTTGTTCATAACCATTCCTACTCGATCAGCGCTAATTCGGTATATATTGTCTCTTAACTAATCAGAAACTAATAATATGATAATAATATAATAAGGGAGAAATGAAAATACTAGAATTGCTTTAAAATATCAGTTTCTCTGGTTGAATAAGAAGCTTAATTTATTTAAAACTTCTTCTTTCTAATTGACAATTTTCAAATTTATTAGGATAGATCATGTTTTGGAATTTTGATATTGATAATTACAATAGGAAAATATGATTTGTGTTAAAACTAAAAACTGATCGAAACTAAAGGCTATAGTACGTAAATGAAATTAGATAGAGGAGATGGATGAATATATGAACTTACGCTGTCGACGGAGCCGATATCGGCGATGAAGATGAAGACGAAGAGGAAGAGAATAGAAAGGAGAAGGAGAAGGAAGGAGACCTTCGCTGCTGACGATGGCGTTTTCCATTCTCCAGCAGCTTGGCCGGGCATGGTGTCAACACCAACAACCTAATGGTATTAGTGGTATTATTTATACTAATTGTATCTCTTCTCTTGCAATTAATTATTTAAATGAAGATCAGGAATGAGGAGCCTTAATTAGCTTAATTGGATTTTTCTTATTAAGGCGTTATGCGTAAGTATGTATTTAATTACGTTTTTAACCAATTATTATTATATAGTAATTATTCTTGATATTTTCTTCACCTAATTTGGTGATAGTTGTAAGTTGTAACTATTATTATTTGTTCCGTTTATGAAGATATCAACATGTTGTAACTTGTAAGTTTTGCCCCAATCTGCTCCCTATAGTTTCAAATTAACGATATGAATATACGGAGTGCATCAGCATTTTATACGTTAACCAATCAAAACAGTTCTACGAATCGAAATCATTTATTATCAAATTATTGAGTCAACTATTACAGATAGACTTTAATTACGTCTAAGCATCTATCTCTAGATGGTGCAACTAAACCAAACGTGACTTCCGTTTTTCTACAAAAAGAAAAATCAATACAAAGATTTGTTTTTTTTCCCTCATTTTTTATACGAATACTCTATTTGGTTTTATTCCATTTTCTTGGACCTTTCATTGATTTTATTTTATTTTTCTGGTCCCGTACGGTGATTTTTTTCCCATAGATAGGAAATTGGTTTTATCCGTTTTTCTATATGGAATGCATGGATAGGAAATTGAATAGACTAGCTTGATTGGTTTGATTAGTTGAGGTTAAGGGCGAATCATTTTCAGTCTGGAAGATTATTGGTTGCAATTAATTTTGATAGCTTCACATCATTCCACATTACTTTAAAATAGATATATTTGATATAAACTTATTCTAGATTGTGGATCAATTTAGTTTTCATTTCAGTTATTTTAGATTTAGTTTGTGTCTATATGAGTTTCAAATTAATGACATTAATCTGATTTTATGTAAATAGCTAGTAGGTAGTCCTTATTTAACAAGTACGAAGTATATATTAACAAAACAATACTTCATCCGTTTATTTTTATTTGTCTTTTTAGAATTTTTTACACATATTAAGAAAGTCATTGAATATATTTTTAAAAATTCAAATTTTTTTTTCAACTTTTTTTTTTTTTTTTTTGATTAGGAAAATTCAATTTTTTTTTTCCTAATCAAAAAAAAAATCAATTTTTTGATTAGGAAAATTCAATTTTAAAAATTCAAAATTTTTTTTTATTAGGAAAATTCAATTTCGCCTTTTCAGGAAAATTCAATTTTTTTTTTCAACTTAATCACTCACTATCCTCTATAACTAATAGATGGAGAGAAAAAATCAACATAATCAAATTCCAATACAAAATTAATGAAGTATATACGATAACTTGTCTTAAAATTTTATAAGGATAAATTTTTATAAATAAAATTTGAAAACCAGTAGTATTTAGTTAGCATGTACAGTAGTATTTAGTTAGCATGTAATAGACGTGTTGGATCCTTATCTTCCTGAAAAGGCGAAATTGTGATTTGACTTTTTTACTAAAACAAAGTGAGTCGAAATTGGAGTATATATTACTCTATGTCCTAGATAGAAAAACCCAGCATTAATTAATCTGAGCATATGAATATAAAAGGTTTACTTCAACACTCTAATTGGCTCCATCAGAATCAATATATATTAATGCTACTTAAGCTCCGGGAGTAGTTTAATATTTGGAGGATGATTATTGAGTAATGGAGGGTTTACAAAGCTAATCAATTTTTAAGGCTGGATCCGTTTTATTCGCCGTGTATGATGTGGAGCGCTCTCATAAGTACTACAGTATCTTTCTATTCCCTTTTACTCAATCAGTTCACTTTTATTTGTTCATTTAGATTGTTTGTATTACGCATTAATATCGCTTTTGGTACTATTATAATGTGAGATGAAATGTAATCCAAATAAATTCTAAATATGTTTTAAGAATATGTATTTTTTTTTCTAAAATCAATCACTCACTATCCTTTAAAAATGGCTTGGTTTTTTATATGATAAATTTCATTAATATCCTAGAAGGACAAATATTAAAAACCAAAAGTAAGGCTTTGTTTGGCTAAACATAATTATTATTTATAAACACTTTTTCAAAATATTTTTTATACATTTCGATAAACGTGTAATATAATTTATTTATTTTTCCACTACTCACACTTTTCTAATAAACTACACACATTCCCATAAAAATCACATTTTTACTAAACATATTTTTTTATACAACTCTATTTATCAACTATTTATAAGTAAAAAATTCTTTATAAACTCTTTCCCCTAACAAACCTTAAATGGAGGGTATATCACGCAAAGGCCATACTATACTAAAATCAATGTTTCATGTATATATGATAGGTAAAACACAATAATTTTTTTAAAACCCACTTATGTAGAGTTTTATATGTGCTACGCTTTCTATCATTCCATTAGACACAAAACTTTTTGTTGAATTCCTTAGGTTTTGATGGTAACAAACACTCAACTAATATGTGTACCAAGTGTTTCAGGGACAAGGGAAGTTATCCCAGGGAGCTTTGCAGCAAAGGATCTCAGAGAGAACAAAGTCTTGTCAAGTGCTTTGTTACCTCTCAAGGAACTGAAGTGATGGACTAGATCAAGGCTGCAAAAGGAAAGAAGAAATCCAGCGTGTTGAATTAAGGAAACAAATCAAGAAGCACACGCGGTAAAGGATGAAGACTTCGGCTCCAAGGATCAAGCCGGATTGCGCGAAAATATGGAGAGAGAAAACCCGATTGTGTTATCTTAGGAATCTTTCCTAAGATAAGGCAATTGGAGAGAGAAGAAGAATATCCTTCCGATTGGATTAATTAAGGAACTCCTTCCTTAATTAATATAATCGGTTGGGATATTATTCTTCCAACAAAATCATATCTTTTGTAATCCGATTTTAGAATATCCTATCTTGTTATGATTAGGGTTTAGCCGAGTTGTATTTAAGTGAAGTGAGGATTCATTTCTTAGGTACGACTTTGGACGATGAAAAACTGAGAGAACGAAAAAGAGAAAGAAAAGAAGTGAGGTGTGTGTAAGTCTTTGAGGGTTGAGTTCGATTCATCGTTGTAGAAGAGTCTTCGAGTCTAGCTGGTTGTTTAGAGGTCGAAGTCCAAGATACAAGTGTAATCGAACAAGAAATCAATAAGACAAGTATACGCTTCAAAATCCTCTCAAGCGGAAGCTTGAAGGTAGTGGTTTTTCCTTGAGAAGTTAGTTTTGCTAATCAGGGTTTCCACTATACATCGTGAGTTCGTTCGTTATCTTTCTTGCTGTTTTTAATCCGCTACATCTTCTGTGGGAACAAAGATTTTGTTCCCTCAGACGTAACTCTAACAATCCAACATTTAGTATCAGAGCCTGGTGCTCTAGATTGTTTTCGTTACAGAATTTGTAGGAAAGATATCGTCGTCAAGCAATGCAATCGGTGATTCATTCTGGAAGCCTCCAATTCTGAAGGCCGGTGAATATGACTGGTGGGTGGAGCAAATTGAGTCCCACATCTGTTCCCTTGATGGACAGATCTGGAGAGTCATTGAAGTTGGACCTTTGGCTATAAAAAATGAGAAGGATGAGATGAAGCCAAAACCAAAGGTCGACTACACCGATGATGACTGGAAGAAGTTGGAGAAAAACAACAGGGCCAAGAAGATACTTCACATGGCTCTTCTTCCCTCCGATCTCAAGAAAATCATGAGCTATAAGACTGCCAAGGAGATCTGGGATGCCCTGAAACGCCTTCATCAAGGAAATGAAGATGCCAAGAAGAACAGGATTCTCTCTCTGATAAAGGAGTATGACCTAGTCTCTTAGGGAAAAGATGAACACATTCAGGAGTACTACTCCAGATTCCAGGGGCTAATTGGTCAGCTTCAGTTCCTTGGTGAAGCAATGCCAGACTGGAAGCTGACTCACCACTTCATGCAAGGCCTCAACTCTCAGTGGAATGCCATTGCTCTTGCTCTCTACTCTCAGACAGATGTCAAGACTCTTACCATGGAAGAGGTTGTTGCTAAGCTGGAAAGCAACGCCTCTGTCTATAATCACAAGCTGAACAAGAAGGGAGAGGAGAAGGCGAAGAGCATTGCCTTAAAGGTGGAAATGGCATTTGACTTGTCCCAAGTCGAAGATGAAGATGGTGATGAAGATGTTGCGCTCATCACAAGAGCCATGAGGAAGATATGGTCTCGAAACAAGGATTCGTCGAGTTCCTCCGAAGGGAACAGAGACCTAAGAGATGTGGTGTGCTACCACTGTCAGAACAAGGGACATATGGCCAGAAACTGCTTCAAGAAAAAGGCAGGAATGCCTCCAGCAAATGAAGGAAAGCAGGCAATGGTTGCCACCTGGGGAGACTCAGACTCAGACGACGAAGATTCGTCACGCTCCAGGGATGTCTGCTTGATGGTCATTGAAGAACCAAATGAATCAAAGAGAGAGGTACTCAACGATGAGGTAACTGAATCTGATCTAGTATCAAGCTTAAAAAACAAATCTAAAGAGAGCTTGATATCTCTCATTAAGAAACTTGTTCATGAGAATAGTCTTTTTAGTGAGCAAATTGAAGAGAAAGATGAATCGATCTCAAGTTTGATCGAAGAAAATCAGGGTTGGGCTGACAAAGTGCTCAATCTTGAGAAAGGTTCATCCTCTCCTTCAAACTCTTGCTCTGAGTGTCCTAAACTCACTGAAAAGATTGTGTCTCTGGAGTCCTCTGTTTCATCACTCGAGGCCGAGTCATTAATGTTGAAACTAGGAAATGCAAAACTTTCTAGCAATCTAACCAAACTCAGTGAGGAACAGAAGGACAAGCCAAAAGGTATTGTCTTTGTTGCTGCCAAGAATGAAAAGAAGACTGAGTCAAAGGAAGTACCTCGCTTTGGGATTGACTATCAACCCAAACTTCTTGTTGATGGAACCAAGCAAAAAGGCTCTAAAGTCGAAGGAAAACAGTCTGTAAAAGAAAAGGGGGACAATTCCTCCAGAGGGAACAAAGGCAAAGACTGTTCAAACTCGACTGAGGAGGGCAAGGCTTGGTATCATGGACAGAAGGCTCACGCTATCTGGTTGAAGCAATATCAAAGCAGTAAGTCCAATAATATTGATTTTCATTCAAGGATTGCTAACAAAACAATTTGGCCTGGAAAGAGCAAGTATGCATATCTGAAGTGCCATAGGGTCTGTTGGTATTGCGGACACTCTGGTCACTACAAGCAAGAGTGTCTTCTGAAGCAGCACAATGAGGAGATTGCTCGCACTACTAGAGAGCAAATGAATGCTGAACCTCCTAAGATTAGATATGTTGCTCCTGTGCCCAGAAAGCATAAGCTTGTCTGAGTTCGCAAGAACTAACTCTTTCTGTGCAGAATAAAGTGAGGAAAGTTCCCGATATTTCATTCGTACAAGGGTCAGTTACTTGACAGGGAACGAAGCGAGTCTCACCTCACTCCTGCATGAATGGTTGAGACTCAAAGGCCTGGTAACAAAGGTAAAGGAAATGGAGATATGGATAAGGACTTAATGTCTAAATTGTTCCTTGTTTGAATACTCAGGTACCAGGTACATCTAGGAAAGACATCACTGTGTCGAGAAAGATTGGCATACAGGGAAACTTGTGGATCAAACGCCAGTTTTCTCATTAGGACACATGTTGGGAAACTCTACATTCAGTTCCATACGAAACCTGGTTTGTTCCCCTAACTACATGTCTATTTGTTGTGTTCCCTCGATGATTGGCTAGATTACGTGGTAAATTGTGAAAGTTGAACTTTCATGTCTTGATATGCATTCTCTTCCTTGGGTATTAATTAAACATTCGACTTGAATATGTGCTTCTACTTCCTTGATGTACTGAATGTCGTGCATGATCTTCTATGTCATCATTTGTCACATGAATCAGCTTTATTTCAACCCAAAAGAATCAACTTGATGTTTTGTTCCCTCATCATAAGCCCAAATGATAGTTGATTCTATATCTTACCTAGACCGCCATGTTTGAAGTCTCCTATGAGCCCCTCTTATCATCCACAACTGGAGACCCCTCATGCATGATGTAAAAATCAATCGCAAATATCATATATTTTGGTGTGATGGTCTTTTGTACCCTCTCTGGTAACTAACACCCAGCATCACACCCTACTACTTTTTGGTTTGGCGGGAAAACGATTCGGCTTCTGTGACTTGCAGGTTGAGGTGACGTGTGTTTGCAGGGTGTAATGATGAAAGTCTGTGTTGGGCCGCGTTGAGTATTTAGGGCTGATTTGATGGAAAGGAGTTAGGAAGGGTAATTCGGCTAGCTAAGTCGGATTTGGACGAGATTATGATTTTATTTTGGGAAGTTGGAAGATTGCAATTGTTATATGTTGGAAACTGAAAAGATTTGAATTTATCTTTGGAAACACTAGAAGATTCGGTGAAGATTATAAATTGGAGTCTCCGGGTAAGTCTCCTCCTCACTGTTTCCTTATCTTCCTCAAGCAATCTCTCCCTTCCTCTCTATCTCTCGTCTTCCCAGAACTCTCCCTCTCTCACAGAAATGGCCTCCAACTCAAACCTCCCCAACACTATCGCCCAAGACCTCCAAACCCTCCTCACCAAACTGTCCTCCATGGGAACCGACCCCGCTCTCCTCGCCGCCATTACCCAATCCCTACCTTCCACCTCCACCACTCCAGCAACCACCACTATTACCCCTCCACCATCACCAAACCAGGACCAACTCGCCATGGTCCCCTTTGTAGCCCCAAACACAAACCCCGCTCCACAAAACCCTAACCCCAAAACCTCTCCATCCGTCCCAACCGCCATCTCCTCTACTGAAATAGAGGAGGTCCATTCCTCTCCAACCCATCCCGACCCCATTGATGAGAAGATGCCCCGTCAAGAGACCCCGGTCACAACTGAGGAGCACTTTGCTGTGAAGGAGAAGATTCAGTCGGTTGTGCGAGACCTCAACAAGGAACTGGTTGAGGAAGTTGATGAGGAGGAGCCCCCAAAGGCTCCTAAGACTTCTGGCAGGGTGAAGACTGCCTACTCCTCCAAGCGGAAGACACGCTCTCAGAGGAAGTCTGAGAAGGCGATAACGGTCAGCTCCGATGAGGAGTCCGTATCCCTCTCGAGAACAACGCAAAGAAAGCCAAGGTGTCTGCCGCTCCTGTCCGTCAAAGCCAACGTCGTCAGCTGGCCAAAGCCAAAGGAAAGGTGGCGGCTGATGATGTCAAAGACATGAGCCACAAGTCGGTGGTCAAGGAGCTGCGAGTCGTCCCTGGGTTCCTACTGGAGAACCATCTGGAAGGGGTGCATGATCTATTAGAGATCCAAAAATGGAGCAATCTGTTTATAGAGGAAGAGGAGATGGATGAGGTGCTGCTAAGGGAGTTCTACTCTACCTATGCGATGGAAGTTCACCCCCACGCTGTTCTGGGGAGTTACAAGATGGAAGGGCAGGTCCACATGTTCTCAAGCATTGAGCTTGGTGTTGCTCTGGGCGTTCCACATGAAGGGTATGGGGAATACCCAAAAGGAAGGTGTCCGAAAGACTTTGCCTACTCAGAGGTTGTGTTGGCTGTTGCTGGTATTGAGAACCCTCAGGGGAGTGCTGATCTCGACATCTCAGAGATGTCCGCTGTCAACAAAGTGTTGTACCACTTCCTCATCAGCAACATCACGCCAAGGGGACATAAGAGAAACCGGCTTCTAATCTTGGACATTGTCCTACTGTCCCTAATGCTGAAGAAGGAGCCCATTAGCCTGCCGAAGATTCTGATGCAGCACATGGCCCACGCCAGGAACACTCTCCAGCACGCTCTTCCCTTCCCACGGGTTGTCAAGAAAATCCTTGAGTACCATAAAGTGTACAACCCGTCGGAGGACATGAGCATCTTCTCCCGCCCGTTCTACGCCAGTAACCTGCACAAGATACAGTTCGTTCTTCAAGATAATGAAGGCTGGGTGAAGGTTGAGAGTGCCCCTGCAGCTTCTGAGGCAGTAGAGGATTCCGAGGCAATGGAGGTTTCTAAGGCCGACAGCTCTGAGGGGGAACTAAACGAGAATTTGTCTCTGGGGAGGGATGTGAGAAGTCTCTGCAAGGATATGAGACGTCTCATGGCAGATGTGCGCGCGCTTATCTCTCATCACACATCGGCTCAACCGGCTGGTCACAGTGATGCCTGATCGCTTACCTGCTGTCCTTACCCCTCTTTTGTTCCCTTGCCCGTCTACTCCCTCTTAGTTGTTTTTCTTGTTACCTGATTTGTGTGCCCGATGTGGCATTTTGACTATGTTTTGATGTTTTGTCTGTCTTGGCGGTGTTTGCATGTTTTTAAGTTCTTTTTTAATTAATGACCAGGGGTGTTTGTGTTTATCTGGCCTTGACTTTTCCTCTTTAACTCTTTACTGATGTTTTTGATGATTCCAAAAGGTGGAATATGACAGGTAGCATTGGTTGAGGGGGAACAGAACAGGTAAAACGTATTGTTGAACTAAGGGGGAACTAACTGTGTCTTAGTGGGAAACTTTCATGTCATATTTGTCTTTTTCTAGTTGGTATATGTTTTCTTGTTAAGGGTGTTTGTCACCATCAAAAAGGGGGAATTTATTGAATTCATTAGGTTTTGATGGTAACAAACATTCAACTAATATGTGTACCAAGTGTTTCAGGGACAAGGGAAGTTATCCCAGGGAGCTTTGCAGCAAATGATCTCAGAGGGAACAAAGTCCTGTCAAGTGCTTTGTTACCTCTCAAGGAACTGAAGTGATGGACCAGATCAAGGCTGCAAAAGGAAAGAAGAAATCCAGCGTGTTGAATTAAGGAAACAAATCAAGAAGCACACGCGGTAAAGGATGAAGACTTCGGCGCCAAGGATCAAGCCGGATTGCGCGGAGATATGGAGAGAGAAAACCCGATTGTGTTATCTTAGGAATCTTTCCTAAGATAAGGCAATTGGAGAGAGAAGAAGAATATCCTTCCGATTGGATTAATTAAGGAACTCCTTCCTTAATTAATATAATCGGTTGGGATATTATTCTTCCAACAAAATCATATCTTTTGTAATCCGATTTTAGAATATCCTATCTTGTTATGATTAGGGTTTAGCCGAGTTGTATTTAAGTGAAGTGAGGATTCATTTCTTAGGTACGGCTTTGGACGATGAAAAACTGAGAGAACGAAAAAGAGAAAGAAAAGAAGTGAGGTGTGTGTAAGTCTTTGAGGGTTGAGTTCGATTCATCGTTGTAGAAGAGTCTTCGAGTCTAGCTGGTTGTTTAGAGGTCGAAGTCCAGGATACAAGTGTAATCGAACAAGAAATCAATAAGACAAGTACACGCTTCAAAATCCTCTCAAGCGGAAGCTTGAAGATAGTGGTTTTTTCTTGAGAAGCTAGTTTTGCTAATCAGGGTTTCCACTATACATCGTGAGTTCGTTCGTTATCTTTCTTGCTGTTTTTAATCCGCTGCATCTTCTGTGGGAACAAAGATTTTGTTCCCTCAGACGTAACTCTAATGATCCAACACTTTTAAAACGAAAAAGTATCTAAGTTGAATCCACAAATTATAATGTATTTTTTTGCACATATTAGTGTTCATATTTTTGTTATTTGCCCTACAAAATTAGGGAATTCCTCTTCTTGTGTCTATTTCATTTGTTTGAAGCTTTCTTTTTGATGATAAAAGAAATTTTTCCTATCCAAGTCTGTTCAATGTGCATTATTAACAAATATGTCAAGGATTCATAGTAAAAAATGAACCCTAAACTGAAAACGCTCTCCTTCCCTTCTACCTTTCTATCCCACGAAACCCTAAACTGTGAACAGCCGTCGCTCGGCATCTCCCTGATCTTCTCTATATGGATCATCCTCCACACCAAATCCTTGAGCCATAATGCTAAGATTATGTCTAATTCGAGAAATCTTATCTCTTTCCATGTCAAAAATAAGGCAAAATTTTGGGCAAACCTTCTGTGGAATCTGCCGAACACTGCAGCGATTAGCTACCTAATCCTGGATCTGATTTTGGTCCTTGACAAATGAAGGTTCCCTGCAAAAGTCCTTTGGAGGAGTGTCTTTCACACCTCTGTGAGGAAGTCAGATTTTGGGGAAGAGTGGATTTCTGCTGCTGGAGTGGGTGAAGGAAGACCCATCCCTTTGATTGATACTAGACCAACGACTTACTAGAAGAGTGGTATCCGACGTCGTTTACTGTATTGGATCTGGCCTTCCTCTAGAACAAGCAAGCCCTTCATTGTAGCACGGAATGGCGAAGGATTTCTCTTCCACCTTGCCATCACTGTGCACGGGAACACATGGAGCCGGAAAATCAGGTGCACTCCTTCCATTATCTCTCTCTCTATTTTGGTTTGCTAGTGCATTGTGTTTTTTCTGCTTATTTATGTGAACCTTCTTTGCTTGATCTCTTCACCCCTTTCCCTGAACTCTTTCCGCTCCTTTCCGCTTTCTCTCCTCTGGTTTTTGTTTCTCTATTTTTATTGTGTGTTTTGTTGTGTGCTTTCCTTTCTTGTATCCAATCTGATGGATACAAGGAAAAGAAAATCTATGAAGGATGCTTTGTGCACACCCCCTGGTGCTTCTAGGTCTTCTGCTGGTACAAAGAGCAGAACCCCGGACTCTACCCACACTGAGGTGAACCCTCCTTCTGTGATCAACAATGAAACTGATTCTAAAGATGAGGATGAGAACCTCCCTTCTCTTACCCCTCCTGTCATTGACATGAAGCTTTTCCTATCCAAACTTTATGGGGTTAGAACCAACATTCTCAAACTAAAAGAATCCTCTTTGTTGGGGTATGTTATTGGGGAATCAACTGACTTTTCCAAGCTTAAAGCCAAACTTAAGAATGATTGGAGATTCATCAAAGGATCTTTTGAAATTTTAGAAAAGCCAAATCTTTGGTTTGAGTTGCGATTTGCCAACCCCAAGAAAAAAGCTTGGGATGGTAGACCATATCATGCTTTTGGGAAATTGATTCTTCTTAAACCCTGGTGTTCAAGCTTTGACCCCTTTACAGAATCTATATCCACAGTTGATATGTGGATTAGAATACCCCATCTCCCCATGGAATACATCAGTTTTGATGTTCTTAGCACCATTATAGAGATGAATCATTTGGGAAAACTTAAAAAGCTAGACCCTTTTACTGAGAGAAAACAAAGAGTGAGTTATGCAAGGTTGTGCATTAATGTGAATGTGAGTGATATCAAACACAAAATCATTGTTATCCCGGGTGAAGAGGGGAACTCTAAATCCTACAGAATATGGTCTGAGGAAAGCTTCGAAGGATGTGGAAATTGTGGAGCACCTGAACATTCATATGATAAATGCCCTTTGAGGAATGTTAAACCTCAGTCTCTACAGATCACCTTTTAGAGGATGAGGGTAAGCACTACTCATGAGGCTCCTAGTGAAGCCAAGAATCCATGGAAGAGTGTTTCTTATGGCAAGAAGAAGCATGCTCACCAGCAAAACAATTCTCCTTCTGCTTCTATTGAATCCACAAGTATAAAATAGTGATTTTAGCTCGGGCATTTTTTTACATTTAGCCCGGATATAGAGTAAAATAGGTTCGGGCTTCAGAGTGGTGTGATAATAGATCAAATAGCCCGGATGTACAAGACACGCTCGGACTAAAAAAAGGGGACTTTTTAGCCCGAAGCCTATACCAATCCGGGCTAAAAAAGTCCAATTTTTTTTTAAAAAAAAGCATCTCAGCCCGAATTTCTGAAGGTCCGGGATAAAATAACCCCTTTAAAAAAAATACCACGTTAGTATGCAGCAACTGTAACACCCCCGACTTACGTCGGTAGTGCCACACGCCAGTTACCTCAGACTGTAAAGTCCAAAGCCACCCAAGGCTTTAATCGGAACAATTATACTTAAATAATTAAATGAACATTAAATAATAAAGAGTAAATAGCGGAAGACTTTATATAAAGAAACTCAATATTTTATTAAAATTCCTCTCGTAAATTGAGAAGGATAGTTTTACAAACGGTATTGAAATTACAGCGGAAGACTTTAAATAAATCCTGATTAAATGACTAATTTAAGTACATCTTACATTTATTTAGGAAGACTAAACAACACTAGACAACTCTTAAAATACTATTACTTTAAATCTTCAATCTTCGACTGCAAGCCTTCGTCTTCGATTTGTTACTTCAAGGCATCCGAGACCAACCACTGATGTGCCGTATAGGACGGATGACACCATCCAACCATGCAAGGAAAGAGAAAGGTTGGTCAGTCTAATTAAAGACTACGCAAGGGCTCAAACAGAATGGTTCTTGTGATTGCATCCGGTTACTATCATTGTCTCTCGAATAAAAACCGATATATGATATATAACCCGGATACTCTCACTGAAATGAAAGAAGAGGTATGAGACAAGAGAAGACTCCAAAGAAAATGAGTCTTATAGGAAATTAATGAATTTGTTTGAGAACATTATAATTCACACAAAGTTTGAAAACGACCTTGACTATTTGAGTCATCGACCAACCTCACCGCGTAATGCGAATCCAGATTGGAAAGATGACTTACTTTAATGCAAGAGTTCGGGCGAGTTCCACGTTGTACTTCTCGCCCGAGGGTATACTAATTATGTGCAACAAGACACTTATCTTATTTAATTTCAAAACATGCATTAACGTTGAAGCTTTTAATTTCCACACGGATCTCGCAATGAGATATAGGATGGGAATAAATTCCGAAGATTGGGAATACATCCCGAAGATTGGCACTAGCTAAGTGCACCACCACCTATATTCGGATAGGGATAGGTCATGACTAAAAGCGTTAGGGCATTTATCCTCCTAACACAAAGTTATAAAGAAACGACAAAACCTCGCAAGAGAATATTGTTCCTACGAATACTCGTGCTAAACTAGCATTTATATGTCCACACCAATGCACAACAAGTCCACACCAATTATAACTAGCACCATATAATAATAATAATTTATATATAAGGGTCATAGCTAACATATTATACAACCTAATAATAAAGTTCAATTAATCACACCATTTATTCACACAAGTTCCCAAACAAGAAAAGAATTATTTATCCCAACTTAATAGCACAACCGATTCATTGACAATTAAGATAAAAATGGAATAAATATGCAAGAGCAAACCGCCACTTGCCTTGAATCACGGAAAGATGAACGGTATCACGGGGATGGTTGTTTCCGAGTACCAACTTGAATCCCTGCTCTATTTCCGTTCTAGATGCGAATCCGATACGTACCCATATCACACATAAAATAAATTATAATTAGATAATTTATTTAAAACTGAATTTTGAAGGATATATGTCTCAAGATTGAATTAATATACCTCCAATTAATTCAACTTTCAAGGCTAAATCGGTAAGGTGATTATCTATATAATTAAACTCCCATTAATCACATATTCTAAATAATCTTTTTAATAAATAAATAAATCTCAAAATTTATTTATAAGTCCCGAAATTTTACTCCAAGATATTATCCGGATGAAAAGTTAATTTTATAACCATTCATAGTCTAAGATAATACTCAAAGTAATTTTAATTAATTAAAAATCAGAATAATTTCATCTTATTATTTAGTAATTAAGATTAATTTATTTAACCTTAATTAAACCATATAATAATGAAATCAAATCAAATTAAAATCCAGAAAATACCCAATTCGGATCGACGCGCAGGGGAGGTCGCGGTTTTCCGGCTAATGTGGTGGCCGGAGGTGGGTAATCGGAGGCGATACCTTAGTGATTTGGAAGCTAACTTCCAGACACAACTTTTGGTGGACGGTGGTCGCCGGATTTCTTCGATGAACAGCCACGGCCACGATTTAGGGTTCTTGGGCTTTGGGGAATTAATTGGACCCAAAACTATCTCGGGGAGGGCTTCGAAATCTCAGGGGTTGGAAAGGTCTCGGGGAGGGCTTCGAAATCGTATAAATTTGACTCAAAACTATCTCGGATTGGCCCCGATATCGTCCAATTTTCATAATGCCAAAACCGAGTACACACTTGCCTTAAATGGAGAAATTCGATCCCATCCTTGATCGTTTCCTTCCGAATTTACTTGGGTTGGACGAGTTTAATCCCATACTAAAAAGCCCATGAGGTAATCGGACGAAACGAGGCGAAAATGGGGCCAAATCGGCCCATGGCAGCCATGGGAGGGAGCTCGGCCGAGTGGCTGGAGGAAGAAGAAGGAGTTTCCAGAAAATTACGGTCGTGCCCCTCTAACTTTTGGTTTGTGGCAAACATGCCCTCCAACAACTTTTCCTAAATTACGAAAATTGCCTAAATGTTCCCAAACCTAATCATTTTAATAATTCTAAGTTTCTACTATTACTTTAACCCAAAATTAATATTTAAAAAAATTAACTTAGGCTAAAATAAGCTTAAGTTATAAGTCCTATGGCTTTAACCATATTTAAATCCTTTAACAAAAATTGTTAAACTTGATTTAAATATTCTAGGTTAAATTTTACAAGTTTATTTAAATTTAGGATCAACATAATGTTACCCAAAAATTTAAATAGCTCACAACTTTAAAGTTGTAACAACTTATATTAAGAATCTCCATTTCATTTCTATTTTTGGAATTATGAAACAAATACCAAAAATTTCTTTATTAGAAATAGAGTTGGGTAAATTACATAAATACCCTTACTAAAATTGAGGGTTATTACAACAACCACCATCATGCCAAAGAAGAAGAAGAAAATTATTAAGAGTTTGTTGTACATTCAACCAATTTACAACAACAATCATCCCACGGTATTCAAAAAGGAGCCACTGAATACAATCAACCAGAATAATAAAATATAAAACGTTCCCCCTTTAGGGGAGCCGGCCCTAGGGGGCTTTGAAACCCTTGGCTACCGCCCCCGCTCCCGACGAGCCACCGTCTCCGACGAGACACCGCCGCTACCATGACACCTGCTCCGATCGAGCCCCGCTCCGACCGAGCTCCCTGCTCCAACCGAGCCTTTCGCGTCGGAGTTCTTGTGAAGCCGCCGCCGATGAGGAGTCCGTTGAAGCCTCCGCCGGCGGTCCTGCTTTCGGCCTCCTTTGCTCCCCCAACCTTTCCTCCTCCAGATCCGCCGGTCCCCTCTCTACTCCCTCCCGGTCCTCCCCGCCGTTAGACTCCCCCCTTCTTCTGCTTCGGTCCGCCGCCGCCGTCACCCTCTTCCTCTTTGGCCTCCCTCTCTGGCCGCCGCCCCCCCTCTTGTCTTCCTCCTTTTCCCTCCTCCTTCTCTGCCGCCCTCTTCCCTCCCCTACCCCCGCCGCCCTCCATCTCCGTCAGCCTTCTCTGCCCCGCCGCGCCTCCCCCGCCTTCCTCTTTTCCCCTCCGCCTTCCTCCTCTCTCTCCTGTCCCCCGTCTTTCCTTCTCGTTCTTGTGTTTGTTTTGCTGTTTTCCTTGTTGTCTGTGTGCTTTCACGGTTGTTGCAGGTTTACTTTAGGTTTGATTGGAGATTGTTGTTTCGGTTCGAGATTTGACAGCGATCGTGTGATCCCTGGTGGTTTCTACTGACATTTTGCCATCACATTGTGTCTTGTCTCTTCTTTCCGGCTGCTTCATACGACTTGTTGGAGGTTTCCAACCCCTGTTTGAAGACTTTCTCGTTGATGGCCTTGTTGGTTTTCCTGTTCGGTTGTGTCTGTATTTGTCTTTTATGTATGTTGTTTTTTATGTTTGTGTTGCTCTTCGCTTTTTTGTTTGTTCTTGCTATGTTCGCCGTTTGATCGGCCTCTCGAGTTTCCAGAGTTGTCTGGATTCTTGAATTCTTACTCTATCAAAAAAAAAAAAAAAAAGGAGCCACTGAAACAATGAAGTGTTTTCCATATTATCATTGCAGCTAGCTATACGTGGAAGCCGCTCGGAACTGACAATAAAGAATGTTTAAAGGATACACAAAGTGTAATGAGTGATTAGAGGGTTAAGGTTATGTACACTTGGATATACTTTGTGCATGAGCAACCAATCCCGTGTCGTCTGCATCGCTTCCACTTATGTGGGCCTCACGACTCGCCCAATAGCTATTACCATCTGGCCCAAGCACCTTAAACCTGCTCAAACATAAAAAAAAATACATATCAAAATTTGCACTTTTTTGTGTGGAGTTCTCTAAGATATACTAACCATAACTGATGTAAAAAAATTATCATATAACAATTGCAAGTCTGCATCGCTTCCACTGATGTGGGCCTCATGACTCGCCCAATAGCTATTACCATCTGGCCCAGGCACCTTAAACCTGCTCAAACATAAAAAAAATACATATCAAAATTTGCACTTTTTTTGTGTGGAGTTCTCTAAGATATACTAACCAAAACTGATGTAAAAAAAATATCATATAACAATTGCAAGTCTGCACTTTTGAGGCTAGTACACTATGTACAAACTACAAAGTCTTTTGCTGGATATGAAAATCAAATAACCAATAAAGAATAGCTAAGAAAGAACTGTTAGCAGTTGAAAAGTTGAGCTCCCCCGTACTCTTGTTCTGTGTATATGAAGATTACAAATAATCAATCTAAGACAAATTATCACACCATATAGGACAAACAAGATAGTACTGTCTAAAAAAATAGTGACACACATGAATCACTTACTTTGAAGTTCTTGATAATTTGAGAAACCCTAGCTAAGAGGAATATAGCATGTTGACAAGCCTGCAGAGTAGGGATGGCAACGGGGCGGGGAGTACCCGTCCCCATCCCCATCCCCGTTTAGTGTTATATTCCCCATCCCCGTCCCCGTTGTAGTTAAAAATTTGGCCCCGTCCCCGTCCCCGCCCCGTCTCCATCCCCGTTGGGGAATCCCCGTAATTTTTTCCCATATAAATTTCCCGACGGGGAATTTCCAGCCCCGAAAATTTTTCATTTTACATTGCCCACAAAATTTTATATATGTCGTCCCCGTTGGGGAATCCCCGTCCCCGTAAATTTTCCCCATATAAATTTCCCGACGGGGACGGGGACGGGGGCGGGGTTCCCCAGTGGGGACGGGGACGGGGGCGGGGCGGGGGACGGGGCGAGGACCCCTCTCCCCAACCCCGTCCCCGCACGGGGATTTAATTTTTTCCCCATCCCCGTTTAAAATCCCCGTCCCCGTCCCCGTGGTGGGGAATCCCCGCGGGGAACGGAGAATCCCCGCCCCGTTGCCATCCCTACTGCAGAGTAGCATGTTGACAAGCCTGCAGACAACGGTATCAAAACATGGAAGATGAGAAATTTTTACAAGAGAATGGAAGATAAGAACTTAAATCTGGAAATAAGAGAGAAGTGCAGTGGAAAAAAAACTCACATAGAAGCTTCAAAGAGCATGGGATCAATTTTCCATGCCAAGACTGTTGGTGCTATGGCACAATATCTAAATTAAAGAAGTTATGATTACAGCAAATTTCATACAAATGTAATCTCCAATTAAGCTAAACACCACACAGAAAAGGATACAACAAAGCCCTGATCCATGTAGTTGTCTTTATGGGTTGAGAGAAGTAGTATGCTACAGAAACCAGAAGAAGAGTTGGTAATAAACAGAGTATGAGTGACATTGGTATTTATCAACTGATTTGCCACTGAATTGATGAAGGTTCAGGACTAACTTGTGTCAAAAGAAATACATATTCTCCAAAAGCTGAAAATGAATGACCTTTATGGAGGCAATATGCAAGAGCAATTGTGTAGCCAATCACTTCAAGCTCAAAGGACACAACACTGAGCCCTCTAACACTTCTGTGCTTCAAGATTTTCAATATATGCAAGTGAGAGCAAAATCATTATTCATTTTTCCCTATGCTAAAGTAATTATAATCTCACTTAAAATAATACTATAGGCAATGGATCCGCCAAATGACATGCATAGTAGAAGTAAGTGTTGAGTTGTAATTTAGAAAGAAAATGATTTTTCAGTGTTAGAAATTCCTACGTTTAATGTACTAAATAATAACCTATAGATAGGTTTTCGTGTAGCCATGAGAAGAATATACTAGGGTCAATAGCTCCTTGTTGTGTAACCATGAAAATATACAAGGTGAAATACAAGTGAACAAAGTTCTCTTTATTTTGTGTGTGTGACACCTTGTT
Organism: Rheum nobile; assembly: GCA_027886185.1. Lineage (NCBI taxonomy): Eukaryota > Viridiplantae > Streptophyta > Magnoliopsida > Caryophyllales > Polygonaceae > Rheum > Rheum nobile. The sequence goes on along the minus strand of WOAB01000506.1, from coordinate 5,330,445 downwards.
ACAAGTTACAAGTGCCAGCATTGTTCAGAAGGCCTCAAAACACTTCAATTTACATCAGCTTCACAAGAATTCAGATTAGAGTCATGAACTTATTCAGATACACTATGTTTTTTATATTTTCAGTGACCAGGATTCAAACGTGTCATATAAAATACTGCATATCCACAAGCAAGTTCATAACAAGATAATAATAATACACAAACTAGCATGCTAAAATAAGCACCAAGGACAAGTAAACTCAAGCTTACCTTCTTCACTTTGCGTAGATTATGCGCTTCCTATGCTCTTTTTCATTCCCGCAATCAACCATACAGACTCAAAAGATAGTTATAGGCTTCATGGTCTTGCCCGTCAATCCCCCTCTCGAGGCTTTTCATGTGGTCTTTGGCTTTTTCTAGCTCGCCCGGCTTAATGTACCACGAAGCCACAAAGCTGAACATGGTCCAATTTGGAATGACATTTCGGTCCCCTTCCATCTCTTTAAGGACCTCTTCAAGGCCAGCTTTGACACTGAAATGAAAGAATAGAATCAAAAGTTTCATAACATGCAAAAGAAAGAATAGAATCATAAAAAGAAAGGTATAAAACACTGAAGTAGCTTTGGCAGTGGAATGGCTTTAGGATCCAATTTGGTAGTTTACACTCTCTGCTTCGTAATGTGGCCTTGGCAATAGCTTTAGGATCTCCTCAATTGGTCGATGTATAAGCAATTTTTAGAAGAAACATTTGCATAAGTACAAGAGGACATCGAAGTCTATATTTCCATTCTGCAAACCGTAAGCAACGAGAAAGGTATCTTTGAATAAGATACTAAATCATTCATCATTTAATTGTTTTAACATAACAATTATATGATTTACAACACCAAAAGCTCAACGCACTGTTCTCAGACAACACAATATACATCCAGTAACGAAAAAGAAAAGAAAAGAGAAAGTGGCACATACTAGTTTGGATTAAGGCTTCTTATGAACGCAATAGTAGGTTCAGATACGACCACAAGCAGATCCCGACTAGGGATGAAGAGTAGTAGTCTGTTCAAACAACAACAATATCAAACTTTTAGGGATTCACAAAATTGACGGAGAAAAATAGGGCGCCCTAATTGCTTTAAACGACTACACACCTGCGAAATTTAAGTAGATGAAATCGAAATTGAAGAAGAGGCAGACGAAGCAAGCTAGGACTCAAACGATGTTTCTGTTTATACGGATGCTTAGTTGCTGAGGGATGAGCTGCTACTTTTATTTTGTTTTAAAAAATAAAATAAAAGTAAATTAGCCCGGTTGTCAACATATCCGTGATATATAATATATACTGAAATTTACCTACATTGGAAATAGCCCGGGCGTTCTCCAACTGGGTAAGATCTGGGTTATTTTCTTTAAAGAGATAACTTAAATATAACCATGTGAAACACGCCCGGGTTATTCTTAAATACACCTCAAAGTGGTACGTAGTTATATATCCCGGACGTATGATACCATATCCAGGTTATTTATTGGCTTAAAACCAAAAACTTATAATTTCATTAGGTTAAATAATTTATTAGGCCGGATATAAAACATCCGGGTTGTTTTCTCACGGGATAAAACGTGATTTGTGTAATAGTGATCAAAAGCCACTGAGAATGGTGTCAACATTGCTCCTCAATCTAATGTCTCTTTTGTGGGTGTTACTGGGGTTGATATTGAAGCACCTCAAAGCTTGAATGTCAATCCTAATATCACCACTGAGGATAGCACCCCTGTCAACATTACGGGTGAAAACACAAAGCTTCCTGCAAGCCTGACTCCTCCTTTTATTCTGTCGCACCCTAATGATGAAGGGACCAAGGTGTGCCTGGGGGCTTCTTCGGGTCATGTCTCTGCACTGGATAAGTATGAATTACCTATTCTGGATGGTGATGATCTTCAGGTTTTCTTGAGCCAGGATGATCTCTTGGATGAATTTGTTGAATGCCCAGAAGCTCCACAGAAGGAGACAGATGAGTTGATGAATGACCTGGTGGGAAATGATGTGCCTACTATAGTGGAAGCCAAAAAGGCCTCTACTGTTGAGATCAAAAGGCCAAAGGAGAGCAAAACTAAAGCATAAAAAGAAGCTTCCAATTCTGAATTAGGAAAGCACAAAGATATAATCTGTGAGGATGACGCCACCACCTCGGGGCTGAAGGGTGCCAAGAAAAGGTTGAAAAAATGATTTGTTTAATGTTTATTAATCTTGGCTTGGTTTCTGTTGACTTTTCTGAGCTGATCCTAGCAACTTGGGAAACCCCCTTGAACAACTTTTTGTATCTTGATCCCTTAGGTGACAGAACCACCTTGATTATGTTTAGTTTTTTGTTGTTGTTGTTGCTTGCCTCCCCTAACCATAGGTCTGTTATAAGACCTAATGATGCTTTTGATATATGTGTTATCCACACCTTTGAATGAGAGATGTTTGAGTACATTGTGTGTCTTTATGCTTACTCTTATTTTCTCATTCTTATGAATCTCTTAAGCAGAAACATGAACAACTACAACTTAAATAGATATTATTTCCACTTTCCTTTATTGTTTTTTAACTTGATCCTGTTTGGCCCTTTTTGGCTATGTTTCTGGTTACTTTTCTCCTTTCTTCCTTGGTTGTGCTTTATGTTCTTTCTCCTGATGGCTCTCTGTTTGTCTGCCTTTCATTTTTTCACTTCCTTTCGACTGTTGCTAACTTTTAGTTTGATTCTTTCTTGGAAAACTTGAACAACGATCAATCCTATGACTACATGATTGGGAACAAATACAGCCAGAAGCTGGGAGAACATCTAGTCCCTTTGAAACAAAAAAAACAAGTGAACCCTTACCATCTGAACAATAATACTGGAACTGAACTCTCATGGACATATGTTCCTCTGAACCAAAAGTGCACTAAGAACAATGTTGCAACTATCTGTTATTTACAACATTTGTATCTTATAAGATATTGTTTGAAAATCTCTACTTTATTTGTATGTACACTTGAAAATTTAAAACTCAACATGAGACAAATGCTTGTATTCCTGAATTGGACTGCTGTTTGTCACTCAAATTTTTGGACATCTATTTCGTATCAATCTACTCTAGCAGAACCACATATCCATATGGCATTTGCAGACATGCAATTAATTCTTTAACAGATACCTTTGATGATAAAAAAAAAACAAGGACATCCATGTGCAATTTTCTTAGCCATTTCTCCAAGCCTTGTTATTTCATGACTGAAGTGACAAGTTATGGGAAACACCCATTAAATGAGAGCAATCAGGTTTGGTCTAACTCCAAGAGTAATATGAGGAGTTATACTTCAATTGCGCCAAATTGCATACTATATGAACAAGGAAAATTTTCTAAGACCCTTAAATGTCTTTGGAGAAAGGGCAATAACCTAAATTGTTTTTTTTTTATGAAGATTACAACCTGGAATTGCCGGGGGATTGGGAAAAAAACACTTTGGATGAATATTGAATCCTTCTATAAAATAGAACGAGTACAATTATTAGCATTATTTAAAACACGAACAAACAAAAAACCAAATGAAAAGATTTGGAAAAAAAGTAGAGTTTGATCAATTCTACTTTGTTCCATCAACTGGATTTTCTAGTGATATCTGTGTTATGTTGAAAACGTATCAACTTACAAATCAACTACTCGAAATTGATAAAATAGAATAAAGATTTATCAGTATTAAATACACAAACCTATGCACGAACATTAAAACTCTTTTGATTCTTACATATACTCCTCCGTACGAATCTGAAAAGAATGAATTTTGGGATAGAATCATTTCTTTTATCAAGAATAGTTCATTCACTTGTATCATTATGGATGACCTAAACGAAATACAAGATCCAAGTGAAAAATTGGGTGGAATTCCCCCGCCAATCACAAAAATCGCTAGACTAAGACATTTTAAAAATGAATGTGAACTTATGGATATCCCAATACAGGGAAATACCTATACTTGGAGAAAAAACAAAACAGAGATAGATAATATCTATGAAAAATTAGACAGGGTCCTGGTTCATCATTAGATCTTACAATAGTACCCAAACATCTATACCAAACATCATGCATTTACTAGCTCTGATCATTGCCCTATCACCACTAAACTAACATCTTCTACTCAGTTTACAAACCAACATTTCAAATTTGAAAAAAATTGGATGACTAGAAAGGATTTCAGAAATGTAGTAAAACAAGCTTGGAGAACAAATTTTCACGGTTCTAGATTGTATGATCTGGTATCCAAAACAAAATTACTTAAAAACATGCTAAGATGTGGAATAAAAGCACATTTGGTAATGTGTTTACTCAACTCCAAACATTAGAACAACAACTTTATGATATTCAAATAGCTATTTGTGCAAATTCTAATAATGATCTCCTCTAGAAACAAAACAGATTAATTGAAAAAAATAGAAACTTCTTGGTTTCCAAAAGATATTTTGGAATCAAAGAGCTAAAGTAAAACATGCTAGTTATTTTCACAAAATAGCTAGTGGAAGACGAAATAAAAAAATTATAAAAAGAAATAAAAATCCAAGAAATGAAGACCATTATTAGAGAAGAGAATATCAAAAATGAAATAAAAAATGAATTCATTAAAATATTCAAAAGTGAGGAAATGAATAATGGGTTACTTCGAGATAATCTTGAATTAATTCACTCTGAAATTTCTGTAGAGGATAATGCAGAATTAACAAAAAAATGTCTCTAATGAAGAAATAAAGAAGGATGTCTTTGAAATTTGATTGGATAAATCATTAGGTCCGGATGGTATGACAACATAATTCTACCAAAAATATTGGGACATCGTAGGTCCATCTGTGATACAAGCAGTGAAAAACTTTTTCCTCTCAAGGAAATTACTCAAACAAATCAATCATACTTTTATTTCCTTGATCCCAAAATGCGATAACCCGAACTCAACCAATCACTATAGACCCATAAGCTTATGTTCCACAATTTATAAAGTTATATCAAAAATCTTGACATCAAGACTAAAAAGTACTATGGAAAAATTTATTCATCCGTTGTAGGGTGAGTTTGTTGCAAATCGAGCTATTCAAGATAACATCTTAATAGCTCATGAAATATTTCACTCATTTAAATCGAAAAACGGAGCCAAAGGGTTCATTGCCCTAAAACTAGATATGAAAAAAGCTTATGATAGAATTGAGTGGAATTTCATTTTAAAAATAATGGAGAAATTTGGATACCATGAAAAATTCATTAACTGGATAAAAGAATGCATTACGATTGTATCCTTCTCGGTGTTGGTCAATAATGGACCTACAGAAATATTCAAACCAACTAGAGGACTTCGACAGGGTGACCCCCTTTCACATTTTCTGTTCATTCTAGGATCGGAAATCTTAGCTTGAAAACTACAAAAAGCTATTGAAAGACCGCAAAACCCCTTAGGATTCCAAATCTCTAGACAAGGAACGTGAATCCCTTTTCTGGCATTTGCGGATGATATTATGATTTTTTCGAAAGCAAAACAGGAAAATTGTAAGGAAATTAAAGATATTGTAAATGAATACTGTAAAATATCCGGACAAAAAGTAAATTTTCATAAATCTGTTTTTCAAGTGACGAAAAAAGTAACAAACCCTAGAAAATTGGCGATCCAAGGGATTCTCACAATCACAAATATGATTTCCCTGGAAAAATACCTAGGATGCCCTATCATCAATGGTAGAGTTAACTCTAACACATTTGGTGATCTTTTGATTAGCACACAACAACAACTTTCTAAATGGAAGGCCAACTCACTTTCCCAAGCAGGAAGAACAACACTCATAAAATCTAACCTTGCTTCAAGACCAAATTATATAATGCAAAGCTTTATGCTACCCACACATACCCATAATGAACTTGATAGACTAAATCGAACATTCTTCTAGAACAAAGATATTTCTTACAAACCTCTTATAAGATGGGAAAAGATCTGTAAGCCAACACATCAAGGAGGACTTGAACTAATAAAATCAAAGGACATGAATAAATCTTTACAATAGAAACTATTATGGAACATCTTTTCTGATAAAAAAAAATTTTGGGTAAAAGTTCTTACTGAAAAATATCTAAGAACACAACATATTTTACATTATGAGAAACAAGGTAACTGCTCTTGGAAGTGGACCAAAATGATTGAAATACTGGATGAATTCAAAACAGGACTAATTTGGCAAGTGGAAAATTGTAGAACTATCAAGTTTTGGACTGGTAAATGGCTCTCCAAGACCCCTCTGTGTGAAATTGTCAATGACCAATCTATCCTGAATAAGGATGCTCTCGTGGCAGATTTCATGCTACCAAACAACACCTGAAATAAGGAATTAATTAAACAAAGTTTACCCCAAGATTTAGTGAAACAAGTTATCTCCATACCAATACCTCTGAACAATATCTATGATAGAATGTATTGGGAAGCCAGTAAAAGTGGGTGGTTTTTCACAAAATCTACCATGGATATGATTAACAACAATAAAAGATATTCTACGTACGATTCTTCATGAATTTGGAAGATGAACACTTACCCCAAAGTTTAAAAAAATTATCTGGAAAATTGTGAAAAATGGTCTCCCAACCAAAGCTAGATTAGCAAAAAAAGGAGTTGTACTCCCTCAGGGGTGTGTACGTTGTAATGCACAAATAGAGGATTTCAACCATCTTCTCTTCCAATGTAACCATACTTTGAAAATAATAGAGAAAATGGACATATTAACACATGGTTATTAGGTCTCTAAATATAGGAAATAAAAAAACTTTTGAAATTATTGAGGAAATTCGACAAAAAACTGATAAATCACAATTTCTAGAATTGGTTCTCTCATGGTGGAGAATTTGGTTTTACATAAACCAACAAAGTTTTGGAAAACCAAACAATGATACAAAACTGATTAAAGATGTACCAATGTACATTAAACAACAAATCCATAATTGGAAACAGACTAAGAATTGGAACCCTTGAGGGTGTTGTTTGGTAGCATGAAATCTGGCAGATGAAAAATACAAAATACAAAAGAATAAAAATAATTATAGGCGACCAAAAAGGAAATGGAAAAAACCTCCGAAGAATGTCATTAAATTTAATACTAATGGCTCTATCAAAATAAATGGAAAATCTAGCTTTGGCTATATTTTTAGAAACAATTCAGGAGAATCAATTTTCCTCTTTGGTGATAAATGTGGAATTTCAATCCCTTTGAGAACATAAACCTTAGTAGTCAGAAATGTTTTGGTAAAGGCCTATGAATTAGGCCTTACCAACATTCTTATTGAATGCGACAACGTGACGATTGTAAATATTCTAAATAAAACATGGCACTGTCCTTGGGATATCGAAATTTTAATTTCTGATATCCTTTGTTTTTTACAACTGTTTTCTTCAGTGCAGATTTGTCATATCTTTCGAGAAACAAACGCGGTGGCCGATTGCATTGCAAAGCTAGGCCAGCGGATTTCCTTGGAAGATCTTCGAGTCATTCCAGAGCTTATAGTTCTCATCCGTAAGGATGCTATAGACTGAGAAATCGTTTTCATGTGGTTCTCCGATCCGGTCTAACATTTACCTTATAAAAAAATGTACATTATTAACAGCACATCCTTGTTCACCGGAAAAGTAAAAAAAAAAATGTAAGGACAAATCTTCAATCGTGCTCACAACAGTGGTGCAAATGTCTCGCACTTGCGCCCATAAGCAATATTCACAACTCAAACAATCGGCCACACACATACAGCAGATCTAGGGACAATTCCATGCCAAGAATTACATATTGGAATTAGAAAAAGTAAATAAAAACAATTTTAGGTCTTTACTTGGAAATTGTGACTAGACTAAATCTAATTCCTGAAAGTGATTCCAACAACAAAAAATGAAAGTAAAAAATAGAACAAAATATTAAGATAACAAGATGGTCTCAAGAGCTTCCTTCGTGACCTTCCGAAACGGCGTCGCGGCGGCCTTCCTCTACCGGTGCTTTCCTTTTCACGTAACGATAATCGGTGACGGCGACAAAGACGGTTGGTGGCAGCGACATGATGGTCACAGAGATGTTGTGGTAGAGAATGGCCTGGTTTAGGTGGATCTCGAACGACAATAACTGAAATTGATTGAGCATAGTAAAATTCGGCACAACCGAATTTATTATCGAAAAAAATGCGTCATGCGTGCACGTGCACGCATTTTTAGTCCGTATTACACATACGTTGTTTTGCATGCACATACATTGTTTTCATGTGCACACACAAATCATTTTCGTATGCACACGTAAGTTATTTTCGTTGGTTTTCATACGTATGCACACATGTTATTTCGTATGCGCTTTGAGACATTTTCGCATGCACGCATATGTTATTTTTATGTGCACGCATGCACACATACGTTGTTTCACATGCACACATAGCACGTAGTGCATTTTGTATGAACACACATGTCATTTTCACATGCACACAGTAATATACTTCGCATGCAAACGGTATTATACTTCGCATGCACACAGTCGTGTTTTCATGTGCACACGTATTGTTCATTCCATATGAACGCACGCGTTTTATGCATGCACACAAAAATGAATTTCACGTGCACACCGTAGTGTATTTGGCATGCACACAACAGTGTATTTGACATGCACACAAATCTGCACTTCGCGTGCAGGTGAATCCGTCTTTTCGTGAATAATTCGGCACGGCCGAATTTTTGAAAAGCGATCTGGACACTCCGTTTGCTTTCCATCCGACGGCTCTCATGCGTCCTCATTCATCTCCTCCTTTCTCATCCTCACCGGATCTCAACCCTATTAATTAAAAGGCAAGTTTTTATAAAAAAAAATGTGTTATATGTTTAATTATGTATGTGATATTTGACTTTATTTTATTTGACACATGTATTTTTCTAAATTTCTATATATTTTTTGTTTTCCCGTATTCTTTCTCACCGCCTTCTTTACAACCATTTTTAACCCTTTTTCTTATTATTAAAAAATAACAAAATAATGTCTAATAAAATCTTTAAAATCTAATTTAAAAGCGGACAAAATTTAAAGTTCAACAAAGTCAAAAAAATATGAATATTGTGATTTCTTATCACGTAAATTTAAGTTTAATATTGAGTACAACCATACTAACTTATCTGGAAGTACATGCTTACTAATTATGTAAAATGATAAGAATATTTTGATGCCATTTTCAATAAGTGGCCCTAATTTATGTGTTTAAGACAACTTTAATTAAGTTTATTAATATATCCATATGTAAAGATATCCAAATTCTTATTTAACCACTCGTAAGTGCCACATATTATATGATCTTTGAGGTTCAAAAACAAATACCCTACCATTATAATATATTTTTAACTTCTACTGAGAAATTTAAAATTGATTTATTTGACTTTATATTTTAAGATTTTTGACAAATAACTCTTATTTCTCAGTAATATTTGTACTTATAATGAGAAGATTAATAATTTTTCAATAGCACTCTCCTATTACTTATATATAAAAAATTACTATAAATAGCCTCTAGACTTACCTCTGTTTCTGGTTATGAAGTTGTTAAAAACTTGCCTCAAGGTATAATTAACCTTGTGGAACGTGATCTTATATATATAAAACTAAACGTATTCCCTTTCAAAAATATAAAATAATTTGATGTTACATCCATATAAAGTATGAGGTATGCATATATGCTATTTGTAGTAGAGTAATTTAACAATCATACTCGTACAAGGTACGGGGAGATACACTAGTTGTGTTTTGTTGAATCGTTAGTGTGTTAAACAGGGAATTATGTGATTGTTTCCTGGGCAGCGAAAATAAGTAAAGATTCAAAGTAACAATACAGTTTCCAAAACGTATACTTGTATCATTAAGAGTTGTGCAATCTTACAAGTCTTCTCTCCACCTATACCCTAGGTTAAAGACTTTAAGTGCAATCACCTCTAAACAACACAAGAACAAAACAAAGACTAAAGCAAGAACTCCCCGTACCTCGCCTTAGCTTTCGATCTCAGTTCTCAAGAGTTCTGGATGACAATAGCTGAGATGTCTTTCCCCAAGACAATTCTCATCTATATATAGGGTCTAACAAAGATCCTATTACCAAAAATCTAACTACTCACACGTATGGTAACTATGACAAATTCTGTTTCCAAATAAACTCTAAATCTGATAAACACATAGTTTCCATGTATAAAGTTTCATTAGACTCAATATCTTCTTCTTCTTCTCCAAGTAAATCACGAAATCTTGTTTTCTTGTATAATTGAGTCTGTCTGGGAACAACTAGCGTATTTCTGTGTTCTCGCATTGTTCCTCAGACGCGGCGTTTCCATAAATAGAACTTTCCTTGTATAAGCGCCACGCGCTTTCCAGCTTTATCAATTGTTTGTGCGTGCACTGTTCCTTGTTGTCACAGCTTTCCAATACACTCCTCTGTTTTCTCTTCTTCACTATTTTGCCATTGTTCCTTTATCTTTTCATGAAACCTGAAATTCATAGGAATAACACAAAATCATAAAACCTAATGGTGTTTATCATCATCAAAATCAGAGGAAACTGTCAAGGTTCCAACAATTTCCCCATTTTTGGTGATGACAAACCCATTCAAAAATTGTTCAATCAAAACCAAAAATTGTTCGATCAAAACAGAGTACCAAGCAAAGTAATATTTATCAACATGTATCTCAGTTTAAATGTATAAGCACAAATTTTATGTCAGAAGAAAAATTGCAATTCATACCTCCAAGTTGCATCATCATTCCCCCTCAGCACTGACACCGTCCAGAACTTCTTAAAGAATTAGGAACAGTTTAAACTGTTACCTCTCCTAACTGAGTTATCGCAAACAATTTCCACACTTCCCCCTTTTGGCATCATCAAAAGACCAATAATAACCGATTCAACAACATAACGAAGTAACAGTTACCAGCAAAGACAAGTACATTCATAATGCAGAGAATTGATTACAAGAATCAAAAGACAAGCAAGCAGACAACCACAAAATAATCACGGTGCAAACATCTAAACAAGATAACATATAGAAATTCAAGAGAAGAGGGTCAGACGTGCTGGATAAAAGAGGTGTCCACTCAAGACTCAGAATCCGCCTTCTGGGCCTTGTCCTTATTGAGGAAATACTCAAGAAGCAGAGACATAATATTTTTGATCTCACGCAACTCAGTGAGCATCTGACTTTGCACTGAAGCGCCTTTGGATGTTCCTTCTCCAGCCTCTCGCTTAAGAATATTAGACACAGGCAGAGTTCCCTTGGTGTCTCCTTGGAACTGCATCTTATTCACATTCACCATGTCAAGCTCAGTGACCATGGGAATTTCACCTTCTGCTTTGTAGACCCCTTCTGCTTGCAGAATCAGTTTGATGACATTGAGGTAAGCAAGGGAGTGGGTTTTGGCACTACACTTAGCCATGTGTTGTAGAATGACCTGTGGAAGGTCAATCTTCTCCATGTTCCAGAACCTATCCAGCAATAGCAGATCAGTGGTGGTGATGGTGTTCCTCTTTTCTTGCCTGGGAACAACTGCCTTCATGATGATGTGGTGGGCGATTCTCTGGGACAGAGTGAGAGCTGACACATGAGTGGCTGGTATCTTAGACTTGAATAGCCTCTCATAGCTTGCCTCCTTGGCCGCTTTCATGGCGTCGGCGCTCTTCTCAGAAATTTTGCCAAACCCCTCAGCAGTGACAGCCAACAGACGACCCACCTTGGAAGTAGTGAAGGACATCATTTCCCCCTGAACTGATGTTGTTTCCACCATCGTAGCACTGATGTTGAGCTGGAAGGAATGGTAGAACTCCTTTATCTGAACGGGATTGGCCATGACGCTGTTGGAGAGAAACTGTTCCCATCCTTGGAACTTGATGCGCTCCAAGATAGTATAGAAGTCGTTGGTGATGAGGAAGTTCTCTGGGATGAGGAGATGAGGAATTATTTTCTTCCCATCAACAGTCCTGTCCTCCAACTTGACCTTCTTCCTGGGCTCAGACTTGGCTTCAGTTTTCTTTGCAGATCGGAGCCTTGTTTTGAGGGTGCCCGAAGTGGTCTCACCAGCGTCAGATTTGGTTGGAGTAGACACACCGGTGGACGCTCTCAGTTCCCCTGTGATCACAACATCAGGGATCACCTCGTCTTCCTCGTCGGCGGCCCCAACTGTGTGCTTTCTCTTTTGACTGGGAGCCACTGTTTCCAGAGGTTGGTGACCCAACTTAGCCTCCACCCCAGCCATGGCCTCCTCCTCTTCAGCTTCTTTGGATTTGGGAGGAGAGTCCACTTCTTCTTCATGCTCAGAAACGTTCACCATCTCTTTGGAGGCCTCAGTTTCTGGGACCGGTTCCACTGATGGTTGTTCCCCCTGAGACAGTTCCTTATGGAGCTCAGCGATTGAGGATGTAGCTTCTTTGGCGATGTCAACCACAGCAGCCATGGAGGTGGTGTCCTTGGATTGTGGAGTTCTAGCCGCCTGGAGAGCTTCGATAGAGTGCTTGAGAGCGGCTAGTTGCTCTTCAGTGAAGCTAGTGACATCAATGGCGGGGGTAGAAGAAGATGAAGGTGTAAACATGGTATTGGGTTGTGTTTGAGAAAGAGAGGGAAGTTGAGAGTGTTTAGGGTTTGAAATGGCAGAGAACAGAGAGCAAGGAGAGAATGGATTCAGAAATTCAGAGAAAGAGGGAGTGAAACAGTGGTGAGGTAGATAAGGTAAGGGTTGCGTTTTATAGAAGGTAAGAGATTTGGGAACGAAATAGAAAAGGAAATAGAGGATAGGGTTACCAAAAATCTCGCCATTGATATCTTCAAAAATCGGCAACCAGATCGTTTCTCTCTCCTCTGATAACGGCTACTTTTCTTCGTATTTCTCACAGTCACAATGTTCCTTGCTGCAGAGCCATCAAGTCACCATTGAATGCCAACGACTTAGCGAGCAACGAATACCTGCAACTCTCAACGTTCAGCAGACTGTTCCCAGACACTGTTCCTTTCGTAGTCCCCCCTTAGGCAAATCCCATACAGAAGACTCTGAGTTCCTTGAGTGGATAGAAAGGCTGGTTTGGATATTTTAAGGGGTTCACACAAAATAACAAAGATATATCCAAACAAAAAATACAGGTAGGGAGCAATGACGATCTAGATAATTATTCCCAGTAAAATAAGACACACAAAGAGAAGTTCATAGGGAACGTTTACCTAGATCCAAGCTAGGGACGGTTGTGCAACCAATTATCATGTTGGCTTGTAATGAGGATTCAGATAATCAAATCGGTTGCTTTGGGCTTGAAAGAAGATGTTATCATGTAAAAATATAGCATATATGATCAAGAATGGAAGTTGTAAGAAGTTTTAGATATAATGTAACACAAAGCACATAGCAAGATGAATAAACAAATCAATTGCAAGAAAGCATGTCACAAAGCAGATGTTCCCTAGGTTATAATTGATCGACCTAGCCAATCACTGAGGAAATAGTGGAAGTGGAGTTCCTCGGTTTAGAGAGATCATCCCAAGGAGCATTCTCAAATACTGTTGGATCGTTAGAGTTACGTCGGAGGGAACACAAGCTTTGTTCCCACAGAAGTTGCAGCGGATTAAAAACAGCAAGAAAGATAACGAACGAACTCATGATGTATAGTGGAAACCCTGATTAGCAAAACTAGCTTCTCAAGGAAAAACCACTACCTTCAAGTTTCCGCTTGAGAGGATTTTGAAGCGTGTACTTGTCTTATTGATTTCTTGTTCGATTACACTTGTATCCTGGACTTCGACCTCTAAACAACCAGCTAGACTCGAAGACTCTTCTACAACGATGAATCGAACTCAACCCTCAAAGACTTACACACACCTCACTTCTTTTCTTTCTCTTTTTCGTTCTCTCTGTTTTTCGTCGTTGTGGTTACTTAGAAATGAATCCATACTTCTAATAAATACAACACGGCAAAACCCTAATTGTAACAAGATAAGATCTTTCCAAATAAAGTTATAAGAAGATAGGATTTGCTGGAGGGATAATATCCCAACCGTCTATATTAATCAAGGAGAGAATTCCCGAAATTAATATAATCGGATGAGATATGATTCTTCTCTCTCCAATTCACTTATCTAAGGAAAGATTCCCAAGATAAGGAATTGGGCTTCTCTCTCCAAATCTTCTCCAACGGCTAGATCCTTCCAGCCGAAGTCTTCAATCCGTGACCGCGTAATTCTTCTTTGATTTGTTTCCATAATTGTCACGCTGGATTTCTTCTTTCCATCCGCAGCTTCGATCTCGTTCGTCGCTTCAGTTCCTTGCTGGGTAACAAAGTGGTAACAAGTTTTTGTCGTTCTAAAAACTGCTATGCAAAATATCCAAACAAACCTTAAACCGTAGTCCTAGGTAAGTACAGGTCGAATCCACAGGGAGGCGAATTCTATCTTAATATGCAATTTGTATGTCAAACTAAAGTAACCAAAGGGGGGTTTTGTTTGTTTTAGTAATCTAAGCATGCAAAAGGTAAACAAACTAAAGATGAATGAATTCAGTAATGGGGAAAAACACTTAGTCAAACAACATCCACTATTCGTATGACAAGTTGATCATAGATACTCATTCAAAATCTCATGCAATGGTAATTCCAATTCCTTTTCAAATATAACTAATAGCACAACCAGATACTATTAGCACTAACTAATTAAACAACCCTGAAACTATCAAGATTCAGTTTAACAGCAGCCTTACGGATAGGAATATAGTTGGATACAATTCTAGCATAACACAACCGGATATTATCCTAGAATGTAAATCAATTCTCTTCTGCATAAGACTAGCACAACCAGTTACTAATACGATGCAGTTGCTACTCTGAAATAGATATGCTCAACCAGTAACAATCTAAATCTAGCAATAGATCAATAACAATAAACCCTAGTTGCGTCCAAATAGAGATTATCAATATCAATCATAAACAACTTAAGCAAGAGAAAGATAAAAACCATACAATAGATTAAGAACAATAATCTCACAACTTTATCAAAACGAAAGCTTCAGCGTCTGACTAAGCCAGGGAGACTTAGTTCTTCATAACGTAGAAAGGGAAATTAGGGTTCAAGAGATGATCCAAGATTGATGATAAGATTAGATGATAGGCAAAAAGCCTTTTCTCAACCCTTAAATACTAAAGGAAATAAAGCTAAGTTAACCTAATACGAAATATTAAAACCGTAATAAAAATAATCCAAATAAAACAAATATGGAAAACACGTTCGGCGGGCTTCTGACATCGGCGGCGGTCGCCGCATCTCCCACGGCGATCGCCGTAATCACTTCGTAGCCAAGGTCGGTGGAAAGCCAAATGCGGCGGGCGCCGTAATTACGGCGGTCGCCGTCTTTGTACGGCGGTCGCCGTTCTTCGATTCAGCTCCTGCGACACTTCCGTAAAAACGCCATAACTTTTTATTAACAACTCGGATTGCGCTCATATTTTGAGGACTTGCAATAGACTTCAAGATCTAACTCCTCGAATTGGAATCACTCCATTTGGACATCGGAGCAGAGAGAACGAACCAATTGAATTCAGCACATTGTTCTTCTACTCTTCATTGCACTCCCTTGGCGCCTACTACTGGTGGCTTCCTCCTCAGTGTCTCATATGATCTCCAAAACCGCTCAAACACCTCCAAAAACACCAACTCAGCCCCCAAACACCATACACATGAATGTGTCTAAATCTACCCGAATGACACCAATAAAACCTCTAATAACTCTTACTTAAGCCCTACAAAGTAGTGCTTATCAAATCACCTCATGCTTAGACCTTTGCTCGTCCACGAGTAAACCAAATAAGAGTCCACTCCTCCAATGCAGCACCCAAGGTCTCAGGAAGCATATCCTCCAACTAAGAGTCACCTAACCCATACCAAGCTCCTGGCACCAATCTCATTCACAACACATCCATAACTCAACAAGCTTAAGAGGCAGCAGAGTACTTCCCCCAAGCTAACCCCGGACATCCAATAGTGTGAGTAACCTCTAATCCCAGCCTCCATCTATTGCTCCTTATGTCTCCCAGAGTGACCTACCCGACAATCCTTCTTTGACTCCTCTTCTTATGACGCCTCGCCAAGAATACCGAGAAATCCTAAAATCACTCTTCTTCTTTTCGCTCATTTTGCCAGGGCGCCCTTTCGGGTTTTCACCAAGCCACTCATTTCATTTTTCAATAGATGTGCTCACATAAGCTCACGTCACTCTTGACTTCATATTACCCCAGCCTAATGCTGGTCCAAGCCACCTGCTTATTACCTAGGCCGCCCTTTCGGGTTTTCGACCTATCCCAAGATTTCAATTTTAGCCTTTTCAAAATTTTGGCTTTTTCTCTTTATTTTATTTTTCTCCTCAGCAGCGTAGCAAGTATAAAACCCCACCCCATGCTTAAACATTGCATTGTCCTCAATGTAATGAAAGACAAAAGAATAAAGCACAGGGAAAAGCAAAAAATAACTCACAACGTTGCCGAGTTGGCTTGGACACTTCCTTGTTGATGGCGGTGTAGTCATAAAAGCTCCTAACCAGGATGTCTGGCATGAACGCCATTATCTTCATCTACCGTGCAACCATAAGAAACCACTGTGAAGTGCGGTGGTTATATCAAGGGAACGGGGTTGCAAGGCCTTCAAAAATGGGCCCAAATGTCATCGTGGTTGGGCCCTGGTGTATCTCCTCTCCAGCTGTTGACTGCAGGGCCATCATCGTTGCCAAATAAATATAGGGTGAATGTATTCCTCCGTTTAGCAACATGATGCGCACCTCTCCGTGGGGAACTCTGGACAGCTGGGTAATTTTTTTTTTAGTTTTTTTTTTTAAATTTTTTTTTTTGACTTTTCTCCCCGTTTAAGGTCTTTTCGGGGTATCTTATTTTCGTCTTTTGCTCCCCGTTTAAGGTTTTTTCGGGGCCCATTTTTTTCAATTTTTTTTTTTGCCTGCGAAAATGCGGCGGTCGCCGTAAGGGTTACGGCGGTCGCCGTAATTAAACGGCGGTCGCCGTTTTTAGGTCGTAGCCAACTTGCTTGGCGAGGCATTTACGGCGGTCGCCGTAAGGGGTGCGGCGGTCGCCGTGAACTCCATCTTCGTTTTTTCACTCTTCCTGTAGGTTAGTTCGACACAGAAAGGAAAAACTAAAAGGAAAACAACTGAATAAAGACTAAGGGAAAGAAAATAAACTACCAAATCTCGGGTTGCCTCCCGAGCAGCGCCTTGGTTAATGTCGTTGGCTCGACATACTACTCAATCCTCTTCAACTCGGGTTTGTCCTATCACTTGAACTCCTGAGGTCTATATCAGGGGGATATCGCTTTGTGTGCTCCATGTTGAGCCTTTCCCCCTTGCTTGTGCACTTGCTGATGGATGGACCGCTGTTCATATCTATGAATGCACTTGCCATCTTCATGAACGGTCTACCCAACATCTCAAGGGCTGCATGTATGTCCTGAATTAAGGCCTCCTTCTTGTGCTTCCCCTTTGGTTTCTTCTTTATATTGCCCAGCGCCCTTAAAAACTCTGTGTAGCGAGGGATGCAACTTGCCAGTTCGATCAAGGGAATGGTTACCTCGCAGATACTGAAGGTTTCATATAGCTCTTTGTCGTCCTTCAGCCTTCGAGTATCTTGGAATACCGCATGGAGGGGCGTGACGAGGTGTAGTGAGACAAGTGGAAAGGAGTTGAGATGCACATACTTATCATAGGCAGCCTCGAGAGGGTCGGGGGCTGCCGGGGCATTTTCGGGAGGAACGAGCGTCACAGGATCATTTTCGCGATCGTGGCTCTCCTCCTCTTGGTCGCTGAATTCCTCATGCGGTCTCGGAGTTGTCGACTCCTTTGCTTCAAGTTTACTCACCATTTGAGAGATCTGACCAGCCTGCCTTTCCAAGTTCTGAATGCTAGCTATTGTAGTCTCTTGGAATTGCAATGAACTCTTACTCAACTTAGCAATGTTCTGCATCAGCCTATTCATCATGTCATCCATAGAAGGTGAAGGATTACCCTGTTGTTGGTTTGGTTCTGGGTAGAACTCCTGGTAGTCATGATCATATGAAGGGTATTGCAGGTTCCCATAACTCGAATTGGGGTGATATCTCCACCCTGGAGTATGTGCGTAGGAGTATGGGTCATATCGCGGCTCCTACTGGAATTGGGGAAATCTATCCATCTCTATAACAAAATCAAAAAGGAAAAACAAAAATCAATAGCACGGGTGTGGACCGTAAGATAGGTCCACACAATAGTTGACACACAAATCGCACACAAAATAGATTATTGCCTCCCCGGCAACGGCGCCAATTTTGCATAGCAGTTTTTAGAACGACAAAAACCTGTTATCAAATTTGGTAACAGGTTTTTGTCGTTCTAAAAACTGCTATGCAAAATATCCAAACAAACCTTAAACCGTAGTCCTAGGTAAGTACAGGTCGAATCCACAGGGAGGCGAATTCTATCTTAATATGCAATTTGTATGTCAAACTAAAGTAACCAAAGGGGGGTTTTGTTTGTTTTAGTAATCTAAGCATGCAAAAGGTAAACAAACTAAAGATGAATGAATTCAGTAATGGGGAAAAACACTTAGTCAAACAACATCCACTATTCGTATGACAAGTTGATCATAGATACTCATTCAAAATCTCATGCAATGGTAATTCCAATTCCTTTTCAAATATAACTAATAGCACAACCAGATACTATTAACACTAACTAATTAAACAACCCTGAAACTATCAAGATTCAGTTTAACAGCAGCCTTACGGATAGGAATATAGTTGGATACAATTCTAGCATAACACAACCAGATATTATCCTAGAATGTAAATCAATTCTCTTCTGCATAAGACTAGCACAACCAGTTACTAATACGATGCAGTTGCTACTCTGAAATAGATATGCTCAACCAATAACAATCTAAATCTAGCAATAGATCAATAACAATAAACCCTAGTTGCGTCCAAATAGAGATTATCAATATCAATCATAAACAACTTAAGCAAGAGAAAGATAAAAACCATGCAATAGATTAAGAACAATAATCTCACAACTTTATCAAAACGAAAGCTTCAGCGTCTGACTAAGCCAGGGAGGCTTAGTTCTTCATAACGTAGAAAGGGAAATTAGGGTTCAAGAGATGATCCAAGATTGATGATAAGATTAGATGATAGGCAAAAAGCCTTTTCTCAACCCTTAAATACTAAAGGAAATAAAGCTAAGTTAACCTAATACGAAATATTAAAACCGTAATAAAAATAATCCAAATAAAACAAATATGGAAAACACGTTCGGCGGGCTTCTGACATCGGTGGCGGTCGCCGCATCTCCCACGGCGATCGCCGTAAATGCGGCGGACGCCGCAATTAAATGGCGGTCGTCGTAATCACTTCGTAGCCAAGGTCGGTGGAAAGCCAAATGCGGCGGGCGCCGTAATTACGGCGGTCGCCGTCTTTGTACGGCGGTCGCCGTTCTTCGGTTCAACTCCTGCGATACTTCCGTAAAAACGCCATAACTTTTTATTACCAACTCGGATTGCGCTCATATTTTGAGGACTTGCAATAGACTTCAAGATCTAACTCCTCGAATTGGAATCACTCCATTTGGACATCGGAGCAGAGAGAACGAACCAATTGAATTCAGCACATTATTCTTCTACTCTTCATTGCACTCCCTTGGCGCCTACTACTGGTGGCTTCCTCCTCAGTGTCTCATATGATCTCCAAAACCGCTCAAACACCTCCAAAAACACCAACTCAGCCCCCAAACACCATACATATGAATGTGTCTAAATCTATCCGAATGACACCAATAAAACCTCTAATAACTCTTACTTAAGCCCTACAAAGTAGTGCTTATCACAAAGCACATGAACAGAGCTTTGTTCCATCCCGCGATCCTTTGCTGCAATGGTTCCCTGAGACAACTGTCTTTGTTCCTGAAACACTTAGTACCTAGATTAGTTGAATGTTTGTCACTTATCAAAACCTAAGGAATTCAACAAATACTCAAAGGGTTTTTTATCTAGTGCTTTGGTGAAGATATTTGCAACTTGTTCCTCTGTCCTGCAATGATCCATTCTAATGAAAATTTTCTCAACATTGTCACGAAGAAAATGATGACGAATATCAATATGCTTAGTACGTGAGTGATGAACAAGATTTGTGGAGATGTTGATAGCACTGGTATTATCACACATAATGGGAACAGTGCCAAGAGACATACCAAAATCCTCCAATTGTTGTTTGAGCCATAATACCTGGGCACAACAAGCGGCAGCAGCAACGTACTCAGCTTCGGCAGTTAAAAGGGCAACAAAATTTTGTTTCTTTGATGTCGAAGAAACAAGGCATGGGCCAAGGAACTGTGCCATCCAGGATGTGCTTTTGCGATCCACAAGGTGACCAGCAAAGTCAGTGTGAGTGAAGCCCACAAGTTCGAGCCCACTGTTCCTTGGATACCAAATACATAGGTTGTCGTTCCCTTTCAGGTATCGTAGGATCCTCTTGACCTCAATTAGGTGTGACTCCTTAGGATTTGCTTGAAATCTAGCACAAAGACACACACTAAACATAATATTTGGCCTACTTGCCGTTAGATAAAGTAAGGAACCAATCATGCCTCTATACATTGTAGCATCTACATCTTGCCCATTCAAGTCTGCATCAAGTCGAGTGTTAGGAGAAATAGGGGTATCAATAGGTTTAGCTTTATCCATACCATACTTCTTTAACAGTTTCTTGATGTATTTT
This sequence comes from Rheum nobile, assembly GCA_027886185.1. Classification (NCBI taxonomy): domain Eukaryota; kingdom Viridiplantae; phylum Streptophyta; class Magnoliopsida; order Caryophyllales; family Polygonaceae; genus Rheum; species Rheum nobile. The sequence goes on along the minus strand of WOAB01000506.1, from coordinate 5,309,659 downwards.
TGTTGATGTATTCTTGTTCCCTCAGAGGATTGAAAAACTTGTAATCCGAGGAAGAAAGAGAGTTCTCCGATCATACTCATCTCAAATTCACTGCTCATGAGATCTTTGAATTTTTCTACAAGGGCAGGGTTAGTGAAACCAAAAATAATGTCATCAACATAGACTTGAACTATGAGAATCGCACCTTTGTGTTCTAGGAGGAACAGTGTCTTGTCAATGGCTCCACGTCTGTATCCATTAGAGAGAAGGAACTGTGCCAGTCGATCATACCAAGCTCTGAGAGCTTGTTTGAGCCCATACAGTGCCTTGTCCAGAGCATAAACATATTCTGGATGTTCCATATCTTCAAAGCCTGAAGGTTATTTCACATAAACTTCCTCTTGAAGATAGCCATTGAGAAAGGCTGTTTTGACATCCATTTGATATAACTTGAATCCTTTGAAGGCAGCATATGCGATGAGGAGTCGAATGGCTTCCATGCGGGCTACTGGTGCATATGTCTCATCATAATCGATCCCTTCTTGTTGGTTGTAGCCTTGAGTAACCAGTCTTGCTTTGTTCCTTGTCACAGTTCTAGAGTCATCAAGCTTGTTTCTGAAAACTCATCTAGTACCAATGACATGCTTTGGAAGGGGAACAAGTCTCCAAACTTTGTTTCTTTCGAATTGATGTAGCTCTTCTTGCATAGCAACTATCCAATCTGATTCCTTGAGTGCTTCTTTGATGTTCTTTGGTTCTACAAAAGAGATGAAGGCATAGAAAGCACAAAAGTCGTAGAGTTGAGAGCGAGTACCTCGTTCTTCATATGGTGTGAGAAGATTGTCGACTGGATGGCTTTTTGCAATTCTGGAGCTTGTAGATGCTGGGAGTGGAGAGATAGGAGAAGGATCTGTAGCTGTTGTAGTTGTGGGAACAATGACAGGTTCTAAAGGAGTTGAAGTTGTTCCCCAGATTATAGGTGCAACATCGTTATCTTGTGTGTCTTCCTCCGAGTCCTCCACAATTGCATTTAGCAATTCTTCTTCGATTTCAAATGTATCACCACTAGAAGTTCCTGTAGGAACAGTGGTGACACCAGTGTCAGCATCTTGGGTTGTTGCTGAGGGAACTACAGGTGCAGGTGGAGCGATGTTGATCGTAGTTCTGCTATCTATGGTAGTTCTCTGAGATCCTGGTGTGCTTCCACTAGGAGTGGGTGCACGGTTCCCTATGCGTGGGTTGTCACAATGATTGTTGTTGTCATCATCATCATCATCATCTGAGTCTTATCGTTGCATCCTTGGAAAATCATGATTCGTTGTTGTTGGATTGATGGAATCACTCACAGCTTTAGAGTGTTCATCGAAGACTACATGAATACTCTCTTCAATCTTCCGGGTTCGCTTGTTGTAGACTCTATAAGCTTTGCTTGAGTTAGCATACCCCAGAAAGATTCCGTCATCGCTCCTTGGATCGAATTTTCCCAAGTTGTCCTTTCCATTGTTGTGAACGAAACACCTGCAACCAAAGGCTCGCAAGTGGGAAACATTGGGCTTGCGTTCCCTGATTAGTTCATATGCAGTTTTATTTAACAATGGTCTAAGCATTGCACGATTAAGGATATAGCATGAAGTGTTGATCGCCTCAGCCCAGAATATTCGAGGAAGGTTGCTTGCAATGAGCATTGTTCTTGCCATGTCCTCCAATGTTCTGTTTTTCCTCTCGACTACTCCATTTTGTTGTGGTGTCCTAGGAGCAGAGAAGTTATGAGAAACCCCATGTTCCCTGCAGTAATCAAGGAACATGGAATTCTCAAACTCTGTTCCATGGTCGGATCGAATGGAGCTTAGCTTGAGACCCAGATTTGTTTCCACACCCTTGATGAAGGATTCAAATGCCTCGAATACCTGTTCTTTAGAAGAGAGAAAGATTGTCCATGTAAATCTAGAGTAATCATCAACAATAACAAAGACATACCTGTTCCCTGCATGACTTCTTATCCTCATGGGACCACAGAGATCCATATGGATCAGTTCCAGAGGATGAGAGGTGATAACATCCGGTTTGCTTTTGAAAGAGGAACGTGTTTGCTTTCCTCTTACACAGGCTTCACAGACTCCATGGATTTCAGGTTTGACATTTGGAAGTCCTCTAACCAGTTCCTTCTTGTGGAGTTTGTGAATAAGTTATAAGTTTGCATGTCCAAGCCTTCTGTGCCACAGTTCCGTCTCTTCAGCTAGAGACGCAAAGCACAGTTCCCTTGAAGGCTTGAATGTTGTGTCAGCAATGTACACATCGTTGAATCTGACACCTTTCAGCACATTCTCCTTGGTTTTTCTATTCCTCACATGGCAATCTTTGATTGTGAACACAGTCTCGTTGTCTCCTTGATCACAGAGCTGAGCTACACTTAGCAAGTTAAAACCAAGTTGATGAACCGGACTAACCTATTTGATTTTGATGTTTGAATTCAATGTAGCTTCTCATGTTCCCACTATCTCTCTGCAGCGTTTATCTCCAAGGGACACGGTTCCCTTAGAGTGTTGTTGAAGTGAGGTAAGGTGATCTTTATTTCCTGTAATATGGCATGAGCATGCGCTATCAATAAACCACCTGTTGTTCTCCCTCACTTTATCCTGCATAAAGAGAGTTAGTGTTTAGCGACCCAAGCAAGCTTGGCTTTACCTGGTCGTTTAAAGACAAAATAATATTCTCTAGGCTTATCATTGCATAGTTTAGGAGAAACATCGTAATCATTTAAATCGACATTATTACTTCTAATGTTCCTTCGCTGAGTATGCTCTTCAATGAACCTTTGTTTCTTAGCACAATTTTTCACAACATGGCCGTTGTTCCCACAATGCCAACAGATCTTGTAGTAGTCTCCCATGGCATACTTGCGATTTGGGACAGACATCCTACATTGTTTGGCTCTAACAGGGTCAGGTGTGTTAGGTAAGTTTCCCTGGGATTGGATGAGATACATCTTATGGCCAGATTGACCTTGATACCATGCTTGGTCTTCACTCAACCCACTCTCTAAGTGTAGGATCATGATTGTTAGATAAAAGCTTAAGGAACTCAGAATAACGATTCTCAGTTCCTTTCGCAGCGGAAGATAAACAATCAAACAAATGACAAGTTCCTTATAGTGGAAACATTTGATTGCCAACTAGCAATCCAGGATAAAAACCACTACCTTTCTTTCGAAAGGATTTCAAAGTCTACTTCTTGATTTCTTATCTCTTTTGGTTACAGCTTATCCTAGGAACGAACACACAGTTCCTTTGCCTTACACACAGTTAGACAATCCTAGATAACTTAACACAATCAATAATCAATCCAAGAAACAGACTTTCGCACCTAGGAACTATTACTTACAGTCACAGGAACTTAACACTCAGCTCTTCTTCCTTGACTGGTTCCTCTTGATCTCGGTTTGCTTTGATGATCTTTGTTTAGAGGTTCACACTAGATATTTGCTAATGAGTGTGAGTTCTTGTTTTGGTGCTTGAAGATAACCTTTGGATTAGTCTTCCTTTTATAGAGGATTCTTCGCAGCTCGATCCTCTCTTGGTTCCCACGGATTGAGCTTGCCCTAGGATTAGTGGTTCTCCTTGATCCACGTTGTTCTTGGCATGTGCAAACAACCTAGGCAGCTCAGAATCTCTCTTGGTTGGTCAACTACCTCAGACGAGCCTTGTGGTGTCGTTGTCAAAACGCTTTCGTCCGAGGTTGAGTAAGCTGGCCGTTTGGGAACCGTCTGTTGGACAGCGACATCTTCATGTGCTGTCGCTTTCATCGTCTCTGTCCGAGGTAGAGGTTCTCTAGGCTTCTTGTTCTTTAGCTCTTGGACCTTGGCAGACTTTTGGAAGCTTCAACAAGTCGTTTTCGACATCTTTTGTCCGAGGTTGTGTATCCCCAGATTTATCGGGAATCGTAATGTCGCAAGCTCCATTTCTGGGCACACCTGGGTTCCTCTGGATTCCTTCAGATGTCTTGTTCCTTTGGTTCTCTTGTTCTGTTTAGCTTTCCTGCCTTCGGTATATTCCTATGGTTCCTTAAAACACATCTTTGAGATAAAACATTAGTATCATAATATTTATCATCTTCAAAAGTAGAGAAACTGAGGAAAGGAACTCGCAGAGGAACCGAGGTTCCAGAGTTCTGTTTCCTAACAATTTTCCCCTTTTTGATGATGACAAATATAAGGAACCTGGCAACATAATAGGAACATGAAATTCATGAGACCTTATTGAGATAACGGGATTTACAACATTACAGATTAGTGATAGAACATTCAATGGTTGCAAATTCCCCCTAAGCACGTGAACAAGTTTATTTCAAATTCCCCCTTAGAAATAGAACTAGTTCAGAGTTCCTATTAATTCAGTAGTGTCCAAAGTTCAAGGTTCCAATCCTTTTCTTTCCCCTTTTGACATCATCGAAAAGATTAAGTATAAGTTAAGAACATGATATCGGAGTGAATATGCGATTGCATCAAACCCATAAAAGGCATAATGAGAACTTAAGGCAAAGACAAATCGATCATGGGAACGAAACTAAGGGTAAACATTAAAGCTTCACTGATCATTGTTCAAAGACACACAACATCCAACAAAAAACTACAGACAACAAAAGATAACAACACAAAGACTACAAAGGCAACAACAACAATCTTAAGAAAGACAACAAAAGGGATAGAAGAGGGGAGTAGGATCCTAAGGGAAACTACTAGCTCGCTGTGGCGTTGCAGCACTGGGAACCTAGAACAAGCGTTCCTATGGCGTAGTAGCGGCCTCCTCTTCTGCATCCTTGTCGTCGGTTCCTACATTTTGGCCCGCGGCCTGATGAGCACTGATTGCACATTGCCAGTCTTTCTGCAGAACTTCTACCAGACTCTCGACAGCAGAACTGATACGCCCCAACTCTCTTACTTGATCATGGATGGCGACCGTGTTGGCAGTCGAGCCTTCCAAGATAGTTTTTCAATACGATCCAACGCAAGGAGGATCGCAGAGGAGTCTGAAGAGGGGGGTTGCTGAGGGTGGGAACTAGAACGGCCCTGGGAACTCGCCTTTTCCTTAGGCGGGATTTCTTCTGTTTCAGCAGGGTTGGGTTGTTGTTCCTTAGATTTCAGCTTCCGAACTGTGTGCATTGTAAGACATTTGCTGTAGGCAGTCTCGGGGAAGTCTTCTGGGTACTGATTGAGGTTGGAGAGTAGCCTTTTGATGATGTGAGGGAAGGGTAAAGCGTGGGAGTCATGGGATGCACATAATTGCATGTGAGCCAGTACAATACGGGGAAGATCTAACTGAACGCCAGAGAGCACTTTGTCCATGTAGATGGCGTCGGTGATGAGGACTTCGTTCCTATGCTCTTGCCTGGGAACCAAGTTGCGAGTGATCCAAAAATGCAGTAGCCGGTTTGCGATGGAGAGATCCTTCGTCTCCAAAGATGAGGGGGATGCGCCATCATAAATTTTCTTGACGATTGCTCCTTTGGACTTGAAGCCCTTTCCCTTGGGCCATCCCTTCTTCTGAGGCAAAATGCCAAACCCAGACCTCGACTCAATCCCTAGAGCAGACGCGATTAGATTGGCGGACAGGGGAAAGCTGGTTCCCTTCCATATGAGAATGGCGTCATGACAGGGAGAGTTCTCTTTCTGGGGTACAAACTCCATGGACTGGTAAAACATCCGGACAACCTCGTCGGAAGCAGAGAAGGGCTCGCACAGCATCTCATCCCACCCTTGGAACTGCAACAGAGAGTGGAACTCATCCAAAGCTTCTCCATAGAGTTCCTCATCCTCTTCTTCTAATGCCTGGGTCCAGAATTCTCTGCCGATAATGAGAGGTTTTAGGATTTTCCTTTTGGAGAAGGAGGAGGAGACAAAGAGGGTGGAGGGTTTGGCCTTTTTTGTGGATTTGGTTTCATAGGGAACAATGGCTTGGGAGCTTCTCTTCCTCTGTTGCATTCTTGTGGCGACAGAGGGGCCTGGGTTGGAAGTTTTGGATTTGAGGCTGATCGGGGAAGGCTCAGAGCTAAGGATCTCTTGAAGGGATTTATCCGGAGAAGAATCATGCGACCCGCCTTCAGAAACTGATTTTGTGACTGATTCTGAAGCCAAAGTGATGGCTTGCTCCTCTTCTTTGGGCATGGTTGGTTCCTCTTCCACCTTTTCCTTAGCCTTTGGTGGTTCCTCAAGCTTCTCTTCTGGTTTCTCTGTCGGTTTCGCCACAGGGTTCTCTTTGGGGAGGGATTTTTGAGAGGTGGAGGGAGAAACAGGCTTGGAGGAGGAGGCTTTAGCCTTCTTTTCGCGAAATGCTTGAAGAAAAGCAACCTCCTCTTCGTCCATAACAACGATTGGGTTAGGGTTGGCCATTTGAGAGAAGCTAAGAGGATTGCTGTGTGAAGAGCTTGTGTGATCAGAGAGATGGAGAGCTTGTGTGATCAACTCGGAGCAACTGAGCACCTCTTTAAGGGCGTTGAAGATCTGGGATGGCCAAGAGCTGAGGTGACCGTTGAAGCAAATCCAGCCGTTGAGAAGATCAAGGCAAATCCGAAGCATTGAAGAGAGTTGCAGCCTTTTTGGAACGGCTAATTTAAATTCAAAAATTGACCCTTCAGAGAAGAGGGAGGTCTGCCACTGATAAGACGTGGCTTATCCCTGCCAATATGCCATAAATCGCGTCTGGGAGAGCCAAGCGAGCCGTTGGAGAGACGCGGTGATCTGGTTCCTTTCTGGCGACATTTTCAGCGAGCTAGAGGAATGTATGGGAACCTTTGGTGTGGGTGGGGACAAAGGAACCAAAAACAGTATGTTCCCATACAAGGAATCAGGGTAGACTATTTATCGCATTGCACAATAATTCTCAGAGAAGGTTTATAGATGGATCATAGAGAATTAAATTGAGCAATGAGGCAAGGGTAGGTCTTAGTACACAATCATCATTTCAGCTTGTAATGTTGGGTTAGAAATATGATCAGATTGTGACTTTTGGGCTATCAAAGAAATTTGAACAATGAGGAGTTGAGAAATAATGATAATCAAAAGGAGACGAACCAGAAAAATTTATCTAAGCCTTTATAAGAGACCATTATGACACGAAGGGTTTGTAGCAAAAGATATAACACAAGGACATCAAGACTCAATAAGTTAAATATCTTAAACTAGTCAATCAGGGGAACTTGGAAAGAATTCTCAAAACTAAGGTCACTACTGAGTAATGGGAATCATTCCTAGTTCTAATCTAAGGTTCTCAAAAGGAACTCTATTCAATGCCTTGGTGAATATATCTGCACTTTGATCTTCAGTTCTACAAAATTTCATAATGATGTTTCCCTTCTCAACATGATCTCTAAAAAAATGATGTCTAATGTCAATATGCTTGGTCCTAGTATGATGCACATGATTCTTAGAAATGTTTATGGCACTAGTGTTGTCACAAAGAATAGTGAGAGGGCCATAAGACATACCAAAGTCCGCGAGTTGTTGCTTTAGCCAGAGAAGTTGGGAACAACAAGAGGCAGCTGCAATGTACTCGGATTCTGTGGTGGAGAGAGAGACTGAAACTTATTTCTTTGATCCCCATGACACGAGGCAATGGCCTAGGAACTGTGTCATTCCAGAAGTGCTCTTCCTATCCACCAAGTATCCGGCATAATCAGCATCAGTGAAACCCATGAGCTCAAAGGGACATTCTTTGGGGTACCAAATGCAGAGATCGTCAGTTCCCTTGAGATATCGAAGTATTCTTTTTACAGCAGCCAAGTGGGTTTCTCTCAGACAAGATTGGAACCTAGCACACAAGCCAACAGCAAAGACAATGTCTGGTCGACTAGCGGTTAGGTACATGAGTGAGCCTATCATACCTCTATAGAGCTTCTCCTCCACTAGAGGACTCGAGTGGTCCTTATCCAGATGGGCAATGGTGGATATGGGAGTGGAGAGAGGCTTGCATGAATCCATTTTGAACTTCTTCAGTAGTTCCCTGACATACTTCTGTTGGTGGATTTGAATACCATCTTCCTTTTGAGTGATTTGTAATCCGAGGAAGAATGTGAGTTCCCCAATTAAACTCATTTCAAATTCACTGCTCATCAAGTCTTTGAACTTGTCTACAAGGGACAGGTTAGTGGAACCAAAAATGATATCATCAACATAGATTTGAACCACTAAGATGTTACCTTCTTCTTCTAGGATGAAGAGAGTCTTATCAATAACTCCACGCATGTAGCCATTTGAGAGAAGGAACTGGACAAGACGATCATACCAAGCTCTGGGAGCTTGCTTGAGGTCATAGAGTGCCTTGTCTAGAAAGTAGACATGATCTGGATGATCATCGTCTTCAAAACCTGGAGGTTGCTTCACATAGACTTCTTCTTGAAGAGTTCCATTGAGGAATGTCGTCTTTACATCCATTTGGAACAACTTGAACCCTTTGTGAGATGCGAAGGCAATCAACAACCTTATTGCTTCGATCCTTGCCACTGGAGCATAGGTTTCATCATAGTCAATTCCTTCTTGTTGATTGTATCCTTGAGCCACAAGTCTTGCTTTGTTCCTTATCACAGCTCCTGTATCATCTAGCTTGTTTCTGAAAACCCATCTAGTTCCTATGATGTGCTTATCCTTGGGGCAAGGAACCAGATGCCAGACTTTGTTCCTTTCAAATTGATGAAGCTCTTCTTGCATGGCTTGGATCCAGTCCGCATCCTTCAGTGCCTAACCTATGTTCTTTGGTTCCACAATAGACAAAAAGGCATTAAAGGCAAAGAAAGTTAGATGTTCGTACCTGACTGGAGGCTTGACGACTCTTCTTTCTCTGTTAGAAGCCAAAGTATTTGATGTGGAGACATTCTGAGCTGAGCATTCAGCTTCCTGGTTGGGGTCACCTTCTCCATTGAAGAACATGTGGAAAGATGAATCATTGAGGTCTCCACAGATGTTGTCGTCATGCTCATGGTTCCCAGAAATAGATTGTTGTTCATTATCCATTGGAACTGGTGGAGAAGCCATTGGAGGGTTCCGTTCAGCAGGGCAAGAACTGTGAGGAGTGACATCTTCATCTGGATCTTCTTGGGATGACTTGAGAAACGGATCTTCAAAGGGACTGGTGGTGTTCTGCACAGTCTTTCCAAGTGATTTTTCATTAAAAATAACATGAACACTTTCTTCTACCTTTTTAGTCCTTTTGTTGAAGACCTTGTATGCCTTGCTGCCTGAGGCATATCCAATGAAGATTCCTTCATCACTTCTTGGGTCGAACTTGCCAAGATTGTACTTCCCATTATTGTGCACAAAGCACTTGCATCCGAACACCCTTAGATGAGAAATGTTGGGAACTCTTCCTCTTAGGAGTTCATAGGGTGTCTTCTCTGTGATAGGGCAAAGCATGGCTCTATTGATGATGTAGCATGCTGTGTTGATCGCCTCAGCCCAAAAGGATTGGGAGAGTTCACTTGAGATCAACATAGTTCGAGCCATGTCTTCCAAGGTCTTATTCTTTCTCTCCACTACTCCATTCTGTTGAGGAGTGTACGGTGCAGAGAAGTTGTGATCAATGCCATGCTCACTGCAAAAGGTTAGAAATTATCCATTTTCGAATTCGGTACCATGGTCAGACCGAATAGCATTAAGTGAACAATCAAGGGATTTTTCTAACAAGGGAACCAGGTCTTTAAAGCGATCAATGACTTCACTTTTAGATTTAATGAAAATGGTCCAAGTAAAGCGAGAGAAGTCATCGACAATAACAAAAATATACCTGTTCCCTCCTAGGCTTTGAACTCTCATGGGTCCACAAAGATCCATGTGGATGAGCTCAAGAGGCCTTGAGGTGCTTACCATGTTTTTGGATTTGAAGGAACTACGAGCCTGTTTTCCTTTTACACAGTCAGAGCATGATTCCTTAGATGTACCACTCAGCTTTGGCAATCCTCTGACTAGTTCCTTTGAGTGTAGCTTTTGAATCAGCTTGGTGCTAGCATGACCGAGGCGTTGGTGCCACAACTCAACTTGGTCATTCACGGTTGAGAGACACAGTTTCTCCTTGGGGACGAAGGATGGATCAACAATGTAAACATTGTTGAATCTCTTTCCTTTTAGGATGATTTGTCCCGAGGAGTCAAGAACTGAGCATTCGTTTGATCTAAATCTGACTTCATTGTCTCCTTGATCACACAGCTGTGACACACTTATTAGATCAAAACCAAGACTATCAACAAGGTGAACTTTGTTTACCTGAATGTGATCGTTGAGTTTCACAGTTCCTATTCCACATATTTTCCCTTTGCTTTTGTCTCCAAAGGATATGTTCCCTCCTTGGAGAGGTTGAAGAGAGGTCATTTGATTTCTTTTTCCGGTCATATGGCATGAGCAACCACTGTCAATGTACCATAGTTGGGGTTGCCTCTCTTCTTTCTCAAGTTCTTCTGAGTCGCTTGAGTCTCCTTTTGCCATGAGACATCTTCCTCCAGAGAAGCCGCTCAGATCCAGTTCCTCATCTGAGTCTTCTCCCCATGAGGCTACGAGAGCCTTCTTTCTCTGAGGTTTTTCTTCTTCCTTGGAGTCTTCCTTGTTGGGACAGTTCTTAGCGTAGTGTCCCTTCTCTTTGCACTCGTAACAAGAGACTTCCTTTAGATCCCTTCTGGGTCTGTTGTAGGAGGAACTGCCCTTTTGGAACCTTCCCTTTACAAAGAATTTTTTGATATTTTTTGATATTTTTTGATATTCTAAGAGAACTCTGGAACCTGAGTTCTCTTGCTCCATCTCAAGCCTTGAAAAAGCTTTGGAGATCTTAAGGGCGATTCCTTTCTCCAGTTTCTTATCGGCATTGGCTTTAGTGTGCTCTCTTTCTTCAACTTCCAATTTCCCTATGACTTGGGTCAAGGGAAGGGATTGGATGCCTGGAGTGTTCTTCATGATTCCTTTGAGAAGGGTGAACTTGGAGTTGAGTCCATTGATGATCACTAAGGACTTGGAGACTTCATCAAGATCAACTCCCGCCGCCGTCAACTTTCCAATTAATCTGTTGAAGCGAGAGTAGTACTCTGAGATGGTCTCAGTTTCCATCATTTTGAAGGTGTGGTATTCTCCTTCCAAAGCAAACTTTCTGCTTTGCTTTAGTTCCTCACTTCCTTCATGCATCTCCTTGAGAGCTTTCCACATATCTTTGGCCGTCTTGATTCCTATGACCTTGTCCATGTCCTCTCTGTCCAATCCATTGAGGATGAACTGCCTGGCCTTGGCATTCTTCTCCATGATAACATAGTGTTCTGGTTTCCAATCTTCTTCCTTCATGGTGAGGTCGACATAGCCATCTCCATTTTTTACTATCCTCCAGCATTGGTAGTCGTTGGTCTTGATGTGGCTTTCCATGCACTTTTCCCACCATATTTCTTCTCCTTTCTTTCGGAGATATGGCTTGTTGGTGGAGATTCCGAGCTCAAACTTGCTTGGTTGAGACATGATCTGCAAGCTTATCAAAGATCTAGAGCTTTTCCTGCTCTGATACCAATTGTAGGATCGTGATTTTTAGATAAAAGCTTAAGGAACTCAGAATAACGATTCTCAGTTCCTTTCGCAGCGGAAGATAAACAATCAAACAAATGACAAGTTCCTTATAGTGGAAACCTTTGATTGTCAACTAGCAATCCAGGATAAAAACCACTACATTTCTTTCGAAAGGATTTCAAAGTCTACTTCTTGATTTCTTATCTCTTTTGGTTACAGCTTATCCTAGGAACGAACACACAGTTCCTTTGCCTTACACACAGTTAGACAATCCTAGATAACTTAACACAATCAATAATCAATCCAAGAAATAGACTTTCGCACCTAGGAACTATTACTTACAGTCACAGGAACTTAGCATTCAGCTCTTCTTCCTTGACTGGTTCCTCTTGATCTCGGTTTGCTTTGATGATCTTTGTTTGGAGGTTCACACTAGATATTTGCTAATGAGTGTGAGTTCTTGTTTTGGTGCTTGAAGATAACCCTTGGGTTAGTCTTCCTTTTATAGAGGATTCTTCGCAGCTCGATCCTCTCTTGGTTCCCACGGATTGAGCTTGCCCTAGGATTAGTGGTTCTCCTTGATCCACGTTGTTCTTGGCATGTGCAAACAACCTAGGCAGCTCAGAATCTCTCTTGGTTGGTCAACTACCTCAGACGAGCCTTGTGGTTTCGTTGTCAAAACGCTTTCGTCCGAGGTTGAGTAAGCTGGCCGTTTGGGAACCGTCTGTTGGACAGCGACGTCTTCATGTGCTGTCGCTTTCATCGTCTCTGTCTGAGGTAGAGGTTCTCTAGGCTTCTTGTTCTTTAGCTCTTGGACCTTGGCAGACTTTTGGAAGTTTCAACAAGTCGTTTTCGACATCTTTTGTCTGAGGTTGTGTATCCCCAGATTTCTCGGGAATCGTAATGTCGCAAGCTCCATTTCTGGGCACACCTGGGTTCCTCTGGATTCCTTCAGCTGTCTTGTTCCTTTGGTTCCCTTGTTCTGTTTAGCTTTCCTGCCTTCGGTATATTCATGTGGTTCCTTAAAACACATCTTTGAGATAAAACATTAGTATCATAATATTTGTCATCTTCAAAAGTAGAGAAACTGAGGAAAGGAACTCTCAGGGGAACCGAGGTTCCAGAGTTCCGTTTCCTAACACTAAGGTCTTCACACACTCTTCTAGATAAGAGTTCCTCTCCCTAGCATTTTGAAGTTCCATATCCTTCATCTCTCTAATCTCAGGTATGGATAACTCATGTTCATCACTCTCTTGTTTCTCTCCTTTGTACCCCAGACCATACTTGGGCTCAACAAAGGTAACTATTTCTTCCCTAAGCTTTTGCTCAACCAGGATAGAGTGAATTTTATCAATCTGAGCTTTCATCTGAGATAGGTCCCTAACAGTGCTAAAGTAACTATGATCACTGTGAGTAGCATTACTTTCAACATAAGGAACAGCAGAGGAATTTGCAATTTTAGATAAAGATTCATTCAATTCATTGCATTTATCCTCAACATTACCTAGGTCGTTTTGAGTTTTGAGATTCTCATTATACATGCTCTTGATAAGAGAAATCAAAGATTTTTTTATCGAAATTAACAAGAGATTCAAAGAAGGTTTCAGGATCTACCTCTTGTTCTTCAACTGGTGCCTTCAGAGTCATTGCACACATTTTGTTGTTCCCCCATGACTCTGGTTCATCATCTTCAGAGTTGGCACAATCATCTCCCTAGATAGCGACGAAAGCCTTTTTTTTATCATTCCCAGAATTTTCACCATTGTTGTCTGAGTTGTTCCCTTTAGGGCACTTATTGGCATAGTGACCATTTTCCTTGCAGTTGAAGCAGGTAATATCCTTGATGTCTCGTTTCTCACCATTGTTCCCTTCATTCCTGAATGATTGGCCCTTGCGATAGAGAGTTCGCATGGCCTTGGTGAGGAGAGCAATTTCTGGATCTACACCATCCAAGTTGTCATCTTTATTGTTCTCTATCATCTCAAAATCTTTTTCAACCATCAAAGCAATGCCTTTAGGTTTGACATATTTATCTTCTTCATCATACTTTTTAATTTTTCCAAAAACTTTATAAAGTGTGAGTTTGAGAGTGTTGGGGTTCTCCTTGAGGATAGCTTTAGTCATCTTATGCCTTGGAGGAAGTCCATCAATAATGATGAAGATTTTTTCTTTAGGAAGGATTTCCTTTTCATCCACATCATGAGCAACAAGTCTTGTGGCGATTTCCTCAAATCTGGATTGATAAGAGGAAACAGTCTCACCATCAACCATGGCGAAGTTATAGAAGTCTTTCTTTGCTTGGAAGCGATCAAGCTCTCTAAGATCGGAACTTCCCATGTACATCTGTTCCAAGGCTGCCCACATATCCTTTGCAGTGGCACAAGAATGTAGCTTGGATGCATCTTCAATGCTGATTGCATTGTTGATAAACATTCGAGCCTTAGAGTTTTTCTCCATGATTCTGAAGTCATCCGGGCTCCAAGGTTTGATTCCCTTGGTCACATCTTCAGCAACCTTCTCTTCCCCAACCTCAATGACTCTCCAGCATTGATAGTCATTGCTCTTCAACCAGTCAGTGAAGAGGTCCTTCCAGTGTTGGAACTTTTCACCAACAGGAAGGAACGGTGGTTTGTTGTTCCCAAGCCCAACTTCATGAGTAGAAGCCATTGTTACATGTGAATATGAAAATAACACACAATCTAGAGCTAACCTGCTCTGATACCAATTGTTGAATCGTTAGTGTGTTAAACATGGAATTATGTGACTGTTCCCTGGGCAGCGGAAATAAGTAAAGATTCAAAGTAACAATATAGTTCCCAAAACGTATACTTGTATCATTAAGAGTTGTGCAATCTTACAAGTCTTCTCTCCACCTATACCCTAAGTTAAAGACTTTAAGTGCAATCACCTCTAAACAACACAAGAACAAAACAAAGACTAAAGCAAGAACTCCTCGTACCTCGCCTTAGCTTTCGATCTCAGTTCTCAAGAGCTCTGGATGACAATAGCTGAGATGTCTTTCCCCAAGACAATTCTCATCTATATATAGGGTCTAACAAAGATCCTATTACCAAAAATCTAACTACTCACACGTATGGTAACTATGACAAATTATGTTTCCAAATAAACTCTAAATCTGATAAACACATAGTTTCCATGTATAAAGTTTCCTTAGACTCAATATCTTCTTCTTCTTCTCCAAGTAAATCACAAAATCTTGTTTCCTTGTATAATTGAGTCTGTCTGGGAACAGTTGGCGTATTTCTGTGTTCTCGCATTGTTCCTCAGACGCGGCGTTTCCATAAATAGAACTTTCCTTGTATAAGCGCCACGCGCTTTCCAGCTTTATCAATTGTTTGTGCGGGCACTGTTCCTTGTTGTCACAGATTTCCAATGTGCTCCTCTGTTTTCTCTTCTTCACTATTTTGTCATTGTTCCTTTATCTCTTCATGAAACCTGAAATTCATAGGAACAATACAAAACCATAAAACCTAATGGTGTTTATCATCATCAAAACCAGAGGGAACTGTCAAGGTTCCAACATGTTTATTAGAACAAGTGCATTAATACAGGGTTTTGTTTAATTTATGAGAAAATCACCAAACATAATCTCAACTTTTACTAATAAATTTCAACCGAAAATGTCATATGTATTGTTTTTAGTTTATGGGTCATAAATTTGAATTGTTTTTTGTTGACTTGAAAGTTGATTTTTTTTATCTATTAATAAAAGTTGAGATTATTTTTGGTAATTTTTCCTTAATTTATTGATATAATTATATGTCTATATTAGATAATACGGGGGCTAATCGGGAGCGAACCGGGCTAAAAGTGCAAATGTGCGCACAAATCTCAAGAAATCAAATAAAACGGCAAAAAAACTACATGGCCGATTTTTATCCGTATTATATGCGTATAATATTCATTGAACAAAAAAATAACTTTTGTGCACCAAGTTGTATCGGTATGTACATCAAAGTCTATTGAAATGTCACCAGAATATATTGAATCGTAGCTGCGTGTGGCAAGTTGTAATTAGGTAGATTATTGTGCGTAAAATACGGTCGATGTTAGCTCGTTGCAATTAGGGTTTAGTGGATTGGTATCTGAATTGTGCTTCAAATTTTGCTGGGTATGAGTGATTGAAATGCAATTTGGCCGCTTAGAATTGTACCTACTGTCTAGATGTTTAGATGGATTACAATTTACAGTAGGATGCCTCATTGAAGAAAAGTTATTACAATGTAGCACAGGCTTTTAGTTTCTTCTGCAATATAAGATTTATACAAGTGAAAGAAGGTTGTCTTCTACACTTGTATTTGACGTACGTCAGATTGTTGCGTAGAATTTTATAGTGCGAAAGTTCAAAAAATGTAGTGTATATAAAAGTTGCCATAATTAACCTTGTGGAACTTGATCTTATATATATAAAACTAAACGTATTCCCTTTCAAAAATATAAAATAATTTGATGTTACATCCATATAAAGTATGAGGTATGCATACATGTTATTTGTAGTAGAATAGCAATCATACTCGTACAAGGTATGAGGAGATACACTAGTTGTGTTTATTAGAACAAGTGCATCAATACAGGGTTTTGTTTAATTTATGAGAAAATCACCAAAAATAATCTCAACTTTTACTAATAAATTTCAACCAAAAATGTCATATGTATTGTTTTTAGTTTATGGGTCATAAATTTGAATTGTTTTTTGTTGACTTGAAAGTTGATTTTTTTTTTATCTATTAATAAAAGTTGAGATTATTTTTGGTGATTTTACCTTAATTTATTGATATAATTATATGTCTATATTAGATAATACGAGGGCTAATTGGGAGCGAACCGGGCTAAAAGTGCAAATGTGTGCACAAATCTCAAGAAATCAAATAAAACGGCAAAAAAAAACTGCACGGCTGATTTTTATCCGTATTATATGCGTATAATATTCATTGAACAAAAAAACAACTTTTGTGCACCAAGTTGTATCGGTATGTGCATCAAAATCTATTGAAATGTCACAAGAATATATGGAATTGTGCACCAGAATTTTATTTAACTATGCACTTGTATTTTATTTATATACATGAGCTGTGGTGTATAATTATTTGTAGTATGGTGCATATTTATTTATGCTATGGTGCACAACTATTTCAATATACAATTATTTGTAAAATTATGCATATTTATTTATGACATGGTACACAACAATCTCAGTGCACAATTACTTGTAATATTGTGCACATTCAATCTCATTGCACAATTAACTTTATGAACATTCATTTGTAAGGTGCACAATTGATTATAACATGGTACACATCCAAACAGTGCACAATTATGTATAACTCTAGTCATTGACTGGTCAACGGTCGATCAAAGGTCGGTCAATACTAGTCAATGATGATCAACGTCGAAGCTCCGGTGAACAATATGGGAGACTAACTATGCACCGATGTAATGCACAATTATACACCAAAATATACGTGTACTAGATTACACGCAATGTAGGGGTGTTCATCCACTGATCGGACCGGATTTTCGGACCGGACCGGTGAAAATACGGTCCGGTCTCCGGTCCCTGTTTTCCCATTAATCCGGGTCCGGTCCGGTCCAAACCCGGATTTTAACCGGTCCGGACCGGTGGATCGGATTTTTAAATTTTTTTTTTTAATTTATATATTTTTTTAGAGATTTATATGTATTTTTATAGATTTTTTTAAATTTAATAAGTTAGGAGTATATATGTTTTATAGATATTTTTTTAGATATTTTTTTATAGATTTTAAATAAGATTTTTTCTTTTTAAATAAAATCCGGTCTTAGGCCGGACTGGACTGGATCGGACCTATCCGGTCTCCGGTCCACCATTTTCAAAAAATCCGGTCTGATCTGGACCGGATGAACACCCCTAACATAATGCAATTGTACACCGGTCCGGTCCGATCTTCAGTCCACTATTTTCAAAAAATCCGATCCGGTCTGGACCGAATGAACACCCCTAACGCAATGCAATTGTACGCCTTATTTCCCCTCGTACATCACATTACACCTCGTTCGCATTTTAATCTATGTTCACACCTGACTCACTTTCTAGGTAGCACCGTACTATTAAAAACATGGGTAGAACTTTCTCTAGATAAGGACACATAAGACCTTGTTTTTTGGCTGACATGAATAAGTTGAATGGACTAATATACATTAGGCGTGAGAAGGGTCCAATGATCCCTCTTTTCTCCTCTTGCCCTTATATGGATGTTTAATAAAATCGTATTTTAGTTTTTTGACGAAGGATTTTAGTTTGAATTTATATAGTTTATAGGTCTAATAATGTGTACAAATTTCAATTATGCATGCTAGATAACGATGTGCATCCGGTTCGATAGACCAAATTTTTACAATTTTTGGATCGGAGACCGGACCAGATCGATATGATTTAGTCCGGTCTTAGACCTAAATGGACCGATAAATTTATGTTTTATTTTTTAATATTATATCAATTGATTTTTTTCTATTTTTATAAATATTATTTGTAATACTGGACAATATATTTTGTTACTACTTTATTTATATAATAGAAAATAATTTTTAATAGTGTTATGGGATATTAATATTATAAAATAAAAATAAAAAACCGGTCCATCTGGTCCGGAAACCGACCTAGTTTGAACCGGACCGAAAACCGAAATATTAAAAAGGATGGACTGTGGACCGGACCGGGTGTATTCCGATCATGTCCGGGCCAATTTTGCACACCACTAATACTAGACATACAAATCATACATAGATGAGACTTGAGAGTATGTTGATCTAAAGGGCGATTCTTAAAAAAGAGAAATTTTATCCGTATTAATAAATTCATCGATGTAATTTGAACTCTTCATAAATTAATGTCGTTTTAGTCCAAATTTTTTAACTCATCCGATATTTTTAGTCCATAACTGCTTTGAAATATAATAAAATATTTTATTTAAAAAAATAATAAAAAAGTATTTATCAAGGCTCAATAACTCGACTAACGCAAAAATATTCAACAATTAACGAAGAAGATAAGACACAAAAACCCGCACACAACATCACGTTCTTCTTTCATTCAAAGGTGTTTGATTTTTGCAATTATTTCCCCAGAGAACATTTCTCGCAAGGCTCGTATAGAGCGGTTATGAACTACCCCATGCCCACCTAGCCAGCTAGTCACGTACTTCCTTCCCACCACATTGCACATCAATGTATGGTGGGTGCCCACCACCACCCCACAAACTTCCACGACCAATATAAATAGTAATACTAGAGAAAAGTTTGGCAAATGGCAGATAATTGAGACATTTACTTTCCCGGAAATGATTGGATGATAAAATGACTATACCCATCCATTATCCGATTTACATTTAATATCACACAATTAAAAATTCCGAGCCGGAAACCGGTTTCACCTAACACGATCCCACACAATATATAAACCCTCGTCTTCTCAGCGGTTCATACATATATAGTACGTGCAAATCATTACTTTCCACGTACAAGAGGAATTGAAGCCACCAACACGTACGTAGGATGCCGAGAATCGCAGTCGGATCCGCAGCGGAATGCGGCCAAGCCGACGCCCTGAAGGCGGCCTTGGCTGAGTTCATCTCCATGCTTATCTTCGTCTTTGCAGGAGAAGGCTCAGCGATGGCATTCAGTAAGCGCGCATTAATTAACCTACCTTCATATATAACAATTATTCAACATCATTAATTCATTCATTCATGCTTATCAATTGTGGCGCGCAGATAAGCTGACGGAGAATGGCTCCACCACACCATCCGGGCTTGTGGTGGCGGCCCTGGCTCACGCCTTTGGCATCGTCGCCGCAATTTCTGTGAGCGCAAACATCTCCGGTGGCCACGTTAACCCGGTTGTGACATTCGGTGCCCTTATCGGTGGCCACATCACCTTGGCAAGGACCATTCTTTACTGGATTGCTCAGTGCCTTGGCTCTGTCGTTGCTTGCCTCATCCTCAAGTTCGCTACCGGTGGCTTGGTAAGTATAAATTTATAACTACCTACACAATCAATCAATAATAACATTATATGTAATAGAACGCTTAAGAAAATCTAGTATCAAATCACTAGATCAATTGAATGTTGATACAACACGTAAATTTCTGACTTTATAATGCATATATGTATTATGTATCCAAACAGACACTTAAACATATATCGCCTATCGACATGCGCGCATAAGAGTCTTCTGACGTGGGATAGGTACCGTATTTCAACAGTTTAGGACAAGCACGTTAATTTCGATCTACCATATAACCCTAACTATATATATATATATATATCATACTCGATTACATTATATTTCATTGGCACACCGAGCAAGTTGACATGATCTTTTGAAAACATTTTTTCGACTTTTTGCTGGGTATAAGAGTGTGTATATATGTTGACTCACCAGACCTTGTATTTGCACTTGTTGATTACATTTCATATATGATTTGAATTGTAACAAGTAAGTACGTACGTACGTACGTTTGCAAATCCATGCAGACAACATCAGCATTCTCCATTTCCTCAGGAGTGACCGTGTGGAACGCCCTAGTCTTTGAGATCGTCTTGACCTTCGGACTTGTGTACACGGTCTACGCAACAGTGTGGGACCCTAAGAAGGGCAGCATTGGGATCATGGCTCCCCTCGTTGTCGGGGCGCTTGTGGCTGCCAACATCTTGGCAGGTGCCGCCTTCGAAGGAGCGTCCATGAACCCTGCTCTGTCCTTTGGGCCAGCCGTGGTCAGCTGGACATGGGCCAACCATTGGGTCTACTGGCTCGGCCCGTTCGTCGGCTCAGCCATCGCCGCCCTCGTCTATGACACTTGCTTCATCACCCCAACCAGCTACGAGCATCTTCCAACCGCTTCTATCTAGAAGATCCTACCTATAGTCTCAAATTGTCTCTTCTATTGTTTTTTTAATGGACAAATTTGCAAGGTTTCATTTCCTTCAAATTTTGTGGGGTTATATTTATTTTTTCAGAAATTTATGTTGCTAGTTGACCTGATCAAACGTGGGTTGGCTCGCCTGCCCGGTCTGTCCGACATAAATGGGCGGATATAGTTATTATATTTAGCTCATTTTATCCGGATAGCCCGGCCCGCCTGTATAAATGGTGGGATATGATCATTGATAATATCTCATTTAGTCCGGATACTCTGTCCGGAAGTCCGATTTAATTTTTAAAAATAAATAAAATAAATATATTTTATATCAAATAAAATTCATAAAATTATATATAAAATAAACAAGTATTTAAACCCTAAGCAAACCTAATTCTCGGCACCATTCTTCTCTACTTTCTAGCTAGAGTAGCGCCACTTATCACGAGTTTGAGGACGAAAAAGATTCAACTAAGGTGTGATTGTGTGATGTATGCACTACGGTGGAGGCAACAAAAAGAGAGCCAACTCTGTTTTCTTTTGAAATTTGCTTGATTATGTAATGTTGTGTTATTTTGTGAAAAAATTGTTATGACAAGTTTATAACAATAATTATGTCTACTATTTGTAATAAAAAGACATTTTTTATGGGTATTTTGTGTTAAATTATATTTGCTATGTTTCGTTTTTTTGACAAATTTGTCTTGTCTCACGTGCTATATGAAACCCACGGGTTATCGAGGTCCGGATGTCCAGGCGAATCCAATTTGGATGTCTTGTAGTTATATCCAATTTGGATGTCTTGTAGTTATATCCAATTTGGTTATTACTATGGTTATATACTATGATTATATCTTATAGTTATATCTATGGTTATATCATATAGTTATATACTATGATTATATCTTATAGTTATATACAATTTGGTTATATCTCATGATTATATTCTATATTTATATATTTTGGTTATATCATATAGTTATATGCTATGATTATATCTTATAGTTATATCATATATTTATATCCAATTTTGTTATTACTATATAATATAATCATAAGGATATAGCCAAATTGGATATAGCTATAAGGATATAACCAAATCACATATAACTATAAGATATAGTCATATTATATAAGTATATGATATAACCATAGTATATAACTATATGATATAATATATGATTAAGCATACTATATAACTATAAGATATAATCATAGTATATAATTATAAGATATAACCATAGTATATAACTGTAGAATATAATATAGGATATAACCATAGTATATAACTATATAATATAACCATAAGATATAATCATAATATATAACTATATAATATAACGATATGATATAACCAAATTTGATATAAGACATATAACTATAAGATATATTCATTATATAGAACTATATGATATAACCATAGTATATCTATATGATGTAATATAAGATATAATCATAATATATAACTATGAAATATAACCATAAGATATACCCATAGTATATAACTATAGAATATAACCGTAGTATATGACCATAAGACATAACCAAATTGGATATAACCATATTTATATGTGATTTTCAAAGGATATAATCATAGTATATAACTATAGGATATAACGATATGATATAACCAAATTGGATATAACGATATGATATAACCAAATTGGATATAACGATAACATATAATCATGGTATATAACTATAGGATATAACGATATGATATAACCAAATTGGATATAACTATAACATATAATCATTTTATATAACTATAGAATATAACGATATGATATAACCAAATTGGATATAACTATAACATATAATCATTGTATATAACTATAGAATATAACGATATGATATAACCAAATTGGATATAAGTCATATAAGTATAAGATATAATTATTGTATATAACTATATGATATAAACATAGTATATAACTATATAATATAACCATAAACCCCAAACACCAAGACCTAACCCTAAACCCCAAGACCTAACCCTAAACCCTAAAAAACGCTACAAACCCCTTGGGCGCAACCTAGTTGCGCCCAAAGGGTGTGTGGGGTTTAGGGGTTTGTACTCGAATGAACGAAAACCCCAAATCCTAAAACACACTAAAAACCCCTTGGGCGCAACTTGGTTGTGTCCAAAAACCCTAAATCACAAACTCTAAAAAATAATAGAAACCCCTTGGGCGCATTCACGTTGCGCCCATTTTTTATTTTATTTTTTAAAAAAAAAATTCCCTTCTGGGCGCAACGTGGATGCGCCCAAGGTGAACCAGATTTTTGTTTAAAAAAAAAAAAAAAATTGGCCATGAACCGGTTTTTTTTTAAAACCTGATTCTTTCACTTGGGCGCACCTTGGTTGCGCCCAAGGATTTTTTATTTTTTTTTTGAAAACAAAAATCCTGTTTTTTGGGCGCAACCAGGATGCGTCCAAAAACAGGTACGCCACCAGAAAATCCGGGTGCGAACATTCTACCCGAATCAAAATCACCACGGTTTGGACTAGATAGAGAAGTGTTTTTTTTTTTGTTTTTTTTTTTCGAGGGGTATCAGACCTTTACTGGTTCTCCACTAATCCCCTCTAGATAGAGAAGTGTTGCAAATGCATATAAATATATAATCCTTGCGAATCATCATCAGAGAAAATTTGTAGAACATTTACCGTTACAGAAAATGTCATCATTCTTCTCCTTTTCTTTTTTTTTTTTGGTCGAGATCTTCTATATTACATATTCTTTCTATTTCTGTTCAACCATACTGTTGGCCATTGGCCTATTTCTCTCTGCCTTTTTCCTTTCTAACAGAAGGTAAATTGTTAAATTCAATATGAAGAAAAAAGAATACATGCTTGATTCATTACAAATAGGAAACATTTAAAACTGTTTAATTTGATTAGCTATACTAAAATAACTAGCACGCATTGATAAGCAATTTCTCACTTCATTAAGAGCAGAAAACAACAATCCTACGAAATGAAAACCAATCCATGATCCACGGTTCTATTTTAGGTTAGTTTAGATTCGAGTATCATAGTCCTGGACAGCACACTCTTCTGGGAAGATGGACTTACTCGGCCCCAGTGATCCATGAGACGATACCATACAAAGCATGGCGCAGGAAAGAAGATTGCAGTTTTCATATGCAATAACAGTATTCAGTCTGAGTCTCACTGGGTTATCATCTTGAAATTGAATCTGGATAGTTGCTGCGGGATTGTGGAGATTACTGGTCCATACCTCTGCAACCAAACAAGCGAAAAATTAAATTTCGTTCTAAGACCATAATAGCAAAGATTGACAAACATGAAGTAAAGCACAATGAATGTACGCGAAATGCCAAATTCATAAAAGCCCAAACCATCAGCCAGCCAGTACTAACCAGCTAAAAGGCTGACCAAGTTTACAATTTATATATGAAGCCTGAGAATCTGACAGACTGACACCAAATGATGCTTCAAAGTCTAAATGCTAGCAGCTAACATTCAGGGTTTTAATCGACAGGAGAATTGCAGGGCTTTGGAAAGTCATTTTGACATACCTGAACATTGTCGTAAAGCTCAAAAAGGGGGACAGCCAGAAGCTTTAGATTCTTTGGTACGGCAAAATACTCTCGTTCTGGCAGATGAACGATATAGAGCTTCTTACACTCCTGCATCAGCATAAAACCATTTGGTCAGGAAGAGTTCAAATGCCTCACCAGTAAAAAAAAGGCTTTTTGTAGCTCAAGTTGAATTGTGCCACCTTTGGTTTTGTAATGTGAGGAGGGCAGTAAGGATACAGCATAGTTTCGAAATTTGGCCTCCACCAGTTGGCCACACACTCACCAACCTTCAGATAAGTAAGCAAATAGTTTTGAGAACTCTAGCAAAACCAATGTAATAATATACACCATGACTAACTTGTATTATAGTCAGCAAGAAATATTTATGATATTCAGGAATACAAAACAACAAGAGGCATTGATCAACATGAGACAAGAAACATACAAAAAATGTTCTCATATATAGGTTTCTTGTGAGTTGAAGAGCAGAGTTAATTGGCTCAGAGGTTAAATGTCTGCACAAAGAAGTCAATCTGATGCTCCCTGGTTCAAGGCTATTACCATACCTATTGTCAAACAGAGCTCGTTGGGTTATATTATAGGTGCAAGATTCAGCAGCAATTCTGACATTGTCAGAAAGCCAAACTCTTGTAATTCAACCTTACTAGAATGTTTTCAGAGAGGTGGATCTAGATATAAATTTATAATTTACATTGGTAGGGAATGTGTGCAGGATTCAACTCTTTCACAGTAATCAGGCACGGCACATGAGGGCATTTAGACACAGAAAACATACCCATCTCAAGCGCAAGGTGGTCATAGTTGGAGGGATAACAACATCACACGTTAAAAATTGTCAGGAATTTACCAGTGTTAAGCCCTATAAGGAGAACATTGGTCAAGGACTCAAGGCATTAACAGAATCATATGGTAACAATTGCCTGGACATAGCACCTTAACCCTGTCGCTCCCCCATGACAAATATATCAATGCATTTATCATGTTACTCCGTATTGCAGAAACAGTAGAGCTAAATAATAAAACCTATTTCAGAAACAATAGAACCAAATAAAACAATATATGCGAGTACTCGCAAGTAAGGCTTAACAAAATTAACTTATAATCTGTCAGCATGTACCTGCCAGTTCGGTTGAAGATTTAGTGAATTAGCACCAAGTTTGCTTGATAATTTCCTCTTCAGCCCATCAACTTCTGCAAATTGTAAACCAAAAAAAGCATTATAAGCATAATAAAATAAGTTCACAAATACGCAACAGACAAGACGAGCAATTAACAACTAAATCACAGTATCTGACCATTTTCTCCAGGCTTCAAACGACCACCTGGTAGCTTGCAAAAAGTATTTCCAATTTGTAGGAGAAGAATGTGAGGATGATTATGCTCTTGTACCTGATCAAATAAATGTTAAAGCCTCATACTGATAATAAAAGAATATTTTGATTCAGAAGCTTTATACAGCTTGAGAAAGGTCATGTACGACCCACATGCCAACATCTCACACAATTTAACTACTTTGAGATTGATGAACATCAAAATCAGTGAGATAATCTACTTAAACATAAGTAACTAATTCAATCAGCAAGCAGGTTTACTTTTACCAACATCTCAGACTAAAAAGGACTTCTAAAGTCTATAGGAACAAGTTGTAGGATTTTCAAATTACCACTAATATATCATTTAATTCAAATTTATAACATTTTTTCAATACTCCAACACTATTGATTTAGCTGAAATCGTTATGTTTCGAGGGTATTAATAATTAACAGCTTCGAGTGGCCTAAATTCTTAAAAATGAGCACCTGTGATCATTTAACAAAGAGAATATGATGACCTAATACAACATAGTGCATCAAGCAGACAAATTCCAAATTTAGAGGCATCATTTGGATAAAATAAATTTTTGATCACCGCAGGGAAGTCGAGATACAAAGGTACCACGCCGAATTTTGAACAAAGATTTCATATATCAGGACCATCTTATGTTTATCCTCTCATCTCTCCTCACCCTAGGAATAAATATCTCTTCCAAATTCCCCCTTGATCAGAATCCTCATATCCACTCTTAAACACAAACTGCAGTATTAGAACATAAAATGGAAAATTGGCAGCTTGCTAAGGGAAGAAGATAAACAGAAAGAGGTCATTTAACAGGAAATTGATTTTTCTTGTAACAACTTTGCAGTAAGAAATTAATACAATCTGCATGCTATTTTGACAGATATATATTTAATGATCCTAACAATAGTGAATGGAACGAAACCTTAATTTACATACCAATATATCTAGATACAGATGAGGATGCACTGTAAACACAAACATAAAGTTGAACAACAAGAACAAAGATAGGGGGGATTATGGATGTGAACCAACAGCAAATTTCATATACAAGTGAAGACCAAAGATGGGAATAGTCAGTACTTACCAATAAAATTCCTTCAACACTGGTTCTCATCCCTTCTTTCATATAACTAGCAAAAAAAATGGGTACAAAAAAATTGCTCAATCAAGCAGAACTGAATGCTACTATTCTGGAATATCATTATTGAACCAGAAACAGTTTCAGCAGGAATGAAATCATAAGGAAGATATTTGGCAGTGGTTCTACAATGCCTCAACCAACTCTACAAAGAAATAATATTGTGCATAAAGCAACATTTTGATAGCTAATGTTTTTGAGAGTGCTCTCCATATGAACTTGGTTATATGATTAAGCCATAAGGGCATTTCATTTAACATGATTAACTGCCTTCTAGCATGAGAGGTTCAACCAAATGTGCTCTTCCTTCCAATCTGGTTTGTCTAGAAACTGATAAAGATTTTTATTACCCACCTCCCATGCTAGTAAAATTTATTTATTTATTTGAAAGAGAATACACAGGAAAAAACCTGTAATGCTAGTCAGTAGTCATAGGATAGTTAACATTGTAATTAGCTTCAAGTGATGTCTCCAAGTTTCAAAATTCAACTCCAGGTAAGACCACAAGCATCAGGTACTCATTAAGTGTTTAACTAGTATTGGTAAGTCTATGAAGTACAAAAAAAATATTAGTATTCTACAGAACATGTGAGCTAAAATACACAAATAGAAGGAAAACACAAGGTAGTAGCAGTAAAATGCTTATAGTCAGCTAATTTCATCAGAGCTTACAAGGGAACACTCATGTCAACTGTGAAGAGTACAAACATATTTTTTCTAGATATTCAAAGATTTAGCTACATTTTTTTTTACTCAGGAAACTATTCCTTAGGACAAAATGACCAATCGATAGCAACATTACATCATGAGCAACACAATCAAGATACTACTTAATCCAAACCTTATAATGACAAACATGCATAGACTATTTCTCTAACCATGTGCTATCCTATTCTCGACCCCAGAACAATGACATGAAGACAAGATACTACTAAAGCAGGTAAAACCCTACAATAAAAAATTGTGAAAGCAAAGTTCACCATTGGTAGATCACTACTCTAAAAACAGCGCACTACCTCTAAGCAATCTATCTCACAGCCAAATACAGGCCTCTCTAAACGCCAATGCCCCTACCACATGAGTCTTGAACCATCCATCCCCTCTTTTAGAAAAGCAAGCTAAAACATTTCCTGAACTATCTGACACCCAAGTCCGGATACGCAACCACACATCAACAACATTTAGCTGTAAGCCTTCCCATCCCCCTCCCACCTCTCTCCCCCAACTCATTTGCTCTCCAGAACGCCTGATCCAGTCATCCACCCAAAAACAACACCTTTGCACCAACTACACCATCGTCCCTCTCTCCTGCGAAGACCACTTCTTTCAGCACCATAACTTCCATGCAACCGCGAATGCCAACTCACACTCCCTAAAACCCCTACAATTCCTGAATCCCACAGGTGAAAGAAACCAGAGGATACCATGCCCGATCCCTCTAGCTGGTATACAACCCGAAACAAGGGCAATTTGAAAGAAACCAAAGGCCCTCTTTCTATTTCAACACTCACCGCCTAAAAGTCGAAACTACCTCAACCAGCCTCAATGGACGATCTTCAAGCTAAAACTCTCACATCGAACAGAGAAATCCTTTGAACATCCGCAAGCCGTATGAATCCACAAACCCTAGAAAGGAACATTATTTTTCAAAAAAAAACTAATACGGTGTAGGATAAAGAGCGCACCCTCCATCATAAGCAGAGCCTCCAGCTTAAAATTCGTGAGTAATATACAAGTTCTTGGGACAAAATTATCGATAAGGAGAAAGAGATCAAATATTTACACAGCTTCTATCAAATCAGAAATGTATTCTCAGAGAGATAAAGAGAGTAACGAACTTGACTTTCATGCGAGCAAGACGATCGGCGACGGAAGTATCCTTCTCCATCTTGGGCTCCTTGGTACCGAAGGAGTAGCTCGAAAGCGGGTAGACGTTCACGACCGACGACGAAGGCGCCACCATCTCTGCGATCTCACTCTATCTGTTCGGAACAAAGCAGGAGGGAGATTTGAGAGCCGATCTCACCAAGATCAGCGACGGTGAAGATCCGGCGAGAGAGACGGCTGGGAGTTTAACTAAACCTAGAATGCTCAGGCAACCATCCGACCCCAGTTTCTCAATTTGTTACAATATTATTTGTACTAATAATTCATGTCTCGCAATATTATTTTGAAAATATAGTGAGTGACAAATACAAAATTTAAGCCGGAGGCGTGCAGAGACAACAATGTTGGGCATGTTATAGGATGCGAAATCGCTTTTTTATAGTTTTTAGTCTAATTTTTATTTAATAAAAAAAATGTTAGGAAGGGGTTTATTATTTTGTGTCAAAACTATGTATGTTTGGACATAGAACGACTTTATCCGATCGAATCAGGCGATCAACACCAAAAAAAATACAAATTTTCAAGGTTTTGTTGTTTAATAAAAAAGAAAATATTTTCTATTCCTAAGAAATATGACATCATAAATAAAGATAAGAAATGTAGCTCAATCTTTCTAAATAACTTTTTTTCAAGATCTTTCTAAGTAACTTGATCCAGTGTCTTATCGTTTCGAGATCGTAGTTTGTTTCCCGCATGTTTTCAATTTCACTAAGTGGCTCCTACTCATCCTCTTTCGTCATGTGTAACGGAAAAATAATCGTGTAGCTAATGCATTAACTAATCATGCATGTTTTGTTTCCTTAGGTTTTCATTTGTTATTGGAATCTCTCATACTCGTTAATATTGTCTTAGCTGACGACATAAGGGATTTGGTGCTCCCCGTTTTACTTCTAATTAGCCAAATTTTATTCATTAGAGCCTAGAGAGTATTGCCTCTCTTTTACAAAAAAAAAAGTCACTTATGAAAATATTGAGTAACAGTAGTATTCACTTGAAGTATATAGATGTGGACCTTTCGAACTCATATGTGTAAGATATATTGGGACGATGTTGTATTGAGTAACATTAGTGTAACACATTTTAAAAAGTTTATATGTGGATGCACGGTTCATTCAGAAGAAAAAACTTAATACAATCATTGAAATAAAATAAAGAATACAACCATTGAAATAAAATAAGGGGAAAAAATGTACAACGGTTGCTCAAGTGGGAACACGAGAAAGTTGTGTTCAAATGAACATATGAGTACAAAGCATATGCATACGTAGTAAGAAATGTATGAACACATTCATATGTTTCTTAATATGTGTTCATACATTTCTTAATATGTGTTCATATGAAACATGTGCTTACCGAAAACGTGTATTCATATATTTTTTAGTATGTATTCGTATGCTTTCTTAGTATGCGTTTATATACTCCTAAGCATATCCTTAGTGCATATGCTCTGTTCGTGTGTGTAGACATTCCCTATGTGTGTACACATTTTCTTAGTGAGTGTGTATATATATTCGTTATGTGTGCACACACTTTCTTATTATTTGTCATTCGATTTCTACCTATATGTTTATATGAACAACCCATTATATGCACCTGAATTCGATTCATAAAATAATAGATTTACGTTTTATAAACCAATATTTATAGATTTATCATCGAAAATTAAACAGCTATTAAATTTCCCTTAATTTCTATAATTGATCATCCCTTTTAAGTAAGATAATAACACTTAAATTATATAAAATGAAAAGTTATCAAACTTCATGCACCTAGTTGAGTTTTTATTATCAAAATTTTGGTCAGATTTCGTGACGCCTAAACAATACTTTTACTCTTAATTTCATGCATCATTCATGTAAGATGATCTCCAAACAACAATCAACAATTTATTTATATGTCTTTTATCTACACAGAAAAAAAAAGCACTTACAAATATTTCAAACTTAAAAATCACTCTATAAACTATTGAACTTATATGATTCATTTTTATCAAAAAAAACTTTTTTTTTTTTTGGTTGAAAGAGAGGCCGCACTCTCAGGACTTTTATTAAGAAAAAAGAACTCAGCGACCTTCAAACAAGACGGGGGGGAGGCCAAACCCCTAACATCATCAAATAAAATAGAGTTGAGACTAACAGGAATGTCCCTAAGAAAATGAAAGCCTAAATCAATAATAAACGCATAGCTAGTTAACCCATCAGCAAGACGGTTAGCCTCCCTATATACATGCCTAAAGCAGATAGACAAAAAAAAAACTTATATGATTCATGAGTTTGTTTGACTAATAAGATGAAATGTAATGCAAATTTAAAACAAGAGCTTAAGATGAAATATTTCAAGTTCCTCTCTCACAAAAATAAATATAATAAAATGCAACAAAATATGCATCTGATTCCACACCTTATAAAGATAACTATTATACTACAAATTTTACATGTCAGAAATCAAAATATCTGTTTGATTTCTTATATAACCCACGTAAAATATATAATAATATGACATAGCAATAGGGGATTACTGTTACTAAATGCTAATATATAAATAAATTGATCTTATTAACAACCCTTAAAAAAACTCTAGATATTAAAATTATATTAAATTTAAAATTTTAAATGATTTTAAATCTTGATTTAAGTACGATAACTGTAAGCACGTGGCTATCGCAAATTTTTGCACATGGGAAAATCGAACACAGAGCATTCCGCTAAATAAAACATTCTCTTTCGTATGAACGAGAAAATATCAAATTAATGTATTTTAAAACTACTTAAAAATACATTAAATTATGACATTTTTTGGCTAAAATTAAATTAGGACATATATAATATAGAAAAAAATACTCTAAATAATACCAACTATCACCTTTAAACAAAACATAATACAAACTTTATAATTTTTAAAAACATATCTAAACTATGACAATATAAACATAAAATGGTATGAGCATATTTTTGCAGTGAATTTTCTAACGTAAAATGCTGAGATGGAGCCGAAAATGTAATTTGTCAAAAAACATTACTCATTAAATTACACTTTATTTGTATAATAATGACTGATTTGTTTAAAAAGTGATATGTCAAAAAATAAGACATATTTTCTTTTGTTCGTGTTGCTGTAAGATGTGAATTACTGATATTGGTTTGTGTATTTTTTTTTACTTTTTAATTATATAAATGAGGTGTAATTTGATGTGTATGACAACTCATTTTTTCGGCTCAATATCAGCAAATCCGTCGAAAAATTCACCGAAAAATATGTCCATATCATTTTTAATTAATATTGACATAGTTTAAGTATGTTTTTACAATTTTTAAAATTTATAATTTTTTTTGTTATAGTGTGTATTAATTAGAGTCATTTTTCCTATAATATATATTTTCTTCTCTAATCTAGATTTTTTTTTTGTCGAGCTAGGAAAATATCTAAGTCAAAAGTTTGTGAAAGTTTACACATGCGGTTATCATCTCTTCCCCGCTGTCCGTTCGAACCTTCAAAAAATGACTGCAAAGCCGATATACAAAGGGCAAAAATGCGAAACAGAATTGCAAGAAGCAAACTGATGAAAGCCACACAGTCTTTAACTAACAAAGTTTCAATCAATAACATCCGCCATTGTCATTGCAATGCCCAGCTCCGATCTCTCCGGATTCTGCTTTCGCTTGTCTCGCTTCATCGGGTGAGTATTTCATTTCTCTATTGGCTACAATCAGCAGAATTGTTTGTTATTTGACCTTCTACAATGCCTGTCACTAGTTATTTCCAATCTCATTCCTATCGATTTTGTCTTGTTCGATTTCAATTTGAACTTATCCAGATTGATTTCCTCGTGCTGTTATTGCTAGGGTCTGATTGTGCTTATTGGGAGGGTCTATAGCTATGGATTTTGCTTATAGTGGTGTTAATTCAAAGTATGGCTTTAAGTTGAATGCCTTGCGATACAATTGTCTTTGCAATACGAGCATGCATGTTCCAAAGGGCGTGAGGAGAACCGTGGAGCCGATTGAGGGGTTGAATTCGAGTTTGTGTTTTCGAAGAGAGGTCGACATTTTGCGGAATTTGCATTATGGGAAGTCGGTGGCTGGTGTGAAATTGCTGAGGCCAATGTTTCGTGTACAGTGTCAGACTAGTGATTCAATGCCGCATATTGATGAGAATGATAATAAAATAGAGATGGAAGATGATAGTGTTCAGAAGAAGAAGCAGGAGATACACAAGGACAACACTCGGGATAGTTTACCATTAAGTGCTACAAAGCCCTTATTGAAGAAGTCATCTCGTTTCTTTCCTGCATCATTCTTCTCCTTTCAGGTTGATGGAACAGAATTCACTCCAGCTTCTGTGTTCAATGGTCTTATTGACTCTGCAAGGGAGCAACTGCCTAAGCTTATTCTTGGGTTGTTGCTTCTTGGAGCGGGGTATGTGATTTTACTGACATTAGAATGCTTTGCTTTTCTGAGTTAACAAATGCCTAAGCTATATATATGCTGTTTTTTGTTCTAATTGGGCATTGAACCATTTTACAAGGAGCACTTATTTTACCGTTCGAGCAGACAAGGGTTTTCATCTGGTTCAACCGCCCCAAGTGACTACCACACGTTTGGATGAGGTTTCCTCAGATGCAAAGCCTGTGATTATACAATTACAGAAAGTTACGAAGAAATTGACGGAGCTGGTTCAGTTATTTCCTCATGAAGAGGCAAGTTATATATATTATATATATATATATATATCTGTTGCTTCCATACCCTTTGGGGAAGAAATTAACATACTTCACATTTTTTATTGTACATTTTGTTCACCTTTCTGTATGCAGGTAAATGAAGAGGAAGCATCTTTATTTGACATGTTATGGTTGCTACTGGCAAGCGTCATATTTGTGCCTATATTCCAGAAGATTCCTGGGGGTAAGTAGCTTGTTCTGATATGCTCTATAATGTTTAATGAAACTAGAACAAATTAACTGACCTACATGATGTTGTTCTGCTAGAAGTCTCCCTTATAGTTACTATATACTTTACTACTTTAGTAGCTCATATCAAACATCTTTGTCCTTTTTATAACAACATCATTATACTTCAACCCTCTAAATGTTCAGGGAGTCCTGTTCTTGGTTATTTGGCTGCTGGAATACTGATCGGGCCTTATGGTCTTTCAATCATTCGTCATGTACATGGAACAAAGGCAATTGCAGAATTTGGAGTGGTGTTCCTGCTCTTCAATATTGGCCTTGAGGTGGAGTTTCAATTTGAACTTAATGCTATCTTACTGTATTTATCTGTTAATGCATTACACTAAGAGTAAAAAAAAAAAATTAAATCTTGGCTTTCCTGTTGGCAGCTCTCTGTTGAAAGACTAAGTTCCATGAAGAAATATGTTTTCGGATTGGGCACTGCTCAGGTGACGAAGAGTTATCTGTTTTCATCGATTTTAAAGGATCCGCTATTAACCGACACTCCATGATTTTGAACTTTTTATGCAGGTCTTGGTGACAGCAGCAGTAATTGGTTTGGTTGCTCATTTCCTATCAGGTCACCTAGGTCCTGCATCAATAGTAATTGGCAATGGCCTGGCTTTGTCCTCTACAGCTGTTGTCCTGCAGGTGCCGTTTGTGAATACTTCTGATATGATGTAACAACTATAGTTTCGGAGTTCCACTTGGCAGCTTAATCTTGGCTTGTTGTCCATAACCTTCCATTTGTTGGCAGGTCCTGCAAGAGCGAGGTGAGAGTACATCTAGGCATGGACGAGCCACGTTTTCAGTTTTACTTTTCCAGGTGCTTTTGTTGATTTAAGTAGTAAATTGTTCATCTTAACAACTTGAATTTATTTGGTTGAAAAATGTGATTGGTTAAGAAACTAGTTTCATTTCGCTTAAGGGAACTTGTGTGTAGTTTCTTAAGATGGTCATGGTTGAAAAGTTATTTAGGTTTTAGCTGCAAACTGTTACTGTTTCTGATGTTTTTGCTAGTTTTCTGTCAGGATTTGGCTGTTGTGGTGCTCTTGATACTCATACCTCTTCTTTCACCAAATTCATCCCAAGGCGAGGTAATGTTCTTGCACTTATCAAAAGTTATGTTGTATATTCATTGACATGACAGTTATTTGACATGAAATTTCATGTCAAGTGCCACTGTGGGTGACAAGCTGAACGAACAAGAAAAGCTGGAAACTACTATTTTCTTCTATAATGAAGTTCAAATGATTTCTGTTGCTCAATATATTGTTTACAGCTTATAAATCCCATCCCTAAGCATACTCACATTACAGTTGTAAACTAGGTTATATAACAGGTTTTCCACGTCATGTTTTACATCTTATTCTTAAGAATCTCTTTCCTAAAAGAATTTGTTAGGAATCTTATTGTGTCTTTAGTACTAATAGCTTTACATACATGACTATTAGTGTTCACTGTTCACAATTACTTCCCTAATAAACCCTTTGATTTTAGTCTTACCAAGTGCTGCAAATTGTCATATGTAGTGCTATCAGTGTACTAATATTGTGTTCACAATTTCTTCCCTAATAAACCCTTTGATTTTTGTCATATGTAGTGCTACCAAGTGCTCTATATACACGACTATTATTGTGTGATCATGCTTGAATTTTAATATTTTTAGGTTGGTTTTCAAGCGATCATAAAGGCACTTGGAATGGCTGCTCTTAAAGCAATTGTTGCCATTACTGCTATTATTGCTGGTGGGCGATTGGTACGTCTACTCAGTTTTTGCTCACTACTTTGCTTATCAATGTACGTTGGAATAGGGCTTTACTATTCCAATTAGCTCTTCAAATTGTGTATAAGATTGATCTTGAGCTCGATTGCACTTGTTTCCCTGCAGCTGCTGCGGCCAATTTACAGACAAATAGCTGAAAATAAAAATGCAGAGATATTTTCAGCAAATACACTTCTTGTCATATTGGGGACTAGTCTCCTGACTGCCCGGGTATGTAATACCTGCACAAGTTGAGAATCTTTGCAGGTCATTAAAGTATAATTGTAGTGCTTATTTGAGCTTGTCACACTTATTTTGGATCAGGCTGGTCTATCTATGGCACTTGGAGCATTCTTGGCTGGTTTACTTCTAGCAGAAACTGAGTTTTCTCTGCAGGTTGAGTCAGATATTGCACCGTACCGTGGCCTTCTCTTAGGCCTTTTCTTCATGACGGTGACTACTTATGCTTGCTCTCCCTTGGATTTACCCCTCCATGCAACATAATTCTGTTACTAATCAGTAATCACTACTGTTACTTGAATAAACACGAATTTACTATACCAAGTAATTATGTATTATTGTATATTAAGTTTTACAAATAAATTATTATAAAAATGTCCCATGGGCTCGCAGGTGAAAACAAGTAATGCATCTTTTTTGCATGTTGTATTTGATTTCTGACAGCACAGTCCAATATTCATGGAACGAAAACATTTATCACTATATTGAAGTGGCTGTAAGTGGAGATCATTTGTTCATTTTCAGGTTGGGATGTCTATTGATCCAAAGCTTCTGGTCGTTAACTTGCCTGTTGTTGCTGGAGGATTAGGGCTCCTAATTGTTGGCAAGACTCTGCTAGTTGCTTCACTTGGAAGAATGTTTGGTCTTTCCCTCATATCTGGCATTAGAACTGGTCTTCTTCTTGCACCTGGGGGAGAATTTGCGTTTGTGGCTTTTGGAGAAGCAGTGAACCAGGTTTGACATTCAATTAGTGAAGGCTTTGCTGAAAATTACCTGTTTCCCCCCTGATTGGCATATATTAACAAAACAGTCAACTTTTTGACTGAAATTTTACCAATTTGGGTACTCTTATTCATCCTATATTATCAACTGATGTGGTCCTTTTCCTTGATAAACCATCTCTGGTAGCTCTTTTCCACTTATTTGTAGGGCATAATGTCACCAGAATTGTCGTCCTTGCTTTTCCTTGTGGTGGGGATCTCCATGGCACTTACTCCATATTTAGCTGCTGCTGGTCAACTTATAGCTTCTCATTATGAGCTACATGATGTCCGAAGTTTATTACCTGTTGAGAGTGAGGTACAATGCATAAATAGTTTCCACATTTAAGCATTCTATCATTTTCGTATAGAGAGCAAAACCAGAAAATGAATGGCACCTTAACTAGAACTTAAGAAATATTCTTTATCATTGTTCTATGACCTTATCTTTAGAATTGACTTATTGAAATGTACTGATTTTATAATGATTTACTTGAAAAAGGTAAATTTTATGGATAGGGTATTCCTGAAAAAATTGTGAGTTCTGTTATAAAATTAGATGAAGTATGCAAATGAAGTGACAGAGAAGTATAAATTATTCTAATCTGCCTTGATCAGATAGAGAGAAGTAAAATGGGTTTCTTTCTTTTTGTGGGGTTGATATACCTACCTAATCATTTGGTGTTTCATTCTCCCCTCTCCAGACTGATGATTTGCAAGATCACATCATAATTTGTGGATTTGGACGTGTCGGTCAGGTATTTTTCTCAACCTTTTTTTCTTCTAAGTTATTTTGGAGACGGTCTAGCCATTTTGTCAGACTGTTTTTGACCAATATATGTAGATCACTCCTTGATTCTTTTTCTGGCAGATCATATCGCAGCTTCTTTCAGAACGGCTAATACCTTTTGTTGCCCTTGATATTAGAAGGTAAGTATGATCCGTGTATTGCCCATTCCTCCATCTCATTATACAACAGAAATGTCCTGCTTATTTTGGAGATGCTGCTTGTTCACTTTTATTATCTGTAAATCCAGTGATCGAGTTACAATTGGACGTGCACTTGACCTTCCTGTTTATTTTGGAGATGCTGGAAGTCCTGAGGTAATGCAAGCTGTAAAATACATCACATGACATCCATTGTATGTGTATGTTCACTTGCTAATATGATTCAGTTCAATTTCTCAGGTCCTGCATAAAGTCGGTGCCTCTAGAGCTTGTGCTGCAGCAATTACTTTAGATAGCCCTGGTGCAAATTATAGAACTGTCTGGGCTCTAAAGAAACATTTTCCCAATGTGAAGACTTTTGCCCGTGCTCATGATATCGTTCATGGTCTTAATTTGGAAAAGGCTGGGGCTACTGCGGTATTTGTCAAGTCTTCCCTGCTTCCCCTATCTAAATTTCTCTTCCTTGCATTATCTGCCTGGAGAAGACTATCCATACTTCTGGGTCTGAAGAAAAAACATATGTTATGATTTAATTAGTAATCTTGCAGCGTGAATCTATGGGAAATTTCTCCTTATTTGAGCAACTAGCAATAATTTCTCATTAATATCCTGTCTTAACCGTGACTTGTCTTAACTTCTAGGTTGTGCCAGAGACCTTGGAACCGAGTCTTCAGCTAGCTGCTGCAGTTCTTGCACAGGTGAACTGTTCTTTCCAGCGTCTGATCTACTTAGATTTCCTAGTATTCGCAACTTGAATGCTCTTTTATACGGGATATCTTCATTGACTAATTCCTGAACCTTGAGTGTGTAAGCTAATTCTCCGTATACTAAAATAGGAGGTCTATTGAGATATAAAACAGTATATGACCATTGATACTAGCATAGTAGCAATAACACAAGATTTTTTTCTAAGCCTAGTTTAGATGAAATGACTGACTCTAGTGGTGACTGATCGATTCCAGGCTAAGCTACCTGTATCAGAGATAGCTGCAACTATCAACGAGTTCAGATCCCGCCACCTCTCTGAGCTTGCTGAGGTACTACTTCTCTCTTGTTAAACCATTCATCTATACTGATTTGAGTTTTTATGTTTTGTGCACATTGCTTGTTGCCAAACGAGTGAGCTCTCCAATGTGAATAACAGTTATGTGAGGCCAGTGGGAGTTCACTTGGGTACGGATACTCTCAGATGACTGGCAAGCCCAAGGCTCGCTCCACAGAGTCTCCAGATGATGACGAAGTTAGTCAAGGAATGCTGGCAATGTAGCAAAAAATTGCACAATTTGATCTATAAAGAACAAAACCCAAAAAGATTAGGAAAAAATTGAAAGAAAGCATCTTGAAAAGTGCGTAGTTGAGCTCTGTTTACCAAAGTGCAAAACCAACCCATCAATGGAGTAACTCAATGTAAATTCCAGACTTCCAACACTAGTATACAATGATCCGGTAAATCCATCAAACTTTTTTTGATTAGTATGTCTTCTCGATAGGTTGCTTCATAGTCTTTTTTTGTTATAATAATAGTTGTTTTGGCTAAGTAGTAATCAAATGAGAATAGCCGAATTTTTTTATATCAATCACCCTTACATCAATCAATATAAGACTAGGTAAAAAAACTATAAATAACCAATGAATGTTAACATAGTAAATAGAAGTCAAACGGAGAAGAAAAGCTTAAAGAAAAAACTACTGCTAATTGGTCGTTTTTAATGAGTCTCACCAACAGAATGAAGTCCTTGCTGTATATGCCTTTTGACACTGTATGAACAAGTTGAATAAAAAACAATGTGATGAGTCCTGAATTTAGATATACATTATAACATAAGAGATGGAACCATTGGTAAATTTTCAGTTGCATTGTCTCTGGTTTTAGAGAGTATAGAATGAGTGTCCTCCAAATCTCCTCCAACCCCTTGAAATCAGACAAATGCTAAATTGGCTATTTAATTGATGCGCGTAGCTCCGAAAACTTGTTAGATATCCCAGTTTGGAGCGAAATGCTTGTTAGATATCCCAATTTAGGTTTTTCTTTTTCCTAAGTTTAACAAGCTACAGGTTACAACAAGTGCTGAAAACTTATTTATAAACACTAGTTTGATTTCCGTGTAATGCATGTGTTTTCTACATTAACTAGCATAGTGTCCGTATCAAGCACGAAATTGGATATATTAAATATGATTAATAATATGATATTAAAATTCACAAAGTTAAATATATTTTATCGTGTTCAAAGATGAATAACTTTTATACATTAGTGCTCATAAAAACTGTCAT
Organism: Rheum nobile; assembly: GCA_027886185.1. Classification (NCBI taxonomy): domain Eukaryota; kingdom Viridiplantae; phylum Streptophyta; class Magnoliopsida; order Caryophyllales; family Polygonaceae; genus Rheum; species Rheum nobile. The sequence continues at coordinate 5,270,381 of WOAB01000506.1, read as the reverse complement.
ACTATAGGAAATACAATAATAACTGAAAAGAGTCATCATAATTATCCAAATCAAAATTTAATGTTAAATAGAAATCATATTTATTATTTTAAGAAAAAAATTGAATGATGTCTCTTCCGTGGAAAGTATTAGAAAAATATTCTTTGATATATAAATAAATTGACACTACATAAAAGTATTAATCAAAGTGGGAAGATTTCTTTGTTCAACTAATTTCTTAAGATATTAGATAATTTTATTTTCAGCATACATAAAATCACCACCTACACCATATATAGAGATTAATATTATTATAAGTAAGTTAAGTTCTTTTTATCCACACAACTATATGTTTTGAAAAAGAAAAAAATATTATACTTGATTTCATAATATTTGTGATGAGAAATGTTTTTTTTAAAGGTGAGGTGAAAATTCCCTCTATATAATAACAAAATTTTGTATCTATCATAACTGGATTTATAATTATCAAAATTTTAATATATATATTATATTTCACAATTTTCATACTACGTTACCTCTATATAAATGTTCTAATAATTTAACATCAAAATTTACGAAGTCAAATACGTTTCATGGTACTTTTGAAGTCAAATAGTTTAAATCAATATTACAATAAAATTAACTGAGAATATTTGGTTAATCTAATAGTACAATAAAATTGATTGAAATTATCTTGTTCATATTTTAGTTTAAATAAACTATTGATATTAAAAAAGATATGATTTTATTTATTTTAGGATATTTTAATATAACGAAAGTAATAAATTAATTTAAAATAGGTGTGGAAATCCCTAATCATTATCTTGTTTTTTTATAGGAGACATATCTTGTTAATATAACTAAGTAACATTATAATAAAATTAATTGAAACTTATCTTGTTCATAAATTAATAGGAGACGTATTAAAATAAAGTAACATTACAATAAAACTGATTGAAACTTATCTTGTTCCTATTTTAGTATAATTTGTATCATAAGAGAGACGTAATATTACAAAATGTGTTAATTAATTTCATTATTTCAAATCTTAACTAATAAAGCTATTAAAAGAATTAACTTTTATAATATCTTTTGGAACTTCTTGGCTGATTTGTTTTAAATAATTATTTTTAATTAAATAAGTTTTATATATAATTAAACTGGATTCATTATTATAATTTTCTTCTAAAAGGATGGATCATGTGGCGAATTATGATTGGATGGATAATGTCACGTAGGCGAATTGAACGTGGTGACGACACATAAGATTTAAGTCTATCCTTTAATACATATAGATTATTACGTGACATAATAATTGGTGATTACATGTATACCTTAACTACTTTTTGAGTTTTTAAAAAAGATTATAATGAAATAAAAGTTCACAAATTGAATACTATAAGCGGAGAATAATATAGATTTGTATCATGAACATATTATATATATATATTAGTGCGTTACATTCAAAACATTGTGTGTTATTCGTCAAATTGGAAAAAGTTTAATCTTCAAAACTTGAGTTTCATGTGGGGTATAATATAATAAAATATTAGTGTAGTATCCGTGCCTTGCACGTGATCTGTTTATTTTTTCTTACAGTTTAAAAAATAATATATTAAAATAATATATTTAATTGATATAGAAATATGTAGTTAAAAAATAATATATTAAAATAATATATTTAATTGATATAGAAATATGTAGTTAATGACTGTTATAGAAATAGATAAATTCTTATATAAAAAATGACTAATTGAAACAAAATATTAAAGAGATTTAAAAAATACATTATAAAAAGAGGCAAAACTCTCAATAACTTTATTAATAGTAAAAAAATTTGGCTAAGTAGTTTTTGAAACGGAGATAGCTACATCCCTAATATCAATACTACTAAAACGATAAAGCATAATCAAAATATTTATCTAATACATGAAAATGAAACCCTAAATATAAAATCTCGTAAGATCTTCAAAATTGATACAAATTATTAAAAACTTCCTTGTATAGTACATTGGTAGTAGGATTAGATCTTTTCTTGTTTTTGTCGCATATTAAAATCTCCAAACTATACTTGCTAGTACCTCTTGATGATGCAACATAAAACTGACCATGAGTGAAAACAGGGCGTTGAAGATACAAACCGACATTTGCAAGAGATTTGCCCTCGCTCTTGTTTATCGTCATAGCAAAACAAACACTCTAATTGTCTTCCTTGAAACTTGAAAGGGTATGAAGTGTCTGATGGTGACATGATCATGCGAGGAATCAAAACCGTATATCCAATATTGTTGCCTGAGATAATTCTCTCTTGTATGACATGACTGCAGAGCTGCGTGATTATCAATCTCGTCCCTTTACATAAACTTGAAAACTGATTAATATTTCGAAGCAACATAATAGGGACCCCAACCTTAGGTTTCAGTACATGATTTGGCACACCAGAACATTTAATAATATTCAAGTAGTCAGACGTATAAATACTTGTGTCACTGTCTTTAATAAAACCTGCCTTGCAAAGGCTATTCGAAATGAGATAGACTTTTTCATCACCAAGTAACGAAGACAATATATAGTCATTAACTCTATCTACCTATTCATATGTTGGTGCAAGAATTGCTCATTCTTCAAAGTATTTCGGAGACAATTGATTGTCCAAAAGAGAACGATAAATAGAGTTAACAATTGATGGAATCAGATCTAAGTCATAATTATTCACCAATAGTTCATCAGGAATTTGTATTTGTGCTTCTCCATCATTATCATCACCTATAGTACCATCTCCAATGCTTAATACCCATTCAGAAAATTCATTTGCTTCTTGGATATCATAATCAGATGTACCTTGTTGAATCCTCATGTTTCTTGTCAAATTAAGAACTTTGCAATATTCCCACAAATAAGAGGAATTAATGATGGCAAAAACAATATCTTGCTTTCTTTCTTTTGTGATAACGGGTAGGATTTTCCTAAAGTCTCCACCAAATACTACGACTTTTCCTCCAAAAGGTTGTACTGAACTAAGGGGATTTGTAGCCCATAAAATATCTCTTAATGTTTCAAAACAGAATTTATTCGTCACTAGAGCTTCGTCCTAGATAATAAGTTTGGCAGTACAAATCAATTCATAGTTCCATACTTAAACATATATGACATGTTGAATCCTCAATAACTTGCAAATGTATTTTAAACCACGAATGAGCAGTTTTGCCGCAGGTATTAAGAGAGCCGCATTTCCACTTGAAGCAACAGACCTTATAGCCGCTGAAAGTGACCTCCATATAAAAGTTTTGCATGTGCCACCATATCCATATAAGAAGAAGACACCTCCATTATTTGATGAAACAAAATTCATGATCTCATCATACACCATTTTCTGCTCAATTGTAAATCTAGAAGATTAATTGTTTATGCTCATCAGCTAGACATGCTTTGTCATATCGAAGTTCATCTTGCATAAGCTTGTTGACACCTTCACAACGAGACTTTGATCTACATGAGGCATGATGTTATAGTGTATCAAACTACTACCATTTTGTTGTAATAACTTGTCAATTTCTGCAAGAGCATACTTTTGTAATTGATCATCTGTTAGATGCAAATATGCATATAAATAGCATGCACATGTCAATACAATTACATGAGCAAAATATATGAATGATAAATTAAATACCATAGTATTCGAATTGGATTTCCCAACAAATGAGCGATCAATATGATATATATCCAAGATTTTGAAACTTAATCAAAACATAAATAAATTAGAGTAAAGAATATGAGCATGTAAACATAGATAATGAAATGCATACCTCAATTCGAAGAACTCTCCTCTGTTTATTGACAATATCATATGCTAGAAGCCTCCATGTCCGTTCCCAAACAAACTCTGGCTTTGACATGCTATTAGACATCAAAAGAAATACAAATAGACTCCTAATGTAGTGTGCCGATCCCAAAAAACTTACGTCAGTTATCCCGTCAATATATTCTCTGTCATCATCTAATAACCCCAATGCATAGCAAGCTTCTTTAAAGGTAGGATAAACTTTACCTTCAACAGTCCTTTAATATGATTCAACAAAATTCTAATATTAGTACTTCTCGCCACTACCTGGACGTGATAAATCCTTCCAACTGAACCACACTTTTCACGTTTTTTCCAATGTCTAGATGAATGTACCCAAATAAATTAATATGGAAATTGGCAGTATGTCAAATCTTTACCTTCTGTAATTTTTTTGTTACACTCCATCCATTGCAGAAACATTGATTTTTCACTTTCATGATTATTTAAGACGACATCAATTGTGATTAGTAAAGGTAACAATTTTATCACCAATTCCAACCAATAGACCAATAACATTTACATACATAATAGGCGTAATGGCAAAAGTACCGAATTTCTGATAGCTCATTGCAAAAAACCCTTAGTTTAAAAAGAATGGCAAAAGTACCAACTTTTTGTACTTTTTTGGGTATTTTTGCTATAGATAGGGTATGATTTTATCTTTCATTTAAATCAAAATATCCTTAAAGGTTGACAAATCTTTTCTCCAAGAAGATAAAAGAAATTCCTAATCTCTCCTTAATTTTCCTCCCTCCCGGTGGCAACCCCGTCCCATCACCTGCTATGGCCTCAAGCTATGACATTCACTCTACTTGTACGATAGAAAAATTGGCGGGCAAGTTTCCCTCCAAAAGAAAAGTAATCTCCTTCCTTCAACCCTTAATCCCCCACCGTAACATTCACTCTGCCTGCAAACGTTCCCTGAAAACTCCTGATGAACTTCAAAGCGAACTGACAAAGTTCCTAACATTTACTCCACCTTCTTGAGATAATTCGCACCTGACGCCCTACATTAAAGCTTGAATGGGTAAGTAAATTTTCCTGACAAACATTCGTTCCCCCCCTCTGCTTTTTACTTTTTTTTTTCTTTGATAGAAACTCTCTGTTTTTTACTTAGAACAATGAGAAGTTCAAAACCTTGTTTATTTGTAGGTACGAAAGTAGTATACGTGAAGTTCATAAGTGGCGGAGAATGGAAAGACCAAGGGAAAATGTGTTGTATGAGGGTGATAGAAAAGTGAAAGCCATGTTGATTTCCCATGACATGGACTTGGCTACACTGCGGAAGAAATGGATTGAGAAGAACCCATTTGATGAAGAGAATTCTTTATGCAGATGCAATACGTTTATCCAAATAAACTTGAACTTCCACCGATCGTTTTAAATGATGACGACGATTTGGCGGTGTTCAAGTTCTTGAACAACTGTGGAGAAAATGCATCAAAGTGAAAGATTGAGATGTACACCAACCTCCTAATGAAGGAGGAGAATCGAAGTGAAAGGGCTGAACATCATACTTTTCCTTTTCCAACAGCTCCACCACCCACTCAGAGCCAAGACAATAAATACTTTTTCAGGTCATTTTTTTACGAAAGTCAGAGCAGAAGACACTAATGTCAGGTCAGTAGATGAAATTATTGAAGTTGACAAGGAAGCAGAGTTAAGAAGATTAAATAGGGAAGAAGTGAGAGGAAAAAACAAGAGAAAGTGTCCCATGATACTGGAAGACATTATATCAGTGAGCAGCGATGATGAGGACATTCAAGTTGCTTCACCAAGAAACAAAGGAAAGGAGAAAATGACTGATTATGCCAATTGTGGAGATTCTTTAGAGGATGAAATAGGAGATGGTTTTGATTACGAGGGCTTTTATCAATCAGGTGATGATGCTCCTGGTGATGGTGGTGATGGTTTAGGGTATGCTTCAGGTGATGATGTATTTCATTTTGGTCTTGATGATGTGTGAGATGAAATAAATGGCAATCATGGAACATATAACGAGGAATAAATAGAGGAGGACCAAGAAGAGTTTCATGTTGATGAATACATGCTTAGAGAGATTGAAAAGAGGTACTATCCAACGGAGAGGGACATGCAACGCATATTAGTTGAAGATGAGGATACAAGTGAAAACAAGTCCTCATATCAAGCAATGAAGGTTGGTCAATTATTCAATTCTAACGAGGAGTTCAAAGCTGCACTCTTTTCCCTATTAATGGAAAATTTCTATTAGATGCATGTGAAGAGGTCTGAAGTCCTCTTATGATGTTGAGTGTGTTGACAACAAATGCACCTTCCTTTGTCGTGGCTCAGTGTATCGCAAAACGTCCTTGTTTAAGGTGTGAGAATATGTGGCGGATCATACCTGTGGTATGAGAGTAAAACACAATCATCACAGAGGAGCAACTTCTCGCCTGATTGTCGAGAAAGTACTTCACAAGTATGTTTTTTCTTGCCTTTCATTAGTTTTTCTTATCAAAGGCCAATATCAATGTATTTATACATTCACTTCTTGTCATCTTAGGTTTTTAAACGGCCGTACCTCCATGATACAAAGATTTAGGATTTCATGTTAGATCTTGGAATAAGGATAAGCTACTACAAAGACAATCGAGGCGGCTCTTCGCCCAGGATATGGCACATGGTACAACTGAGGAAAGCTGTACCTCCATGTACTCTTACATGCACATGTTAGAGAAATCAAATCCTGGAACATACACGAGAATAGTCAGAGATGCTGACCAACGATTCAAGTATGTTTTTTGGACTTTAGGTCAATGGATAAGGGCAATGCCACATCTTAAAAAGGTTAGCACAACGACTTTAATTTCAGGGCGTATGTTGTCATTGTCAGTCCATATTGTTGCATTGTCAGGACAAAAACTTATATGACTGCATGTGTGACAAATAGAACAAACATCATAAGTCAGGACTTATGTTGTTGTTTTCAGAGTATATATGACCATTTTCAGGCCAATTTTTTACAACATAGTTTCACGTATGTAGGTAATATGAGTTGACGACACTCACTTGACTGCCTTGTTCAAGGGCATACTTCTCATGGCTACGGCTCAAGATGGAAACGGCCAAATATATCCACTTTCCGTAACCGTTGTTAACAGTGAGAACGATGATGCGTGGTCATTTTTCTTCAGTGAATTGAAGGTTGTTGTTTTAGATCATCTCGAGGTGTATTTTGTGTCTGCCAGTCATGTTAGCATTGGGAAGGCTATGAGAAATAGCTATTATTTCACCAAGCATGGGTTTTGCATTTATCACATCTACCAAAACTTCAAGAGGAAGTTTGGCAGGCAAGACCTATTCGGCGTCTTCAAAAAAGCTGCGAACGCTTACATTATAGCTGAGTTCAATCATCAGTTTGCTCAACTCACAGAGGCATCTCCAAATATTGGTCAATATCTCAAAGAAGCTGGAGTTAAAAACTGGACGAGGGCGCATTTTCATGGGAACAGGTTTAACATCATGACGAGTAACAACGCCGAGTGTCTTAATGGCCTATGGAAAACCCAGCGTCAGTGGCCTATTCTTGCCCTGTTTAATGCCATTCTGGAGACCATTTCTAAATGGTTTTGTGAAATAATGGAAACAGCTTCGAAATAGGACCAAGTTTTGTCACCCTCTGTGTACACGATGGTAGAAGTGAACTACATAAGGTCAACTAAGATGAGTGTTCGAAGACTCAGCCAGTTTGAAGCAAAGGTTATGCAAGGAACTATCAGATACTATGTGAACCTTAATGCTAGTACATGTGAGTGTAACATGTGATAGAGGAGTGCCACTGACCGATCTTGCCCATCCCGTGTTCAAAAATGAGTTCGTGAGAGAAGTGTACAAGGATAATGTGCATCTTGTTCCTCCAAAAAACCAATGGTCAGCTCCTGATGCTATGTCATCCATCAGATGCTCTGCACCACAGATGTCCTCCTAGAAGACCACGTATTAACCGATACAAGGCGACATGAGAGACGAACTATTCTAGGAAGAGGCGGTGTTCTTATTGCGGCATCCTAGGACACAACAAGCAGTACTGTAGGAGGAGAAGGACTGACGAAGGATTCTAGGAAGAGGCTGGGTTAGCTTTCTTTTGTTTAAAACTGTCACCTTGTTGGTGTTTTTTGGGGGTTTATGATGGTAAACCTCGTCGCGTAAGTATGGTTTAAGTCTGTTGTTGTTGTTGGGTGCTTGAAAATATGTATGGTTTAAGTCTCTATAGTCTTAAACCATACCTCTTTTTGTTGGGGTTCCCCTTTTGGCTCGATTATAAACTTGATAATTTCAATCTTTCCTTAACAGTTGCTCGTTTATCTTCTTCTTTTTGTAAAACTCACATAAATGCTCTATAAAACTCAAAATCACCCTGTAAAACAACGTATATGTCCTGACGCTCTCTTCTATATGAATACTGCTCCGCATAAAAAGACTGTAAAAGTAAAATATGCCATGTAAAACTGAAATACGACCTAAAAAACTACACATGCGCCCTAACATAAATGAAATAAGCCCTGAAAAAAACATGGTATGAAATATTGTGAATGTGCATTTTTGGGTGAGATCATTTAAGGGAAAAATGTTATCATGGTGGTTGAGAGGATGTTTGTTTCAATTCCGCCCTAAACCCTAACTCATAATCCTCCTTATGGTGTATCCTGCTCTGGCTATGCAAAAATTGGAGAATATTGACTCAAATGTGCATGTATGAAAATTGCTCGAAAAAGCTTAGGTTTATGTACTAAAAATGACCTGACAAACCGGGTTTTTGGCATGTAAAAATGAGAAATATGATGACCTGGCACACATCACATCAGCATTGAAATCCCATTTCTTTAATAAAAACAAAAAAAACAAGTAAAAATTCACATTTGCACATAAGAAAGAACATCAAAAAGGAGAAATATGTATAACACCCTCTTCGAAAAGAGAGGAATCAAGAGTAACATCGAAGAGGAAACGAGAGGAAATTATACGATGACAAAAGACTGGACACAAGGAAGCTCATCTGCCAATTTAAATTCGTGGAGAAGAGGGCACACAACCGGTGAATCATCAACTCGAAGATGTTTCCATGGCCTCTCTGCAACAATACAAACTCTTTAAACACCATCCCAACGACATCTAAAAATACTATGAGCCATTTGATTTTTGTGTCCATCTACGAATTTGTCGGACGCAAGATCCATGTTTGTCATGCCAAGCATCAACAACTCAATGTGCTTCAGGGTGTAGACCCCACAATCTCCTCTGCAAGATGTACAAAAACAGTTAGAATGTATATCAATTGTAGTTTGATAAGGATTTATCATTGCATTTATACACATATACTTACTCGCGCTTGTTCTGCTTAATGTTATCACGACGAGTCACCGACATTGGCTTGTCCAATAATGGTTCACATCTCTTTGCCAGTGGCTCGTACATCTTGACATACCTTTGAACAATTTCAATGACGGACTGGATCATCTCGAAAATCTCCTTGTCTGAGTACAAATCCACATTGCTGTCATACACCGTCACACACCAGTCGCATAATTCAATTTCTAAGGCAAACCAGTGGGACTCTGTGATGTTGAAGGGCACATATATGCGTTCTGCATCATCCCATCTCTTGCCATAGTCAGCCGGACATGCACCCTTCATGTATTTCATCACTGCATCCTCACCTTTACATGGAAAGTCCTTTTGGAAGTGATTGAACTCAGAGGTGACCAAGGTTTGCCAAAAGGTGTCAAGCACAACCACCTTCGAAAACCGCTCCGGATCCTCTGTAATCTTTTGACGATAAAGGAACATCATTTGCTCCAGATGTTGTAATGGTGCAACAATGTTAATGTATCCACTGAAAACGATGTTACAATTGCATAATATTTTGAAAGGATGCATTGAAATATTACCTCACTGCCCAACCAATCCTTTGGGGCAAACAATTTCTCAAAGAACTTCTTATCCACTGCTTGCCCATTCAGTCCAATTCAGAGTTCAATACTGCATGATGGTACATATTCATTTGAATAAAAAACAAGGCAAACAGGTAAACATTTAGACTTTTTCAGGACAATATGGTACATATACAAGCGATATATAGGTTTGTTAGTCCATAAGAAATCATTTTAAGGCATATTACTAACAGTCAGGCCATATAACATTTTGACAGTCCATAAGGAAGCCTTTTCAGGTCATTATTAAGTTAAGTAGAATGATTTGGCTCACTAACCTCTCACTTTGCATCCACTTCACCGGTCTGTCATCCCTTCCACCTTGCTATTTTTGGTAATCTTTTTTGCCAATTTATGCTCATATTGCGGAAGGGTGATTTTGCCGCCGTAGCTAGCTCGCGAGTGCGAGTTGGATATTTCGTTTCTTCACTTGGCGACCCTTGTCCTTTCCCCGCTTCCTCGGCACATTCCCTTCCTTGGTCTCCCCTTCATCATCCCCCACGTCATCACAATTAGCATATGATACCTTCTCACCTTGTAATTCAGCCCCAGCCTCAACACCTCGCTCATCAACCTTGGTTCCTCCCTCCACATCATCTCCCTTTGCTACCTCATCAGCATCTACACATCCACCATCAATCTTGCTTTCTCCCTCCACGACATCTCCCTTTGGTTCCTCCATAACTCTGTCATCAACCTTGATGAGTCCCTCCACATCTCCCTTTGGTTCCTCCACAACTCCGTCATCAACCTTGCTGAGTCCCTCTATAACTCCGTCATCCACACCCTCATCAGACACTACTTTTGTTACCACCTCATCTTGTGTCGCCACCATAGTCTCATCATACACCACCTGAAGTGGTGTTGCCTCATTAACCAACTCCTCATTTGCCTCATTTACCCCCTCCTCAGTTGTTACCCCCCGTAGTATTGTAGCCGTTCGGATAAGAAGTGACAGTAAATCTGTTGCATCCCCTTGAACTTCTTGCTCATTTACCATTGCAACATCTTCACCCGTATTTTCCTGACAACCTACATTATCTGCAACATCAGCATATGGGTGTGATCCAACCTTCTCCATCTCCCATTGTCCACCAGTTAACACCATTGCACCATCATCTTGCTCTACATCCATTGTCTCATGAAACGATGATATATGGTCTGAATAAGCAAATATGTTCTGAAATGTGCATAAATGGACTGAAATTAATGTGCATATATGGACTAAACTGTGCATATATAAACTGAAAAAGTTGGGCATACCTCATCAGACTCTCCCTCTTTGGACTCATTCCCGTCGGACTCATTCCCTTCGTCATCTTCAGACTCTGACTCTTCCTCTTCTTCATCTTCATGCTCTGACTCATCACTCTGATCTGTTGACTTCACCTTCCTCATGCTCTTCTAGTGTTGTGTAATGTTGGGTTCATCATCACTTTTAACCTCCCTAGACTCTGACTCCTGGTGTTCTCTAATGTCATCATCACTTTCATCACTGGATGAAGAGGTCACTGTTCTACGAGCTTTGCCTCTTATGAACTTCTTTATCTCAAGGACTTCATCCCTTAACAGATCGTGCTTTTCATTCAGAGTATGCATCGTTTCAAGTAATTCATTCAAACAACACATCAATTGCCTCTGATCCAAACCCTCAATGTTTACAGTTTGCCCTCCCTTACCAACTCCCTTATCCTTTTTACCAGTCCTTTTTCTTTTTGGCTTTAGCTGCTTAACAATCTGATCCAATGATTTATGTCATTCCTCCTCCAGGAAGTAACATATTTCTCCCAAGTCCTCTCCATCCTCCTCAACAAGGATTTGTTTAGTAGCAAAAATCCCCTCTAGGGCATCCGTAACCAAATCCAAGCTTGGCCTACTCATTTTCAGCCACCTCACACCTCGGGGCTGCACATGTTTAAGCCTCTGAGCAAACGTTCTGCCAATATGGGGCACTGCCTCATACAATCATATCTGAAACAAATATATTTGAAATTAAACCATAATTATGACCACAAATACTACCTAAAATTTTACATATTCAACTACTAACACATTACCTGAAACACCAGCAGGAAACCCCTTATGGTGTATCCTGCTCTGGCTTTGTCAGAAATTGCAAGTGCAACCTTAATTGAGTTCAGTCTTGTGTCCAAAGCAGTAGCCAGACTTTGATGGAGGTCAATATAAGCACTCCTATCCCATGGAAAATTATTGAAACGATCCTAGTCTTGGATCAATTTCACATGCAAGGGTCTGACCTTCCTCTTCTTATCACCCCCCAGTACAACACCCTTAAGAATTAACAACAAAGTCATCTTCAACTTGAATACATTGTCCTCCTGATATGAGATAAACTTGGTTAAAAGGTTAGATATTGTATTACTCATCACACCAAAAAAATCAAACACTGCTTTTTTATCATCCAATGTGTCCTCCTCATCCGGCATGCCACAATTCAGTCATGTTATAAGTCTAAACTCATCCATTGAAAACCTACATGGTTTTCCACCAAGATCATACCATGTCTCCCACTTCTTTTTTGTCTCTAGTTGCCTAAACAAAACATGGTGAATCAACTGTGCAAACAACTTCAAGTTCTTCATTATTTTTATAATTGGGCCAAAGGACCCCTGTAGAACTGTTTGCCAGTCTGCACAGCTTAATGTGTTCTCAATACAAGTCAGATATTGAAGCCTTGAATTCTGATTGATCCGACCAAAAAACAACTCCTCACAATGCCACTTGTACTTTATCTGTAAAGAATGACATTCACAAATACATGACATTCATATTCACATAAAGGAAAAAAGGCACCATCTTACTTTGTCAGGTAAGATATATGTTTTTCAGGACGAATAAGACTTTGTCAGACTACATTTTGATTTGTCAGGTCAAATGAAAGTTCTTCGGGTTACTCATGCTTTCATGATTTCTACACTGTCACAATCTTTACCCTAGACCATAACCCCTACAATTTTGTATCAACATGAATCACCTTAGTTTGGATTTATTAGGTCATTCAGGCTACTATAACTTTCTAATCAAACATCTGAATATATATGTTTTTCAGACTACTTGTGTGTTTGTCAGGCGAAATAGGCAAATTTCAGGTAATGTGGTTTATACATAGCCACACTATCCATGCTATTGAGCTTCCATTTTCAGGTTATATCACACAACAACACTTTACATAAACACTTTATCAAACTTTATGAAGCTTTTATCTCCCACTTCTTTTTTCTTACATAATTTGAGCTGCCATTTTCAGGTTATATCACACATCAACACTTTACAACAACACTTTATCAAACTTTATGAAGATTTTATCTCCACTTCTTTTTTCATACATAATTTGAGCTGCAAAGTTTTTCAAGTTATATCATACAACAACACTCTCCATGCTCTGTTTTTTACAGAGTAATTCATGCTCTGTTTTTTTACAGAGTAATTCATGCTATGTTTTTCATTACCAACATGCAGTTTATCCAGACCTAAACCTAGCATGCATCACAAATTTCAGACAAAATTATACTTTTTTCAGGTAAGTAAAGACTTATTCAAGAGAACTAACCCCGCCAACTGACTTCGATGGCTCCTTCCTCGATCTCTTGCATGTGGGTTCTTCAGCCTCCGACAATCTCGATTTCTTCTTCTGTACCGAAACGACTGGACCGAGTGATTCTTCTTCCTCTGAAGAGTTGTAGGCTCTCTTCATTCTGCCACTCGCCACAGTAGCCGATTGCGCCTTCGCCGATTGTTCTTCTAGGTCTTCAACCCTCTTTTTCTCTGCAACAATAGATGCCTTCACCTTCTCTTCTCCGGCTTTCGCCGACTTCAAGCCTCTTGTCTTCACCATTCTCGATTTGGGGATTTAGGTTTAAAAATAAAATCGATTGATTTAGGGCTTCATGAAACAGATTCGAGGAAGAAAGGGAAAAGGGAGGTTAGGTTCAGGTTATAAACGGACCTGCTGTTCTTGAGAGTCGAAAAGATTTGGGGAATGAAGGGAAAAGGGAAATGATGAACTGCAGGTTGGGTTTTTTGACTACCAGTTGAATAGGTACTAGATTAGGCAAAACTTTAAACAGTTTTTAATTAACTGTTGTTATAATCCTCCATTAACCATTTTTTGTTTTTTGAAAAAGTTTTATTAAGATTTTATTTTACCTTTTTTGTTCTGAAAAAAATTGCAGATTTTTGGTACTTTTGCAATTCTTTTAAAATGCCGGTATTTTTGCAAGGAGCTATCAAAAACTCGGTAGTTTTTGCAATTCCGCCTACATAATATATATAAAAGAATCAGTAGTACATTTCTTATGAAATATGAATACAAATACTAACCTTAAACATAACCTTGATCCAATGACTCATCGGGGATTTGATCAAATTCAGCAAAATTGAATCCTGAATAGGAATAGAAATTGATAAACATGGCTTAAGTGTAGTATTGTGATAAAATATGACTTTGTACTTATGACAAGTGAACTTATAAGGTATATCATAAAAGGCAACTCCAAAGTTTGACATAAAATAAGCACTTCCTTTCTTTGATATTGATAAGTTACCCACAAAAACTTCCTTAATGACCCCATGGATTTTATTACCCTAAAAAGTAAGAAATATAATAATGAATAGATCTCGATTGTATGACAATATTAGGCACAAAATTTTATAAATACTTAAAATATAATATTAACAGTATAAACAATACATTTTCATCCATTAGTATAATTTCAGTTGTACCGTATTGCATAGGATCTTCTTTCTTTGGAACCTTAAATAAACGAATTATGCGAACCTTTAGGGTATAGGTACCTCGGCTAGATAATATGTCTTTTTATTTCTTGTATTTCTTTTAACATAGCTACAAAACAATATAGAAATCAATATATAGGACTCTAATCATTACACAAAATTGAATATAGTAAGCTATGTAGTAAAATAATCTCACTGTCCTGGCATATATAGGATTCTAATCATCACATAAAATAATCTGATAATCAATGTTTAGGCTAAATAATGAACTATACAAAAAAATTGAATACAATTTAGTTTTACTGAAAAACATAACTTTATTAAATACAAAAGAATTAGCACTCGGATGACATAAAAAATCAATATTGAATTGAATCTGTTTAATTCAGCAGTGAACTAAAGTATCTATATGTAGAAGAACTATACTCAATAAATACAAAAGAATTAGCACCCGAATGACATAAAAAATCAGTATTAAATTAAATCTGTTTAGTTCAGCAGTGAAATAAACTAAATCTTAGCACCCGAATGAAATAAAAAATCAGTATTGAATTGAACTTGTTAAGGTCAGCAATGAACTAAACTGAACCTTAGCTCCCGGATGACATAAAATAATCAGTATTGAATTGAATCTGATTAAATACAAAAAAATCAGTAGGTGCATTTTAGTTTTATACACGTTCTTATACAAATAAAAAAATCAGTTTAGTTCTTCTACAGATTAATGAGATGAGTTGAACAATGTGACATACAATCAAAGAGAAAAAATAGTATAAATAGGTAATTACCTGATAAATAATTCAAACTCCATTTCTCTAAGCAGTTTAGTTATGTGCATGGTTGGTTCTACTTAAATTGTGGGAGGGGTCTAGTTTTATATCCACAAAATACATTGGATTTCTGTGTAGATCGTCCAAAAAGGCACAATTTATTATTTTGTGGTTAATTTTGGAAAACTGTAACACCCCCAAATCTTAACCCATTTGGAAAGGTATTACCGCCAGTGATCTCAGTGTTCCTTACCGAGATCACCCAAGGCTTTACCGGTTTAAATACAATACATGGAATACAATTGATACATATGATCAAAGTATTCAAATCAAAACATCAATCAAATGAAACATGAGTTACGGGATTACATCCCAATCCCGAATAGGACAAATACAGAGTTTAAACAAAGTACAACGGAAGTCTTATAAAAGATATTACAAAAAGGGTTGTGATCGTAGTGATCACCTGCCCAAGGATCTCAACCTGATTAAAAGAAATTATTAAAACATCCAAAAACAACCGTCGTCTTCATAGTCAATCTAGTCTCCTTATATCTTCGCTCTATCTGATGTGCCGAATCGAACGGATGACACCAGTTCACATACAGAGAACACAGTTCGTGGGTTAGTCTACTTGAATAGACTAGCAAGGGTAAAAAGCAGAGTGGTTCGAGTGATCGTAACCATTTACTATCATTGTCCCTCGAATAATAACTGAAGGGACGATACATAACCCGACACTTTCACGGAATAACAACAAGAGGTATGTACAAGAGAAGATTCTGGAAGACTTAATCTTCACAGAAATCGACCCGAAAGAAGACTCCAAAGAAAATGAGTCTTTAAGGAAATATGACAAATCTGAAAAGTTTACAGAATCAAACAACAGCGATTAAAAGCTGACTGGGATGCTTCGGCTCACAACTAACCTCATCGCTTACAGCGAATCCAGATCGGAAGGAGAACGTACTACATTCAAGTCTGGATCTTACAGAACCACATAACGATTTAAAAACTGACTAAGATGTTTCGGTTCATGACCAACCTCATCGCTTACATCGAATCCAGATTGGAAAGAGAACGTACTCTGATCAAAAGTCAAGACGAGCTTTCCTAGCTGCACTATTTATGTAACACCCCCAATTTATACCAGAGATATTACATGCCAGTGACCTCAGACTTTACCGTCCAAAGTCACCCCAGGCTTTTCCAGAACAGTTAAGCTTAAATACATAACATAATTACATAATAACGGAAAGATTAAACAACAGAAGACTTTAAATTACACAGCGGAAGACTTTAAAGAGCCAACTTATAACATGGCTAAATTATGAAGATACATTGTAGTAACACTTTAACAATCTTAAAACACTTAACAGCTTAAAACACTGACTTTTAAATCTTCGTCTGCAAGCTTCTTATCCTTCCAATAGGTTACTTAAACTCCGGGAATCAACTCCTGATGTGCCAAAACGGACGGACGACACCAACCATGAGGATGCAGATAACAAAAATACAGTGGGTTAGTCTACTGAATAGACTAGCAAGGGCACAAAGCAGAGTGGTTCGAGTGATCGTGACCGTTTACTATCATTGTCCCTCGAATAATAACCGAAGGGACGGTATATAACCCGGCACTTTCACGGAATGATTTAACAATTAAGATATGCACTGAAGAGAAGACTTCAACCTGAAATGAGCCTTATAGGAAATTATGACAACCGAGGGAACACTAAAGTTACACACACCAATGATTTAAAAGTTGACTGAGATGCTTCGGTTCACAACCAACCTCATCGCATACAACGAATCCAGATTGGAAAGAGAACGTACTACATTCAAGTCGAGACGAGCTTTCCTAGCTGCACTATTACTTAGCTGCACTACTCGCCATGGGTTTATTAATCATGTGCACTCGGGCACATATCTTATTTAATTACAAAACACACATTACTGAAACACGTTAATGTTATTAAGAGCGACCACAAGGCTTAAATCTTAAGGCGACCATTACGTCAACCCAAATTAAAACACACACAACACACACGCGGGACTTAACATTATTATGGCGAGTAACAACGGCGTTATTATTACACCCCCTGATTGCACTATTACAGTGCTTACACTTATTAATTATGTGCTTAACTGCACTTATCTTATTAAATTACAACACACACACACACAATGTTGAGGCTTTTAATATTATTCCGAGAACACGGAAGTTATTATTACACCGGGTGACCTTACGTTCACCCTGATTGCACTGCCACAGTGCTTACAATTTAATTTACAGGGTGACAGTTACGTCCAC
The DNA here is from genome assembly GCA_027886185.1 of Rheum nobile. Taxonomy (NCBI): domain Eukaryota; kingdom Viridiplantae; phylum Streptophyta; class Magnoliopsida; order Caryophyllales; family Polygonaceae; genus Rheum; species Rheum nobile. Next base: position 5,252,771 of record WOAB01000506.1, on the reverse strand, counting down.
CCCAATGCACTAGCTAAGTGCTTAATACACAGGACTGCAATTAAGCTCATCCAATGGCGCTTGTAAGACGCTTAAACACTTCAAATCCTTACAGGTGGATAAGAAGCATAGGTCATGACCCTTAAATTATTCGGAATAAATCCGAGGAATATTATGATTTAAAGAAACGACAAATCCTTACTTGGATTAGCGTTCCTACGAACATTAAGTTATTAAGAAACGACTAATCCTTATTTGGACTAGCGTTCCCATAACACACGCGAGATTAAGCATTAAAGATTAACATTAAACCACCCGATACCATCACGGTAATTATCACATATAATAGCGTCGTACTAACAGATATACAACCTATTATAATATTATTTTAATCACGTTTATTTATGAACTTAGTTCACAATCCAAAACAACAGTTCATTCTAGTTTAATTAACAATTAAACAATTGATAATTAATGAAACATGAAGTGATTAAGCAAGAGCGAACCGCCACTTGCCTTAATCCGCAGATCTGGAACAAAGCAGAGGCAACGGGATTCCGAGCTCGACACAGGTATAGCTCCGACAGCACAACGACCTTCGAGTCGACCCATAAGGAAACCCTAAGTTAGATCCGACATAAACTAGTACGAATCTAAGGAAAGACGAAAGAAATCGAAAGGAACGAGTCCATAACGACGACCACCAAGACCAAGCCAACAAAGAGGCTTCTGGCCACTAGCGGCGGTCGCTGTGTTCATCACGGCGGGCGCCGTGATGAACGACGGTCGCCGTGAAGAACCTCCGACAACAGAATGGCGAGAAGACTCACCAAAACGATGCGCGTTTCGACCCCTTTTTGCCTTGCTTGGGTTCTGACCTCCAAGGGCAACCAAAAGGCTTAAAAAGGGCTTCTGGAAACACCACCAAATGACACCGGCGATTGCTCCAAAGAACTCCGGCGAGGGCAAGCTTTTCCGACGAGAGGGATTCTGAGATGGAGCTTCTGATTTTTGCTCGAATCCGACCCCCAAGCCTCTCCTTTTATAGCCACAGACCGAGGGAGCACAATGATGGCTAGGAGGGCGTCGTGGCGGGGCTAAAACGACGATGTCATACGTTCGCCGGCGACCTTCGGGCAAGGACCTCCGGACAACATCGACGGCGGGTGCCGTCATAACTGCGGCGGGCGCCGCCATCAATGCGGCGGGCGCCGTTTTCTAGCCTTCGCGCCCAGCTAGAAGACGCTGCCTCAAGCCTTGCGACGGCGGGCGCCGCCAAACCCACGGCGGGCGCCGCCCTTGGGCCTTGCGACGGCGGTCGCCGCCAATCTCACGGCGGGCGCCGCCCCTTGGCTCGGCCGCTTCCTTTGCTCTTTAGACGAAACGATGTTAACCCGGGATAAAATTATCGTATGCGAACGAGTAATTAACATCCAAAGTACGTCGTTTGTATTTTATTTCACTGAGAAAAATATTACAGATACAGAGCACATTACAGAATGCCTCCAACCTTCTGAATTAAATCCGACGTACTAAACGGGTGTTCGGGAAATTCCAAAAATTCCCAAAATAATTCTTACAGAATTACGGGATATCACAATTTACTTAGCTGCACTACTCGCCAAAGGTATATTAATTAAGTGCTCTCGGGCACCTTATCTTATTTAATTCCAAAACGATTAACACATTAAAAGATTTTAATATATGTCCCTGTCACGCAGGACCCATATCTAAGGAATGAACCTCACCGAGTCCAAACCTCTGAATTTACATCGAAAGAATGAACCTCACAGAGTCCAAACTTCTACTATCGTAGGGTCTTGCTCGCCCTTTAAAAGAATGAACCTCACTGAGTTTAAACTTCAACAATCGTTGGGTCTTCATCGCCCTTACAGTTATAAAGAAACGCGCATGGAACTCTCAGGATCTAGGCGTTCCTACAAATACTCGTGCTAACTTACAGTTACAACACAACCATAGTACATGATAAATCCACATAAATTTCCGGAAGGCGATCACAGATAATAACGTCGTTCTAACAGATATACAACCTATTATATGATTTTCCAAAACAGTTTATAAAACCAATTCCAGACAAACACAATAATCATTCCAAATTAATTACTCAGATAAACAGCTGATAATTAATGTAAATATGGAACGATGAGCAAGAGCGAACCGCCACTTGCCTGAGTCCACAGAGATTGAACGAAGTCTAACGACGGGATTCCGGGCTCGACACAGAGCCGAATCCGCCAACTCCGGTACCTTCGGATCGACCCATACAGAAACCCTAAGTTAGATTCGACAAACAACAATACCGATCTACGAAAGAACGAAAGGAATCGAAGGAAACGAAACCCGAACGAAGGCTACGGAAGCCAACACCAACAACCACGTCCACCAACACTTCACGGCGGGCACCACAACAATCACGGCGGGCGCCGCCTCAAGCACGGCGGGCGCCGCTCCTCCACGGCGGGCGCCGCTCCTCCACGGCGGGCGCCGCTCATCCACGGCGGGCGCCGCCTCATGGCCTCCATCTCCGGCGGTTGAGCAAGATCATCACGGCAGTCGCCGTTCACCATGGCGGGCGCCGTTCCTGGCGGCGGTCGCCGTCGCTGAACAGAAACTGAAAATACGAGGGGAAATCTTACCCGCGATGCTCGATTTGGCTCGTCTTTCGCCTTGCTTTGCTTCTAGGCGTCCGAGGGTCTCCAAGGCTTCACTTGGCCACCGGAAACGACACCAAACGAGCCTCCAACGATCCACGAGCCTTCCCGGAGAGAGCGTTTTCTTTGAGAGCGTTTTTTAGAGTCGAGAATTTGAGAGCGCTTCCGCGTCTTTCGCACCCTCTTCCACCCTCACCCAACACCTCTATTTATAGAAGAAATTAGGGTTCCTTGCCTCTTGGACAATATCCAAACCCTTTTGCCCCTTGGACAATGACTCTTGGACAAAAACCTTTGGATAAAGAATTTTGTACTATTGCCCATTAGATAACAACTCTTGGGCAATAAACTTGTACCAATCTTAATCCGCGTTAACAAAAGTCGTACACGAACGAGTATGAACTTCCAAAACATCTCGACTGTATAATTCTTCACTGAGAAAAATATTACAGATATAGAGCACATTACAGAATGTCTCAAACCTTCAGAATTAAATCCGACGTACCAAACTGGCGCTCGGGAAAAATTCATAATTCCTAAAATAGCCTTACAAAATTACGGGGTATCACATCACCTCCCCCTTAAAAGAAGTTTCGACCTCAAAACTTAGGTCGCCAATACTTGGAAAGACGTCTGAGCATCTTTGCTTCGGTTTCCCAAGTAACTTCCTCTTTCCCAAACTTGGACCACATAATCCGTACCAACAGTATGATCTTGTTGCACAGCTGCTTCACACGGCGTTCGAGAATGCGCTCTGGCATCTCCTCTCAAGTATCATTTGCCTGAATCTCGACGTCCTTATAGCTCAGCCTACGAGACTCATCTTGGCACGAATATCCTTAGCAATGATACGTGGAACACATTATACACTGGGTATGCCGATGGCAACAATGCCAAACTGTACGTTAGAGATCTTACTCTATCCAGAATCTTGAATGGTCCCATGTAGCGAGGGTTAAGCTTCCCACGCTTACCAAACCTGAAAACATCCTTGGGTGGCGATACTGTGACAAGTACCTTGCCACCAACCTCGAACTCAATACTTTAACGCTTCTGATCTGCGTAAAACTTTTGCCGACTCTGAGCGGTCAACATCCTCTGTCTAATCAAAGCAATGTCCGAAGCTGTCCTTTCGACCAACTCTGGTCCAAGCAGAATCTTGTCGGCATTATCATCCCAACAAATCGAAGATCTGCATCTGTGACCATACAAAGCTTCGAACTGAGCCATCTTGACCGTAGCATGCCAGCTATTATCGTACGTGAGCTCAATCAGACTTAGGCTGTCTTCCCAGCTAGTCGGATGATCGAGTACGTATGCTTCTTAGCATATCCTCCAGGGTCTAGATGGTCTTTTCAGACTGACCATCTGTCTGAGGATGAAACGCTGCTGAATCTCAATTCAGTTCCCATGGCCTTGTGAAGTTCTTGCTATAAACTTGACATGAATCGGCCATCTCGATCCGATACAATAGTCTTAGGAATGCCATGTAAACGGATAATCTCCTAGTGAAAAACTTCTGTTGACCTCTAGGTCACCCAAGTAACCTCAGTTTCCAATGCAAATACTATTGCTGCTAGTTCTAGGTCATGTGTTGGTTAGTTTGCTTCATAGGTTTTCAATTGTCTAGATGCGTATGCAATAACCTTGCCCCTCTGCATCAAAGACACATCCCAACCCATTTCTCGAAGCATTAACTATAGACCATATAGCCATCATTCTTTCCGACAACGCCAAAACTGGTGCATAAGTCAGACACTGTTTCAACTTCTTGAAAACTGGTCTTGCACTTGTCATCCCAGACAACTTCTTGTTGACCTTGCGGAACAGACCGGTCATAGGTGGAGTGATCTTAGAAAAATCCTTCCATGAACCGTCTATAATGCTCAGCAAGCTCTGGGAAACTGCGCACCTCGCTCACACCCTGAGGCCGCTTCCAAACAACTACTGATTCACTCTTCTGGGAAATAACCATAACCTCATTCTTATTGATCACATGGCCTAAGAAAGCCACTTCTAGATCCAACAATCGCACTTAGCCCACTTTGCGTACAGCCGACTTGGTCTAAGGACCGATAAATCAATCCGCAGATGTTCCATGTGAGCTTCCTTGCTCGGGAAAATATCAAAATGCCATTGATGAAGACCACTATGAACTTATTCAAGTACTGGTCTAAAACATCGATGCACTAGGTTCAAGAAAACTGATGGAGCATTCGTAGATCCAGATGGCATGACTACAATCTCGTAGTGACCATCTCTCGTCCGAACGCAATCCTCGGAATATCATCCTCACGAATCCTGAGCTGATAAAAACCAGACCTCCGGTCGATCTTGGAGAAAACTTTTGCTCCCTGTAGTTGATCCAACAGATCATCACTCCTTGGCAACAGATACTTGCTCTTGATCGTGACTTTATTCAACTATCGAAAGTCAAAACAAAGTCGAAACGGTCCATCTTTCTTTTTGACACATAAAACTAGGGCACTCCTACTCAAGGTGATGCACTCAGCTTTATATAACTTTTGTCAAGAAGATCCTTGAGTTGCTTCTTCAACTCTTGCATCTCAACAGGAGCCATCCGGTACGGTGCCTCAGAGATCGGCGCGGTACTCGGCTCGAGATCAATTGCAACTCCACGACACGATTCGGGGTATCTAGGAATATCTTCTGGAAAGACACACGTAAATCCTCTAACCATAGGAATATCAAAACTGAAGTCGATCACTGCCTTATGACGCTTCCGTCAATCCATACCGAGAATAATTATCGTATGGGACCATGGTTATTTAGGTCAAATCGCTTTGAATTTCTTACCCTTGATGGTAATTGACAATTCCGACAGACGATTGGTTCCCACTAAATGGTCACCATCTTGGACCAGCCCACTACATGGTTCATAGACGACTCACTAGTGGCTCCGAGCCCAGGCCCAGCCATTACCAGCGTCCACTGTTTCCATGAGCTGTTGTCCATACATCTCAACCCATCCTTGGTAGCTCCACCTAATTAATAGGCAATCATCTCCTAAGAGGTTGTTGGTGAGTCTCGAACACGAGACCTTACCCCATACCAAGCAACGAAACATTAACTTGGTATAAACCAAAGGTTCATATATAAGAAGAGTTACATCAAAAGGTTCACAACCTCGTTGCACACACAACTTAACTTACAACCATCCAAAATGAAAGTCTGGGTAGCACCCACATCAACAACACATTAACAAAAGTGTAATGCAGATACAAAGTACTCTAAGCATTAGGAGCATAGGGTCCATCCGCCTCACGCATCACATAAAGACGTTGACTCTGATTTCCAGAAGTCACTAGGGCTTTCCCTTTATTCTGCGCAGTTGTCTGCATCGAAGGATTGGAAGTCTCTGCTGGTTTAAACCTAGGTCTGTTGTTTGGATTAACAGACCCCTGATGAGACTCCGCTCCTTTCTGCATTCCCTGCCGACAGAACCTCTGCATATGCCCTTCCTTCCCACAATCAAAACAAGTCTTCTTCTCATTCCGACATGCAAAATTCTTGTGCCCATATGCACCACAATTGTGACACTGAATCACTCCGCTGCTCCAACCTGAGCCCCTGGCAGAGTCAGACTGAGTTGTCTCGGTCTTAGCACAACCAGACTTCTCAAACTTGGTAGGCGATGCCGGTCGTTTGAATGAACCAACCTGGCGATCCTGTTGCCCACCCTTTCCCTTAACTTGATTCTCCCGCTTATGAGCGGACTCCTCCAGAGTTACCTCCAACTTGTAGGCCGCATCCACGTACTGCTCGAGAGTAGAGCATGTGTGGTGCACCATCCATGGCTTAATATCTGGGTTCATCCATTCATGGAAGTACCAGATCTTCTGTGTCTCACTGAATATCTCTGGTTCAGCATACTGCAGCAAATGATTGAACTTGGTGGCGAGCTCTGTCACCTTCAATCCATCCGTCTTAGGATACAAGAACTCCTTGTGTTTCTCCTCCCTCATAGCACGAGAGAAGAAACGGTCCGTCATCTTGGTCTTAAACATTAACCAGTTCAAAACCGGGCTATCAGCTAAGCCGGTACTCTCCCACCATTCACTGGCTTCTTCCTTCAACTGTAGAGAAGCTATGGCACTTTCTCTGCTTCAGTGCACTCAACATTACGAAACAACCGTTCCATATGTGAGAACCAATGAGCCACCCTGACTGGCTCTCCTTTTCCATCATAGCTGTCAGGCCTCATAGAGTTAATGGCCTTCAGCGCTCGGCCATACTCTCCTCTATCCATGATCACGCCTCCCTATTGCACATGATCCTCTTGCTCCTCAAACCTCGGAACTTCTGGAGGTACTGGCACTCCTTGTGCATGAGGTGCGATTGGCCTCATTATCTCGGTGATTGCTTGTAGAACAATCCCCCGAATTGCTGCGACTGTCGCTGCATCGAGCACTACTGGAGCGTCGGCCTGAGCTTGGCCATTGCCTCCTGGATTATTGTTGAAGACAGACTCACGCTCTCCTGACGGGTCTGCATCAATCCTCGGGTTTGGTCTGGGGTCATTACTCGGCCCAGCACCAGGACGGATAACGTTCCTCGTGTTCACCATTTGTTTACCGATCAAATTCCAAGGATTTTATCACATTAATATCATTCTGATATATTTATCGTAATAAAATCAACTTAGAATAGATCAACTTGGTAATTTCTATTAATGGACTCAAACCGAGTTACTACTAGGTTCTACAACCTCAACTCACAACGAGCGAACTGGGAAACAAGCCTAACTGGAGATGGCGAAACCACCTCGGCTTCTCCCGGGTTCCTCTGAAGATAACAGAATGCACCCATATCTAACGGGGCAACGAGGAATGAATTAGTCTTTCTAGACATAGAAGCAAGCTTACTATATCAGACTGTACAGAATACATGACTATGAATGGTGTTTTGAAATTCTTTTCACTTTGAAAATTCAGAGCCCTTTTAAAGCATTTTCAAAAACGGATAAATGATTTATAAAATCCCCAAACCCGTTTTAAAACCTTTGGCTCTGATACCACAATTGTTACACCCCCAAATCTTAACCCATTTGGAAAGGTATTACCGCCAGTGACCCCGGTGTTCCTTACCGAGATCACCCAAGGCTTTACCGGTTTAAATACAATACATGGAATACAATTGATACATAATGATCAAAGTATTCAAATCAAAACATCAATCAAATGAAACATGAGTTACGGGATTACATCCCAATCCCGAATAGGACAAATATAGAGTTTAAACAAAGTACAACGGAAGTCTTATAAAAGATATTACAAAAAGGGTTGTGATCGTAGTGATCACCTGCCCAAGGATCTCAACCTGATTAAAAGAAATTATTAAAACATCCAAAAACAACCGTCGTCTTCATAGTCAATCTAGTCTCCTCATATCTTCGCTCTATCTGATGTGCCGAATCGAACGGATGACACCAGCCCACATGCAGAGAACAAAGTTTGTGGGTTAGTCTACTTGAATAGACTAGCAAGGGTAAAAAGCAGAGTGGTTCGAGTGATCGTAACCGTTTACTATCATTGTCCCTCGAATAATAACCGAAGGGACGATACATAACCCGACACTTTCACGGAATAACAACAAGAGGTATGCACAAGAGAAGATTCTGGAAGACTTAATCTTCACAGAAATCGACCCGAAAGAAGACTCCAAAGGAAATGAGTCTTTAAGGAAATATGACAAATCTGGAAAGTTTACAGAATCAAACAACAGCGATTAAAAGCTGACTGAGATGCTTCAGCTCACAACCAACCTCACCGCTTACAGCGAATCCAGATCGGAAGGAGAACGTACTACATTCAAGTCCGGATCTTACAGAACCACATAACGATTTAAAAATTGACTAAGATGTTTTGGTTCACGACCAACTTCATCGCTTACAGCGAATCCAGATTGGAAAGAGAACGTACTCTGATCAAAAGTCAAGACGAGCTTTCCTAGCTGCACTATTTACTTAGCTGCACTACTCGCCAAAGGTATATTAATTAAGTGCTCTCGGGCACCTTATCTTATTTAATTCCAAAACGATAAACACATTAAACGCTTTTAATATATGTCCCTGTCACACAAGACCCATATCTAAGGAATGAACCTCACCGAGTCCAAACCTCTGAATTTACATCGAAAGAATGAACCTCACAGAGTCCAAACTTCTACTATCGCAGGGTCTTGCTCGCCCTTTAAAAGAATGAACCTCACTGAGTTCAAACTTCAACAATCGTTGGGTCTTCATCGCCCTTACAGTTATAAAGAAACGTGCATGGAACTCTCAGGATCCAGGCGTTTCTACAAATACTCGTGCTAACTTACAGTTACAACACAACCACAGTACATGATAAATCCACATAAATGCCCGGAAGGCGATCACAGATAATAGCGTCGTTCTAACAGATATACAACCTATTATATGATTTTCCAAAACAGTTTATAAAACCAATTCCAGACAAACACAATAATCATTCCAAATTAATTACTCAGATAGACAGCTGATAATTAATGTAAATATGGAACGATGAGCAAGAGCAAACCGCCACTTGCCCGAGTCCGCAGAGATTGAACGAAGTCTAACGACGGGATTCCGGGCTCGACACAGAGACGAATCCGCCAACTCCGGTACCTTCGGATCGACCCATACAGAAACCCTAAGTTAGATTCGACAAACAACAATACCGATCTACGAAAGAACGAAAGGAATCGAAGGAAACGAAACCCGAACGAAGGCTACGGAAGCCAACACCAACAACCACGGCCACCAACACTTCACGGCGGGCGCCACAACAATCACAGCGGGCGCCGCCTTAAATACGGCGGGTGCCGCCTCAAGCACGGCGGGCGCCACTCCTCCACGGCGGGCGCCGCTCATCCACGGCGGGCGCCGCTCATCCATGGCGGGCGCCGCCTCATGGCCTCCATCTCCGGCGGTTGAGCAAGATCATCACGGCGGTCGCCGTTCACCACGGCGGGCGCCATTCCTGGTGGCGGTCGCCGTCTCCCTGGCGGCGGTCGCCGTCGTTGAACAGAAACTGAAAATACGAGGGGAAATCTTACCCGCGATGCTCGATTTGGCTCGTCTTTCGCCTTGCTTTGCTTCTAGGCGTCCGAGGGTCTCCAAGGCTTCACTTGGCCACCGGAAACGACACCAAACGAGCCTCCAACGATCCATGAGCCTTCCCGGAGAGAGCGTTTTCTTTGAGAGCATTTTTGAGAGTCGAGAATTTGAGAGCGCTTCCGCGTCTTTCGCACCCTCTTCCACCCTCACCCAACACCTCTATTTATAGAAGAAATTAGGGTTCCTTGCCTCTTGGACAATATCCAAACCCTTTTGCCCCTTGGACAATGGCTCTTGGACAAAAACCTTTGGATAAAGAATCTTGTACTATTGCCCATTAGATAACAACTCTTGGGCAATAAACTTGTACCAATCTTAATCCGCGTTAACAAAAGTCGTACACGAACGAGTATGAACTTCCAAAACATCTCGACCGTATAATTCTTCACTGAGAAAAATATTACAGATACAGAGCACATTACCGAATGTCTCAAACCTTTAGAATTAAATCCGACGTACCAAACTGGCGCTCGGGAAAAATCCATAATTCCCAAAATAGCCTTACAAAATTACGGGGTATCACAAAAACATGGTGATTCAGTTTTTGTAAATTGAATGTTGCCTTAATACTTTTGGTTTAATTGTGCAGATCTTGCAATTGTAGCAAGTATATTTAATTTTTGGAATATTACAGATTTGTGTCGGTTTTGTGTCAGTTTTTGGAATATTTTTGTAAGCAAATCTGCATATAATTGAATATTGCAGATTTGTATCGGTTTTATTTTGGATGATGTATTATGCTGCTATTTTGTGCAATTCAGTTTTTTAGTATAGTATTTTGCAAGTGCACAGAAGGTTTAGTTTTTGCGCAATCCAGTTTGTTGGTATAGTAATTTGTGATTGCACAACAAGTTTCTTGCAGCTTTTGTTGTTATTTTTGCAAGTGCACAGGAAGTTTCAGATTTATGTCGGTTTTATTTTGCCAGGGATGTATTTTGCTGTTATTTTGTGCACTCCCGTTATTTGGTATAGTACTTTGCAAGTGCACGACATATTCCGTTTTTGGAAGCAAATCATTTGTTTGGTACGAATTTGTTATTGCATTGTAGGTTTATTGGATATTTTGTGGTCAATTTTGGAAAGAATTGATTTTTAAAATATTACATATTAATTTTCGTAAAGTGCATAGGATATATATTGCAGATCATTCAAATCTACAGAGAATGTAATATTTTGTTGTAAATTTTGGGAAAAAACACACACTTATTAAGGTGAGTCTAGTGTAGGCGGAGCGAGGGTGGTGAGAAATGATAAAACACACACTTATTAAGTACAAGTACATAGGATATATATTGCAAATCATTCAAATGCAAAGGTCGTCATAATGTACTATACAACTTTTTTACTTAATTAATGAAACTAATCATCCTTGAAAATGTACTATGTACTGTAAAACCCTAATTCTCATTTCTTCAACATCTCATTGTTATCCGGAGCTTATCTAGAGCAACACAACAAGCAATAATATCTGCCAATTAAATTACACTATTGTAAAATGCAGTGATGCATTTTCAAGAAGTATAATTTGAGCATCACATTCTCTTTTCCGTAATGTCTTTCCAAAACACATCCCTTCTAGGCTTAAGACAGTAGGTAGATTCACTCTAGTTTCAAAGATTCCTATTTTGTTAGGGTACGCGTAGGTGAAAATTTTAAGAGAACTTTATATGTCCAATTGTAATATTTTTAATCTAAACATACATAAAAGATAAATAAAATTCTAATCAACTTAAACAAAGTTACACATACAAAAATCAAGTACTACAATTCCAGTAAAAAGAATACATAAAAGTTGAACCTTACATGCATTATGCGTGTCTTCCCACTAAGATCTCATATAATTATTCTCCATATTGCATTACAAATAGATAATGAAATGCAATTACATAACTTTTCTAAGCTTGTGTCTCACATGTGTAAGTCTATGTGTGATTGTACTTGCTTCGAACTATCTTATCATTATCGAGATACCACGCATCCTCGTCTCCAAGTTGGTACTCCCCTTCACTACACAAACACCACAAATTCAAATCCAACCTATCAAGCTAATGTAGGCACCAGTTCTAACCAAATTGAATGCATATCTAATCAAATAATTAAGAACTCACTTCATTGGCCGATACCTGACATGACAGAGATATTACCCTGCAGGATCTATGATCGCCGACGTAGTTAGCGAGGAGATCATCGATGGAAAATCTGACGGGGGAGGACCGAGAAGGACAATCACCACTGTAAGAGTGTGAGCATGTGAGGTGGGGTACATGTAATCTTCTATTAATGAATGTTGTAAGTTGTCCAAGGTTTAATGTTTCAAAATTGAGCACTGACATGGAAAGCCACATGCATAGACATATTAATTTATTACCATTAAAAAGTAAAATTCTAACTGCTAGACATACCTAATAATTAAACATAGTCATATACATGGAAAGTCGGTCATCAAAGATATCATGTTTAGTACAAACTCTAACGAATCAAGGGCAAGAAACGAAAATAGAGATAGAGAATTGACCAATATTTTTCTATGGGTAACATATTAGAGTCCGACAACGATATGAACATGTTGAAGAAACCATTTATTATGAGATTATAATTACAAAAAGACAAATGTATAAATATGATAATTACATATATGTAAAATATTGTATTATTAGTTTTGAAGAAAACCGAAATAAGACATAAATATTAAACAATTTATACATTCTACAACTTTATCAGAATGCAAGAAAACATGTTGATAAATCTTATCTCTTCTAACATTAGGTACATATTATCTAAGAAGAATGCAAATATTATATCGCCTATAATAAAAAACCATAACGATGACTAAAAATTAAAATTTTAGATCAAAACATGAACCACTTTCTATGCACTGCAGCAAACAAAATCACCAAAAATCATAATGATGACTATGAACTAAAAATTCAGCTAATAACTGGAGCCACATTCTGTTCATTTTAGCAAATAAAAACACAATGGAAGAATATTACAAAAGAAAAGTGAAGCTAACATCTACAGAAAAAGTGAAATCGAAAGGAGTCCATACAAAATCATCATAGGAGCCCTCACATGTTGCTTCAAGCTTGCTAATTGAGCTCGCATCGGCAAAAAGAAACTATAAGGAGTTAGTTTGTTGCTTCAAGCTTGCTAATTGTGATATATGGTCATATCAAATGTTAACTACAATTGGTTGATCTCCACATGTTGCAAGGCACTAACAATATTTCTAAATCACTTGTGTTGCACGTACTACATTAATGATGTATCAGGTCATAGGAAGTTAGTTTGGTGGGTTGTCACGTATAATGCACATATTGTAATTGGTTAAGAATTTGTGTCTAAATTGTACATAAAAACTGTTTGTTTGATAGTTTGGAGATTGAAATCTTAATACTAAATAAAGATATTCATAGTGTTCAATACAAAATATCCACAAAACCAAATAGACAAAAGAAATCAACTCATTATAAAACAGTATCTGAATGAGTACAAAAAAAAATCTTAATGCTAAACGATTGATTACTCAAAAAGATAGATAAAAGAAATCAACTCATTAAAATACACTACGTTGCTACCTGAATATGAGCACCAAAGAGACAAAAAAAAAAATTGTAACCAATTGAATATTGAAACAAAGAAACAAAAGAAATGAACTCATTCAAAAGCAGTATCTGAATGCGAGCACCAAAGATAATAAAAAAAACTTAATGATAAACAACTTATAAGGCTGGTACTGCAAGTCTGACATAGGTAATTTATAATGAGAATATGAGCACCAAAAAGGTTATAGTATAATGAAAAGATAATGCATAATATAAAACTATCTAAAAATACACACACTAATCCTACAGAATATATAAAATATTCAGAGAATAATGCTGAATATTTTCTCTCATAATCCCTTATAAGAGTTTCTGTAGTCGATTATATGTCAACAAAAAATCAAAGTGACTTGCTCTCATTGATAAAATATGGCAATATTCTATCATTCGAGATATTTTCGTATTTTGACAGAACAACATGTGATTCTCCCGATCAAAATATGAGGTTAATAAGGCAATATAATGATTCAAATTCAGAATATTTTTATTCTTTCAAGAACAGCAGGAACATGAATTGGGAAATAGAAGTGGCACAACAAACAAAATAGAAATACAAGCAACCAATAAAAGATTATAACAATGAGAACATACAAATGCAACTACAGACAAACTTAGAGCAGATAACATACAAATACAACTTACTCAGACAATCAGAAACTTGTATTTAGTTTTTTTTTTGTTCATGGCTTAATAATGCCTATAGTATTCACTTAGCAACTCTATACCCTTCCTACATAATCATTATTAGAGAAGTACAAAGCAAAAATTATGCATAATTATTAATTCCCTATATGGGTTCATCATTCCACTTTGAAATAGATTCAAAGGTTGCTTACGCCAAACCTAAATCAAAGGTTCCTCATTCCACTTGACACTTGGATTTGGCAACAATTCATTTATGAAATGGGTAATCAATCAACTATAAACAGGGATACAAATTTGAAGCGTTATACCAATTGATTGATATGAAAACACATTATCAAACATTTTTTTATCAGATTCAACCTTATACATCTCAAATTTTGCAAATTTTGAATTAAGAATATTAAAAAACAAAGAGTTCAAGAGAAAGACTTATCTCATTGACTAAGAATGTGCTCATCAATAAGAATTAATTCCCTACAAGAATCAAACAACATCCAACATAACTGAGACCGTAGATAAAAACATATATTAGGATGAAGGTCAAGTTCAAAAAACTTACTTCTTTGGCCATTGGTTCAGAGTTATACCAAGCTTCAACATCAGCAAGAAATTTGTTCGCAAAAGCCTGAATGATTGAGCAGTAGAATTGCCAATGACGAAATTGACTAATTGAAATCGAAAGAAGTCATCACCGACGACAAAACTAAAAAAAAAACAATATAGATACTAAAATCAACAGAACACAAAATAAGCCATTAAAAGAATTCGGTGACTTAATTGAAAACACAAAAAAAATGAATTCGCAGAGTCCTCACCGCCGCATCGCCGATAAGTAAACATCATCATTATTGCCGCCACAATGGTCCTTCAATGTGACCTTAAGCTGGTTCGAATTCTTGACAACCCTCTAAAATTTGACGACACAGGCTCGTGTTGAAGACGTCGCCGTCCTTCGGTGCTCTTTTGCTATGGCAGCCATGCAAGTGCCTAACTTTGAAAGAGATCGACAATGGAGGGAGATCGACATCCAAGGCAGGAGGGGCGAATGAGATTGAAAGAAAAAGATTGATCAAAGGCAGGGAAGGCGAGTCCGGTGTAGGCGGAGCAAGGGCGATGAGTGAGCTTTGAAAGAGAAAGAGAGGAGGTTGAGATCACAATGGAGCCTATTGTAACACCCCCAAATAACCTCTTGACAGTATTACCGCCAGTGACCTCAGACGTACTGTCCGATGTCATCCAAGGCTTTTCCAGTTGATATAAATCATCAAACAACAATTATGATACAAAATATCATAACTTTCAATTAAAATCATTGTCTCGGCATTACATCCATAATTCGAAAGACAACCAAAATACAACGGAAGACTTAAAACAAGATATATTTAATACAGCGGAAGACTTTAAATAACCAACAAAAGGGTCTTGATCGCAATGATCACCCTCCAAGGATCTTAACCTGAATAAACTGGTCAAAACACCGTTCGCCTCTATAGTCGTTCTAGCCTTCACGGGATGACAACTTATCTGATGTGCCGAATCGAACGGATGACACCAGCCAACCATGCAGAGAACAATTACGGTTGGTTAGTCTAATGAAAGACTATACAAGGGTACAAAGCAGAGTGGTTCGAAGTAGTCGTATTAGGTTAGACTCATCGCTCCTCGAATCAAAACCGATAACGATAGTCAACCACCATACTCTACTGAAACATATGAAGAGGCATGATCAAGAGAAGATTCTGAAAGACCAAGTCTCACAGAAATCAATCCCAAAATAAGACTCCAACGAATTGAGTCTTATCGAAAATATGACAAATGTTGGGGAACATAAATATGACACACAAGCGTTCAAAACGACTTGATGTTTTGATTCACGACCAACCTCACCGCCCAAGGCGAATCCAGATTGGAAAGAGAACTTTACTCTGATCAAAGTCAAGACGAGATTTCCTAGCTGCATTATTGCCTAGCTGCACTACTCGCCCAAGGGTATATTAATCATGTGCACTAAAGCACTTATCTCATTTAATTCCAAAACGATCATCACGTTATAAGCTTTTAAATCTCCTCACAAGAGATATCGGATCTCCTCACAAGAGATATCGGATCTCCTCACAAGAGATACCAGAGGGAATAAATCCCGAAAGATTTGGCACTAGCGAAGTGCACCTACCCTGAGTAAGGGCATGGTCATGACCAGAGAGAGTACTGGGGAAAAATCCACCAAGCACCAGTTATAAAAAAATAGCTAAACACCCACAAGGTACATAGCATTCCTACGAATACTCGTTCTAACTAAACAGTTACGAACGCAGTAATAATCCACATCAATGCCATCGCGGCCAATAACAGATATAATAACGTTGTTCTAACAGATATACAACCTATCATAATATCTGTATTTAATCACATATATATTTATATATAATAGCGTTGTTCTAGGAGATATATAACCTATTATAATATCTTCTTTTAAAATCACAAACAGTTATCAAAACTGTTCCCAACGAAAACAGTAAAACATCCCAAATTAATTAACAACTAAACAATTGATAATTAATTGAAATATGGAATGATGAGCAAGAGCGAATCGCCACTTGCCTTAGATCCGATGAAAGCTTTAGCAAAGCTTAGAGACGGCGAGTTCCTGGGTCCGAAACAGGGACAGATCTGAGACCACAGATTCCTTCGGGTCGACCCATAAAGAAATCCTAAGTTAGATTCGACAAACACGAGTATGAATCTAAAGAATAACGAAAGCAATCGAAAGGAACGAAGCCCGATCGAAAGCCACATAAGCCAAGGCCGAAACAGCCCAAAAGCTTCTGGGCGGCGGTCGCCGCCTGCCTTACGGCGGGCGCCGCTGTTCGTGGCGGCGGTCGCCGCTACAAACACCAGAAAATTTACGAGAGCAAAAACTCACCGACGTCAATTGTTTTGCTTCTCCTTTGTCTTGCTTTGGATTCTAAGCTTCTAAGGGCTTCCAAAGCTTCACTTTGCAACTGGAATAAACACCAAAGGAGCTCCGACGATCGATATCCAATTCTCCGGCGAAAGCTCGAATTTCCGACGAGATTAAAGTGAGAGATTTGAGCTTGGGTTTGTGCTCAATCTGATCCCAAACCCTTCCCCTTTTATAGCCAAAGTCAGGGGACAAGAAATGGGCAAGCCATGCAACGTGGAGGGCCAAGATCGGGCGTCTCCCCGGTCGCCGGCAAGCCTCTGCACCTACGTCTGCAACAGTGGCGGCGGTCGCCGTCGTCGGCAAGGGGTCGCCGCCCATATCCGTGTCTGGCGGCGGTCGCCGCTTTCTGGCGGCGGTCGCCGCTTTCTAGGCCACTTGACAAGTTGGGGCTGACAATGCCAGCTAGTTGGCGGCAGTCGCCGCTTGCTTTACGGCGGTCGCCGCCAAGGCCATATTTCCTTCGTTTAAACTTTGGATCAACTTGGCCTTAGCCCGGGATAAAAATAATCGTACACGAACGAGTATTAAGTCCCAAAATACGTCAAAATGTATTTTATTTCACTTAGAAAAATTATTGCAGAGATCAAACATATTACCGAATGTCCGACTTCTCTGAATTAATTCGACTTGTAATACGGGAGTTGGAAAAATTCCAAAATATCCTTATAAAATGAGGGATATTACACCTATGGAGGCGGCGACTTAGCTCTCGGAAAGAGAAAGAGCGGTGGGTGTATTAGGTTGTTGTAATTGAAATGGAAGAAAAGGAAAGTAATAGACTGTGTTTACTTTAGTATAAACAAAATAATGTGGATAAAAGAGAAGGTGACTCGTTTGGAAAGAATTGATGTTAAAAACATATTTATTTTAGGGCATAAGAAATATATGACATAGAATATTTTGTGGTACATTTTTGGAAAGATTAGAGTATAAAAAATATTCATATTGTATGCATATCCGGCTAATATAGACAGTGATTTTATTTTCTTTGATTTTATTAGATTTTTGAAAAAACAATCGAAAAATTGAGAGCTTGACACGTGGCAAATCCAATGTCATGATGCCACGTGGCAGCATAGGGGGTTGGTTCATTTTCGAAGCGCCATGTGGCGCACTTGGAATTCTGCTTTAGTAGTTATATATAGACGTGAGCAAACGCGGGTTGGCCCGCCCCGCAAATAATACAAGCCTGGACAAGGATTCTAGCCCGAACAGGCCGTTTGGCCCGGCCCGGACGGGTAAGCGGGCCGGGCCCGGTTTAGGGTTTAGGCCCGTACGGGCCGCTCGGCCCGGCCCGCATATTATTTTTAATTAAAATAAAAATATATAACAAATATATATAATAAAAAACCTAACCTAAAATTAATTACCCTTTTCTTATTAATAGTATTAAATAATTAGTTTGGAGAATAAAAAATATAAAAAAAAATTAAAAATATACTTGAGAATGTCCAACCGGGCCGCCCGCGGGCCGGGTCCGGTTAAAGATTCTGGCCCGAATAACGGGCCGGGCCCGGACCCGGCCCAATTAAACGGGCCGTAAAAATGGGTCCGGCCCGGGCCCGTGTTTGATCAGGTCTAGTTATATAGTAGATTATATATCAAGAAGCAAAACTAATGCATTTTCATTCTTTTTTTGAATAATTTCAATTATAATGTGGTATAATTATTAATATTTTTTGTTGATTTTTAATTTATACAATACAATAACATCAAATTGTACGTACTACTACATCAGGTGGCGGAGCCAGAGAATCCCGTAAAAGGGGTCACAAAATTAAAACTATATTACATTAATTTATAACTACAAATAGATAATTATCGGATCATTGTATCTCTTGCAAGAGCAAAGTAGGTAAACTTAGTTTGAGACTTCTTATATTCTGAAAACTTCACATAATAACTTCATTGTCAATGCTTTTAAAAACATCTTGCTCCCTCTCAATATAGCACATCAAACAATCAATGAGAAATTCATCTCCCATCTTATTATGCAAATCCATCTTAACTATCTTCATTACAAAGAAGACCATTTTCACAGTAGCAGTCGCAATTGGTAATACCAAAACCAACTCAATAACATGATATACCAAGTGAAAAACAATGTGATATCCTACCCCAAACATCTTTTTAGCAACATCTGCATTCCCCAATATCTTGTAGTATAGAAAACTTTTCATATTCTAGCATCTCATAAATCCACATCTTCAATTGTTCTTTAAGCTCCATTTGATCACACATTAAGAGCTCTTGTGGATATAACTGCACAAGTCGAAGTATCTTTGATTCATTGAAATTGGAGAATGAATTCTTAGGATCAAAACATCCAATACATGTGAGTAATTTTGTGTTCGACTCACTGAAACGATTCTCCATCTCTTGACCAATGTGGTCAATAACTTGCAAATTTAATATAGAATTGCCTTCTATTAATAAAAAACAATTCAATAGATAATAGAGAAGCAATGAAGTACGTGACAAAAATATATCAACTCAAAAGTGGTGGTAATTTATTATAGTATATCTCGAATGAAAGCGACCTTGAACATTATCTTCCATGTTGAGAGTGATAATATCATTGTTGGTATAAAAATTGTTAACACCTTCTAAGAGCTCATCCCATCCATTCTCCCTCAATACTTGCAATCTTCTCTTAGTGTTTTGAATCAAACTCACTGCCTAAATAGTATTTTGATCCTTTTATTGCAAGAATTGTGACAAATTACTTGTCAACCTCAATACTAGCTTCATCAAGTGAGCAATAAAAACATTTTGATAACTCTCCATTTTTCCGACCAAGCTAGAAGCAACTCCTTGAGCTTGCATGTTGGTTCCATCATGAAATATATTTTCAAGAACATGGATGGTTGAGGACCACAAAGATAGAAGACGGACAATGGTTGTAAAGTTTGAACCCTAACGTATAGCTCACAGCCGAACTAAAGTAGTTTCTTGATTCGATCCTCTCTCGATATAAATTTCACCATTTGCTAACCTCTCACCATGCATTCATGTTGTTTTTGCCAGAATTCATCTTGTCTTTTACAAGAAGCTTCAATTATGTTCGTAATCATAGACAAATACTCAAATATTTCACTCGTTAATTTTTTTTCTTGTACAACGACCACAACAACTAACTGGAGTTGGTGAGAAAAAAATAATGAATGTACCTTGCACAAGGATTTTCATTCAATATAAGAGTCTTTAATCCATTAAGCTCGCCTATCATATTAGAATCTCCATCATATCGTTGACCTCTTAGTTAAGAGAACCTATACTTAGCAAAAAATTAATCAATCCCACTTTTCAAAGATAGTGTGTTGGTATCAACAACATGAACAACTTCAATAAATGTTCCATCAATACTTCTTGGTTGTTTACATATCTTAAAACAATAGCCCATTGCTCTTTCACTGAACTATCATGAGCCTCACAAATCAACATAAAAAGTTTTTTTCTCCAATATCACTAAATATGGCTTTTGGTGTCTCTGATGCACTTACACTTATAACCTCCATTTGAATTTGAGGAGAAGTAAGCTTGTGATTTCCAAGCACATTCTCATTCACCACCTATTCAACATCAAGAGTTTGTGAACCATAAGACTAATCAGGAACTTCGAGAAATTAACTAGTTCATGGTATTTTCCAGCAAAATTGAATTTCTCTTTAATTTTTTGTTATTATATTAATTGTAATGAATAAATTTTGTGATATAATTAATGTAAGGTAAAAAGTTAAATATTTGTTGTATACTTATTATTTTGTAAATTTAGGATCATACTCTAAGTTTAATATCTTTCTAGTTTTCAAAAATAAATATACTTTTGTTTGCTTAATATGTTCTAATTGGTTTATTACGAGATATTTATTAACACAAAATATGTTCACATGCAAGAGTTTGCTCCTCTACATTTCTCATTTACAAGAGCTCATTTCAAAATTGAAAATTTGACCATTGAAATATGGCCTAAACAAGATAATCACATATGTTCTCTACACTACAATGCATAAAAGCACCACGTGTCACGTACTCTATGGAGAAATGTGGTGAATTTCAAGCCTAATTGTTGGACATTGTTATATTAGTTTTTTTTTTTTTGAGAAAGTTATATTAGTTTGTTAGCACTATAAATAAGAAACATATTCAACTTAAATAGTTTGAGTTCTCTCCCCATCAAGTTACAAAAATGACATTATTTATCTGAAAATCCTCTCTCTATTTTTTTTCTTTTCTCCGTCAATCGGTTATTTATTTACAAATCAATGTTAAGTGAAGCAATCGGCTTTAGCTTATATCAAATTGTTGAAATAGTCCAAACGTAAACTAAAGTTCAAACCTTAAATAAATTAATATCATTTATTCTAACTTTTCCTATCACCCCTTAACTTTTTAAACACTCAACCAACTATCAACTGTTCTTCTAAAATTGTTATAAACTAGCTAAGATCCTAAAAAATTCAACTATATATAATTCTCTTAAACTCAACCATATCCATTTCTTAAACCCTTAAATCTAACTCTAATTTCACCATAATAATATAAATAGTATTTATTATAGCCTAATGTTAATATTAAAGTTACTGTATTTAGATAGAAATAAAAATACGGATATTTTTATTTCTACCTACTACTAATACTATTAACTTTTAACTTCTTTTTTTGATAATTATGCTTTTAACTTTGGTTATGTTCTTAGTATGCTTTTATAGATTTTTGTACTCAAGAAATTTCAGATTAAGAAGGCTACTATCTACATACTAGCGCCTATAAACCAAATAGGTATTAGTTAGAAACACGTAACCTGAATAATGCATCTCCACAGTCTACGTCTATCATGCCACCACAAAATCTTGAGTTGGCCTAAAGAAATTAACAAAAATAAGTGTCAATTAAACTAGAATATACACATAATATAAAGTCTAGCCACAAGCATTAGATTAAAAGAATATATATATATATATAATAAAGTACTTACAAATTTTATTTCACCCAACGCGTAATCTTGACGCCCAAGGACTTGTTGAGACACGACTTGAATCTAGTGGCGGGGTCACGGCTTTTCTTTGGAGTTGCATGATGGGCGTTGTTAATCATTAGTGGTTGTGGCTTCTTGGGCGTCATCAGAAAACTCCTAGACCCGGTCGATCCTATCGCCTCAAACGCGTCAAGAGCCACGTAGCACCCGATGCTATAAAGCAAGTACTGGTCCCGAACTGAACCGAGAGCCAAGAGTCGGCCCTCCCAAGAGTACAACTTGAGGACGTGGTGTATGATCCGGCTCACAGAGTCGCCTTCATTCACAGCATCCTTAGGGGTCCGGCGCTCCCCACTACACTCACATTGACCAGGACCCTCTTCGTCTTCTCGTCGCAACTGCATTTAGGCCTTGAGGATTTCGCCATCTTAGAACTGATATACCTTCAAAGTTTAATCAGAATAGGGATGGAATGAAGCTAAAAAAAATGAATATATACTTAACCAAAAATTGTAAATCCTGTTTACCATATCTTCAATATTTTGTTTTGTCTTTTTAACTAAATACCTTATTTATGGAAAGTTTTATTAGATATTATTATTTTTTACAGAAATGTAAAAAGGGTTTGAGCACTTTTTCGTAAGATATCAATGTAAACAAGAGACCATTTATATATTTCTACCATCATATTTGAGATATATGTGTTCTACGTACATATATCTAGGGGTGAGCAAACGGATATATCCGATCTGGTCCGGTCTGGTATGTCGGATATCCGGTAAAAAATATGTACAAAACTCTTATCCGGTAAATATTATCCGGATCAGATCGGATATTCAACTCGGATATCCAAATTGTACGGTTATTAGAAAACCTACTAAAAATCAAATCAAAATGTTAATTTTTTTAATTCAATCAAACTAACAATCCACAAAGTGCACACTAAATGTCAAACATCAACACCATTTGCAAGTCCCTGTAATTTTTTCAAACAATTAAACTTGTCAACCTTTTCAAATTGAGAACCATAAACGTATATATTATATAATAAGAGGAATTGACAAGAATATATAAAGTTGTAACTTTAACTTATATAATCAAAATTCAATTCAATGATGAACACTCAGTCTTGACAAAAAAACATATTTGCTCTATTTAGAGAGGCGATAATTAGTACATGAATTATTGATTTAGGGTTTTAATTTTATAAAAATAATAATCAAGGTTGTTTTTTTATTAAAATGAATAAAATAAGAAATATTGTATTGGAGAATTGAAGTGAGTTTAATTAGTTAAAAATATATAAGCACAATTTTGAGATCATCTAAACTAATTAAACATTGTATACTAGTTATAAAAACATATATATTATATATTAATAGTACCAGATTCCCGGATACCCGGTAAGCAAAATATGTCGATCTGTATCCGGAAAAATCACCCGGATCGGATTGGATTCGGATAAAAACTAAACGGATGTTTTTGGATACGGACTTTTCGGATTGGCGAGTTATCGGATCGGGTCGGCCGGATCGGATTTTTTGCTCATCCCTATATATCTACTAAATATATTTGCTTTTGTATTTCAATTTTCATATTATATCATTTAATAGATGTATAGATGAAAACTCACACGATCTACTATACAAAAAAAAACCTTATTTTTCACATTAATAAATCAATTATGATGTCATCATTTTCGTATTTATCACATTTTATAACATAAAAAATAATATCAAAGATATTACATAATTCAATTTTTTTAAGATATAGTAAAACAGCCTACTAGGGTAAAACGGAAGTACAAATAATGACCTTTAAATTAGAATCAAATCAATGGTCCCGATTGAAACTAAAAGGGTGTAAATTTTTATATTAAATTGCACACACGCCAGATTTTTTATTTCCCATGATTTTATGGATACCAAAATCTCTCAAAATCTTCACCTTCCTATTTGAAAAACCGTACCCTCTCTCTCAGTTACTCATCTCTCTCTTTCCATTCGAAGATGAACCCGATTAGGCTTCCGATCAACCTCCTCCAACGCCCAGTTCCGAGCTCGCCGGTGGTCGCGAACAGCAGCAAGGGACGGTGGTCGCGAGCAGCATCAGTGGATGGTGGTCGCGAGCAATAGCAGGGGACGGGAAGTTGCCAGCCCTGCGGTGGACCTGGGTTCGGATATGGCGTCTAAGACCGATCCGCCGTTGTGGTAGTGGACGATGAGAGGGAGCTTCCGATCGGGAGAAGCGGTCGGAGGGAGGAAGATTTGGGCGATGATTTGGTGGTCTAGGGAGATGACAGTGTCTTTGGATTGGACGCCGGTGGCTGCGAGAGGGTTGAGGAAGTTCAGCGTGATGGCGTCTAAGACCGATCCGCCACCGTGGTAGTGGACGATGAGAGGGAGCTTCCGATCAGGAGAAGCGGTCGGAGGGAGGAAGATCCGGGCATAAATTTGGTGGTCCGCGCACTCAAATCCGTCATCCAGGTATCCAATTCCCTCCAATTCGATTCGAATCCGGCGATCTAGATCTCTAATTTCGTCGGAATCCGAGAAGCTGCACTCGATGAATCTGCTTCTGTACATGGCGCCGATGGCGGTGGCCAGTCAAGAACCCTAGCGCCAGGAGTACTAATCGATGGGGTCCGAAGTGGAGAAGATGACACAACCAATCGGTCCGACTGTGAAAGAGCCCTCACCATCCATATTTCTTCCCGTTTCGATTATTACGGTTCGTGTGTGGAACTTTCTGTTTTCTAGATTAAAATTGTAAGCTTAATTATTCAGTAAATTAATTATCCAGTTTGTATACATTTTCTATTCATCTGTTTATTCTCAACTTTAAAATTTTTAATTTGTGAAGAATTTGGGGCAATATGATTCGTTCGCGTGTGAACATATTTTACATGTCCCTTTTGAATCTTCTTTTTGTAGATGAAATTGCAATGCTGTTAATATTCACTATAATGTTGTTAATATTCATGTTGAATGTAGGTTTCATGCGTTGAGTAGTCAATATTTTAAATTTATGATGTGATATTCACTATAATGTCGTTGATATTCATGTGAATTAGTTTTGGTGTTTTGAGGTGTTGTTTGTATTGTTTGCAATTGATATTCAAATTGTTTAATGTGATATTCATACAAATGCTTTTGATATTCATATTGGATGTAGGTCTCATGCGTTGAATATTTGATATTTATGATGTGATATTCATCTAAACTTTGAATAATCATCATGTGCGAATTAAAATCTGAATTTCGACACTGTTTTTATGAATATCGACTACTTACTTGTATGACTATGTGTACAAAATACGTGAATATCATCACATATGGAATGAATATCGCTATTATAGTATTCAAATTGCTTGTTGATGGTGTTGTTTGTACTGTTTGCAATTGATATTCAAATTGTTTGATGTGATATTCACTATAATGTTGTTCATATTCATGAGGTTTCATGCGTTGAATAGTCGATATTCAAAATTTATGATGTGATATTCAATATAATGTTGTTGATATTCATTATAATAATGTTGTTGAAATTCATGATAATAATGTTGATATTCAGGTTGATCGTGAGACTGTGCAACCCAAAATCGACGCGACAATGTCATTGTTAAACCTTACCGCCATGAATCAAAGCTTCAAAGATATTGGGTGGTGATATTCGTGTAGTTAGATGATGATATTCATGTACTTG
Source organism: Rheum nobile (assembly GCA_027886185.1). NCBI lineage: Eukaryota > Viridiplantae > Streptophyta > Magnoliopsida > Caryophyllales > Polygonaceae > Rheum > Rheum nobile. Next base: position 5,227,081 of record WOAB01000506.1, on the reverse strand, counting down.
GGTGACTATATTAATGTAATTGGGTGGTGGGCGATATTCACAAAATGGGTAGTGATATTCACAAATTGAGTGGTGATATTCATGTAAGTGAATTTGATATTCATGTGATTAATTGAGATATTCATATAACTTAGTGTGATATTCATATTATCAAGTGGTGAAATTCATGATTTAAGTGATGATATTCATATTTTTAAGATATTAAATATTCACTTATTAAATAGAAATCGATATTCAAACAAACATGAACGATATTCATTAACAAATGATCGATATTCGTGAACACATTAACGATATTCACGAACGCTGGAAAATCATTAAACGAGGAGAACAGATTTAAATCTAAACGAATTTAAAATGTTCTTCTCATTTAAATTTTAAATATTTGAAGAATCTCATTCTCTCTCCAATCTGCAGATTTATCATATAATGATTTCTTTTAATTAATATTCTCCACATTATATGGTAACTACTTTTTAATCCCTATTATTATGGAAACACTCCCACCACAACTAATATACACTCTCTTAATCCATCCGTGCATCACCCTCCATCCAACGTCCTAAATTAATACCTCCGTTTTACCACAATTCCCGTTTTACCGGAGCGTGCCTGATAAGCACTACTTCGTAGGGCTTAACTGAGAGTTATTAGAGAGTTTATTGGTGCCATTCGGGTAGATTTAGACACATTCATGTGCATGGCGTTTGGGGGCGAAGTTTGGTGTTTTTGGAGGTGTTTGAGCTGTTTTGGATATCATAGGAGACGCCAAGGAAGTGAAGAGATGAGTTGAAGAGCGGTGCGAGGCAAGCAAGGAGGAAGCATAAGCGAGAAGTCAAGACTGAAGACCACCGCACCCCGCGGTGGGAAGATGACCGCACCCGCGGCGAGAGACCAGAGAGTTGGCGTCTGGACACTAGAAGACTGCCGCACCCCGCGGTGGCGATGCGCTGACGAGATTTATTTCCGAGTTTATTTCGTTTTTATTTTATTTTCCGAGACTTTATTTTAGGATTATTATTTCCTTTTATTTTATTCTTAAGTATTTGTCCTAGTATTTAAGACTATTTTAGAAGACTTAGTAGAACGCTAGTTGCCACCTTTCATCGTTTTGCTCTCAAAAACCCTAATGGAGAACTAAACCTCCATTGTTGCACTTGACAGTTTGAAACCAGCAATTGATTGGTTGTGAGTTTTCTACTCTTGTTCGTTTTCCTATCTAGTTGTATTAATTCTCTTGCGCTTGAATGTTTATTGAATCTTATTGGTTTATCTAGACTGATCACCTAGGTTTATTGATATTATCCATATAGCTAGGACTTGTGATTCCGGGTTCGGGTTGCATATCTAGTAGCAAACACGATTTACATAAGCGGGTTGCGAGTGTTCATCGTGAGAGAGAGTTAATTGCATGTTATAGCAACGGGTTGTTTCTATTGCATGTATCTTGTTGAATTCTTGGTTGAATGCTATTGCTTTGTTGAGTCTTGAAGGTTTTCGGATTTGATTTAGTAATAAGTACTATTAGGGCTGGTAGAACTAATAGTTACCTAAGATCGGGATAAGGACAACTATAGGAATGATAAGAACTTGAGACTAATAGAATTCAGTGATCAACCATATCTCTTGTTGTGTGGATCTTTGTCAGGTGTGACGTTTTTCCCCATCATATTCACAACCTTTACTTGCGAATTTGTTTACTTGTTTTCTTGCTTTATTTACTTGGTTACTAAGAAACTCATACAACAACCCCCCTAGTTCCTAGTTGGTAGTTTACGAAACACAAGAATTGATAACCTGATTCTCTGTGGGATCGACCATGACTTGCTTGCTATACTCTTTAGTAGGTACTTTAGGATTTCTTTGATTAGGCATACGACTTTTAGCCTGTCAGTGCCCCTATATATATATATATAAGTTGTTAAATTGAGAAAATGTGTCAGGTGCAAAAGAGTTTAAAGCGCAAATGTGCGAAGAAATCCAAAAAGGGCAAAATAATGGCACAATCGTAATTTTGTCTATATAATTCGCATAATAAAATTCACATGGAAAAAAATAACTTTTGTGCATCAAGTTTTACCATTTTGTGCATCAAAATCTGTTAAAAAGTGCACTAGAATATATTGAATTGTGCAACAGAATCTATATATCTATATTAAAGCTGACTCTTTTTAAGTCACCGAATTGTTTTTAGGCTCAAGTTGTTAAGGTTTTATTTTTTTTCTTTTATTATTATTATATTAAAAATCACCAAAATATAAATTAACAAAAAACCTTAACAAGATTTTCAAATTAATTAGCTCTAAATTTTAAAATCTTATCAAATCTTGACCAAAATCTCATCAAACTAACTTATTTTTTCAATAAATGTTAACGTAATTTTCTATTTGATGGAAATGTAAATGTGATACATATATTTTTGTTAATGCAACAATAATATTAATTGGCATTTAACATCATCAAAAAAAAATTAATTAATTAATTCAAATATTAAATATTATATAAGGTTAGGTTATATAGGGTCTGTTCGGTATGACTTAGGCTTATTAGGGCTGAAGCTAAAGTAGGGGCTGAATTGTGCTAAAGCTGAATGAATAAATTTAAGATGTGGGCCTGAGGCTGAAGCTGAATATGAGGGCTGAAGCAGATTTGTCTGTTCGGTATGAGTGTCTTATCGAGACTGAAATTGGGTTGAAAATGACAAAATTGCCCATGCTTCAATTTTTTAGGGGTATCATGTGTATTACATTTGCTTCAAATTTCCTCATAAATTGGGACTTTTCCTAAAGATTGGTTATAAGATATAATCAATTATAACATATCTTATTTACACTTATTGAAGATTGGATTAAAATATAAAATCAATTATAACATACTAGTTAAAAAATCAAGTGAAGTAAAGGTGTTTACTGTTTTTCAAACTAATATGCTTTGTGTTGACAAGTAAAAAATCAATTATAAAAATCAAGTAAAATATCTTACTTGATTTTACTTAAAAAAATCAAGTACAATATCTAATCAATTATAAAAATCAAGTTAAATGCATTAGCCTATGTGAGATTCGAACCCACATCGATGTGTATAACACATAGCTCTACCATTTAAGCTAATAGGCTTTGTGTTAAATCAAATGTTTAAACGTTTTATAGCCAACATCATATGTATTAGTTCAACAAAGGATCTGATATTTATGATATAATTGTTGCACATCAGTCGATAGAGAAGAGGATGAGAAGGTACATTACGGCCTCATTGCCAAGTATACACTATTGGTAAACTGTTCACCACCAGAAACATGAAGGTATAACTGAGTGAATTTCCAACTTTAACAAAATAATTTACAAACACAAACTTTGATCCTTTTCTTATAAAAAGTACTAGGATTTCATCAATGAAAATAAAAAATACAGGTCACAGACATTATATTTAGAATTAGTCATCAATATTTCATTTGCAGAGAGAATGGAAAAAGAAAGCAAGCAAAACTATTAGCTATGAAATATAAAGATAAGATAACTAATTAAACATATAAAATCAAGCAATGATCATATGAATTTTTTGTAGACCAAAAAATATTTGGAGATAGCAGCAGAGAAGAATATTACCTCTTATCAAGGTCTGGATCAGAAATCAACAATACTCCAAAGTCCAAATAAAAGAATAACAACCAAATTTGATCCAAAATCCCAACTACACAAATTTATGATTGAGTCCTCTCGCCATGATTGCATTGAGTACAACGAACAGATTTAGTACGAGTTAAAGTTGGATGAACAACTACATCTTGCAGGACTTGAGTCCTCTTGCCAGACGAGTGATGTATCTCATTTATGTAGACACAGTGTTTATCAACAACCTCTTCAATTTTAAAAAGAGCAACAGGTAAGAGACTCTCGATAGTATTTATGATAAGAAATATGCACACAACCTTTGAAGTAATAAGTCGTGCCGAATGATAAGGAAAATGCGAGACAATTGATGAAAATATACATAAACATAAATAAGCACAATATGTTCAATAAACCTGACACATAAATTTACAGATACCATTTCACTACTATGAATCATCAAATGTGAAGTAGGAAACTATTGTATATTTAAACACCTTAAAAGAATATTATTGATCACTACCTTAAGATTTTAGTTATATATGTCAATTGAGGTGAATTGTTCGCTCGCCTCTTTTATGATGTGGCAATCCATATCATTACTTTGGCCATAAATTGATCATTTACGTATTGATATTCATATGAGAATATATGGGTTATTAAATGTTATTCAACAACAGCAAGTTTTTAATTGGAACTGAGGGCTGGTTTTCATCAAGTCGCTTGAACAGACTAGCTTGCATTTTACTTCATATACTATAACAATACCCTTCTCTTCAGATCTTTTCAGAGATGGACTGCTAGATTGCTCCTCATTTTATAGACAATTGAAGAAGAAAAATTTAATTGATTAACCATATCCTAAGACAAAAATTAGATAATATTATGTCTATACTCCAAAGATTCAATACACAATTCACAAATGAATGGTTTATTATTTGCTGATGTAGACTAGAAGGTTAATGCAGCATACTTCTTCTATTAATCCACTTGAACACTCAGCTATGGTTTACAAACATTCTAAAAGTTTATTTAACATGTCAATAGGGAAATTTGGTCATTAACCATTTCACTTGTAAGCGGGAAGTAGAATTAATAAACTTAATTCTGCTAACAAAAATTATCAAAAAAATGTCCAATTTTACCATCATCAGCATCACCATTAGTGGTAGTTCCCACACTTAAAGGAGCTTTGCTTTGGCTTCCTGTAAAGAAGAAACAAAATTATAGAATATGATTTGCCAAATTACTTGACTAAATCAACACTAATATCAGTAAAAGATAAAAGCATCAAGGGACAATAGTTTCCCCTAACAATTTTGAAACTTCTTCAACCTAGCAACACCATCATCACGAGGAGAAATACAATAAGCAATGCAAAGGGTGAAATACAATAGTATTTCTCTTCAACCTAGCATCCCCTATTTTGACACTTCTTCAACCTAGCAGCCCCTATTTTGACACTTCTTCAACCCAGCAACAATAGGATTTCTCTTCTTCATGAGGAGAAATAAAGCAATGCAGAGGCTGAAGCAAATCTTCAAAAACCCTAAAATCAAAGGTGCCAAGAACCATAATATGATACAAATCTTCCAAAACCCTAAAATCGAAGGTGCCATAGAACCCTAAACTCGAAGCTGCCACAAACCCATATCTAAAACCCAGCCTCGTGAAGAAGAATGAGATGGGAAGGAGATGGAGAAGGTACCTGGAGCAACGAGGATGAAGAACACAATGTAGATCCCGCCGAGGAAGATATAGAGGTGAAGGGTCGATCGATCGATCGTGAAGATGGAACTGAGTTGAACTTGCTTTTTTGGAGATATCGAGGTGAACAGATGGAAGATATCGGGCTTAAGGGGCAATATGGAAATGTAGTTCTGATAAGCCTATTCAATCAGACCCGTAAGTTGGAAGATTCAACTTATTTTTTGGCCCTGATTTAAGACAAGTTCAGCCCCAATAAGCTCCGTTCAGCTTCGTCGGTGCCGAACGCCCCTTTTGCCTCCGCTTAAGCCATCTGAGCTGATTCTAAAAAATAAGCCAATTTCAGCCTTACATCAGTCCTACCGAACGAGCCCATACTTAACTTTAGATACCATATATTTTAATGATTTTTTTGGTAAATATCACGAATTAGTGATAAACTATTAGCAAATTAAATGAACCCATGTAAGTTAATTAGTATATTGACATAGCAACAAGATTAGTGAACCCACTTAAGTTAATTAGTAACAGCCTTTAGATAGCATATATTTTTAATGATTTTTTATTTACTTACAATGCATTCACATTTTGAATTTTAAATAAACCCACGTAAATTTGATAGAAATAAAATCCACTTGATAGATTTCACATTTTTAAGATTTAATTATTATTTATGAACTTGAAATAATTGATGATGAATAAAAAATATGTATGAAAATATCAATATACTATTTGAAATATAATTCAATTGGGTTTTATTTGATTCTCCAATTGAGTTGATTTAGTTTATTAATAATTATGATAATATAAATGCCCAACATATATATATAATAATAAAACAATGAGTATATTAATATAATTTTATTTTCAATAATATCATCTCAATGTCTAAAACTTGAATTGAATATTACAAAAGGTAAAAAAAAAAAAAAAAACTAACAAAAGTAATATTCTATCAACAAACTTAAGAAGTTTTAAAAATAATATAGATCTAAAATATCATCAGTAACATATTATTGAAAGATTGATAAATAACATTGTACTAACCTATTGAATTGAAGAAAAAAATAGTATATTTCGATTCATAAATTCAATCTCGGATACTATTTCACTCTAAATATACAAAAAAAATGTTCTTGAGAATTGGTTAATTAACATGTACATTGTACAATCATAATTTTTACATATATTTCGAGTGAATTTTTTCCTATAATGTTATATATATAAATCCAATCACTTTCTTTTTATTAGTATGTAAATGTTTGGAAAAAATCTAATATAACTACATGTCAGTATATTCTAATTTCATGTATATCTTATCTTTTATAATCACGTAGTCATTAATTTGTATTCATTTGACGTTTATTCGTATACTAAAATTTTCTTTCATAAATATAAGTCGGCTCGTGTATGGCACGAGGGTTTAAACTAATTTTATTAAATTGTGCACTTGTATTTTATTTAGTAGTGCACAAACACATCAACCATTCCAGTGCGCAAATTCATGAAGTGTTTTTAATATATTATACAATAAAAGATTTTTTATATTTTTTATAATATATCATACAATTAGTGATTGATTTGCATGTATGATAGATTTAAAAAAATCAAAGCAAATATATAATGGAGTCATATAACAAAGTTATTCTAATTCTATAATTAATGAGATGGGCATTGATTGCTCAAGACTCTATTTTACATTATATATAGATGACCGGTTTCAAAGTGTTTTTTTTAAGAACAATTTTCAAAGTGAAAAATCTAGGAATTCTAATTTTTTTTCAAATGATTTAAGTGTTTCTTTTAGGGGTGTTCATCCGGTCCGGACCGGATTTTTCCAAAAGTCCGGACTGGAGACCGGACCGGACCTATTCGGTCCGGTCCAGTTCCGGTCCGGTCCTGGACTGGTTTAGACCGGATTTTATTTTTTTAAAAAAAATATTTAAATTCTTATTTAAAATCTATAAAAAATATCTCAAAAACATATATACTCCTAACTTATTAAATTAAAAAAATATCTATAAAAAAATACATATAAATCTCCAAAAAAACATATAAATTAAAAAAAATAAAAAAATCCGGTCCACCGGTCCAGACCGGTTTTTATCCGGGTTTGGACCGGACCAGATTAAGGAAATTATCTGGACCGGACCGTATTTTCACCGGTCCGGTCGAGATTTGAACAGTCCTAGTTTCTTTTTAGAAATAATTTTTAAAATGAAAATAGAATTATTTTACTTAGTTAAAAATCTGATTTTAGAAATATCAAATCTTTGGATTGAATAAATGCAACAACCATTGTCTCTACTCATATTTAAAAAGATTAGATTGAAATATTCATTTAGGGTTATTAAACATTTAAATAGGATCCTTTACAGTTTCTAAAACCGGGATCATGCTGCAAGCGAATCCTCCTACATTGGGACGCCATGATCTGAAAGGTGGTTCATCCGATCAAAGGTGCAAAAGGGTCGGTTTATGCCTCTCATGCTAAATGAGATTGGTTAACAATAAACAAATATAGGATTCCAACATTGAACTCTGCAACGTTTCCTTTTAGACCGAGTCGGATGTAAGCCGATTTACCTGATGCTGATTCGTGCTCTTCCCGACTCGATCATGAGCTCAGAGCTTGTCATGCTGATTCGTGCTCTTCCCGACTCGATCATGAGCTCAGAGCTTGTCACTAAAGGTGAGTTCCTCGTCATATAACCATAAAATATCCTATGATTGAAATGGCACCAAAGTATATCACAGGGAACTTAGATCTTTCAAATACCAAAAAAAACAGGACAATATTAGCCTAGCTAAGTACTTCCGCCGTATCCAATCATGTACAGATTGGTTAACCATTTTCAGATTGTTGTCTTGAATCACATATGAAACCATATTTACTGAACAACCTCGAACCATGTTTTAATCTGGTTTGGATCTAGTGGAACACCTCAATAGCCAACCAATTTTATTTTCCAGCTGATCTTACTTGCATCAAATAATAGATTTTACATATACATGATTGAAACCTGTAGCCTGATAATTCCTTTCAGTCCACAACACATAATATAAGCATATGAACAATTCCACTGAAACCAACCATTAGCACAAGAATTCCATCTTCATATATCAGTAATTCATTACACAACACAGCCATCCATATTACATGCACATATTGGGAACACATTAAAAGACACTTGAAGATAAGTATAGTACTCACAACTGAGAGACAGCATTCATACCTAGGTCCACCTTTACATGGAATCTCGACTAATCACCTCATCATCAGCTCTTTCTTGTGGTCTCCTCCGCTCTCGGAAACATTGTATGCTCTCAGATTGCAAAGCAGAGCATCACGACCACTCAACACGATCTGGAAGAATCCATCCACCGCATTCGCCAAATGATCCAGCCCTTCTGAGAGACTCTCTGTTCTCCTTTTGAGTTCAGAGATCGAATCCTTCATCGCTTCAGGTTCCACAGGGTTTTCAGCTTCCTGCACCAAGGAAGCCAATGCCTTCGAACTCTCATCAACTGCTTCTAGTTCTTTGATAAGAATGTTAGTTGGGGTCAAATTCCTAATGTTCTCATTTACAAAAGACTGAAGGTTGGTATAAGCCTCGGACCATAAGTATGTTCCATCTACATGCAAGTCTAGCAGCTTTTCAGTAGACCCCATGAAGGCATTGATGAACACACTGCACACAAACACAGTATGCACTCTTACTCCATACATAGCTCGCATCAGAACCTTCCCTTTGGCTGAGTTCTTAATCTTGGGCAAATTAAGAGATTGCACGAGCTGGTCCACTATTCCACAACAGTTTTCCACTCTCGGGTTCCTTGAAGCAATGTGCTGCCACCAGCTATTCAGAGATGGGTGAACCTTACTCAGATCCTCCGGCTTGTTCTGCTCCAAATTATGCAAAAGACATTGCTGAAGCAGCTGGCCTTGACTCAGTCGTGAGATCTCAGAGCTAAACGCAATGCAAACATCTAGCAACTTTACACTGTTTCCTAAATAGACGTCTATCCATTTCTCGTCCCAATTACATACTGGCAACTCCAAATCAGTGATGAGAGTTTTTATATCACTGTGGGTCTCAGAAAGCAACTTCATAGCCAATAACATCCACGAAAGGCTACAAACGGAGTCCTTGTCGTTTGGCTTGAGTTGTGTAAGCCTAGCAGCCAAAGCTTCCTCAAAATTGTTCAGTAAAGCAAGAAGTTGAGGAGACATATAAGAACCCTTGGGACGCATCATTCGAAAAGGATTGCCAAATGGGAAGGATGGCTTGTGGGGTTCTTGTGCGCGACTCATGTTTTCTTATTCAACTACATGACAAACCATACTCTTTTTAGATGAAAGAAGGAACGAAGATATGCAATACAGCTTACTTTTCCTCAAATCAAATTGAAAAGTTCAACAAAATCACAGATCTTAACAATACAATAGAAGAGCCAAATTTTAAGAGGTATCATAAACACAACCATCAAACGCATATAAAAACTATGTTTTTCATAAGGAGGCACATAAAGTAAATAGGAATCAGTTTAATTGTACAAACAAAAAGACTTCTAAGATCCGGACAATTTTTATGTTCTGTCCATGGAGAAGATTTTATCTTTGGTGAAAGATGACCCTCGCTGAGATCATATTTTCATCTCCCTCATCTTCCTATGAAAAGCTCAATTGACCAGGTCAGAGAACATCTAATAAAACTATAAACACTCATAAAACCAAACAATCTTGCACATACCACCAACATATCAGCCAATGGATAAAAACTCGAAAGCAATCCACGCAAACAATATACTTTTACAGCTGTACTACAGATCTGACTTTCCAAGTTACCTAACAGTCGTAGAAGTACAAGAAACAATTAGATCTACGCCGTTTAGATCAAATTCACAAAATCAACCAAGAGAACAGCAAACTGGACACAAAAATTCATCAAATTAAACATCAATTACCAAAAAAGTCAATCAAACCTTCTGAATCAGAAAATCAGCCGATCAACCATACGTCAACCAAACACCAAATGACCGGAACATCTAGAATTGTACACAATCAGAGCTGAGCCCCTAGATTTAGATACTGAACGAAATTAGAGAGAGAAGTCATACCTCAAAGAGTATTCACAGTCGGCGAGGGGAAATGAGAGAGAAAGCAGAAATTTGAGCTCGGGAGTCGTTGAAATGGTAAAGATGAAAATGTTGTACCAGGCATTTGTTTAATAAAAAAAAGCTGTCTCGAGGAAAGTGGGTGAGAAGCACGACAGCCGCGGATGCCAAGATCACGACACGTGTCAAATATTAGGTTGTGGAGGGTCTAGATATTTTGGGTAACGTTGGGAGCAATATTTTATTCTGCGCCTTGGCACATTATATGATAGCTCTCTCTCGCGAAACGTCCACAAAAATCAAGGTGAGATTTTCTAATGTAATAAGTCAAGTTTGGCGAGCTGGCCATTGGAAGATAAAAAAAATAGAATTCAAATAATAATTCTTTTTTTTTTTGGTCTAATCATTATTTTTGTTGAGAAATAATAGCATGAGGTAAGTTAGATAAAGGATCAGGTGTAAAACATCTTTATTGTGAGAAGTGTGAATTTATTCGGAGCGTCTATTTTCTTTTATTTTATGGCTCATATGATTCCTTGTTTTTTGGATATTAAAAAAATGAAGAAGCATTATAGTCATTTTGACATTTGAGATCTTCTTTCTCCACGAGCCTTTTACATGACTCTTGTCCGCCGCTTTGATTTTCCTCCATGGTTGAGGCCTTCTCCACGCAACATATAGGGGGTTTATTGCTCATTCTCCATTGTGATTTATGATGTTGTGATTCACTTTCGTTTTCTCATTAGAGATGGATTTGCGGTAGTCAAAAGTCGATTTGTGTTTGTTTCGACTTGAACCCTAGAATTTCCGTCCTCATTTGTGCTTTTTTATTTGAATTCGTTGTTGTTGTTGTAAGTTTATAAGCTTTGATTTGAGGTAGCTTCAATCAAGTAAATAATTCATGGTGTATATGATTCATTTCTGGATTGATTGGGCTTGATATTGGTTGATGATTTGAAAGATGCACACAAGGTGTTCGATGAAATATCAAAGACAGATGCACATGCTTCAGAGAGACATTTATACATGTTCCATTTTTAATTGGCCAAATTCAAGTGCACCATTGTATTCATCTGCCTCAAATTAGTATGATTCGATTCCTACACACCCAATTCCATATCTAAACAATTTTGATATGGATCCCAAAACCATATATATCATGAACCCTCACATCTATTATATATGAACTTTAGATGACTAAATATGAACATTAACACATAACATATGAACCTTAGTTTATTTGTGCACAGATTTGGAAAACACGTATAATTTTCAAATATACGTATGAATGTCCGATAATTATATATGAACATTGACATATAATATATGAACCTACCAATTATATGATCATTAAGTGTGGAAAACCAAATGAACTTTTCTAGCAAAATAAGTGTGAACCTTAGATAGTTATATACGAACATTGACAGGTATCATATGAACCTCTAATGTTCTAACAACAAAAAATAAATCTTAAACACGAACATGCTCAAATTAGTATATATGAACATTACATGACTACATGTGAACATTTACACGAAATAGATGAACATATGCTACACAAAGAATGAAAAATATGCACAATTATGTTCATGAAAATACATATGAACCTTAAGGCAATATATATGAACATGAAAATGATACACGTGAACCTGACTTGAATTAAGAGTTTCCAAAAGCACTATGTGTGACCTATGAGGGATTTGAACTCACATCCATGTGTATCAACACATTGCTCTACCATTTGAGCTAATAGGTTATGGAAATATTCAATTATTTGGACATATAAACAAATTAATCCCAATCTTTTCAATGTACAAGACCATGGAAGAGGAATATGATTTTTTTTTCTAGAAGACTAAATATGAATTGTAGAGGACTATATATGAACATTAGCATACAAAATATGAACTCTAGTTTTTTCTATGAACATTCAGATGTGATTTTTTAAACCCAACCATTCAACATCAGTAAGCTACGTTTGAGCCCTAGAAAATTTTGAAGGAACAATCCTAAAATTTGTGCAACAAAATAGATCCAATCTTTCTTTTGTTGGGTGTTGTTAGTTGTCGAGCGAAAACCATAAATTGAATTAGGTAAAATGGCTTCCATCGACCTAAAAATTGAGCGAAGCTTTCATGGACTTGCGATGAAGAATGTCGAAAATCCATCGGAGCTTTTATGAACTGCGACAAAGAAGGTCGGAAATTAACGAGAGATTCCTTGGGTGTAAGATGGGTTAATGGGATTTCGTAAAATTCGAATGTGTTGGTGAACTTCCATGGCGAACCAGAGAGAAGGTGAAGAGCGTTGAAGCGTAGAGAAGAGGAGAGGAGAGAGAAGAGATGGATAGTGTATGTTTGAAATATTTACAAAATTGCCACTCTAAATGAACCGGTCTATTATTTGTGATTTTTTTGGCTGAACCGCTTTCGTCTAATCTCAGCCACACACTCCCTTCATCCAACGTCCCATAGTGTTTTGCATATTGTACTGTAGCATTTGTTTGTACCTGAAACGAACTCAAGTAAGTTAAACAAATTACGGACTAAATACTTCTGAAATTTGGAATTCATTCCAATCTAGTAAAATCTCTTATTGATGACAATTTCTCTATTGATGTTGATGGTTAATTGAATTGGTTTTGGATGCTCAAGAAAAGCTAAATTTCTTAATGACGTGTAATACTTTTATATTATTTTCTGTCTTAGTTAATAATGTACCTCGTTATATTTTTATGTTTTTTGTGGGCTTCGATATGGTGATCTGATTTCGCCTTTTATTTTTATTATAATCATAAAATACTTAGCAAGGACATTAACCTATGAATCATAGTAGCTTGATAGAAAAATTGGTATATAACTAACAAAGAATGAAATTTGTGTTCATTTTCTTAATTTCGTTGATGACACATTAATCCTGATTAATGCTTCTTACACTAAGATGCTTCATATAAATCAATTTTGGACAATTTTACTCTTAAATTTGGCTTAACAATTAATTATTATAAAAACACATTTCAAACATCTCATAATATTAGTACTCGACAAGCAACCTCTCTAGCTAGAATGTTAAATATTCAGCTAACTAAAAGAATGAAAAATATCTTGACATTCCTATGATCAAGGGATGTGTTCAAAAATATATATATTTGATGCCTCTATTTCTAGTTTAAAAAATAAATATTCTAAACGAAAAGTTAATTCTCTCTCGCATGGTGGAAGAACAATTATAATTCAATCAAATCTTATTTCTAAAATTAACTATTTAATACAAAGTTTTCTTCTAGCTACAAGTATTTGCAATGAGGTTAATAAAATTAATAAAGAATTTTTTTTGAATAAAACCACTCTTAATAATCACTCTCTTATTAGTTGAGATCATATATGTCGTCCCAAATGTGAAGGAGGATTAGGACTGCAAAAATATAAGAATTTAAACAAGTGCCTACAAATGAAGCTCCTTTGGAAACTCCTTGTTGAAGTTAAAGCACGTGGGTACATATATAACATAAAATATTTAGGATCGGGTGATATATTCTCCTACAAACATAAACATGTACAATCTTGGAAATTTTCTAGATTGCTTCATATCCGTGACTTTTTTAAAGAAATGGGTCTTTAGGCAACTTGAAAATGGAAACAAGATAAACTTTTAGACTGGTAATTGGATACAGGATTGTGTGCTTCAATCATATTTCGATAACGTGGATATCAAGCTTTAAGTTTAAAATTTTATTACTCCTCGAAACTGGGATGTACTCCAACTTTAACGTTTTCTACCACCTCATATTGCATCTGAAATTTTAAATATGTGCATTCAAGCTCCGACATTGAAGATTAGATCATTTGGAACTTATTATGTTGGAAGAACAATTATAATTCAATCAAATCTTATTTCTAAAATTAACTACTTAATACAAAGCTTTCATCTAGCTACAGGTATTTGCAATGAGATTAATAAAATTAATAAATACTTTTTTTGAAATAAAAACACTCTTAATAATCACTCTCTTATTAGTTGGGATCATATATGTCGTCCCAAATGTAAATGAGGATTAGGATTGCAAAAATCTGAGAATTTAAACAAGTACAAATAAAGCTCATTTGGAAACTCCTTGTTGAAGTTATAGTATGTGGGTACATATTATAACATAAAATATTTAGGATCTGGTGATATATTCTCCTACAAAAATAAACATGTACAATCTTAAAATTTACTAGATTGCTTCATATCCGCGACTTCTTTAAGAATGGGGTCTTTTGGCAGCTTGAAAATGGAAACAAGATAAACTTTTAGAATGATAATTGGATACAGGATTGTGTGCTTCAATCATATTTCGATAATGTGGATATCAAGCTTTAAGTTTAAAGTTTTATTACTCCTTCTCAAAACTGTGATGTATTCCAACGTCAACGTTTTCTACCACCTCATATTGCATCTAAAATTTTAAATATATGCATTCAAGCTCCGACATTGAAAATTAGCTCATTTGGAACTTATTATTGGATTAAACCTTCATTATCAAAACATCACGACATCTTACTCAAACACTAATGTCAGTTCCACCAATTATTCCCCTTATTGGATTTGGAAACTACACATTCGTCTAATTAATATTCAAAAATTTCTATGGATATGTTGTACAGACAACCTCCCTACACCTGAATGTCTAAAAAGACACTAATCAAAGGTCCTCTCTCATTGTAGTTTATGTAATATGGATGATGAAGACATAAATTATCTTTTCTTTACATGCCCGTTCACCAGACAAATAATTCGGGTTGTAGAATATAAAATTGGACATAATTTTCACTTTCAATATACCACTGATTTCTTTTGATCTTTTAACAAAAAAAATTTAATTTCATGTGGTGGATGATATGAAAAAAAAGAAACGCTATATTTTTTAACAAACTCCATTATGATCATGATCTACTCCCATCAGACCTTACAATTTTAGGGTGTAAAGATTGGAAAACTTCTACTTGCTCAACGACTACAAACACGAGAAACAAGAGATCATATTTCAAAAATAGAGTATGGAAAAAGCCGCCTCATGATTGGGTCAAACTGAACTTCTATGGATCGAAACAAATTAATCAGTCTTCTCATATTGGGTTTCTTTAAAGAAATCATAGGGGAGAGGTTGTGCATTTAGATAGAAAACAAATCCTAACCTCTTCAATTTTAGAAACGGAGGCGTACGCTATCCTAGAAGGTGTTTGCAAGGCTGTATCATTAAGATCAAGAACCTCGTAATTGAAAGAGATAATTTATCAGTTTATAATTCTATTAAAAAATTTGAAAATTCCATGGGAGATTAGAACAATTATATTACATCTTACTTCCTAAATGAGTTAATTTGCTTTTGTCTTAGTGTTTCAATGGTATAAGGAATCCAACAAAGCACTTGAATTACTTGCCACACATAATGTTAGTTCAACATCACTCAGACGGGATTATATGCATACACCAACTTCTGCATCTTTCATGCTTTCTGTTAGACTATAGTTTCTCAGACAGAATTCAAAAACTAATATTGTTTAGGCTCTTTTGTAGGAAATCACCTGTTAAATAGGTCATTCTGCTCAAAACCACCCTTATCTCAGCTATTTATTTAAACACTCCCATTAAATGGAAAACGTTAACAAATAGCCACTCAAAGCACCCTTCGTCTAAATTTAAACCCTGTAAAAAGACTATATTGCCCTCTCTTTTTTTAAACCATGGGCAAAATAGTCTTTTGGCAACTTGGACAAAACGGCTCGAAATAACTTGATTTTTTATTTAAAAAATTGAGCAAACCGGGTTCGTTCGACTCTTAACAAAATTGAGCAAACCGCATGCAACTCACTTTCACTTTCGCTCGAAATAACCCTTCACTTTCACTCTCCACCATTGGCGACATCGAAGGTTGATAGTGGGTCGATTAAGGCGATTTTGAAGGGGGAACTGGGCGCGATTAGGGTTCTTGTTCGTGTCTCACTCATACTCTTGTGTGAGGTTGGGGAACCACTTGGCTTAGGGCCTCCAATAATCCCTACAATATCAAAAAAAATAAAAATTAATAACTGAAATACCCAAACATAAAATGAGAAAGTATGATATTCATACCTTTTGTCTATCTGACATGAAGGTGAGATGTTGGGATCCAATATGTTGCACTAAATTCTCCAAAAACCAGCACTAAGTTTCCTTTCTCTTAGCTTCAACAACTGCATAAGCAATTGGAAAGATGCTTTCATTACCATCCTTTCACACTGTTGTCAAAACTTGTCCTGTGTATGCTCCTTTAAGGTGACAACCATCCAAACCAACAATGGGCCTACACCCCAATAGAAAGCCATGCTTGCAAGCAGTTAAACAAACATAAATTCTCTGAAATAGTGGCCTCTCTGGATCTTGTGGTAATACTTTCACAAATACTGAGCTACCCCTATTCCACTTCATAATAGTAGATGCATAGTCCCACACTTTGGCATATTGTTCTGGTGCATGCCCTTGTGTCATCAACACTGCCTTTAGCCTTGCTCTCTAGGCCTGATGGTATGAAATTTTCACACCATGTTCTCTCCTCACAGTACTCATAAATGTCTTGATTCTCCACTGAGCATCATCTCTATAATGCTCTAAGTACTTTTCAGCAAGCCATTCTGCATTCACCTTGGAATTAATATCTTGCCACCCACACTCATGTTCAGGGACCCAAGATTTCAATTGAAAACTCCCATCAAAATCCATTTTTCTAGCACAAGCTTTAAACTTGCAAGAGGATTTCTTACAAACACAAAATTTCCTAGCATGCTTCATTGACAGTCACACTTGTTCTTACAGTATGCAGATACCTTGTTCTTATCATTATGCAAGTAATAATAATCAAATCCATTTAGTAAAGCAAAATGCCTTAAAGCTTTCCTAAAAACAACATTTGAAGCAAATCTCATACCAACCTTCAAGACAATAGGGTTGTTAAAATCAACCAAAGGGTTGAATTCTGGATATCTAACATGACCTTCACCTTCAGAGCCATTGTAGCTCAAAAAGTCATCAAATTCAATAACTTTTTGGGAAACATCTTCCTCATTTTCTTGCTTATCCACAGGTTCTTCAGAACCCACTTCATCTAAACCATCATCAGCATCCACATCCACATGCTCCTCAAATATAGCATCATCACTGTCTTCTTCACCAAACACATTATCTGGAATGAAAGTGTCACTATCAGTTGAGGAGTCTGAAGCTAGTAGCTCTCCTTCCTCCTCATCTTCTTCTTCTATACAGACATCTGTGTAACCTTCCCCACTTTCATCATCTATAGATCCACCCTCACCGGCCTCATCAACTTCTAGTGGTGGTATTGGCTTCCTAGGGTTTCTCTCCGGATTTATACCATATGAGGAGCATGTGGTTGGTGATATATTTCCAGGTGTAATATTTGGGCCTTGGGTATTAAAGGTTTGTTCCCTATATATCCCATTTATAGGATATACAATGAAAGGCAATTTTGGACCCCCACACAAGGCCCTAATTGCAGCTGGACTGACCTCATTGTCTTGGACCACATAAACATGCAATATTTTGTCATTACCAACCCAGGAACACATTTCTCTTATTTCATTGTCACCTACTATTTGTTTCAGCCCATTATGCAAGGTCATACCAGGACGTGGGAACCATAACTCATTCACTTTATCAATACCAACATCCTCTTTCAAAAACGTTTCCAGCTCAATCTTTGATATTAGATCTGTGTCTACATTTTTCTTATAGTGCACACACTTTTTCCTATAGGAAAGATGCTCTGATGGACCCTTGTAAAATTGACCCTCATAAAGAAATCTAATTGTCACATTCATCTGATAAAGGAACAACACAATACCAACATTGTTTATTCAGATTCATAATAATTTATTCACTCAACTAACAGTCATAAATTATTGCATCAATAATATCAAATGAATTCCATATCACATGCAAATTTCAGAAGCTTATCACACTTAACAATAATCACCCTAATTTATTCACTCAACTAACAGTCAAACTACAGATTTATATTCATAAAGGCATGGGACCACATAGTATAAGGGAATAATTCACCCACACAGTGGCTCGCAATGCCATTAAACTACAAGAATATTTCACCCACATAATAAAGGCATGGAATTAATCACCTTATGCAGAACTGGAGGATGGAGGATGAGTACTCCACAGAGAAGCCGATGAAGAAGCCCTAAATAGATATTTCTTCCTTCAACCTCCAAAAATTGACCCACACATTGTCTCGTAATCGCAAACCCTAATCAAAATCACAATCGAAACTTTAAACCTGGAAGCCCCAAATTGCCCAACTTCCAGATTCTCACAACCCTAAAAACGTTCCCCAAACTTTGAATCCTCTCCCAAATAGCTCAAATATTGTAGCTCTAAACCGAACTCCAAAGCTGGAAGCCCCAAATCGCCCAATTACATCCCCTTCCCCGATTGCTGCTCAATTCGAGCGGTTTGCTCAATTTTTGCTAAGAGCCGAACGAACCCGGTTTGCTCAATTTTTTAAATAAAAAACTGGGTTATTTCGAGCGAATTTGTCCAGGTTGCCAAAAGACTATTTTGCCCATGGTTTTAAGGGGCAATATAGTCTTTTTACAGGGTTTGATGGAAATTTAGACGGAGCAGTGCTTTGGGTGGCTATTTGTTAACATTTTTCATTTAATGGGCGTGTTTAAATAAATAGCTGAGATAAGGGTGGTTTTGATCAGAATGGCCTATTTAATGGGTGGTTTCCTGCAAAAGAGCCTATTATTTATCGAGATTTTATAAAAATCATCTGCAATAATAATAATTTAGACATACTTTATACATAAAAATAAACGACTTATGTTTATCTCGTAAATAAATGGAGGATTGTACATTTATACCTTGTGTAAGAAAGTGTATGATTGAGGTCTAATGTATATTATACAAGTGGCATTTTAAAATTAAATAATATTAAAATAATAAATTACATTAATTTAATAATATGTCTATTATAGTCATTTCTTACTTTATTAATTATACTTGTCAGATTCATGTCTCATACTCTTCTTACTCAAAATATTACTATATCGTAACTCTAACATCCTAAAAACAAGATCCCAAATAATTCTTCTTCCATGGATGAGTTCCCTCCTCTAAGCTTCACTGACTCTCTACGTCCTTCGCGCCTTTCCCTTCGCGCCGCTGCCGTCACCACCGCCTTCCGCCGCTCCCTCGTCGTTTGCTTCTTCGTTCTAGTTTGTGCGCCTTCTTCCTCTACTCTCTCGTCGGCGCTGACTTCTTTTTCCCGCTCCGGCACCTCCTTTTGCCGCTCCCTCGTTGGCGACGGCGTCTTCGTTCCCGCTCCGGCACCTCCTTTTGCCAGTCTTTCATCGACGACGACGTCTTCGTTCCCGCTTTGGCTCCTCTTTTTGCCGCTCCGACTCCTACGTCATCATCACCACTGACTGCGCCAGTGACATCTTCACGAAGTGAAATAAGAGGTGTAAGATGGGAAGAAGATTCAGTAGTTACAAAATAAGATTATATTATTTTACTGAAAAGAGGAGTACGATGGGAAGAAGAATTCAGATCTGCCATAAGAGGAGTAAGATGAGAAGAAGATCACAGATCTGCCATAGGAAGAGAAAGATGGGGAAGAAGAAAGAAAATAAATAAATAAAAAAGATATTTTATTTTACCCAAAAGAGAAGAACTGACCTCTGATTGCTACTGTTTCCAATAAATGTCAAATTACAAATATATCCTTTTAATAAAGAAAAAGTGTAGAATTCTTTTACTTGTAAATGTAGCTTTGTCCTAAATAAAAAGCTACAGACTAACAATAGTTCATAGGTATGGCCCTACTCCTAACATTTAGGACAAAGCTACATTTACACCCTTTGTAAAAGAATTTCATTGGAAACAATAGCAATCATAGGCTTCTCTTTTGGGTAAAATAAAATAAATTTTTTCTTTCTTCCTTCTTCTCCATCAATCTCTTCTGATGGCAGATCTGCAATCTTCTTCCCATCTTACTCCTCTTATGGAAGATCTGAATTCTTCTTCCCATCGTACTTCTCTTTAAGTAAAATAATATCATTTTTTTTGTAACTACCGAAACTTCTTCCCATCTTACACCTCTTATTTCACTTCGTGAAGATGTCACCGACGTGGTCAGTAGTGATGATTACGTAGGCGTCGGAGCGGTGGAAGAGGGAGCAGCAAAAAGAGGAGCCAGAGCAGGAACGAAGACGCCGTCGCCAATGAAAGAGGGGTAAAAGGAGGTGCCGGAGTGGGAACGAAGACGTCGTCGCCGACGTGGGAGCGGCAAAAGGAGGTGTCGGAGCAGGAAAAAGAAGTCAGCGCCGACGAGAGAGCAGAGGAAAGAGACGCACAAACGAGAACGAAGAAGCATACGACGAGGGAGCGGCAGAAGGCGGTGGTGACGGCGGCGGCGCCAAGGGAAAGGCGCTTGGACGTAGAGAGTTGGTGAAGCTTAGAGGAGGGAACTCATCCATGGAGAAGAATTATTTGGAATCTTGTTTTTGAGATGTTAAAGTTAGGCCGAAAAACCGCGCACTCTCTTTTTTTCAACCTCGCACTCTCTCTTGGGCGGCACGTATTGCAGCCCAGAAAACCCGATTTTCTTGGGGCTGCACTAGGTGCCGCCCAAGATGGGTTCAATTTTTTTATAAAAAAAAAGTATGATTTAATTTGATTTTTAAATAATCCGGTTCACTGAACCGGATTTTTGGGGAAAAGGGTTTATGGGTGGCACTATGTGCAGCCCAGAAGACCGGTTCACTGAAACCGGATTTCTGGATGGCACTATGTGCAACCCAGAGAGTGTACGATTGAAATTTAACGGTCAATTTGGACTGCACATAGTGTCGCCCAGAATTGACCAATTTCAGTCTTAACGGTCATGTGGTCGGCTATATATATGAGAGATGTAATAGTAGTTATACCACCATTGAAATACAACGAAAAAAAAACTTCAAACCCATTGTAATTTTCCGGCTATATATATGTCGTCGTCAAGCGATCCTTGTTGGAGGGGGTTGTCGGAGTCGTCTTCGAGTGCGCCCACGTCTCTAGATGATAAGGATGGTTTTCAGTCGCCGATTTCTCCTCAGTACTTCAGGGTACGTAATATTTTTATTTTTTTGTATAAAATGATTAGATATTAACTGTACTAAGTCTTTGAAATGTTGACTGTTTAGAAATAATGCATAATTTTTGTATATTAATTTATATAATATTAATTATTAATTTGTATAAATTTAATTATTAATTAGTCTCTAATGTACTAATTTTTGTATATAAATAGGGTGATTCTAGTGATGATGAATTTATAGCAATCGACTTCTCATCCCATTTTACTACTAATGAGATATTTCCGAGTATGGAGGGATTGAGGGAGTGGGTACAAAAGGTCGGTTGTAGTCTTTTTATGGTGATCACTACTAAATCATCAAAGTCTAGAAAGATTATATTTCATTGTGAGAGATCCGGGTTACCTAGGTTCGGCAAGAAAAAGAAGTTAGTCGATGGTAAAAAGGTCAGCCCGCTACGAGTGAATAAAGCTAGGTCAAAGAAGAAGGGTTGTCCCTTTTTGTTGCATGGTATTTTTAGGGAAGGAGATGTTATTAGAGATCCTGGGTGGACCATATCGGTTGTTAGAGGATGTCATAACCATATGCTTTCGACCACCTTAATTGGCCATGCATTTGCTTCCCGACTTACGAAGGAGCAGTGTAGAAAAGTGATGATTGATACTGCGGCGGGTGCAAGACCCAAAGTTATTTCTACACAGATTAGGAATGAATATACGGGTTCAACGGTATCGAGGAGGCAAGTGTATACTGTTAGGGCTAAGGAGAGGTTGAAATCCCTGGGCAATCTGAATGTGACACAATGGTCATTGGGGTTTTTGAAGGACAAAGGCTATTTGTTCTACTAAAACGAGGGAAGATGGGAATGAGGTATTGTCGTGCTTGTTTGTTTCTCATCCAGACGCTCGACATTTGTTGTGCATGTTCCCTAATGTCGTCATCATGGATTCGACGTACAAAACCAACAGGTAAACCTTACTCGTTTTAGTATTATGAGTAGATAATGGTATTTTTTGTGGGTTTGAAGTATTTTTTGTGTTGTATTTATAGGTACGGTATGCCACTGTTCCAGATTGTTGGGTTTACTTACACCAACTTCACATATTGCATTGCTCTTGCGTTCATGGAAAGGGAGACGGCAAGCCACTATGCATGGGCATTGACACGATTGAAGTGGTTGTTCGGGGGGAAAAGTCTCGTATGCATCATGTCTGATCGAGAGCTAGGATTGATCAAGGCTGCCGATAAGGTGTTTCTAAAGGTTCGGCATCATTTGTGTCAGGTCCATGTAGACCGTAATGTGAATGCATATGCTAAAACGAGGAACATTGACGAGAAGAAATTCTCGGGAAGTGTTCGTCGGGTGATGAGGTCTCACACAAAGGAGGAGTATGGAGAGCGACTTGCTCACTTTAAGGAGACATGGAATCAATGCCTTGTGAATTATGTGGAGGAAACTTGGTTTAATCACCATAAGAAAAAGCTAGTTGCGGCATGGTGTGATGATGTTCTCCATTTTGCCACAAGAACATCAAACAGGTAACTTTCATACAAACATTTGCAATCAAATTGGGTTTTAAAATTCATTTAGTAAATTGTAAACGATTATATTATTTTCAGGGTTGAGGGTCAGCACTCTATGCTTAAGGACATGATTGAGACATCCGTTGGAGGGTTCGACACAATTGTGCAACACATCGACAACATGTTTGTTGATCAGCATCGAAAGATCCGATTTGAGATGACCAAGAACTGCACTGCCTTTCCCATGGAGATAGTAAATGGCCCTAAGTGGGTTAAGGTCTTCTTCAAGCGCATCCTTAAAAAGTGCTCTGAGAAATGCTTGAGAATGTTGTATGCCCAAGCTGTGTTAGCAAAGGAGGGGAAAATTGGGGACAAATATGATGATTTTTGGTGGAAGTCCACACTAGGACTGTCTTGCCCACACACAATTAAGGTCTATGTGGAGATGGGTTACCCGTTAGTGCCTGAAGAAGTTGATATTTTCTGGAAGCAGATCAGATGGGAAGGGGTGGATGCTAAGGATCTTGATGTCGATGATGGTGTTGCAATCACAGCGGATAATGTCACGGTGCAGGACTTCTTTGAAGAGTTCTTTTGTGGGAAAGTTGATGGATTTAGGTTGAAGAAGATGGCGGTAAATGTGGTGTGAGATTGATGACCCTATATCGTGCCAGATTGAAGACCCGCCACGTGGTGAGACCAAGAAGGGGATGCCTAGGATGAATGCGAGAAAGACCGGCACCAAGAGGAATATGGGTTGGGACGAGCATGTGGATGCCAAGAGTAAGAAGATGAAGGAGAAGCAGAATATGAAGAAAATGGATGATGAGCTGGGAGTGGAAGAGGAGGATGCGGATGCAGAGAAAGAGACGACCAAATGTGAAATCGTCTGTGGGATCAAAATTGTCTTTAGGATCGAAAGGATGTCCTTCTAGCGGAAGACCTCGCAGTGGAGTCTCAACAGCAAAGGGGAGTGCCACTAAACCTACAAAGTCCAAATCTGCTTCAAACAAGTCCAAATCGGCTTCAAACAAGTCGTTTAAGTATATCGGCTTCAACTGGGGACGTGAGAATATTGATCATTTCATGCTCGCATACATTTCTAGTGTACAAAGTGTCAAAGGCGATGATCATTGTGGGTTTCGTTCCCTTGCCGTTTTACTAGGTCGCCGAGAAGAGGAGTACGTTGATGTCCGGTTAGAGCTTTCGAAGCACGTCCAGACACATCGAGTCAACTACATAGTGATGCTTGGGGAGGAAGAGTTGACGGTGGAAGCATTTGTTAGGAGATTGAATTATATTGATTCACCGTGCACAATGAACTTCTGGTGTATAATGCCTATTACTGGTTTGGTGTTTGCCACGGAACACCAAGTGGCGGTTGTTGTCTTATCATGGTTTGGACCGCACACATGTCTTCCATTGTGCCCCCCCCCCCCGGGTGTTGAGCCTCCGACAAAGGTTTATGCGATAGCACATGTAGGCAAGAGAGACCATTACGTACCGGTACGTGCAGCGCTATGATTTTTCAGGCCGTCAATGGGATAATCTGCACAACGCAATGACACCAACTCAATCCTGTAGTTATTTGGATGTAATCGTGTGGATTTGTAATGATATATTATATTTTAGGGTTTTAATGAAGTAATCTATTATTGAGTCATAGTAACATATACCCTAACTCGGTTGCACCATGTGCCGCCCATATAGCCCATAATACAAAACATAAATTAATTCATTAAGCCAATCTTATAGTATATTAAAATAGAATAAGAATATGTACATCCCCTGGCCTATACTCGTCCAGTATCCGTCTATAGTGTAACTGGTTGTGACTTAAACGGACAGGGGTACGGCCAATGCAATATCGTGCAGTGCGTCGAAGGTCATCGTTTGCACCTTCCTTGAGGTTAGGGTTGCCCGGGAAGTATACAAAGTATGTCCAAATCCAAACCTGCATATGGAGGAAGAAAGCCATTAGTTATAAACAATTAAACACAGTATATTAATTATTTAAATTACAATCGAACTATAATAAAGGTCTACCTCTAAGAGACGTGCGCAATCGGCCAACTGTGCAGCTCCGCATCGAGAAGCCTCTCCTAGGTTTCTAAAAAGGAGAGCTAGAACCCCGGTGCCCCAAGCGGTATGAACGACACGCTCCCAATCCACAAAAAGAGGTAGCAACGTAGTCCTCAGCTCGTTGGTCGACTTGTCAACGAAAATACTAGCCGACATGGTGTGTCACAAGAAACCAACCGCTATATCCTCTGGGTATGCACCCTCCTCAATCATCCTCAACACATGCCTCCCTAATTGAAATTGCTTGACCCAGCCCTTCCTAAGGTCATAGACCATGTCAGCATCATCCTCATCTAAATTGTACTCTGAATCAATACCAAAGAGATAACCAAACAACGTCACCTCAAATCCCTCAATCGGCAGCCCTAGAATCATCATAACATCATGTAGCGTAGGACCTATCTCGCCGAAGGGAAAGTGGAAGGTGTTCGTCTCTGGATGCCATCGTTCAACGAACGCTGAAATGAGGGTGTGATCAGCATTGCCGAACTGAAAATCAAGCAAACCGGTCAACCCCGTCTGTTGAACAGTCTAAAACCAGGAACCCTCCTCAGGGACCCCTCTGGGAATACGATCCCTCCAAAACGCAAACTGTGTAGGGTGTGTCTGAACCCTCACAGTCATAACAACGTCCTCTGGAGGGTCCAATAACGCATTCCTCCATATCAGCTCCACAATGTGCGTATCAGAGTTCCTCAACACAGAAGGAAACTGTTGAGCTGGCTCAGACGGAGGTGGGTCCTGCTGAGCTGGCTCAGGCGGAAGTGGGTCCTGCTGAGCTGGCTCAAACGGAGGTGGGTCCTGCTGAGCTGGCTCAGGCGGAGGTGGTGTCTGCTGAGGTGGGTCCTGCTGAGTTGGCTCAGATGGAGGTGGGTCCTGCTGAGCTGGCTCAGGCGGAGGTGGGTCCTGCTGAGGTAGGTCCTCCTGAGGTGGTTGATGCTGAGGTGGGTCCTCCTGAGATGGTTGCTGCTCTGGTGGATCCTGCTCTGGTGGGCCGGTAGTAAAGTTTGGATCCTCAGAGATAGTAAAGTCCTCCTGAGGTGGGTCCTCCATAACCACGACCTCATCTGAACGGACGGGACCAACATCGTCCTCATTAAGCACCTCTGTGTCCTGGGATACACCCACAACCCTCCTCTTGCGAGCAGCTGCAGTAGTAGGGTGACTGTCTCGATCCGACCGTTTGATTTTACCCAATACATCCTATTTTGCCACAAGAAATATAACTATTTTTATTTTATCCAATACATCCTAGTTACATATACCTTAACAATTGTTAAAGACAATTATTTTCTTATAAAATCAATATATTAAATATTTTCATTTTCATTACGGCAATATATTTAATCTTATTTAACAACAAAATTGAGCCTAACCTATATTGTCATTTTTAATTATGATTAAATACAATAAAAACTAACTTTACAAGTCTACAATTACAGTAAAAAAATTATTAAATAAATTAGATTTAACAAATTAAAACTAATGAGAAAAACATACCTTTTCGGTCGGCCTCCATTCATATTTCCTCTTTTGACGAACGAGATTTTCCGTCAAATCATCCAACGCCTCCATAGCAACCGCTAAAGCCACGTCGAAAGCATTGTCCGCCCCGAAATCCACCTCCTCGGTCCTAGCCGGCAATCTATCCTCCTCGCCCAAAACCACCGCGCCGCCGCTGGAAACCTCGATGTTCGCCGGCAATCTGGGCGGCACCTCGTGCAGCCCAGAAACCCTCTCGTCCCTGGTCCTGGGCGGCACCTCGTGCAGCCCAGAACCCCCCTTGTCCTCGGATCTGGGCGGCACCTTGTGCATCCCAGATCCCTCCGCCTCGTCGACTTTGCTCTGCCCCGGTGAGTCTCATCTGCCCCGACTACTCACCCTACCCCCGCTAGCAAAACAAAGCCGGAATGACGCCGCCGTCGAGTCCGCCGTCAAGACAGTCGTCGACTCTGCTGGCGCGACTACCGTCGATTCCGCCGTCGAGTCTAGTGGATCGTCGCTGTCGCCGAGCTCTCCCGCCGCCGCCATCTCTTTTTCCTCCTTATCAACCACCGCCCATATATCGTCCATGGATATCATTTCGCCGGAATCCGCCATGTCCCTTTCAACTCTTTTTTCTCTTCAAAAATTTTCGTCGGATTTCTGAATCTCCCTCGGAGAAGACGAGCTCAGCGGCCCTAAATACCGCCGAGATCGAATTTTTTTTCCTGTCAAAGATGGGCGGCAATAGGTGCCGCCCACGTTCAAATTTTGAAATAAATTTTGGGCGGCAATAATTGCCGCCCACGTTCAAAATTTGAAATTAATTGTGGGCGGCAATTATTGTCGCCCATAATTAAAACCGGGTTCGATAAAAAAAATCTAATTTTATTTAAAAAAATTCTTAAACCGGGTTCGATAAGAAAAAAAAATGTGGGCGGCAATATGTGCAACCCAGCTTCTGAACCGGGTTTTCGAAAACCCGATTTGTCTGGGCTGCACATATTGTCGTCCAGGTATCAGACCGATTTTTTTGAGTGCTCTATAGGCGGCACCTATTGCCGCCCAGGATGGAGTGCGAGGTTGAAAAATTGAGAGTGCGCGGTTTGTCGCCTTAAAGTTACACTACACTAATATTATGAGTAATGAGAGTAGGGGATATGAATATGAAAAGTATAATTAATAAAGTAGGAAATGCCTATAATATGCATATTATTAAATTAATGTATTTTATTATTTTAATTTATTTAATTTTAAAATACCACTTGTATAATATACATTGGACCTCAATCATACACTTCTTTACACAAGGTATAAATGTACAATTCTCCCATCATTTAACAAAGAGCATCCCTCATGAAATAATTCAACAAATTATGGGTGTTTGTCAACAAAACATCATATATAACTACATTAGCAATCTACTACTCCATCCGTCCCGGTTTGTTTGTCTTGTTTGACTTTTGGGTACTGTTCACCGTTGAAGAGAATCTTCAAGATTTCTTCCAATATATAAGAAAAAATATAGTCATGTGGGGTTTTGTTTGATTCGTCTCAACGAGTACTTTGATAATATCAAAAAATTATAATTTTTATTAATATGTAATTAGAAATATTAATGATACAAAACCCGCCTCGGCAAGTGTGCCCGGTCAAAACAGGACAAACAAATAGGGACGGTGAGAGTATATAACTACTAAACGCAAATACTTGCTAAGCCACGTGGCGCTCCTACAATAATCCCAAAAAAAAAATCACCACGTGGCTTCACGGTATTAATTTTGACATGTGGCATCATGTGGTTTTTTTTAGATTTAAATTAAAAATCACAAATTTGGAGTATCCTACAGTTACCTTAAATTAAATATCAGTCGGAATAAATTTATATTACTTTATTTCCTTAATTAATATATTCCCACTTTATTTACGGTAAGCTAATATATGCAGATTTGATATGAAATAAAAATACTGACCAACTGTATGATTTTGTGCAAAAATACTAAACATGCAGATCTCATACAAAACCAACACAAATGTGCAATGTACCTAATATATGGAGATTTGCATATGCACGGCTGGTTACAAAACCGTGAAACAGATGCAATGTACCTAATATATGCAGATTTAGCATAAAAAGCTCAACCTGTTGTGCTATGACAAATAGCACACAAACAAAACTTGGTGACAAATACACGTTTGTAACCAAAACAAATGCTGCAAAATTTAACCTGCTGGAATGAACCAAAAATGAACCTGCTGCAAAAACTTTGCCTGATACACATTTCTAAACCAAGAAAATTCCGACAAATTTAAATCTGCTGGATTGAACCAAAAAAAGCTTGTTGATTGAACCACAAATAAACATGTCCCAAAAAATAAACCTGCTACACTTTCCTAACCAAATAAACTGGATTGTCCAAAAAATAACAATACACTTTATTAAATGCCTCAAAAGTATAACAAATCTGCAATTTCCAAAAACAACCGTGCATATTTGATTACAAAAAATCCAACTGCAATATCTACACAATAAAATCAAAACCCTAAAGTCAACATTAATAAATGATATTCCAAATATACTGCAGATTTCAAAAATGTAATAAAGGATACCCTAAAGTCAACAATATACTATATATCCATGTTTTTCATAAGTGTAGAACCAAATATTTTGATCCTTTCAACACGATCTTGTAGCATAAATTCAATTCTTTTAGGGGTTATAAAACTACAGCTCATCCCACAATATCAGTACAAAACAGTTGAACCATATCAAAAATACGATTACATAATCGATTGTTCATCATTTAGCAGGTATGTGTAAAAAACTAAACTTATTTGTTTGCAAAGATATTATATACTGGTTATTATGCACTGATTGATGAAAATAGCCAAATTGAATACTGATTATAATATTATGTATACACTCTATACGATTTAGGTGTTTGTTAATATTAAGTAGTTATTAGAAAACTGATTACAAACTAATTTTATTTCTTAAGTCTGAAATGCACAGAGATGAGTTTATGAACACATTTTTAAATGACCAAGGATCTGTTAAATGATGTCCCCATTTCTAGCATAATCTCATTACTTATTGATTTAGTTTGATAATTGCTAGATAGTTAAGTGTTGTGCCTTTCAGAGTGACTGACGTCTTTTGGTCACTTTAGCTACTTTTTAGCATGTAATAATAAGTTTATATAATTATTCTTCTGGTCACTTTAGCTATTCTTTAGCATGTAATAACAGTTTATTAAAGCTACTAAATTGAATTTATTTACTACATTGGATAAGGCACAAATATTAGAATAAACTGAAAGATTCTAATGTTTGACAAAACTACGGTTACAAAAGATTCTTTAGCATGAAATAATATTTGACATTCTAATACTTACTACACTGGATAAGGCACAAATATTGTAATAACATTGTATCTCTTTGATTGTACTTTCTGATTTTTTTTATTAAGTTGATGGTTATGATAGCAGAGAAAAAACTAAGAAGTTGTTCAATCCTAGGAGGCATCGAAACTAAAAGGTATTGTTTATGTTTATCTAGTTCGATTTGTAATGTTTGATTGTGTTTATTTACAACTAAATCATTAGTCTTCAGTTGTATGATTTAGGTTAACTCTCTAACTGATTTAATAAAATCCTATTGTTTATACTTAACTTCTACGGATTTAGTTCCAGGTTATTGAAACTATGTAATAAAGCTAATCTACTGACTACTCTATGCAAAAATTAATCAGAGTTTAAAGCTAAACTATTAACTTCTAGACATACCTTTATGTCTTTCAAACAGCTTAAGCAATACCAATCCAAAATTTATAATTTTTGAGTCCAATCCGAGCTCTCACATGGCATTCTTATACCATGAATAAATCATTTTAATTAGTGAATAGAGTTAAAAAAAATATATTAAA
Organism: Rheum nobile; assembly: GCA_027886185.1. Lineage (NCBI taxonomy): Eukaryota > Viridiplantae > Streptophyta > Magnoliopsida > Caryophyllales > Polygonaceae > Rheum > Rheum nobile. The sequence goes on along the minus strand of WOAB01000506.1, from coordinate 5,196,506 downwards.
ATAGTCATGTTAAGTGTAAATAGATAGAACTGTGACCTTATTGTATATCTTCAATCAGAGTAAGAGGTGTATCTTGGAGGAAAAATGCTCAAACCTGTAATTGAAATTTTTTATAATTCAGTAATTAGAATACAAGTTAATGAATAATAAAAGATAGTCTTCATTTAGTATAGGAGGCATACCTTTAGATCTTTCAGTTTAGGTTAGGGTTTAACTCTTGGCTTATGTGTCGAGTCCAATCCCACATGGAATTTCTATAACAAAATAAATAAGTTAAGTACATAATAGATTTAAAAATTAAATTAACATAGTATGATGTTAATTTACAAGATAAATAACCATGACCTGGAAGAATATCTTGAATCAGAATAAGAGATGTATCTTGGATTTCATATGTTGAAACATATAATTGGAAATTATTTAAAATCAGTAATCACACTACCAGTTAATTATGGTAAAGATAGGCTAAATTTATATGGTACAAGCACTACCTTGCATAATATGATTCAAAGTGAACTTCACATTCTGGCAATCTGATTTCCAATTCAGACCCATTTAAAAGTGTAGGGTATATTTTCAGATCTATAAGGAACAGTTTGAAAGTCAGTAATTATATTATAAGTTAATAAGCAAAAAGAAATAATCTAAATTGAAATGACAAAAAGACTACATTACATACTATGATCATATTGAACATGACATTCCCAATGTAATATTTTTTTGCTATCAGGGACAACTCGTGTGCTCACATGCAATCAGAGAGAGTAAACAATTGCAAAGAATATGGGATATATATAGTCGATTTGGTTACAATTAATATCTACTTTTTGTATTCATATTTTTAAATATGTCGATTTGGTTTTATGAAATTGTAAATATACCTATTGGGCCAATTAGCCTATTAAATGTTAGCATCATAAATATATATACTTATTTTATGGACCAAATAGCCCATTGATTTTTTAGTAATATGAAATGTTAAATTTTTTTACTATGCATTTTTTAATGAGTCTTTTTTCAATCAATTTTTTGTACAAATCAATTTTTCATTATAGTCAAGCAATCATACTATACTTCTCAAATTTATGTAGCTAAATGTATAATATTGTTGAACAATTAAATCACAGAATACAAGCGATTCATATAAAAAACCGAAATATCAATGTTTACTTAAGAATTAGCATCCAGTTATATCCAAACTCCCCCTGATTATTGTTTGTTCACGTTTTATTGAATAAATTCATTCAATGATTTCAAACGGAAGAGATGACCAGAGTTATAGATAAATATATAAACACAGAGACAGATTGAGAGAGAGACTCACGAAAATAAACCATGCTTGGTTCGAACAACTTCGGACTTTGAGTTCAGAGGAAAACTCCAGATGGGCTTCGGAACTTGCGATCCATATCTTCTTTCTCCGAGAAAATTAGGGTTTTGGGAACCTTTCAGTAGCAACTCCAGATCTACTCATCAAGCCGTTTTTTTCCTTTGCATGTTATAGAAAAAAAGTAGAAGAGATGTTTTTCTTTGGATCTGACAGAGATAGTCGGTGGATCTGAACATGCAAAGGAGATTAAGTTCTTTTTTTCGGATCTGTGAGCTCTAGATCTCCTTTTGAAGTTTGTTTAGGGTAGATATCCATCATTGGGTCACAAAAAACTCGGATCTGTAATCTTTAGATCAGAGTGTTTTTTGGAGAAAAAAACTTGGATCTGGAAGATTTACAAAAAAAAAAAAGCAGATTGTGGACGGAATTTCCAGAAAAGAAAATATGAAGAAAATCCCAAAAGTTTTAATTTGTAATGAGAAATGGAGATGGAATTTGAAAGAAGCAAAAAGGAAAGAATGTTCTTCCCTATTGAACATAAAAGAGAAAGAGGGACACCGAAATGGAAAGGAGGCGGAAGAGAAATGGTTAGGGTTTGTCCGATCGGTGTTTTTTGTATTTTTTTTTAAATACAAAATAAATAGAAAATGGGCTAAAGAACTAGGCTTGATCTGCAATGATCTGGCTGAAACTAATTGGGCTTGAAGTTCATTTATTATTTAAATGGGCTAATTGAAGTCGGACATATAACTGAGCTTGATTTGAACATATGGAGCCTATTATTAACCCAATTCGATGTATGTGTTATTATTTTCAGCATATTCCAATATTATTTTGGCCCATATGTCCATTTATTATTTATAAATTTTATTTTTAATATTAAAATAAATATTTAGTATGTACAAAATTGTATTATTTAAAAGTGTTTATATATTATTATAAACTTAAATTAAATGATTAGTTTGTATATTTATTTATTTTGTCTATCCCCATATGAAAAACTACTTAGCCAAATTATACTATTAATAAAGTTATGAAGAGTTTCGCCTCTTTTTATATAATATAATTTGTTAATATCTTCAATATTTGTATTCAGTTAGTCATTTTTTATATAAGAATTTATCTACTTCTATAACAGTCATTAACTAAATATTTCTATATGAATGAAATATATAATTTTAATATACTAATTTTACAAATATAAAAAAAAAAAAAAATATCTTACAAGACACGGGTACTACATTAGTTTGTGTTAAAAATCGCTATTGATCGTCAACAAAATTCAATTCTTACAGTTACAGGCCCAATAACCAAAAAGTGTTAATCGGGTGGTGATTTGCTCATGTACATCAATACCTTATGGTTTTGTATAATTTTCATTTAACTAGTGCCTTCTTGTTTTTTTGGTAAAACTAGTTGGGTGGGTTTTTTTTAAACACTAATAAGCACATATTTTTGAAACTTCTGAAGTATATGAAAATCATTTAAATAAAAGCTACACTCATTGTATCCTTTAAAAACCAAAGTTACACTCATTGTATAAGGCATGCTAAGTGGTATTGAGTTTAATAGTTTGCTTCTTGTTGCAGAAAAAAATGATTGTTCGCTTGTAAATTGGTATTGAATTTAATAGTCTGATTCATTACAAGATACGCAGTAAAAACTTGGTTATTGAAAGTAAACTGGGAGCAATAGTAAAGGGGTTACCAATTCCAGAGTTCGATACTCTGAACTCAGTGATTTGAGTTTTTGTTTAACTTACATACAGTCTACAATCTTACAGTTTTCACTAATATTTCTATCTAGTGCTAATATTTTCTCATACATGTTAATAGTATACCAAGTATATAGGACAGGGTAAGTATAGAAAAAACTACCACGTATAGAATAATCCCTCCCTATAAATGATGGGACTTTACAATGAATTAGCCTTCTTCTGATCAAACATTGAAGAGAATCTGCAGGACACTGTACAACGCATACAGAAATGCACTACAAGAAGAGCCAAAGAGTAGTCCGAACCGAAGACGTTACCGTATATGCCATACTCGAATACTCCTCACTGCAACACCTAAACTAACCTATACCTCACATTAACGCGAGTAAGTTAAGGGCGGATGCGTCTGCTGGGCTTCAGAATCTGCTTCAGCAGAGTCATTTTGGGAACGTTCCAGTGCTCGACATGCCTGCAGGTCACATCCACAGGTGATAAAATCGTAGAGGAAGGCCAAAATGATTGCATAACTTTGCAAGTAGTATATACCTGCATACTTTGCCGGACTGAGCATCAAAAAAATACTCCGTGTACCCTGTAGCTGCAATATGTTAATTTGATACAGCAAATTATACTAGTTAATGTGGCAGTTTTTGTGAAGCTCAAGGTGTGTTTGATAAAATAAGTATGCATTATAAGGCTTCTAAATCTGGAATACATGACACTATCACTACCTAATCAAAGCTGTTCAGACCTTATTAATGTTTACATTATCAACATATCTTACCAAAAATGCACCTAAAGCACTTATTACTTATTAGATAGGACAATATGACATTGTTTTTACAAGAATCAGTATTAAAAAAGTGCATTTATTATATACCTTCTGTAATATATATACCAATAAGTTCATTTTTTCTGTGATTAAATCGTCAAGAAGTGCAACAACGTAGTAGATCGTTTTCATAGCACAATTTGTAATTATAATGAGTTCTGATGGCGGTTTTTATGCGTCACTTCTTGAAATACATCCTATCTAACTATTGATATCCTGTCATAGTTCCTCCAAAAACAAGCAATGAAGAGAAAACAAACAAATAGAGGAGTTTGAGATGTAGGGAAATAGGAACCACCAGAAAGTATTGGCCTCCAAGGAAAAGACAAGATGCAACTGAAACGCCAGTGTCCAACTCCCTTGTCCTGCCATCGACATTTTCAAGCAAGAAATGAAACAAAACCAAGGTGTCCCGGGTTAGCGAATGCAAGAACAAAACTGCTGATTAATTAGTGGAGACTGGAGAGAAATTAGTAAATGTAGGATAACAGACCTCAAAATCTTCCCACTTCATAAGCTTCATGTTACACTTCTCAATGAGGGAGCCAAAGTTTGTGCAGTTCCTTTTAAATCTCTGAAGCCCCTTAAATGACCCGGCCGGATCAGCAAACTCACACTTCTCCTCATAGGCCCCCAATGTCAAGTTCCCTACACATCCACTTAACAACCAGTTTTAAATTACACTCTCATAAGCTGACAACAGAACAATTTACAGCAACCACCAAGCACACATCAGATGCTGAAATCTTAATGCATTCCATTTTCAATCCTAGAAGAGATGCAGCTATAACAAATTGGAATCACTATATCACAGCCATCAGCACTGCTTGCACTAGTACTATAGATAAAAATTGACTACGTCAACTTTGTATATAAGTTCTTGATCGATTGCATCATCAGAATTTAGAAAGAAAAGGACAATGATAAATCTAATTCCAACCATATCTTATACGAAACCAGAACTGTAAAACAAATTAAGCAAATGGAATTGCCAGAAGATGAATTAGGGCACAAGAGTGAGTTGTGACAGGCAGAAAATTACAGCCGCACAAACCTGTGACGAAATAAGATCTCTGGAAATCGTCTTTAATTGTGGCAACCAAGGCCGTCCGATCGACGGCACCGGATTCGTCGACAGCAAGGAGGGAATCAGCAGCAGATTCGGCAGCCGAACCCGGAGGCGGCGATCGGAAAAAGGAGGCGGCGATTCCGAGCATCTCGGAGCCGTACCAGGCCAGCTTGAGCAACGCGTTGTCCGGCTCGGATTCCTGCTTGGCTGGAGATGAACTACTGCCGTTGGAAGGAGTGGGATTCTGTGCGTAGCACTTCAGGCTGTTGGTTCTGAGGCCGGCGTGGATCGGGTGCCGGCGATCAGAGATCCGAGGAGTCACATAAGCTTTTGAGAGAAGCGTTGCCATTACCGAGAGAGGAAGATGCAGCTGATGGATTGGGAATTTGAAGTGTAGCAAGTTCAGAATCTGATGGAGGTAAGTTGAGAGTATCATGTGTCACATATCTCTGTCGCGGGAAAATGGATGGGTGGGAATAATTGTGATAGAGAAAAATAAAATAATTGGAAAAAGGTGATAAGATGGTAATTACAAATATCCGATTATGAGCATAGTAGCACTTGTTATTTGGTCCTAATTTGCTTGACTTTGTCAACTTTCATGGCAATCTCTTTCTGGATTGTTTGCTTGCGTAGTTCTCCATAGTCTCCAACACTTACAATTATCATTGATGGCAGTTGCCACTTGCCACAAAACCTGCTTATTCATTTGCTCACACACGTCCTCAAATGAACAGAAGTACGTAAGAAGTCCGTTGATAATTTCATGTGTAAAACCACAGATGGTCCATCTGCAATTTCAACAAACCAGTTTTGAACGTGTAGCGATCCATCTGTAATACAGTATCATGGAAAGAGAATTACACAATTTCACATGCCAAGTCAAGCTTCAAGTCTAACACAAATCACATTTACTACAGTAGAATTGAATAAATTCAAGACCATTTGTAAAGCATTGCACACAAAACATACACACCAGTTGTTCAGTCAAATATGAACCCTGAGAGTTAAACACTGAAAAGAAAACACATAGCCCTTTTATCTTCTTCCCTTCTTCTCAAAATGGTGAGACTTGAGCTTCTTCTTGCGCACCACCTGTGAGGGACCAGCGCCCTCCCTGAAGGGCATCCCCATAAGGGCCAATAGCTTATATGCTTCCTTATCAGTTCGAGCAGTGGTGGTAATGCACACGTCCATTCCCCTCGGCTTGCCAAGGATATCAAATCTGATCTCCGGGAACACAGTCTGTTCACGAAACCCGATGCTGTAATTTCCGTGTCCATCAAAGCTATTCGGGTTAACCCCTTGGAAGTCACGCACTCGAGGAAGTGCCAAGTTGATCAGCCGATCCAGAAATGAGTACATCACCTATCACAGTAGACCAACACATAATACATATTGAATAATGGGATCATCACTATATCTAGACTGGTGCTTGGTAGATAAATCTATTTTGTAATTATCATCTTCTGACCTCTTCCATTCCAGTTATCAAACGAAAGACAGTTATAAAACTAGAATGCATTACAAAAGTCAGTATCATGATAAGATGTTTATGTCAATTTGTTGCCCCTTAGTGCCAAATAGCACCCCTGAGGTGTAAATGAAAATACACTACAAACAACACTTCTGTCATCCTCCAACATGAATTTTGAAGTTGAACAAAATGCAGATAGTGAAAAGCAAATTCATTTATAGATCAAGTAACAGAAAAGAGAGAGGCTTACATTTCCACGGAGGGTGACAGCAATTCCAATTGGCTGACCTTCCCTAAGCTTGAAAGTAGCAATCGATTTCTTAGCTCGTGTTTTCACCGGCCTCTGTCCTGTGATCAGCGACAATTCCTTGATTGCAGCTTCCAAACCTTTTTCATTCTGTGAAGCCTCCCCGATTCCACAGTTCACCACAACCTTTTCAATCTTTGGAATCTGCAGACATTTCACATGAAAACATCGAAACTCAAAACTAGAACAACAATCAGCAATTGAACCGATTTCCGCCAAGAAAACACAGTGATAAGATAAAACTCCATAATGTAGATAGAATTGGCAGTTTCGGTTATTCAATCAGATGGAATTTCTACAGAGCAACACAATTCGTAGACGAATTGAAGAACTCGAGAAATAAGTGATTCAATTACATTCTGCTTAGTCAACAGATAAAGACTGAAATTGAGAGATGGAAAGAAACCTCGTGGATGTTGGTGTAAGCGAACTCCTCCTTGAGCAAAGGGGCAATCTTCTCAAGATACGCCGTTTTGAGACGGTAAGTCTTCTCAGCGTCGACTGAGTCGACAACCACGCCGGTCGCCGCCCTCACCACAACCGGTCCGCCGCCGACTCGCGCCGTAGAGAACGGGAAGGAAGAGGCCGTCTTCGTTGAAGCTGGGATGCATTGACCGTGAAACGAGGAGGCAGCAGACTGCAATAAGGATACGGAAGCCATGGCCTCGTTATCTCTTCTTCTCCGCAGTGACGCTTGCTTCTCAGCAGGATAGGGCTTACCCTTTTGATATGGACAACGACAACTGGAATTTACATTAGCGTCTCGAGTTTCCGTTATTTACGAGTTTTGCCATTTTGACGTTTTCCAGACTTCCTTATATTTAAAAATAAATCACACAACATTCTTATGCGACACCCCGAAACCACCTCCACTGCCGCGCCACAACACAACCTCTCTGTGTCTCCTCCAATTTCCGATTCTCCGTCCCAATTTCGGTGAGTTTCCCCCCCACTAAAATCTATTGATATGGTCTTCGATTTTATCTCTTTTTGTACTGATAATAAGGTTTCGTTTTCGTTCTCCATGTTAGGGCTTTTCCTTTTCATCTATTTCTTCAAGGATGGTGATATGCGTTGCGTTTCAATCTTGTTTATCTGTTCTTTTCTTGTTATTATTAACCATACCTGCTTACTTTGATGGATTGTTCACTGTTAGAAGTGTTGTAGGGTGAAATTGCGAGACTTTATGTTGATTTTGTGGCAATGTAGTGTATTGGCTGTCTGAATCTGAACAAACTCAGTTCTAATTGCTCTGCAGTGGGACAACCATGAAAAGGCAAACATTGGCTATTGGGGATAAGCAAGTCAGTTGCAATAATTGTAAGAAAATCTTCACACCCGCCTCTACTTGTGATCCATCTCATCTGGAAGGACATATGGAACAAAATGTTAATTGTTTTTGTTTTTGTGGTGCCTCTTCTGATAGTGAGACAAATATGCCTTCTAGGGTTAAATTAGATAAACTTGCTCGGGTTTTGTGTGAATATGTTGTTTCGGAAGAGCTTCCGTTTGGTATGTTTGAGCAACCTGGATTCAAGCCTCTCAAGGACTTGGCCTGTGAAGTGTACCCTAATTTTAACACTTTCGTCACTAAGCAAACACTGTTAAGAGATGCATTGCAATATCACCGGGAAGAGAGAATGATAGTTGAAAGCGAGTTATCAAATGCTCCTGGCCGAATTTGTTTCGCAATAGATAAGTGGGAAGTTGAATGCACTGGAGAGGAATACATGTGCATAACAGCTTGTTGGATTGACCACAATTGGAGATTACAGAAGAGGATTATAAGGTTATTTGGTTTAGTATCGGATGACGGTGTTTCTATTGCTAATGAAATCTTATCGAGTTTGGGTCAATGGAATGTTGCTGACAAAGTCTTTGGCTTCATACTTCATGATGCATCTTATTGTGAATCTCTTAAAAGTCGTCTTCAAGAGAAAAAAGCTTTGGTGCTTTCTGGAGAACTCTGTCTTGTGCGCTCTTATTCGCATATTATCAATCTTGTGGGGCAAGCTAGTTTAAAGCTTATGGACGATGTACTTCCAAAGATCAGATATACTCTCACGCATTTAAAACTTTCCCTTCCTAAGCAGGAAAAGTTTTATGAAGCTGCTCAAATAAGTTTTGGTTTGGACACTACCAAAAGGCTATGTTTAGACACATTCAATTCATGGGATTCTACTTTCTTGATGATTGATTGTTTTCTCTACTATCGAGATGTGATTGTTGATTTTGTTAGCAATGATATGGTTATACAAGTGTATTGTCTTACACAAGAGGAGTGGACACTGGTGGATAAGCTTCATAAGTTCTTGAAGGAGATTTATACATTGACCACAGAACTATCCCCGTCTAAGACACCAACTGCCAATTTTTATTTCTATGTGGTGTGGAAGATTCATATGAAGTTGCTAGAAGTTTCCAATGGTCCTCCTAGTATTTTATCTAGCACGGTGAAGGAAATGCAAGCAGAGTTTGAAAAGTATTGGTCTGATTTCAGTCATATTCTTGCCTGTGCTGCTGTCTTAGATCCTTGATTCAAGGTGGCAGGAGTTCATTATTGCTATGCAAAGCTATATGGAGAAGTCCGTGCTAAGGAGATGATTGTGGCTCTTAAGAAGACTTTGTTTGACTTGTTTGAGGAGTACAAACAAATTAATGCAGCTGCATCTCCTAGGGTTGGAACTTCAAATGTTAATAGTATCAATTGCTTTACTCAGTTCTCTATTGATAATGAGATAAATGAAAAGTTTGAAGCTTATTGTAGTGAACATGAAACCGTTCGTAGGACACAACTGGATTCGTATTTGGAGGAGAGGCGTGTTAGTTTCAAGATGGATCTTGATATCTTGGAATTTTGGAAGAAAAACTCAGGTTATTATGGGCCTTACGATATTCTTTCAACTATGGCTTGGAAAAAAAATTGATAGCCCCTTCTAGAAGCTATCTTTTGCCGGAAACAATTGAAGCACTAACTTGCTATAGGGATTGGTTGCGGGCGAAAGGCATCTCATCAGGTAATTTATCTTTATTTGTCAACATCATGCTGTTTGAGTTATATAGGATTTCATCTGAATGCTTTTGACAAGTTTTTCTTTTCTTTTCTTTTTAAGATTCGCCCAAGTATTCTGGCCATGTTCTCGGTGATGAAGAAGATGAAGATTAGAAGATGAAGCTACTTCCATTTAATGTTTATTGGACATTGTTCCAGTGGTAGCAACATGTTAGTGCTTGATTTGAGCTATGATGTATCTGAACGTTGATGATTTATTTTGGCATATTTCGTCTCTCAAAAAGTATGGGAGACTAAGCCGCTTAAGGGCTTGTATTGTCTTAATCCATTTTAATGGAATAAGTTATATTATATATTAAATTATAAAATTGAATATAAGATAATGTAATTTAATGTATTATGGTATGCTATCCAAACATACCCTAATAACTTAAACAAATTACCTCATGTGAGGAAGTATTTGAAAGAGCCACGAATAGGTAACAAGACAGTTTTAACTAGCATCAAAATGGATATACAAAAATTTGCTTGTCTGTGTTGTTTTGTATTTCAGTCGTCGATTTATCGGCCTCTCGAGCTTAATTCGAATTCTTATCAAAAATAAAAAATAAAAATTGATATACAAAAATTTTGAAATAAAACGTTACTTGTAATTTTACTAGTCCAATTTATACACAATACTTTCCAAATTCTAAATGAAATTATAATATTGTTTTCTTTCTGATTTGATAATCTCGTTTAACACTCCTCAAACACTAAGATTTCGTCCAAAATTTTAAAGCTTATTTTATAAAGAGTTTATAAACTCTTTATAAATAATAAACACTTTTTTTTTCTTTTTTCACATTTTCCTGTATCACACATATTTAAATTTTAAATACTATTTTTTCTATAAAAAAAACAATCTTTATAAATACACCTAACAACAAAACTTAGGGTTTGTTTGTTGTACAACTTTATAATGACTTTTTTATAGATAAATACTTTTTTAGTATAATGATGTTTGGTAAAAGATAATTATAAATACATTTTTATAGTAAATTGTGAAGAAATTAGTTCACAAACTCCAAAGTTATATAAACATTTATTTTAAATAAACTCTTTTATAAATCATAAATCCATTATAAAGGGACTCAACAAACAAACCCTTAATATTTCCTGATTTAATTGTTTGTGGAATACTGCAAGTATTTGACATTTTGACCCCCTCTCTCTCTCTTACAATTCAATTCTTGTTTGGCTCCATGAGTCATGAGTGGCGCGCCCGTTCTTTTCCCCATAAAGGGCATTTTTATTGGAGTCCCATAGGATGGGTCTTATAGAGAGTTTTTGGGAGAATTATTTGCTATAAGATCCATGGTGTATTGGGGGCTTTTATTGGGGTCTTTTAGATGGGTCTTTTAGATTTTGTTTAAATTACAATTATATCCTTTTGTTTATATTAAATTATCAATATACCATTTATTATATTATTATATCTCTTATTATATATTAATGTAAACAAAATTTAAAAAAAACATACATTAAATTTATTAATGCTATTTTATTGTTTATATTAAATTACCAATATACCATTTATTATATTATTATATCTCTTATTATATATTAATGTAAAAAAAATTTAAAAAAATCATACATTAAATTTATTAATCTCGTTTTATTTTAATTATTTAATTATATTATTTATTTAAAATTAAGACAGACAAACATACATTGATAGGCAAATCAACAAAAGTGATGCATAAATTTAAGAAAATAAAACAACATGCGAAAACAACATGAACTAAACCAAATGACGAAATTTAACGACAAACATCACATGATACACGACTTAATAATTAAAAACAACACATAAATAGCAAAACAATCTAATTGTTGCCATAACGGTCCCAAATGTGTTTCTTCAAATCTTCCTTCAACCTGTGATGTATTGTTCTATCCCGAATTTGAGCCCTCCTTGTAATAACTGGATTGTTCATAATCTCTGGTCTATCATTGCTCCAATCCTGGTTATCCACTGATGTATTCTCTCCACTTACTCCTTCACCGAATTGTGGGATTTCGTATCCATGATGGGTGTAAGATTCTCGTTCATCTTCTACGATCATATTATGTAGAATGATGCAAGCCCTCATTATCCTTCCAAGCTTTCCAAAATCTCAAGAGAGTGTTGGTTGACGAACTATTGCAAAACGAGATTGCAGCACTCCAAACGCCCTCTCCACATATTTACGAACGGACTCTTGGTGTTGGGCAAACAACTTGGCTTCATCGCCTTGGGGGAGGCGAATTGATTGAACAAATGTCGCCCAAGACGGGTAGATGCCATCAGCGAGATAATATCCCATCTTATACTGACTCCCATTAACCGTGAAATTCACATTTGGAGCTCTACCATTCAAAACTTCATCGAAAACAGGAGATCGCTCAAGAACATTAATATCATTAGCTGTACCTGGTACACCGAAAAATGCATGCCAAAACCACAGATCATATGATGCAACAGCCTCCAAAATATATGTTGGATGACCATGATCTCCACGGGCATATTGTCATTTCCATGCAGTTGGACAATTTTTTCACCCCCAATGCATACAATCGATGCTACCTAGCATCCCAGGAAATCCACGAGACTCGCCCACACTTAGTAGGCGTTGTATGTCTGCTGCGGTTGGCCGCCTGAGATACTCATCGCCAAAAAAGGTAATTATTCCATCAACAAAATACTCTAAGCAATGCCTTGCGGTTCCTCCGGAAATACGGATATACTCATCACAAGCATCAACAGCAGTTCCATATGCCAACATACGTATGGCACTAGTACATTTTTGTAATGCAGATATACTAGGCCTACCTCTTGCATCTGGCCTTTGTTGAAAGTACTCCATTCCATTCCCTAGTGTTTCCACAATGCGCTTGAAAACTTCCTTGCTCATTCTGAACCTACGTCGGAAGAAATCATCTGGATAAGTTGGTTGATCAGAGAAATAATCTCTGTAAAGCCGCTCATAGCCTTCTTCCCTATTTCTCTCAATATCCTTTCGACGACGTCGAGCACGTCCTGGTTCTGCATTGTTTGTACGATGTCGAGCACGTTCTTGAAGTGCATCACACGCATCAAGCGCTTCTTGTATAATTCTTTCGTATTCACCATCTTCAGAGCTATCGCTAGAAAGTAAAGGGTTTGAGTTTGAGGAGTTTGATGATGAACTAGACATTTTCAGAGATTTGAATAAATGAGGAGTGACTAAACCATTGCAAATTCTCACTTATATAGATCTCTGCAAATCCCCAAAATGCCAACCAAAAGCATAGAGATGCTTAGTCAAATAAAACAAAGAAGCATTGATATCAATGTATCACTTTGCAGAAACAATAAAATGCTTTCTCTGCATCATTCTGCACCACATAAAATCATAGAAAGTGCCAACCAACAGCATAGAGATGCTTAGTCAAATAAAACAAAGAAGCATTGATATCAATGTATCACTTTGCAGAAGCAATAAAATATTTTCTCTGCATCATTCTGCACCACATAAAATCATAGAAAATGCCAACCAAAAGCATAGAGATGCTTAGTCAAATAAAACAAAGAAGCATTGATATCAATGTATCACTTTGCAGAAGCAATAAAATGCTTTCTCTGCATCATTCTGCACCACATAAAATCATAGAAAGTGCCAACCAAAAGCATAGAGATGCTTAGTCAAATAAAACAAAGAAGCATTGGTATCAGATAATTGAACTTGCATTACATTAAAAAAGCTTCCATTACAAGATCTAAAGATGCATTACAATATTGAAATATGCATTACAAGATTGAAAGATACATAACAAGATTGAAACATGCATTCGAAAAAAAAAACATGCAAAGCGGAAAACTACAAAGACATCTTCACATCTACATGGATAACACTTAAGAGGCGAATTCTTTCATCAATTGCATCTTGACAACTTCCTCCTCCGGTGTGCACTCATGCTTCCCCATCAACCACTGGAGCATGTCCCACTTCCTGCTCCTATCGATATTATTATGTTCCATCTCCTTGGTCTTTTGTTCAATCTCCATGGTCTTGATCTTAAGATATTGTGTTTGCTTCTCCCTCTTTCGTGCCACCTTTGCCATCTCCAATTCATGCTTATCCCTCTGGATGCGAATTTTTTCTCTTTCGAGCATACTTTCTCCATCATCTTCAGCACAACTTGTGGATGCAATTTTTTTCCCCTTTTGTTTAGCCTTCTTGATGCCCTCAGGACGCTCAAAAATCCCAGTGAAACCACTCGTTGGAGTATCTTGATTAGAGCCTTCCATATCAATAGACGATTTTTTCGAGCTTGGGGCACTTCCCGAGCTTTGGTTCGTCCCGCTGGCCTGGTGCAAATAAGAAAAGCTCCATTTTGGCTCGTATCGAAGAGCCTCCCATGCATGCTCATATAAAAACATTTTTCCCATTTCCGTTAAAAATGACTCATGTGCAGTTTTCATAACATCATCCTCCGACTCCCCACTTCTTTTACTAGCACATGCATGGTGATACGTACCAACGAACTTATTCACAAAAGGAATAAATGTATGTCATCTATTCTTAACGCTTTTCAAAGTTCGCACACCTTGATCTGGTTTCTTGTAAGTGTTCCAGTAGCCTTGAATCCGCTTCCAGAATGCCTCAGATGTCTGATTGGTGTTGATTATGGGATCTTTAGTGGTGTTTAAGTACCCACTGATGAGGAGCACATCATCAGCTTTACTCCAGGTGCATTTCGTGTACTTTTGGGCGTCACATGCATCACCACCACAAGTAGCACGACCACGACCACGACCGTTGCTTTGAGTTTGATCCGATGACTCAACAACATGTTGAGGTTGTGTGCTATATCTTGGCATCTCCATTGACTGAGATGCACCTCCGTAAGTGTATTGACCTTGTGAGAGGAGTTGTGTGTAATTCATATTATAAGGATCATACACATCTAATGACAAATTCCCAAAGTTATTTGGGATGTCATCTTGGTTTTGATTCATGATGAAAGAATGAAAGAAAGGAATGAGAGGTTACAAGAGATAAATGATAGAGGATTGTGTGAGTTGTGCAATTGGGATGTCATCTTATTTATAGGCAAATAAAAAATCATTTATATTTCCCCCCTATTTTGTTATATTATTTAAAACAATTGTTAGTACAAAATAATATTAAAAAAGTAGTTAGTATACCCTAAAATAGTGTTATATTAAATAAATAAATTATATTAAAATTTATAAAAGTAGGTTGATTGCATAAAATATGATCTATTTGGACTTTTTTATATTAAAATTTATAAAAAATACATTAAATTTCTAAAATTTATTTACAATGTAATTTTTATATTAAATAAAATAAATTGATATTTATTTTATTTAAACCTCCAATAATAATAATAAAATGATTTATTTTCACTTCCTTAAACCGATAATACAAAAAAATATTAAATTCTACCAAATATATTCAAAATAGATGTCTATGAATAGATAAAAATGTAATTAGAATTATAATATTTTTAAAAAAAAATTTAACGCACCAATTTTTAAATAAATTATTTCTAAAAATATAATAATGGACGGCCAAGAACAAATCCTGGCCGTCCATAACGTGACACGCGGCGTCCATCGGACGCGCCGCGTGGCACTCTCCTCCCCAGCTGGAATAAGGATGCGTTTGCCCATATGCCCAAAACGACGTCGTTTTGGTTTGGACGAAGGCAAAAAAAAAATTGATCGCCAAACACGCCCTTATTCCCTCTCTCCATGGGACCGTCCCATGAAATGGGTAAATTTGGGGACGGTGAAAGGGTCCTATAGATTTATATGAATATTATATATTAAAAATCCTATGGCATGTATCTGACCCCGTTAAATTTGCTACTCCACGCCACTGCCACCAGCCCACCACTCCATCGCAACTCACTCTGCTCGACATCTCTGCGTTTCCTCCATCTTCTTCTCAATTTGATGAGTTTTTCCCCCAATAAACTATAAAAATTTGGTCTTCCATTTTCGATGTCTGTGTTGATTTAAAGGCTTCGTTGCTGTTCTCAGTGTTAGGGTTTCGTATTTTATTTATTTGTGCAAGAGTGGTGATCCGCGTTCTGGTTTAATCTTGTATTCCTCTGCTACATTTGACGGCCCTCTGAAGCTTAATCTGTTGATTGTTTGAATTGCAGGTCATCACATTGTTTGTAGAAAATAACATTAACAGCCATGGACAGAGAAGCATGTGCTAATGGAGTTATTAGAACTCCATGCAATTTTTGTAAGAAAACCTTCAGTCCTTACTCTGCTAACTTTTCATCTCATCAGGATATAGATGATTTCTGTACTTGTGGTGATTCATCTGATTGTCAGACAAATATGCCTGGGGGGAATATTAGTGTTATACTAGACAACTTTCGGAAGGCTTTGTGTAAATTTGTTGGTTCTGGTGAACATCCATTTAGTATTATTGAGGAACCTGCATTCAAGGACATAATGTGTGCAGTGTGCCCTAATTTTGACACTATCACCAAGCAAACACTTTTTAGAGATGCGTTGAAATATCACAAGGAAGAGAGGATGATAGTTGAAAGTGATTTATTCAGTGCTCCTGGTCGAATTTGTTTCGCAATAGATAATTGGAGAAAGAAACACACAAGAGAGGAATACGTGTGCGTAACAGCTTGTTGGGTTGACCACAATTGGAGATTACAGAAGAGAATTATTAGATTGTTACCTTTAACTCCAGCATTAGATGGTGTTTCTCTTGCTGAAGAAATGTTATTGAAGTTGGGTAAGTGGAAGACCGAAAAAGTCATTAGCTTCATCTCTTAGAAGCCCTCTTCAAAGGAAACAAGCTTTCGGAGAACTTTTTCCTATGCGCTCTTATTCGCATATTATTCGTCTTTTGGGACAAGCTAGTTTGAATCTTATCGATGATATACTTTCAAAGATCAGAAAGATTGTTGTGCATTTACTACATTCCATTCCTAAGCAGAAAAAGTTTTATGAAGATGCTCAGATGAGTTTTGGCTTGGACACTACCAAAAGGCTGTGTACAGACACATGCATGTTATGGGATTCTACTTTCTTGATGCTTGATGTTTTTCTCTATTACCGGAATGTGGCTGATAATTTTGTTAGCAATGATGTGGATATAAAAGTTTATTGCCTTACACAAGAGGAGTGGGAAAAAGTGGATGAGCTTCACAAGTTCTTGAAGGCCATTTATGAATTGACCAATGGATTATCAGCCTCCAAGCAACCAACTTCCAATATTTACTTCTATGTGGTGTGGAACATTCATATGAAGTTGCTAAACATCTCAAATGGTCATGTTAGTTTTATATCTAGCATAGTGAAGGAAATGCAAGCAAAGTTTGAAAAGTATTGGTCTGATTTCAATCTTATTCTTGCATGCGCTGCTGTCCTTGATCCTCGATTCAAGTTGGAAGGAGTTGAGTTTTGCTATCAGGAGTTATATGGAGAAGCCCATGCTAAAGAGATGATTGCAACTCTCAAGAACACTTTGTTTGACTTGTTTGATGAATACAAAGAAACTAATGCAGCTACATCTCCTAGGGTTGGAACTTCAGAGGTCAGCAGTTCTGGAGTTGATAGGCGTAAGAATACACATCTTGATGTTTTGGAATTTTGGAAGGATGAGTCAAAAGGCTGGGGTCAATTTCCTATCCTTTCAATCATGGCTCGTGACATCTTAACCATTACTCTCTCCTTAGCTCCTATGGAATCAGGTTTCAGCATGGAAGAGAAAGTTATAACCCCTTGTAGAAGCTCCCTTTCACCCAAAACAATTGAAGCACTAACTTGCTATGGGGATTGGCTGTGCGCAAAAGGCTCTTCATCTGGTAATTTATCCTTCTATACATTCTGTTTTTTTTTTTGTGGTCAGCATCATGTTGATTTGAGTTGTATAGGTTCTATTAATGCTATTGGCAATTTGTATTTTTTGAAGGTCCATTTATGCTATCTAGCTGCATTCTTGATGCGGTTCTTGAAAAAGAAAGCAAAGAGGATGAAGAAGATGAAGAAGAGAAGGCAGAATTCCTGTCATTTTATGATGGTGGACCTTGTTCAAGTGCTTGTTCTAAATTTAATGTAAACGGTGATGAAATGTGAGATTCAACTCAGCAAGCCTTTGTAAGCTGATTGTCTTGCTCTTTTTGTCCACAAAGTTATGGTTCAGCATTATCATACTTCCTCCTCCTGATGCTAATGGAAATATGAATTCAGGAAATTTGGTTGAATGCAGATGATTAGTACATTTATGTATTACTGTTTAACGATAAATTTGTAGAAAAATCCACCCAACAAGTAGTTTTTGTAATTTCTCAAAAAATCCACACTTGGTGCTCATTTGGTTGACAAGTAAAATTGAGATAGAAAGTTAGATGGTTAAAAATCTTTTTTATAATTTAATATATTAGTATAGTAGGATTAAAGTGAAATTCGTTGTTGGATTATATATAATGATAACAAAAATTAAGGAAATTCGTTTCATACTCTTGTGTTTAGAGTTATTGCAGATAGTGTCACATATTTAAGTGTTTTTCGTTAGTGCTCTCGTGTATTTAAGATAATTTGTTCCGTAACCAAAACCTTCACATTCTTTAGTTTTTCTTAAGGAAAACAAATTAGTTGCTGAAGTTGAGAAAGGAAAAAAAAATCTACCCAAAAAAAAATAAAGGAAAAAGTAATTGTGAGAGTAAATTGCTCACATCTGAAACTAGAGTATTTAATACATCCGTAACTTTTTATTATTTATACACATTGTATGTATGTGGAATGCACATCATATACATAGACTTACGGATGCGGAAAGTGTATGCGTGTGTATATGCAATAGTAAAGCATACGCTTACGTATGCGCACTGCGCATGCTTACACATATGTATGTGCACTGTGCATGCACACTAGTTGAAAAATAAAAGTTAACCGCGTGATACACTACGTAAATTGAACTGAAAATTTTGGATACGGTGTAAATAGTTGAATGATTTTTTTTTGAATATTTTTACCGTTGTTTTCTCTCTATATATACATACTCATCCTCTCTTCATTCATTATCATCAAAATTTCTCTAAATTTTTGTTCTTCATCATACATATTCATCATGAACTCCTCCGGATTTTTTTATTCAAATGAGGTTAGTTTACTATGCTTATACTATTATACAACTTTATGATAAGATTAGTTACTTCTACATATAATATAGTTAACTTGATAGTTTGTTATATATTCAATGATTGTTTCGTATGTTATATCATAACTTTTACAAAAGACCAATTTAAAATTTCATTAATGTTTTTATATAAATTTACTAATGCTTATACTATTACGCAACTTTATAATAAGATTGATTACTTAGATTACATATAGTATAGATGGTTTGATATATTGTTGTATATTTAATGAAGGTTTAATACGTTTGTTATAACTTGTAACAAGATCTTTTAAAATTTTCATTAATGTTTTAGGTAACTTTACTATACTTATATTCTAACACGACTTTATGATAAAATTAGTTACTTCTAGATATAATATAGATAGTTTCATAGATTGTGATATATATATATTGAAAGTTAAGTGTGTTATTTATTTAAAGTGAATATTTCAAAGTTTCATTAATGTTTTAGATAAGTTTACTAATGCTTATACTATTATACAACTTTTTTTATAATAAGATTAGTTACTTAGATTACATATAGTATAGATAGCTTGATAGAATGTTATATATTTAATGAAGGTTTAGTATGTTATGTTGTAACTTGTAACAAGAGCAATTATATGTAGATATCTTGATAGATTCATACATGTTTGATTGATGTTTAGTGTGTTAAATTCTAGTTTGTAATACATGATTTTTATAGTTACATTAGTGCTTAAGGGTCTGTTTGGATTTTCTGAAAGAATGCATTAAAATAAATTATCTTGCATTAAATTACATTAAATTATCCATTTAATGCAAGATAATATATTTTAATGCATTAAAAGGAGAATCCAAACAGACCCTAATTATGTTATTAAGCTTTTATTAATGTTTAGTAGCTTCATTTATAGACTAGTGAATGATTACATCTAATGTTTAGAATGTTACTAGTTTTTTAGTGCACAAAATTATAATGACTTACAACCTTGTATACTTATAAGTTGAAAGTTTTAATACATTAATTATATAGCATATTGAGGTTTTCAAAATTATATTATTTTGACATTGAAATGATGTAAATGACAGCATAATGTTATTATGTTTAGTATGTTACTATTATGTTAGTGCACATAGATTCCATTAATGTTTAGTATGCTAGTGCATATGGTTATTATTTATGCAAAATCGTATTTTCATTCCTAATGCATGGATTTGTATAATAGTATAAGTATAGTAAACTTGCCTCAGTATTAAAAAAATCTGAATAATTATTATCAACATAGTTCATAATAGATACACAAGATTATGTATATATGGAGATGATGAGTATGTATATATAGAGAAATTTAGAAGAAAAATATTCAAAAATTTTCGTTCAACTATTTACGTTGTATCCAATTTTTTTTGTTTAGTTTACACAACATATCGTGCACTTAACGCTTAGTTTTCAACTAATGTGTATGTACATTGTTCATACATATGTTTATGCATGCGCACTGCGCATACGTAGAGATATGATTTACTAATGCATATATACACGCATACACTTTCTGTATACACGACTGTGTATATGCTCGCGCATTTCGCATACATATAATATACATATAATGGATATATTAATAATAAAAAAAATATGATTTTCAACCAAAAAAAGGAAGTTATAGGTAAAATCCTTCTCCTTCCGAATCGCGGGCTAAACTCAGGTCACCGACCATCTAAAGAGCCCCTTCTTAACCCCAAAAATGAAAACGCTCCCAAGCCCAAAAAACCTAACCCTAGAAACCCCCCGCCGCCGCCGCCGCTGCACCTTGGCCTTACCGGCCTCACTCTCCTTCCGGATCAGAACCACCCAAACCCTATCCCCTACAATCCTAATCCTATAGACCCTCACAAAGGCGATGGATCTCCAACGAGACGAAACGCTTCTAGAAGAAACGCTTCCAGACGCGATGATTCTCCTCAGTGATAGCTCCATGATCCCCTCAATGACGGCGAAGGACGAAGAGAAAGCAATGAAGGTGTGTTCGAATGACCCGTTGACAAGAGCCCGTGCAAGGGCAATGGAGCGAGCCACACAATCATTAGTCTCGCGGGCGCACGCAAGTGACGCGGGTTCATCTAGTCCTAAATGGGTCCTTCTCTTGACCTATGAAGGATTAGGTGAGGTTCCGCCTTAGCCGATCCCGCCAAGAAGACGACGAGATCGCGGAAGTAGAACGAAGCAGCCAAGAACTCGACCCAGAACTCGACCGAGTTCTGGACCGAGTTGTTGCTCCAGATAAGAACTCGACCCAGAACTCGACCTTGTTCTGGACTGAGTTCTGGTTCCAGATTGGAACTCGGCCAAGAACTCGACCGAGTTCCTGACCGAGTTCCTGCCCGCATCAGCGATCTCAATTTTTCGTCGTTTTGCTGAACAATTTATTATTATATTTTTCATTATTTCTTTTGTCGCTATTTAAACCCAGAAACCCTAGTTTGTAATTTTTACGTTGAATTTGAGTAGTAAAGTTGAGTACGCTCCTTCCCTTGAGTTCCAACGTCAACTCTTCGATCCCACAGATCGTCTATCCCGTAGCTCGTCGCTTCGAGCAATTGTTCATCGTCTCTTCGGTGTTTGTGATCATCTCTTTGATCCTTTCGTTCATCACTTTGAACGTGTTTGAGGGTTATCTCTTTAGCCCTAGGAAAGCCATCACTTTGGCTACGGAAGAGAAGGAATCGAATTCAAGCTTGAGGAATCAAAGATCTTGCGTTGCAGACAACACTTCAGGGGTTGTTCGCATCAACTGGCATCAGAGCCTATTCAAGGTACGTTTGTTTCTTCTCTCTTATTGTGATTCCTTGCAATTTTCCGCTTACAAACCCTAGAATTTTTTTTTCTCTCACCCAATCGCCGGAATCACCACAACCATCTCGCCACCACCACCGTCCGCCACCACCACTCCGTCCGCCACTCCCTCTCCATCTCACGGCTGAACCCTAATTTCCCTTAGGTTTTGGTTACTTTTCCAACAGCCCTAAACCTTATCCTCTAGCAAATCTTGTTTCCTTAATTGCATATTTGATTTCCTTGTTTCTTGTTGATCAAGTCTTGTTTTATCTTTGGATTAGTTGCTAGATTAGTTGTTAGATTTTACTCCCTCATAGTTGCTTTGTCTCTTCTTTCTTCTCCTACACTTGCTTGTGTGGTTCTTTCTTGCTTGATTCGCCATCATCTCAAAACAAAAACAAAAACACAGTGTGACCGTATAAACAAAAACAAACATACTATTCTCACCTTCCATCAAACAAAACAAAAGGTTTGGGAATACGGAAGCCTCAAAAACACAAAGAAACAAAAGAAAAGGCAGAGAACGCACCATACGGTCATACTCCATCTTTACTCATTTCATGTCTCTACGCAACACTCATTAAAAAGGGCAATATTTTCAACTTTCTTGTGATTAATTCTTAGAAACTTGACTTGATCTACTTGACCTTGGAAATTTTGTGTGTTGTTTGGGACGTGATTTGCTAGTTTTTGCTTTGTTGCCTTCCGTTCAAGCCTCTCCCTCCTCACGAGCAACCAAAATTAGTACGTCCAGCGGAAAATTTCTTGGTTCACTTTTGAGACAAGGACTTGGCTTGGACTTGCTCTTTTGCTTAGTGCACCTTACTCCTTGTGTTTTATGCTTTGTATAGGTACTATGGAGGTTCCTACGACAAGCTACTCTCCTTCTACGGGCAACCGCAGCCCCGGACAGATGGACTCCGTCTTTGAGCGAATTGACGCACTTCGTGCACTGAGTGAAGAAAAAGATTGCCAACTCGCCGCGCAGGCTGCCGAGCTTGCCCACCTTCGTCGGGCCATGAGTGACATGAAGCTGCCCACGGCTGACCCAATGTTGAACCCTCCAGCCACAACTAGCCGGCCAATGGACCGCAAGGGTCCCCTTCTCCATGTCCTCTTCTCGAACATCTCCGGCTACGAGTCTTTTGACGAGGACTCCCCCGACGCCGGACCGATATTTGACACCTATGACGATGAGGAGGAGGAGGAGATGGATAGCTACATTGGATGATCAAGGCAACATGCCTCTTAGCTTGGTTACACGCCGCGTTCTTAATGCCAAAGAAGGTACCTTACTTGACCAACGTGACAATTTGTTTCATACTAAATGTGCGGTCCAGGGTGCTTCTTTGTGTGTGATCATAGATGGTGGGAGTTGCTGCAACATCATCAATGAAAAGGTGATCCAGCACTTCAAGTTTGAGACGCCTCCATAACCCGACATTCATGGCACATGCGAGAACCGACTTCTCTTAGCCCGGTCTCGGGATGTCTCTCCATTAATTCAGGGACGTCTTCCTTGCTTTTTACTTGTTCCTTTCGCGTGTCTTCTAAATGTTAAAGATCTTGTTGATTTACCCCCTGCAGTGACTTCTCTTTTGCAGGAATTTGAGGATGTGATGCCCGAAGAGCTGCCCGAAGGATTGCCACCTATTCGTGGAATTGAGCATCAAATCGACTTTGTACCCGGCGCCTCTCTTCCTAACCGAGCTACATACCGCGCGAGCCCGGAAGAAACCAAGGAATTACAACGCCAAGTGCAAGAGTTGATGGATAAGGGCCACGTCTGAGAGAGCTTAAGCCCCTGCGTCGTACCGGTCATTCTAGTACCTAAGAAGGACGGTAGTTGGCGCATGTGTGTTGATTGTCGGGCAATCAACCAAATTACAGTGAAGTATCGACACCCTATTCCTAGACTTGATGATATGCTTGATGAATTGCATGGTGCTACATTATTTTCAAAAATTGACCTTAAGAGTGGCTATCATTAAATTAGGATGCAAGAGGGTGATGAGTGGAAAACTGCTTTTAAGACTAAGTATGGCCTTTATGAGTGGTTAGTTATGCCTTTTAGTTTTACCAATGCTCCTAGCACTTTTATGCGATTGATGAATCATGTTTTACGGGCTTACTTAGGCAAATTTGTAGTTGTCTACTTCGATGATATCCTTGTTTACAGTAGGTCATTAGATGAGCATGTTGAGCATCTTAGAAAGGTCTTAGAGTGTCTTAGAAATGAGAAACTTTATGCTAACCTGGGTAAATGTTCTTTTTGCTCGGATTCCACTATTTTTCTTGGTTTTGTTGTAAGCAAGGATGGGCTAAAAGTTGACCAAGAGAAGGTTCGCACCATAAAAGAATGGCCACGGCCCACGACACCAACCATGGTTCGGTCTTTCCTGGGCTTGGCTGGCTTCTACCGCCGCTTTGTGCGTGACTTCTCCACCATTGCAACCCCGTTGCATGAGCTTACAAAGAAAGCTGCGTCTATAGAGTGGACGACCGCACACGAGACTGCCTTCACCACTTTGACGGACCGGTTGTGCAACGCTCCTTTGCTGAAATTACCGGACTTCTCCAAGACTTTTGAGGTGGAGTGTGACGCTTTTCATCATGGAATTGGAGGGGTATTGCTGCAAGATAGGCGTCTGATAAGCACTACTTTGTAGGGCTTAACTAAGATTTATTAGAGGGTTTTATTGGTGCCATTCGGGTAGATTTAGACACATTCATGTGCATGGTATTTGGGGGCGAAGATTGGTGTTTTGGTGGTGTTTTGAGCTTATTGGAGTACATTTGAAGATTCGGGATATGGAGCCACCAAGGAGTATGGAGTTAGAGAGAAGAAGTGTGGATTTGGTGGTCTGGAGAAGCAAATTGAAGATATCCAGAGGAAGAGAAGTTGACCACTGAGGAGACGAAGAAGAACCAAGGAGAGAGTCCACACGAGAGTAGAAGAACAATGTGCTGAATTCAATTGATTCGTTCTCTCTACTCAGATGTCAAAATGCAGTGATTCCAATTCTAGGAGTTATATCTTGAAGTCTAATACAAGTCCCCAAAATATGAGCGCAATCCGAGTTGAGAATCAAAAGTTATGACGTTTTTACGAAAGTGTCGCAGATGCTGAAAATCGAGAAGTAGCCGCGATCGCGGGTACTGTTCACCCGCGATCGCGGGTCATCAGCGCCGAAAGCTGCGTCCTTTCCTGAGCTTATCTTTTCATATTTCTTTTTCCCATTTTTCTCATTTTAATTTAGTTATTTTCTTAATGGGCTAGGTCATTTGTTAGAGCCCTATAAATACTTTCTTTTAACATTAGGTTTAAGGGTCCACACTCTTATTCCACTTTAGTTGCAATTTTCATCGTTGTTTACTTTTCCTTTGAAGTTTCACCATGACTATGAGGAGCTAAGCCTCTTTGGCTTAGTCTGGCAATGGAAGCTTAAGTTTTGATTATTGGTTGTGAGGTTTTGTTCCCTTTCTTAATTCCTATTGGATTATATTATCTATTCTAAGCTTATTCCATTGGATTTCATTGATTGCACTAGCCCGCGCAACTAGTTGTTGTTGGTGATTTTCATATTGCTAGGATTAGGAAACTGTTGGGCTAACGTCATATTCCGCTGTAGCAACTACAATTTACATGCTCTGGTTGAAATTGTTGTATTGTAGGGAGAGATAATTACATGGTTAATGCATCTGAGCGAGCGTTCTGTGTATCCTGGTTAATTCTTATATGCATTGCTGCCTTTGGGTTGAACCTTTAGTGGTACTAGGGTTATTCATTGGTAAGGGTTCTTTGTGGAAGGTTTCCCTCTGAATCTACACAAGATCGGGACAGGAATAATCATAGGAAGGAATTGGAAGTAATCTAGGATCAACCAACCAAAACTTAAGTGGAAATTGCCTGGCTAAGTGTTTTCTCACATTTGATTGCATATTATTTATTCTGTTTTATTTCTTACTTGATTTAAACCTCACAAACCCCCCTTGTTACTGCTATTCGATTGGTATTCAATTTGTGATAAGAAAATAGACGCTTGTGATTCTCTTGGGATTTCGACCCTTGCTTGCTTACTATACTAGTTTGAAAGTTGAGGTTTACTTTGATTTGGCATAATGACCTTAGGCCACGTCAGCGTCCCATTGCTTACTTTAGCGAGAAGCTCACAGGCGTCCAACTCAACTACCCAACGTATGACAAAGAGCTCTATGCTCGTATTCGGTTGTTGAAGACTTGGCAGCACTACTTATGGCCCAAGGAGTTTGTCATTCACTCGGACCACGAGGCGTTGAAGTATTTGAAGAGCCAATACAACCTCAGCCGACGCCATGCACGATGGGTGGAATTCATGGAGACCTTCCCCTATGTGGTCAAATACAAGAAAGGTAAGGAGAATGTGGTTGCTGACGCCCTTTCTCGCAGGTATGTGTTACTTACCCATCTTGATGCTTCTATCTTAGGCTTCTCCTTGATTAAAGATGTGTATATGCATAATGATGACTTTGCTGTAATTTTTCAAACATGCATGGAAAAGGAAGAGTCTAATGGATTCTATATTGATAATGGCTACCTATTTAAGGCCAGGAAACTGTGTATCCCTAAAACGTCTATACGTAGGTTGCTAATTCAAGAAGCTCATGAGGGTAGAGGACATTTTGGTATTCCTAAGACTTTGGCTGCATTAAAGGAACATTTCTTTTGGCCTAAAAGGTTACATCATGTTACACATTTTTGCAAGGCTTGTGTTACTTGTGTGCATGCTAAGTCTAGATCGAGTCCCCAAGGATTGTATACCCCTTTGCCTATCCCGGATGTCCCATGGGAAGATATTAGTATGGACTTTATTACTGGGTTGCCCATGTCTAAGAAGGGGAGGGACTCGATATTTGTAGTAGTTGATAGGTTTTCTAAGATGGCTCACTTCATTGCATGAAAGACTACTAACAATGCTTCTGAGATTGCTTCTTTATTTTTCGAGCATGTTGTTAGATTGCATGGTATCCCTAGAAGTATAGTATCGGATCGTGATGCTAAATTTGTGAGTTATTTTTGGAAATCTCTGTGGTCCAAGCTGGGGACTAAGTTGTTGTTTTCTACTAGCTATCACCCCCAGACTGATGGCCAGACGGAGGGTACTAATAGGACCTTAGGTGCTTTATTGCGTACTATGTTAAAGTCTAACCTCCGCAAGTGGGAAGAGTGCTTGCCTTTTGTTGAATTTGCTTATACCAGGTCCATGCACTCGGCTACGCAGAAGACTCCCTTCCAGGTTGTCTACGGACTCAATCCGCTCACCCCTTTGGATCTAGTTCCACGGCCAATGAAGGAAAAGGAAAGCGTCAAGGGAGTGGAGCGTGCGGAGCAGATCAAGACCTTGCATGAGAGGACGAGACAGCAGCTGGAGCGGAGGTCTGAGCAAGTAGCCGCTCAACGCAACAAAAACTGCTGCCCCGTTGCATATAAGCCCGACGACTTGGTGTGGCTACACTTGCGCAAGGTACGCTTTCCATTGAAGTGACGCCACAAGCTGGAGGCGAGAGGTGATGGCCCTTTCCAGGTGCTACAACGCCTTGGGGACAACGCCTACTGCTTGGATTTACCCGATGACTATGGTGCACACCCAACTTTCAACGTCGCTGACCTTTCTCCTTATACGCCTCCTGCTTTTGACGACGAGGACGAAGCGGGGACGCTTCGCAGCCAATAAGGGGAGATTGATAGCTCCATGATCCCCTCGATGACGGCGAAGGACAAAGAGGAAGCAATGAAGGTGTGTTCGAATGGCCCGGTGACAAGAGCCCGCGCAAGGGCAATGGAATGAGCCACACAATCATTAGTCTCGCGGGCGCACGCAAGTGACGCGGGTTCATCTAGTCCTAAATGGGTCCTCCTCTTGACCTATGAAGGATTAGGTGAGGTTTCGCCTTAGCCGATCCCTCCAAGAAGACGAAGACGACGAGATCGCGGATACAGAATGAAGCAGCCAAGAACTCGACCCAGAACTCGACCGAGTTCTGGACCGAGTTGTTGCTCCAGATAAGAACTCGACCTTGTTCTGGACCGAGTTCCTGCCCGCATCAGCGATCTCAATTTTTCGTCGTTTTGCTGAACAATTTATTATTATATTTTTCATTATTTCTTTTGTCGTTATTTAAACCCAAAAACCCTAGTTTATCATTTTTACGTTGAATTTGAGTAGTAAAGTTGAGTATGCTCCTTCCCTTGAGTTCTAACGTCAACTCTTCGATCCCACAGATCGTCTATCCCGTAGCTCGTCGCTTCGAGTAATTGTTCATCGTCTCTTCGGTGTTTGTGATCATCTCTTTGATCCTTTCGTTCATCACTTTAAACGCGTTTGAGGGTTATCTCTTTAGCCCTAGGAAAGCCATCACTTTGGCTACGGAAGAGAAGAAATCGAATTCAAGCTTGAGGAATCAAAGACCTTGCGTTGCAGACAACACTTCAGGAGTTGTTCGCATCACTCAGGTCGTTGCTCTTCTTGGCTTTCTAGGGGTTTCTATTCCAGACAAAACGCTCAAAGATGGTCCCTTGCTTGTTTCTGGGCCTGGGCGATTGGGTGGAGGTGGAATCTTGCCAGCCACGGCGCTACTCGCCGTCTTCCACCGGGGTGCGGGGCGTCGGTGAAGTTGACAGAGCGTTGCTTCTGTCCCTTGGGGGAGCGGTCTCACCCGCTTTGGAGTCATCGTCTTCCTCTCGTCACCCGCTGTGAGAGCTTTCCCGATCCGCTTCGAGGTTTGTCTTCTAGATCTCTAGCTTTGGATCTCAGGTATTTGTCTAAACTCATATCTAGAGGTACTCCTAAACTCATCCTTTCTTCCTTTCGTTCCCCTGTTTCTTTTAGCCTTAATTGCTTACTTTTACTTGACATTAATCTGGCACATCTTAATCCCCTGCGCCAGTTTTCTTTGTCTAGTTTCATGATATCCTTACTCTCGTACAATGAATCTTTGAACATTGTGTTACATTTGAATTATTTTGTCTCCACCAACATTTATTTGTTGCGTGTTGATACTTTAGTTTCTGAGATGTTGCATTATTGGCCTTTTGCTGAAGGATTCCACATCCAACAGTTCGAAGATCATCCTCCTCTATTGAATCTTTACAATCTCTTGATCCTTGACCAGCTGAACAATCTGACTGGGAGATCTAAATCTCGTATTTATGATCTCTTGGGTCCTAACAATTTCTTGACCAAAATTGTTGTTTTGGTTAGATTAAATCTTGTGTATCTTCTTAGATACCTTTCTGAACCTCCTTTTGTCTCTAATTATATCTCTGAAATTATTAACCTGTGTACTGCTTGTTTGTTTGGATCTTCTATGTTTAATGTTGTTTGGTCCGACAAGTATGAATGGTTTGAGTTTATACTCTTCTTGGGTATTACTATCCATTACCATATTGAACCGTGCTTGAATGATTTGATAAATTTTACAGTCTTTTTGTACTGGTATGGGTATTACCTTGACTTTTGGAAACCTCTTGTCTGCTTGGTCCTATCTATGTTGGTACTACAGATTACTAGCAGGTATTTGGCTTTTAAAACCTACAATTGGCTTATCAGTTTTTTTGAGGTGGATTTCTACTCCTCTCTGAAAACTAATCTTCATAAATATGCTCATAATTACGTGAATTTTCTAATCTGTTTCCAGGATTTCCTGTGCTACTTCATCTCACAAACAAAGATTTCAGACAATGGAGTTTATCTCAGCCTGCCTACAAGCTTTTGTGGGGTTGGAATCTTGGGTGGAGGTGGAATCTTGCCATATACTGGCCTCTTATATCTGGAGTCCTTTTAGGATACACCAGCAACTAGAAATTACCAATTTTAAATCTGGAGTCCTTTTTGGATACACCAGCAACAAAACTTGTCATATACTGGCCTCTCACATCTGGAGTCCTTTTTGGATACACCAGCAACAAAGAATTTATGTGGAACAATTAGAGCAATTTTACATGAATACCAAAATTATCATTGACATCCTTATCTTGAAATTATCAATGTTACATGAAATTAGGCACAACACTAAACAAGTTCAAATAAAGAAAGTTATGGTGTTTGACACCTTTTCCAGGAAATTAATTATCTCTTACAGACTATGCATTCCCTGGAATCCTGAAAACTCCAAATATGAAGGCGAAACTTTGCATAATACTAAACTAGTCCGAATACAGGAAAAAATTGTGCATGCCAGAATGTCAAAAACATGTGTACACATGTCTCGTTACACTAGTTTCCAAGTTGCTAGGCTTGCCTTACACCAATGGGAATCCCCAATCAAGAACAATCGAAAACATATCCTCTCTAGGGAGAACAAAATTCTTATGTCTTTTAAATCTCTCATGCCTACGGAAAAAAATAACAAACAAAAACGACAATAAGCCCCCTAAATGTCTTACTATATGGGGCAAAAACACAAATAGGTTTTTATGAAGATCACAACCTGGAATTGCCGCAGAATCGGGAAGAAAACTTTTTGGATGGATGTCGAATCTTTCTGCAAAATTGAACGAATACAACTACTTGCACTCTTTGAAACAAGAACAAACAAAGAACCAAATGAAAAAGAATGGGAAAAGCGGGTTTTGATCAATTCTACTATGTCCCGGCTACAGGTTTCGTGAGAGGTATTTCACTACAAAAAAATGCCTAAATAGCCATGGATTTAGCCATGGGTTAGCCATGCAATTCGCTATGGTACAACCATGGATTTGGCCACAGTAAGGTGTTTGCCACGACATCAGCCACGGATGCTGAACCCGTGGACTTTTGTGATGTGTCTAACACATAGACACGGTCGAGACGTGACTGCTAGCCACGGTTGACGGCCACGAACAAGCCGAGTCCAAATGGCCACGGACATCCAGTGGCTAATAAGCCGAGACAAATTGACCAAGGACAATATGTGGCTAGCAAGCCGAGTCCAAATGGCCACAGACATTCAGTGGCTAACAAGCCGAGTCAAATTGGCCACGGACAATATGTGGCTAGCAAGCCGAGTCAAACAGGCCACGATCATTCAGTGGCTAACAAGCCGAGTCCAAGTTGCCACGGATATTCAGTGGCTAACAAGCCGAGTCCAACTGGCCACAGACATTGAGTGGCTAAGAAGTCGAGTCAATTGGCTACGATATGGCCATGACTAAGGTTGTGGCTAATACAAGTATTGTTTTCCCAATTGATTATTATATAATATAATTATTTTTTTACAATTAATAATATAATTCACAATATAATATGAGATATAATATTAGCTATTTAATCAAAATAGGAGTTTTCATTAATAGCGATGGTCGAGAACTTATTACACAATTCAAATATCAATAGAACATTTTTTATTAATATAGTTGCCCAATAGCTTATTACATATTTCAAGTACCGAGTAGGTGGACTAAATTGTCATGCGTACACATTATTTAGGAGAATATATATTGCTAGGAAAGTACTAGACAATCAATCCACCCTTATATCCTTATACAAACAGAAATTACTCATCATTCCTAAAGATATCATATCCACCTTGAAAGCGGCCAGCTTGTGCATTGAAAGCATTATGATCAAACATCAGCATACTTGAGTCCCCATTTGATGTTCTTCGTCGTCAGATCCGTGATCCTCCTCCATGGCATCATGTCATTCTTCAGTATCCCAATCCCACTCTGGATTAGGAACGCTAGTGTTTCTCGGATTCATTCTTGGTGACCATTGGTTATCTTCTGGCAAGTTAAAATTTGGGCTGCTCGTGGCAAACGATCTCAATGAAAATGGACAGCGAGACATATATCGATAAAGAATGATATTAAGCTTTGAGAATGAAAAGCAAAGACTTAGGAAGAGAGCAAATCGAGAATTAGCAAATATACTTTAATCGCAAAGAGCAAACTGAGAGATTACAAAAGTCTGTGAGTAGATGGGATATATAAGCCTTGCTGAGAACTAGGCACTATCTATGCCCAATAGCAATCCTTGCCCCCTTTTTTTGTATGCCATATCAAGACTTTCCTATTTAACAATCAATTGTGTCAATGAAAGATACTTGGCGCTAGAATAAAATAATAAAGATATACTTAACAATTAGAGGGAAATTTTTAACCAAATTGGTGTGGAATTCGTATTCCCTCCATCAAACCAAACACAGCCTACACAAAAAATTCAAAAACTCAAACTTTTCAATTAGCCAAATACAAACCCACAAGTTTTAACATTCTCACCAATATTAATCAGTTGCCATAATCAATTTGAGTTAAAAAACAACTAATTACGAATCTAGTATTTTTGAATTAGCAAGAACCCTAATCCCAAAAGTCAATATTCAATACTCAAAGTCTAATGAAATAATACAACAAATCAGCACAAGCAAGGATTAGAGGACCAACCTCCGAGGGCGCACCACCACCCTTCGACCGGGTAGAGAAAATGGCAACCGAAGAGTGGAGATGATAGGAGATCTGTTCGTGAAAATCAATTGAAGGAAAAAAAGAGAGTTATGAGCCAGATGCTAAACAGTAATTTTTAATTCTACCATCTATTTACACAAATAATTTCAAATTCAAACAACAAACTCTATATTCAAACTTCGAATGAAATTTTACTCAAAATTGACCAAAAATTACACAAATTAAACAAAATTCAATCATTACAGACTACTTTCACTGCGTAATCTCAACAAATTTGTATAAAAATTAATTTGTAAAATTTACAAATTCATAAATCCTAAATTTTGAAAATTTTAACACAAATAAGGATAAATATAGTGAAAATATTACATATCTTATTGAAAAATTGTGTGCAAATTTGGATAAATTTTAGTATTTTTGAGAATTATGTATAATAAATCCTATGTAAATAATATTTTTAAAATTGAAAAACTATAAAAAATTAGTTTGAAATTTTTTGGAAATTTTTTAAAAAAAAACTTTGGCTGAGAAAAAAAAAATCAGTATAAATTAAAAAAAACTTCAAAATTCCAGTGGGGGCTACAGCCCCCACCTGTGTCCGCCCATGTCTGAAGGGGAGAGGAGAAAGCGAGGTCGGTATGGAAGGCAGGAGGTATAGCCAGCACTGTGCACAAATCGGAATGCAGAGAGGGGAAGGGGATGAAATGGGGGATTTAGATTTTACCAAAAAGAATAGAAATGGGGGATTTAGACTAATACGTTAAATGTAAAAATAATATATTAGCAAACCTGCAGATAGTTTATTGAAAAAATATTACTTTATTGAAAAAAGTATAAAAAGGAGTAAAGCATTAAAGGGGTAGCATTGAAAAACTATACTTTATTTTTTACCAAAAAAAATATAAGAGTTACAAAAACAAGATATAATATCAAAATTAAAAAATAATATATTTAATAAAATACAACACTAGGACCTATAAAAGATTATATACTTTAAAATAAATATAAGAGTTTGTGGTAAAAAAATTGCTAAATTCAAACATACATATGTTTTTTATAACATTGATTGAAATTTAATTAGTATTGAGCATTAAAAGTATTTAATTGAAAATATTAGCTTAAATATATTATTCTTCACTATTCATACCCATTAGAAAACTTTTTAATTTTATAAGATAAGATTAAATTTGATAACCTTAACAATTTATAAGATTAAATTTATATAAGGTATAACATATAAAAATCAATATCATATATAAAATACTTTTTTGAAAATAATTTTATTTTTAATTACATATAACATATAATTATTAAAACAACTAATAACTAAATCCCGTGCATTATTAAAACAACTAATAACTAAATCCCGTACACTATGCTAGTAAAATACTAATATTCATCTTGGTCATCATCTTCACCCGCCAAATTGCAATCTGAATTTTCTTCATCTGTAATGGAGTTTGTGTCAATTTCATCTTCATCTTCGTCTTCGTATCGAACATCATCATCAACTAAATCATCCTCTAAATAATCTGACGTATCTTGTATCTCACTTTTAATTATAGGTACTCTAACATCATCACCTTGATAATCATGTGGAACATCTTCTCATCTCTCTTCAACTGCACTTCGAGCTTTTATTTTGCAAACGATTTGCCAATGAATACGATCTCTTCTAGCGCCGAGAATTTCTGTATAGAAAACTTGAACAGCCTGTTGTGCTAAAATAAACGGATCATATTTTTGATAGAATTTCTTGGTATTAACTTCCACCATATCAAGATTCTTATATTTATATGTTCATTGGATTGATGGATCAAACCAACGGTATTTAAAGAGAACAAGTCTTTTTGACTACTTGTATAGCTCAATTGTATGATCTTTTCAAGAACACAGTAATAATCCAATTCTTGTTTGTTGTAGGTTAACCGTATGGCCATAGCTTTTTTCAATTGCTATATCTATATGTACACACATATAGCATAAATATCAGTATTATCACCCACTATCAATATTTCCAACGGCTATAGCCTATAAGTGATTGGGTCGATCCATATCGAAGTCGAGATCGAACACGATTGAGAGAAATTTGTTTAAATATAAATATAGATATCAACATGTTCATTTTTTTAGAAGTCCACTTAGTTGCTACTAAAAAAAGACTTTATGAATGACCACTTAGCCGAACTCAATATGTTTAGATTGAATGTTCATACTATTCGAATACATATACAATGAATCAATATGGATAAACTAAAATACTAATAAGCGTTGGGAAAATAAATCTTCAAGAACATCATCATTGTACGCTACATCTCTTTGTATGTATGATATTTTCCGACATCGTAGTATAATTTGTTCAGGTCCAATGGAAAACTGAACTCATCTTTAACATATTGCACTTCAACACCTTGCTCTAGGTCTCGCCCATTGTTATCTTCTTCTTCCACTCTTGATTATGTTTGTTGGGATAAAGTTCTGCTTCCTCGTAATAAGCTCTGTTTAGATAAAATGAAATAGAGAAATCATCTTCACCACTATTTTCTTCTTTCCTTTTTTGATTCTTTTTCGCATTGTTACTTCTTTATTTTCTTGATTCTTTCTGATGTTGTTTTCTTCCTCATCCTATTGACTCTCCTCATTGTGATGCATTTCTTCTGCCTTACAATAGGATTTGTTTAGATCGAACGAAAAATCCAAATCATCTTCACTATCTTGCACTACCAAATGTAATAGATCTCTATCAGCACCCAACTTTTCATAATCCATTATATAACAAAAAAGTAGTGATGTGGGATTGTATAGTTATAGAGAACCCTTTACAAATTACTTTTGAA
This sequence comes from Rheum nobile, assembly GCA_027886185.1. NCBI lineage: Eukaryota > Viridiplantae > Streptophyta > Magnoliopsida > Caryophyllales > Polygonaceae > Rheum > Rheum nobile. The sequence continues at coordinate 5,161,492 of WOAB01000506.1, read as the reverse complement.
GTTGAAGTTAAATAGAATTTGGCTTGATCGTATTTGTGGATTAAATTAAATAGAATAGTGAAATATATACACCATATCATACAACATATATAACTAATCCTACGTATTTGGCCATGAATATTTTTAATTGCCATATTTATATATACACATATAGCATATATCACTATATATCATATCAATCTTGTTAATACATATTGAAGTTGATCCATATCCAATTCGATCAAGAGAAATTTGTATAAATATATATATATATTGCCACGGTTGAGAGGAGGCTAGGTAATGTGTGTTCTTAGCAATGGTATTTCGCCACAGTCCGTCGTGGCTGCGAGTCGTGTCTAATCGGCTTCGGTTTGGGAGCCGCGACCAGAGTGTGTCTGGGCACCGTGGTTGCACCACCCATGTCCTTTGGTCATTGTTCGACTGTGGCTAAATTTGCTTCTATTCTAGCTGCGACCCAGGCGTGGCTATTTGTCGTGGCTGGTTTTATGGGCAACGGATTTCTCGGTCCGTGTCGGAAGTTGTGGCCGAACAGCCATGTTCTAACTTCCGTGGCCTATCTTTCCATAGCTGCGACTCAGGCGTAATGTGAAAGACCTACCAACTTACAAATGAAATCCTTGAAATTGAAAAAAATGAAAAAAGATTCATTAGTATTAAGTATACAAATCAGCTCACGAACAAAAAACTTATGCTAACCCTAACTTATGCCCCACCAAATGACTCTGCAAAGAATGTGTTCTGGAACAAATTTATCTCCTATATTAAAAATTGCTCTCTTCCGTTCATTATTATGGGAGATCTGAACGAAATACAAGACCCTTCTGAAAAATTAGGCGGGACATTACCACCATTGACAAAATTTGCAAGATTACATCATTTTAAGAATGAATGTGAACTCCTGGATACCCCTATTCAGGGAAACATCTATACCTGGTGAAAGAATAGCACAGAAATAGATAATATATATGAAAAACTGGATAGGGTACTTATTCATCACCAGATTCTTCAATGGTATCCTGATATCTGTACTAAGCATTTTGCTTTTTCCAATTCAGACCATTGTCCATCTCTATCGAGCTAGATTCCGCAGTACCTTTCAAAAATCAGCCATTTAAATTTGAAAAAAATTGGATGACTAGAAAGGATTTTAGAAACGTTGTTAAACAAGCTCGGAGAACTAACTATCATGGATCTAGATTGTATAATCTTGTATCCAAAACAAAATTACTCAAGAAACATGTTAAGATCTGGAATAAAAGTACCTTTGGAAATGTCTTCATACAATTACAAACTATAGAAAAATAGCTTTCTGATATCCAAACTGAGATCTGTACTCACCCAACAAATAATCTTATTAAAAAACAAACAAGAATCATAGAAAAAAAAAAAAAAACTTCTGTGTTTCCAGAAAATTTACTGGAACCAAAGAGCTAAAGTAAAACATATCAAATATAATGACACGGATGCTAGCTATTTTCACAAAATAGCAAGTGGAAGAAGAAATAGAAAAAATATAAAAGAAATCAAAACACAAGAAGGAACAAGGATCACTGGAGAAGAAAACATTAGAAATGAAATCAGAAATGATTTCATTAAAAGATTCAGAAGTGAAGAAATGAACCAGAGACTATTCCAAGAAAATCTCGAATTAATCCAGCTTGAAATCTCTACACAGGACAATCTGGAATTAATAAGAAATGTTTCTAATGAAGAAATTAAGAAGGCGGTCTTTAACATTGGCTCGGATAAATCACCAGGGTCGGATGGCATGACAACAGAATTCTACCAAAAATATTGGGACATTGTAGGTCATTCTGTTATCCAAGCAGTTAAAAGCTTTTTTCTTTCTGGAAAACTGCTTAAACAAATAAATCACACATTCATCTCCTTGATCCCAAAATGTGATAATCCGAACTCTACTAATCACTATAGACCCATAAGTTTGTGCTCTACAATTTATAAGATTATCTCAAAGATCATAACAATTAGACTTAAAGAAACATGGAAAAATTAATACACTCACTTCAGGGTACTTTTGTTGCTAACAGAGTCATCCAAGATAATATCTTGATTGCCCATGAAATCTTTCACTCTTTTAAATCGAAAAAAGGAACTGAAGGATTTATTACCCTAAAACTAGACATGGAAAAAGCTTATGATAGAATCGAATGGGATTTCATTATTAAAATAATGGAAAAGTATGGATTCCATGAAAAATTTATCAACTGGATAAAAGAATGCATTATAACAGTATCTTTCTCAATACTTGTAAACAACGGACCCACAGAAATATTTAAACCAACAAGAGGACTTCGACAGGGAGACCCCCTTTCGCCCTTCTTGTTTATTTTAGGATCTGAAATCCTTGCTACGAAACTCCAAAAAGCTTCAGAAAGAACTCGAAATCCTCTAGGATTTCAAATCAATCAACAAGGAACACGAATCCCGTTTCTGGCATTTGCAGATGACATTGTGATCTTCTCAAAAGCTAAACAGGAAAACTGCAAAGAAATCAAGGATATTATTGATGAATACTGCAAAATCTCAGGTCAAAAAGTAAATTTTCATAAATCGGATTTTCAAGTTACAAAAAAAGTTTTCAACCAAAAGAAATTAGCATTACAAGGTACTCTCACAATCACAAATATGATATCTCTCGAAAAATATCTAGGTTGCCCTATCATTAATGGTAGAGTGAACTCGAATACCTTTGCTGACCTCTTAGTTAGCACCCAACATCAATTATCTAAATGGAAAGCAAACTCTCTTTTCCAAGCAGAAAGAACAACACTAATAAAAACCAATCTGGCATCAAGACCTAACTATCTTATGCAAAGTTTTATGTTACCTACACACACACAATGAACTTGACAAGTTAAACAGATCATTTTTTTGGAACAAAGACAGCTCCTATAAACCTCTTATAGGCTGAAAAAAAAATTGTAAACCAACCCATCAAGGAGGTCTTGGTTTGAGAAAAGCTAAAGACATGAATAAATCCCTACAATTCAAATTACTATGGAAAATCCTAGCAGAACCAAATAACTATTGGGTTAGGGTCGTTACTGAAAAATACTTGAAAACTAACCATATATTTCATTACGAGAAAAAAGGAAATTGCTCTTGACAATGGTCAAAAATGATTGAACTCATGGTTGAGTTCAAATCTGGACTAATGTGGCAAGTTGGTAATGGCAAAACAATCAAATTCTGGACGGATAACTGGGTTTTGAACACCCCTTATGTGACACCATAAACACACAATCAATCTTGAATAAGGATGCCCTGGTAGCTGATTTTATGTTGTCAAATAAAACCTGGAATAAGGACTTACTAGAACTATGTTTACCATATGATTCAGCCAAAAAAATAACCTCGATCCCAATACCTTTAAATGAGATCCATGATAGAATGTACTGGAAAACTAGCAAAAATGGTTGGTTTTTTACAAATTCTGCTATGGAACTAATCAATAAAAACAAGAGTTATACTGTCTATGATTCTTCATGGATCTGGAAGATGGACACATATCCCAAAGTTAAAAACTTTGTCTGAAAAATAATGAAAAACGGACTCCCAACAAAAGTTAGATTAGCAGAAAAAGGTGTAGCACCCCCCCCCCCCCCCGGGTTGTATACGTTGCAATGCTCATTTAGAAGATTTGAATCATCTCATTTTTCAATGTAACCATACCATAAAAACAATCAAAAAAATAAATTATGATACCTATGGCATCATCAGATCCCTAAACATAGGAAACAAAAAAAATCAATGAAATCATTGAAGAAATTCGACAAAAAACTGATAGATCACAATTCTTAGAATTAATGGTCTCTTGGTGGGGCATTTGGTTTTATAGAAACCAACAAAGCTTTGGAAGAAGAAACGATGATGCCGACTCCATAAAGGATGTACCAATTTACATTAAGAAACAAATTGAGAACTGGAATAAAACGAAGAGCTGGAACTCTGACTGTTTAGCAGAAGACAAACAAAAAACTCATAGAACGGACATTGTTAGACGACCAATAAAGAAATGGAAAAAACCACCGGACAATATTGTTAAAATCAACACAGATGGATCCACCAAAACCAATGGTGAATCTAGTTTTGGTTACATTTTCAGGAACAATACGGGTAAACCAATCTTCTTCTTTGGGGATAAATGTGGTATCTCAACCCCGCTAAAAACAGAAACATTAGCAGTACGAAATGCCCTGGTAAATGCCTATGAATTAGGCATTACCAACATTCAACTTGAATGCGACAAACTTACTATTGTCAATGTTCTTAATCAAATCTGGCACTGTCCATGGGATATTGAAATGTTAATTTCTGATATCCTGTGTGTTTTACAACTATTTTCTTCAGTGTAGATTTCTCACGTCTTCCGAGAAACAAACGTCGTGGCCGATTTTATCGCGAAGAAGGTCCATCAGGTTTCCTTGGAAGATTTTAGAGATAGTCTAGAATTTGTAATTCTCATACGTAAGGATGCTATAGATTAAGAAATCGGTTCTTCTGTAATTTCCAGTCTAATTTTTACCTAATAAAAAAAGGCAGTTTCTTTGTACACTACAAATTTTGTCTTCGTACACTACACTTTGAAACGCAGAAATGTTGCTTAAGCAATATACCCGCGTTTGAGGGTAAATTGTACCCAGAAATTGCGTTTTTATATTAGGATGAAACGCATGTATTTTGCTTAAGCAAAATACCTGCGTTTCAAATTATTATTTTTTAAAAGTGAAACGCAAGAAAATAAAGAAAAATACCTGCGTTTCAAATTATTTCACTTTTAAAAAATAAAAAAATTTGTCTTCGTACAAAGAAACGCATGTATTTTGCTTAAGCAAAATACCTGCGTTTCAGTTTTTTTCTTTTAAAGCGAAACGCATGATCCTTGCTTAAGCAAGGATCTTGCGTTTCACTAAATAAAAATTTCTTCAAAATTGCACTTTTTTCCATAATCATGTAGAGAATTTCAATACGAGTCCGTACATATAAAATTCGTCCAAAACGGGCATCGTTTGCCCCTCCAAAAGCCCAAAAAAATGAAGTCTTTCTACTTTTTTTTTTTACAATTTGGTGTCCGGCATATAGGGCATTGTAGTGATTTTTTTTGGTATTTTTGGCATTTTTCTACTATAATTTTGTATAAGATTTTAATACGAATATATAACTATACGTTATAACCATAATATATACTTATAGTATATAACTATAGTATATAACTATACAATATAACAATAGTATATAACTATACGATATAACAATAACATATAGCTATAGTATATAACAATACGATATAACAATAGTATATAACTATAGTATAAAACTATACGATATAACCATAGTATATAACTATTCGTTAGAACTATAATATATAATTATAGTATATAACCATAGTATATAACTATACGATATAACAATAGTATATAACTATACGATATAAAATTTGTATATAACCATAGTACGTTAGAACCATAATATATAATTATAGTATATAACTATACGATATAACCATTGTATATAACTATAGTATATAAATGAATGATATAGCAATAGTATATATATAACTATACGATATAACAATAGTATATAACTATACGATATAACCATAGTATATAGTTATATACTATGATTATATCTTATAGTTATATCCAATTTGGTTATATCTTATGGTTATATCCTATAGTTATATACTGTGGTTATATCTTATAGTTATATCCAATTTGGTTATATCGTATCGTTATATCGTATCGTTATATCCTATAATTATATACTATGGTTATATCTTATAGTTATATCCAATTTGATTATATCATATCGTTATATCATATAATTATATATTATGATTATATCTTATAGTTATGTCCAATTTGGTTATATCTTATAGTTATATACTGTGGTTATATCTTATAGTTATATCCAATTTGGTTGTATTGTATCGTTATATCCTATAATTATATACTATGGTTATATCTTATAGTTATATCCAATTTGATTATATCATATCGTTATATCATATAATTATATATTATGATTATATCTTATAGTTATATCCAATTTGGTTATATCCTATAGTTATATACTATGGTTATATCTTATAGGTATATCTAATTTGGTTATATTTTATGGTTATATCCTATAGTTATATACCATGGTTATATCTTATACTTATATCCAATTTGGTTATATCATATCGTTATATCCTATAATTATATACTATGGTTATATCTTATAGTTATATCCAATTTGGTTATATCATATCGTTATATCCTATAATTATATACTATGGTTACATCTTATAGTTATATCCAATTTGATTATATCATATTGTTATATCATATAATTATATATTATGATTATATCTTATAGTTATATCCAATTTGGTTATATCTTATGGTTATATCCTATAGTTATATACTATGGTTATATCTTATAGTTATATCCAATTTGGTTATATCATATCGTTATATCAGATAATTATATATTATGATTATATCTTATAGTTATATCCAATTTGGTTATATCCTATAGTTATATACTATGGTTATATCTTATAGGTATATCCAATTTGGTTATATTTTATGGTTATATCTTATAGTTATATATTATGGTTATATCTTATACTTATATCCAATTTGGTTATATCATATCGTTATATCCTATAATTATATACTATGGTTATATCTTATAGTTATATCCAATTTGGTTATATCATATCGTTATATCCTATAATTATATACTATGATTGTATTTTATAGTTATATCCAATTTGGTTATATCTTATGGTTATATCCTACAGTTATATCCTATAGTTATATATTGTGGTTATATCTTATAGTTATATCCAATTTAGTTATATCGTATCGTTATATCCTATAATTATATACTATGGTTATATCTTATAGTTATATCCAATTTGATTATATCATATCGTTATATCATATAATTATATATTATGATTATATCTTATAGTTATATCCAATTTAGTTATATCCTATAGTTATATACTATGGTTATATCTTATAGTTAAATCCAATTTGGTTATATCATATCGTTATATACTATGGTTATATCTTATAGTTATATCCAATTTGGTTATATCATATCGTTATATAACATAGTATATAATTATAGGATATATCCATAAGATATAATCAAACTGGATATAACTATACAATATAACCATAATATATAACTATAGGATATAACCATAGTATATAACTAAATGATATAACCATAGGATATAACCATAAGATATAACCAAATTAGATATAACTATAAGATATAGCCATAGTATATAACTAAAGAATATAACCATAGGATATAATTATAGGATATAACCATAGGATATAACCATAAGATATAACCAAATTGGATATAACTATAAGATATAACCATAATATATAATTATATACTATGGTTATATCGTATAGTTATATACTATTATTATATCGTATAATTATATATATACTATTGCTATATCGTTCATTTATATACTATAGTTATATACCATGGTTATATCGTATAGTTATATACTATAATTATATATTATGGTTCTAACGTACTATGGTTATATACAAATTTTATATCGTATAGTTATATACTATTGTTATATCGTATAGTTATATGCTATGGTTATATATTATAATTATATATTATGGTTCTAACGAATAGTTATATACTATGGTTATATCGTATAGTTTCATACTATAATTATATACTATTGTTATATCGTATTGTTATATACTATAGCTATATGCTATTGTTATATCGTATAGTTATATACTATTGTTATATTATATAGTTATATACTATAATTATATATTATGGTTCTAACGTATAGTTATATACTCGTATTAAAATCTTATACAAAATTATAGTAAAAAAATGCCGAAAATACCAAAAAAAATCACTACAATGCCTTATATGCTGGGCACCAAATTGTAAAAAAAAAAGGTAGAAAAACTTTGTTTTTTGGGCTTTTGGAGGGGCAAACGATGTCCGTTTTGAACGAATTTTATATGTACGGACTCGTATTGAAATTCTCTACATGATTATGGAAAAAAAGTGCAATTTTGAAAGAAAAAAAAAACTGAAATGCAGGTATTTTTGCTTAAGCAAAATACTTGCGTTTTTTTGTACGAAGACAATTTTTTTTATTTTTTTTTAAATTGAAACACAAGATGTTTGCTTAAGCAAAAATCTTGCATTTCACTTTAAAAATAAATAAATTGAAATGCTGGTATTTTGCTTAAGCAAAATATCTGCGTTTTATCCTAGTATAAAAATGAAATTTTTGGGTATAATTTAGGCAAAGGTTATGTACACTACAATTTTTTTCTGGGTACACTACAGTTTGAAACGCAAAATGTACCCAGAAAAAGCATTTCTGTATAAGCAAAATACCTGCGTTTCAATTTTTATTTTTATTTTAAACTGAAACGCAGGAATCTTGCTTAAGCACGATTCCTGCGTTTCAAATATCTGAATTTTGAAAATATTACAGTTTTGAAACGCAAAAATCTTGCGTTTCACTAAAAAATTTTTTTCCCAAAATTGCATTTTTTTTTTCCATAATCATGTACAGAATTTCAATACGAGTCCGTACATATAAAATTCGTCCAAAACGGACATCGTTTGCCCCTCCAAAAGCCCAAAAAACGAAATCTTCCTACACTTTTTTTTACAATTTGGTGCCCAGCATATAGGGCATTATAGAGAATTTTTTTGGTATTTTCGGCATTTTTCTATAATTTTGTATAAGATTTTAATACGAGTATATAACTATACGTTAGAACCATAATATATAATTATAGTATATAACTATATAATATAACAATAGTATATAACTATACGATATAACAATAGCATATAGCTATAATATATAACAATAGTATGAAATTATACGATATAACCATAATATATAACTATTCGTTAGAACCATAGTATATAATTATACGATATAACAATAGTATATAACTATACGATATAACAATAATATATAACTATACGATATAACAATAACATATAGCTATAGTATATAACAATACGATATAACAATAGTATATAACTATAGTATGAAACTATACGATACAACCATATTATATAACTATTCGTTAGAACCATAATATATAATTATAATATATAATTATAATATATAACCATATTATATAACTATACGATATAAAATTTGAATATAACCATAGTATGTTAGAACCATAATATATAATTATAGTATATAACTATACGATATAATCATGGTATATAACTATAGTATATAAATGAACGATATAAAAATAGTATATATATAACTATACGATATAACCATAGTATATAGTTATAGGATATAACGATACGATATAATCAAATTTGATATAACTATAAGATATAACCACAGTATATAACTATCACCGTTCGCGAACGCGTAAAAACATCTGAAGCACGTTGTCTGTATTTTATTTCACTGAGAAAAATATTACAGATACATAGCACATTACAGAATGTCTCAAGCTACCTGAATTAAATCCGACGTGCTAAACGGGCACTCGGGAAAATTCCAAAAATTCCCAAAATAACCTTACAAAAATACGGGGTATCACAGTTATATCCAATTTGGTTATATCTTATGGTTGTATCCTAGAGTTATATACTGTGGTTGTATCTTATAGTTATATCCAATTTGGTTATATCGTATCGTTATATCCTATAATTATATGTTATGGTTATATCTTATAGTTATATCCAATTTGATTATATCATATCATTATATCATATAATTATATATTATGATTATATCTTATAGTTATATCCAAATTGGTTATATGTTATGGTTATATCCTATAGTTATATCTTATAGTTATATCAAATTTGGTTATATCATATCGTTATATCCTATAGTTATATACTATGGTTATATCTTATAGTTATATCCAATTTGGTTATATCATATCGTTATATACCATAGTATATAATTATAGGATATACCCATAAGATATAACCAAACTGGATATAACTATACAATATAACCATAACTATAATATATAACCATAGTATATAACTATAGGATATAACCATAAGATATAACCAAATTGGATATAAGTATAAAATATAATCATAATATATAATTATATGATATAACGATATGATATAATCAAATTGGATATAACTATAAGATATAACCATAGTATACAATTATAGGATATAACGATATGATATAATCAAATTTGATATACCTATAAGATATAACCATAGTATATAACTATAGGATATAACCATAGTATGTGATAACCCGTATTTTTGTAAGGTTATTTTGGGAATTTTGTAATTTTCCCGAGTAACCGTTGTGTACGTCGGATTTAATACATAGAGTTTGAGACATTCTGTAATGTGCTCTGTATCTGTAATATTTTTCTCAGTGAAATAATGTACAGACATCATGCCTTGGAGTTTAATTGTCGTCTGCGTACGATAATTTTTATCCCGGTTTAACGTCAGGTTCGTTCAAGCTGAATGGGCGGGAAAAGGGAGAAACGGCGACCACCGTTCAGAAACGGCGACCGCCGTTCAGAAACGGCGACCGCCGTTCAGAAACGGGGACCGCCGTTCAGAAACGGCGACCGCCGTGGTTGGGCCCGAGAAGTCAGCGTGTCAGCTTCTAGCTGGCCGCGACAAGCCTAGCGACGGCGACCGCCGCGTGCCCACCGCAGGCAAAATCACGGCGACCGCCGTGATTGTCCAGTGGGCATTGCCCGTCGGTCGCCGGCGTCGTTCGAGGCACGCCGTTGCGTCGTTTGCCGCGTCTTAGGGTTTGCTGGGTAGTCCTTGGGGTTTGCCTATATATAGAGGAGCTTGAGCATGGGTTTTGGGTCATCTACAACCCCGAATCGCTGCCAAAATTCTCCCTCAAAGTGAGTTGGGTTTTGTCGGTTTTCTTGTGCTCGCCGGAGGTGTTGTGGTATGTTTCCAGAGTGCCTTTGTGAAGCTTTTGGTTAGCCTTGGAGGTTAGAAGCCAAAGCAAGTCGAAGGAGGCCGAACCGCTCGTGTTTTGGGGTGAGATTTCTCTCGTCTCTGTCGTTCGTGTTCTTCACGGCGACCGCCGCCAAGAACGGCGACCGCCGCCAGTGCCCAGAACGCCTTCGTGGCTTTGGCTTGGTCGGTTGTCGTCGTGGCGTCTTTCCTTTCGTATTCTTTCGTCGTGTTTAGATTCGTACTGTTTATGTCGGATCTAACTTAGGGTTCCTTTTATGGGTCGACTCGAAGGTTGTTGTGCTGTCGGAACTATACCGTGTCGAGCCCGGAATCCAGTGACGTCTTTAGACTATTCTGCGGATTAAGGCAAGTGGCGGTTCGCTCTTGCTCATTCGTTCCATATTTACATTAATTATCAGTAGTTTATCTGAGTAATTAATTTGGAATGAATATTCTGTTTGTCTGGAAACGGTTTTGTTAAACTTTTGAAAATCATATAATAGGTTGTATATCTGTTAGAACAATGCTATTATCTGTGATCGCCTTTCAGGCCTTTATGTGGATTTATCCAGGAACTGTTGTTGTGCTATACTGTTTAGTTAGCACTAGTGGCTAAGAACGCTATGTACCTTGAGGGGGTTTAGCTGTTTCTTTATAACTGGTACTTGGTGGTTCATCCCCAGTACTTTCTATTTGGTCATGACCATACCCTTTCACAGGATAGGCGCACTTCGCTAGTGCCAAATCTTTCAGGGTTCATCCCTTCTATAACTCTTGTGAGGAGATCTGATATCTCTTGTGAGGAGATCCGATATCTCTTGTGTGGAGATGTAAAAGCTTATAACGTAATGCTCGTTTTGGAATTAAATAAGATAAGTGCCCGAGTGCACATGATTAATATACCTTGGGCGAGTAGTGCAGCTAAGTTATAGTGCAGCTAGGAAAACTCGTCTCGACTTTGATCATAGTACGTTCTCTTTCCAATCTGGATTCGCTGTGTGCGATGAGGTTGGTCGTGAACCGAAGCATCTCAGTCAAATTTTAAATCATTGTTGTATGATCCTGTAATCATTCCAGATTTGTCATATTTCATTAAAGACTCAATCTCTTGGAGTCTCGTTTCGAGTGGATTTCTGTGAAGATTCAGTCTTCCAGAATCTTCTCTTGTGCATACCTCTTGTTTATTCCAGTAGGAGTATGGTGGTTGACAAGCGTACTCGATTATCATTCGAGGGACGAGAAGTCTAACCTAATACAACTGCTTCAAACCATTCTGCTTTTTACCCTTGCTAGTCTATTTAAGTAGACTAACCCACGAACATTGTTCTCCGCATGTGAGCTGATGTCATCCGTTCGATTCGACACATCAGATAGAGTGAAGATTTGAGGAGACTAGATTGACTATGAAGACGACGATTGTTTTTGGATGTTTTAATAATTGCTTTTAATCAGGTTGAGATCCTTGGGCAGGTGATCATTACGATCACAACCCTGTTTGTAAAATCTTTTATTAGTCTTTCGCTGTACTTTGTTTGAACTCTGTGTTTGGCCATTTCGAGATTGGGTTGTAATCCCGTAACTCATGTTTCATTTGATTGATGTTTTGATTTGGATACTTTGATCATTATGTATCATTGTATGCCTTAAATTGTATTTTTATGGTAAAGCCTTGGGTGATCTCGGTAAGGAACACTAGGGTCACTGACGGTAATACCTTTCCAAATGGGTTCAGATTTGTGGGTGTTACATAGTATATAACCATAGTATATAACTATAATATATAACCATAGTATATAACTATAGGATATAACCATAGTATATAACTAAATGATATAACCATAGGATATAACTATAGGATATAACCATAAAATATAATCAAATTGGATATACCTATAAGATATAACCATAGTATATAACTATAGGATATAACCATAGTATATAACTATAGGATATAACCATAGTATATAACTAAAGGATATAACTATAATATATAATCATAGTATATAACTATAGGATATAACCATAGTATATAACTAAAGGATATAACCATAGGATATAACCATAAGATATAACCAAATTGGATATAACTATAAGATATAATCATAGTATATAACTATAGGATATAACGATATGATATAACCAAATTGGATATACCTAAAAGATATAACCATATTATATAACTATATGATATAACCATAGTATATAACTAAATGATATAACTATAATATATAACCATAGTATATAACTATAGGATATAACGATATGATATAACCAAATTGGATATAATTATAAGATATAACCATAGTATATAACTATAGGATATAACCATAAGATATAACCAAATTGGATATAATTATAAGATATAACCATAGTATATAACTATAAGATATAACCATAAGATATAACCAAATTGGATATAACTATAAGATATAATCATAATATATAACTATATACTATGGTTATATACTATAGTTATATCGTATAGTTATATATATACTATTTCTATATCGTTCATTTATATACTATAGTTATATACCATGGTTATTTCGTATAGTTATATACTATAATTATATATTATGGTTCTAACGTACTATGGTTATATACAAATTTTATATCGTATAGTTATATACTATTGTTATATACTATAATTATATATTAGGCAGAATTTCAGTAAACCATCCCTTAAATAGGGCATTTTGCCCACAACCACCCCTTATACACGAAATTACTTACAACCACCCATTAAACACATTCTGTTAGCAACGAGCCACCCATTTACTGTTCCGTCCATTTTCTACTGTTATCTCATGCGAAATTACAAATATGCCCCTCATTTTAATTTTTCCCAAATTGTTTTTTATTTTAATAACAAAATATATTATAATATTTAATATATAAAATAAAAACACATTTGTAATGACCCAACCTAAAAATGTTCGGGTCGAACGGGTCGGGTCACTTTTAACCCAATACTTTTTGGGTCGGGTCTCGACCCAGAAAACGCGGATCGGGTCAGTTTTGCAGGTCAGGTAAAATATTGATAGCTTTAAATCGGACCAAACCAATTTTAATATTTTGAATGGTTAGGTACAGGTTCGGGTCGACCCAGCGGGTCGAGAGCGCCATTTCAAAATTTTATAAAATAATTATTAAAATAATATTTTTAATTAAAACAAAAAAATAAATAACAAAGATTATTATATAATATTTTAATAACAAAATATATTATAATATTTAATATATAAAATAAAAACACATTTGTAATGACCCAACGGATCGACCCAACGGGTCACCCAACCCAGAAAATTTTGGATTGAACGGGTCGGGTCACTTTTGACCCAATATATTATAATATTTAATATATAAAATAAAAACACATTTTGTTATTAAAATATTATATAATAATCTTTGTTATTTATTTTTTTGTTTTAATTAAAATATTATTTTAATAATTATTTTATAAAATTTTGAAATGGCGCTCTCGACCCGCTGGGTCGACCCGAACTTGTACCTAACCATTCAAAATATTAAAGCCGGTTTGGTCCGATTTAGAGCTATCAATATTTTACCTGACTTGCAAAACCGACCCGATCCGCGTTTTCTGGGTCGAGACCCGACCCAAAAAGTATTGGGTTTAAAGTGACCCGACCCGTTCGACCCGAAATTTTTTAGATTGGGTCATTACAAATGTGTTTTTATTTTATATATTAAATATTATAATATATTTTGTTATTAAAATAAAAAACAGTTGGGGAAAAATTAAAATGAGGGGCATATTTGTAATTTCGCATGAGATAACGGTAAAAAATGGACGGAACAGTAAATGGGTGGCTCGTTGCTAACGGAATGTGTTTAATGGGTGGTTGTAAGTAATTTCGTTTATAAGGGGTGGTTGTGGATAAAGTGCCCTATTTAAGGGGTGATTTACTGAAATTCTACCTATATATTATGGTTCTAACGAATAGTTATATACTATGGTTATATCTAGGGGCGGATCCAGTTCAGGCCCAGGGGGGGCTATAGCCCCCCTGGAAAAAAAAACTTTTTTTTTTCAAAAAAATAATAATTTTTTTAAAGTATTTTTTACCCTTATTGAATCTGAAAATGTAATTTCAGTTAGCCTTAATAAATTTAAGCTATAAAAATTAAATTATCTTAAATTTTCCCCCTTATCTCATCTGAAAATGCAATTTCAGTCAATTTTAACAGATTTAAGTCAAAAAAATAAAATTACTTAAGTTTTTTTCCCCTCATCTCACGTGAAAATTACCTTAAGCTTCGTAAAAAAATTAAAATTAATTTTTGCAAAATAGAATTTAAGTCACGTTGGAGTTAAGTCACCAAAAAAAAATTCGCACAGGATTTAGCCCCCCCTGGAGTCGAGTTCTGGCTACGCCACTGGTTATATCGTATAGTTTCATACTATAGTTATATACTATTGTTATATCGTACTGTTTTATACTATAGCTATATGCTATTGTTATATCGTATAGTTATATACTATTGTTATATTGTATAGTTATATACTATAATTATATATTATGGTTCTAACGTATAGTTATATACTCGTATTAAAATCTTATACAAAATTATAGTAGAAAAATGCCGAAAATACCAAAAAAAATCACTACAATGTCCTATATGCTGGGCACCAAATTGTAAAAAAAAATGTAGGAAGACTTCGTTTTTTGGGCTTTTGGAGGGGAAAACGAAGTCCGTTTTGGACGAATTTTATATGTACGGACTCGTATTGAAATTCTCTACATGATTATGGGAAAAAATTGCAATTTTGGGAAAAAAATTTTTTTAGTGAAACGCAAGATTTTTGCGTTTCAAAACTGTAATATTTTCAAAATTCAGATCTTTGAAACGCAGGAATCCTGCTTAAGCAAGATTCCTGCGTTTCAGTTTAAAAAAAATAAAAAATTATTTGCTTAAGCAAAATACCTGTGTTTCAAATTTATACAGAAACGTTTTTTCTGGATACTATTTGCCTTGAAACGCAGAAATCTTGCTTAAATAAGATTTCTGCGTTTCAAACTGTAGTGTACCCAGAAAAAAATAGAGTGTACAGAATATTTCCGATAATTTACCCTCAAATGCAAATATATTACTTAAGCAATATTTCTGCGTTTTAAAATATAGCTTACTATTATAAAAATTATAGTGCACAGAGAGCCTTCGGGAAAAAAAAAGAAAAAAAAAAGCCCCTTCTTATTTCACTTCCTCCATCAATTCAACAATTAGCTGCGCCACCTCTTTCTCTTATCGTTTCAATTCGAGGTTTGTTCAATTCGACTTGCTTGACTACTTGAACTGAACTCCAATTGAATTGAACTTAAATTCATCTTTTGAAAGTCGGTTTTCGTCAATTGAGTTTGTTGTTCTTATGAGGACATTACGGTTTTCGGGTTTACAATCACTGGTTCGCTAATAGTTAGTATTATACTTTGTTAGCAACAAGCCCTAAAGTCCGTACTCTCTATCCACCGGCGCTCCTCTCACCGTCGCTCCACCAGTCAACGTTTCGACGGCTCGACAGTGGACGCTTGCGCACTCTCTCGCCACTGGCCTAGTAACAAGTCGGCGCTACTCCTCCACTGCAACGCTCTGTAATCTTTTCCCTTCTCACTCCTGTTCGTGGAATGTGATAGGGAATTAGTGTTTGAATGGAGCTGACAGAAATTGTTTGAAATTAGTGCGTCGAATCTGGTTTTGATGTGTGAATAAGCAAGTGGAAATCGAGATATGATGTGTGAATACTATAATGTCAGATTCCTGATGTCGAGTTTTGACTGTTTATGTAGTGAAAATTGTAATTTGATATGTGAATACTGAAATGAAATCAGTGTTTGAAATGAAAATGTTAGAAGTCTTTGAACTTGGATAGTATTTGACTGTTTTGAAGCTTGATGACTTTCATATGTAGAACTTCTCTCTTTGCTTCTTTCTTTTTTCTTTATAGAGTGAGCTACAGAAAACCACCTGAAGCTTAGTCCAGCTTGCACATAAACATTAGTCATTGACCAATGAACACTAATTATTATACTCAGAAAATATCAAGATATGCAACATTTTAGACTTGTTAATTACCGGGAAATATCCAAAGCATATGTCACTTGTGAATAAGTAATCAATAGATCTATATGAATTAGAGTATTTTGGATATTTTATGCTTTTTTAAATGTTCTGCTAATGATAAAATGGGTGGGTGAGTATGGATAACGGGCAATTAAATGTCATACATTTATAACTTCTGTGCAAAAATGACGATGTATTTGCATAGTTTATAATAGGTTAATAAGAGTAGTTCAATCCATCTTGACATTTTCTTCAACAATGATCAGGAAACCATCAAAGCTTGATTTCTCCTCTGTTCAGCTTCATAGCTAGCTTTGAGATGCTACTCCACCCTCACTGATCCTTGATTTTCTTTTGCCTGTCATTGTGTTGAGCAGTTGCGTCGGTTCTGCATTGATAATTTACAGGCTCAGTCAATTCAGCGAATTCAGGAAGGGCAATAACCGTGTAGATGGCACTCTGTGCTGCCACATATTCGATGTCTGTAGAGCGATTTCCTTTATTATCATCTAGAGTTTGTGTTAAATCCCAGAGAAGGCTGCTTGTTAGTCTTCCCAAGAGGACTATATCTAATATGTCTGTTTGTAATCGTAAACGACAAATTCTTCCACTGTATGTATGCTTGTTTGGTCTAGAGGATTCTGCTTTGCGATCTCACCAGGCATTCTGGGAAGATCCTGATGATGGAAGTGGCAGTGAATATGAAGAAGAGGATAGGGGATCACAGGAAAATGATTTGGATTTTGAGAGTGATTGGGAGGAAGAGAGAGATGGTTCACTTGCTGTGGTTAATGAGATAGACAATAGCATGGTCCAGGATGATATTGTCCAAGGTTCCTTACCCGTTTCTCTCTTCTTGTTCATCATGTTCAGATTTCTCTTACTTTCATATATTTCAGTTGGGTTTTCTGCTAAATTTTGATGGACATATAATATATTCGTTAGAACAACAAATTGAAAGTGAAAGGAAAACAGAAACAACTTCTGACTCACCGGACTGAAGAAATGCAATCATAGTCGAGATAGATCTAGTTTTTTTTTTCAGTGGATAGGTCTGCCGAGTTTTCGAAACGCTTTGAAGTAAATAAGTGATATTACCTTTGAAAGTGAGAGTTTAGTCGTCTTTTTTTTCTTGCGCAACTAGGTACTGTATAGGGTTTCTCTACTATTTGATGTGTGGTTTAGGTTATCACTGAGTGTAATATCGGAATTGGATACTTCAAGATTCTATAACTTAGGAAAATAGTACACATATAGCATGCTTATTGAGTTACATAGTAGATCAACTTGAGCTAAGACTACTATGAGTTTAATTTATTTGCTACCTGAGCTATTACTCCATTCATTGGACTATATTGGGTGGTGTAAGTTGTTTAAATTTTGACCTTGTTTTCCTTTGCTTCATGTCATTTTGTATCATAACTGTCATCAACAGTTTCTACATTCAGTGAGAGGATGAATCAAACGATATTCTATACAGATTATGACAGAGTGCACTGAACATAACTTCTTTTTTTTCTCAGAACTTTTGTGCACTTATATATATATCTTAACTTTTGTATTCAGTGTACACAGTACACTCTTCTTTCCATCCCCGGTATAGTTTTAGCAGGAGTGTTTGTTTCCTCCCTCTGCTATCTTCTTAGTTGTATAACTATGGTTACTTTCAGATATGTGTGAAGAAGATTAATTATAGAGCACTATGATCCTTGCAGAGATTGAAGCACTCTTAAACCCAGAGGAAAGAGCAATCTTGCAAGCAAATATAGCTCCTAACCTTGAAAAAATATCAACTGTAAGCAACTAAACTTGTTGGAGATGCATTTCATTTATGGTCTATTTTATACTACCTTTGTTTTTTTTCCTGACCTACATGATGTGCAAACGCGGTGTCTCAATTCATTCTTCTATATGTATGATTGTGTTATGTATTTAAATGCACTTGTTTATGTATTATACGTCATTGTACTGATTTTGTCACTACATATTTTTGCATAGGCCAAGTGGAATCCACTCCATACTTTTGCACTCTCAGGCCAGATTCATTTATTAGATAACTTGCTTGAGAATGGACTCGATATCAACTTTGCTGATAAGGTGGTGTTATTAATTGCTAATTTACTGTCAGTTAATTTCTTAGTTTTAGCTTAGATCGAGCTAATAAGATTGCACTTTTTTAACTTTTAATAGGATGGTCTTACATCTCTTCATCTTGCTGTTATTGGTAAAAAGGAGGCTGTCATCAGTCATTTGCTGAGAAAAGGTGCCAATCCTCATGTCAAAGATAAGGTTGAGTTGCTGGAGCTACAACTTGTTTTCCTTCCAATTTTGTACCAACCTTCTTTCATAAGCTAGACATTCTACTTGTGTTTGAATGCAGCATGGGGCCTCACCACTTCATTATGCAGTACAAGTTGGGGCAATGCAGACTGTTAAGCTATTAATTAGATATAAAGTTGATGTTAATGTTGCTGATCATGTGAGTATAGTGTATGTTTCTCCTGGAAATTTACCGTGCTACTTGGTATTAGGCTTGTTAAGTCTTATAAGTATTGATTGGCAGGAAGGTTGGACTCCATTGCATGTTGCCATGCAAAGTAGAAGCAGAGATATCGCGAAAGTCTTGTTACTGAGTGGTGCAGATGCTACTAGGAGGAATAAGGTAGTGTGACAGACTTAGTCTCTTGATAATATGTTGGCAAAAGTAGCCTTCTGTAGAATCATTGTATAGATTTTTGTCATCTTTAAAAATTAAACCATGACTCCCTTTTTTTCCAGCCTTCTGATTTCTTTCCCCCATCTCAAATTACACGTGTCCTTTTTTTTATCTAGTACTCTGAAATAAGGATAATTTAGGATTTTCAACAGCTTGATACTTTCAGATGATTTTGACTACTAGCAAAGATTTTTTTCACATACTAAAAGGGATCATGAAATATCAGTATATCACCATTAGCAATCAATTATGTTTTTTAGCAACAGCAATAAATTATGTTGATCTCACTCTGATTTACAATTATCTCAAAGTTTGTAATAATAACATCTTCCTTTGAAATTATGTATAACTGTGGTGGGGAGGATGTTTATCAATCTGACGTACAATTATTATATGTTGTTTACTAAATTTGGTGGTTATATAATCTACTTAGAAGGCTACTTTATTTTCTGATGGCTGCTTGAATATGTTTGTTGAACAAGGAGAGAACATTGCTGTAATATAAGTTCTTTGTGGCCAATCTTCTTGCCAAAATTCTAGCTCAAAGTTCATTTTGGTGGATAAAAGGTACTTAGCTGAAATATAATATCGAAGTTGAGGTTCTACAATCTTTGAATACTAGAAACTGTTCTATAGCTTTCTTCGCTTAGATTTTTGTGGTACATAGATATAACAGCTAGCTAGCTGGATTAATAATTTAAGATATTGCCTTAATGGATTCAACATATCCTTGTGAGAGGTTGATTTATTGGAATAGTGGAACCTGTGCTATATATAAGATCACATCTGAATCTCCATCATCTGGACTTTTTGAATTGAGAGATTAGTTGTATGGGATTACTATAAACACATTGAATCTTCTGCCCTCTTTTTGGCATTGTATTTATACGACTATTGCAATGACACTTCTTCGGCACACTTTATTGATGTTATCTGAGATTAGTTTTAAATTGAACTTATAAAAGCATATGAGTAACTTGTGCTTTGAGTTGCAGGATGGGAAGTCACCACTGGATTTGAGCCTAGCGTACGGGAAAGAGTTCAAGTCGTATGAGATTGCCAAATTGCTGAAGCTTGTTCCTGCAAACAGAGGCCTTTGATTCGGCTGGAATCCACTCTGGTATAAACATCAGGTGGCCGATTTAGGCTTTTAGAGTTTAGGGTTTGACATAATCATAATATGCAAGCCAAAAAAATAGTTAAACTACATAATATTAATTAAAATGCCCCAAATCTTGGACTTGGAGAATTGAAAGGATTGTGCCCAACATTTGAGAAAATAAAACACTTCAAAATTCCTATGGTGAAAGTCAGTGACACAAATACCAACTTGATTATAAAAGTCATCTAAACTCGGGCACACAGGGAATTTAAGGGCCGTTTCGTCAAGCCCAGGAAGGCCAATAAATAATGAAACCCCGATGGATGTGATGCAGGTTGTGATATTGTGTTTTACTGGAAGTTGCTTCGAGAATAAATTGAACGAATCAATGAAACCTGCAGAGTGATTACTGATTAGACATATATAATCGGAGGATCGAATCTGTATTACACGTAATTGTGGATTGAGAATTATAATATAAATGAGGGTGATCAATACTGATTTTTTTCTTGTGTATTTCATCATTTACTACAACGTTTTGTTATAATATGAAAGATATGAGAAGCACCTAAAATGTTAGAACACAATGTGAAGGCCTTGTTTGGCCACATCTTTAGGACTTTATTTGTAAAAAGTGTTTGTTTTCCTACTTTTAAACCTTCCTATATTATCTAAATTTTAAAAAAAATTAAACAATTTTTTATTAAAAAAACATTATACATAAAAAAGTCTATAAAAATATATCTATTAAACATACCCTTAGTTGGAATCTGTTTATTTTAAGTTACTTTTTTTTGACGAGGAAATAATTCGACGTACCCGACATAACAACGTCGGGTAGATTGAGAGGCCGATAAATCGGCGCCGGTCAAACCGGACAGCAGGAACACAACAACAAGTATGGAAATTACAACAAAGCAAAAATAGAGCTAAAACGACCTAAAACGAGAGCTGAGTAAGCACGATCAGACGAAAGCGCCACCGGTAGATGAGTCAGACATGAGAACTCATGCGCAAGTGTTGAACGGACTACCATGACGTTGCCCTCTCTTTAAAGAGGGATCTTCAGGAGCCTCAACCATGACGTTGCCCTCGTACAAGAGGGATCTTCATTGAGCCACAGACACGACCACGACCACTATCGGACACTCAAGCAACACCTTAGATCAGCTCCACAACTGCAACGAGGAATTTGCCACCCATACTTGAAACAAACGAAACCGAATTAGATTGCAAGGGTGAAAATTTAAATGCCCATTGTTTGTTGGTGTGTAAATACCCATGATATTTAAACATTTTCCTTTTTGGGGTAATTATTTGATGGCCACAAATTGGGCTTACCTTAACAAAGCAAAGCCCAAGCCCAACAAAAAATTGTTGTGATTGTGTAAGCACAATCTGAACGGATTCTAACAGATGTTTTCTTCAAATTTTATTTTTTTCCTTATTCCTTTTTGCTAGCTTGCAAAACAAGCTAAGAATTGGGTTGGAAACATGGTTCTTTTTCCTTTTTTCTTTATCAATATAACATTATGCACACAAGGCAAAAGTGAGCCTAGCGTATTTTTTGTTTGTTTTTTTGATAAAGTAAGAATTCAAGATTCAGGACAAACCTCTGAAAACTCGAGAGGCCGATTAAACGGCAGAACCAACAACAACGACACACAACAACAAAGAACGAAATAAAGAAAAAGAACAACAAACACAGCCAAAAGCAACAACAACCGAACAAGCAAACCAAAAAGCTAAACAAAGAGAAAATCTTCAAACAGGGGTTGAAAAACTCCAACAAGGTCGTTTGAAGCAGCCGAAAAGAAGAGATAAGACACAATCTGATGGCAAATCGTCAAAACAAACCACCAGGGATCACACGACCACTGTCAAATCTCGAACCGAAACAACAGTCTCCAGTCAAACCAAAGGGTCACCTGCACAGCCGAAGAAACCACAGCAACAAACAAACAAACAAACCACAAAAGAAACAAAGGAGGGAGAAAGAGGAAGGGAAATGGGAGGAAGGCAGGGGAGGCTAGGCTGGCCGAGAAAGAAGGCGGAGGAGGAGGACGGCGGACGGGGGGAGATCTGGTGGAGGGAGGTCGGGGGCAGATCGGAGCGGGAGGGAGGTCGGGGGGGAGATCTGGAGGAGGAGGGAGGTCAGGGGCAGATCGGGGGGGGGGGGGGAGGTCGGAGAGGAGAGGAGAGGGAGGCGGGGGGGAGTTCTCGGTGGAGGAGGGAGGACGGGGGCACAACGGAGCGGGAGTGATGGCGGCGGGAGGCTGGAGGAGACAGTGGGAGCGGCTCGGTCGGAGCAGGGGGGAAAGTGCTCGGTCGGAGCAGTGGTGCTCGGTCGGAGCAGGGGTGCCGGTGAGGCGGCGGCTAGTCTCCGGCGAACGAAATCCTCCGGTAGCCATGGAAGGCTTCAAGGAAAACGCTCCCAAAAGGGAGCGTTTTAGGGTCGGCTGTTACCTTCACGACTGGTTATAGTGAGCCTAGCGTATTGAGTACGCTGCTGACCATTTTTAATTTTTAATTTCGTTTGTTTTAGTTGTTCTGGTAGAATGTTCGTACCCGGATTTTCTGGTGACACACCTATTTTTGGGCGCAACTAGGATGCGCCCAAAAACAGGATTTTTGTTTTCAAAAAAAAAAACAATTCCTTGGGCGCAACCAGGGTGCGCCCAAGTGAAAGAACCGAGTTTTTAAAAAACCCGGTTCATGGCCAATTTTTTTTTTTTTTTTTTTTTTAAAATCTGGTTCACCTTGGGCGCATCCACGTTGCGCCCAGAAGAAATTTTTTTTAAAAAAAACAAAAAACAAAACAAAACTGGGCGCAACGTGGATGCACCCAAGGGGTTTCTATTATTTTTTAGGGTTTTTGAACGCAACCAGGTTCCTTGTGATTTAGGATTTTTGAACGCAACCAGGTTGCGCCCAAGGGGTTTTTAGTGTGTTTTAGGGTTTGGGGTTTTCGTCCATTCAAGTACAAACCCCTAAACCCCACACACCCTTTGGGCGTAACTAGATTGCGTCCAGAATTATGGGCGCAACCTAGTTGCGCCCAAGGGTTTTGTAGTGTTTTTTAGGGTTTAGGGTTAGGTCTTGGGATTTAGGGTTAGGTCTTGGTGTTTAGGGTTTATGGTTATATTATATAGTTATATACTATGCTTATATCATATAGTTATATACAATGATTATATCTTATAGTTATATGACTTATATCCAATTTGGTTATATCATATCGTTATATTCTATAGTTATATACTATGATTAAATCTTATGATTATATTTCATAATTATATATTATAGTTATATCCTATTATTATATCCTATAGTTATATACTATGATTATATGTTATAGTTATATCCAATTTGGTTATATCATATCGTTATATCCAATTTGGTTATATCATATCGTTATATCCTATAGTTATATACTATGATTATATCCTTTGAAAATCACATATAACTATGGTTATATCCAATTTGGTTATGTCTTATGGTTGTATACTACGGTTATATTCTATAGTTATATACTATGGTTATATCTTATACTTATATGACTTATATCCAATTTGGTTATATCATATCGTTATATTCTATCGTTATATATATATAATCGTTATATTATATAGTTATATATTATGATTATATTATATCGTTATATACTATGCTTATATCATATAGTTATATACAATGATTATATCTTATAGTTATATGACTTATATACAATTTGGTTATATCATATCGTTATATTTTATAGTTATATACTATGATTATATCTTATGGTTATATTCCATAATTAAATATTATAGTTATATCATATAGTTATATACTATGTTTATATTGTATAGTTATATACTATGATTATATGTTATAGTTATATCCAATTTGGTTATATCATATCGTTATATCCTATAGTTATATACTATGATTATATCCTTCGGTTATACCATATCGTTATATCCTATACTTATATGACTTATATCCAATTTGGTTATATCATATCGTTATATCCTATACTTATATGACTTATATCCAATTTGGTTATATCATATCGTTATATTCTATAGTTATATACCATGATTATATGTTATAGTTATATCCAATTTGGTTATATCATATCGTTATATCCCATAGTTATATACCATGATTATATGTTATCGTTATATCCAATTTGGTTATATCATATCGTTATATCCTATAGTTATATACTATGATTATATCCTTTGAAAATCACATATAACTATGGTTATATCCAATTTGGTTATGTCTTATGGTCATATACTACGGTTATATTCTATAGTTATATACTATGGTTATATCTTATACTTATATGACTTATATCCAATTTGATTATATCATATCGTTATATTCTATAGTTATATACCATGATTATATGTTATAGTTATATCCAATTTGGTTATATCATATCGTTATATCCTATAGTTATATACCATGATTATATGTTATAGTTATATCCAATTTGGTTATATCATATCGTTATATCCTATAGTTATATACTATGATTATATCCTTTGAAAATCACATATAACTATGGTTATATCCAATTTGGTTATGTCTTATGGTCATATACTACGGTTATATTCTATAGTTATATACTATGGTTATATCTTATACTTATATGACTTATATCCAATTTGATTATATCATATCGTTATATTCTATAGTTATATACCATGATTATATGTTATAGTTATATCCAATTTGGTTATATCATATCGTTATATCCTATAGTTATATACCATGATTATATGTTATAGTTATATCCAATTTGGTTATATCATATCGTTATATCCTATAGTTATATACTATGATTATATCCTTTGAAAATCACATATAACTATGGTTATATCCAATTTGGTTATGTCTTATGGTCATATACTATGGTTATATTCTATAGTTATATACTATGGTTATATCTTATACTTATATGACTTATATCCAATTTGATTATATCATATCGTTATATTCTATAGTTATATACCATGATTATATGTTATAGTTATATCCAAATTGGTTATATCATATCGTTATATCCTATAGTTATATACCATGATTATATGTTATAGTTATATCCAATTTGGTTATATCATATCGTTATATCCTATAGTTATATACTATGGTTATATCCTTTGAAAATCACATATAACTATGGTTATATCCAATTTGGTTATGTCTTATGGTCATATACTACGGTTATATTCTATAGTTATATACTATGGTTATATCTTATACTTATATGACTTATATCCAATTTGATTATATCATATCGTTATATTCTATAGTTATATACCATGATTATATGTTATAGTTATATCCAATTTGGTTATATCATATCGTTATATCCTATAGTTATATACCATGATTATATGTTATAGTTATATCCAATTTGGTTATATCATATCGTTATATCCTATAGTTATATACTATGATTATATCCTTTGAAAATCACATATAACTATGGTTATATCCAATTTGGTTATGTCTTATGGTCATATACTACGGTTATATTCTATAGTTATATACTATGGGTATATCATATGGTTATATTTCATAGTTATATATTATGATTATATCTTATATTATATCATATAGATATACTATGGTTATATCATATAGTTCTATATAATGAATATATCTTATAGTTATATGACTTATATCAAATTTGGTTATATCATATCGTTATATTCTATAGTTATATATTATGATTATATCTTATGGTTATATTATATAGTTATATACTATGGTTATATCCTATATTATATTATAAAGTTATATACTATGGTTATATCTTATAATTATATACTATGATTATATCTTATAGTTATATTCCATAGTTATATAGTATGCTTAATCGTATATTATATCATATAGTTATATACTATGGTTATATCATATACTTATATACTATTACTATATCTTATAGTTATATGTGATTTGGTTATATCCTTATAGCTATATCCAATTTGGTTATATCCTTATGATTATATTATATAGTAATAACAAAATTGGATATAACTATATGATATAACTATAAGATATAATCATAGCATATAACTATATGATATAACCATAGTATATAAATATAGAATATAATCATGAGATATAACCAAATTGTATATAACTATAGATATAACTATAAGATATAATCATAGTATATAACTATATGATATAACCATAGATATAACTATAAGATATAATCATAGTATATAACCATAGTAATAACCAAATTGGATATAACTACAACACATCCAAATTGGATATAAACAAATTTGGGCGCAACCACGATGCGCCCAGTTTATATACTATGGTTATATCATATAGTTATATACTATGACTATTTCTTATAGTTATATGTGATTTGGTTATATCCTTATAGCTATATCCAATTTGGTTATATCCTTATGATTATATTATATAGTAATAACCAAATTGAATATAACTATATGATATAACTATAAGATATAATCATAGCATATAACTATATGATATAACCATAGTATATAAATATAGAATATAATCATGAGATATAACCAAATTGGATATAACTAAATTGGATATAACTATATGATATAACTATAGATATAACCAAATTGGATATAACTATAAGATATAATCATAGTATATAACTATATGATATAACCATAGATATAACTATAAGATATAATCATAGTATATAACCATAGTAATAACCAAATTGGATATAACTACAACTACAAGACATTCAAATTAGATATAACTAAATTATTTTTTAAAGATTATTGAACCGGTTTGGATCTGAACCGGTTGATTTGGGCGCAACCACGTTGCGCCCAATTTTTTTTTTTTTTTCCGCAAAAAAAAATAAAAAAAATTGGGCGCAACGTGGTTGCGCCCAAATCAACCGGTTCAGATTCAAACCGGATCAATAATCTTTAAAAAATAATTTTCCAAAATAAAAAAAAATCTACCCAGACCTTGGGCGCAACCTGGTTGCGCCCAAGGAATTGATTTTTTTTTTTGAAAAACAAAATCCCTATTTTGGGCGCAACGCCGTTGCGCCCAAAAAAGAGTGCGCCGCAAGAATTTGCGGGTGCGAACAAGAATCCCCTAGTTTTTTAGGTTTCTTGTTTGGTTGTTCCAAGTATTTTTTGACATGGCTGCTGTGTGCATCACGCCAAAGGCACAAGATTTTTGGTTTTGGGTTCAATCAATGTAGGTTTTTGTAACCCTTCAGAAAGACACTGCCATTTTTCTTTCTCTATTTTCAATTTTTTAGATGGGGTTTTTTATTTTGGGTTCAATCACCTACTGTCGCCTACAACGGAGAAGTGAAGGTCGAACTGGAAAGTGGAAGATTGAGCATGGGTCGACCAAATAATGGTCGTATTGGTATGGTCGACCTAATAGTGGTCGTTCTGGTATGTGTGTATACTGTAAACACCTCAAAAGGTATGTGTATCGGTTCAACCTAGAGGAAGAGTGTTTCAAATTTTTTTATAACTCCTGAGTAGAGTTACTTTTTTTAAGTTACTTTTTTTATAACTCATGAGCAGAGTGTTTCAATTTTTTTTTATTTTTTTTTTTGATAAGAAAAGAATTCGAGAATCCAAATCACACCTGACAAGGATTCTCGAGAGGCCGAAGAACCGGCAGTCGAAACAAACCGATCAGAGAGAGCAAATTACAACAAAACAATACAAGAGAGAGAAACAAAACTGAAATGAGCTAGAAAAATAGGCAAAACAGAAGAGAAGGGCGCAACACGGGTTGGAGAAAACCAACAAGGCGATGCAACAGCCGGAAATCAGATCAAAAGACACACACTGGAGGAGCGACTGTAACACCTGAATCACGCTTCGACTCTAGAAGCCAACAGGAATCGCACGACCACATCCTTGATCTCTTGCCCGAAATAATAATCTCAACCAAACCTACAATCAGCTACACATCAGCATATGAATATATCTTAACATGTAAAGTTTTCCATTTAAAGGGTGAAGAAGATATTAATTAGGATAAGGTGACCTCATTACTAATAAATCCACAAGGCAAAGAGTTAAATTTGATTAATGGGCTTTAAGGCCCTTTTGAGTAAAAGATAGAATGAGTAAAAATGCAAGGTGTTAATCCGAGAGTGTTCGTCCTGCTAATTTGTATTTGCTTTAGAATTTACCATTTAAAATAAATTCCAAATCCAAAAAAAAGATGTGGAGTTTGTTTGCAAGTATTATTGGTCTTGCGGATAGATTATAGATTCTTTTTGTATCTTATGGTTGTACAATTTTGTGGAAGGTGTAGTTTTGGTCTTGTTATAATGGGATAATGGTTTCTTAATCTTTTGAAGAATTGATAACCAATTTTTTCCTTATGGGGGGCTTAAAGAGGGGCTTTTTGAATTTAAGCCTCCATTTAAGCCCCAACTCAAAAGGGGTTATTTAATGGGGGATTTTTGGAGGGGCTTTTGGTTTTAATTTATATTTACAATTATGCCATTATATTAAATTATCAAAATAATCTTTTTAACAAGGGAGACTGTGACCGCGGCCTCTCAACCGCGCCCGCGGCCGAGCACAAAGGAGACCGCGACCGCGGCCTCTCAACCGCGCCCGCGGCCAAAGGCGAGGAAGGCCTCGCTGTTGCGCCCGCGGCCGAGCACAATGGAGACCGCGACCGCGGCCACAACTCTGTCCACGCCCATATCAGGAGAATTGTCATATCTTTTGATCCAGAGATCCATTTGCTTCCATCTTTTGAGGGAAGGAACTAGACTTCCAGATCTAACACTGGGAGTTGGAATCATCCAATTTCGAGTCCAGACGAAAGAGAACGAGCCAATTGATCCAGAGATCCATTTGCTTCCATCTAACACTGGGAGTTATAACTATCCTAAATTATATAATAAATAATTTTAGTTATAACTACCATAAATTCATACATAAAATATATAACTATCCTAAATACATATATTAAATATATAACTACCCTAAATTCATACATAAAATATATTTAAAAAATCCACTATGTAATTTTAATATAACAAAATGAAATTAGTTGATATTTATATTTTAAACCACCATAGATAATATAAACGGGAATTCCGCGAGGTAACCCTGAGGTTTTGTAAATTCCGCGAGGTGTCCACAGGTTTAGACTATTCCGCGAGGTAACCCTGAGTTTTTTAAAAAATCCGCCAAATAACCCTCCGTTATCATCCCCGTTAAAAAACCGTTAATTCAATTTTTTTTAATAATAATTTGTTAATTTATAGTTATTTCACTTTTTTATTAACAATATATTTATATTTATATTAAAACAACCACGTTTTTTGATTTGGAGGCAAAATTTATTTATATTATATTAATATTAAAAAACCGTTAATTCAATTATTATTAATTAGCATATAATATATTTTGATTTGGATGCAAAATTATTGTTAACACTTTCCACGTTTTTCCCCCCAAATTTTGTATTCAAAATTATTGTTAACACTTTCCCAATTTATTTATTTTTTATCGTTAAGAAGTTGTTTTTACCAAATTTTGTATGAACATTTTTTCCCCAAATTTTGTATTCAAAATTATTGTTAACACTTTCCCAAAAATAAAATAAAATTGTTAATACTTATTTAACACTATAGATCAAACTTATAAATTTATCATTTTTATTAAAAAGATAATATTATAAAATATATATATTATAATGATGTAAACATATTTCCTATTTTAAATATCTGATTTGTTAAAAACATATTGCTACAAATCAGTTAAAATTATCTCTTTATAATATAAATTATTATATTCTTTATAAAAAGAAATTAATTAAAATTTTAGTTTTTATGTTCTTTTGTCACTCTCATAACTAAAAAAAATAAATCAAATACTTTAAAAACTAAAATTTTAATTATTTTCTTTTTAAATATTTGATTTGATTTAAAAAGAAATTAATTAAAATTTTAGTTTTTAAAATATTTGATTTGATTTATTTTTTTTAGTTATGAGAGTGACAAAAGAACATAAAAACTAAAATTTTAATTAATTTCTTTTTATAAAGAATATAATAATTTATATTATAAAGATAGAATTTTAACTGATTTGTAGCAATATGTTTTTAACAAATCAGATATTTAAAATATGAAATATGTTTACATGCATATAATAAATATATTTTATAATATTATCTTTTTAATAAAAATGATAAATTTATAAGTTCGATCTATAGTGTTAAATAAGTATTAACAATAATTTTGATTTTTTTTTTGGAAAAGTGTTAACAATAATTTTGAATACAAAATTTGGGGAAAAAATGTTCATACAAAATTTGGTAAAAACAGAGTCTTAACAATAAAAAATAAATAAATTGGGAAAGTGTTAACAATAATTTTGAATACAAAATTTGGGGAAAAAAACGTGGAAAGTGTTAACAATAATTTTGCATCCAAATCAAAATATATTATATGCTAATTAATAATAATTGAATTAACGGTTTTTTAATATTAATATAATGTAAATAAATTTTGCATCCAAATCAAAAAAACGTGGTTGCTTTAATATTAATATAAATATATTGTTAATAAAAAAGTGAAATAACTAAAAATTAACAAATTATTATTAAAAAAAATTGAATTAACGGTTTTTTAACGGGGATGATAACGGAGGGTTATTTGGCGGACTTTTTAAAAAACTCAGGGTTACCTCGCGGAATAGTCTAAACCTGTGGACACCTCGCGGAATTTGCAAAACCTCAGGGTTACCTCGCGGAATTCCCGTAATATAAAAATGATTTATATCAATTAATGATATACAATAAAAAAATTTAAAATATTCCAAATATATTCAAAATGGATGTCTATAGATAGAGACTAATGAAACTAGAATTATGATTTTTTTTATGTCTATATTTTCAGATATTACATTTTTTTTAAAAAAAAAGCGGACGACCAGGACTTTTTTCTGGCCGTCCGATGGAGCGCCACGCGTTCGTTCGATGAGCGACGCGGC
The DNA here is from genome assembly GCA_027886185.1 of Rheum nobile. NCBI lineage: Eukaryota > Viridiplantae > Streptophyta > Magnoliopsida > Caryophyllales > Polygonaceae > Rheum > Rheum nobile. Next base: position 5,129,613 of record WOAB01000506.1, on the reverse strand, counting down.
TCCAATAACGGAGCGACGCATGTCGCTCTCTTTAATAAGCAGCCGTTTGGCTGCTTATTAAAGATGCAGCGTTTTGGTCTTTTTGGACTAAAACGCTGCATTTCGTTTGACTAGGGCCAATTTTTTTTAGCCCCAACCAAACGGAACTTAAAATTACTATTCTTTAAGCCAGATCGATTGAGACTTAAAATTTGTGTTTTATTTGAGCCCGGCCACGGAGCTTAAATGAGAATATGGAATATTTTATTAAAATAAAATCCATAAGCCTCTCATTTAAAGCTGCTCTAAGAGTTATTAGTCAAGAAGGTTTTTCATCTTTCAATCAGAGTTGATTTTTTTTTTTTTTTTGATAACAAGAACTAACTGTAATCCGAGTTGAATTAGAGTGTATTGACTTGTTTATACGTAACTTGTGCCAAGTATGATGTCCTCTCGGCAAAACACACAAAGTTAGGAAGTTTAGCAAGCTAAACCTTGTTGCAATTTTTGGGGATCAGTAGGAACATATGTAAGTACAGTCCATTCAAGCGGAAAGTCTTACAATGGTGCACATGCCGTTAAGGGCATAAATACAACTTGTTTGGTAATACATCCAGATCCAGGGGATCGTCTGCAGGGGTAGATCCCGCCCATAGTATGATATGGTAAAGATGAGACACTGATACGGAGTTGGATAGTCTTCACATGGAAAAGGGGTGAGCTCTCCACCACCAGAGACCCACACAAGGAGCCAACACCACAACCACCAAGCAAAACGCCAAGACAAGTAGTCAGAGATTTGAGATATCGCGGCTCGGAACAACCAGAAGCCGGAATACAGATCCATTAGGGGCCCATTAACGCAAATCGGAGGGTTGCCGGCCAAGATCCAGAGGCAGTCGAAACTTGCGAACCGGGATAAAGTGCTTTGCAGAGGTAAAGACTCACACACAGATTTAATACTATGCTCCATGGGAGCTTAGAGGTTGAAGAAGGGTGAAGTTTCAGGGAAATCTTAGGGATTGTTAGGTTGGAGGCTTGTCGGCGGTGTTGGTTTTGGTAGAAGAGGGGAAGGGAAGGGAGCGAATTAGGGTTTTCCATTAGGGGTTTTTTAGAGTGTTTCAAATTTGTCATTGAGGAGTGAGGAGGTAGATGAAATCGGCAAAATCAACTTCTTCATCTAAGAGTCAAATCCTTCAACCGGATGAAAATATGATTTGAACATGTGAATTGGATTAATTTATAATTTAATTTAAATTTCTGGTCAGATTTGGGAAGGGTAGATTTTATGGTTGGAGTAATATATTTAACTAAATGAAACTTAATTATTATCAAATCTATAATTAAGGTGAGACTTATAATTAAGGTGAGACTCGCTGCTATATTTATTTTAAAATATCGGATGATGTGACATATTTTAGAAGTCAACGTGAATCAATATAAAGCCTACACATAAGCCAAAGGTATCTCATTTCATATATACTATTCCCTTTGTCCCAATATATAACCCTCACTTTGACCGGTTCAAATGTCGAGTCTGGTTTTGTATCGTTAATATCTCTAATTACATAACCCTAATTTTACAATTTTTTGATATTATCAAAGTACTCGTTGAGACGAATCAAATAAGATCCCACATGACTATGTTTTTTCTTATATATTGGAAGAAATCTTGAAGATTTCCTTCAACCGTGAACAGTGTCGGTTGGTCAAATGGGGCTTATATTTTGGGACGGAGGGAGTAGCATATAACGGGGCTAGATCTGTCAAAAACCAACTCAATCCCAAAATCCGACCCGAATTTTCTAAATCGAGATCCGACCTAAAAGTCATTGGGTCAAGAAGGACCTGAACCCAAATCCGACTCGATCCGAACGCAAATCCGAGTTTGCGGGCTCCGTTATTTCATATTTTTTTTCATTTATATTAAATATTTTAATATACTTTATTAAATAATTATATAATATTAATTATATATTATAAGTATTTTATTAAAGTTAAAAACATAATAATAATCATAAAATGGCATATTCGACCCGTTGGGCCAATCCAAATCCAACCCGTTCGGCCCGAAATTTTTTATCGATCCGAATCTGATTTGATCCAAACCCGACATGAACCGAATCCGATCCGCCCGATCCAGTTTACATGTCTAAACGAGGCACATGTGTATAAGAACAAACAATTGATATTTTTGTTAAATATGTAGGAAATATAACGTGATATTGTAAATTAATTTCTTTACATAAACTATTGATTAGGTTTATTATATGATGAAAATTGAAGGTAGATATGTAAATTAATATATTTAATAAATTAAGAATTTCATATAATTAATTGAATAAAAAAAGGTAAGTATTATATTAAAGTAATGAAAATAATAATTTAATGTAATTAAGTAGAAGGAGAAAAAAACTGCTTATTTTACATTACATAAATTTCAGGTTACTTGCCATTTTTCACTCTAAGAACCTTATCCTATATAAAAAAAAACGAGTTCTAGTGTAACCACTCTATATTTATTTTTTTGGTCAGCAACCAGTCAACCACCCTACAGCTGATTCAAACTATTCTTATCTTGATCGATCACCTTCCAGTCAAAGTGAACACACATACAACATATTTAAATCGGCAAACTGCATTACGTACCTTCATCCATCGATCCCAAACTCAACAGATATGAATACTGATCATGAAACCGGTCACAACATAGCCATCCTCCCAAACGCCGGCGTCGGCCACCTCATCCCTCTCGTGGAGTTCACGCGCCGTCTCCTCCTCCTCGACCCCTCCCTCTCCTTCACATTCCTCCTCATCCCCTCCTCCTCCTCGGCCACTCCATCCGTCATCTCCTCCCTCCCCGCCGCTTCCTATGACGTCATCACTCTCCCGCCTCCTTCCTTCTCCCCCTTCCCCGACTTCTCGGCTGAGAACATCACCCGTGTCCTCCGTTCTGTCAACCACTCCCTCCCCGCCCTCCGCCAAGCCCTCCGTGAGATGAAGTCTCGCCGCCCACACCTATCGACCCTCGTCATCGACATCTTCGCGACGGACGCCGTGGAAGTGGCGGCCGAGCTCGGGATCAAGCCCTACATATTCTTCACCCCCTCCGCCATCGCCCTATCCTTGTTCCTCAGCCTCCCTGAGATTGATGAAACGACGCCGCCCGGCGAGTGGGATCCGGACACGCCCCTGAAACTCCCCGGGTGCCCGGTGGTTCAGGTGAAGGATATTCCCGGACGCCTTTTGGACCGGGCGTCTATTTACTACAACTGGTTTCTAGATCATACCAAGCGGTATAAAAGTGTACATGGGATTATATTAAATAGTTTTGATGCTTTGGAGCGTGGGCCCATTAGGGCTCTGGTGGACCCCAGTCCTGGCAGTGGCAAGCCTCCGGTCTATGCCGTTGGACCGATCGTGAGGACCGGTTCAGAGAGAAACGACGACGACCCATCCGGGTGCTTGAGGTGGTTAGACGAACAACCACAGGAGTCGGTACTATACGTGAGCTTTGGCAGCGGTGGGACCCTCTCAACCAATCAGGTGACGGAGCTCGCCTGGGGGCTGGAGCTAAGCGAGCAGAGGTTCATCTGGGTGGTGAGGAGTCCGAATGATTCCACTGCATTAGGCGCCTACTTGAGCTTGGATGAAAAGGAGGACCCCTTAGGGTTTCTACCTAAAGGGTTCGTGGAGAGGACCAAAGGGCGAGGTTTGGTGGTCCAGTCGTGGGCCCCGCAGGTCGAAATCCTTAGCCATGGCTCGACGGGGGGGTTCGTGACGCACTGCGGGTGGAACTCGGTCTTGGAAGGGGTGGTCAGTGGGGTCGGGTTGATAGCGTGGCCTTTGTACGCGGAGCAGAGGATGAACGCGGTGGAGCTTGTGGAGGAGGCTAAGGTGGCCCTTAGAGTGGAGAAAGGCGGCGATGGGGTGGCCAAAAGAGATGATATATCGAGAGTGGCGAAGGCGTTGATGGAAGGGAGGGAGATTAAGGCGAGGATGAAGACACTCAAAGAAGACGCAAAGAGGGCGGCTGAATCCTCTAATCTTACACTATCGGAATTAGCTCTCAAGTGGAAGATGTCCTAGTTGGATAGTATAACTGCAATCTAGCCCGGATTGGCCGTTCTTAGCTATTAGATTACGAGTACAATTCCCTCACTAATTGTTTCTGTTTTGCTTCTTGAGTGAACTCGAGGGTTATGATAGTATGTGGCTTCACCCTATGGTCAAATCACCTTTTTTTCTAAACGTTGCGAAAAGAAGAATTAAGCTTGAATCTAAATTTTGTAAATTTGTTAGTGTGTGCAACATTTTTTGCAAAATCAGATGCAATTACAAGTCTTTAGTTGTACCTTAAAAATTCAAGTCTCACTGACATGTATGGTCAACCAGTATTGACATCAACACACGGCCTTGGATTTATAAGATATTTATATACAGCACCCAAACTCCATAGAAATAAGCAATGATCATGATTCATGAGTATTCATTCACTGATGAGAACAAATTTTACACAATACTCAAACAATGTTGTTGGGGAAAAATGGTCAACAGTAAGTCGCCCAACTAGAAATCAGGAGAATTCATAAGATGTCAAAATCAAAAATGAAAAGATAGAATCACATCTGTAGAGTATAGTTTGGGCATGTGAATTACACAATGTCAAATCCAGAAGCTATATACGAAGTAAGAACACCCTTTAGCTGGATCCGGACAAGCTTTATCTTCTATATATCTTCATTTGAGGTGCTACTTTGATTTTCCTTATTCTCCTGTACAAAAAAAAAAACATGAATTAAGCCAAGTGTGAGGATTTTTCTTGATGGACAAGTAGAAGAATGTTGGATAGGTAGAACAAAAGGAAGGACCAAGAATTTCCTTTTGACTATGGAAGAATCACCAATTACCATGAGCGGAGTTACTTTGGGCCCAGGGGCCCCTCTGGAAAAAACAAACTTTTTTTTTCAAAAATAATAATAATAATTTTAATTTTTTTTATCCTTATTTAATATGAAAATGTAATTTCAGTCAGCCCTAATAAATTTAAGCCATGAAAATGAAATTATCTTAAATTTCCCCCTTCATCTCATCTGAAAATGCAATTTCAGTCAATTCTAACAGATTTAAGTAAAAAAAATAAAATTACTTCAGTTTTTTTCCCCTCATCTCATGTGAAAATTACCTTAAGCTTCATAAAAAAATTAAATTGATTTTTGCGAAATAGGATTTAAGTCACGTTGAATTTGAGTCACATAATATTTTTATCGCGCAAGATTTTAGCCCCCTCTGGGATAAAATCCTAGCTCCGCCCCTGCCAATTACAATTAGCAACTAGAACGATTTTCACAAAACAAAAGAAAGGAAATAACTTGATTTCAATTGTAGAAGAAACCACAAGAACAACCAAATAAGGATGAGTCGATTGTCTTGATGAATTTGAAAAAAACCTATAGCCATGGAAGAAACAAACTTAAAAATCAAGTTATAGCGTGTAGAAAAGATAATAGGAGTGTGTTTTGGGGGAGAAGGGTTTCAGAATACAAATTGGCAAAAATACCCATGGTTCATTAAAAGTACCGCATTACATTATAGCTATACGATAAAGCTAATCCGACGGTCGAGATCGCTTTGTACTATAATCCTCCTACCATTACATTATAGCAATATTCAAACTATAATTGTTCCTTGCAATTCCTGCTGTCATGCCCTGCATATTTGTTGCACCTTTTTCATTTTCTCTTACCCTTGTTTATTTCCTTGATTGCCTTCTCTTTTCCACCCATAATCCTCCTACCACTACCCTTATTCTTTGTTTGATCGGGAGGTCTTACTACGACATCGTTGGGTGTATTAATTCCTGCAAAACTCTCAACCATTGTATCTCGGATTTCTTCGTCTCTTTGTGCATCATCATCACGAGCAGAGAGAGTTTCCTTCTTTTTTTCAATGTGTTCAGAAACTCATTTATCTTGTCTTTATCATCTTCCACAAGGCCAACACAAGAGTATATAACTGACCACAGTTCATTCATCATACACTACTTCTCCTCTATAAGCACACTATGTTCCCACACATCATTAGCCATTCCGCTCTTCACCTTTCTGACTGCACCTTTCTTCCACCTGTCCAGTATTCGGGATTCCGGAATCTTGTCTAGACCAAAGCATTTCAATGCTGTAAAAACATGCCTACAAGGCAGCCCAATTCGGTTGAACATCAAGCAACTACATGTGGTGAAGTTGTCACAAACTCTGCGCTCTACCTCAAAGTAATCACATTGCCCTTCCTTCACTGTGTATGCCACACGCCCTTCACCTACAGTTGTTAAACTGGTTATTCAATTGCGGCTTTTCAGTATTCAAGGGAGAGCACATTGATATTCACGTCAATGAACGAATATCAGTAAACATTATATGAATACCGCCACATCGGTTATGAATATGTACATACAGTAAATGAATATCATATCATATCAGTTTTCAATCAAGCAAGATTTGCAAAATCGATACATGAAAAAATGTGATAGATCTTTATCATCCCAAAAATCGCGTTATTAACACACGAATATCATTACAGTTTTAATGAATATCAAGACAATTACCATACCTGGATTCTCACTTGTAACAGAACAAAAATAAAAGGATGCTGATATCTCTTCTTGTACAAGAGAGAACATTTTTAGGGTGTATACTTCTGATCCATGTCTCTCAATCAACAACGGTGTGTTCAACACGTGCGCCCTTGTATCAGAATCAATATCGTTCCTCAACTGATGGTGTCGTTGGGTCTCCATAGCACTCTCAAATTGCATCAATAATTCAACCAAGCTAAAATTCATGTTTGAATAAGTCCCAAAAAAACTGTTCTGAGACTCTGAAATCGATGTGGTGCGAACCAATCCTCCGAGCACGATATCCATAAAATAGGTTGGGATCCAATTATTTCGAATATTATAAATATCTTGGAACCACCGGTTTTCCACAAGCTCCTCTTCAACCACAAATGATTTCCAGTCCTCTTCAAATTCAGATATAGATTGTTTATCATCCCAAACCAATCTACCTAATCTCTTCCTGAAATTTGGCGAATTAATTTTCTTCACACCAACCTTTTTGGACACCTTTTCCATGATGTGCCACATACACAACCGATGTCTTGTTTACGGCAACACATTTTCTATCGCAACCTTCATTGCATATCAATGGTGCGTGACCCATAGCTTTAATAAAGTTTTCGAATAGCCACTCGTAGGAAGCAACATCCTCCTTCATAACCAAACCGGCACCAAAGGTAAGACTCTTTTTATGGTTGTCAATTCCTGTGAAAGGTGCGAATACCATGCAGTACCTGCATGAATATCGATTCACAGAATATGAATATCACCAGATACATGTAATAAATTAATCAAAATTGCACAAGTAAAAGTACCTATTGGTGTTGAACGTTGAGTCAAATGATACCACATCCCCAAAAGCAGCATAGTTCCTACGTGATATAGGATCAGCCCAGAATAATTGTAATATCCCTCATTTTATAAGGATATTTTGGAATTTTCCAACTCTTGTATTACAAGTCGGATTCATTTTAGAGGGGTTCGGACATTCTGTAAATTGTTTGATCTCTGTAATATTTTTCCGAGTAATATAAAATACAGTTGACGTATGTTCAAGGTTAAATAGTCATTCATGTACGAATATATTTAACCCGGGGTTAAGATATTTAACCCAAGATTTAAATCGGACAAAAGGGTGAAGAATGGCCTTGACCGCACCCCACGGTCAAGTGGCCGCACCCGCGGCGAAGGCCAAATTTGGAGGCGGCAACAGAGTCGCCACCGCACCCCGCGGTGCAAGCCATCTTCGTCGCGATAAGATTTCTGAAAATCTTATCCTTGGCCGAGCAAGTTGCTCCACTTATTGTTCCCTTGTTCCCAGCTGGTCTCCTTGCTTGTCCCCTCTGAGGAAGCTCACTGATGGGCTATAAAAGGGGGTTGAATTCAGAAGTCAAAGGGCACTTCACCTTCCTTCTCTGTTTTCTCCTCTGAATTTCTCCATTGTTGTTCAAGCTTTTGAGCTTGGTGTGAGAAGGTGATCGAGATACCTTTGAGTGATAAAAAGGTACTCCTAAGTGGTATTCAAAGGCCTAAGGTGTTGGGAGATCAAACCAAGAACGAATCAAAGTCAAACGAATTGATTTGGATGAGTTCTCCATCGAAAATCTATCACGCTTTGCCACTGTAACCTGGCCGCACCCGCGGCAGAGGCTCCACCGCACCCGCGGCGAGCCTTGTCCGAGTGTGTGTTCTTGGGTGTTTGGCTTGGGGCGAGGCTTGATTCCTTTGATTCTTTTCGTATTCTTTTAGATTCAATTATGTAGATATTGAATCTAACTTAGGATTTCTTTATGGGTCGATCCGAAGGAATCTGTGTTGCCAGATCTGTCCCTGTTTCGAGCCCGGAAATCCCATCGTCGTCTTTAAGCTTCTGCGGATCTCAAGCAAGTGGCGGTTCGCTCTTGCTCATCATTCCATATTTCAATTAATTATCAATTGTTTAGTTGTTAATTAATTTGGGATGATTTACTGATTTATTGTTCGTTGGCAACAACTTTGTTAATAATTGATTAAAATATATTATAATAGGTTGTATATCTGCTAGAACAACGCTATTATAGATATAATTGATTAAAAGATGATATTATACTAGGTTGTATATCTGCTAGAACAACGCTAGTATAAATATATGTTTATGATGTTGGCCATGTTGGCTTGGATGTGGACTATTACTGTGTTGAACTGTTAGTTAGCACGAGTATTCGTAGGAACGCTTGGACTTTGCGAGGTCCATTCGTTTCTTTATAACTTGGCAAATAACAGGGCGATCAAGACCCTATGCCAAACTTTCTGGTCATGACCAACCGAGATGTGGATATAGAGGCTTGGACTCTGCGATGTGGATATAAAAGCTTATAACGTGATGTGAGTTTTGGAATTAAACCAGATAAGTGCTCTTGACGCACATAATTAATATACCTTCGGCGAGTAGTGCAGCTAGGCAATAGTACAGCTAAGAAAACTCTGTAACACCACCAAAACTTAACCCTTTTGGAAAGGTATTACCGTCAGTGACCCCAGTGTTCCTTACCGAGATCACCCAAGGCTTTACCATTTAAATACAATTTATGAAATACAAATGATAAATAATGATCAAAGCATTCATTTTCAAAACATAACATTGTCAAAGAAACATGAGTTACGGGATTACAACCCAATCCCGAATAGGCTAACACATAGTTTAAACCAAATACAGCGGAAGTCTTATAAAGTAGGGTACAGCGGAAGTCTTACAAAACACATTACAACCAAAGTCATTGCCCAAAAGATCTCAACCTGATTAACGAAATAACTCAAACATTCGAAAACCACCGTCGACTCCATAGTCCTTCTATTCTTCTGAGCTACTTTCTATCTGATGTGCCGAATCGAACGGATGACACCAGCCCACATGCGGAGAACAAAGTTCGTGGGTTAGTCTACTTGAATAGACTAGCAAGAGTACAAAGCAGAAGGTTCGATGTAGTTGTATTAGGTTAGACTTATCGTTTCTCGAATAATAACCGATAACGATAATCAACCTTCATACTTCTACGGAATAATAACAAGAGGTATGCATAAGAGACGACTCTGGAAGACTGAATCATTACAGAGATCAACTCAAAGGAAGACTCCAACGGAAGTGAGTCTTTAAGGAATTATGACAAATCTGGAAAGTTTAAAGAATCATACAACAATGATTTAAAAGCTGACTGAGATGCTTCGGTTCACGACCAACCTCACCGCATACAGCGAATCCAGATTGGAAAGAGAACGTACTATGATCAAAGTCGAGACGAGTTTTCCTATGCACTATAACTTAGCTGCACTACTCGCCGAAGGTTTATTTATTATGTGCGTCGAGTAGCACTTATCTGATTTATATTTCAAACACACATCACGTTATTAGACTTTTACATGTGTACCCCACCATTGGGACGACACATCTTAGTATACGTTTCGTCGAGAGTGACGCACACCGAAAGGTTTGTGACACCAGCTAAGTGTCCTGCCTCTACACACTTGTGAAAGAGACCGATCATGATCTTAGAATAGTACCAGGTGGAGACGAGCCACCCTGATACCAGATTATAAAGAAACGACCGGACGAAGTCCGAGTACATTCCTAACTAACAGTGCTAACCACACAGATACATCACAATCACAGTTACAGAATAAATCCACATAAAGGCCCGAAAGACGATCACAAATAATAGCGATGTTCTAACAGATATACAACCTATTATATGATTTTCAAAACAGTTTATAAATCACTTCCAGAAGAACACAGTAATAATCGTTCCAAATTAATTAATCAATTGAAATAACTGATAATCAATGTAAATATGGAAACGATGAGCAAGAGCGAACCGTCACTTGCCTTAATCCGCAGAATAGAACAAGCCTAACGACAATGACGGGATTCCGGGCTCGACACGGGTATAGCTCCGACAGCACAACGACCTTCGAATCGACCCATAAAAGGAACCCTAAGTTAGAGCCGACATAACTACAGTACGAATCTAAAAACGACGAAAGAAAATGAAAGGAACGACGCCACAACGACGACCACCAAAGCCAAAAGCCCAAAAAAGCATTCTGGACACTGGCGGCGGTTCTTGGCGGCGGTCGCCGCAGTTCATCACGGCGGGCGCCGTGAAGAACACGGCGGTCGTCGTGAAGAACTCAGACGACAGAAGCGGCGAGAAAACTCACCCAAAACACGAGCGACTCGGCCTCCTTCGACTTGCTTTGGTTTCTAACCTCCAAGGCTACCAAAAGCTTCACAAAGGCACTCTGGAAACACCACCAAACGACCTCCGGTGAAAGCTTCAGAAATCCGGCGAGGCACAACTCCGATGAGGCAAGAATTTGGGAGAGCTTGGACTGTGGATTGAGCTCAAAAACCCCTCCTTTTATAGCCAAATGCCAGGAAACACAATGATGGCCCTACGAAGAGCTACTCCGGCGCTGCCAGAGCCACGCCGGCGACCTTCGGGCAAGGACCTCCGGACAACGACGGCGGGCGCCACGGAGAGCAAGGGTCGCCGCCTCACAAATTGCCTACGGCGGGCGCCGTACTGCACGGCGGTCGCCGCCACTAGGCCTGGCGCCCAGCTAGGAAGACGACTACGCCAGTCCTCGAGCCTGGCAACGGCGGGCGCCGCCCTTGGCTTTGCCGCCTCATCAGCTCTTAGACGAAAACGATATTAACCCGGGATAAAATTATCGTACGCGAACGAGTATTAAAATCCAAAGCACGTCGTCTGTATTTTATTTCACTGAGAAAAATATTACAGATACAGAGAGCATTACCGAACGTCTTAAACTCTTTGAATTAAATCCGACGTACATAACGGGTACTCGGGAAAAATCCCGGAACTCCAGAAATAGCTTACAAAAATACGGGGTATCACAAACTCGTCTTAACTTTTAAATCGCTCGTATGCGATACTGTGATTCTATGATTATTTCAGTTTCCCAACATTTGTCATATTTCCGATAAGACTCATTTCCTTGGGAGTCTTCTCTTCAGTGCATATCTTATTTGATACTCATTCAGGGAAAGTACCGGGTTATGTATCGTTCCGTCGGTTATTATTCGAGGGACAATGATAGTAAACGGTTACGATCTCTCGAACCACTATGCTTTGTACCCCTTGCTTGGTCTTTCATTAGACTAACCAACCGTAATTGTTCTCTGCATGGTTGGCTGGTGTCATCCGTTCGATTCGGCACATCAGATATATGCGGATTCGAGAAGGCTAGAACGACTATAAAGGCGAACGATGTTTTGTTGTTATTTTAAGACTTCCGTTGTGTTAATTATGTTTTGTATTTAAGACTTCCGCTGTAATAATTCTGATAATGTATTTTGATGTATTTGGAATTATGTTGTAATTCCGAGACTTGGTTTTAATGGAAGTTATGATATGTTGTATCATAACTGTGGTTTAATGATTTCTATCAACTGGAAAAGCCTTGGGTGACATCGGACAGTACGTTTGAGGTCACTGACGGTAATACTTTCAAGAGGTTATTTGGGGGTGTTACAATAACCTTGTCAATTGTTGTTCGTTGTTTACATGATACTCAAAGTAGATTGCATTGCATTGCATTGTTCCTTCTTCTTCAAGAACCTATTGATCACCATTTGTGCATCAGCTGCTGTGATGTTAGACATCAAATCTCTCTTGAAATTCTTGAAGTCAATTGGCATTGCTCTCATGTTTCCGTATCCACCAACAATCTCTTTCATCAACTTGTAAGATCTTATTGGTCCCAGATTTGCCTTTGCACAACTCAACATGAATTTTTTGTGGCCAATGTCCAACTTCCTATTACTCTCGAGAAAATGCTTTGTTGTGTTAGGCATCATATCATGGTTGTGTTTCTCTATAAACTTGTCCACCACATAATCACTAACTCCACTGAATTTTATTGTCATCTTTGCTTCATAACCTATTCTATTAGAAGTTGTTTTACGCTGACCTGTACTATTAGATGAGTTCTTGAATCCTTCTCTTGTGCAAAGAAAGTACTTCAATTTCACAACATCTGATCAGATTAACTTGTGGGTTATGCTTGATCGGACATCAAAACCAACAAGGGCTGCATATTCACGGTAGAAAGACTCCCCTTCAGCAATGGATTTGAACTTCTTATCCACTGTCGGTTTAAACGACTCAGGACATAGCGGCATCCAGTACTTTAAATTCCTATCATCCGGGTCAATAAGACACTCTGTACCAAAAACAAAATCAGATTCTTCTTCTTGGGAAAGCTCATTATCGGATACATTAATATCTTCCTCAGAGCTTTCAAAGATGTCATCCTCACTTGAATGCTCCCTTTTTTTTTATCGTCTGAATATCGAACATAAATTCATGAATATCAGTACAGTTTATATGAATATCGTCTAAAGCGATATGAATATGCATACACAAAGCGGAAATATCATTAAATTGTATGAATATCGATATTATTATTCTTGAATATTTTATAATCGATACATGAATATCATTCTATCATAATCAGATTACTATCAAACATGATGTTCAAAATTGTATAACAAAAATTCATCAAATACAATACCATGAATCGATTTCAAAAGCTTGAAATTACCATATGAATATCAATACAATTTGTTTGAATATCGCCCATGAACATCATATGCGAATTAAAATATGAATATCGACAATGTTTTGATGAATATAGACTACTGTTTTTATGAATATCAGTTTGAATGAATATTGACTACTGTTTTTAATATAAATCAAGTTATTCAAAATTGGAGATGCGATATTCACCAAATACAAACAACAAGTTTCGAAGATCATGAATCGATTCCAAAAGCTTGAAATTAACCCACGAATATCAATACCGCTTGTATGAATATCGCGAAATTCATATAACAGATAATCATCATGTGCGAATTAAAATATGAATAACAAATATTGTGTATATGAATATCGATTTCAGAAGTACGTGAATATCATAACATTGTACATGAATATCGATTAATGTTTATACAAAAATCTGGTTTTTCAAAATTGAATATGCGATATTCATCGATTAATAAAAATCGAAGATACAAGAATCGATTCAGAAAGTAAGAGATTAACACACGAATATCAATACAGCTTGTATGAATATCGCCTATGTGTATGTGTGAACATGCGTACATAATATATGAATATCCTTTCATTCTAATCAATTTATTACCAAACAAGACGTTCAATTTCGTCTAGTTGATATTCTGCATGTGCAAACTAAAGCTTGTATAACAGTATTTAATTGAAAAAAGCTTGAATAAGTACAAGATCAACATAGCATGAAGCATAGGAATTAGGGTTTTGATAAAACTAAAAATCGTAATTCTTACCTCTATTCATGTTGATTCGATATGTGATCTTGGATATTCGAATGTGTATTGTGATATTCACGAAATTTTATGGCTCGATGAAGAACATACATGTAGTTTGAGGTTCGTCAATGGAGGGAGCAATAGACCGGTATGGTTTGAATTCGACAATGGAGGCAAAAGATCGTGTATGTTGAAGATGATTAGGAAACAGAATAATATCCTAATTTCACTCTCTTGTAACAACCCAAATTAATTATTTTTTATTAATAATATCCTTATTAAGTTAGATTTGATGGTTATGGCTCTATCAAATCTCTCCTACAACCCATTAATCCAACCATCCATCAACATCAATCCGACGCTCCAGATTAGTACTTCTGTTTTACCATAACACTCGTTTTACCGGAGCGTTCCTCTTTGTAGATAATGGAGATTATCTAATTTTGGGGTTAAAAGTCTGATATCAAAACCGTGTATTTAAAGATTGGGCCGGGCCATTATGGCATTTGGACCTATTAAAGGATTTAAGATGTAGATAACAGACAAATTAGGGATGAACAAAAATCTGTCCAGAAAAGATTTTTGGACCGGACTGCATCAATTCGGTTTGGACTGAATGGATCGAATGAAAATCGGTATGATTTTCGGTCCAAGTTTTTTAAGATTTTGATTCCGATTGATCCAAAAAACTGGTCCGGTCCGGTTTAAATTGATTTTATTTTAGAAAATATATTTTTTAGAAAATATAAATTATTTGTATGTTATAAATATATTTTAATATAATTCACAATTTTTTATATTAATATATAACTATATGCCATAAATAAAATTTGAATATATAAATGTCCAAAAGTTTTTCATATGAAATCAGTTCAAAACCGATTCCAAATGAGGACCGAGACCGGGTCTGATTTTCGGTCCACATTTTTCTTGAATACGGTTTTCGATCCGATCCGATTCGATGGCTGATGGGCTTTGCTGAGTATACCACTAACCAATTGCAAATGAGGAGCGATGCCCATCCCTAAGACAAATAGCTTGGTGATGGCTGATGGGCTTTGCTGAGTATACCACTAACCAATTGCAAATTAGTAATCACATTTACTTTAGCTACCCCACTACATCCTGTATGGTAAGTGGTAACAAAAACGAATCTAAACGTGAAGCTTTTATGGTGGGATAAGAGTTAATATATCACCTCAAAACCAACTCAATCCATTTCAAATCTGACCAAGCCACAAGTGTTGGCTTCGATATAAGATTTGTTAAGATGCAGGATTTTAAATACACCAACTACAAATCAGTAGGAGTAAGACAAGTAACAGAAACAAATCACAATACATGCTCATTAAACTTGTTCCCTTTTGTTCTTACTTTCTAACTAAAATTGCTAATCTTCCTTGCCAAGAGTGTCTTCTTTTTCTTGATGATGAAAAAGGACAAATTACCCTATAATAACGGATTTTACCACATAAATCACTGGGTTGAGCATCTAAGTGCACCGTACCAGACCAGAACTTAAAGTTAATTAACTCATTATTTTAATAGATGCAGGTAACCTTTGAGGTTATATGGGAACTGGGAAGGCGTCATTAATCTAATAAATTCACGATTGCTTTTTGCAACATGCAAGAGAGAAGAGAGAGTATGTATCCCACATCGACAATTTGAAATATCACAAAGGCCTTTAAAAGGGTCAGATTCCGCATAGAAGAGCACGACCTTACTTGAACAGGATCTGTTCTATAGGCTGGTACCTCTGTATCCTTGAGTTCTAAGGAGACAGTAAACCAAGTCTGGTGGATGACACGTGGCCATGCGATCTCAGCGTGATTAACGGCTGTCCACGGCTCTGGCCATGGTCCCTGCTGTAGAGGATCGTCCTCAGTTCATCTTAAGCTTGAGGTGGTCGCATGGCTGTCTGACAGACTTCCCCTCTTTTTATTTTCTTCTTCTTATTTTTGTAGATGGTGTGAGTTGTGAGAGAAATTCCAGGGGTGGTATATGTTGAGAGCATATCACAAACACTTGATGCTAGATAGGAGTTAAAAATAAACATAACTTGTACAGAGATACGAATAACAGAGGAAACAGAACACTCTGTTTTTTAGGAGAAGAAGAAGACATTGATGAGATTAGAGATGGAGGAGTGAGTCGTGTGACGGAAGGGGAGGACCCCACAGGAATTACACGTGGCCGACACTATTGTTAGATGCTCCGATTATATTTTTATAACCCATTCTCTTTCAATGGTGTAATATTCAAATTTTGGAATTGGTGAAATGGTAAAATGTAATTCAATGTAACACTTAATAAACGTAGTTGTTAGTATGTACACACTACACAAAGAAGTGGATGAGACATTTGATGCTGTAGTTGTTTGC
The DNA here is from genome assembly GCA_027886185.1 of Rheum nobile. NCBI lineage: Eukaryota > Viridiplantae > Streptophyta > Magnoliopsida > Caryophyllales > Polygonaceae > Rheum > Rheum nobile. Next base: position 5,113,289 of record WOAB01000506.1, on the reverse strand, counting down.
AAAGGCCATTATACTCTAGGCAATATTACGAAGATCTAGTAAATAGAGATCCCGTATTCTTGTTTAGTATACGTTCAAAAAAAAGATGTTGTTTTTCTTGTATTTATTAGTATGTGTTATCTTATTGTTTCTGTTTTGCTTCTTCAGTGAACTCGAGGGTTATGATAATATGTGGCTTCACCCTATGGTCAAATCACCCCTTTTTCTAAACGTTGCCAAAAGAAGAATTACACTTGAATCTAAATTTGTTAGAATGTGTAACATTTTTGCAAAGATCAGATGCAGATAAATAATGCTTCAAACTTTCTGAATTGTACCTGCTTGCAATTAGAAGTCTTTAGCTCTACCTTAAAGATTCAAGTCTCACTCCGTAGAAATAAGCAATGGTCATGATTCATGAGTATTCATTCACTGATGAAAACAAATTCTACACAATACTCAAACAATGTTGTTGGGGAAAAATGATCAACAGTAAGTCGCCCAACTAGAAATAGGAGAATTCTTTAGATGTCAAAATCGAAAGTGAAAAGATAGAAGCACATCTGTACTCTGTAGTGTATAGTTTGGGCAGGTGAGTTACACAATGTCAAATCCAGAAGCTATATACGAAGTAAGAACACCCTTTAGCTGGATCCTGACAAGCTTTATCTTCTATATATCTTCATTTGAGGTGCTACTTTGATTTTCCTAATTCTCCTGCACAAAAAAAAACATGAATTAAGCCAAGTGTGAGAATTTTTCTTGATGGACAAGTAGAAGAATGTTGGATAGGCAGAACTTTTGTATATTTTGAGGAATAAATATACCTGTTCTCCAGACGCCCAGATGGCGAGGTTATCCTTGAGCAGCTCCAAGATCACATTGGTCTCCATGTATGAATCATCCGTTACCGCTTCATCATAAGCCTTGCAAAAGAAGAGTTGTACGATCGATCATTTGAGGCAAACGTGGAAAGGAAGCAGTTGAATGCTTCATCCGTTACTGTTTTGTGAGTTGGAGTTTTTCTTACCTTCTGTGCAATATTACAAGCAAGTTCAACAATATTTAGGGTCTCATAGTGAAAGACTGCGTAATTGAGTGCTAGACCAAGTCTATCAAGATCAGTGGGAAGCAACTCTAAAGCTGCTATCTCCTGCATAAGAAACAACCAAAATTACAAATTGAACCAGTTGAATTGACATGAAAGCAACGGCAGTTCAATGCGAAATTGAGTGCTTGACCTAATTCACTTCACATTTCAATTTCCTGATAACCTTTGAGAATTAATTTTCTTAAGCATGCCAGAGTACGACTAATCAGATTACCAGATTCACCAGAAAGATAATTATGAATCAGAATACATGAAGATGTCGCCAATTATATCAGATTACGATATGAGACCTCATTCTAATTCATCAGAGAAATGAAAGTCGGTGAGATTCAAGAAATCAAAAACTATATTACGAAATTCACCAGCAAGAAAACGATAAATGTATTTATGATCAAGTACACATGAAGGCGTGGCCAAGATTCACAAGAAATCAGATTACGAAACAGAAAAGAGCACTATAATTCACCGCAGAACTGAAAGCCGGTGAAATTCAACAACAAATTAAAGAACGCTATAGAATATAGAAGCAGTTAGGGAGACATCGGGAAATTCGATTTCTCGAAAGGAACGAGATCGCACACCTGAGCGGCCCTGTATGCGGAGAGAGCATTGCCGATGGCGCAGTTGCGGTCAGAGCCGGTCCTGAACTCAGCCAGATAGCGATAGTAGTCTCCTTTCAGCTTCCGGTAGAGGACCTGCTCACCGGCGGTGGAGGCGAAGGGGATGCACTTGGAATCGACAAGTGTGAGGAAGCGATCGCAGAAGGAGGAGAGCTCAGATTCGATCCTGGCTTTGAAGTCTTTGACGGCGAGGATGAGTTCGTCGTTGCCGCGGATCTCCTCCGAGTTTTCCATCGCGGAAACGGTCCGCCAGGAGTTCCGGCGGGCAGTAGTAACGTGCTTGAAAGAGCCGGCGAGGAGGAAGCGCTCGTCTGCGTTCAGTTCTTCGTCTTCGGCCGCCACCTTCTCCATGAATTCCACCATATCGTCGTAGCGTTCCGCCTTCTCAGCTAGCTTGGCCATGTAGAGGTTCACGGCGCGGGTTGATTCCATCGCCTCGAAAACTGGGAGCGGGAAGAAATCGAAATCTAAATCTTGATGGGAGTGGGAGAGAGCGGTTCTTGATGGAAACTCTTCAGGGATTTAAAAGAAATGTTTCGCGCGATTTGTTAGAAATCCAGTCGAGCTGTCATTTATCAACTGAATTGGTCTTTGCCGTTCGCCTTTCCAACAAACTGAGTTGTAGCAATTCGCAACTCGCTCAACTCAGCTTTGCTTGGGCCTTCTCACTTTTTTAGGCTTGGATCAATGGGCCGGCCCAAAACAATGTCACCAGTTCAAGACTGTGTTTAGGATTTTTGACCCCTAAGAAAGGGTGGAATAACAAATTTGGAGTCCTAATTAAATAAATTAACTCCTTAATCCCCTAAGTTATTAAACTTTTCTAAATCCTAACCCCTAAATCTTACACCATAAAGCATAAATCCTAAAAAAACACTTTCAAAATATCTTTGGGCTATATGTGTGGAAATAGGGAGTCACACTTGCAATTTAAAAAAAAAAAAGGCCTAAACATGCTATTTTTGTAAAAAAGGGCCCTTCGAACCCAATTTTCTCGGTTTGATCCTGCCTTTGAGATGATAAAAAAATATAATTGTAAAAGGAATTCCGCTTAACCGGATAAATATAGTAAAATAAAATATTGTAAATTTAATTGTAAAAAAAGTTTTTGTGAAAGGAATTCCGGTTAAGATTCTGTCATAATTTTTCAGAAAAGAGTGAATAAATTTATAAATAAAATTAAAGTATCAAACATTATTTTATTGCTTAAGTGGAATATATCATGAACTAAATCAAGAGCAAGATATTCTAGTGCATGTAATTCTATTTGATAACATATAATTAGAGAATTCACTTATGGTTATATTTTTAAGTGGTTCAAGTGCATGTAATTCTATTTGCGGTACGTGACTGTCAATCTATTTACCTTGCCAATTGTTTAAGGTTCTTATTGTCTAAGAAAACTTTGCTAACAAAAAATTGAAATACGGAACTTTTCGTCAAATAAAATGTTTCCTTCCGTGTGACGCGATGTGATCTGTCTTGAATTTCATTTTAAGTATTTACAATACAAATACAAATCCTATCATAATGTATTCAATAATTTGTGGAATTGATAGCAAAAGAACATGACAATACATAACTTTTTTTTTGTAATTGATAATATAAAACATTAGCAAATATAATACAAATGTAATAATGTAAATCATTCCATCGGGGGAAATAATAATATAGAGGAATGATCATATGCATACAAAACATTGGCAAATATAATACAAATGTAATAACGTAAACTGCTTATTCAGTTAATCTCCAATTTAGTGAAAATCTAGTAACTCAATTGTAATTATATGATTACAACTTGGCTTGTCTCGGGACATTGACGTACTTGTTGTTCTTTCGGACAAGAGAATATCTTTCTATTAAGTCATAAGTGACATGTAAGAGAGAATAAAAAAGAAATGTACAGTACATGGTAACTTCATTTATATTAAGTATTTTCACCTTATCCAAAGGCATATATTTATTGAGTTTGATTATCAATTTATCATCGAGGAATTTGACTGACCGTACCGTCAACCCGGACCGTGTATTGTCCAGTCTAAAGTTTTTCTAGTTTGGCTCCGTTTGATAAAGTGTTTGTAATAAATACTTTATAAACAAAAAAATGTTTTTTTAATATTGTACAAATTTTAATGTCTCGCATATTTCAAATTCCAAAAATTACTTTTCAATAAAAAACACATTATAAACAATAAACTTTTATAAAACAAATCCTTTAACAGTTATGCGTGGTTTTGTATAGGATTATAAATTTATTTCTGAACCGTCCAGTCAGATCTTGACCGTAAAATTACACTCCAATTTTGGACTATGTATGTAACGGTTCAAGCCAAGGTTCTTTAATTTACGATTTATAGTCCGATCAATGACCGTAAATTTATGATTTTGACCGTAATATGTTTTCATTATGATAAATATATATATCTCATCTAACCATAACTCTTAAGATACATACATTTTTACGGTCTGATTTAGATTTGGAGTGTAAATGAATCATTATTCAACTTGTTTTATCTCAAATTTAAAAAAATAATAATTAGAAAGAAAATAACGACGTATAGATTAGATGGAACCATATCGGTCTAGTCCGGTCAACGGTCCATTTCTTCCCAATTTACCGTTATCGGGTCAGATCGGTATACACTGTTTGAACATCCCTACTAGGAGCATGTTCGGTATAAACTCGCGTATGAGTTTGGAATGAGATATCGATTTGGATAGGAATGCGATTGAAAACCCATACTTAGTATTGGATGTTTGGTAGATTGTTGGGATAAAATAAAGAACAGTCTCTACAAAAATTGGTTGTTTTATCTTCTTGTTGTTGTTGTTGTTGTCCTACACACTCCTCCAGCCATTGACATGCACTTATGCCTCTTCCTTTTCTTCTTCCTCAAACATATTTGCTTTTCCACGACCATGGTCATGCACTTGTGCCACTCCTTTTTCTCTTTCTCAAACAAATCTCACCCTCCTATGCAATTCCAACTAGTCGAAACTATAACCCTTCAACTTCGACCTTCACCTTCTGCAACCCCAAATTGAACCCTAACTAGTTTGTCTTCAATTTCATACTCGAACCAGTCATGCACTTGTGCCATTCCTTTTTCTCTTCCTCAACCATAGTTTGAGCTTGTTTTGGGGGAGAAGTGCGCACTCTCATGGCTATCTTCCCCTTCGTGTATTTTCATATTTTTTTCCTCTTTTTTTTCCCTTTCATTCCGGCCATACATGAGAATTTGATCGGATATAAAAAATAATTTGCATAGATAACCTACTTTTTAAAAAAGTTTGTAGAAATATCTCAAAATTACAAAATGAAAAGCATGCCTATTTGGATATTTTTGCCAAAATTTCCCCCCTTTTTCTTTTAAAACAAAAAATTAGAAAAATAAGTAATTTTTATCAAAAGAAACTCAAATGAAAATTATAAAGTAGTAAACAAAATCGTAAAAACTGGTTTTTTATTTTTGTTATTAAAGATAGAAACTAAAGTTTATTAAATATGGAAAGTAAGGATTTAGTGAAATCTTTACCAAAAGTTTTTGTTATCTTCATATTAGTATTTATTTTCTATCCTGACAGTCTTCCATACAACCCTACAACTTTAATTTGTTCATCTTCGTTCCTCCTACACCATTGATTTCATCATTTTCCCCCCAAAGTCCAGTGTTATAATCTTCATGGAAGCATCTATGTGTAAGTTTCGAACATGTCGCACTACAAGTATTGTCCAGACGGGATTGTTTGGACGTAATATTTGTATGTTGTTGTGTTTTTGTATTTGTTAGGTCGAAGTAACTATTTACTTACGCTGATTATCGATGGTGAATGGAAGACGCTTTCAATCTTACAATATTTTTAGTATTTTCATCGCTCTCCATGTTTATCATGGTGTCCTTCAATATTTATCATGTCAATAGAAAATATATTATAAATGGAAAAATGAAATATTTAAGGGAAAATGACGGAAATACTTACCATTAAGCGAGTTTTTTCTCTCCCTCCTATAATCACGGTCATTAAAGATGAAAATAATGAAAGATTTTGTGAGATCTTTTCGAAAATGATTTTCTTTTAAAAAAATCAGAAATGATTTTGCAATATTATCTCACCCTTATCCTGACACTATTAATTTAACCTAACTCCATTTGTTCATCATCGTTTTTTCCTGAAGTCATCATGTGTAATTTTCGCCGAAGAAACCATAGATAAGTTTCGTTCATGTCGCATAGCATATTCTATCCTGTCGATCTTCACTGATTTGCAAGTAGCATTCATTTCTTCTTTGTTCCGAAGAAACCATAGATAAGTTTCGTCCTTGTGTAGGATCGTACTTGTTAGTTATCGAGGGAAATGAGAGTCCAGTTCCCTAAGCAACGGAATAAGTAAAACAATAGCAGATTCAAGACAAGTTCCTTAGAGTGAGAACCTTTGATAACCAACTAGTTATCCAGGATAAAACTCACTACCTCTCTTGTAAGAAGATTTCAAAGTCTACTTCTTGTATTAATACTTCGGTTACAATCAACTAGAATAGAACACACAGATTTAAGTCTTAGACACACTAAAGACTCTCTACCTAGTTCAACCTAACCAAGTAACAACAAACAAACAACTTACTTAGTTCTTCTTCAAAGAACTCGGCACAAATTCTTCACAGCATTCGGAAATCTTCAACTTCGTGAATGTGTTGAGAATGAGAGAGTTTCAATTACTTTATTTATATGATTTAATTACTAGAGAAAGCAAATCTCTAATAACCGAATCACACAAATAAAATAATCAAAAGTAATCGTTAAAGATGACATTTGTTACCAAATATAATCTTTACCGATTTTACATATTTTGTTTCCATAAAGATAATCTTTTAAACTCCTAAAATATATGAAAACGGGATAAGATCACATAGTTCTCTCTCATAACTAAAGATCTACCCTAGCAGCTCGCCGCCGCCCTTCACAGATTTATCCAAGTGTTTCTGGCATCTGCGAGCTTCAGTTCCTTCCGCCAGTTCCCAAGTCTGGCGTCAGTGGTTCTGTCTTGTGCTTTCCAATTCCTTAGTTCCCTGTTTATCACACTAATGAAAATATTAATAGCAAAGGTGTTTGTCCTTATCAAAACTAGGAAAACTGAGGAAGAGAACTAGATAGGGAACTGGAGTTCCCAAAAGTTCACTTCCTAATACCTTGTCGCATATTATATTCTATCATGTCGATCTTCACTAATTTGTATTTTATATTAAATTTCTTATATTTTTACAACAAAAATAATTATTAATAAAATTAAAATTTACTTTTTTCCTAAAAGTTCCTATTTTAGAGTTTGGGCATTTATTGCTATAATTTTGGGTATAAATTTAATTATTTTATACATTTTTACAACATTGTAAAAACTAAAGTATTTTTACAAAGAAATTTGTAAAAGAGGATACGGGATACTAACTCTACTATAAAAATTCCATACATATCTTGTATGAGGAATCGATACGAAACCAACTAAACACCTAAACAAACGTAAAGAATCGAATTTCCATTCTCAAAACCGATTCCTCATTTCCCATTATCAAACCGGGTTAATATTAAACGCCCACAATTATTTTTGATTGCGTACTTGCTCCATGTATGCATGCATGCAAGACTTCTAATTAGTTATGCCATAAATGAATTATCATGTTTCTGAACATCATCACATATAGATGAATTTGAAAAATATAGAAATAGAATGCAAGCAATCCAACTAAATGAATGCAATGAAATAGAATAGAAGTTAGACTAATCATAATGGAACGTACTGATCCACAAGTTAAATGGAGGGTAAAAGGGCTTCCTTTCCTACTGGACTAACCAATGATTAAGGTTTTTCATATGAAGACTGACAAATTAACATTACTTGGAACTCCATTTTCGGGCAATCTCCCCAAGTGCGTGAGCTGAAGACCCATCCTTACTCAACGCAGCGGAAGCCGCATCCTTCAACTCCTCCATCCGAATCCGAATCCGCCTCCCTTCCTCCGCTTCCATCAACTCCTTAACCATCCTCGCGATTTCGTCTCTCCCGACTACCCCATCGGGCCGGGCCTCGGGCCTCAGGCCCACCTTCAGCTCCTCCGCCAAGATCACCGCGTTCATCTTCTGCTCCGCATAGAGCGGCCACGTGATCAAGGGCACCCCGTGAACCACGCTCTCCAGGGTCGAGTTCCACCCGCAATGCGACAAAAACCCACCCGTCGATACGTGGCCCAAGGCCCCGACTTGCGAGGCCCACCTCGGGACCACCAAACCCCTTCCCCTTGTTCTCTCCAAGAACCCGTCCGGTAGGGACCACAAAGGGTCCCGTTGACTTTCTGTTGCAGTTTTTACCGAGTCTTTCGGGTTCTTGATCACCCACATGAACCTCTGCTCGCTCTTTTCGAGCCCCAAGGCGAGCTCGGTCTGCTGCTCACTCGAGTGGGCCCAGTAGCTACCGAAACACACGAATAAGACGGAGCCACGTGGCTGCTCGTCCAACCACTTTGAAATCTCGGACCAATCACGACCCTCAACCGAACCGGCCTGGATCAACGGTCCGACCGGATAAATTGAAGGTTTACCCGGTTCGGATCGTAGGAGCTCGGAAACCGCACCCTTTTCAAGCGCCTCAAATGTATTGACAATTATACCCTCGGCCAAACTGTACCTCTTGCCGTGGTGTAGGACCCACTTGTAGGCATCGTTGTTCCTGTCCTGAACCGAGTAAACCAAGTTCCTGCCGTGAACCGGAACACACCCAGGAATGTTGACCGGTTCGACAAGGTCAGCGTACTCACACGACACCGTTTTATCCAACTCTTCGAGGTGGAGGAGGAGGGAGAGGCACATTGCTGTGGAGGGGAAGAAGAGGTAGCGGCGGAGGCCGAACTCGGCGGCGACGTCGAATGCGCCGGTGCTGAAGAGGTTGGCCACGAGGGCGACGACGAAGGAGCCGGAGGAGATGACGTCAGCGATGAGGTCGCGTAGGTGAGGGAGGGAGCGGGTGAGGGCGAGGCTGGCGAGGGTGACGATCCTGGAGTCGGAGGGCGCGTCGGAGAGGTCGGCGGGGGGTAGGAGGACGGCGCGGATGCCGGCGGGGAGGGAGGAGGGGAAGGAGAGTTGGGCGGAGGAGGGTGGGCAGGAGGTGGTGATGGCGACGGTGAAGGTGAATTCATGGAGGAGGTGTTTGGCGAACTCGGTGATGGGGATTAGGTGGCCCATGTCGGATGTTGAGACCATTACGATATGTGGTGGCGGAGGTGGTGGTTGTGTGGTGGTGCCCATGGCTGTCGTAAGGCGGAGATTACCATCAGCCATTCAATATTTTTCTGAAAGAGTGAAAGTATGTAAAGGTGGAGTACGTTAATTAAGGAATCAGATTTGAGATGTGTTGCTAATTGCTATGTTAATGCAGTCCAGATCTTCTACTGCAAATCCTACAACAAGTATTGTGCCGTCACTAAAATTATGCCATGTGTCATTTATTTAAGCAATTTTTAAATTCAATTTTTCCTCTTTTTCCTTCCCTCTCGATGTTAATGAAGATTCGCTTTCTTTGGTCCAGAGTTAATGAAGATTTGTTTAATAAGATTTTTACACTGTAAAAAAATTATTCAACATATTTTATTTTATGTTTACGGAAATTTTGAGTGATATCCCTAAATTTTTTGCAATTTTTGTGAGATGTACAAAGGTTTGAAATATTTCGCGTGGTATCCCTAAGGTTTTGAATTTTTTTATCAAATGCCATTGATGTTAGAAGGTGTTAAATTTTACCAAATTCAGCCGTTAATTAGATTGTTGAAACCTCAAATTTTTTCTGATCTTTATTTTAGATCTCTAAAACAGAGACAAATAAATCACATACAATGGGTTGTTGTTATAGCAGAGCACACATAAGAAGAATGAAAGAAAAGCCTCATGGGGAGGCTGGATCAGAAATGCCCACCGACGCCGCCGTCGTCAGCCACCACAACGATCAAATCCACCGCCATCAGCAGCAGCCGCAACAACCACCGCCGCAACACCTCCGGCAAGAACAAGCTACACAACAACAAATCGCCATTCAATTACAAAAACCGAACGGGCAAATCGTCCAACCCGAACAACAGAAACCCCAACAAGCGGTGGCCGTACCCTCGTCGGCCAAACCCTCACGCCCAAAATTGATCTAATGTCAGACTTTAGTAAAACCCTAATGTCAGGCTTTAGTAAAACCCTAAATACCTGCAATTTTGTGATGTCTCTGCGATGACCTCCCATATATGCAATTGGAAGCTGTATGCAATTGAAAGTAAAAAGGTGACGAGCTTGTAGGCGGCGCTGTCGTAGGCCAGGGCATTCCTCAGCGGTGTCGAAGGTGCCGAGCCAGAGTCGGGTTCGGTTCCTGAAATTGGTGGTTTTGAGAAAAGAATTGGAAAGTAGAAGGAGCAGAGCAACCTGCATAGAAGAAATTAGGATATGAGAAGCTAGAGAAATGGAGTGATTGAGGAGGAAAACAGTAACACACAAGTTCTCAAAATTTAACAGCTTCTAACGTCTGAATTTGAAGAAATTGGTGGTTTTTTTTGCTTTCATTTTTTTAAGTTAACGACTGAATTTGATAAAATTTAACAGCTTCTAACATCAAGGGCATTTGGCAAAAAAATTCAAAACTTCAGGGATATCACGCGAAATACTTCAAACCTTTGGGTATTTCGCAAAAATTGCAAAAACTCAGGGGTACCACGCAAAAATTCCGTTATTTTTAAATATAATCATTCATCATCATGTTAATATTATGTAATGAAATTTCAATATAAAATTTATAATTTCATGTAATAAATTGTCATTTAAAATTTATAGAAATCTAAATAAATAAATAAAATTTAAAAGTGAAAAAGACAATTTAAAAAAGGAAGAAGTGTTAATTTATCATGCATATAAATATACAATACATTGAATTTCTTTCAATTTAATTAATTACAACAAGATTCAGTATAGCCTCTGGTGTCACTTTTGTAATATGTATATACTTTAATACTCCCTTCGTATGAAAAAGATTGTCATTTTAGAGTTTGACACACTTATTAAGAAATACAATGATTATCCTATATTTTTATATTTTTTTCTTAAAATTTACAAGTATTTAATAACTCATCTCAATTGTAGCCAATAAACATAGATAATTTGTATAAAAAGAGCAAAAAAATACAATTTCCGATGTCAAACCTCGTAACTCACCAATAAATTATTACCTAAATACTTAAAATGACAATCTTTTCTATAAAAAAATTATGGGCTAAAATGACAACCTTTTCAAAACGGAGGGAGTAGTGAATAAGGTCAGCACTGTTTTAAATTTGGCCATTGACTTGACCAACATTACGATTCACGTTCTCTTCTTTTTATAAAAAGAAATGGAAAAAGGGAAAATGATATTTCTTCTCACAATAGGCTTTTTTAGAGAAATTATTTTTCAATATAGTCACTCCAAATTTTAGATTGACCCAACCTTTAGACTAAATTACAAATCAAGGTATACAATTTTTTAAAACTTGCACAAATTACTCAAAACAAAATAGCTGATTTTACTTAATGATTTTTAATGGTACTAACTATCATAATTTACTAACTATATCATGAATACCATGTTTTCTGTGTTCATAAGCCCACCATGCTCCGTAAACTAGAGGATTTAAATTAAAAAAGGTTTGATCGTTATCTGAGCGTAGTATCACTGGACTTTCGGCGTTCTTGTAGCTTTTAGATTTCTAGGGGTTGCTAATCCTCAACCAGGACTCCCTTAGCTCAAGCTCAAGCACATCACAGATCTGTTTCGTTTCCTACCTCAGATCATAGTTTTTAACTTAACCTCTCTATTTAAGTGGATGGAGGATTTATGATCAAGAAAAGTAGTTATTCACGACACAACTTTCGATTAAGTAGCTTTCCCTTACTAAAAACAAGCCTTTATTGAACTGAAAAGGATTACAAATACACAAAACACACTGAATATACACACTTAAACACTTAAGTACCTAAAGAGATTCATAGAAGATTTTGAACTTAGAATGAAGGAATTCCACTTCACTTCCAAGATCTAAACTCTTTGTTTCTCTTCCTAGATTTTTCTCATATTTTTGCACTTTAGTCTCACTCAGTTTTTTCTTCGATGCCTTCTAGTGCTTATAAGGGGTCTATTTATAGAGCTTGAGAGGGCATAGGATGCCCTTCAAGACTCTTGTATAGTCTTATGTCCAGACATAGTTGATAAGGCAAACAGTGCCATGATAAAAGAAAAAGCTTAAAGAAAACACAGTAAAAGATATATAGCAGACTCCTTTTTCAGAGATTCCTTCTGGTTCTTGATCACATGGCTTTGTAGATCTGAGGTGAAGTATATTGTTTTTTAGTCCATGTAATACTTGATGTTGTACCAGCCTTCTTCTCCAATGTTCGTTTCCCAACCTTCACAGTCTTCGAGTTCCATTTCCAGCTCTTGCATGAGATTTTTCGAATAAACTTCATCCCAAGCCATTAAAGTATCCCAAAGAAATTCTTGTCCATGCTTGGATAAGTAGATTCCTTCTTCTATGTTTCTCAAGTATTCTGATATTGATTCTGACGACTCAATAGCTTCTTGGAAATAAGGACGTAGCATATTTGAGAGAATTGTTGTAGTATTTCCAATTTTGATTATAAAGCAATCAGTTTCTTTATATTGATAGAGGTATTCATAAATGTAGAACAATCACATGGCTATGGCTTCAGTTGGATGCTTGATATGTGGTTGTCTTTTGGTAATGGGATCTTCAGCAAACTTATCTGTCTCTTGGATAAACCTCAACAAATAATGTGGTGATTTAGACTTTCCATTTTCTACTTCGATGATAGTACAACTGACGAAACTTAGTAATTCATTTGCACCTTCCCACTTGAAGACTCTGTCAAACATGTACCTTTGAAATTTAGTGAAATATCTTTTGTATAATGTGCTCCATGGTAGTGGTCTTCCTCCAAAGATTCCGTTACACATTCCATATGCCCATGCTTTGAGGACCCCAATATCATATTTCTGATTTGCTGGTAAACTAATTCCTCTTATTCCAGAGTTATTAGGAAAAAAGATCAATGTCCCCCATTCTTCCCAAACGTCATAATACGGACCTCCTTCTTTGCATATTACGTATGAGTACCATTTTGGAAAATTCGTGTACTTCCAATAACCCTTCAACTTTTCCTGGAGCTCCCAAGGAAGTTGAAGTATTTTATTGGTTATTTCTAGTTCTAAGGTTCTTGAACATACATTATGACTTGCTAACTTAAGCCCCGAGCGACACCTTGAACTAATGGTTTCATCTAAAAGAAAAGTTGCAAACTTACTGGGAGGTGACACCCATCCCTGATGATATTTCTTTATGTCAGCAAACTCTTTTCTTTCTGCCTCCGAGGGGCAGATTGAACCATCATTTTCATTTCTTCTTCTGGGATATCCTCAAATCCATAACTCTGATAAAAATTTTCCAATAACTTGACCCTTTCTGGTTGTTCTTGCTTGTTTAGGCCTTTGACTGATTGGACATTGTTTTTATTTGCAAGTTCTCGCGTTAGACTATCCGCCAATGAATTCTTTGATCCCTGCACATGTTCGATATTAAAAGAATACTGGTTAAGTGCCAATTGCCAACGCATGAGCCTCCCATGCGCTTTCATATTATCAAGTTTATTTTGAATAAACCCCAATATTCCTTTACAGCCAGTTCTAATTGTAAAAGGTTTGAGAGCGAGAAAGATTATAAATTTATTAATTCCTTTCAAGATAACAAGTATCTCTTTCTCCATAACAGTGTAATTGCACTCAGCCTTGTTGAAGCTCTCACTGTTGTACCTACAAAGCTTGTTATCTTTCTTTATTTTTAAAACAGCACCCCAATGGTAATTACTAGCATTTGTCTCAAGAACAAGTTCATCTTCTTCATTGGGCAATGTTAGCACATGCAAATTCATACATCGTTTCTTAAGCTCTTGGACTACTTTAGTGTCTTGATTGGTCCAATTCCAAACTTCCTCCCTTTTCAACTTAACTTGTAAAGGCTTTCTAAGCTTAGCTAAGTCTTTTATAAAATCAGATGCATAGGTAAGACATCCTAAAAATCTTTCTAGTTGCTTTCTATCCTCTATCTTATCAGGAAAATTTTCAACTTTGTTCAAGATATGATCTTGTAATATTATTTCTCCACCTTTTTTTTAGTCCTAGACTCAATTTCTTGTTCAACATAAATGCATTTTTTCTATCCTAATATTATACCATGTTTTATGCATTCTAGAGTTACCGCCTTTAGATCATGCATATGTTGTTCTAATGTTTTTGAAAAGATTAAAATATCATCAATGTAAACAAGACAATAATGATTAAGGCTTTTAAAGATTTTATTCATCCTTCTCTGGGATATTTGTGGTGCATTCTTTAATCCAAATGTCATAACTATCCACTCGTAATGGCCTTGTGGTGCACTAAAAGTTGTTAAAGGAATACTATAATTTTCCATTTTAATTTGCCAATATCCACTCTTACAATCCATTTTTGAGAACCAAGTGACACCCTGTATTCTATTAAACAATATTGTTTTATTCGGAATATAATATCCATCAAAGACAGTATTATCATTAAGGCTTTTATAATTGATAATCATTCTAGCTTTACCTCTATTTTCTTTTGCATGGTTTCTAACCATGAAAGCAGGACTAGAATGAGGACTGTGACTTTCTCTAATTAATCCCTTCTTTAATAGCTCATCTATTTGTTCTTTAAATTCTTGTTGATCTTTATAGGTATAAACCATTTGCTTGACTCTAATGATACTCTTAGAATCTCTTAGTTCTATTTTAGCAAATGACCTATCTCTATCCCAAAATTTTAAAGGATTTTCGGAATATAATTCGTTACACAACTCTTTTTGTTGTTTAATAATTTTTTCCTTCGTTGTGAGCTCATTTATAGATAGTGCAAATTCTCTATGTGTAGGAATAATGATCTGCTCCTCACCACGCTTACTGCACATAAACTCTATTTTTTGATGGGTATAAGCCTGTTTCATCTTCTTGACCCATGTAGATTTTCCATTTATAGTGAACATCATTTGATCTAAATCTTGAGTACATGGAGAATATAACCTTTGAAAGTTATTTCCTATTATCATATCATGTGATGTTTGCTCAGTAGCCCAAAGAATAGGAATTACACAAAGATATTCCCCTATCATGATAGGTAAGTCTAAAATGATTTCAGAATGAGTCATAATACTACTATCAGCTATCCTGACTTGGATAGGTTTGGATGCAGGCTTCCACATGAATTCAGGAAATAAAGATTTTCTTTCCGAAGCATATAGAACACCCACTATCTATGAATGCACATAATTCATAATGATTGAATCCTTCTATGCATATAGTGATAGGGATGTAGATGTTGTTTGGATTAGTAACCCTGAAATATTCTTCTATTTCCATATTTGTTTCTTCATCTTCTTCATAAACAGGTTCACTTATGGTTCTAGTTTTGAATCCTATCATCTTTTTAGATGTAGAGGCTTCTCCTTGTGGTGAAGGTGAAAAAGTTGGTGAGAATAAGGAGTTGGAGCTAGAGCTTGAACTTATTGCGGATTCTAGATCTATGCTATGTCTAGTCGGTTCCTTCAGTGTTTGTCCCATGCTATTTATTTCCAATTTCCTAGTTAAAACAGCCAGCAAACTAGCTATATCTTCATCGTGATTATCTTCTTTATGTATTCTTGTAGGAAGGCCTGGAGGGGTTATTTGATTGTGTGGATTAGTATTGACCCTAAAACTTTGACTTCTGGAGAGGCTCATGCTTCTTTGGAGATTTGAAGGTGGACAAGAGTTTGTATGAATTCTTCCTTCTTCATCAATGGTTAGTACCTTTTCCTTTTTAGCTAGGGAAGAGTTTTCAAAAACATTGACCCATATAGTCTTCAAGCTAATTTGTTCAGGTTTTACTTTAACAGGCATAGCCTTTTGGCTAGGTCTACTAACTTCGTATTTATCTGCCTCTACCATTTGGTTTCTAAGTGGAGGATTTGTGGTATTTTCTAGTTTATATACTACCTTCCACTTTAGTTGTAAAGGACAAGTTCCTCTATGCATGTTAATCCCTTATGTCAACAATTTTAAGGCTAGAAATTTTGGTGCAAATTGATCCTCGAGACTAACATAATAATTTGGTCAACATATCCATGAAACTAGTCCTTGACTTAAGTTGCATATGATCCCACTAATGGTTTGATCACTAAATCTCTTGTGCCTAGTGTCACATACAAAGTTGATGCAATGTACATTTTTCCCAAAACCTTGAAGAGGAGTGATGCTTATTTGAATACCACACACATAGATATGTTTATATTTTTTATCCTTATTATGTTTTTGTATGTTTTTCCAGTTGATTAGGTTTATTTCAGTAGCTTGATTTTCATTGTTTTTAATAACCATATCGCCTACCATTTCTTCGCATACGAATTTTGAAAATACTGGAAAGAAGGGCCTCTTAAAAAACTATTCTTTTGCAATGATTGGGAATTCTACTCCTAACCTTTTCATTTCTTCCATTTGTTCCTCATCTATGGATGATTCTGCTTCTTGGAGTTGAGCTAATGTAGTCATTTCATCTCTTGTTGCAAACACTTCTTCTGAGAAGTTTGAACTCTCTTCTTGCATCATTTCATTGATTTCATCGTAATCTGAATCTTCAATTTCTTCTTCTTCTTCCAATACTTCTATGATTCCCTTATTGTTGTTTAAGGCTAAATAGATGGCTTCATCTTCGGATATTTCAATATAATCAAGACTCCCTAGTGCTTCTGCTAGTTTATTATTTTTTCTATTTTTGCATTCATTAGCATAATGTCATGCTTCTCCACATGCCAACATTTGCAGTTTTTCTTCTTTTCAGGACAATAAGAAGGCTTTCTGAAAAACCTCATTCTCTTTGTGAATGGCTTCCTATAATACTTCTTGCGATATTTCTCTCCTCTTTGTTTATTAAAGCTTTTCTTCCTATAGAATTTTCTTCCTATTCTATTTCTCTGATTATCTCACTTATCACATCTCCATTCACTAGGAAAATCCCAACAGGTTAAGAATTGTCTTTTCATTTGTTGGGTTCCTCTAACTTCGTGACACTTTTTCTCAACCCATCTTCTTATATATTTTATTTTGTTCCCAAGGGTATCTCTAGAATTGTACCTTTCTTTCCATTCGAGATATCCATCACTAATCTCTTCGTTTATGGGCGTAGGGAGTTTATCAAAGAGCATTTGAAGATTAGTTAGATTATCTCCTATTTTATAATAGTATTGTTCAAATTCGGAGATATAATTATCAAGATATTTCATGTTGCATATTTCAAGAGTGTTAAGTTTTCTTTGCCATTCAATAAGTTTTTTATCCTTTTCATCTCTTTCTCCTATAAATTCTTCTTCTATTGCTTGGCAAAGCATTCTAAACATCATAGTAGGGGACTCCCTTGCTCTTAATCGTTCTTTTACAGTCTCTTCAATCCATTTGTACCAGTCGGCAACTATCCCATACAAACTATGCTCAATATAATTCAAGAAATTAGATGCTCCCCATTCAGTGTTCATATTTAAGACACTCATCATGCTCTTCTTCCAGAAATCTAAAACATCTTCTCTATTTCTCAAGTTGTCTAGGTTCAATTTATAGCCACTCTCATTGATAGGTTCTAAAGAAATTTCTTTTTTATTAGGTCTATAGTTGGGCATGATTCTTACCCCAAATTTAACAGTTTTTTCTAGGAATTCTTTGGGTTTCACATTAGGCTTTTGATAACTAGTAGAACTTTCCTCTTCCTTTCTGTAATAAGATCTTTTAGCTTCATTGATCTCCTTTGTTGACAAGGGTGTCATATCTTCTTCCATCTCATTAACGTCTAATGCCATTTTACCTATCTTTTTGTCTAGGCGTCTCTTAACTTCTTCTAATGGAATAGTATCCATTATTTTTTAACTTTATTAGTCCCATTTGTTGATACATTTCTTCATCGTCTGTATTATAATCAGATTCTTCACTGATAATAATGCTTTGTTCTTTCATTATTTTATCTGACGATTTGGGGCTATTCTTTGATTTCTGATTCACTCTATGGTTCTTCTTTCTTTGTAGGTTCAGGATTTATGCTGGGTACGACGAACGTTTTTTTGTGGATTTTGATTCTGAAAAGGGTATTGATATAAAAATGACGTTGTCTTTTTAGGTTTTATCGCAATAGGATTTGCTCTTAGATGACGAATTTCGTTGGTAATGGCAATTACAAAGTTTTTGTTTTCTTCTTTTAGTGCTAGTAAAAAAGAACCAAGTTCTTCCCTGTACTTTCTAATGTCTCTTTTTAATTTAAATAGTTCGATTCTTAGCTCTTCAACTTCATCAACCAGAGTGTTCAGTACCGCTTCATAGTGATTTTGACCAGATTTCAAATGTTAATACGAGGGGCTCCTTTATCAGGACAAATTTTTGAAACCTTCAGTTTTGGTTTAATTATAACAGATAAAACTTACTACTGCAGTAATAATAACTGCTACGGTGATAATAACTTGGCTCTGATACCAAATCTAACGGGACCTTCTAAATACATGGGTAAATTTTGAACTTTTCGAAACTTATCTTTTTGGATTTTAATTATGTAAAAATAAAGGGCAACAAGACTAGAATATTACAAACAAAAGAGTACAAAGAGTAAATAAGTGTGCCTATTTTGGGAATAACTTTCAAAATAAGCATATACAAGAAATAAGTTTAGTTTAAAAACTTACTTTGGTAAATAGTTCTAAGGGAAAAGAAAAGATTCCATTCAGTCAACCACTAATCACAAATGTAAAAATAGTTAATTTAAGGATAAATTAGGTGCGTCTAATTTTACTAAATAAGTGTAGGTGAGGTACATATGTCCACCACGTGTCTGTGCCCCTACGCATATATGTTCACTACGTGTCTATGTATCCGTCATGTATCTAATTTAGGAAAACAATTAGGTACGAACACATATTCTGTGTCCGTTCCTAAATTTTTATGTTAGAAAACTAAAAAACACTTTGTAGCATGGGCACGATATTCAATTCGAATAATAGAATAATGAACATAGGATTATGATATAGTTAGTATAATCGATATTTGAATAATACGATAATGAAGTTATGATTGCATTTTTTTTATCAAGAGGATTGCTTTATACTTAGTATAACCGTTATTCGAATAATACGATAATGAAGTCATAATTACAATATACTTAGTACAACCGTCTTTGAATAATACAATAATGAAGTTATGATTACATTATACTTAGTATATATAACATATTCAAATAATACGATAATGAAGTTATGATTATATTATACTTACTATAACCGTTATTCCAATAATACGATAATAAAGTTAGGATTATAATACACTTACTATTACCATTATTCCAATAATGAATTTAGGATTACATTACACTTACCATAACCACGCGAAATTCAAATAATACGATAATGAATACATTATACTTAGTATAATCGATAATATACTTAGTAAATCAAGCTAGGAAACTTAAAAAATAAAAGTATAAATTATTGTAGCACAGGCACGGGAGATAGTATGCTACAATGTTTTTTTTAAAGATTTTCTAACATAAACTATTTTTTTTCCCTAAATCGGATACCTGACGGATGCACGGGCACGTAGTGAGCATACTTGCCTAGAGGGCACAAGCACATGGTGGGCATACTGCATACATGCCTACCCATTGTTTATCTAGCAAAATTAAAGATGTCAGGTGTGTATTTAGTCAGGGCGATAAATTATGTCATCAGCTTTCCTCCGCCGAATCCCTTGTAATTCAGTCGGCTGATTCCAAATTCAATCTTTTCATATTTTAATTTTCATAATATATATATAATGATTAGAAAATATACATATATATACACTAATGTATTAATTATCTCCCTTATGTTTTAGCCTGTGAGCTATGTCATGTAAGCAGATCTTAATATCTTTTTACAATGGTATCCTTTTTTTTTTAAATATAGTATTTTATTTCTTATACTAATATTTTTTATTTGAAATAATTTATTATGTATATAATCATATCAAAGTGCTTCATTGGGGCGTTGCGACAGAATAACCTCAAAGTGAGGTTACTGGGGGGAGGCGGCGGCGGGACACGAACAAGTGGGAACTATTGGGTTGCGAGAGCGATTGAAAGAGAGAGAAAGAGGGGGATGGAGGGAGGGAGGGAGGGGGAGCTAGACCACCAAGGCTTGATGTCTTAAGGGTCTAGGGGAGGATGAACACCTCAACTCTACAACTAAACTTCACTAAAACATGCATTGGAAGGGAGGCAAGGAGTGCCTTAAATAGTCTTACAAGATGTGCCATGGGCCTAGCTAGCTTGATGGGTTGTAATCCACTACATGTGATCAACACACCCACTAGGAAGTGAAACCAACAATAAAAATAGAAAACATAGATAGGCATGTGACATCGGTGATGCCACGTGGTGGTGCGACATTTGGAGCGCGACCCTAGGGGCGCTTTGGGGGCCCCTTGGGGGCGTGCTGGGGGCGCGAGGCCCCTAGGGTCGTACCTGGATGCCCCTTGAAGTTCCAAATAGAAAGAACCTTTCTAACCCTAAACCCTAAACCATATAAAACCTTATACTATCCAAAATTCAGAAATCTCAAACCTTAAATAACTATGAAACCCAAAATCATAACCCAAAATCCAAAACCCTAACAATAATCTATGGACAAATATATCTCGAATACAATATAAGGGTTTGTATTTTAGGTTTAGGGTGAAAAACCACAAATCATAAATCCTAAACCCAAATCCTAATTCCTAAACCCCAATGAGGCAATGACCATAAAATATAAACCCTAAACTCTTAACCCCAAACCCTATAAACTCTAAAATTCCTATGGACAAGTATATCTTGAATACAATATAAGGGTTTGGATTTTAGGTTTATGGTGAAAAAACCACAAATCATAAATCCTAAACCCAAAATTCCTATGGACAAGTATATCTCGAATACAATATATGGGTTTGGATTTTAGGTTTATGGTGAAAAAACCACAAATCATAAATCCTAAACCCAAATCCTAATTCCTAAACCCCAATGACTATAAAATATACACCCTAAACTCTTAACCACAAACCCTATAAACCCCAAAATTCCTATGGACAAGTATATATCGAATACACTATAAGGGTTTATAGGGCTTGCCGTTAAGAGTTTAGGGTTTATATTTTATGGTCATTGGGGTTTAGGAATTAGGATGTATGACAATCAAAATGTTAACTCTTAACCCCAAACCCTATATCCTAAACTTGCACGGGTTTGGGGTTTTAGAACGCTATGAGGAGGCGTTTGAAAACGCTACAAGATGGCATTTTAAATGCTACACCATGACATTTTAAAAGGGTTTAGGGTTTAGGAGCTTTAGGGTTTAGGAGCTTTAGGGTTTAGGGTTTGGTGTTTGAGGTTTTTGAAGCCACTGCGTGGCGTTTTATAGCCATATAGATGCCACAATGTGGCGTTTACTAGAGCTTAAAGAATTTTGGGGTTTATAGTTTAGGGTTTTATGACAATCAAAATATTCAGTTCCTTACCCACTGAACGAACCCATTGGATCATACTCTCTCTATCACCCCATTCCTCATCCGTAGTAAAATGCGAAGAAAAATCGACACTCGTACAGTTGGTACCACTAGAATCATCCTATTTATTTCACAAATATTGGTATACATTAGAAATATGCATAAATGCAAACTAATTTTTTTTCTAAGATAAATACTCATGTTCTACACTAACAAAGTGTTCTATACCTAACATAATGTTCTACCCTAAAAATCGTGGTGCAAAAATGATACACGTAGAAAATTTATCCCTTGTTAGTTCTCCTCACTCACCTAAATTCAAACAAAAGCTTTCCAATTCTACTCTAATTATATAATTTATCACAATTGTACACTAACATCTATATATAATTATATATACTAAAGCAGAAGCCTAAATCCTACGTGTCGGTCTCACATTCAATTTGCCTACGTGTCGTCACCACGTTCAATTCGCCTACGTGTCAGACTCTAAGCTATGCCACCTCATCCGCCACATCATTTGTCACGTCATCCGATATTTTATTTTATTGTTTATTTCCATAACTATTTAAAATGAAATAATAATTATATCCTTGCTTATCCTATTTATGAATTTTTACCATAACTATTTATCTTATCTTATTGTTTATTTTCATAACTATTCAAAAATAATTATTAATTATATCCTTTCTTATCTTATTTCCAAATTTTTTACCCTAACTATTTAAAACTAAATAATATTGACAATATAAAAAAATTATCTTATTATTTCAATTTAAAAATAGTAAATTCGATTTTTTTTAATAAAAATGTATCCTTGATTGATTTTAAATAACGATATAATCTTAAATTCTTAATAGGATGAAATCAAAATATGGTAATTAATCTTAATAGGATTTAAAATTACTAATTGATATTATATAATAAATGCATAAACCTATTTATATATGTCCACATTAAACATATTTAATTCTAAAAAAATTATAAATATAATTGGAATTAGATTCGATCATATTAAATATATTAGCAATTTTATCTTTCGTACACATTTTTTTTTGTTCGTCATATGCATATGTATTTTTTTTGTCTATCATACGCATATGTTAACCAAATAGTTAATTGAAGGAAAATAATTGTAAAAAATAAATCTATTTAATAATATCACATGTTGTTAGGAATATATATATATATATATATATATTAAGATTATGATAAGAAGAAGAAAATTAAGCATATGGTTTTTTTTCAAGTTTACATGGATAATTATAAAAAGTTTTATGAAGCCAAAATTAGTCTCATTTAAGTAGATTTATTAAAAAAATAAATAGTTTTAGCAAAAGAGTCCGAATTATTTCTAGAATAAAGGAGCTATATATAAATGAGGTTCATATCTTTATAGAAGAAAAATATCCTCAAAAAATGGAGAGTGGTTGTAGCCTATATTTAAAAATATATAAATTATAGTATAAGATGATATTAAATATATTAAATAATAATTAAAATTCACTATATCAATAACATATTTAAAATTTTGTTTTATCATATCGAATATATTAGCAATAATAAGACTAATAGTGTCCGAAAGTTTTTTTTAATAATTAATAAAATTATTTTAGAAAAGTTTATAACCTTAACCCGTGCATGGCACGGGCACTATGCTAGATCCTACATGTCGGTCTCACGTTCAATTCGCCTACGTGTCGGCCTTTGAGCTATGCCACCTCATCCGCCACATCATCCACCACGTCATCCAATATCTTATCTTATTGTTTATTTCCATAAGTATTTAAAACTAAATAATAATTATATCCTTTCTTATATTATTTTCGAATTTTTACCATAACTATTTATCTTATCTTATTGTATATTTCCATAACTATTTAAAACAAAATAATAATTATATCCTTTCTTATCTTATTTCCGAATTTATACCATAACTATTTAAAACTAAATAATATTGACAATATAAAAACTTTATCTTATTTTTTTTTCAGTTTAAAAATAATAAATTCGAATCTATCTATCTATCTATACTAAAGCAGAATCCTAAATACTACGTGTCGGCCTCACATTCAATTCGCATACGTGTCATCACCATGTTCAATTCACCTATGTGTCGGCCTCTGAGCTATGCCACCTCATCCGCCACATCATCTGATATCTTATCTTATTGTTTATTTCCATAGCTATTTAAAACTATATAATAATTATATCCTTTCTTATCTTATCAGCGGAAGTCTTTGTAAAGTATAAATACAAGAGTCTTGATCGTAATGATCACCCGCCAAGGATCGCAACCTGATAAATCCATTAAAACACCATTTGCTTTTATAGTCGTTTTAGCCTTTGTTTCTCGGATTCTTATCTGATGTGCCGAATCGAACGGATGACACCAACCAACCATGCAAGGAACAATTACGGTTGGTTAGTCTAATGAAAGACTACGCAAGGGTACAAAGCAGAGTGATTCGAAGTAGTCGTATTAGGTTAGACTCATCGTTTCTCGAATTACAACCGATGACGATAGTCAACCACCATACTCCTACTGGAATATATCAAGCATCATGATCAAGAGAAGATTCTGAAAGACCAAGTCTTACAACAATCAACCCAAAAGAAGACTCCAATGAATTGAGTCTTATCGGAAGCATGACAATGTTGGGGAACATTAATTAATCATACAAGCGTTCAAAAACAACTTGATGTTTCGGTTCACAACCAACCTCACCGCTTAACGCAAATCCAGATTGGAAAGAGAACGGTACTCTGATCAAAGTCAAGACGAGCTTTCCTAGCTGCACTACTCCCTAGCTGCACTACTCGTTTGAGGTTTATTAATCATGTGCTACGACGACACTTATCTTATTTAATTCCAAAACGCGCATCGCGTTATAAGCTTTTAAATATATGTTTCGCCATGAGGGACATATATTGAGTATATGTTTCACCATGAGAGACATATAGGACATATGTTTCGCCATGAGGGACATACTCCTAAAGGGACGTATCCCAAGATTTGTAGCATCAGTTAAGTGCCACCATCTCTATACCCGAGTATAGAGATCGGTCATGACCCACCAATTGGTTTTTGGGTTTATCACCCTTTGCACCATTAATCATTATTAAGAAATGACTGGACTTCGAATAGTCCATCGCTCCTACGAATACTCGTGCTAACTAAACAGTTCAACACAGTAATAATCATATCAAAGCCCTTCGGGCCATCATCATAATAATATAGATATTCATAATAGAGTTGTTCTAACAGATATACAACCTATTATAATATCATATTCTTTTCACATCCTTGCCCTCCCGACAATTATCATAAAATATATATCTATAATAGCGTTGCTCTAACAGATATACAACCTATTATAATATCATATTTTAATCCATATCATTTATCAAAACTGTTCCCAACAAAACAGTAAATCATTCCAAATTAATTAACAATCAAACCATTGATAATTAATGGAAGTATGGAATGATAAGCAAGAGCGAACCGCCACTTGCCTTAGATCAGTCGAAAGCTTCAACAAATTAGAGACAACGGTTCCTGAGTCTGAAACTAGGACAGATCCTGGATATTAAATCCCTCTGGAACGCCCCATAACGAGACCCTAAGTTAGATTCAATATCTACATATATGAATCTAAAAGAATACAAAAGGAATCGAAGGAACCAAGCCTCGCTCGCAACCAAACACCCAAGAACACACACACAAACCCAGCCTGCCGCGGGTGCGGTCGGCTCTCACCGCGGGGTGCGGTGGGGTGCGATGGTGCCTTGCCGCGGGTGCGGCGAGATGACAGAGGCGAGAGCCTTCGACAGATTTTCGATGGAAGACTCACCCAAATCGATCCGTTCGACTTCGATTTGTTGTGGCTTTGATCTCCCAACACTTTAGACCTTTGAATACCTCTTAGGAGTATCTTTTCCAACACTCAAAGGGATCCGATCACCTCTCAAACGAAGCTCACAAGCTTGGTCTTTAATGGTGATTTTCTGAGGAGTTTTCAGAGGAAGAAGATGGAGCTCATCCATGGCTTTTCCTCCTTCTTTTATACCCCAAGCTAGCAGCTCACCAAGCCATGACGTCAAGGAGGAGGTGGCCCGACCAGATAGTCAGCTAGGAGGCCAACTAAGGCGGGCTACAACCTGCAACTTATCGCGGTGACGTCGGAGCTGACGATGGCCGCGGGGTGCGGTGGCGTGGCCGCGGGGTGCGGTGGCCGATCTGTTACCGCCTCCAAATTTGGCCTTAGCCGCGGGTGCGGCCACTTGACCGCGGGGTGCGGTCAAGGCCATTTTTGCCCCTTTTTGCCCCTTTTGTCCTTTCTTACCAAGTGGTTAAATATTTTTAACCCCGGGTTAAATATATTCGTACATGAACGACCCTTTAACCCAAAAATACATTAACTGTATTTTATATTACTCAGAAAAATATTACAGAGATCAAACATCTCATAGAATGTCCGCACTTCTCTGAATTTAATCTGACTTGTAATATGGGCAAGAAAAAATTTCAAAATTACCCTTACAAAATGAGGGATATTACATCATCACCACGTTCAATTCACCTATGTGTCGGCCTCTGAGCTATGCCACCTCATCTGCCACATCATCTGATATCTTAGCTTATTGTTTATTTCCATAGCTATTTAAAACTATATAATAATTATATCCTTTCTTATCTTATTTTTGAATTTTTACCATAACTATTTATCTTATCTTATTGTTTATTTCCATAACTATTTAAAACTAAATAATAATTATATCATTTCTTATCTTATTGTTTATTTCTTACTATTTCTTTGTAAAAACTTTATCTTATTATTTGAATTTTTACCATAACTATTTTAAACTAATTTAATTTTCACAATAAAGAGCTTTATCTTATTATTTCGGATTAAAAATAATAAATCCGAATTTTTTAATAAAAATGTTTTGCGATTTAAAAAATAATTTCAAATATTTTGGTATTTTTTTATAACTTTCCTCATACTTTTAATATATAAAAACTTTAGCCATAACTAACTTATCATAGAATTATCATATTCTATGGTTGAGATATTTCTAATGTACAATATCAACGTAAGAATATAATGATCTAATTTCATTATATATCTATCTCTTTTTAAAAAATTAAACTTTTAATTTATTTTTTTCAGTTTGTTATTAATTTAAAATAAATTATAATTTATGTGCTTTAAATAAATAGATTAATTATGATATATTAATTCCCCATAATATCAAATTTAAATAGTAGCTAAGATAATTTTCTAGGTTAATATCCAAATTTTAAAACTTCAAAACATGTCTTTTTATCTTAATATTCATTATTTTAGCCGTAACTAACATATCGAATTCTATGGTTGAGATATTTCTAATGTACAATATAACGTATGAATTATACTTATAATTGGTAAATATTAACTTTGATTGGTTTAAACTTTACAGGAAGTTTGATTCGCATACGTGTTTAAGCCTAAGTTCAATTCGCATATGTGTTGTCACTACGTTTAATTTGCCTATGTGTCAGCCTCTAAGTTATGCCACCTCAACCAGCCCACCAAAAGCCTACTATGATAATAAATCCTTAATTATTTCATATTAAATAAGAATATAATATCTAATAATAATAAAAAATCGATAATGTCATGTATCTTTCTTTTTGGTAAAAAGAAGATAATCTATATCTATCTCTAATAATAATAATAATTATTTATTAATTAAGAAGATAATATCTAATAATCATAATAAAAATAATATTTTTATTAATTTCGTATATCTCCCTAGCTTTTAGTAAAAAGAAGATAATTTATAATATTTATCTCTAATAATAATAAATTTACCTAATAAAAAATTATTTTAAAAAATTTATAATCCTAACTCGTGCCTAGCACGGGCACTATGCTAGTAATGTTCTAAACTAAAACATATACTAATATTCTACAATAACATAGTCAAAACAATTTATTAATAGTCTATACTAACATACCTACAATATCTATAACATATAATTTACTACTATCAAGAATACCTATAACATATAATTTACTACTAATAACGTGCACTAACATACCTATAATATCTATAAAATATAATTTACTACTACTACTGTGCACTAACATACTAATATTATATACTCAGTTTAAATCTAGCGTATACGTACCAATATAGGATATTCGCTGATCGATTTAAGACCGGGCACATCGACTCCGCTTGAGAATGACATTCTCTCTCTTACTAATGTGATTTCAAATTGTGTGAATGTTAAGGCATTATGAAGAAACACATATATACAAGTGGCCTTTTGGATTTTCGACTGTTGGAATTTGACCATTTTTTTTTTAAAAAAAGTGGATTTCCCCTTGTGCACCACAACGTGGCGTCCACAATTTCTAACGATCACTTTTAAACGCCATGTTGTGGCGTTTAAATTTGATCGTTGAAAATTCTGGACGCCACGTTAAATCGACTCGATTAAACCTGGTCGACTTTAAACGCCGGTTTCATCAAACCGATTACGTTTTTTTTAAATCTCAATAAATTCAAAAAAAAATCACTTTTGGACACCACACAATGGCGCTTAAAAAAAAATTATGCGCTACCTCGTAGCGTTTATTTTGCGGTGCGAAAAAAAGCGGTGTAAAACCGAACCCCTTTGAGAAATTGAGATTATTATATCTGATATCCTAGTGTTATTACAATCTTTTGTAACAGTTCGGATCCTTTATATCTTTCACTATATCAATGTTGTGACTGATTACATTGCAAAACTCTGTCATATAAATCCACTCAAAGACATTTTAATTAATCATTCTCATACCTAAGGATGTTAAAGACTAATTTTCAAGCAAATCTTAAAATTAGTCTAATTCTTATCTTAAAAAAAATTCCGTTGAGACCCCCGAAAGTTAACACCAGCCGGTACAATTATGTTCGGTTTTAGGCATATATTGCACTCAGAGCAGTGATGTTTAAAAATTGCTTTTGTTATCCAAGCCCAACCCACCAGCAATTGAGGGTTTCTAGTCTAAAGTCCATGAGTATAAGATCTACACAAGCCCATATCCGTCGGAAATTTATTGATTTTCAGCACTTGAGGGTACTGGTCTTCTTCTCTTCCTCCTCCCTATGTCGTAGTTTGGTAAAAAATGTTTATTATTTATAATGTGTTTTTGTGAAAAAATGGTTTTTGAAATTTAAAATTTATAAAATATGAGAATTTGTGTAAGGTTAAAGAAATACTTTTTTTGTTTATAAAGTGTTTATAAACAATACCCCAAATAAAGCCCAACATTAAATCAGAGGTACATACGTGATTTTGCCAATATTTTTTGGAAATTGTGGGGTTTGTGTGAAACCTCAAACCTGATGGATGTGGGCTTGTGGTTGAACGGGCTTACATATAATAACCCATCAGATAAGGATGTCGAATTTAGGCCCCGTAAATTTAGAAAAAACAAAACAACTTAGTTGGCCCAATCAGGAACAAAGCCACAGAAAAGTTAGTTAAATTGGGTGCGATAGGAAATGTGAGGTTGCTATTAATCTCGAAATTATCCTTGACGCAACCACTCAAATTAGGTTAGGGTCAAATAATCATTTGATAAACTTTTTTTTAAACTAATGAATCCTTAGTAAAAATGGACCCATCTTTCTCTCCCTAAATCCTACTCCCTATCTTCTAAACCCTATCCCTTAAATCCTAAATTCTAAATCCCAAAAAATAATATTTTAGAGAGAGAAAAAATAAAAAAGAGGAAGAAAAAAAAAAAAAAAAATAAGTTAATAGGGGTAGGAAAAATACATAAAAATTAATAGGGATCAATTTTATTAATTGAAAACTCTTAAAGGGCTAATGGGCCCAAAACCCTCCAAGTTCATTTATATTACGAGTATATACTAGAGTTTTTAATCACCCTTCACCAGATTGTGGTAGACTGGTAGTGCAGGGTCAGGTACAAAGTCTTCTTCTCGTACGAAGTACGGACGGATCAAAGGCGTCCATTTTTTTTAGTCAACAAATTTTTATTTTTTGGTTTTCGTCCCTGATTATTTTGAAATAGTCTATATAGAAGGTTCACAAACAAGCTCTTAATGTTCATTTATTTATACACTAAAGTTCATAAATAAGCATTAAATACTCAAAGACATGTGTTTGAACATGAACATGTTATATGTGAACCTTACGGCACAGAAAATGAACATTTAATACTTAGATGTGAACGTCAATAATTGTCTATTCCAGAACGATCAGAGACAGAAAATAAAATAAAATTGTTGGCCAAAAAAAACAGTTCACCGTATTTACGATTATGCCACCGCGTCATTATTCACTCTTTTTCACCCCTTTTAATTTCAGCCCTTCATCCACTTAATCCAAAGACTCACAATATTTTTTAAGAGACAAATGTGTGGAACTCACCTC
The DNA here is from genome assembly GCA_027886185.1 of Rheum nobile. NCBI lineage: Eukaryota > Viridiplantae > Streptophyta > Magnoliopsida > Caryophyllales > Polygonaceae > Rheum > Rheum nobile. Next base: position 5,083,472 of record WOAB01000506.1, on the reverse strand, counting down.
TTATAATAACTAAAAAAACAATTCAAGGCATTGTATACTCTTCTATAGGGGTGTGCAAATTCGGACCGGACCGGAAAATTGGACCGGACCGGACCGAAAATGCCCGGACCGGACCGGGGGAATTACGGTCCGGTCCACATATTTGTAAAATTCCGGTTCCGGTCCAAACCCGACCGGTTTCCGGTCCGGATCGGATGGACCAGTTTTTTATTATTTTTAATTTAATTTTATATATTAATATCTCATAATATTATTAAAAATTAATTTTTACTATAAATATAAATAAATAACAAAATATATTATCTAATATTATACACAATAGTTATAAAAATAAAAATAATAATTAATTTTTCATTTATATAAAACTAAAAAATATATTAACCGGTCTAAGACCGGACCAGACCGGAACCGGACCGGACCAAATCATACCGGTTCGGTCTCCGGTCCAAGGTTTGAAAAAATTCTATACATACTTTCAATTTCCAAAATAGAAAAAAAATAACATAAAAATGCAACATAGCCTGAGATACCGTATATAGTACATGACCTTGATTATTGTGTTATTGGTGATCAAAATTAGTGATATGTGGTGGAGTGTAACGACTAACTTTATACTCCGTATATACTATAAATTTGAAATAACCTTTCAAATTTTCATGACATATGTTTACAATGCGCGCATTAATCATAGTTTGGTGGACAGTTGGTTTCAATGAAGGCTTTTTTTTTGGTCGAATTCAATGAAGGAATTACAAATAGTATAGAATAGATAGAATAGCAGCAATTGCTTGATTGTGTACAGAAATACAAGTAGGGCTTAGTGGCCCTCCCAACCGCGACAGATACATTCATCAGTGCATGCTAGCTAGCTCTGAGCTAAGCCTTTAAATAATACCACTCCAATTAATTTCCAACCAAATAATTGTAATTTTTTTTTCTCACACGGATTGCATAATTTTCTTACAGAAAATTGGCCCACTTTTGAGACATTCCCGCATAGAGTATAATTCCAAGAAAACGCCCACCATCAATCTGTTGAGCTAAATTTTCATTTTGGTTTTGTTTTGGTTGATGGTGTCATTCCAGATTTGGAGAATTTCGGTATTCATGTCATTGCTGACAATTTGTTGTGCTAGTGTTGGCCCAATTAATTCCGATCTTGTAGTTTGATGAAGTCTAAATTTTGTTTTACGTCAAATATAACGAGGCTATTGAAATTTAATTAAACTCCCACCTTGTTGATCATCTTCAACGTCTTTCTCAAGCTTATAAATATATCTACTTGCATGTACAAATTTCATCGAAAACAATTGTGGTCTTCTTCATTAATGGGTTATGGCCGGTTCGCCTACACTCCTTGTTGAGTCATGTAATTTCCTAAGTTGTTGTATTTAGGATTTACATCTCTTAGACTTAAGGTATTACACAAGGTTCGTTTCTTCTCCTAGAAGCCGCACCCATGGTGCAGGTAGGCATGGAGCCATGTGGCTTGAGCCCCTGTGCCGGATGATGGCTCGGAGAGGATTGGGCCTGCTGGCCCGTGATGGTTGCCTGAGGCCTTAGCATATACTTCACTCATTACTGTACACATGGGTATGCTCTTATTGGGCTTTGCTTGATGCGCCTGTCCATGCCAGCTCAAACTGGCCCAATCTCCCTCAACTTATTACCGTTGCTCTGCTGTACTATCCTGAGATTTGTGGCTCCAAACGCTGCGTTTCACTTAGGGTTTGCTGGAGTATAAGCAACGCTGGTATTCCTGGTGAAGAAAGAGGGTTTTTTCACTGTTCCGCCGCTCTCCATATATTCTCCACAAAAGCTCTGCTAGGGTTTGTCCCTACCCGATCTTCGATGGCGATTCAGATGGAGGCTGAGTGAAGTACCTCGAAGCGAGACAGTAGAAGGACGTGCTGGCGCCATTAGAGCCGAGCTTGAGCTCTTGGTGCAGGAAGAGGGAGTTCCCTTTCTCAGTGTTTCTTTGCTTGTTTGCTTCTGTGTTTTATCTTAAGTCTGAGAACTCGAGTTGCCCCTCTTGTAACTAAGTTTCCATATTGGATTGGACCACCATCTTAAGGTCCCGAGGAGTAGGCTTGTCCAAACCTCGTAAAACCTTTGTGTCCTGGCTCACTCTTGTTTCTCTCTTGCACATGCTTGAAGTTTATACTTTAGCTGCCTTCGATCCAAATAATTATCGCTTCAAAGTGGTATCAGAGCTGTGTTTTGTATTCCTGTGTGAATCTGCAGTTCGTATGTTATCTGGATGAACTTGTGTAGCTTAGGGTGTCTCTTCTGATCTTCTTGTGTCAGTTACCCCTTGCTTGGTTCACCTTCTGTGCTAGTTTGCATCTCTGAAGTTTTGCTGACTAGGGTTGCTCAAACCCTAGCTTTGCCCTTTACTGGTTACTCTTGTGTCCTCTGAGATCTACATGTGTTTCGTGTGACTGTGATTGTCTTGCCTCAGTTTAGTTCTTGATCATGTCTGAGTCGAATTCATCTTCTGTTAGAATTAAACCCTTGGATGGAAATACTGACTGTGCCATGTGGCAGGTGAAAATGAAAGCTGTCTTGATTAAGGAGAAGTGCTGGAAGGCAGTCGAAGGGAAATACCCTACTGAAATGCCAGAAGCTACTCAAAAGAAGCTTGATGAACAAGATCACAGTGAAATCATGATAAGGCTATCAGATGAAGTAGCTAGACAGGTTCTGGATAAGAAAAATGCTAAGGATCTCTGGAATGCTATCCAGGATTTGTTCTTGGTAAAATCTCTTTCTAATCGTATTAGCTTGTTGTGTCAGTTGTTTACTTATAAGATGAATCTGAACTTGCCTCTGAATGACAATCTTGATAAATTCCTGAAACTCACTCAAGATCTAGAAAGATGTGGTGATAAGATTAAGGAAGATCATCAAGCTGTTTTGTTGTTAAATGCTTTGCCTGTTCAATTTGACAATTTTAAGGATGTTATTCAGTATAGCAATGAAGAATTGACTAAGAAAAAGATCCTAGAGGCTATTGTTCAGAAAAATGAAACTATGAAGGTGTTTAAGACTAAACTGGAGGCTAAGACTGAAATACTTATGGCTAAGTCTCAGTATAAAGGCAAGAAACACAACCTGCATAAGAAGGATTCTAACAGTGATTCTAATCCTAAGGATAATACTGATTCTTCTAATGACAAGAAGACTATTAAGTGTTTCTTTTGTGGAAAAATGGGGCATACCTCTAAAATCTGCTTCAAAAGAAAGAAAAAGGAAAAAGAGGGTAAAACTCCCCAAGAATCTGCTGTATGTGAATCTGTTCCTTATCATCATGAATTGCTTGTTGTTGGTGATGCTAGTGATCCTATGTCCTGGATTCTAGATTCAGGGTGTACTATGCATGCTACTCCTCACAAAAACCTGTTTAAAGAACTTAAATTATGTGATGGTGGTGAAGTTATGCTAGGTGATCATTCATCATTGGCTATTAAAGGCATAGGTACACTTCATTTGAAATTGAAAGATGATATTGTCATTGTGCTTAGGAATGTTAGATGGGTTCCTGGTCTTAGGAGGAATCTACTTTCTGAAAGTGCTTTTGATGACTTGAATTGTCATATTATCACTTATCATGGTGTTAGAACTGTTATTAAGCATGATAAAATTCTCATTGAGTCAGTCAAGAAGAATGGTTTATATCATGTTATTGCTGAGCCTATTGAATGCAATGTTTCTGTTGTGAATGACTGCATGAATGAGCATGAAACAAACTTGTGGCATGCTAGGCTAGGTCACATAGGGAACAATGGTCTGCATGAGTTGTTTAAACATGACATGTTGAGTCAGAAACCTAATATTGTTGATAAATGTGAAAACTGCATCTTAGGAAAGCATGCTAAGAGTAGTTTCAAGTCTTCTTCCTATGTGGCTAAAAGGCCTCTAGAGTATATCCACTCTGACTTGTGGGACCCTGCCCAGGTGGACACTATTGGAGGAAGAAAGTATTTTCTTTCTCTAATAGACCACTATTCAAGGAAAGTGTGGATATATTTACTGAAGGCTAAAAATGATGCTTTTGAAAATTTCAAACATTGGAAAACTAAGGTAGAACTTGAAACTGGACTTAAAGTGAAATGCTTAAAGACTGACAATGGCCTTGAATTCTGCAATTCTGCTTTTGATACTTACTGTCATGACCATGGTATTAAAAGACACTTGACTGTCCCTGGCACCCCACAGCAAAATGGGACTGCTGAAAGAATGAACAGAACTTTGTTAGAAAAGGCTAGATGCATGCTCATTTCTGCTGGCTTTAAACACTCTCTTTGGGGTGAAGCTATTACTACTGCTGCTTACTTGATAAACAGAAGCCCTTCCTCTGCTATTGGGTTCAAAACTCCACAAGAGTTATGGACAGGCAAGAAGCCTGACATCTCACACTTAAGGCCTTTTGGATGTACTGCTTTCTCACACCAGAGTGTGGGAAAATTGAATCCAAGGTCTCAAAAGTGTGTGATGTTGGGTTATCCTGAGGGTGTGAAGGGCTATAAGCTCCTTCTCATCCAACCAAAAGCTTATAGGGTCATTGTCAGTAGGAATGTGATTTTTAAGGAAGATGATTTCTATTTTAAAAATCTACTAACTGCTTCTGCTGAGAATGTTGATAGATAGGGAATTGAGCAAACTGGGAGCATAATACAGTTCTACACTCCTGGTCGTGATAATGATGATATTGGTGAGGAATTTGACATTGGATTGTCATTTGATCTTCATACAGACAACACCTCAATGGGTGTTGACCAAGATGGGGACTCTTCCCATGTAGAAAATGAGCAGCAACAACAGGTAGACTCTAATCCTTTGAGTTCTGAGGTAGGTACTTCTAGTCCTTCTCTGCATGATCATGAGCCAAATGTGGCATTACCTGATAATGAGCATGATGATCTCTCTATTAGTGATGATGATGTGAATGATATGAATGATGACATTGTAGAACCTCATGATTTGACTCACTATCAGCTCACCAGAGACAGAGAACCAAGGACTAAAATACCTAATAGAAAATATATGTCTAATGTGATTGAATTTGCCTTTATTGTTGCTGTTGCTGTGAACAACTTTACTCCTGAAACTTACAATCAAGCTGTTAAATGCCTGCATGCTAAAAACTGGAACCTGGCTATGAAAGAGGAAATTGATTCTATGCATGTCAATAAAACTTGGATTTTAGTTCCAAAACCTCCTAATGCTAGGTTAATTGATTGTAAGTGGATTTATAAGTTGAAAGAAGGTGTTGGCCCTGATGACCCTCCTAGATACAAGGCTAGGTTGGTTGCTAAGGGCTACACCCAGAGAGAGGGAGAGGACTATACTGGGATTTTTGCTCATGTGGTTAAGTATAAGACCATGAGATTGCTGCTTGCTATGTGTGCTGTCTATGACTTTGAGTTAGAGCAAATGGATGTTAAAACAGCTTTCTTGCATGGTGACTTAAATGAGACCATCTACATGAAACATCCAAAGGGTTTTATTGATGAAAAATTGCCTAATCATGCATGCTTACTTAAGAAATCTATATATGGGTTAAAACAATCTCCTAGAAACTGGAATCTGAAGTTTGACTCTTGCATGATTAAGCTTGGTTTCTCTAAAAGTAAATATGACTCATGCTTGTATTTCAAAGGTGTTAGGAGTTCGGAACCTTTGTATGTCTTGCTTTATGTTGATGACATTTTGCTTATGAGTAAATCTAAGATTAAAGTTCAAGGCATTAAAGGGGAACTTAAGAACAACTTTGACATGAAGGATCTTGGTCATGCCAAAAAGATTTTAGGGATTAAGATCATTAGAGACATACCTAATAGGAAGATGTGGTTAAATCAGACTGACTACATTCATAAAGTGCTTGAAAAGTTTAAAACTGATGATTCTAAACCTAATTCTATTCCTCTTGGTGGTCATCTTGATCTTACTAGACCTAATCTGCCCTTGTCTTCTGATGAATGCAATAGAATGAAGTCTATTCCTTATGACTCTGCTGTTGGTTCTGTTATGTACAACATGATATGCACTAGACCTGATTTAGCTTTTTCTATTAGTGTACTGAGTAGGTTCATGTCTGAACCTGCTGAAAAACATTGGTGTGCTTTGAAATATCTGTTGAAATACTTGGCTGGTTCTGTTGATATTGGTCTGGTATATGGGAAACATACTGCACCAAGTGAACTATATGGCTATGTAGATTCTGACTTTGCCAGTAATAAGGATAATAGGAAGTCTACTACTGCCTATATGTACACTTGGTGTGGGAATTGTGTATCCTGGAAATCTCAGCAACAGTCCACTGTTGCCCTGTCTTCTACTGAAGCCGAATATATGGCTGCTACTGAGGCTTGTAAAGAAGCCATTTGGTTACAAGGGATATTAAGGGAAATAGAGGGCAAGCACTATGTTGCATCATTGCATATTGATAATCAATCTGCCCTTTATCTGTGTAAGAACCCTGTGTATCATGAACGCACAAAACACATTGATGTGCGTTTTCACTTCATAAGAGAAAAGGTCGAAAAACAGGTGATAAATGTCCTGAAGATTGATGGAGGTAAGAATCCAGCAGATTTTGGAACCAAAATTGTCACTACTGACAAATTTCTTTTCTGCAGGAATTTCCTTCACATTGGAGGGTCTTCACACTAATTTCGCCATCTATTGAACCTGAAGTGGCCGACGATGGAGGTGGATGCTGATCTATATATATGTAACTTAGAAAATTAAGAGGGCAATTGTTGAGTCATGTAATTTCCTAAGTTGTTGTATTTAGGACTTACATCTCTTAGACTTAAGGTATTACACAAGGTTCGTTTCTTCTCCTAGAAGCCGCACCCATGGTGCAGGTAGGCATGGAGCCATGTGGCTTGAGCCCCTGTGTCGGATGATGGCTCGGAGAGGATTGGGCCTGCTGGCCCGTGATGGTTGCCTGAGGCCTTAGCATATACTTCACTCATTGCTGTACACATGGGTATGCTCTTATTGGGCTTTGCCTGATGCGCCTGTCCATGCCAGCTCAAACTGGCCCAATCTCCCTCAGCTTATTACCGTTGCTCTACTGTACTATCCTGAGATTTGTGGCTCCAAACGCTGCGTTTCACTTAGGGTTTGCTGGAGTATAAGCAACGCTGATATTCCTGGTGAAGAAAGAGGATTTTTTCACTGTTCCGCCGCTCTCCATATATTCTCCACAAAAGCTCTGCTAGGGTTTGTCCCTACCCGATCTTCGATGGCGATTCAGATGGAGGCTGAGTGAAGTACCTCGAAGCGAGACAGTAGAAGGACGTGCTGGCGCCATTAGAGCCGAGCTTGAGCTCTTGGTGCAGGAAGAGGGAGTTCCCTTTCTCAGTGTTTCTTTGCTTGTTTGCTTCTGTGTTTTATCTTAAGTCTGAGAACTCGAGTTGCCCCTCTTGTAACTAAGTTTCCATATTGGATTGGACCACCATCTTGAGGTCCCGAGGAGTAGGCTTGTCCGAACCTCGTAAAACCTTTGTGTCCTGGCTCACTCTTGTTTCTCTCTTGCACATGCTTAAAGTTTATACTTTAGCTGCCTTCGATCCAAATAAGTATCGCTTCACTCCTATCTTTTCCTTATGACTTGTCACGATAAATTAAATTAAATCAAGAACCAGACGGGAAAGCGAAATTGGTACTAAAGTAATACATGTTCAACATACTTAGTATTAACCTAAAACTTAGGTGTGTCAAAAATATTCCATATACATCCAGACAATTAGAATTGTTAGGTACAAATTTTATTATTACTTACTCCTCGTTTGGTTCGTGCTACACTTTCCAAAAAGTTGAATTTTTTTCAGATGGTACATTTATTTCATGTGTTTGATTCAAAAACAAAACATGGGAATTTCTTTCCCAGAAAGTTACAATTCCTCCAAATCAAATGAATTACACTTACCTTGATGAGGTAGGTAAGATCTAATTCCTGCGTTTTTAAGTGAAAATATTATTACTTCTCATTTTAATATAAAAATAACAATTTTGAACCAAACATGATTTTATAATTTTCAACAATTTACAATTCCTAGAAAGTAGCTAAACTCTTAGAAACTCGATTTCCCACGTTAAACCAAACGAGGGCTTAGAAGGATGTGGTAAGGTAGGAGTGAGGCCAGGTGGGGCCATTTAGCCTTTTCTTGCTACAACACTCTCTTTGTCACACATATACATCACTATACTACAAATCTACAACCCATCATATCTTCTCATTCTTACATTACATACCATACTCCAACACAACAATTTATAAATACAAGATTATTAAGGCTGTACAAGCAATTTGAACCAGAAACAACAAAATTCAAGATTGATAACCTCAAAGCTGGTACCTTCTTTCCTTAAAAAAAATAAACACCAACTAATCATTCTCTAAAATCTCACTTCAGATGAACCCAACTTCTAAATTTTCATAATAATTTTAGCAGGACAAACAACCTAAAGAGTAATAATTTATAGGGTATGGAAATTAAGGTGGAAAAAACTCTAACTTTTGTGAGTTATGGATGAAATATATTTTTTTATGACAAGGATAATTAAGATATAAAAATACAAATCTTATACTCCCTCTATTAAAAATAACTGCCATTTTAATCTTTAACACAACTATTAAAAAATACAATTATTAAGTTAAGATATTACACACTTTTTTCTAAAATTTATAATCTAATAACTACTCATCTCATTTTTTACCAATGAATAAAGAGAATTTGTATAGGCTATAATGATATTTATTTGTTAAAAATATTACAAACTTACCAACTAACAAAATTTCATTAAGAAAATGGACAAGCTTTCTGACTTGTTTTCTGAAATGAGGGATATGATCATATGGTAAATTCTTTTTATGGGTTCAAAAATAAGACCCAACATATTCATGACAAAATACCCAAACACAATCTTCAGGCTTCAGCTTTTGAGGTCCCTTTGCCTTGTGAGCAAATTTCAGTTGCTGGTGTGTTGGTGGCAACCAAAAAAATGGCGAAAGCGGAGCCAAATTCGTGCTTCTCATTCTCTCTGTCCAAACAGAGCCCTGTTTTCTTCAAATTCCTTGCCACATTCCTCTGTCTTGGCCTTGCTTTTCGCCTCTTCTCTTCTCATTCCTTCGATTATCCAACTACTTCCGCCGTGGAAACCACCTCTCTCCCGCCGCCGGTTGATCTTCCTCCTCCACCTGAACAATCTTTACCTTCCAACTTATGTGGGTATTTGCCATTTTTCTCTTCTTCCTCAGTTTAGATCTGTTTTTTTGGCTTGAATGCATTAAATTGCCCAATTTGCAATGTTTCTTCTTCCTTGTAGAATTTTGTTCATAGCCAGAATCAATAGTGTTAGTTTGTTCAAAATTCTGTTATTCCTACTACTTTTTTGTGCTGGATAACTTTGGCTGATCTTGATACTAAAGCTTCTATCTTCATTTATTTTTCCTCAAATTGAAGAGCTTTTATGATCAAATTCGTATGTATAATTGTTTAGTTTAAGACCGAATATAAATTCTGGGTTTAGATTGCAAACTCAATATGATATTCTGCAATGCACATCAATAAATATGTGATTAATTTTTGGTGGTTGTATGACTATGAGCTATTGAAGTTACCTTCCTATTTCAACTGCCCACTTATCTTTGCAAACACCCTTTTTCCCCCTGTTGCAGTAGGATCTGAGGAGGCAAAATGTGACATATTTGATGGAGATTGGGTGCCGAACCCAACCGGACCGGTTTACACTAACCGGAGCTGCCACATCATAGAGAGTCACCAGAATTGCATGATGAATGGACGGCCTGACTCCGAGTACCTCAAGTGGAAATGGAGTCCTAGAGGCTGTGAATTGCCCGGGTTCGATGCCAACAAGTTTCTTCTGATGATGAGGAACAAGTCATGGGCGTTCGTAGGCGATTCCATTTCGCGCAATCATGTTCAGTCCTTTGTTTGCATCCTCTCACAGGCAAGTTTATGCATAACTGTTTGATTTGCTTAAGAACCTAATTAGTCATCATCAGCTCCTAGATGTACAAAAGTCTCATCTGATTAATTGGCTTTCATCCATTTCATTGCTTTGCAATGAAAAAACATTAGGTTTAGAAGGGTTGCTAGTACCTTCATAACATAAGGTTGTGGATTCAACTTCATAACTCCATTATATGGATAAGAAAAGTGTGTTTGGGATGAAACAAAATGCCTTTTCAAGGCTTTTGGATCATTGCATTATTAACTTATTGCTTAATCTATGAGGCCTTGTCAACAACCTTATTAGTATTGATGACATTATTCAGCATATTTACTAAATACACCCTTAAGTATCGTTTGGTAAATCATGGCACAGCATAATTTCATGAGACCGTTACCATTTCCAAGTATACTAATTACACAAAATGCTAAAGTCCTCAAGTTACAAGCTTCTATATGACATGTGTCTTGAAGCTCACATGCTATAAAGTATAAACTGAACACTAAAAAGTTGTAGACAAGAACATTGCTTTAGCGCTTTTGTCTAGTAGCAGAGTAAGTTTAAATGTGATGCCCTATTATTTATTCCCCTTCATCTGTTTGGTCCTTTGGGATTATATGAATCATTTGGTTGCCTATTTTTCTTTTTCCACTTCCTTCTTTGGCATTCTGCATCAGAGTTTGTACACAGCGAAGTAGATGGGTCATGTGGTGGGACTGTGTGGGTACATTGAACAACCTGTAAAGTTAGAAGCCTCAATCACCAGCCAAAGTTGAAAAAAGAACGATTAATAATTAACACAGATGATTATGGTTGGTTCGTCAATCTAATGATAATGACACTAGCCCTCTTCGACAGGTAATCGCCACTTCCATCTTATCGTCTTTGGACATACATATATGCAGGATTGGATCCAGCTTATGGTGCAAGATTCATGATTGCTATCACTAGAATATTGATTCTGTCTATGATTTTGGTCTTCTCTGCTGCAGCTTTTCTCTAGTGTCATTAATCTTTTTTATTATATATACAACATGTCAATTCGAGCTAAGGATAATGTAGGTGGTTGTAGATAAGTATTGTGCCATTGAACTTATTGTAAGCTCTTTTCGACTTGTCGGTGCACCAAAAGAAAAAGTTGATGGCTTGGGCACTAGAATCTGTAGGCCACCTTCGAACTCGGTGATACTTACATTTGAAGCAATCTTGTCAAAAGTTTCTGATTCCTTCTGCATTACCTTTAGTGAAATCATGTTGTGTCAAACCTTCATACCAGTTGATTTGATTCAAAACTTTATGGTGATAATGATTTTCAGGTCGAACCAGCGGTTGAAATCTACCATGATGAGGCATATAAGTCAAAGAGGTGGCGCTTCCCTACCTACAACCTCACCGTCTCAGTAATTTGGGCGCCGTACCTTATAAGAGCCGATATCTTTGAAGACGACAATGGCGTTTCCACATCTGAAACCCTACTCCATCTTGACAAGATCGACCGAATATGGACGGGTCAATACGAGGACTTTGACTATGTCATCATAGCGGGTGGGAAGTGGTTCCTCAAGACTGCAATGTACTACGAGAATGACACCATGAAAGGCTGCCACTACTGCAATGGAGCAAGGAACTCCACAGAGCTAGGGTTTGAGTACGCGTACCGGAAAGCCCTGCAGCTAGTCTTTGACTTCATAACGAACGCAGCACACAAACCGTTCATATTCTTCAGAACAATCACACCAGATCACTTTGAAGGCGGAGAGTGGAACACCGGGGGAAGCTGCATAAGGAAGGTCCCGTTTAGAGAGGACGAGGCTGAACTACGGGACATAGACAGAGTGATGAGAGACATTGAGCTGGAAGAGTTCGAGAAGGCAACTGTTGTCGCGCTGGAAAGAGGCGTCCCAATGAAGCTCTTGGATACGACCCATTTGTCGGTTCTCAGGCCCGACGGGCATCCTGGCCCGTATAGGCAGTTCCACCCGTTCGCAAAGGACAAGGACGCTAAGGTGCAGAACGACTGCTTGCATTGGTGCTTGCCAGGGCCGATAGACTCGTGGAACGACCTGGTGATGGAGATGCTTGTCAACGGTTCAAAGGGTTGATGCGTGTCCTCCCATTTTCCCCTGTTGATAGTGGTCTTGAAAAGAGCAAAATTACACACCAATTGTGATAATTCTTTTGTACTCACCTTTGTATGTATGTAAGCATTGAGAAAGTGGAACTGCACACCACCTTTGCTTCAGCACATTACCTGCAGTTGGAGGAATCCTGCAAGTATTGAGTTCACAGTGTTTGCTTTGGCTAACAAAATAGGAGCTTCTTTCCAGCCGATGTGTTCCATAACGTTTTCAGGACTAAAATGTGCAAATTGTGCCCCAAGAGACTGGTGAAGTAGTAAAAGTACTATTACATGTATAAATTGTAGATACATCTACCAATGGATTTACATACTAAGAAAGATTGAAACTTCCTCAGCAGAAGAAATGGGACGATAAGTGAATGCATAAAACAACAAAAAGATGAAGTAGATGGCATACAAGGCTGAATATTGCAGAAGAAAAAACTCTAATTGACAATAGTGTTGCAAGCATCAAAGACAGAAGGAATGCAAAGTCGATGATAATCTTATTGCTTATGTGAGTTACTCAACGAAGTAAAAATCACATGATTGGTTTACAAACAGAAAAGTACACACCGCCTTGAATTAAAATGACAGGTCAACATTTCGACATCCTCATCACTCTACTTGTTTGAAGGAGTAGCATCCTGCTTCTTTGGTTGCGGCTTGAGATATGGGTCCTGCAAGCAAAGTTGTCTCATGGAAAGAAATTAGCACCAAGCAGTAGAAAATGACACACAAATAGGCTATATCAACATCTCTAATTGAGGGATCATTCAAAGCATAATTTACTCTCCCAGATCTTTAATTTTAGTCAATTTACATAACAGGATTGAAATGATATATCAACCACAAAATGAGCTTTTACAACAGAGCTTCAGTTGCAGATGAACTTTTCCCAGTTCTTTCTGATAGCTCTAATACTCACATCTGCTAACCTCCCCCTCACAACACAATAACAACTGACAAGGAATGAAAAGAAAATGTTTTCTTCTTTTCCCAGTTCTTTCAAATGAACTTTTCCCAGTTCTTTCAGGGTTGGTTGTTGAATGAGCTAAGTCCATTAACATAAATACATATATAATATCAAAGGAAACAGAATAAGATGTTCAAGCATAATCCAAAATCTAAATTCTTATTTCATTGAGGCTCTTTCAGATTAGAACTTAACTTCATACAATCTGTAACTAAGCTAAGTAAAACAAAAAGTTCAAAACACGGTCTGAAATGCATTGGTTAAGAACAAGTAAGGAACCAAGTTTGACATTCCCTTTGCCTCTTTAAAGATCGGAATAAAGATTACAGTTATGATTGAGATTTGTATAAATTTCAACAAATGCTGGCATTTTCTAGTAGATCGAATACTTGAAATGTTCCGAAGCTAAACAAATGTAAAATTTGGAGCATCAATAACAAACAATTTTGTTTTTCATTGTCCAAATTTGAATATTAGATCGGCTTCAAAATCCCAAAAACGGAACGATACTCACACATGGATCATCAATCAACCGGGTAAGGCATTCAATCGAAATATTTTCATAACCTCGAGTGAGATTTCAAACCAAATATAAGGAGCACGAATTAAAAACCTCTCTGAATTACAAATTGTGATAATATGTTTGACTTCTCCTTTATCTTGAGTTATAAGCTTCAAACATACAAATAAAAAAACGAAATATCAAGGAAGGAAAAATCAGTCGCCAGAAATACGAAGATTAAGAGAATAATGAAAATCTAGGGCTAGCACCGAAGGGGAGAGAAGATAAAAGAGACGTACGTTGACGAAGAGTACGTCAACAGCGGCGACGGCAGCGAAAATCCCTCCGGTGATTACCATGGTAGCTGTAAGCATACTCCACTTTCTGTAAATCATCTTCTCTCTCGATCGCTGAGTTTCGATCTTACGGCAGTTCTCGGTAGTTTCTTTGCTCTACTCAACTTTTTTTTTTCTGTAATTTTTTTGCCTTCTTCCAATAATGCAAGCAGGCCTGATTAAATTTGGACCAACTTGAAATGGATATTGGGCCTGAAAAAGTGTATGAGGAGAGATCGGTCTATTTCTTAATGTGGCCTGCAAAAGAGAGTAGTTGCCATACAAAATTTGGTCGAAGCTGATTGAAATTTAATTGTTTTTTTTTTGTGAGAATGAGGGCGAAAGCCCAAAGCCTTCACATGCAGCAATATCCATATTCCATACGAGGATTTTGGGCCCATTGACCCTTTAAGAATTTTTAATTAATAAACACGATTACTTTTCGGCGCATAGACATTTTTGCCGTTTAGCGCATAGGCTCCACACGTTACGTGTGAGGTACAACCACACGTTACGGGTGGTGTATACCCACACGTAACGTGTGGAGCCATACCACACGTTACGTGTGGGTATACACCACCCGTAACGTGTTGTGTTTTAGTATATTAAATTGTTTAGTTATAGTATACTTTAGGGTATTTGTGTATGTCATATTATTGTATATTTTTAGTATTTATTTGTGGTTCAATGTTCAATGTTGAATTATTGATTATTTTATATATATTATAATGTTGTGTATGAATGTTGTATCATATTATTGTTTATTTTTAGGGTTTATTTGTTTATCTAAAATTAATAAAAAAATATCCCAAAATAATCAACCTAGAAGACAGAATAAAATTATTCATTACGTTTGATGACTACAACCACATTTATCTCAAAATAAAGTAAATAATACATGTTCTTCACCTTCTTCATAAACTTAGAAACCCTAACACAAAATAAATGACATCGTCTAGTTGCGTTTGAAGAAATTAGGATAGTCTCTGGTAAAAGTTCGTTTCCTATCATATCTATGCTTTGATAAAATTGCTTGCTCCCTACAAAGGTTGATAGTACGTAAACAACATTACACAAAAGATACGACATCAAAACAGTATACGATGTACATCATTATATAGTTTGAGGTTATACCTATGCATCTTATCCACATCTTGTAAAAGTTTTTGATTTTTCTTAACAAGATCTTGATTCTCCTTAACAAGATCTTGTTTTTCCCGCCATTGTTGTCGAATAATCGCGCGTGCCCTGTCCTCGTATATAGGATCAATCCACTTCCTGTAAAAACACCCCAGTCTTGGGCATCCCCAATACCTTCTTCCGTAGTTCCACTGCAAATCCCAAGTACGGACAATGGCTTTCAAATTACACGCGCATAGTGGGTTTGTTGATGATTCGGATGAAGATGCCATTATTTGTTGTAGTGCTTGGTTTCCTACAAATATCATGAATCCATTAATATAAAAAATTGGGGATAATAAATCAAAAGAAACTGGAAGAAGAAGCTTACCCACAATTGAATCTTCAAGCGTCACTTGTGTTGGACTTGTTGTAGAGAACAAACAACTCTAATGCCTCTTATATAGTGAAAAACAATGTGTTTGACAGCTAATATACAGCTTTATATAACTGTAGTATATAATGACCTCAACCACTAGCATTAATGAACTCAACCACTAGCATTAATAACTTCTCAACAATCATTTACCACCCTAAACCCTAATTAAAAGTTCCTCTCCTCAATCTCACAAACAAGGTAACTAAAATACTCGATTCACCCTTATTAATTAAAGATAAATAGTTAACCCTAACCTTAACCCTAAACCCTAATCCTTAAACCTAAACCACATTACCCTAAACCATACCCCAATACCATATCCCTAAACCCCAAACCCTAACCCTACCCTACCCCAAACCCTAACAAAAAGCCTCATACGCCTAAACCTTGAACCACACGTAACGTGTGGAATCAGCTCACACGTTACGTGTCATGCTATCCCACACGTAACGTGTGGATGGGGCTCACACGTAACGTGTGGTTCAGTCTGTGGCAAAACGCATTGAATTAACCGTCTTGTCCCCACCTAACTGTAATAATGACCCGTCTTCTTCCCCGGCTAACGATCCATTTCGAGCTTAAACCCTCATTTGAAACACTCACAAATTCTTGTTTTGCACTCTCAATTTTTGTAAAAAAAATGGACAATCCGAACAACAACGAGTATTGGAGCAACAGTGGGGAAGATATTCCACTTTCGAACGAGGTAATTTCTATTATGTAACCCTAAAGTTTTCTTTTTTTGTTGTTTTGAACTTGTTTAAAGTTTTTAGCTTGATGGTTAGGGTTTTGAAAGGTATGATATTTGTTATTTAGGGTTTAACCAAGCTAGACATGATATTTGTTGTTTAATATTAAAGATCTCATTTTATTGTTTAGGGGATTAGAAACAAAGATTGAGTATTGTTTAGGGTTTATGGCTGCGAAATCGTTGTTACATTGAAGAACAGTTCCACACGTTATGTGGCAAGATAGTGCACACGTAACGTGTGGAACGCTTCCACACGTAACGTGTGGAACGCTTCCACACGTAACATGTGGAAGCGTCATCTTTTGGCATCCAGGCATTGCTGGACTGGTCTTGAGTCCCCCATGTATTGGCTTGATCCTACATTTATTAAATAGATCATAAATAATTACATTTTTTAAACTAATTCAGGTTATACTAAATGTACTTACCGTAGGCTGATGATAGGGAGCATTCGGGTACACTGTCGGGTTCTCCCATGGGTTGTGCTGATCCTCATCCCCCTGATAATAATGCGAAGGGCTATGATGATGAGGGCTCAGATGCGGCGGTAGTACCGGCGGACTAAAATTCCGCCCGTAGTAGTTATTCTGATCTATTGTATCAGAATAACCATGCAGCGGGCTCCCTTGGTAGTCCGGGTAGATCTGAGGCTCAAAGTCTGCCCTACCTCCATGAAACGAAGGCACCGCCATTAAGCTCTGAACTCCTATCATGCCAGCAACCCCACTACTGCTACCGACTCCAGTCTGATATGCGCCGGTCTCATCATCCCGGTAGCTGACATTCCTCCGTTGCCTCCTCTCCGACCTGTTCACCTCTTCGCCAATCCTAAACGACTGTTCGCGTTGAAGGTTACGGCATCTCCTACGTTCGGTTCTTTCCCCAGGCTCCATCTGCGGTTATATATCAAAATATATTAATCAAAATAATATATTTTGATATCATTTTTATCAAATAATATAATCAAAATATTATCAAAATAATATAATCAAAATATAATCAAAATAATATAATTCAAATATTATCAAAATAATATAATTAAAATAATATTTTGAGTCGGAGAGTCGCCGACATGTCGCCGGAGAATCGCCGGCGGCTCGCCGGTGACTCGTCGGCGATCCACACGTTACGTGTGAAATGGAATCACACGTAACGTGTGGAACACATTAACACGTTAAGTGTGAATGTGCACATTCCAACTCCCGCCGGCGAGACGCCGGTGACATTCCGACGATCCTCCGGTCGTCTTCTCCGGTGACATTTCCGAATTCCAGCGATTTTTTTCATCAAATAATACATGAAATTCAACAAAAAATGCACAATTTTTACAAATCTATCAATACTATCACTTCCACTAGCATATTTTCACAAAAAAAATCAACATAAATCCTCATGCAAAAAAATTCTTCAAAATTATACAAAAAATCAAAAACAATCCCAAAAGCTTCTACAAAACATAGATCTACCATCCTAAACATCTCTACAACATAGATCTACAATATGGATCTACAATCCCTAACCAAACACTTCAAATTTAACAAAACAAAACCAAAAAACAATTTCTACTAACTAACCTTTCAAAGATCTTGAACGTAACGCGCGGAGTCGGTTGATTCGTCACGAGCAGATGCAAGAGACGCGTAACGAGTGAAAGGGTTTAGGGTATTGAGGCTGCGGAGTTCGAATGAATGGAGGATGAAGCAAGATCTGGCTTTTAAAGCCATATCTCCTCCACACGTAACGTGTGGCGTAAACCCACACGTAACGCATGGATGCGCTTCACACGTAACGTGTGGAGGTTCGTCACACGTTACGTGTGGGGCTTGAACGGGTCACTTCCCGTGCGTAACGTGGGAAGCCTCTTCCCACGTTACGCGCGAGCCTATGCGCCAAACGGCAAAAATGCCTATGCGCCGAATAGTAGAGGCCTTAATAAAAGAGATCCCTACTAGTTTTTATGTATTTTTTCTATCCCTATTAACTTTTTTTTTTCCTCTTCTTTGTTTTTTCTCTCTCTAAACAAGGACTCCAAAATCATGCAAAAAGGAAAGCTTAACTAATCTATCAGCGACACCATTATTTTTGCGGGGGTGTGAAGCAGTGAAAATTCACAGTCGAGATTAATAAGTAGGTTGAGACAGTCCTCAAGAAGGGCAAAATCTGGGTGAGTGAGAGACATGCCATTAGAGAGAAGATTGTAGGCTTCCAAGCAATCGGTTTCTACCACTAGATGTCAATAATTTTGGTCGCGGAGGAGCTCCTGGCCCTTATGAATTGAAAGAAGCTCTTCCCGGAGCGTCGAACAAGCACCAAGATGACCGGAGGATGCTCCCACCACCAGCTCTGTCAGGATTGTCTCCACTCATGCCATCTGTGTTCAATTTCACCCATCTAGCAGGCGGTGGAATCCAGGAAAGAGATCTCGTATCGATTGTTGCAGTGGGAGTCAAAAGTCGATCCTTCCTCAATCTACATTTCATGGTGAACATAAAGGATGCATCGCATACGCGACGTAGCAGATCATTGGAGTCATCGGTAGCATTGTCAAAAACAAAATGATTGCGCTGCTTCCAGGACAACTGATAAATTTGGGAGAAAGTATTGGAAGAGAAACTGAAATTCTTGATTGATTGATGAGAACGCCGAAGGCATAAATAAGGTTACATGCTAAATTCTATCTTGTATCTTAAACAAAGATAAGTTAAACTAGGCTAAGATATAATATAAATAAGGATATAATATCCTAAACTCTAATACTGTAACATCCCAGGCCAAGCTACCCCAGCCACCAAGCCGCCCAGCCACCCAACGGTGCCGGCGCCGGTACTGGTGCCGCCTGGTTGTCCAAGGGCCTGCAACCCATACACCCAACCCTTCCCCCATTTAAATGGGTAGGTTGTTGCCCACGGGGATCGAACCCGAGACCTTTAGATACAAGGGCAATACCTTGCCACGTATATCACCAATTGCGCTGCAGCACAATTGGTAACAAGTGGGCGTTAGACCGCTTGTTAAAGCGTGAGGTCTCGTGTTCGAGACTCACGAACAAGCTGTAAATAAGTCTAAAAGGTTGTCCGTTTTTTCAATGTTTGTGCAGTCGGCACCATTTCTGTCCCCATTTAAACACGTTCGATTAGAGTCCAACCCAAAGATTAAACCATGAAATATTAGGGTTCATGTATGAGTTTATAAGTTTTGAAGTATTTTCATTTTTCAATAAATATTATATAAATTACGTAAATTGAGACTTTATTGGTTTGGGTATGTATTGAAAAAGCGGTCTGACATTTCAGTGTGTGGGTGTGAGAAATTATTCTTCGGAGATTCCCATCGTGGCTAAGGCGGACCAAAAAAAGAATTGGAAGGAGGTCATTAAACATGACCTAACCTCTTTACACATGGAGGGCATGGCGTAAATATAAGGATTTATGGAGGAATAAGATTAGGGTAGAAAAATGCTAGGTTTAAGTGTGGGTTTACATTTTTGTGGGATTTTGTGTGTCTTCTTGTTGTTCGTGTTATGCTTTAGGTTGTGTCTTAGGTACTTTTTTTAACTTGCTTTATTTTACTTCAGCCTCTTTGGATCATTAACATACTATCGACTTGATCGAGTGAGGTATATGTGTATATCACGACCCCTTATATAATTAGTGCAGGATATAACTGAATTGATTGTTACTTTTGAGAACTATAAACTAAAACTTAAATTAAAAAAAAAACTTGATGTCAAAGTTTAGTTTTAAGTCTTAAATAATTGAAAATTCACTGAATCAGATTACAAGTCTAGGTCGAGTAATTAAATTATATTGCATAATTAACTTGAACATGCCATACCTAGCTACTAGCTAGCGACCTAAACTACTAAGTTTAGGTCTGAGTAATTCTAATAAACATACCGCAAAGAATAAGAGATGTACGGATTCGAAGGTGTGATCTCGTGACTATGGAGTGTTATATTTGCCAGATTGATCGAGAAGATTTGATTTTTAACTTTTTTGACAATATATATACACTAGTAGATCAGCATATCGTGGAGCTGAGCAACCTTATTCAACCAATAAATTAATGGAATTGGAGCCTTTGGAGGAGTTGCAAAGTGGGTGGTTAGTGCTTCTAGATGTTTAGTTAGATCGATCGAGAGATTCGATCGCATATTATTATTATCATCATTGAATTTGTCGAATATGTGTTGAAGTGGACCGTGAATTTGGGATATGGGATTCGTTTTGAGTGGTGGGTGACATCCATTTCTACCGAGTGTTTCAACTTTTAAATGTGTCAACCAACGTTTAAGTGGCCACTAATTTGATATTGAGCTCTTTTAATAGTTATATTTAATATTTTGGGTTTCTGCTGAAAGGATATACGGAGACATTATATTAAAAAATTCTACTCTTTTATAGACCAATTATACATATTTAATCCGAACATAAAACAATTTTAACCGATCAAATTAGATGACAATATCGAAAAGAGCTTTCAAACGTGCCAATAGTTAATTAGCATGTCCTTATAATGATAACACCTAACAGGTACCACCAAACCCACTGGAACATGACATCCAACCATATATATATCAAAACTTCCACTTGCATCCTGACATGTTTCTTTGCATCATAGGTATATTCTGATAATAGATAGATGAATATTATCTCGAGACTGTTATTGTTTAGGATACTTATCACTCAAAATATATATAGCAATTATTAGTTACATTTGAAATAAATTTAATAAGATATATATTAATTCAATCTATTGGATAAACCAATGCAAATTTGAGAGATATACAAGGTGATATATGGGGAACCCGAATATATATTGAAGAGAAACCAAATAAAAGAAAATGGAAAAAAGAATGAGAAAGCGAAAATCTGATTTCTAGGGATGAAAATAGATCGGGTGGTGAATGAGTGAATCTATACTATTGTCTGATTTGTTAGACAATTTACCCACCTTACCCATCTACCACTCGTAAAATTCTTCACCCGAATCTGACCCATCTTTATTTATCGGGTATACGGATAGATCGGGTGAGATATATATATTCACTATAAATCTATAACTTAAAATAAAAAACACTCATGCACTTATTCAGTTGACCTAGCATAGTTTAGGACGTGTAATATTATGTACAAAAATAAAGAAATATTAAGAAATGTGCTATTAGAGGTCCTGCTATATTATAACATACATAAATTTTGACATATAAAACTTGAGAAGTAGTAGATAAAGTTTGAACATAAGTGAATGATCACGTCAATTTATTTAGGGTCAAATACCGAAAACCTCCCGTCGAATAGATCATATATATTACCGATAACCACCCGACATTTTTATATTTTTCGAAAACCACCTTGATTAATATATCCGTTAGCGAAATAAAACACCGCTCATTTCCGTTAAATCTTAATCAAATATGTGAAATGTCCCTTTTGCTCCTTATCATTATATTGTTTTGGGTTTTTATAACATTTTGGTACGTGGGTTATCTATAGACTCGACTAATTATCCAAACCCGACTCATTTCACTTCTCCCTAACATGCGAAAACTCGGCCAAACCGATATCCATGGCAAACCAATAACATACAACTTCATGATCTCCTTGAGAACTCCAAAACCCTCATCCATTCAATTCTTGAGCAACTCTTGTGCAACATGGCAAAATAGCACCCAAGAATCAAACCTAATTTCATCCCCGATTTCGACCCCTTCCTTTCTGAGCAGAACACATAGCTGTGAATTAATGGAGCTGGAGAAGGGACAATGCATGTGGGCGTGGGGGAGAGGAACAACATGTTGCTTTCGCCGCCGGTGAAGCATGTGATCGAGGAAATATTCATATTCAAAGGGTCATGCTTGGAGGATAAGTTCTTGATTTTGGTTTTGAGCTTGAAAGGGTCGAGAAATTGGGAAGAGGAGGAGGAGAAAAGGGTAATGTAAGGCTGCAACTCGATTTTGATGAGTTGCGTGGTGATTTGGGGGTTGTTACAGGATTATAGGGGTTTAGGTTAGTTTCATTATTATAGACCCGATTTGTTCCGGTTTGCCTTTTATTTCCTAAATCCGGTTTATCCGGTCACCCTCTACTATATGTATTGAGCTACTCATCGTTCTAAACTAATCATATACAAACCAAATTCCTAAATCCCTCAAACTCTCTCACAAATATCCTCTTCTCCAGCCCTCTTCGATTTGGTCCTTCTCTCACGAGATCAAGTTCTAGACCTGGGAAACCCTTCTTCGAGCTCAATCGAGCTTCTAGTTGGGAATTGCAGTCTTCCTGCAAAAATGGTATCAGAGCTGTAAGCTCCTACGACGCGTTTCCATGGCTGGACAGAAGTTACTCGGAAGTGAATTGGCGATGTCCAACCCACCAGATATCAAGGACTTGTTCTCAGTTGTGAATAAGCTGCTAATTGAAGTTTTTGGAACTCCACGGTGGATCTCGGAGCTCTCGACAATGGTAGACGAGGTAAGAGACCTCACAATCCTTGTCAACATTAATTCTCAACTGCATTCTTGGAGAGATCTAGGGATTCAATATCTCTTTTCTGAAATTGGAATAGTTGAGAAAGTGAAATACTTACCGATAGAAAGTGGATTTCATTCTCAAGTTCGATTTCAAACTGTATATGATAGTGATTGGGCTTATTACTACTTCAATGGTAGTTTCCTTCATCAAGGATGTTGTGAATTAGAGATCCATCGGATCGATGATGTTATTGATCGCAATGCCCAGAAAGTTGTTGAAATTAAGGCCATTTATGGGATTAGAGATGTTCTAGTAGAGGCAAGTGATGTTAATATGCTTGAGAAGAGGCTGAAATATGATGAGTTGATATATCAGGATGAAGAACCATCTCAGGTTGTGGTACAGAATGAGCCAAATCTAGCAAAGGTTCCCTCAGATTTTACTGCCCACCAAGTGCTCAATGAAATGCTGAAATCTATTGTTGATGAACTTGACTTCAAAGTTGTACCTGAGAGCTTTGTTGAAGAATTAAATGATATGAAAGATTTCAAGGTAAGTGATTTGAACCATGTTACAACATTATTAATGGTTGAAAATGTGGCCACTGATTTGGTTAGGTTCTTAGGTAAGCCCCCTAAACAACATAAAATAGTGATGAATTACATAAGATTGTTGTGTTTCGATCCTGGAGGAGGATCATTGCCTCTCGTTGACAACTCACTTAGATTAGAACTTGGAGGAAGAGATTTACTCGTTGTTAATGATTCATTAAAATTCGAACTTTCCCTTCAAGAGAAGTGTGGCTTGTGGTGTATTGATGAGTTGCTGCCTGAGATGACAAATGCATTTCAGATTTCTCTATTTGGTGTTCCTGTGCATAATCCTTTTAACTTAGAATCTGACCAGGGTAAGGAAAATATTGGATTGCAGAACTTGGTGTTAGAAACTAATATGTTTAGTTCAGTAGCTTGTTTTGAAACTTTCTGTTTTGATCCTGGAGGGAATTCTGTTGGAGTTCTACTTGGAATGCATATTGTAGACTATGACTTGAGCTATTATCGCCACTTGTATTCTATTGAATTGATTAATTGGCATGCTAAACTGAACTTGGAGCGAAGTGATTTTGGTTTCAAGACATTGATACTCACATGGAGCTCTTTACTAATTTCTGTTGAGTTGTTCATCTTTGATCCTGGAGGTGAATGTTATATGCGAATTGAAGTTGTGGAAATTGTCATTTGCAAAGTATGGGTACATTTGACATTGATAGCTTTTGCATCTCAAGTGACACCAGGAGGCAGGATCAGCGACATTGTATCATGTGTTATGCCTTTGGTTCATAAAATGCTACAGGAATGGTCGATTGAAGGAAGTATAGCAGGTAAAATTGGAACTTTTGGGCATAAGCGGGTCATTCATGTTGGAGAGGTTATTTCTAAGTTGCTAAATTTGAAGAATGGAATGGCTGAGGTCTATTATAGTGCTCTTTACAATGACCTATCGATGAACTTAACATTCACTTGGGGCTCTATATATAGTTGTATTGAAACCTTCATATTTGACCTTGGAGGGAAATGGTTTCTACACAGTGAACTCATGGTAACCCTTGCAAGATTAATTTTCGATCCCGGTGGACAATGCTCAAGGTTCACCGAGACTGGGAGTTTTGTTTCATGTCTACCGTGGTTGTGCAATCAAAGCTACAAGCTCGTCATCAAGAGTTCATCACAAGAACAATATTTCTTTTTGATCCTTGAGGACAAGGATCATCTCATGGAGGGAGTATTGTTACAGGATTATAGGGGTTTAGGTTAGTTTCATTATTATAGACCCGGTTTGTTCCGGTTTGCCTTTTATTTCCTAAACCCGGTTTATCCAGTCACCCTTTACTATATGTACTGAGCTACTCATCGTTCTAAACTAATCATATACAAACCAAATTCCTAAATCCCTCAAACTCTCTCACAAATATCCTCTTCTCCAGCCCTCTTCGAGCACATTCCATATGCGGTGTGCGAGCACATTCCATGATTTGAGCACCTGGTTTTCGAGCATTGGATCGAATCAGAGTTTGATTGCGTAGCCATGTGACATGGCACTAAACTAATTTGAAACCTCAAATTGAGCGCATATCTGAAGGGAAGAGAAATCGAGATGGTAAGAAAATCGAGGAAAGAAAATCATGATCCAAGATACAATGGTGGTTCTTGGAGAAAATCGATCGATGTAATTATTAAACAAGAAGGGAAGATCAAAAATTTGGAATGCTGATGGAGATGGAGAGAGAAAGAGAAATGATTTTGAGGAAGAAGAAGAATTGCTAACCCACATACCAAAACGTAAAAAAATAAATTAAAATAATAATAATCATGTGTAAAAGGGACTTTTCACAGATTTAACGGAAATGAGAAGTTGAGTGTTATTTCGCTAACAGAGGTATTAACCAAGGTGGTTTCTTGTAAATATGAAAATATTAGATGATTATCGACAATATCACTTATTCAACGAGTGATTTTTGATATTTGACCCATTTATTTATTATGTCTTTATGTCACTCTCGTCTTTCAAGAGTTAGGGGTTCAATTTCCTTATCTACATCTCCCTCTTTTAGGGTTCTGACATTCTACATTTCCCTCCTCAACATCTATTTTACTTTAATAATAAAATATTATATGAGTTAATCGGGCACGATCAAGTAGGTTATGGGTCGGATGATGGGCAGGATAAACCTTCACCTGCATCACCCGCTTGTAAGCTTGTTAATGTGTTCACCGGGTTTATCATCCAATTTTAGTTGAATTTTCATCCGTATATTTGGGACAAATATCTAGATAGATCGAATATCAGCGGATGAAAAAATAAAGAAAGAAGAGAAACCAATAATTGCTTTACATTTAATGTTCACAACTCGATCTAGTCGACCACTGCATGAAAAAAGAAAGAAGAGAAACCAATAATTGCTCTACATTAATGTTCACAGTAATAAACTTTCCGTCTTCATTCGAGATTTCTCAAATTATAGCGTAACGAGTTGAGATGATATTAAATGTCTTTCCCTTTAGCTGTAATTTTTAGCTCGACCACTCCAAAGAGAGCATAACAAAGGAGACACATACTAAACGATGAAACACACATGGTAACGAATTTTTTATATAATGGAATCAGTAATTTATATAATATACCCTAATTAATTTAAATTTTGAACGACAAAAAAGTTCAAAAATTCACATTCACCAATGACATATACAAACTAGTTCAGAACTCGTGTCATGTACGGTTTTTTTTATTATTAAGGTGTTTTTTTAGTATAACTTTAATACTCTCTCCGTATAAAAAAGATTGTCATTTTAGTTCAAAAGTTTTGTAAATAAAAGATTATCATTTTAGGTGTTTAGGTAATAATTTATTGGTGAGTTACGAAGTTTGACATCAAAAATTGTATTTTTTGACTCTTTTATACAAATTTTCTATGTTTATTGGCTACAATTGAGATGAGTTATTAAATAATTGTAAATTTTAAGAAAAATTTATGAGAATATAGGGTTTCTTAATCAGTGTGTGAAACTCTAAAATGACAATCTTTTTTATACGGAGGGAGTATTACTTTACGTGTATATCTAATAAAATTGTATTATATCAGCAGAAACCATAAAAAATTGTATATAGTTTATTAAAAGTATTAATCATAAACTCATAATATTAGTAAAGAAGAAAAAAAAATTGAACAATATTGTTCACATGTATCATAATAAATTTGTAGAAACAAAAAGGAAATGATATGCTGGAGTGATATATTATCACATCAATATCTAATATTAGAAGATATATAATTGAACATACAAAAAACAATACGGGTAAGCTTTTTTTGGTAAGAATGATCTCTTTAATAAAAATCGTATTTCATCAATTCAATATAAACAATTATAAAATTTTATATAAAAAAATAATAATTAAACTTGTAAGTAATGCAAATAATTTTAGAAATTATCAAATCCATCAATTTATTTTAATGTACATTTATATTAGCTTTGAGTAATCTTTGCTAAGCAATAAGCTTTCTGAATGTTGAAGTTGGTTAAATTTGCTTAATGCTTAAAAAAGATTGTTGTTCAAGGAAATATAAGCAACTTAAGAACACGGACAAAACAATTGATATCATGAACAATAAACAATTTTCTCACATCAAGTATATAATACTTAAATTACAAACTTTGGTTTGATGTATGTAATAAAAATAATACTTGAAACACTATAAAAATCTTGTTGCAATTTATTTGTTGAAATTTTGCTAAAAAAAATTACTAACGTATAAAGAATGAAGAAAAAATTACAATTTTACATGTAAAAAAAGATTAATTTGTTGATTCACTATAATTCGTCTATTTTTATATTGACTATGAATACTATATAAAATCCATATATCAAGTTAAAATAATCATATAACAATTTTCATGATAGAAAATGAATGTGAAATTTAATATACAAACAAATATGAGATTTAGATTAGTTCATACGTATTGTTAAAAGAAATAAACTAATTTGTTTAAAAGAATAAAGTTAATTTGATGAGATTTGGTTAAAATTTGATAGAATTTTAGATTTGATTAATTTAAAAAACAAAATAAAATTATTAAAAAGGATAATAATAAATAAAAAAATGAAAAAGTCAAAGCTCAACAATATGAGAGGGAGGATCAAATGAGCACAAAGACTATAGTAAGCATTGGACATTAATGTTAGCCATCCACGTGTCTCCATCCAACGACTGTGAATCTTCCATCATTTAACATCAAAACCCTACACGGAGGGGCATTTTCATACTTTTGCCTTTCATTTGTTCTGTTGCCTGCCTCCCTCGATTTGCTCTCGTCTCTCCTGGCGACGAAGCTGTTCCGCAATCGCCATTGAAGGAGTTATTCGTCGCACTCCTCACATTTGTTTTGTTGCTCGATCTCGCATTGTTCAATCTATTCAGGCTTTCGGATTGATTCGCATAGGGGTATCCATGGATTCTGGTAAGTTAATCTCGCTTATCTAGTTGTACGGTTTCTAGGGTTTTAGAATTCCTTTACAGTTTATTCAACATGGATTCGTCTTGCATTTTGACAATCTATAGAATCATAATATTCAATTGATTCGTTGTGGCGTTTCTATTGTGCTCTTTGACAGATTCGTTTTCACGTTTTCATAGTTAGGTTTTGACAATCATAATATTCAATTGTGTTTTTCTTCGTGTTTACAGTCGTCTTTTCTGATGTTTTTCCATTGATTGCTCATGTGAACTCGATTTATATTTTGTTTGCTCTGTGTTGTGTATTGTGTTACTGTGTTATATCTATTTGATTGTGCTCGATTGTTTTGAACCTATACCTTATACAATTGAACCTCATTTTCTATATGTCCTGTATGTTTGCAGTGCCTGGAAGTGGGTCTGTTGGTGCTAGTGGTAGTGTATCCCTGGATCAGAGTTCTCCTAGTTCATATCCAAGTGATTCGGACACTGAGATGTCGTCGGATTTACCCGTTACGCGATTATCTCAAGGTGGATCGGTGTACCACATTCCAATCTGTGTTGATTCTCTGAAACCAGTTGTTGGTATGCTGTTCGGGTCATTGGGGGACGCGATTGATTTTTACAAGGCATATGCACTGGAATGTGGCTTTGTTGTGAGGCTCGGCGGATCACGCATGGCAGGCGATGTGGTTGCACTTAAGTACTTGCATTGCACCAGACAGGGTTTTAAAACTGGCCAGAACAACACAAAACGCATGCGCCGACGTCCTTCAAACAGAGTTGGTTGTAAGGCGAAACTCACCCTCACTTTTGCGGGCAACCAGGGCTACAAAGTAACAGCGTTTGAAGATCGCCACACTCATGAAATGGTTGTTGGTAAGGATAAACAGTTTATTAAGTCTATGAGGAAGCTGGACTTCGGACATAAGAAGTTTGTCATGGATTGTGAGAAAGCGCACATCGGTCCAGTCAGGTCTCATAGGATATTCAAGGAACTCGTGGGCGGCTACTCCCAAGTCGGTGCATCAGCTGTTGACTTCAAGAACTACCGGCGAGATATGTTGGCTTATATAGGTGGTTCCGATGCTCAGATGACGATCAACCGTCTGTTCAACAAAAAAGAACTCTGCCTTGCGTTCTTCTTTGAGTACGACGTGAATTCTTGTGATCGTTTGACACGTTTATTTTGGGTTGATCCCGTGTCTCGCAAGAACTTCTCTCTCTTCGGCGACGTTGTATCGTTTGATGCTACGTACCGTACCAACAGGTTATTTTCTATCCTTCTTCATTGCATTGTTCCTGTATTATTTTACACTGCAACCAGCCTTCAATTTAATGTTTTTCGTGCTTTTAATGTTAAGTTTATTGGATGAACCTGTTAGTTAGATTGTATGAACCTCTCTGTTGAAACTGATGAACCTCGTATGCAGACGTGATGAACCTAGCTACATATTCCAGTCTGTTTGCTGAAGTCCCAAATGCACCTTCTATATCTTGCTGTTATATCTTGCTCCTAGCTATTTCCCCTGCCTGTTCATAGTTATTGAGCTTATTTTTACAACAATGACCTTGTTTTTTTTTTTAATGTTGAACCTAGCTACTGTAACTTCTCTGTGTTGTCGTCGTGTATTCATTCTAATCAACCTCATTATGTACTTATGAATCCTGATTTGATTGCTCTTTTTATTACACACTTTTTGAGTGTTTTTATCCCTTTTTCTTATTCATAGTTGGCTTTGTGTACATCTGTTCCATATAGGTACAATCTGATTTTCATACCATTCACCGGGCTAGACCATCACAAGTCGAGTGTCACTTTTGCGGCTGGTTTAATTTTCAAGGAAGATGCGGGATCATACGTTTGGTTGCTGGAGAAATTCAAGGCAGCTATGGTGCACAAGCCAAAGGTTATAGTTACAGACCAAGACCTGTCCATGAAGTCGGCTATTGAACAAGTTTTCCCGCGTTCGCGCCACAGGCTTTGTATGTGGCACATCATGAAGAAAGTGTCCGCAAAGACCAAGTACGACACTGTCGTTGGTTCAGAATTTAGGGCTAGGCTAGACAACATTGTGTGGACCCATGCCCTTTCACCCTCAGAGTTTGAGACACAGTGGGCTGCGTTGCTTGATGAATTCCCACTGGTGAAGCGGAGGTGGTTTGATGACATGTTTGCAATCCGACATTTTTGGATCCCAGCCTACTTCAGGGATGTGATGTTTGGCGGTCTGCTTAGAACTACTTCTGTTTCGGAATCTGCAAACAGTTACTTTGGTCACTTCAGTGACAGATACTACCGCCTAGTTGAGTTGGTGATGCACTTTGACATAGCCATGGACACACAGAGACACAAGCAGGCGAAGCTGAACTTTGAGTCTTCGACTATGTGTCCAGATCTGAAGACACCTTTAGGATTGGAAAAGCACGCGTCTGAGGTGTACACGCTCTCGATTTTCAAACTTGTTCAGGATCAGATTATGGAATGTTGTCTATCATGCTTTATGGTGAGCATGTCTGAGGTCAACGGTGTAAAATTCTACGGTATCAAGGATTGCTTATCCAAGAGTTTCACAGTGGAGCAGTCAACTGAAGGTGGAGATTTTTTATGCAGCTGTTATATGTTTCAAAGGATTGGTCTGCCTTGTTGTCATCTCATTTTTGTGTTCAGGAACCTAGGGTTTGATAGGATTCCGGATTGGTATGTCCTTGCGCGTTGGACCATGGATGCCACTATTACACCGGTGTTCACTATCGACAACACCGTTGTGACTCAGTGTACAGCCATTGAAGAGCGTGAGGCGGTCATGAATGAGGTGATTTCTGACTTTTATAGCTGTGTGGAGCTATTGGAGGACAAGCCGGACCTCATGAAACAGTTTTTGGTTCTGCTTAAGGAGAAAAGGCGTCTCTGCTGTCTGCAAGTGGTGCTTCATCTAGTTCTGGCGCGTCGAACCTGAAGCAGCTTCAGTCTTATGTCGGAGTTGAAGTACCTTCAGTCGTTAACGTGTTGCCACCAAAGCAAGCCAAGAACAAAGGAAGCGGGTCGCGTATCCGGAGTGGAAGAGAAATTTCTATTGCTTCAAGCCGTGCAGGGCAAAGGCGTTGCGGCAGATGCAACAAGTACTCCACTCACAATAGTCGCACTTGCACTGAAGTGCTTGACTCTTAGTGCTCTTTAGTATTTTTCCATTCCATCTTTTTTTAAATTACGTTTGCTGAACTTTTTTGAAGTGTATAACCTATTCCATGTGTGATGAACCTGTTACTTATACTCAATGAACCTGATAGTTATAAATGTTGAACGTGTTACTTATACTCAATGAACCTGTTAGTTATACATGATGAACCTGTTACTTATACTCAATGAATCTGTTAGTTATACATGATGAACCTGTTACTTTATACTCAATGAACCTGCATGCGAAAAGTAATGAACCTGTAAGACAACACCAATGAACCTGCTCGATTTTTGAAGTGTACAACCTATTCAATGTGTGATGAACCTGTTACTTATACTCAATGAACCTGTTAGTTATACATGATGAACCTGTTACTTATACTCAATGAACCTGTAAGTTATACATGATGAACCTGTTACTTATACTCAATGAACCTGCATGCGAAAAGTAATGAACCTGCAAGACAACACCAATGAACCTGCTCAATTTTTGAAGTGTACAACCTATTCCATGTGTGATGAACCTGTTACTTATACTCAATGAACCTGTTAGTTATAAATATTGAACCTGTTACTTATACTCAACGAACCTGTTAGTTATAAATGTTGAACCTGTTACTTATACTCAATGAACCTGTTAGTTATACATGATGAACCTGTTACTTATACTCAATAAACCTGCATGTTTAAAGTAATGAACCTGTTAGTTATACATGATGAACCTGCTAATATATTGAAGTCTTCATCATAATTTAGGCAATTAATCAGGTGATTAGTGCTATATGCTAGTATCATTGTACCCAATTCAGCAATCATACATTTTCCCAAACCACACAATCAACCTAGTATCATTCTAACCAATATGCTAATAATCATCCAATGTTCATTCATAGGGTCCTTTATGGTTGCCTCGAATGGTCTGAAGTGCCTTGTCTCTTATTTCATTAGCTTCGGAGGTGATGATTGTAGATGATTGTATGTACGTATTTGATCCTCAGCTCTTCAACGGCCTTCATCTTGTTTTTGTTGTTCATCTAGTCCTCCCAGTTCTCATTCGGCACGCCCATGTACTTCTCCATGTATCGCATGACATACACCCTAGAGCTTTGCTCTTGTGCACTGTCAGACTGGAACGGTAGAGGAATCAACTGCGCCTTAGGCTATGCAGATTCAAGGTCGCTTGCTCTCTTGGTCAAGTGGTTCTGGCGGAGGTAAATTGCAATCATGTATACCTGCACACAAGATATAAAGACAACAAATGAATTTTAACCCAAACAGACAAAAAAATGTTGACAACAACACATTTTAACTGTTGCTACAAGTCAAACCAATGAACCTGCATGAGAAAATTAATGAACCTGCAAGACAACACCAATGAACCTGGTCGATTTTTGAAGTGTATAACATATTCTATGTCTGATGAACCTGTTAATTATACTCAATGAACCTGGTAGTTGTAAATGATGAACCTAGTAGTTATAACTCATGAACCCAATGCTTGGACAGAGTACACTCACTACTAACAACACAATTTAATCCACTATTGTACACTTACAATCTTCTGAATCGCTGCCTCATAGAGCTGCATATCACCGCTGTTCGGCACACTGTCGAGCACATGGATGCTTTTACTCTTAAAGTTCATGGCAATGAGAAAGTAACGGTCATTGTGGATTATGACATGTACAAAAGCCTGTAATAATGCGTTCAATTAGCGACGTTTGAAATTTACTCAAAAAAAATTATCAACAGAATAAATAAAAAAACAGACAAGCTCAAACTAGTAATAAATTTACCATGTCTACGTCCTTTATCTTTCGTCCATGCACCTCAGCCACGGCGTAGTTGAAGTTCCTCATGAAATCGCCCAATTGATCTTTCAAGGTGACATTCTGCTTCACCATTTCACGATTTTTTGTTAGTATACACGAATTATATATTCAAGCCACAACGTGCACAGACAAACTGTTGAACCTTGCAGTAGAATTCCATGAACCTGACTATGTAATGCATGATAATCTTTCGTAATAAACGAGCCTCTGTGAGATGAAACTTATAGGACTTTATTTTTCATATGATGAACCTCATTTTTACTTACCATTTGGTAGACATACAAGAATGCTCTGCTAGGCTTGTTGCTGCTCTTGACCTCCTCATTAGTATTCAAAACGGTTGACCAAGCATCAATGGCTTTGTAGTGGATGTCTATGTCCATAGCCAACTCCATTCTGGAGACTTTGAGAGACTTGTGTTTGAAGAGAGGCTCACTATTCAATTGCATAGAAACAAAAGTGTTATGCAGTAAGAAACCTTTATCTCTAATATTTTCCATAATAATAAAATAAAATATGTCATAAGGTATGTATATCTTACCCTCATATGCTGCAGTGGAGACAATACTTGTACACCACCATTGCCTCCTTTGGTCTCTTGGCAAAGATGTCGACAGTGCGGCTTTTGTAGGGGCTTCTGAGCTTTTCCCCAAGTCTCTTGTGCCTTGGCCCGTGAACCACATCAGCAGCAGCCTCCAGTTGCTTCCCCTTGCCCTTTTCCTTTGCCTTTTCCGTTTCAGCCAGCTCTTTGTCCTTCTGTGCATCAGCCACTGCATGTTCTTCATGCATGGCTTCCGCAACACCAATTTCATGTACCTCCTCTGACCCTATAAGCACTTCCTTCTCCTTGTGTGAATCAGGCACTACAGGTTCTTCATCATTGTCTTTCTCAGTTTCAACGTCATCCAACTCCTCTGAACTTATCAGCTTGAATGATGGAATTGTCAAATCCGGGGACTTTCTGGCCTTCTTCTTTGTTGTTGGTGCTGGGGGTGTTGGTCCCTTGTCCTTAGTCCCAACGACAGTCTTATGCACAGCGCCTTGTGCCCTCTCTTTCTCCAACTCTTGAACTTCATCTCTTTCCTCTTCTCTGTCACTGAGCACGTCAGTGTACTGATCCATAACTGTGTTTATATCCTCCCAATTTTGTGTGGTATCCATGCCCTGTTTCGCCTTAGAAGTGGAAGGTTCATCATTTGAGAACTTAATCTTTTCTTTTGAAGCATCAGCCTTCTCCACCTGTCTCAAGCATTCTATGAGCTATGGATCGCTCCAGAAAGGGTGGTCGACATCATTCCATATCATCTCAAATTCGTTTCTTTCCTCTTCCTCGGCCTTTTTGTTGCCAATCAGCGTTTGGGTTGTTTTGATCACGCTCTTCACCTTGGGCTCTTCATTGAATTCAGTGGGCAAATTTTCCACCATGGCGGTTAGTTTCAACATTTCGGTGGCCACTACAAACTGTTGTTGGGTGAAGTTATTAAGCCAGTCCTGCATACAAGATAACAAGTTTATATGAACCTTAACTATTTTTTAAACCTTACATTATTATTTAGTTTAATGAACCTTACATTATTTATTCATGCACCTCTTGATCATTTTTCATGTATTACTCATCAGAATTAGATGAACATGCAATTCAATTTCGATTAAACCTTGGTCAATAAATGAATGAACCCTAACTTGTAAACGCATGAACCTTGATGTTTAAACTGATGAACCCAATATAGTACTTTTTGAACTTGAAGTTTCATTATTTCTGCTTGCGTTTTTCAGTGAACCCTCACTAGTGTGATGCATGATCTACCGTGTCTAAAGTCATGTAGGTAATAATTGTGTAACCGGATGACCCCTCAATACAATATCTGAACCTTAATGTATATATAAATGAACCTCAATCTGTAAATTAATGAACCTTGATGTATAAACTGATGAACCCACTATACTATTTTTTGAACTTGAACCTTGATGTTTACCTGTAGCTTGTTGTTCATGTATCCCTGTTCTGTCCTCTCCTTTGATGGTCTTGGGTCTTGAAGAGTTCCTAATCCAAATCCTCCAGACTTCATCTCCCTTCCCTCCCTTTCCTCCAAACTCTCATCAGTCTATCCTAGGTACACTGGTGTATTGTTGGGGTTTGTATCTCCAAAGACAGATACCCTGTCTAAATACAACAACTGCATAGAAGTTCATACATACATTAGTACACACATGTCATGCAAGGTAATACACAGTAGTAGATTTTTTTAAAAATAAAATAAACAAGAGTTGTTTACCACAAGGAAGACGATGGGCCCTCTGAAGAACCTCTCTTTCTTGGCCTTCCATTCAGTTGTTGTCTGAGGCAAGACACTGATTACAAACCAACACCAGTTGTATCCCTTTACGTCCTCAACGTCGCTGATCATCATGTGCTGAGGGACAGTTCCCTTTTGGTTGCTTTCGACGAGCACATACATGAACATGACGAGGACCAACCTTTTGAACCAGAGTTTGGAGGTGCAAGCTTTGAGCTTGGCTACCAGATGACTTGGCCTGATTTGATTGATATTGTCGAAATAGTCTTTCCATTCCTTTATAATGGCGGTGTCATCAGCCTCTTTGCCTCTCCTTTCTACGGTCCTCTGCCCTCTAGGGATCATGAGCACCCTTTGTACTTCCTCCTCTCTGACTTTTATGGTGCTCCCATCCACCATCTTTATCTCACATTTGACCTCATCATAGTGTTCGAGGATCCAGAAAGCGAGGCAATGAGGCACTCCTTTAATCTTTAAATCCATCTCCCTAATCCACACCTTAGCCTGTGCCTTCATGTTTTCAGGGATAGCTTCCAGTGCATTAACAAACACTTTCGGGATATTCCTAGTGCTCAACCACTTGTACTGGGAGCCATCTTCTTCTGTTTTTATCTTGAGGTGGGCAGGGACTATCTCCAGCTGCTTGTTGTGCTTTGTTTCTCTCTGCTTCTCCTTTTTTGCCTTTGTAATTACCGGCTTCCTCTCTCCTCTTTCCTTGACTACAACCCATTTTTCTTTCTTGGTCTTCTTGGCAGTTTCTTCCTCGTCAACCTCAATTTTCCGCTTCCCCTTGTCCTTCCTCCCTTTAATCTGTGTAGTCTTTGGTTTCTTCCTCAAGGTGTCCTCAAACTCCTCTTCACTGAAACTCTCTAACTGAACTGCTGTATCTAGTTGAATTGCAGCCATTGACCTAGTGTTTGGTTTTGTTGGTTGTACATCATCGGAACTGTCTGATGATGTTGTGTCATTGTTCTCCCGCGAAGATGTTGTGCCACGCTGGAGACGGTGTTGACCTGCAACGGCTGATCTAGTGCTTGGTCTGGTGGATGCTGTTTTTTCAGAACTTTGAGACGAACTACTCTTGCTCTCTTCCTGTGAGCTGAGGCTGTCCTCGTCTTCAACCTCCTTTCCCTTCCCCTTCCCCTGTTCTTCTAAACGCAATTCATCTGTTTGAGTGGTTGGTATATCTGCAGTGGTGTTGGCTGGTGTAGAAGACTGAGAAAGCTTCTCATCTTCAGGTTTTTGTTCAGAGTCTGGTGTTTTGGTGCACTGCTTCTTTGGTGGAGGTTGTTCTGATTTTGAAGCTTGACCCTTCGAAGCCTTGGTCTCTGCCTGTCTCTCTCTCTTACGACTCCTCATCTTTTGTCTAGGCTTTCTTGTGGCTTGTTTAGTTGGTGTTGACCTCTTTTGGGGATGTTTTTTTCTTTACAACAGACTTCTTAGCAGACACTCTCCTTATTAGTGGAATGTCATCACTGTCTGTACTATTTGTACTCTCATATTGTACCTCTATGTCTTTGTGTGTAAGCCCTTTGTGTCATCGGGATTGACTAGTCGAGCCTGCTAAGAGAAACAGGACAATTGTAAGACCAACTTGAGACTATGAAGTAAACTGTAACACTAAATGAACCTAAGTATCCAAGTCATATAATGAACCCCATGAAAAGAGTTCCAACTCAAGTAGGGAAAGCATAATGAACTTAAGTTCATAAGACATGCATGAAATGTCGAAGAAGGAAATAAATAAACCTCCAAGTCATAAATGAACCTCATGAAATTAATGCAACTCAGATGAAGACATGCATGAACTCTGGTAAGAGCAAATGAACCCCAATTCATAAAATGAACCTCAGGTAAACCTAATTTTTTATCACAAAGCATCAAATCTCCAACTCATAAATGAACCTCATGGAATCAATGCAACTCAGGGAAACACATGCATGAACTCTGGTAAAAGCAAATGAACCACCAACTCATAAAATGAACCTCAGGTAAACCTAATTTTTCATCACAAAGGCATGCACTCTGGAAGAAGAAAATGAACCTCTAACTCGATGATCAACCTCACTGAAAAATGCATCTCAGGTAAACACAGGCATGAACCCCCGTAAAAGCAAATGAACCCCCAACACCTAAAATGAACCTCAGGTAAACCTAATTTTTCATCACAAAGGGATGAACTCTTTAAGAAGATAATGAACCTCCAAGTCATAGATGAACTCTGGTAAGAGCAAATGAACCCCAATTCATAAAATGAACCTCAAATAAACTTAATTTTTTATCACAAAGCATGAAATCTCTAACTCATAAATGAACCTCCAACTCATAAATGAACCTCATGGAATCAATGCAACTCAGGGAAACACAGGCATAAACTCTGGTAAAAGCAAATGAACCACCAACTCATAAAATGAACCTCAGGTAAACCTAATTTTTCATCACAAAGGCATGCACTCTGGAAGAAGGAAATGATCCTCTAACTCGATGATCAACCTCACTGAAAAATGCATCTCAGGTAAACACATGCATGAACCCCCGTAAAAGCAAATGAACCCCCAACACCTAAAATGAACCTCAGGTAAACCTAATTTTTCATCACAAAGGGATGAACTCTTTAAGAAGATAATGAACCTCCAAGTCATAGATGAACCTCAGGAAACGACACGAACATAGAATTCAGAAGAGGAAAACAATGTCCCAACGAAAAAAAAAATATTGAAGAAACCCTAACATGGAGCTCTGTGTTTCTAATGGTGCAACAACATTTAACGAACTTTCAAAACCTTGAATTTTGAGTAATCTAGGTGTTTTCGTGAAATTGAAAAATGTGTTATTCGTACCTCCAAAGTCCTCTTCACTGTAATCTGTGTCGCTCATGTCGTTTTTCGTTGTATTTGCTTGTACTTGTTCAATTCAGAGCGTCTGAGTGCGTCGATTCGTCTTCTCCTCTTCAACTATGACCGTCTATCTCGATCGAGTTCTGTGTTTCGCTCGATTCGTCTTCGCCTCTTCAACTGGTGTGGATATTTGGTTTCAGAGAGTTTGAGAGGGTTTTGGCGCCGGTTAGGGGTAAGGGCAATCGTGTAATACCACGTACAAATTACTCTAAATTACAAGTATGCCACCGCGCCTCTAAGTCCCTGTTTATCCCGTTTTCCTTCTCCTTCAATTGTGGCCGTCTATCTCGTCCATCCTATGGCTGTGGTTTATTTGTACTGTTTATCTTAAGGGCGTAATGTATCGGAACGGCCCTCAACAATATGAATCTAAAAACGCTATAATGGCTTAAAAAGGACGAGATGTAATATATATAGTTATAGATAGATACTATTTAAAAAAATTATCATCAATCTCTTAAAAGTAATAAGAAAACGAAAAAAAAAACAGAAAGTAATTTTTTTAATTACCTAAAAAGAAATTTCTCTTTTAAGCCAAAAAAGAAGAAGAAATTCTCTTATTTTATAGTATAGAAAAACACGATTCGATGTTTGACCCAATAATAAGACGGACACGATCCCATATCTAAAATTCTAAATAATTTTCCCTTGTTCCTCTATCCTCCATATACGTACTCACAACACAGTACAGCAACTAATTAAGTAGGGACATTTTCATCTGATTCATCAAAACCCTCGATCGATCTCCATCACAGGCTCACCATGGACGGCACCGCCAACACCACCACGCCGCCGCGGCCTTCGCCGCCACATGTGATAATCGTCCCGACACCCGGGATGGGCCATTTGATCCCACTCGCGGAGTTCGCCAAGCGGCTCGTCCCCGAATTCTCCTTTACGTTCGCCGTCCCCACTGACGGACCACCGTCCTCCGCCCACCGCACCTTCCTCTCCTCCCTCCCCGCCGGCATCGACTACGTCTTCCTCCCCCCTTCCGATCTCTCCGACGCCCCCTCCGACGCCAAGATCGAGACCCTCATAAACCTCACCGCCGCTCGCTCCCTCCCTCACCTCCGCCACCTCATCTCCGACCTCATCGCCGCCGGCTCCCGCATCGTCGCCCTCGTCGTTGACCTCTTCGGCACCGACGCCTTCGACGTGGCCTCCGAGTTTGGCCTCCGCCCTTACATCTTCTTCCCCACCACCGCCACGTGTCTCTCCTTCTCTCTCTACCTGGAAAAGCTCGACGAAATGGTGTCGTGCGAGTACGCCGAGCTGGAAGAACCGGTCAGGATCCCCGGTTGTGTTCCGCTCCACGGAAAGGACTTGCTGGACCCGGTTCAAGATAGGAAGAACGATGCCTACAAATGGGTCCTACACCAAGCCAAGAGGTACAAATTAGCTGAGGGTATAATGGTCAATTCATTTGATGCGCTGGAAGCGGGTCCCATCAGCGAGCTCTCACGGCCCAACCCAGGTAAACCCCCGGTCTATGCTGTGGGCCCGCTGATCCAGGAAGCCGGTTCGGGTGAGAGAACAGAGTGCTTGAAGTGGTTGGATGACCAGCCACGTGGCTCGGTCTTATTCGTAAATTTTGGTAGCGGTGGGTCCCTTACTAGTGAGCAGCAAAAGGAGCTCGCCCTTGGGTTAGAAAAGAGCGGACAAAGGTTCATTTGGGTGGTTAGGACCCCCAACGACTCGATCTCCAATGCCACCTATTTCAGTGTTGACGGTCAACCCGATCCATTGAAGTCCCTACCTGAGGGATTCTTGGAGAGGACAAAGGGAAGGGGCTTTATGATTCCGAAGTGGGCCCCACAAATCGAGGTCCTGAGCCATGGGTCGACGGGCGGGTTCTTATCGCATTGCGGGTGGAACTCGACTCTGGAGAGCGTGGTTCATGGGGTGCCCTTGATCACATGGCCGCTCTACGCGGAGCAGAAGATGAACGCGGTGATGCTGACAAAGGAGCTGAAGGTGGGTCTAAGGCCCGAGGCTGGGCCCGATGGTGTTGTCGGGGGTGATGAGATAGTGAGGGTGGTTAAGGAGTTGATGGAAGGGGACGAAGGGAACCGAATTCGGAATCAGATGAAGGAGTTGAAAGATGCAGCTTCGGTTGCGTTGAGCAAGGAAGGATCTTCAACAAAGGCACTCAAGGAAATATCCCTAAAATGGAATAGCAAGTAAATCGTTTGTATCAGTGATCATATCTGAAAGTTTTTTCTACGCATCTATGTGTTAATTATCTAGTAACGTTCGTGTACCCCATTCAGTTGCATGGATTGGTCTATCCATTGACCTACTATCTCATGTTGATTTTGGAAACTTTGATGATTCATTTTTGTATGTTTTAGTACGATAATCAAGGAGTGTGATGGAGGTGTTTTCTTTTATATATTGTTGGGCCCAATATGTTCCAATGAAGCCAGTGCAAGCGAATTGGGCCAAGATTCAAGTGAAGAAGTAGGCCGAGAAGACTGGAGAGAGGCGTCAGACGTTCCTCGAACGCATGGGATCCGACCAACCCCGAGAATTTCGCCCAGAGCATTAACTGCTCGGTCCAAGGCAAACGGTAATCCAATCAAGCACAAGATTAGGGTGCCATTGAAGAAGAATCCCGAAGATCACGCATAGGAATAAATGGAGAATCTCATAAAAATAGTAACGGACGAAGGAAAGAATACCATAAATAGACCATGAAAGAATGATCAACACATGACACGTCTACGAACAACACTCATCAACTCAGCTCTCGAAAAAGTCTGTTAGCATATCGATCCTCGTTCAATTCCCCTGGGGCATTATCCGATTACAAACGGTCGAACCATCGGAATAGCCAGTCGGACAAGATCTGATCTCTTATTCCTCAAGGATAAATTGTACTTTGATTCATTTTTGTTATCACTTGATGAATACATCATACTACAATTTCGCTTCTATTTTATACGTGGTTGATCGTTTATTTGGTTTGGATTTATTCTAGATTACCCGATCGACTCGTTACCCCATCTAAAGGCGATTTAGGTCGATTGATCTTTTCGCCCCAAAACAATTTGGCGCCCACCATGGGGCAACTTGTCGATCACCATCTCAAAAATCCTCCAACCATGACTGTCAACCCACCTATCGATACCGAGGGACCACGCCTCGAAGACGACTCCCAAACTCAAGGAAACAA
The DNA here is from genome assembly GCA_027886185.1 of Rheum nobile. Taxonomy (NCBI): domain Eukaryota; kingdom Viridiplantae; phylum Streptophyta; class Magnoliopsida; order Caryophyllales; family Polygonaceae; genus Rheum; species Rheum nobile. The sequence goes on along the minus strand of WOAB01000506.1, from coordinate 5,042,372 downwards.
AACCGAAAACCCTACTCTGAACCAACTCCAAGAGCTTGCCCAAAAAATGACTACCCTCCAAGATGACCTCGCCCAACAACGTCAAAATACCGAAGCCTTGGCTACCTTGTCCACCCAATCTGAGGCCGAGATTGCGCAACTAACTCGTGAAAATGAGTTTCTTAGATCGCAGGTACAATCCATGGTCTCTGGATCCAGGCAAATGCCCATCCATAGCAACGCCCATACGCGTCTCAACATGGATAGCGTCGAGTTGACTCCTCCAAGCGTCCGACGCCTTGGATACACCGAGGGTACATCTCGAACTCCTTTGGTCAATCCATTTTCGACTAACAATGTTACTTTCTCCACACCGATCGGGTCAGCAGGGATCCGAATCGGCGAACCACATGTTACCATTCCGCCCGATATCCTGGACCTCGTCCAACAAACGCTCAGTCAGCACATGAAGGCACTCGATGATCGCATCGCTAGAATTCCTGGAGTTCCACAACCGATCAAGAGAGAAGCATCAGACGGATATGAAGAATCTCCGTTCATCGAAGAAATCGCCAGAGTCGAGATCCCTAAGAAGTTCAACCTTCCCAGCATGACGAATTTCAATGGCACCAACGACCCAGACGATCACATTTCTCTTTATAAACAAAAAATAATGACTGCATCTGTTCCAAGGGAGAGTCGCGAGGCTGTCATGTACAAAAGCTTCGGCACGACTAACGCGGGTCCCGTACTAACCTGGTTTATGCGTTTGCCTCAGGGTACGATCACCTCATTCGCAGACCTGGTCAATTCCTTTAAAGTCCAATTCTCTAGTAGTCGGAGGCTCGAGAGGCAGTCAAGCGATCTCTACCGGATCACCCAAAGGTATAATGAACCTCTCCGAATCTTTCTTAACAGGTATAACAAGGAGAAAGTCGCGATCCCCCATTGCGATGTCACTACCTCCATCGAAGCCTTCATACAAGGTTTGATCAAAGATAGCAACCTCTACAACGAGATCACCAAGTACCAGTGCAGAAGCTTCGAAGATGTCCAAGCCAAGACCATGGACGAGGTACGTTTGGAAGAAGATCGCAAATCGCGAAAGGCATCCCGCGAACCCGATCAATCCGATTGCAAATCTTCTTCCGACAATCGCTGAGACAGAAGCCATCACCCGTACCCTCGTAATCGAAACGAGCAAAGTCAGGTAAACTCCTTCCAAGACAGGTCTCAAGACTGGAGAGACGGTCCGACGTTGCCTCCCAAGGTTCAATCTTATAACTTCAGTGTTTCCGTGTCGGAGCTCGTCAAGAGTTTCGACAAATATGGGAAAGAAGTAAGATGGCCCCGAAAGAGCGATCGATCAGATGTCAAGAAAGACATGAGCAGGTGGTGCGAATTCCATGGTGACCACGGTCACTCAACGGATGAATGCATCGCATTACGCAAAGAGATCGCCAGGTTACTCGCGCAAGGTCTCTTACGCGACGTGATCTCAGAACGAGCTAAGGCCACCATGGAACGACGAGATCAGGTAAAGCAGGATAAACCTCCATCTCCTGTCCATACAAAAATTATCAATACTATTTCAGGGGGCTCGGACATATGTGGGAACACGTACTTTGCAGCCAAAAGACATGCGAGAGAAAGCAAAGGCAATAAACCCGAAGTACCAGAGTTCAGACAAACCAAGGTCTCTAACCTCCCAACGGTCACGTTCGATGAGTCCGATGCTGACGGGTCGAAAAACCATCACGATGGTCTGGTAATCTCTCTGTCTATTGGAAACTGTTTGATACAAAGAGTACTAATCGATACAGGAAGTTCGACCAATCTCTTGACTTTCGACACACTCAAAGGGATGGGTCTGGGTAAAGATGATCTTATCAAGAAATTGACTCCGCTAGTTGGATTCAGCGGTGAAGTCAAACACACCATTGGTGATGCGAACACACCCCTGAAAGTGTCGTTGCAATCGCAGGATCTTCGTTTCCTCAAGCTTGTAGTTGAATCTCCTCTTGCGTAGCCAAAGAGATGGATTTCCTAGGGCTAAAGAGATAGCCAAACTCGTCCAAAGAGATGAACGTATGGATCAACGTGATGATCGAGAAATACCGAAGAAACGGAGTTTGATTGCTCGAAGCGGCGAGCTACGAGATAGTTTGATCTGTGGGATCATAGAGAGGATGAAAAGGATTTTGGAAAGGAGAATATGATTTGGGGAAAGTAGTTCCACTAGAACGAGATCCACAATACAGAGATGTAATTTGATCACTGAAATATACTAAATCCAAGTTCTTTAACTATTCTTATGGTTGTTCCTACCCTGATCGTAAATAACTACCAATTCAGACAGTTGTTGATAGTACTTATTACAATATCAATGGAAGAAAACCTTACCACTGTAACACCCCCAAAACTTAACCCTTTTGGAAAGGTATTACCGCCAGTGACCCCAGTGACCCCAGTGTTCCTTACCGAGATCACCCAAGGCTTTACGATATAAATACAATTTATGAAATGCGATTGATACACAATGATCAAGCATTAAATTCCAAAACATAACATTGTCAAGGAACCAAGAGTTACGGGATTACAACCCAATCCCGAATAGGTCAAAACATAGTTTAAACCAAACACAGCGGAAGACTAAGAAAGTACATTACAATCGGAGTTATTGTCCAAAGGATCATAACCTGATTAAAGAAATAATTAAAACATTCAAAAACCACCGCCGACTCCATAGTCCTTCTAATCTTCTGAGCTACTTCTTAACTGATGTGCCGAATCGAACGGATGACACCAGCCAACCATGCAAGGGAAAATATTGGTTGGTTAGTCTAAATGAATAGACTAGCAAGGGTATAAAGCAGACTGGTTCGAAGCAGTTGTATTAGGTTAGACTCTTCGTCCCTCGAATAATAATCGAGTACGCTTGTCAACCACCATACTCCTACTGGAATATACAAGAGGTATGCACAAGAGAAGATTCTGGAAGACTGAATCTTCACAGAAATCGACTCGAAAGAAGACTCCAACTGAAATGAGTCTTTAAGGAAGTATGACAAATTTGGAGAGTTACAGAATCATTCAACAATGATTTAAAACTGACTGAGATGCTTCGGTTCACGACCAACCTCATCGCCTACAGCGAATCCAGATTGGAAAGAGAACGTACTACATTCAAGTCAAGACGAGTTTTCCTAACTGCACTGAACTTAGCTGCACTACTCGCCCAAGGTGTATTAATTATGTGCGTCAAGGTAGCACTTATCTGATTTATGTTTCAAAAACACACATCACGTTATAGACTTTTACATGTGTACCCCACCAGTGGGACGACACATCTTAGTATACGTTTCGTCGAGAGTGACGTATACCGAAAGGTTTGTGACACCAGCTAAGTGTCCTGTCTCTACACACATGTGTAAGAGACCGATCATGATCATAGAATAGTACCAGATGGGGACGAGCCACCCCGATACCAGATTATAAAGAAACGACTAGACAGAGTCCGAGTAACGTCCCTATTTAACAGTGCTAACTAAACAGTTACAGCACAACAACAGTTACAGGATAAATCGACATAAAGGCCCGAAAGGCGATCACAAATAATAGCATTGTTCTAACAGATATACAACCTATTATATGATTTTCAAAACAGTTTATCAAAACCGTTTCCAGACAAACAGAATATTCATTCCAAATTAATTACTCAGATAAACTACTGATAATTAATGTAAATATGGAATGAAAGAGCAAGAGCGAACCGCCACTTGCCTTACTCCGCAGAATAGTCTAAAGACGTCACTGGATTCCGGGCTCGACACGGTATAGTTCCGACAGCACAACAAACTTCGAGTCGACCCGTAAAGGAACCCTAAGTTAGATCCGACATAAACAGTACGAATCTAAACACGGTGAAAGAACACGAAAGGAAAGACGCCACGACGACAACCGACCAAGCCAAAGCCACGAAGGCATTCTGGCACTGGCGGCGGTCGCCGTTCTTGGCGGCGGTCGCCGTGACGAACTCAGACGACACAGTACGAGAGAAAACTCACCCCAAAACACGAGTGGTTTGGCCTCCTTTGACTTGCCTTGACTTCTAACCTTCAAGGCTAACCAAAAGCTTCACAAAGGCTGCTGGAAACACCACTAACAACACCGACGAAAGCTTCGAAATTTCCGGCGAAGGCACAACTCCGGCGAGAGGCGAATTTGGCAGAGGTTTGGTGCTTGGATGGCTCAAAACCTCTCCCCCAGCACCTCCTTTTATAGCCAACACATCTGGAGTTCGAAGACGAGGGCCTAGAGCTACTGCGGCGCTCGCCAGAAACAATGCCGACAACCAACGGGCAACGACTGTTGGGCAACGATGACGACACTTACGGCGGTCGCCGCGGGATGACACATCAGCTGCCTCCTCGGACGTTGGAACGGCGGGCGCCGTATCTTTACGGCGGTCGCCGTGCTTGGGTCTCACGACGGCGGTCGCCGCGACTTTACGGCGGTCGCCGTGACCCTTTTTCCCGCCCGTTCAGCTTTGAACGGATAAGACATTAAACCGGGATAAAAATTATCGTACGCGAACGACAATTAAAATCTAAGGCACCTTGTCTGTATATTATTTCACTGAGAAAATATTACAGATATAGAGCACATTACAGAATGTCTCAAGCTACCTGAATTAAATCCGACGTACACAACGGGTACTCGGGAAAATTCCATAATTTCCAAAATAACCTTACAAAAATACAGGGTATCACATCTCCTCCCCCTTACAAGAAGTTTCAACCCCGAAACTTAGGTCGAGAATAACTCGGGAAAACGCCTGAGCATATCTGACTCGGTTTCCCACGTCTCCCAAGTAACTTATTCGGTCCCTGACTTGGACCACAGCACTCGTACCAAAGGTACGATCTTGTTGCGCAAATGCTTCTCCCGACGCTCCAAAATGCGCACGGGCAACTCTTCATAAGTACCATTAGCTTGAATCTCGATGTCTTTGTAACTAAGTACATGAGACTCATCTGGTACATACCTTCTGAGTAAAGACACGTGGAACACGTTATGCACCGGGTGAGCCGATGGCGGCAATGCCAAGCGGTACACTAGAGATCCCACTCTATCCAGAATCTCGAATGGTCCCACGTAGCGAGGGTTAAGCTTCCCACGCTTACCAAATCTGAAAACTCCTTTGGATGGCGATACCTTGACAAAAACCTTGTCACCGACCTCAAACTCGACAGTCCTGCGCTTCCGATCTGCATAGGACTTTTGTCGACTCTGAGCGGTCAACATCCTTTGTCTGATCAAGGCAATGTCTGAAGCCGTCCTTTCGACCAACTCTGGTCCAAGCAGAATTTTGTCGGCATTATCGTCCCAACAAATCGGAGATCTGCATCTGCGACCATACAAAGCTTCAAACGGAGCCATCTTGATTGTAGCATGCCAGCTATTGTTGTATGTGAACTCAATCAGACTCAAGCTATCCTCCCAGCTAGTCGGACGATCGAGCACACAAGCTCTAAGCATATCCTCCAGAGTCTGGATGGTCCTTTCAGACTGGCCATCTGTCTGAGGATGAAACGTTGTACTGAACCTCAACTCGGTCCCCATAGCCTTATGAAGTTCCTTCCAGAATCTTGACATGAAACGGCCATCTCGGTCTGATACAATGGTCTTAGGAATGCCATGTAAGCGGACAATCTCCTTCTGGTAAACTTCGGCTAGCTTCTGGGTTTCCCATGTGGTCTTGATGGCTATGAAATGAGCACTCTTCGTAAGCCTATCCACAATTACCCAGATAGCATCTCTCTGACTTCGAGTCTTGGGTAGCCCAGTGACGAAGTCCATGGAAATGTCCTCTCATTTCCATTCTGGCACGGGGAGAGGTAGCATCTCACCACCTGGTCTGCGGTGTTCGATCTTGACTTTTTGGCAAGTTAAGCACTTTGCCATAAAGTCTGCTACGTCCCACTTCATGTTTGGCCACCAAAACTTCTTCCTGAGATCCTTGTACATCTTGTTAGAGCCAGGATGCACAGAATAAGCAGATGAATGAGCTTCTCTCATCACCAACTCACGAAGACCTTCTGTGTCAGGCACACAGATCCGATCCTGAAACCAAAGTGATCCATCATCCTGAACCACAAAACTAGGAGCTTTCCATCCATCACTTCACTGCTTAACTTTACCAAGATGATGTCATCGACTTGCTTTTCTTTGATTTGATCCAGCAGTGTAGCCTGAATCTCCATCATACTCAGGTACCCTCTACGCTGGTCATATAAGACTTCAGTGTCGCATGACTCTTGGTTTAGCTTGGTCTGAGCAGTAAGTAGAGCAACTACAGTCTCATGCGTTGTCTTCCGGCTTAGTGCATCAGCTACTACATTAGCCTTGCCCGGATGATACAACAACTCCATGTCGTAGTCCTTGAGCAACTCTAGCCAGCGGCGTTATCTCATATTTAACTCCTTCTGAGTAAATATATACTTGAGACTTTTGTGGTCGGTGAAGACTTGGCATCTTATACCGTAGAGGTAATGCCTCCAAATCTTCAGCACAAAGACAACCGCTGCTAACTCAAGATCATGGGTCGGATAGTTTTCTTCGTAAGTCTTGAGTTGTCTAGATGCATAAGCAATGACTCTGCCCCTTTGCATCAAAACACAACCGAGACCACACTTGGAAGCATCACTATAGACCACATAATCGTCATTCCCCTCTGGGAGTGCTAACACGGGTGCCGAGGTCAACCGTCGCTTCAACTCCTGGAAACTGACCTCGCACTTGTCATTCCAGACAAACTTCTTGTGGACTTTGCGGAGTAGATTGGTCATAGGTAGAGCGATCTTTGAAAATCCTTCTATGAACCTTCTATAATACCCGGCAAGTCCAAGAAAATTACGTACCTCCTTCACGCTCTGGGGCTGTGTCCATTTGGCCACCGCTTCAATCTTTTGGGGATAAACCATAACCCCATTTTTATTGATCACGTGGCCTAAGAAAGCCACTTCCTTTATCCAGAATTCACATTTAGACAGTTCAGCAAAAAGCTGATGTTGTCTAAGGATCGACAAGGAAATCCGTAGATGTTCCTCGTGGACTTCTTCATTCGGAGAATAGATCAAGATGTCGTCGATGAAAACCACCACGAACTTATCCAAGTACTGGTGAAAACATCGGTTCATCAAATCCATAAAGACAGCTGGAGCATTTGTAAGCCTAAAAGACATCACTACGAACTCGTAATGACCATATCTGGTCCTAAACGCAGTTCTAGGAATGTCCTGCTCCTGAATCATGAGTTGATGATATCCAGATCTTAAGTCGATCTTGGAGAAAACCTTTGCTCCCTGCAATTGGTCCAACAAGTCATCAATCCTAGGCAAAGGATACTTGTTCTTGATCGTCACCTTGTTCAACTCTCGATAGTCGATACAAAGTCGGAACGATCCGTCATTCTTTTTGACGAATAATACCGGAGCACCCCACGGCGATGCACTCGGCCTGACATAACCTTTATCAAGAAGATCTTCAAGTTGATTCTTCAATTCTTGCATCTCAGCCGGAGCCATCCGATACGGTGATTTGGAAATCGGCACCGTACCAGGCTCGAGATCAATAGAAAACTCAACGTCACGGTTTGGGGGTAATCCTGGGATTTCTTCCGGAAAGACATTCGAAAATTCCCTAACTATAGGAATATCAAGAACCTCAGGTCCATCCTTCTCGGGCGAATCCAAGTAGCAAAGGTACCCGATACATCCTTGTCGTAGTAGCTTAAACGCAGCCATCGCATTGATCAGCTTGCCGTTATCAGCGTCATTTCGACCTTTGAACTTGCACACGAATTGGCCCCCGGATGACACCGTCACCGTTCTTGAACTGAAGTCGATCACCGCCTTGTGACGCGTCAGCCAATCCATACCGAGGATAATGTCGTATGGAGCCATGACTATGCAGATTAAATCTGCCTCGAATTCCTTACCCTGAATGGTAATCAGAAAGTCGGACAAATGCTTGGTTCCCACCAAACGTTCTCCATTAGGAAGATTAACGACAAAAGGGTCGCACGAATCATTGCACACTAAATCTAACTTGCTAACACAGCTTTCCGAAATAAAGGAATGCGTAGCACCAGAATCAAACAGAATACACACTGAAGTAGAGTGAAGGTATAGAGTACCTTGAGCAATCGGAGCGTTGGGTCCATCTGCCTCACGCATCTCGTACAAGCGTTGGCCCTGACTTCCAGAAACAGCTAGGGCCTTTCCCCTGTTCTGAGCAATCGTCTGCACTGAAGGGCTAGGAGTCTCAGCAGGCTTAAACCTAGGTCGGTTGCTCTGATGAACTGACCCTTGCTGCGACTGTACTCCCTTCTGCTTCCCCTGCTTGCAGAATTTTTGCAGATGACCATCACGTCCACACCCAAAGCATGGCCTCTTCTCCCTCCGACACTCAGTGCTCTTGTGCCCAACAGTACCGCAATTATAACACTGAACTGTACTCCTGGTCTGCCTTGACTGCTGAGTCGATCCTCTTTGCGTCATCTCCGTCTTAGCTCGGCCGGATTTGGCGAAGTTAGACGGTGGCGCAGGGCGCTTAAAACCACCTCCTGGTTCTGATTCTGTATCGACTTCTGTCGGTTGCGCCTCTTGGTCGACTCCTCGAGAGTTACCTCCAGCTTATAGGCATAATCCACATACTGCTCCAAGGTAGAGCATGTGTGGTGCACCATTAATGGCTTGATATCCGGGTTCATCCACTCGTGGAAGTACCAGATCTTTTGAGCCTCGCTGGTGATCTCGGCAGTGGCGTATTGTAGAAGATGGTTGAACTTAGATGCCAACTCGGTCACTCTCAGACCATCAGTCTGAGGGTACAAGAACTCTTTATGCTTCTCCTCTCTCATAGCACGAGAGAAAAATCGATCAACCATCTTGGTCTTGAACATCGACCAAGTCAACACTGGGCTCTCAGCCAAACCATTGCTCTCCCACCACTCGCTAGCCTCCTCCTTCAGCTGAAGAGAAGCGATATGGACCTTCTCGGCCTCTGTATACTCCACGTTCCTGAACAACCTCTCCATATGGGAGAACCAATGAGTCACTGCCACTGGCTCCCCTTTCCCGTTATAGCAGTCGGGTCTCATGGAAGTAATGGTCTTAAGAGCGCGACCATACCTGTCCCTCGCCCTAACGGCAGTCTCCTGTATCACGGGGTTTCTGGGTTCCACAACATCAGGAACCGCTGCGTGAATAGGCACTTCTTGTGCTTGAGGCGCACTTGGTCTCAAGACATCTGCAATAGCCTGCATCACGATCCCACGGATCGCCTCAACAGCTACAGCGTCAAATAGTGTCGGTGCCTGGGTCTGATCCTGACCTTCACGCCTCTGCTGGACGTGAGACTCAGACTCGTGTTCATCCTGAACACCTCTTCCTGCTGGTCTGGGGTTTTGGCTAGTCCCAGCACCGGCTCGAGTCGAATTCCTCATGCTTCTTGGGTTCACCATCTATTTACCGATCAAATTCCAAGCATTCAATACATTAATATTATGCAATATACTTATGCAATATACCAACGTAAATAAATTACTCAGAATAGATCAACTTGGTATTTTATAGATGAACCTTCGAATTCTTACACAAGTTACACATAAGTTTATCATTCGAGCGTTTGGACAACATTGCTCGAAGATATAAGTGTTTCTCAGAGTACTTGCCGCAATACTGAAATATTACACAAAGTACAACTTGGAATACTAAGAAATGAAACTACTACGATAGGCAACGCCACTCCTCCTCAAGGCGTTCCAAAATGTCTCCCATACGACTGGCTACTCATGCATGGTCTCTTCGGGCTAGGCTCACCATCGAGCTCTGGCGATGGGTTTCGCACCCTGCTTGACCCTGAAGCACATAGTCCTAGCTCAGTCATGGTAAAGTATGGGCCGTCCATGACTGGTCCTCCTATTCCAGCCCTCCTCTGAGTACTGGCGATCAGCTCATCCCTCTGACGCTGCTGTTCTGCGGAGATTACCTCGCTCTGGCGGAGAATCTCCTACAGCTCGGATTCCGACCTCCATCTCCTTGGAGTAGGGATAGGCTGAGATTCCTTGTCACTTCTCCCAATACCGTACTCGGTATACAGTGCCTCCCAATCAGCTTCCGACATGGGTGCGTACTTTGGCACTGGTGACAATCCTGTACCGGGCTCCTGATTCTGCCCTCCAAGGTCCAACTCTGGATCCTCTTCTGGATCATCCTCTATGGGATCCTCATCCTCGGGATCATCCTCGATGGGATCCTCATCCTCGGGATCATCCTCGATGGGATCCTCATCCTCGGAATCATCCTCGATCATATCCTCGTCCTCGACAGGATCTTGCTCAAGCATCTCCTCTTCCTCCTCCTCGTACTCGATCTCCTTGGGAATTGGTCCCAGCAGAAAGTCGTCTTGGTAAACCCCTTGTTCATACCTTGATAACTCATCTTCCTGCTCCCATTCCTGTACTTCCTCCACCCTTGGTGGTGGCACAGGTGCAGGTCTAGGGACCATAGCATTCCTGGCTACAAGGACAACTGACTCGGGGAGAACGTGCTTGATGTCTTCGGGTGGGCTACTCGGGCCTCCAACCTCGAAACATCGCTGAGGTAACGGAAAATCTAGCCTCGGCTGATCCGACTTGGCGTCTTCCGCCCCCTACCAATAGAAAAGCAGACACCCATCCTATCGAACAATAAGGAAGGAATTAGTCTTTCTAGACATAGAAGCAAGCTTACTATATCAGACTATAAAGAAGACACGACTATGAACGGTGTTTTTAAATTCTTTTCAGAATGAAAATTCAGAGCCCTCTTTAAAGCATTTCGAAAATGGATAAATGGTTTATAAAAATTCCAAACCCGTTTTAAAACCTTTGGCTCTGATACCACAACTGTAACACCCCCAAAACTTAACCCTTTTGGAAATGTATTATCGCCAGTGACCCCAGTGTTCCTTACCGAGATCACCCAAGGCTTTACCATATAAATACAATTTATGAAATGCGATTGATACACAATGATCAAGCATTAAATTCCAAAACATAACATTGTCAAGGAAACAAGAGTTACGAGATTACAACCCAATCCCGAATAGGTCAAAACATAGTTTAAACCAAACACAGCGGAAGACTAAGAAAGTACATTACAATCGGAGTTATTGTCCAAAGGATCATAACCTGATTAAAGAAATAATTAAAACATTCAAAAACCACCGCCGACTCCATAGTCCTTCTAATCTTCTGAGCTACTTCTTAACTGATGTGCCGAATCGAACGGATGACACCAGCCAACCATGCAAGGGAAAATATTGGTTGGTTAGTCTAAATGAATAGACTAGCAAGGGTATAAAGCAGACTGGTTCGAAGCAGTTGTATTAGGTTAGACTCTTCGTCCCTCGAATAATAATCGAGTACGCTTGTCAACCACCATACTCCTACTGGAATATACAAGAGGTATGCACAAGAGAAGATTCTGGAAGACTGAATCTTCACAAAAATCGACTCGAAAGAAGACTCCAACTGAAATGAGTCTTTAAGGAAGTATGACAAATTTGGAGAGTTACAAAATCATTCAACAATGATTTAAAACTGACTGAGATGCTTCAGTTCACGACCAACCTCATCGCCTACAGCGAATCCAGATTGGAAAGAGAACGTACTACATTCAAGTCAAGACGAGTTTTCCTAACTGCACTGAACTTAGCTGCACTACTCGCCCAAGGTGTATTAATTATGTGCGTCAAGGTAGCACTTATCTGATTTATGTTTCAAAAACACACATCACGTTATAGACTTTTACATGTGTACCCCACCAGTGGGACGACACATCTTAGTATACGTTTCGTCGAGAGTGACGTATACCGAAAGGTTTGTGACACCAGCTAAGTGTCCTGTCTCTACACACATGTGTAAGAGACCGATCATGATCATAGAATAGTACCAGATGTGGACGAGCCACCCCGATACCAGATTATAAAGAAACGACTGGACAGAGTCCGAGTAACGTCCCTATTTAATAGTGCTAACTAAACAGTTACAGCACAACAACAGTTACAGGATAAATCCACATAATGGCCCGAAAGGCGATCACATATAATAGCGTTGTTCTAACAGATATACAACCTATTATATGATTTTCAAAACAGTTTATCAAAACCGTTTCCAGACAAACAGAATATTCATTCCAAATTAATTACTCAGATAAACTACTGATAATTAATGTAAATATGGAACGAAAGAGCAAGAGCGAACCGCCACTTGCCTTACTCCGCAGAATAGTCTAAAGACGTCACTGGATTCCGGGCTCGACACGGTATAGTTCCGACAGCACAACAACCTTCGAGTCGACCCGTAAAGGAACCCTAAGTTAGATCCGACATAAACAGTACGAATCTAAACACGGCGAAATAACACGAAAGGAAAGACGCCACGACGACAACCGACCAAGCCAAAGCCACGAAGGCATTCTGGCACTGGCGGCGGTCGCCGTTCTTGGCGGCGGTCGCCGCGAAGAACACGGCGGTCACCGTGACGAACTCAGACGACACAGAACGAGAGAAAACTCACCCCAAAACACGAGTGGTTTGGCCTCCTTCGACTTGCCTTGGCTTCTAACCTTCAAGGCTAACCAAAAGCTTCACAAAGGCTGTTGGAAACACCACTAACAACACCGACGAAAGCTTCAAAATTTCCGGCGAAGGCACAACTCCGGCGAGAGGCGAATTTGGCAGAGGTTTGGTGCTTGGATGGCTCAAAACCTCTCCCCCAGCACCTCCTTTTATAGCCAACACATCTGGAGTTCGGAGGGCCTAGAGCTACTGCGGCGCTCGCCAGAAACAACGCCGGCGACCAACGGGCAACGACTGCTGGGCAACGATGACGGCACTTACGGCGGTCGCCGTAATTTACGGCGGTCGCCGCGGGATGACACATCAGCTGCCTCCTTGGGCGTTGGAACGGCGGGTGCCGTATCTTTACGGCGGTCGCCGTGCTTGGGTCTCACGATGGCGGTCGCCGCGACTTTACGGCGGTCGCCGTGACCCTTTTTCCCGCCCGTTCAGCTTTGAACGGATAAGACATTAAACCGGGATAAAAATTATCGTACGCGAACGACAATTAAAATCTAAGGCACCTTGTCTGTATATTATTTCACTGAGAAAATATTACAGATACAGAGCACATTACATAATGTCTCAAGCTACCTGAATTAAATCCGACGTACACAACGGGTACTCGGGAAAATTCCATAATTCCCAAAATTACCTTACAAAAATACAGGGTATCATATCCACTAATAAAGCAATAGCATTCATACAAGGGTATAGGATACATGCAAATAGAAGAAAACCTTACTATTCAACATGCAAATAATTCTCTCTCACAATTGCACACTCGTATTCCACTATATGCAACAATTGTGTTTATGCACTCGTATTCCACTATATGCAAATCCTAGCAATTTGATAAATATTACTCAACCTAGTTGATCAGGCTAAGAAGAATAACGATAAATCAATACTCAATAATATCAAGAGAATTAAACCAACACATATAAGAATAAGAACAAGGGATATAAATCTCACAAACAAATCAACTGTATTGCTTCAAACGTCTAGTAGAACAAGGGGAAATTAGTGCTCCATTGAGATGCAAAATGAAACCCTAATTGAGAAAAGAAAACTACGATGATAATAAAAAGTGTCTGCCTCCTCAAGACCTGGAAAGAGGTCTTTTATAGGCTTAGGGGAAATAAGCTAAACCTAATGAAAATAGTAAAGGAAATAAAATAAAATAAAAATGGGAAATCCGAAAATGAAAAATAAGGAAATAATGTCTTCGCTGGCCGCGAGGCGTTACGTGCCCACCGCGGGACGGTGACTTCCACCGCGGGGCGTTGAATTCCACCGCGGGGCGGCGGCTGTCTTCTGGTGCGACCAACTTCCTTCTCTGAGACCCACCGCCGGGTCGTGGTGGAGTCTGGCGCGGGGCGGTGACACCCGCCCTCTCCTTTCTTCAGCTCTTCACTTCTTCTCTTCCGCTCTTCCATACTACCAAGTGTTGGTAGCCTTCTCCAATTAGTCTTCAAGCGGATCCTCATCCATCTTCATCTTCTCCATCATTCATTAAGCTGTAAATCTCTAGATATCTTCAATTCTCTCCACATCTTCTGGATTACAGACTTAACCTCAAATCTAGTCATAAACTCCTCTAAATAATGCTAATAATTGCTAGTAAAGGTGTATGAAATGACACCTATCAAATTCCCCCATACTTAGACCTTTACTCGTCCCGAGTAAGCTAATGATAAACCTACTCTCTCAATCAAACACCAAGGTCTCAGGAAGTATAAGAAAATATGACACCAGCAACTACAACATCTTAACAATCAGCTCCAGACAACCAAAACAAGTGATGCAAATATTATTCTAATCCTACCTCCAATCTATCTCCTTATCGCTCCAGAGTAGCCTACCCGAACTCCTTATAACACCTCTTCTTATGACGCCAACCTCCAGAATGATCCTAAAATCACTCTTTTTTCTTTACGCTCATTTTGCCCAGGCGCCCTCTCGGGTTTTCACCTAGCCACTCATTTCATTTTGCTAGATATCTCACATTATACTCACATCACTCCAGTCCATTTTTGCACCGGTCTATACCAGTCGGACTACCTGCTTCTTACCTGAACCGCCCTTTCGGGTTTTCAGCTCATTCCAGGATTTTGATTGCCTTTTTCACATCTTTTTGGCTTTTTCGATTTTTTTTTTCACAAACAATACTTGAAATTACAGAACACAAAGCTATATACACTAGCTAGATAGATAGCACAGTCTAAATCCCTCCCCCATACTTAAACCGAACATTGTCCTCAATGTAGAAAAGAGAACATCAAATGAAATAGGGGAAGGAGAAATAAACTCACTGTGGGCCGGATGGTGGTGGTGGTGGGAACCTCCCAAAGTAGTCCCTCATATGAGCGTCCATAGCGTCCAGACGCTCATCTACATCCGCACGGAACTAGGTCTGCCAAGTCTGCAGACCGGTCTCTACTCGGGTGTTCCAATGAGTCTGCTGCACCGAGAATGCATCAAACCTTGCGTACAATTCCTGCCAAGGTGTTGTAGGACCATAAGAAGACGAAGGCGCATCAAACTGGGTAGGCAAAGGAGTATCCTGACCCACAGAATCAGCAGCAGCAGCACCAGCACTAGGGCCCTCTCCAAACGGACCAGAAGGAGCAGCAACAGGGGTAGCAGTAGCCTTATTTCCTCCATCACTGGGAATCCACCATCCCTCAAATGAAGAGGAGTAAGTAAAAACCCGAGGAAGATGCAGAAAATGACCATCATATGAAGACCAAACTAAATCACCACCCCTGCCCAATGGCTTCAGCATCGAGCACACTCTCATGTGTGCCTTGTCATACACCGCATGAGCAACAGGTCGAGGAAGATGATCAGTAGCAATAATCTCAGCACAAAGAAGGGTGATCAGACCACCCCTACAAATATCACGTGGCTCACCATCTCGAATCCTCTTCAAGGAACTCAGAAAAAGACTAGCCCAACACGGGGTGTACCTGACACAAGACAGGATGCTCAAAAACCAACGAAAATCCTTCAGAGGGACCTTACCATCATCAGCATGGCCAAAGAAATCTCTCATCAACACCTTATGGATCAACCTTAAGCAAGGGTTCACCAACCTCAAATTTACCTCCTGACCCTTCTTGAACTTCCTATTTGTGGCCGCCTCCCAAAACTCCATCATATCCTCCTCAACCAGACCACCAGACCACCCATCGGATGGCTCCTTTGTAATGCCCAGGGCATCACGAATCTCACCAGCAGACAAAGCATACTCACGACCGTTATACTTCAACGTGATCTTCGTCAACCTCTTGTCGGTGGAACCATCAGAATACCTCTTACAAGAGGCAATGAACTGGTAGCACAGCTCCGGGTAAGCATCAGTGGACTTATTCAGGAAAGTCCCCATGCCACACTCTGCTAAACAAAGAGATACACACTCCAACATACCAAACTCAAGCAATGTCGGCTTGTCAAAGAACTTAGTAGCCAACACCTTCCTCTTCTTCACAATGTTATACACCTCATTCTCCTCTCTCGTAGCGTCCTACTTCCTACCTCTAGGTGCCATAAGTAATGAATTGGGATGCTCAAAACAAAAGGCGACCAAAGAGGACTTACAAAACGAGCGAAAAACACTGCCTAGTGATCTCGCCGCGGGGCGGTGGATGTGTCGCCGGGTCGTAGTGAGATAACTGGGACTTCACGCCGGGTCACGGTGGGGGTCACCGCTGGGCGGTGGCTGGCGACACGGTGGTGGGCGACGCGAGGCGTTGGGATTTTGTGTTTGGCTCTTTTGTGAGGCTAGACTCCAAATTAGGGCAAAGAAACTCAAGGTTAATGAAATTGGAGGCTAAATTCGGACTTAGAACATGAGGGTTTGGTAGGAAAATGGTGAATTGGCTTGGGAGAGCTTGAGAGGGGGTTGGGTATGGAGTGTTTGTGAGAGTGGAGGCTAGGTTAGGGAAAAGGGAATAGGAAAAAGGGTGATGGGGCCGGTTATGTACATGGCCCAAAGAGGAAAATGGGCCAAAAGGAGCCCAATCCGTCAAATCCTTATTTACCACAATTTTTTTTTTCGAGGTTGAGAAAGTAGACCAGAAATTCGCCGCGGGGCGGTGGACTCTACCGCGGGGCGGCGGAATTGTCACCGGGACGTGGTGAACAAACTGGGAAAACCGTCTCCTCTCCATTTACTTTCGTACCTGAAATGTTAGTGACAGGCGAACGAAACAAAGCCAAAGAAACTACGAAATTAATCGAAGAGAAAGAAAAATCAAGGAAAAACTACCTCGGGTTGCCTCCTGGACAGTGCCTTAGTTAACGTCGTTGGCTCGACGTACTTCGAATTAATTACCACCTAGAACAGGATCCCCTCGGAATCCTTCTACTTGTCTCCTCCTGCTGGAACCTTCCATGGAAAGGCTTGAACCTTAGACCATGCTCCCTCTTGGCCAATGACTCCATAATTGCTTCCTTTGGAGCATATCCCCTATACTTAGAGCGATGTGGGGGCCGATAGGGCTTGACCTGATCATGCTGCACGACACTAGATGAAGGCTTACTGCCTTGTATGGTTAGTGCAGGGGGGCAAGTGCCCAAAATAGAGGGAATGGACTCTCCTATGTCATCAAGTAAGACATCACGCTCATGCAAATCAATATGTTCAGCAATAGCAGAGTATTCAACTATAGTCTCTACTACACTAGTTTTAACATTTTCCTGAATATGATTTTCTCCAT